>CAMGYJ010000007.1:27503691-28768176 GCA_946122785.1 Linum tenue
GGCCAAACCCCAAGTCCTCCTTGATTGCGAGGAAGCACCGCCTGATTCCAGGCCACCGTGTGTAGTCTATTTTTGTTGTCATCTTCCCCCCAAATGAAGCATCTATTAAACCTATCAATAGAATTACACACACACCAACAGGGATAAGTATAGAAAATATAGGATAAAGGGCAACGTTAGAAGTCACAGCCTTGACAAGAGTGACCCGAGCTGCCATGGATAGTTATTTAGTCTTCCAAGCGGCCAGTTTCCTCTAAATTTTGAGTGAAAGGTCCTTGTAGCTATTTTGAATGATCCTGCCATTGATCGCCATCAATCCCAAATATCTCCCTAGGTCTGAGGTGAGGGGAATCCATGCCCGTGTCCGTAGGCGCTGAGCCTTATCTCTATGAACGTTGGCCGTTGGGAGAGACAAACATGGCCGATTTACTGAGGTTGACACATTGTCCAGAGCTAGCACAGAACTAATCCAGACATTTTCTAATGACATCGACTTGTCTGTCTTCTGCTTCTGCAAACAAGATTAGGTCATCAGAAGAAAAAAATGTGAGAGTTTCGGCCCATCTTTAGACAACGTTAAAGGTTTCCACAGTTATATTGCTTGATCAATTTGATTCCAGCTAATCAGTCTTGGGGATAAGTACTATCTGGAGTCCAGGGTGTCCTTCAATTTGATTCCAGCTTGATCAATTTGTTTTGCATGTCATATCATACCCCGGTGAGAACCTATTTTGCCCATTCGTTTGTTCTTTGGACTTGAACTCATGGTTAATGAGTGATCTTGTTAAGACTTTCATTGATTCATGAACAGGGTGAGAACTTTTCGTTTTCCCATTTTGGTGACCTCGAATGTCGTTTGTGGTGGATGTCGGTATCATTTGCAACGGTCCATGTGTTGAGGTCCAATAGCCATTGACATTCGCCACTTTGTGCCCTTTGATTTGTCCCCAAGTTATCGTATTAGGTTGAGAGAGTACCTTGTGTGAAATGGTTTGCTTGGGGACAAGCAAACGTCTAAGTGTGGGGGCGTGATTCGGGCCCAAATGTACACATTTTACCCCTCATTTCTTGTTCGTTTAGCTTAGTATTTCATCGTTCCTCGACATATTTCACACTAGGTTGTTCTTGTTTTGATACATTTCAGGTCCTAGCATGTGTGGAAGGGTCGAGCACGATTCTTGGGATAATTGGAGGTCAAAAAGCGCAAAAACCGAAGAAAAGCCTGAGGTCAATGTTTCCTAAGAATGCAGTTTAGAAAACAGTCGCAGTTCACGGCGGGACAAGGCAGTTCACGGTCTCCTAAGACCTTGAACTTAGATCACAAACCATGAACATCGAGGCGTCCAGCGAGGTTCCATAAGTTACTCACGACAAGGCAGTTCACGGTCTCTAAGACCGTGAACCCAGGAGAGAAGTGGTACGTTTTGGAAGACACTTAGTTCACGGACGCGTTTAGGTGTTCACGGCCGTGAACTGGCCAACGCGTCCATGAACTGCTCACTTTCGGGCAAATATGAAGACAGCAGCGGGGAGAGAGAAAGGAGAGCTTCATTTTTAGGTTAGGTTTTCATTTTCAGAATAAAGAGGATTCTAGTGAGAGGTTAGGGTTTCTTCTAGAGGGAGAAATTGCAAATCAAAGGAGGAAGAAGGAGCTTTGGGCTTGTTCCTAGCTAGAGGATTGAAGATTTCTTCATCTCAAGGGTGTCTCAAGCAACGAAGAGGAAGGATTGGCATCACTTCATGGTTCTTTCTTTCCCTTTTGTTGTTTTCCTTTGCCTAGCTATGGAGTAGCCTTCCTATTCACGTGGGTGTTGTGAACCCTAACTTGAAACATGTGATGCTTGTGTGAATTGAATGATTTGTGTGTGATTGTGTTTTAATGTGAATGTGGAGGTATTATTCATGAATGATTGTGTTGTGTGAAAGCCTATCAATATAATTGCCATTCTAACCTAGCTTAGAGAGGAAACCTCCTTTATCCAAAGAGGCTCAATTTGAACTGGGTTTCCTTGGGCATGTTATGCCTCCTATTCTAGGTTAGTTAAAGGGAAAACCTCCTATTTCGCATTAGCACTTAGGGTTTGGTTGTGGGTGGCCGTCCGAACTCCAATTCGAGGATGGAGTCTAACCATTCCTTAGTCGATAGGTTGAGAGGGTCGCATTAGCGACTTGGATGGTATCCCATTTCCTCAACCTAGAGACTAAGAGGGTTGCCTTGGCTACTTGTTAGACTTTCCTGCGGTTTATAACCCCCTAACCACACACGACCATTCGATCCTTCAAGTCGTAATTGCTAGTTAGGGGGAGCAACACCCAAGTAAACTCTTCTCTCATTGGGACAACCTCGATTTACTTTACTTGCTTATTTACATTTGTAGTTTTTATAGTTTTAAACCCAAAACTATGTTGCTAGATAACAACTTAAGCGATTGAAGTAGGGGTACATGGCCCGGGTTGACTATTTAAATACTTGCCCTATACCACACTCGATTAGAGTTTAAAAACTTGGGCTCTGGTCGGGATAAATTCGCGTTGTAGTTTTGTGCGAGTCAGTACTGTTGTGATCTTTTGTATAGAGGTTTGTATAGAAGCTTATAACCATGTGAACCAGCTCCTGTTGATCCTCAATCCATTCGCCATTGGCTGCCTGCAAGGTCATGATTTTGTTTCTTCTCTTACGTCTCGTTGCTTGATGGTGAAAGTATGAAGTAATTTGCTCCCCAAGAGTAACCCAATGCTATTTGGCTCGTTGGAACCAGATCAATTCCTCTTGAGCAAGTACCTGATCTAGTTCATTTTCCAATTTGATTTATAGCTTGGCCAGCCGATAGTAATAACCTAAAGACGAGCCAAGAGACGCTTTTTCCTTTTGTGAATTGAGCCAAAAATATCTTTGATCCATTTCTGAAGGTTTGGCATTGATAGGAAGCTGAAAACCTGAGTTCGTATTATTGATTGACTGTTCTTATATAGCTGCTGTTACAAGTAGTGTAGCTAGAAAGTAGGAACAAACATAACAGAATATGAGAAATATATGATGCACGTTTAACAGAAAGAGAGTGTGGCTAACAATGCCATTACTCCTTATCACGCCCCCACAAGTGAAGCCTCGAAGAGGTGAAACTTGGAACTGAAAAGATGGAACGGTAGCCGATGGGTAATGAACTTGAAGGTGCTTCTTGGCGATCAGCTGCCTCTTGGAAATTGACTGCCAGACGTACTGCTTCCCGGTGGAATTCTCGATGCAGAGGGAAGGAACCCTGAATTGGCCCCAACCCAATTCTTTCCTGATGGTGTAGTGGAGCTTGACGTCCTCGTAGGCCTGCCCGAGGTTGGTGTCGGGCCTTCCGGCCGGCTTGGGGCTCGGCGGAGCGAGGATTGGGGATGGCCCGCCCTTGCTTATGCAGTTACCAAGTTAATATCCAGCTGCTGCAGATAGCTTATCAAAAATTATGGATCAGCCAGTGAAGGAAGAAGCGGAGGAGAAGAAATATGTCGTCAGGGGTTGAATTGAAGTGGGGAAGGCTGGGATTTGATGAGAAGAAAGATTCAGAGATGAGGAGAGATTTGATTGATTGTGCTGGAGACAAGCTGAAGGAAAGCCGTGTAGGAGTTTGAGTTTGTTTCTGAGAAAAGAATGAAGGAAGAGGACAGCGACGGAAAGGGAGAGGACAGCGAGTATGACTCAGTGTGTGCCGGTGCCGACGGCGGCAGAGGTGCTGCTGGGAGGGAGAAGTAGAGAAGCGGAGACGAAATGGGAATAAGGTTCTCTCCGTATCTTTGAACAGGTAACCGATATGAGTGTGGAGGTGAGAAAGACGCGAGATTGGAAGAAACCAGTTGGGGGAAACCAAGTCAGCGGAGAAGAAGAAGGTGGAGGAGATGGCTGAGGAAGAAATCTCCATCGGAATTGCACTCGAGGAAGGGATTGGGTGAAGGATTCGGACATGACTTCGACAGTAAGAAGAAGGAGAAGTGAAGGCAGAGGAAGAAGAAGAAGGAGAAAGACTTTGGAACGAAGTAGCGATTGAACCGTCCCGGTTGACCTCCAAAGAGGCTGGCTCAAATGAAGAGACCAGCTATAGCGATCGGCGGCAAGAAGCAGTCAAGGTGAACAGCAGATGGGTAAGGAACGACGAGTGATTAGGCCATCTATTATCTCTTTTGTGGAGGAAAAGGAAACCTATCAATCTAAAACAAATAAGGAAGAACAATGGAATTGCTTAGGGTTGGGATTGGGTTTTCGAGATGAAGGTGAAGGGAATTGGGAGAGAAGAAAGAGGAAGGAGTAATCAGAGGGATGTATGGAAGCTAAAGCAAGAGGGAATTATGCCTGGAGAATGGGAACTCATTCTGCCGGCGGAAACAAAAATGGAAGCTTTTAGGGGTGCTGGATCAATGAGCTGTTAAGCAGGGGCTCTGATACCATGATAGGAAGCTGAAAACCTGAGTTCGTATTATTGATTGACTGTTCTTATATAGATGCTTTTACAAGTAGTGTAGCTAGAAAGTAGGAACAAACATAACAGAATATGAGAAATATATGATGCACGTTTAACAGAAAGAGAGTGTGGCTAACAATGCCATTACTCCTTATCAGGCATGACTGCCGCAAGCGCTTGCTGAAGAGGCAGGTCTTGGCTCCAATTATCAAATAGGAATTTTGAGAATCTATCATTCGTGGCCCAGACCGCTTCAAACTTGAACATTTTCGCAGAAGAAGGATTAGGGACCTGCTGGTTTTCAACAGAAGTTAGGATAGGAAAGTGATCATATTGGAACTTTGGGAGATGTTGCACTGTGATATTGGGGAAGTTTAAGTTCCAAGCAACATTGCAAAGAGAGCGGTTTATCCGACTGGCTTTCCTAGTGTTTAGGGTATCACCTATGAACTAGTAAATCGAGGTCCCTTGAAACGCAGATCGATCAATTCAGCCTCATCCATCCAGTGACAAAAGCGTTGGCATCTACAAAGCGTAGCCCCAGAACACGATATTTATACAACAGAGAGTCACAATAATGACTATTTTATAAGTGCGTCTATGATGCCCATTAACTTGTTTGTTAAGCTATCCGAGAAGGTTTAGATGACCATAATATATGGTTGTTCCATATCGCTGTAGTGCGTCTATGATGCCTTCATCATTGAGCTCCTTACAATGAGTGATGCTCTTAGTGTGTTTTTTTAGTATGTAACTAAGGTTCTATTTTGGGGTGTTCTGCAGCTGATCATCCATATGAGTGATCAGAAGGATTCGATGCACGCGTTGGGAAGCAATCCTTCTCTCTGAGGTTCGGGTTTCACATCTCATCGCGTGATCGTACAAATGATCAATCAAAAGGATTCTTCCCACGCCACTACAGGTAGCCTTATTATCTGAAGTTCAGATCCTTCGAGTCTCCATACACCGTTCATCGTTCAACATCGCCCTGTGTAAGTATAATAGGGTTGGTCATCTCGTGGTGAAACAAGTCTCTCATCATTGGATCGTCGGCTGGTCGATCAGCTGCTCTTCCTTAATTCTACTCGTAATTTTGACATGCAAAGTTACCCTTATTATGCCATATCTGTTGTATTCCCTCTTGGGATATCTTTGACAAAAAAAAAACGCCATGAAAGGGACTTGAACTGAACCCACAAATCCACACTTAGTTTTTCCAATAAGAATCTTATATCATTAAATAATGAAAGTTGAAAGAGCCCCAAGAAACACATGCATGATTAGGGGTGGAAATCGGTACGGTATCGGTATCCCAATATCAAATACTGAAATCCCGAATATCGAATAACACCCTAAAATCAATCCCAATCTCAATCCCTATAAATTTCGGTATCCCAATCACAATCCCTAAATATTTCGGTATCCCAATCGGTATTATCGAACGCAAAATTAATTATCTTGGTAATTAATAATTAAATATATAAACTAGATTTGATTGTTTAATTTAGGGCAAAGATACTAAGTAAAGAGTCTTGAGTTTGCCTAGAACTAGGATATGGATAAGAAAAATGGAGGAGAGGTGACATCTCAAATTCTTGTCATTGGTAATCTTTTATTTGACGAATTGAAGGCCGAGAGACGACTGGTACTAGTGTTTGCCTTTTGGTGTTATGAAAATAACTAGGGATGGCAAAAATATTCGTAACCGTGGATATCCGCCCGAATCTGGCTTAATAAGGTAGGTTAAAACCCGAACCCGAAGGATATTTAGTGGGTACGGGTAAAATCCGAATATTGCGGGTAATGGCTGGGCATGGGTTTCTCACTATCCAACCCGAACCCACCCGATTATACACATGCATATGTATTTTGTCTAGAAATAATCATAATTTTTATCTAACATATTTTATATTTATCATATAAATATAATATTTTCATGAAATTTTGTAGTTTTAATTAATTTTCTTCATTCTAGTGAATTATTGTTGTACTTTTTCTCTTACGTAATGTGAGAATACGTGTGAATGTTAACATATTGGTTATGAAGAGAAATTATTACTCATGGATAACCGTGGATACCCGAAACCCGAAAGGGTATGGGCATGATTTTGATTTTCTACCCATTTCACATGTGGGTATGGGTATGGGTAAAATCCGAACTAATATGGCTAGGGTAACGGATATGCACTATCCGCGCCCGACCCGACCCATTGCAAAGTCAAAATTGAGTTAGATAGGGGCTTATATGTTGTGAAAGAGTGAGAAATGACCAAAGGTTGTATGTTATATTTCATTAATGTTTAATTTTTGGTATTTCTCGGTATTTCGGTTATACTGATCCGGATCCCGTAATCCCAAATACCGAATAGCACTAAAAAATGAATCACAATCTCAATCCCTATAAAATAAGCCGATATTCAGTAATACCAAATAGTGATAAATTCGGTATGGTATTCGCTACATTCTAAATACCAGTACCAAACTTATCTCAAACATCAAACAATCTCATAGGTGCCATGTCCACCCAAAAACAGGATAGTGTTCCAAAGAGTGTTCAGGTGGCCATTACGTCCACTCCATTTGAGAGGGAGTGTTTGTTTGTCTCAACAGTAACTTTTGTGGTTTGTGTCTCATCCGACCGCCCAAGACCTTATCCGATACAACCAGCAGCCAGTAAGACATCATTTGTTTTCTTCAAAAAGGTAATATAGCACAATTGAAAGCGACAACCAAAACATGTTCCAAAGAGACTGGAGGCCAAGAGGAACGATGCATCACCCAAGACACATAAAATAGCGTACGCATCACCAAAGAGAAAAAGCGCTCCCCTCTCTCCTCCTTTTCCTCCCGTTTTTTTCCTTCTACCATGACCGTTGGAGCAAAACCCTTTTTGGAGAAGGCAGACCACAGCCTTAAACCACCGGATGGCTCGCCAGCGCTCACCTGTCCAACCGAGCAAGAAATCGAAATTCGTCGCAAGCAAAGGGTTCTCGGGCATGGGTACTATGGATATCTCTGTTATCACTACAAGAGCACAAGATGAAGACTCTGCGATGGAAGTCTGGAATCCGGCGGAATCGGGGGATACTGAAGCTTCGCCAACTAAATCGAAAGTTGAGTCGCCATGAGCGTCCTACAAGGACTCCTTCTTGGGGAACAAGCCCCAACCAGACATCTCGGAAGGGGATTAATTGATGTCCGACGAATCGGAAGGTGAGGATGGTGAAGATGATTCAGAGTGCCCTACAATCAGAATATAGAAATGCACAAATGCCAGAATTCAGCATCAATGGAATCGAGCGGTTACCTTCAGAGTCCTTGCTAAGCAATTCCCTTTTGCCTTCATTCATCGATGAGTGAAGAAAATGTGGGTGAAGATAGAAGGAGTCAAAATTGGGGATATTGGGAATGGGTACTGCCAAGCTGTTTTCGACTCGCAGCTGGATCACAAGGGCAAAGCAACAACTGTTAAACCAGCAGAAACAGAAAAATCCAGGAACCCGCGAGGGATTCTTTGAGCACACTGAACCCCCCAAAAAGTGGGACACTCAATCCCAAGATGATTGTCTTTGACTCCTGTCCAGGGAAGGAGAAGGGTGCACCATGTCTTTCCTGCTGTTGGAACGGATGCACCAGGAAGTGTTGAGACGGCTATGGCCGTCGACACCTGAGAATCTCCAGCAACTGATTATGGTTCAGGGAAGAACTTTTCTTTACTAAATGATTAAAGTTTTTTCTTTGAATTGTAGGGGTGCCCATCACCCTAAGTTTTTGTCTTCCTTTATGTTTTATAAAACAATGCATTAGCCTAATGTGATGTGTATTTTTGAACCCAAGATCATTGGGAAGGATGCTAGCTCAGTTATCAAGACTATGGGATATGATTCCTGGAAAGTTTCTGATGCTGTTGGGTATAGTGGAGGAATATGGGTTCTATGGGACTGCAAAGAAGTGAACTTGGAGATGGTGGACTGTCACAAACAATTCGTTCATCTTAAGTGATTTGTGGAAAATAAAGAAATTTTTCATATCACTACTGTCTATGGTAGTCCCAATGAGTATGATGGGAAGGCCCTATGGGATGCTATCAGAACCATTGACAGTAGAACTCACCTTCCATGGATGCTCACTAGGGACATCAACTCCATCACGAGACCTTCAAAGAAGCAAGGGGGAGCTAAGTTCCGATTTGCTAAAGTCGGAGATTTCTGTGAATGCATCCAGGATTGTGGACTGATTGAATTAGGGTATACTGGACCGAACTTCACCTGGTTTACCAAGTCCTCCTGGCTAAAGGAAAGACTGGATCGTAGTCTTTGTAATATGGAGCGGCATCAAAACTTCCCAACGACGACTACTTTCCACCTGACCAAGCTCAAGTCGGACCACCGGCCTCTCCTTACCTGCACTAAGGGTACTAATCTGAAGAAAAGACTTCCAAAGAGGTTCCAGTTCCTGGCTCCATGGCTCGCTCATGAAGATTTCTTCCCTTTCTTGTCTGCAGCTTGGCAGGCTGGGGGTGATTTTGTGGCCTCTCTGCAGGGGGGTGACTAATGATCTTAAGAAGTGGAATAAGGAGGTTTTTGGAAATATTTTCAAGAGAAAAAGGATTATTTAAGCTCAACACTCTGGAGTTTATCAATGAGAGAAACCCAACGGCTAGATCTAGAATGGAAGAGCAAAGGACGAGGGAGGATTTGGAAGATACACTCTGGCAAGAAGAGCTACTCTGGATCCAAAAGTCTAGGGCTAACTGGCATATTCATGGAGACCAGAACACACGTTTTTTCCACACCAGTACTGTGGGAAGAAGGAAAAGAAACAGGATCTCGGGGCTGAGAGATGATCAAGGCAGTTGGGAGATTAACTCGGAAGTCCTTCTCACAATGGCGAGAGAGTTCTTTGTCAAACTCTACACCAGAGAGGAGGAGGAGTTTAGACCTTGGGTGGTAGCAGCCTTTCCCTCCATTGATGATGCCTTGTTGAAGAGGGTTGGCGCCATTCCTGCGGTGGAGGAAGTGAAAGCGACCCTTATGAGTATGAATGGAATGAAACAGGCGGGGAAGGATGGTTCACAAGCCATCTTCTTCCAAAAATCTTGGGACATTGTCGGCACTGATTTCACTAGCTGCATTATTTCTTGCTTCAGAAACCCTGAGAAAATCCAGTGGATCAATGATAATCTTCTTGCATTGATTCCCAAAGTTGATGCACCTTCGGCTATGAGTCAATTTCGACCTATTAGCCTCTGTAACGTGAGCTATAAGGTTGTGGCTAAATGCATAGCTAGGATCTGATGCCTCTTCTTGTTCACCAGAACCAATCGAGCTTCGTACCCAAACGTCACATCTCCTCCAATATCCTGATCCTTCAAGAAACAGTCCATTCTATGGCAAGGAAAACAGGGAAGAGGGGGAGTATTCTTCTCAAAGTGGACCTCACTAAAGCGTATGATCGAATTGCTTGGCCCTTCTTGGAGGAGACACTGAAAGCCACCAAGCTGCCCAACTCGACAATCAACCTTATTATGAAGTGCATGACGACGAAGTTCAAAGTGCTTTGGAATGGGGGAGAAACTGAGACCTTCACACCATCTAGAGGCCTTCGTCAGGGATGTCCCTTATCTCCCTATCTCTTTACTTTATGTGTTGAGAGACTGAGTCATTGCATTTTGACACAGTTAACTTAGGAAATTGGAAACCTGTGTGTTTGTCTATTGGTGGTCTTGCTTTGTCTCACTTGTTTTTTGTCGATGATCTTGTGTTATTTGCTAAAGCTAGTCTGAAGCAAGCTGATGTGGTTATGAACTGTTTGAATTGTTTTTGTATTGCTCGGAGAATTGGTTGGTAAAGAAAAATCTAGGGTCTTCTTTTCTAAAAATGTTACTCTCAAACCAGGAAAGACATTTGTAATTGCTTAGGGATTCAAGCTACTACGGATCTTGGTAGATACTTGGGAGTTCCTGTGTTACATGGGAGTCTTACTAAGTATACTTATAAGTACATTTTGGATAGGATGGATCAGAAGCTTACCGCTTGGAAAGCTAAGACTCTGTCACTTGCGGGTAGGGTTACATTGGCCTTGTCAGTTTTGAATGCAATCCCTACCTACGCAATGCAGACTTCGATGCTCCCTACTTCGATTTGTGACGAGATTGATAGGAAAATCCGTAGCTTTGTTTTGGGGTCTAATGTTGGGAAAAGGAAGGTGCATTTGGTCAGTTGGGATACAATCTGTAAACCTAAAAAGATGGGAGGGCTAGGGCTTAGATCAGCTCGTAGTTTGAACCTTGCTTATATGGTTAAACTAGCATGGCAGATCTTGAACAATGATTCTGATCTCTGGGTGCAGGTCTTGCAGGGAAAATATTTCATGCATAAGGAGGGGAATATTGTGTCGATGAAGACAAGTAATCACTCTAACTTGTGGAGAGGAATTGTGAAAGCCATGCCGCTGATGAAGAGTGCCACCTGCTGGAGTATTCATGATGGAAGGTCTACGGGGTTTTGGACCCATCCTTGGCTCGATAGTGGGATTGCCCTCTAGGACTTCTTCCTGAATGACATCACTGATGAGGAGCTCTCCTCGCTAGTTGCTGATTGGGTCAGGGAGACAGGTTAGTGGGATCTGGGGAGACTAAGGGATCTTCTCCCTAATGATGTTCTCTTGATGATTGTAGGGATGGACACACTGGACCCTGACGCAGGCGAGGATATGACGATCTGGGGACCTGAACCTGATGGGAAGTTTTGGCTAGAGTCGGCATACAGACTTGCTGCTAACGAGATGGAGGAGGAGCCAGTGAAGATTTGGAAGGAGTTGTGGTGATGGAAAGGGCCAAGCAGGGTGAAACATTTCCTCTAGTTGGTTGTCCACGATCGGCTTCTTACCAACAAGGAACGAACCAAAAGGCAGCTTACGACGAACAGTTGTTGTCCGCACTATCCTAACTGCGAGGAGAGCATTGAACACGTCATGAGGAGCTGCAGAAAAGCGTCAAGCATTTGGTCGAAGATGAGGAACAGTTTGAAGCTTATCAATATGTCTATACCTTTCCAGGAATGGATGTTGGGCAATATCAGCGATGATTTAACTGGAGTCGACTTCGGTATTATTTGCTGGCATCTCTGGAAGCAGAGGAATGATGAAGCGATGGAAGGTAAAAGATTCTCAGAAGAAGGGCTCTTCTACCGGATCAAAGCATGGATCAACATTTTCAGGAAAGCTCAACAAAACGTCCAGAACTCCTTGATCCTGCAGGCTAGAACTTCCGAGCGTGTCCAAATCAGATGGAAAGCACCTGCTGAAGGATGGGTCCAAGTGTCAACTGATGGATCGATCCAGCTACCTGAGGGAAAGGCTGCTGCAGGGGGACTCATTCGAGATCGTCTGGGCAATGGCCTTGCCACTTTTGTTAGCAATTAAGGTTGTTGCTCAATAACAAGAGAGGAACTTAAAGGCATCCAAGAAGGGCTGAAGTTGGCTTGGAGCAAAGGATTCGGGAAAGTTTGCTTGATTTCGGACTCGTCCACTGCTATAAGTATCATCAAGAGCAAGAGGAACGAGGATCATTACTATGGCTTATTGCACATGGTATTAGAAAGCTCTTGAGTTTAGATTGGGAGGTTACTATCTCTCATGTGTATAGGGAGTCCAATTGTGCTGCCGATTTTCTCGCAGCTAGAGGTCACGAATCCTCTTTTGGCACACATCTGCTCGATGTGAGCAACCCGGGATTGGAACATTGGATCTTGTACGATGCCATGGGTATATCCTAGGAATGGTTTATTAGTAATATGATTTAAGACGCCTTTGGCGTCGTCTTTCCACCAAAAAAAAAAGACAAACTAAGCCCGCCACGGAAGAAAGTATAACTAGGCAAGACCAGAAAAGACTTGCAAAGACTCTGCACATTGACTCCAAATCCTGATTAGAGAGAGATATAGTCGTAAGTGAATGTGCAACATCGTAAAACTTCCACATTCAAGAACAAAAGTTTCAGATGGGAGGAAGAACCATGCTAACCAGAAGAACCCACCCACCAGATTTGACAACAAAAAACAATCAAAAGGATTACATCATGGATCTACATGACCATGTATCAGACTAACCCTCGATTCTGAGGAGTAAGAAAACTCCACTTCCGACCACTTTGTGCGCTTCATTTATACTTCTTCCTACTTCTTCCCGGTTTCAAGAGTTACTACAATGATCTTCTGTTTCAAGGGGCCCTGGTCTCAGTTCTCACATTTACACCAAAAGAATTATGTCTTCCCTCCAATAACTTTGATGCAATCGCGTACCTAACGGAATGCCTCCAAAACATATGTTGATATGTCGTAAATGCTGTTAGCTGCCTTGGGTGGGTATATCACAGCCTTTGACTGAAGTACATGTTCATGAAGTATCTTGAAGGACTGAACCCGCTTAGAATTACTGCAAAGAGTTCAGTAAAAAACGAGAAATGATCAAAAGAGATCAGACACATATTTTAATGTATGGGTGCATTAAATTACTTACAAATGGGAGAAAGGACGATGACTATGCCGATTGGATACAAGAAAAAGGTTGTTCTCTCTAGGAAGGGTAGCACTGCAGTCAAATGCATCTTGCTGGTCATGATTAGCGTAAACAAATGACAAGTGTAGAACTGATACATTATCTCTTCGCAAGTATAGCTGGAAATAAAAACAAAAATCAACTTACCGTCATAACCTAGAAAGTTGAGGTAATGGTAATACGAGGCTGCCACCAAGAAAAGCAGGTTTGATAGTAGAACCGGTATGAAACCATGGGCCACCAAAAGAGGTGACAGAAAATAATGTATAACTGCAAGAAACATAACAGTGAATCATTAGTATATTAAGGACGGACAAACGGCAGGACTCTAAAGCAACACCATTTGAAGGCCTTGCTTACCATAGAGCATAACAAACATGGGGAAGAAAGAATTGCAGTGCACATCGAATGCATACAACCTTCAAAAAAGATAAATTTGAAAAATAACAAAGGGGAAAAAGAAAACAGGAAAGATTCAGGAACAATGTCAATACAAAAACGCAACAGGAGAAAATGCCAAGACTTTGATATTCACAGGTATGAACAATTAACATGGCATTACAGAAAAAGAAGGGGGACGATTTGATTAGACTTGCCATTCAACCCGTTGCTCGACAACATGACTATTTGGAGCCTCCTCCCGAAGGTATGAGTTAGTCAAGAACCTGAGGTACAAGACAGGAATGGTTTTATCACTGATGTACAGAAAGCCATGAGATATAATGAGCAATAGGCAGAAGCTCAAGAACTAACCCCGGACTGTGAAAAATAAAATAGTAACCATAGGTCAATCGTAAACTTGTGTCACTGTTCATATTATGTTGAGAAGGTACTAGCAGCCCCTAACTTTGCTTGCTAACCCACATTACAGTGGCAGGAAACCTCAATAACTAAAAAATCAGATGAACAGAACTTTCTATTCAAGCATGTCTCAATTGGTCCTAAGACTTCAAATCTCGTCAACTTTGTATTCAATCCTTCCAAATTCCAACTCATCGATTATTGATGCAACTCCAGCCCAATTCCATTAAAAGGAAGCAAGATCTCATCAAATAGTAGCATATGCAGAGCACACAATTGCACACTCAATTTCTTAAGGAATTACCATTTCAAGTTTTTAATTTGCTATTTCGCCAAATTGATAAAACCAATGACAGCAGTGAACAAAGGCTAAAGTAGATTGATAATCTTACCAACAAGAAGTAGCCAGAAGCACCCCGGCAGTCAAAAAGTGGAAAAGCAATACTGATATAACTACAAAAACAGCATGAGATGCACTGTGATCATACCTGAAATAGACAAGGAAAAAGTAAGATTAAAATTGTATGGAGGTAACTACAATATTAAGTTAAGCAACAAACTAATGAAATATAGACAGAAAAGGAAGTCAGATTTACAGCAGAAAGAAAAGCTTGAGGACGATATTTCACAACTGGAAAAAATGAAATTCAGGCATAGGATTTTCTAATCTATATCAGGAATCATAAGGTAAAAATGATGCCAGTTCTTCTTGTTTATGTCAGGGGAGGTGAACGGGAAGAAGTTCATAAAAAAACTTACGCCGCACAATAAGCCAAAGTCGCAACAGCCAGAAGGAGACTGCAGATTACAACAAAAGCAGGATCGTCACGTGCCCATTGATTCTTAGTTTCTGACATACAAAAGTGAACAACAATCTTTCAAATTTCATCTTACATTTTCCAGAATAAATGCAGAATACTCCCCCTTAAAAACTGCATACGCGACAAAACCATTGGAAGATATTCACTAATAGAAAACACAAGAAACACATGAATTTCAAAGTACAAGCCTGATGCCTCCGTTGTGCATACACAAGGACAATGAATAGCCAAAATATATAATAGGCACTAGCCACTAACAACATTCTCAAATAAGCCCTTTTTCTATTAGAAAAATGAAATGATGATGAGGGTGGGGGTTGAGTTACCAGAATAGCACATTCTGGAACTATCACAAAAGGAAAAGTTGCCTTCAAATTGTCCATTGCATAAACCCCATTATGAATTCTCAATTATCTCACCACCTAATATGGTTGCTAATTTGACATACAACCATCGAAATGATTCTGATCATATACTTGTTCAATAATACACCACTTAGAGACCCAATAGAGCAGTCAAGGAAGTCCATCAAAGCAATCACCTTCATTTCTAATGTCAGTGTCAGCAGCTCACAATCATTAACGCAAGAACAACGAGAACATCCGATGCACATAAATAAGATATACAGTGGACGAGAAACTTACGCTTATGGTACTTAGTGTGCTGATAGCTGCTTCCATCCCACAGCAACGACATGCAAATAAATTGTTAGAATCCTTATCAATAGGATAAGCTTGCCTGTTTGACCAGCAACCCCAACTTCTGACACATTCAAACTCTGATATTTTTTTCCCCGACTCCATACAACAAAAGCAAATCAGGATATCACAAGGTACAATCACTCAGAAATGTGAAACAAATACGTGTACAGTCATGACTCCAGCAATACCATGACGTTATAAAGGTAAAAGCCTTACATCTTAGCTATGGTACAGCCAAATACTAAATATTAAGAAGCAGAGGGCTGGAAACAAGAAAAGGAAATTGAGAATCATGTATGAAATTCTTCAACATCACGTAAGTTAAGCTATGCAGCTTCGAACGATCATGCAATACGAGTCAATAAAAAACAGATAGAAAGACCTAAGGTGTATCACCTAGTAACACAGAGGCATCACATCACCTACAAAGGGTTAGATGCAAATATGCGAACCGTAATAAATGATGAAACAACCAAGAATTACTTACACAACTTTCGGGGAGGTGCATAGATGAAGCATTTGCCAGAACGTGTATTCAATGTCCATTTGTTGCCACTAGAATGATCAAACAAAGTATAACAAAGGGCCATAAGAGAAACGAAACCAGTAATAAAAGCTCAAACGAAAACACAACTTCCCCTCAGAAATGGCACAGTTCCTGAACACTGAGATACGAGATCACATCCATACTAAGACACAAAGGCTTATCAATTCCAGGAGAAATGCGCACATCAAATCAAATTCTGAATGCACTTGGTTCACAAAAACAAACACTACAGACTCAATCGAGATTTCTAACTACAATGCCCTCTCGAATGAAGGCAGTGATCTACTCCCAAAAACTAGCCGCTAAACTATACGGTTACGGGCTCCAATTGCGACGATTGACTAACGAAATGAGATCTCCCAGTGAGTCAGGGTACAGTGCGAGAGACGGATTCGAATTGAGTAGGATATATCAGATCTTGAACGACACAAATTTTAAAGACAGAGAGGAAGGGAGCAAAACCTTGATAATTCTGCGAAGGTACTGCGGGAACATGGAGTGAGCTCTAGATGCGGAGGACGAAGCCCTGGCTTTGGACGAAGTAGGCAACATCTCTCCTTGTTGCTCTCTCTCCTCTTCCCTTCTTCGGTGGAAGGCAGCAAGGCGAAGGTCGGCGGAGCTTGATCGAAGATCTACGGGGAAATTTCTAGTCGACGGAATGGGAGCTCTGGCCTCTGGCTCAGTTTAGAGATCGATCGGGGCGAAAATCAGAAAATGGCGAAAAAATGAAAACGACGAGACGACAGCGCTCTCTGTCTAAGCAGGCAGAGTCGCTGACAGTCTTACTCTTACTTTCCTTCCTCTTCCCCGTCAGAGGGAGCCAGCCAGAAACTGGGCTATTCGACTGGGCCTTCGGTCGAGTTTTTGATGGGCATATACTTCATCTCTACGGGAAAGCTATTTCACTTATTTGGGCTGCGAGCCGGCTATTTCCTTATCAGTGCTATACTGCTATGTAATTCAAATATTCAATCGGCCATTTATGCCGTTTATTGTGTTTGGAGAGTCGAGCGGCTAGCCGTTGGACTTGAGAAAAACTTATTTAAAAATTTAACTTGTTAATTAATTAGTCGAGGTTGAGCTCAGTTTTGCTCGTGAGTTAGCTCGACACAGTGGTTTGTTGATCTCAATTCGTGAACTGTCTCGTTTAGAGCTAATGAGATGTCTCAATAATATGGCTAGAGAGCTAACTTGATAACCGACTTATGAACGAATCGATCTACATCTTAGAATTTGAATTTTGATACTTCATAGAATTGTTAAATTATATATCTCACTTCATATGAAGTTTCATAATGAGCATGTAAGAAAACATGTCTTATTTTTAATTTTATAAAAAATTATGTACAATAAATTGCTTCGCTATTATGAAATAACATGATTTGAGCTAGTTAAAATTTAGGGTTAATATATTTGTATGGCCCGAACTTTTCACATATTAAACATCCTGACCAAATTTTTCGATCTATAACTTCGTGGCCTCAACTATTCATCAAAGTTACAAAATTGGCCAAACCCGAGATTTGACCGTTATCTTGGACGATCAAACGGGTTGACTAACGGTCAACATGCCACATCAGCACATACCACTTAAAAATTTTAGGTTTGGTCCAAAACCGATGCCCCACCCAGCGGTTTGGTCTCTTTTTCGATTATTCCTAACCTAGGTGGAAACTTCAAACGAACGTATCTTTGTGCTCGAGTATCCCATCGTTGCAAAAAAAAAATTATTCCGCATAACTTTTCGAGATCTTGCAACGCGCAAACAGTTGTAGGCGGTTTGGTCCGGCCTTTCTCGCGAAAAAACGTCGCTTGCTACCCCAAACCGGCTTTTTCTGATTTTGCCAAACTTTCACCACCCATAACTGATAGACCATTATTTGCACATGTTTTGACCACCATTCTTGAACCGTTTGAGAGTCAATTCTCGTGGTTTAAGCAGATTTCGCGCTAGGTTGTCCGTTTATGTCATATTTCAGGACTTGGCGTGGACATTGAGGCGTGGAAGCGAGTTTCGGGTCAAAAAGTGGAGAGTTGGAGCTAGAGGAGCTGGAAGGCAAAAATACCCAGCCAGGCACTAAAATACGCGACCGGGTAAACGAGAAGGAGGCGACCAGATAAAAGCTGTTTTGGAGGCCAAAAAAGCAGAAGGGGTCCCAGCTGCGAAGCTTAAATACTCGATCAGGTATTCTGACCCTCGATCAGGTATTTCCCCCTACTGGAGCGCTGCGTTTTAATAATACACAACCGGGTATCGTGATATGCTCCTTTTCAAGCGAAGTTGGCCTCTTTTGAGAGGGATCCGAGTTTTAGAAAAAGAAAGTAGAAATCTAGAGAGAAAGCGACAAACTGAACCTCAAAGTGCCCTAGATCGATATTCAACACCATTGGAGCTCGATTGAAGCTTGGAGAAGTGTCGATTGACTACCAGGAGCGGATTTTCATCCTTCACATAATGATTTCCGCATCTGAAGCTGATTTCTCTCCTCTCTCTATGGAGTAAACTCTCTCACTCACCTGGGTATGAAGAACCCTAGATTTGTATGTTAGGTTTGGTTGTATGAACCCAAGTACATGTTCTTTGACATCGATTATATTCAATTGAGGCATGGTTTTCTGAATTGCATGAATCATGATCAAATTCCTGTAGTTCCTACTTTAACCTAGAAAGAGAATATCTGCCTAGGTTGATAGAGCACCCTTAATTGAAGGTGGTGGATTGACGACTTTAGTCGAGAAGTCAATTCACTATTCTGTACTGGATGTATTCCAGTAGAGGGGGTTTTGCACGTTAAGGCCTCAGTTTGTTTACTCCGGTGGAGGATTCGCCCGTCGGGTACTCAGATTGAGAGGATCTGGAGACCTTTACTCGAGACTTCAGACTGAATAAGAACCTTCCGCAGTATAATTATCATTGAATCTGGACTTGGTGAATTACAACTTGGCTTAACTGCAATCTAGGGGGAACCATATCTGGGTGACCTCTCTCAAACTTGAACCACAAGTTTACTACTTGTGTTTGTTAGTTTAGTTGAAACTTCACTACAGTTGAACCGCTAAATAATAAGAACTTCACGGAGTAGTCATCACACCTAGGACCCGGGTTGACAATTAAATCTAAACCCGCTATACTACGCATTAGTAGGTGGTTACACTTGGCCATTTTCTAGTGTGACAGTAGAGGCGAGTCAATAACTATGTGCTCCGCAATCCGAATGTCATGAAATTGTTTTTGATTCTGCAAAACTTTTCAAGGGCTACAACTTTTACTAGGAAGAAATTTTCAAAACATGAATTATTTTTGGATATACGGGATTTTGAGAATAACTTTATCTTCCCTTTTCACAAATCCACGTACATTTCGAAATTATGTCTATGATAAAATAGTAGTCCTCAAAAAGGTATGCAGAATGAAAAAAAAACTCTCTGATTTTGGAGCACAAAGTTATGTTCATCCAAAGTTTGACGAAATCGGAAAAAGCTCGTTCATAGTAGCGAACGACATTTTTATGGGATGAAGGAGGGACCAAATGGCAGTTTGCGGCTTGCAAGATCTCAAAAAGTTATGCGGAATAAAAAAAGTTCGCTACGATCGGATACCCGAGCACAAAGATACAACCTCCGGAGTCACCTTCCCACTCCTCAAGAGAATTGCATTGCACCCGACATGATCCTTGGGGTTTGCAAAGGTTTGAGAGGGTAGGGCTCCCTTTGATCTCTCGGTGAGGATCCCAGCAAGATTGCCAATTTGCATTTCCAAATTCTGGAGGCTTACTTGATGACTTCGGAGTCCTGCCTCAACCGAGGTAAACTTGGAAGTTGCCACATCCATGAGTTGCTCAATCTTCTCGAACTTCTGAGAGCTTGTAGTCATGAAGGTGGTGACTAGATCTTCAAGTTTAGCAAACTTGTCGACTTGTTGTTGTTATTGGAACTCCTGACCACCTTGTGCTTGGTATGGTTGTTGGAAGTTCGAATTTTGGAATTGAGGCCTTTGTTGGATGAAAGTTGGCCGAGGTTGATAGTTTCCCATCAGACCTAGGAAACCGCGAGGCCTTGGATTGGTAGGGGACCAAGCAAAGTTTGAATGATTGCGCCACCCGTGTCGTAGGTGTTGCTATAAGGGTTGTTCCCTCTAGCATTGGCAATGAAACTCACTTTCTCCTCGGGGGTACTTGTCTCCTTCATCGCTTGGCAATCCGCAATTTCATGATTAGTGCTAGAACACCAATCACAAGACATCACCTCGATCAACTTGTCAAGCTTAGCTTCAAGTGGAGCACTTGCTTCGGCACTTCACACTCCTCTTTCGGTGCTTCTCTTACCACTCCTCGTCAAGCCCCAATCATACCCTTTAAGAGCCATATCTTCGAGCAACCCGGTCACTTGAGGTGGGGTCATGTTCATCAACCTCCCTTGGTAAAGGGATTCGATAAGGATCTTGTCATCTTGAATGAGACCTCCATAGAAAGTCGCTATCCGAAATTGCTCTTCGGATCCATGGTGAGGGCATTGGAGGAAGTAGTCGGAGAATCTTTCCCATGCATCCCTCAATGTCTCATCTTCCTCTTGTTCAAATTAAGTGATCTTCTTCCTCCACTCGGGTGTCTTAGAAGGAGGACAATATCGGGTCATGAATTTGTTGAGCAAATCATCCCATGAGGTAATTGAGCGAGCCGGTCGGTTTTTGAGCCATCGGAGTGCTTTCCCCGCAAGAGAGTAGGGAAATAACCTCAGTTGCAATGCCTCCGTAGAGACAGCATTTATCTTCAAACTTCCCGCAAGCTCAAGGAACCTCTGAACATGCTCCCTCCGCGATTCATTGGTGAGCCCATGAAACAAGGCATTGTTTTGAATCATCGTAACTGGGGCAGGCTTGATTTCAAAGTTGTTGGCGGCCACAGGTTAATGTAAGATGGGAGATTGGATATCCGCCGCCCGTGAATCCATGTAATAGCCCATAGTTGTCCTTGGTTCTTCCTCAGCTCCCACCTCCGCATTTGGATTCAGAGGCAGATTAGCAGCTTGTGGTTGATTCGCCGCCATTACAACTTCACCTTCTACTTTAACTCTTCTAACTCCGGGATCAACTTGATGTCCCCTCTTTTCAATTCTCCTTCTCGCTTCCGCTAACTCCCTCTCACGAGCCAAGAGTCGGAGAGTCCAGTTGATGTTCTCGTCTAGTGGCATTAAAGGTGTCGGATTGCTCCGGGTCATACACCTCCCTACACACACTTAAAAGAACAACAACTCGTCTAGCACAAGCAACATCTTAACTTAGCAAAACTAAAAATAAAAGCTAGATTAACACCAAACAATCTTTTCAAGATAACAGACCGAAGGTCTCCGGCAACGGCGCCAAAAACTTGACTCAACCCGACTATCACAATAAAACCCCACCTAAGGTCCAAGTATAAACCTTAAATGGGTGCAATATAGGGCAAGTATGTTCAAATATCGATTCGGGCCGGCCCATGTACCCCTACTTTGACTGTTTGAAACATTATCTAGCGGCTTGTTGTTTTGCGAAAATATCTACAATCTACTATTGAAAAGCAAGACTTGAAAATTAAAGTGGTGGAAAACTCTTGGTGAGAAGCTTCACTAGGGTGTTGTTTCCCCCTAACCAACTACCATGAACCGTGAGATCAAATGAATCGGTGTGGGACAAGGAGATTGTGAACCGCTAGGAGAGACAACAGTGGTTGGAAACCGCCTCTCACTTGCTAGGCCAAGGAAAGCATTATAGGCTACAAATGTAGCCCTATTGGCCCAAGCAATTGAGGGTTGCCTTGACGTCTCCCTCAAACCCGGGTTTGGAGCTGCCAAAGCACAATTAACCTAGATGCTCAAATTGAGTTTAGAGATTTGCCCTACATTAACCTAGTTCGGAGGCATGGAATACCTAGGAAACCCAACTCAATTAGAGTCTCATTAGAAAAGGGGATTTCCCTCTAAGCTAGGTTAGAATAGCACAATAGATTGCAAGGCACGCACAATGCACAATCACCATGAAAAATACCTCAAATCTCAAATTAAACATCACCCACACACATTCAATCCACACAAGTAGCTACATGGTATAAGTTAAGGTTCTACAACACCCAAGTGAATAGGAGACTACTTCATGCTAGAAGAACACAAAGGAAAGGGAATAAACATCACAGATGATGCCTCAATCCTCCTTTGTGCTTGTAGAGATCCTCCCTTGAATAGGAACTTCCCAATTTTTAACTTGGAGCAAACCCTAGCCTCTTCTCCCTCTTGGTTCGTGACTTTATCTCTCTAGGGTTTCAAGAAGAAGAAGCTTTCTTTCACTTTGGGCTCTCCCTTCTTCTTCCTCTCAGCTCTCTATTCATACTCAGATCGCACCCAATTCACGTTCCCAGTTCATGGCCATGAACATCAGGCCGCGACCGTGAATTCTGATCAAAACGCGCCGCTTCACTTATGGGGTTCACGGTCCATGGCCCCAGTTCACGGTCTTAGCGATCGTGAATTGCCTCGGCGTTAGTAAGCTCTGAAACCCCTCTGGACGCTTTGCGGTTCACGGTTTTTTTTTCCAGTTCATGGTCCTGGCAACCGTGAACTCCCATGTTTGACCGTGAACTGCGGCAGAATACTCCTGTTTGCCTAATCTTTTCTCATTTTCTTCCAACTTTCGACTCTGGGGTTGGTTTCACCTGCTAGACTCTAAAACACATTGAAACACAAGAAACCTAGCGTAAAACCACCCTTTTTGGAGTACAAATGCCACAAACGTCAAAGAGAAATGAGGATAAAAGTGTACATTTAGGCCCGATTGGAGTAAAGCTCGGCTCGACTCATTTGCAACCCTACGGCAATCACCTGTTTCGTCCTTTTTCTCAAATTTTTGAAAACAATAAAGAGGTTGCTTTGTTAATTTCGATAGACACAACACTCTAGTCAAGGTTATTAAACCCCTATTGGCCCCCGGTTGGACCCGGTCCGACCTAAGTCGGGATTCAAAATGTTTCCAGAAAGCCCCCGGTCTAACCCCCTAAAGAGGGAGGGGAAGAGAGAGGAAAGGAGGAGGGGGAAAGAAGGAAGTAATATGTTGGGTGAGTTGTGAATGTTAGGTAGATTTTATTTGTGGGAAATAAGTTTTAATAGATACATGTAAGAAAATTTTCATTTCAGTCGTTGATTTTTAGTTACCACCTTATTTGTATATATATTTAGAAAACGTATAAAACAACTTAAACCAGTCGGACCCCGATCAGACAAATAAACCTCAAACCCATTGCTTGACCGACTCAATGACTTAACCCGGTTTGACGACCTTGCTCTACTTCGTTTGCCAGAGAAGGGTCTATTTCTCCAATTATAGGGATGAATTGAAGACATGAGCCCAATGCTCTCATATGAGTACAGTAAAAGGCTTTCCCAATCTTGTCCTAAGCTAGGCTCAGTCTAGCTATTTAACCCACATTACGAAACTACCAATGACTAGAAAGTTGGGGAGATATACGGATGACAATCAAACTCATGCCCACAGGTATCTGTCCGCCCTCGTCCAAGAACGTGGGAAATTCCTGCATTGACTGGGTATGAGGCGAGTATGGATAAAAACTACAAAAAGTTTGATGGGTATGGGGCGGGTATGGTTTTAGCCTCTCTCCCCATACCTATACCCATACCAACCCCACTTAAAGTATTTCTTCACATATGAAAAATATGTGAATCAATTTGTAACCTATCAATAATACTGACTATAACTCAATAAAATATATAGTACAAATGCAATTGAGTGGCAATCCAAATCAAAATCTAATTTCTTTCTCTTAATTTTCCCTTCACCGTATCGTTTCACTGTTTCCCCTTGTTAACAAGATTATATTAGTTAATACTATCAAAAAAAAAAAATTATATTAGTTAATTATTAATTAGTAGATGTATCAAAGTAGAGAACAATGATTTGGATTACATTGTACTCTATCTTATGGATTAATGGATGTTTTGGGATAAGAAGTTTTGAAACATATTAAAAATGATTATCTCTTTGTCGACTTCATGATATATTAGGGTGTGTTTAATGTTATGAAAATCTACAAATAAAATATTAGGTATTATAATGTTGGACTTGGATGTACGGGGCGGGTATTATCCATGAGTACCCGAAACCCACGGGTAAGGGGATGGGTTTGCATATTTGAAAGGGGTGATGAGAATGGTTTCGATAAATCCGCCTCAAATCCACCCCACTAGCATCCCTAGTGGTGGAAGTTTTGGTTGCGGGTTGTGGATAATCTGCAAAACGGACCAACCCGCACCCATTGTGGATAACCATACACACAAGTTGTGTGTAGTGGGTTGGGTGTGGGTGGTAAAATAATAACTTTTGTGGTTAGTGGTTACCCACTATCTATCGATGTTAACCCACAGTAACCACACTAATTATACTAGCTTTTTACCCGCCCGTTGGGCGGTGCATTCGTATTGTTGTTTTATTTTTTGTTCTATTGTTTTTTATGATTTATGTATGTTAAACTATTATACATTGAATTTTTAATTCACTTACTTGATTTTAGGTATTGTTACACACTTTTATATCTTTTGTTTATTTATGAAAATTTGATTTTATTAAATGAGCTCTCAGTAGACATTTATTTATTTATTTATAAGTTGGTATCGAACCCACAATTTAGGATATAAACATAAGAGATTATCAATGTTTTAGCACACAATAGTGACAAAGAAGTTTAAAAAATGAAGTAAGCAAATATGTTTCAATTAATAAACAAAAATAGGCAAAGAGCTTTTCATTGCTTCTCCCTTCTCGTATGTTGGTATGATAATACATAATATCACGCTCTAAATCTCACGAACATCGTGCACTATGAATTACTTGTACAATTTTAGAAGAATGAGAAAACCCATTAGCATCCACATCATCAATCTTCTACTTATTCATTTAATTTATCTTTAAAATGTTCTAGCAAAACCAACCAAAAATAGAACTATTAGTTGTCACTAATTTATTAAAACAATATTTTTCAGCAAACTGCATATACACACAGTTTATATTTGTAGAGAGCTACATACCCCTTCAAAAAAAAAACAATGGTGTATTTTTTTTACCTAATAACAACATAGACGAATTGTAAAAACTGCATACTTCAATAAACCTCAACTCATTGTATCTTGTAAAATCTTCAGTCATGAACACGGTTGATGCATCAATCCAAATAGCTGTTGTCAAGAAAACGATCAGGCCAAAATCAAGTTTTAGTTAGGGATTCAATTAGGTAAAAATTCACGCTAAGGAAACAAACAAATTTCATTGCAAACGTGTAGAAATTGAAAGAACGTCGACATAGACAACTTAGAGACTACCACCACCATTTTCTTTCTTCTTCGCTTCTTTATAAAACCTCACATGCGTTCCCTTCTACTTATAACCCCCTGCTATGTTTTACTTACTGACCAGATCATAATAATATAGCTAGTAGCATGTCACTCATGAACATAATAAACAACTCTAACAACTCTGCTTTCCATTTTATCATCCACAAAATTGGGATGCAATAGGCAAGTAAAATGATCAATTATTCAACCAAATGAGAGATACTCTAAGTCCAAGCAATAAACCATTCCAATGGTCTATTATATATTTACATAAATGTATACAACATAGAGAACCATAAACAACTACCCGAAAAACGAAGAGAAATACATTCACTGATTTGAGCAGGGAAATTTACGATCCAACCATTGTAATCTAGAAGAAATTAAGAAACAAATGGAAATAAGAGTTTAATATGGCTAGTCAATCACAATTAACCACATATTTTTCTAGAAAAAAAGACCAGTTGTCAGCTACAGATCAATGGTAAAGAGGGAGCAATGAGCAATCATCGACTTCATTCAATTCGTCTTCGCAATGATAGGATTAACTTTTTTAGTCAATAGTCAAATATATGTTACAGTTGCTCAATTGTTTCCCATCTAATCATTGTCTTATGTAACTCCACCCTCATATTCTCTTACAAAGAGTAAAAACTCAATATTCCTTACTATTTTCTTTCCTGTATCTGTTTGAAAAAAGTAGAGAAAAGAAATGCTAGAAATCTCATTTTGAGCAAATAAGAAGAGACGTTTGTTTGTTTTTATGGGGCTTGATCCAATTTTTTCATTTTATTATTTTCAATATTGCGCTTTATTTTTATAGAGTGAATTTGTATGAGAAAAGAGATATGAACAAACCAAAATGTTACATTCTGTGTTATTAACTTAATTTATGTTTTATTATAATGATGATAATTTAAAGAGTAAACAAAAAATATATAAGCAAGAATTAGAACTTGTCCACTGTAGAAGGGTGAGAGCTAGCCATTCGTTGATGTGACACTAATTTAGTTTTAAATTCCTACAATATTAAGTAATGATGGTTTATAATTTTTGAATTTTTTTTATAAACTTTAAGAATTCATACAATGACATTTCACATACATTTGAATACTCAGATTTATTGTAGACAAATTTATTGTAAATACAAATTGCTTACTGTTACAAAATAAAAAAATTCCTATTTGATACTTTGATATTGAAAAGTTTTATAATTGCCAAAAGTTGGCATGGAGCCATAGACTCGCACCATATAACCAAATGACTTATTACAATTGCCTTATTAAGCTCATTCTTATTAGAGATTCTTTATTTTAACCCAATACCTTGATTTAGATTCTTGTAACTATATGTTTTATTTAGATATCTCAACTAACACACTAATATTTATTTATTGTCTCAATACTCAAATTTTGATTTGTCTAAAAGACATTCAACTATTAATAAAAAATTTCCAATCCTTATTTGATCAATGCCTAGGTTAGTGATTGATGAGATGTGATATTTATCGTATATTCTCAACAAAGATTCCTTTAACATTCACACGTGTCATTTTTTAAGGTATATTGTGTCTCGTCTTAAGTTATGAAGTCAAAGTTCGTCACTCTTATACTTAAGTCATTTTGAAAACTTTGATTTATAATCCTAGACAATAACTCTAAATCTGAAAAGAAAATTTATTAGCATACTATTTATGACCTCAATTGAGCTTGCGCAACCAAAATCATCTAAATCAAATATTTTAATGTGAACTTAAACCAAATTATAAAATATTGCACATGTGATTACTTTTCATTTGAGAAATTTCAGGTAGAACATGAATATATGTTTTCACTTCATCAGGATGAATATAAATGTTTTTAAAGAAATTATTATTGTTGCTCGATCAAGTTATATTCTGATAATTATTTTATTATATGAAATACTTATTTATATAAAAATTATTTTAATTGGTAGACATATATATTATAAAGAAGAGAAGGTTTAATATATAAATTCATATATTTGATTTCTCAAATTTGATTGATTGTCAATTGCTTAATTTGTTTCTTTGTGTCATTGTAATTTATTTTATAGACAAATATATTATTATTTATGTGTGTACTTATTTAAAATTTTCATCAAAATGTAACTTATTATTAAGTTTTTGGTTAAAATGAGTAGATAATTTACTTGATAAGATTTAATCATATATTTTTTGTTTAAACAAACCCGATATATGTTATTCTTTGTTTTCATCTTTATATTTTGTTTATTTGACAAAAATTATTATTATTTATGCTTATTTTTTTATTTACATTTCAATGTAACTTATTATTAATCTTGAGTAAAATTGAGCATAAATACTAAGAGAAGAGAGAGATAGCTCAATAAATAGATTAATAATAAATTTTTTTGTTAGTAAAAAAAATGTCCACCTAGGCAACTTGTTATTTATCCAAGTGCTTATGTGGCAAGATGTTACTTTTGAATTGCCATAATATTTAGTATATATATATATATATATATATATATAGATAGATATAGATTTATTTACTAATAATAATTTATAGGTTTAATACACTTGTATATCCAAAACTTTCACGGTTGTGCCAATAATATCCAAATTTCCCGGAATACCACTTATATCCATGTTTTAAAGTTGTTCTTTGCCAAATCTATCCATTTTCCAATATATTTTTGGTTAAATACACTTGTATATCCAAAAACACCGTTAATGAATGTGAAGGAATTGGATATAAGTGGTATTTCGGGAAATTTCGATATTATTGGCACAACCGTGA
Source organism: Linum tenue (assembly GCA_946122785.1). Classification (NCBI taxonomy): domain Eukaryota; kingdom Viridiplantae; phylum Streptophyta; class Magnoliopsida; order Malpighiales; family Linaceae; genus Linum; species Linum tenue. Next base: position 27,531,715 of record CAMGYJ010000007.1, read on the forward strand.
AAGTTTAGTACATACAAGTGTATTTAACCTAATTTATCATATAATAGTATCTGAAAAATGGGAGGGAAAAAACTAAAGTATAAAAAAAAACATGCGAGGAGCTCTCTCCTCTCTCCTCCTTTTCGCCTCTGTTCTTGGCCGGTGGGTTTCGCGGATCGCCGGTGCCTTCCTCAAGGCCAGTCTGAGAAATCAAGGAATGTGGTCGCCGGATTCGGTCTCCTCGGATCGAAAGCGTTGCCCGGATACCAGAATTGGAGACGACCCTCTTAATCGATAAGGGAGCAACCTCCCAGAACCGTCCTTCCCCTGCTCGAAGGGTGACCTGGATGAAAGTGCCTGGCGTCGAGCGAAACGGCTCCGCCTCAAGAAGCGATAGCCACATATGGCTTGTGCTTAGATCAAATCCGCAGAAGAATGTCCAGTTAAGAGAGGTCGGTGCAAGCCTCGGAAGAGTTTGAGATTCAGTCTCCCGCACTCGTCAGAATTGGACGATGATGAATCTGTATTGCCATCGCTCGCGGGGAGCAAGAATCAGCCCTCTCGGGGCCCAAATACAATCCTTTTGCAAAGTAATCAGATTGATAAATGTTCACCCTTAGGGGTTGGGACTTTTCTCCTGCTGCCATTTAGTGCGATAGAAGGGATTGGCATGCCCTGTTTCATTGTTGATTTCAACCATCCTAATAAATTGGATATAGATTTGGAATGTGTTAATCAGAAGGTCCCCCTCGGGGAGGAGGTCAGTGGCGAGATGCCAGGCTGTGATAGGAAGGAATTACACAGCCACAAAAATTTAGTCCCAATGTCATCGGAGATGAAAGGCGAGTCCGGCCGGTAGGGGAAGGCTCCCATCGTAAACTGGTGGGGACGCGTTTTCTCGGGATGGCTACGGAGGGATTTTTGGGCGAGTTTCCAGGGCTGTTGGGCGAGATCTATGGGAGTCGGATCCGATTCGGGGTAAGGATTTCGAAACTCCAGCGGAGGTATCCTAATCCAATTATGACTCCAATTAACGGAAGGCTTCTGGGATTTTCCCTTTTCTTGGGGAAGGGGGACTCCTCCTTCTATAAAGCTTCGGCTCCCATTGCTCAATCTCCACATTGAATTGCTTGACGTATTGAGAGTTCCAGAGCAGCTAGCAAATCAGGCGGCCTCCTGACACATAGCTTCTTTTCCTCCCACCAGTCAGGTACGGGGACCTCTCCCCTGTCTACTCTATGCTCTTTTTTGAGAGAGCCTCTCACTATATTTGCGGCGGAAAGCTTCTCTCAGCCGGGTAGCTTGTTGCCGCCGGTGGTGTTGGGTCTTACGCCCTCGGCGACGGACAACCCCTCTCGTCCCGGCAGCTCGCTGCCGTCGGCGGGTTTGGGATTTACGCCTGCGGCGACCAATCTGAGTTTCAGTCCACAGCCACCGCTGTTATTACAAGCTGATTATTTGGATATCCCCTCCTTGCTGCCCCAGAAGCTTCTGGCTGCCAGCATTGATCTATGGCCGCTCAATTTGTGGGCCGCCGAGCCTAGTGTGGCCAGACCATTAAGTCGGCTGCTGCCGTTTCAATTTACTAATTCTATTGCTCCTAAAACCATTGATCCCAATACGTTGTATACCCCTTTGTGTCAGGTGAATACGATGGCACGTATCGCGGAGGATCAAGTGGTTGAGTTCTCTCTCGAAGAGGTCCAATCGGTGAAGTTTCGAACCTTGAGGACTCTGCTGGAGAGATTATTTTTGGAGACCAAGTTCACTCCTAGTGAGTTGAGAGATGGCTTGATTGAGGCCTGGCAGGTGCAAGGAAATCTTAGGGTTTCGGTCACTAAGTATGGCCTCTTTGAAATTGTTCTTCCAAGTGATGAGACGAGGGTTTGGATCCTCAAAAGAACTCCTTGGATTGTCAAAGATAGAATTTTCCACCTCCGATCCTGGACACCATCTATCACGAGGCTGACTTTCGATGATTTGGCAATTGCTCCCTTCCGTGTCCAATTATGGAATGTGAAAGAGGACTGCTGCACTAAGCAGTTTGGCAGGAAAGTGGCAGCTGGAACAATCGGTCAAGTCTTGGAAGCTGATGTATTCGCATCCAGGGAAACAAATGAGTGCTTTGTCAAAGTGCACGCCCTCATCGATTTTACTAAGCCGTTGTGGTCTCAATTCATGGCGGTTAGTGAAGAGCTTGGTAGTTTCTGGGTAAATCTCAAATATGAATTTATGCCGAACTTCTGCTACCTTTGTGGCCGCGTGGGGCACTCAAAGCCGGAATGTGTTTATGCTCCTCCACCGGGTAAAGAACGCTTTGGCCCGCATATGTCTACAAGGAAACTAGGAAGGAAGATCTACATGGATGATGTTGAGTACCCGATGTTTCGCATGCCAGCAAATCGGTGTGGGTGAACATAAATGCTCAAATACATAATGATGGGAATGCGAAGACTGCTAGAGCTCGTGAGAAGGAAGTTCGACCAGTGTCTATTGATCGCTCAGTTGATCAGGCTGCTCATCAGCATGAGGTTCATGGTTGTAAGGAGCCGCAACCTCGGATGCAGGAGCACAAGCCTAAGCTATTAGGAAATCGTGCTAGCCCTAAACGGGTTGTCTTCAAGGCCTTGACTCGAGTGAAGATCGGTGGTGGGATTCGTCCGCACCAGAATAAAGTGTCGCCCAGAGATGAGGCTCCTCTCCCTCGTAAAGGCACCAAGGTTCGCCAGCAGGCGGGAAGACGAGCCAGAAAGGGGCCCCATCATCAGCAGGTGGAGGACCAGGTTGAGATAGCTTTTGAACAGTCCCGGCGGCGACGACTGATTTTACAGGAGGAATCTGAAGAGGAGGAGACTAGTGGCGAGAAGACCCTCCAACCGTGGAACACCCGTGCTCCTTCTGGCCCTTCTGATGGTCCCCCTCGCCCCCTGGAGGATTCTCGTCGGCCCTCAAAGGAATCTACTCATACTGGAGATCTGGTGCATCGGGTTCGCCCGCGACTGAAAAAAGGAGGAGTTGCATGCCCTCGGGCTTTATCAAATCTAGATGAGGGATCCAATCATTCTGGTGATCCGCGGGAGTTGGAGGACAAGGAGGCGGTCGATTCTCTGGATAGTCCTATTTATGAGGATCAGCAGCATGTCACGGACTCGGATGGGGATCAATCGATTGAGGATCATCTCCCGTTTGAGATCAAGAGAAGGTCACCAGGTGGTGTCTCCATGGAGACTCACCAAATCTTAACTGGGAGAGTTCACCAAGTGGTGGAGGCTTTTGAAGCTAGTCTGGTCTATGTGCGGGAGGAAGGTCAGGCCTGCAAGGGGCCTCGCTCGAACCTCAATGAATATGGGTCTAATATGATGGACCCATCTGTGGAAGCTCGGAAGCGTGTGCTCGATGATTTGGATGGGGAGATGGGTGATCCCCTACCCCGAAGAAGCAATTTGTGGAATCAACTGATGTTCTGGAGAAGGTGGAGGAAGCCAGCCTCGAGTGGCCCCCAGCCGATAAATGAGGATTCTGGCATGGAATGTGAGAGGAATTGGGTCATCCCTCACTTTCCAAACTGCTGTAGGGCTTGTTCATTCTAATAAACCGGATCTCGTGTTTTTTTCGGAGACGCGATCGAGCCACCGTGTAGTGTCCCGTCGTAGCGGGGTTTAGGTTTTGCTATTTCTCATTGTTTATTTGTAGATCAGTCGATGCATCGGGTGGTTTAGTTGTTGCTTGGTCCCCCGGGGTTGACACTTCGATGTTGTTTCATTCCTCTTTTTATATTTGTTCGCAAGTTAATGAAGGAGACTTTTCTTATGTGGTGATCTTTGTCTATATTAGTTGGAATGTTGCGGTAAGAGCTAATCAGTTGGCTCAGCTTCGAGATGTTTGCGCGAATATTAATCACCCGTATGTAATCATAAGTGACTTCAACACTACCCTCCATGAGGGTGAAAAAGATGGGGGTCGGGCTTGGAGTGCTGCTCAAGCCGTTAGTCTCCGTGAGCTCGTTCAGGATTTGGGACTCCATGACCCTGGGTACCAAGGGGATCAATTCACTTGGACTAATAAGCGTATGGGTTCAGATAGAGCGCTTCATTCCCAGTCTTGGATCGTTACTTATCCGGAGACTCTGGTCAAGCATTTTACGGACCAGGGTTCGGATCATCGGGCCCTTCTCCTCGTGGATAAACCGTATACTCGGAGTAGCCGACCTCTGTTTCGATTTGATGCTCCCTGGGCGGATAATCCAGAGGTCAGGGCTATGGTCCACTATGTCTGGCAGGAAGAGGTCCAAGGTACCCCTATGTTTCGACTCTGGGAGCGCCTTAAAAAGCTGCGTCATCTGCTTTATGACTGGAGCAGAGCGGGTACCACGAACTCCCTGCGTAATATCAAGACGCTCCAGGTTGAAATTGACAACGTTAAGTCGATCCATCCGGTGGACTGGGATGTGGTCAAGGGCCTGGAAACGGAGTTGTCTCGGCAGTGGGAGGCGGAGGAAATACACCGGCAGCAGAAATCCAGGGTCCATTGGTTAAAAAAAGGTGATCAAAATTCGGCCTATTTCCACACGGTCACTCGTGCTCGACGGAAGAGGGATTTTGTCTCGGGTCTCCGTAATGATGAGGGTGAATGGGTCACTGAGGAAAGTGTGAAGGCTACTATTGCCACCAACTTTTACCAGACTCTGTTCACCTCGGAGACCCAGGTTCCTAATATGGCGGATAGAGTGGCAACTCTGCCCATTGCTCGTAGTGTCACTCCGGAGATGAATGCGCAGTTGACGGCTGAAGTATTGCTTACGGAGGTCCGACAAACGGTCTTCTCAATGGGGTCGAAGCAGGCCCCAGGATCGGATGGTTTCACAGGGAAATTTTTCAAGGCTTTCTGGGATATTGTGGGCACTTCGATGATTGAAGCAGTGTGTTCGTTCATTGAGACTAGCCGGATGCTGCGAAGCTTTAATCTTACCTGGCTCACTTTGATCCCTAAAGTGGACTCTGTGGAGACTGTCAGACAACTGCGACCGATCAACCTGTGTCAATTTGTTTATATAGTGATAACCAAAATCATGGTTGCCCGGCTTGCAGGTCTGCTTCCTCGGATCGTCTCTGAAGGTCAGAATGGGTTTATAAAAGACTGCCAGATTATTGACAACATCCTTTTAGGACATGAGCTGATGCACTATCTAAAAATAAAAAAGCAGGGGAAGAAAGGGTACATGGCTCTAAAGGTTGACATGGAAAAGGCCTATGATAGAGTCGAATGGCCCTTCCTTATGGCAGTTTTGGATAATATGGGGTTTAACTCTGTTTGGCAAGGTTGGATACATGAATGTCTTCGTTCATCTTCATTTTAGGTCCTGATGAATGGTACACCCTCGAGTTACTTTACTTCCTCTCGGGGGCTCCGACAAGGGGACCCGCTTTCGCCTCTCTTGTTTGTGCTTTGCACAGAGGGGTTTGCGGCCCTCCTACGAAAGGCGATCTCGGAAAAGAGGCTGGAGGGGGTGAAAGTGGCTCCACGTGCTCCAAGAATCTCTCATTTGTTCTTCGCTGATGATTCTTATCTCTTCCTGCGAGGTTCACTTCAGGAGTGTGAGAATTTAATTGAGGTCCTGAATGAATATGTGGAGCTGAGTGGCCAACGAGTTAATCTGGAGAAATCTGCGGTGTGCTTTAGTAAAAATATTGTCATGCCAGATCAGGAGTTCTTGGCCACGATCCTCGGGGTTGGTGCATTGGGGTCCATGATAAATACCTAAGGTTACCCACTCTGGTTGCCCGATCCAAAATGGCTATGTTCAGATATTTGGAAGAGAAACTTTTGGAGCGACTTCAGGGTTGGAAGGAGCGGACATTGTCCTGTGCGGCTAAGGAAACTTTGATTAAATCCATAGCGTTGGCCTTACCCTTACATGTTATGTCATGTTTCCGGCTTCCCCTCTCTCTTTGTCGACTCTTAGATAGGCATGTTGCCCGTTTCTAGTGGGGTGCGGAAGAGGGTCATCCCAAGGTTCGCTGGGTTTCCTGGAGTAATATGTGCAGGGGTAAACATGATGGGGGGATGAGATTTCGCCAGTTCGAACATTTTAATCAAGCTCTTTTGGCTTGGCTGGCGTATCCTTAATGAGCCTCATTCCCTCCTTGTCCAGGTTTATAAAGGAAAGTACTTCCCACAAGGTTCATTCCTGAGTGTGACGGCTAGGTCACGCCCTTCCCGAGGGTGGCAGAGTATCCTCTATGGGCGAAAATTATTGGAGATGTGTTTAAAATGGCAGGTTGGCAATGGCCGTTCGGCCTCTCTTCTCCACTCGAACTGGATTCCTGGGTACCAGCTTGATCCCCCTTGCTATAACCCGCTAGTCTTGCCAGATGTGGGTGATCCCTTGGTGGCAGAGGTTATTTGTGAAGGGGAAGAGCGGTGGTCTGAGGACAAGCTTAGTCTATGGTTTGACCCACCTACATGCAGAGCCATTAAGGCTATTCCACTCCCCCGGCGAAATGTGACTGATAAGCTTATCTGGCATGGCAGGGCAGATGGGGTTTTCTTAGTAAAGTCAGCCTACCATTTGGCGTAGATTTGGATAGAAGAAGGGGTGGGTAGCGATCCTCGGCTAGTTGGATGGATAAGCCAAGTAGGATCAGGGTATGGGAAGCTAAGATCCCTCCAAAGCTGAAGGTCTTTGTTTGGCAAATTCTGAATCGGGCTCTGCCCACTACGGAGGCGCTTATTGAGAAGAAGGTTCATGTGCTACCCCGGTGTCCAGTTTGCTGGGATAGTCAAGAGACTATGGAACATCTGTTTCTGTATTGTCCGGTTGCGCGGGCTCTTTGGGACTATTCAGGGCTGGAATACTTGGGGGAGGGTTTGCCTAGGCACACCTTTCCTTTATTCCTCAAACGTCTGCTGGCGTTGATCCATCAACTGTCGTTGGTTATGGCAGTTGTTGCCATCCTTTGGCGGATCTGGCGGTCTCGTAATTGGGTTGTCTTTGAAGGCAAACAATTTGGGATCCTGACGCTCTTGCGGCAATTTCACCAGCAGTATGAGGAATGAGTGGGCTTGCCAACGGATCGGGTGCCCCGTGTGACGTGTCCGTCGGTTCAGCCAGAAATTCTGGTGCGTGAGACCCGGTTGGTGTGTATGTGGGATGGGGCCACTAGGAGTGGGTCGCATTCGGCTGGTGGGATGGTTATTTTTTATCCGGAACGGATGCTTCTTCTGGCGAAAGGGGTGCAGTTCCCTCAAATGGATGAGCCTGCAGTGGTGGAATTACTAGTGCTCCGGGAGGCCATTGTTTGGTGTTTGGAGTGTGGCTTGTCTGAGGTCCGGTTTGAGGGCGATGCAAAGGTGATTATTGATAAAATTAATCAAGCCGACACAAGGGATGACCGGTTGGGTGCTGTTCTGGAAGAGATTTGTTATTTTTTCGCGCCCAGCCTGGGTTTAGTGTGCGCTTTGTAGGTCGGGAGAACAATAGGGCAGCTCATTCGATAGCTAGAAAAACACTCTCTTTGTATCCGACTACGTGTCACTTCTTTGATTTCCGGGCCTGGCTGGTTTCCAGGATGTAACTATCTATTTTTTGTTCAATATATGATATCTTTTGACAAAAAAAAAACCGTATCTAAACCGTTTTAAGTGAGAACTTTTTAGTTTATAAAATACAAGATCATATCTGAAATCACAGGTCCTCGACACAAAATTTGAATACCAAACTCGTAAAGAAAAAATCTCCTCGTTGATTAGAATCGATATACAAAAGTATATTTCCACGAGTCACTATAGTATTTTTACGAACACGGGTAACCACACCCACCTCGATTTCCACCTCTAGTCATACAGATACTGATTTGCAAGTTCTACCATTCCGAAGGACCTCCGGTACAGATAGGTTTCTCTCTCCTTGTCGCCCAGCTACTGTGAGTCTGTGACGCTGCCGCCGTAGTCTCGGATCAAAGGGCAAGTCGTCGTTTAGTTCTCTGGAAACCACCCAATTACTGTCGGAGAACCGCGTAGCAGAGCTCGGTGTTTGCACGACTAATAACAGAGCGAGACAGTTTTTGAAGGTAGAAATTTTAGGGTTTTCTGCGAATTAAGATAATGTCTTCGGGCAATCCCAAGGACGGGGACTTGCAGATAATACCAGCGGCGGCGGATAATCCAAGGCCGCCAGCAGTTCCGCCCCGTCCACTCATGGTGGCCACGTCTGCGGGATCAAATGCAATCGTGGAGTATACAGGGCCGGTGTTCAAGGAACCAGAAGAGGACTTGGAGCTCAAGCTTCGGCGGATACTTGAGAATGTACCGGTTCGAGTCAGCAATACTTCTGGCAGTTCCGCCGGTGCCGGCTCCGGTGACTTTCATCAGGTATTTCGTCATTCACAGCGCGCCTCCCGTTTTACTAAGGTGGAATTTGCATAGTTTTAGGAGATCCTCCTTGTAACTTCCCTGGCCTTCAGTGAGGAGCTGTGAATGCACAGCAAAGAAGATTTAGCTTAGTCTTGGTTAGTATTTGGGTCGTTAGGGTTGCTGTTCAAGCTAAATTTCTAGAGGGATTGCTGCAGGTTCAGCGAGTAAAGTGTTCTAGGTTACGAACATGGGGACTATGAACGGGGCCAGATTAAGGGTTTATGTGGAAGTTTAGTGCTCCCAGTCTTGGAACTAACTGAAAAGCATCGTTGCGCTATCAGGTACAATGTGAATGGTCTCTGTTTTCGGTGTGTAAAGATGCTGGGATTATGACCTGGTGCAGCATTAACAGTTCATTCGGATGTAACGAATGATGCTTATGCTAGTGGGGGAAATCTGATGTGAAATGTCATTCACATGCAGAACTGGACTCTGGTGGCTATGTCTTCATAGGCTTCATGTGTTCGAAATTGATTTCTCAACTATAAGAAACATATAAAATGAATCCAGGCAATTCATTTGTAGTCGAATAACATCAGGTGGAGGTCTTTCTGTTTGTACTAGTAGCATTACTGCTTTGGCTTCTGGTGCTGATGTTTTATTTCTACATATTGTAGTAGGTGGGAGTTAAGCAAAGCATCACATCTTTCTTCAGCATCTTTGAACCTAGTTTTATTAGGGTCCAGGTTTTCTATCTGTGTATGGCATTACGTTCTTGTTCTCCTATTTGCAAGGATATAAGTCTGCAGTGTAGCTATCCATTCATCTGCCGTATGTTCTTCTAGTTCCCTGCAAAACAGAATTTGGTTCTTAAGTAATCCAATGTATGTTACTGCATTGGACATCGAATCTCTCATGTGTATGCTTCAGAAAATGGGATCCTGGTGCTTTTGACCTGTGGAACCTCTCGGAAATTGGAATGGTTGTGTAACTGTGTTCTATTTTGTTTTGGTATGAGCAGCTAAAACTAGCTTTCTACAAAGTTTTGAGATTGATAGTGCACTGATTATTGTTGGCTTCATTGAAGTCCTCATATATTCATCTCTCTATATCAACTTGGCTTTTTGACAAACAGTATCGGCAAATGAGGCGGAAAGAGCAAGATCGGGTTGCTAGGATGGAGGTCGACTACCTGAGAAGGAAAGAAGAAGCAGAATTCAGCATGAGAAGGGAGGAAAGGTTGAAAGCTGAGGAGGAGCAGAGAGCCAAAAAACGTGCCAAGCGGCAAAAGAAGAAGCAGAAGAAGAAAGAGAGGAGGAAGACGCAACCAGGTCCTGCCGAAGGAGCAGCAGGGCTCCAGAAACAAGAATCTTCGGATGATGGATCTGAGAGCGAGGATGAATCGACAAAGTGAACACCAAGGTTCCGCTGTATCTTTCAAGTTCAGAAGACTTTCTTCAATTTCAAGCCTTTTCTTCGTCCGCATACTATAGATTTTGTACTATGCAATGTATTTAAACCAGCTGTAGTTGTGTGAGATCCAAATAGGCATATGATCTTTGGGCAAATGAGATTATTACATGGTTCTCATCATGCATTTCTGTAGTACCCTCACTGAGAGTACCTCTGCTCTTGTTCTTGTAGCAACTATTGTGGTTACTCATCGAGCTGATTCCCTGGAATGGGCCGGCTACGAAAATTTTCTGACTGTTCTTTGAGCCATTAATTCATCGATCAAGGGCCACGGCCCAAATCTGACCGATTTGCCAAATTATCCACTTTACTTCTTTTTTTTTCGTTTTTTTTTTTGGTTGAGAGCACATTCCACCTTATTGGAAAAAGACACAACAACAAGAGAAAACCAAAGAGCACACGCAGTTTGGCGTCATTGGTCCTTTGACAGTTCAAAGGATCCTCCTCCTTCCTCATCGCACTCCGCGGACTTTTTTTTTAATTGCAATATCTCTCTCTCGCTCGATCTTTGCCGTACTGGTGAACTTCCCAAAGTTCTCGATCGCCATGGGAGAAACCGCCCCTACTCCTCCTCCTCCTCGCCGCATTTCCGTCCACCAGCTCCTCGGCGGCGGCTCAGGTCTCTTCTCTCTTCCGCGCTCTCCTGAATGCTTCAATCTTGCTGATTTTTTGATGGTCCATGCATCGCATGTTTCCAATCGGAGAGTGTAATCGATTGCCGACCGATCCTTTCACTTTCTCATTTGGAATGTAAATCATCGCTTTCGTTTTGCTTTGTTTCTCTGTTTTTTCTCAGTGGCCGATGTTCTGTTGTGGCGGAGATGGGGCGCGAGCTTGACGTTGTTAGTGGTTTCGTCGACCTCGTGGTATCTATTCGAGCGAGCTGGATACAATCTGCTGACGTTCGTGGCGAATGTGTTGTTCCTCCTCGTTCTGATACTCTTCCTGTGGGCGAAATCTGCTTCTCTTCTCAATCGGTAACTTTACTGAATTGCTTCCCCCCTGCTTTTCTGTGTATATTTACTGCCTTTACCTTTTGATTCCTGAGAACTGTGATCAGCAGTGATAGATGCTAGGAGCGAATTCTTAATTGTTTAATCACGAGCAATGGAATAGATTGTTGAAGATATGAGTTTTTGAATCCCGAGTAAGTCCCTTTGTGTTTTTGTTTAGGCCACTGCCGCCAATTCCTGATCTCGAAATAACCGAGGAGACTGTTGACAAAGTTTCTCGAGTTGTTCAAGTTTATGTGAACCATATATTGGCAGTTGGATGTGAAATTGCAATTGGCAGGAATTTGAAAGTCTTCTTACAGGTATTCTTGATTTTATCTTATGTTCTCAATACTCACATTTCCTTTAAGAATTTGGAAACCTTTTACCTTCCTATGTGGCTAAGGTGAAGAACTGCTTCCTGTGATTCACAACTTTCCTCCAGGTCGCTTTTGTCTCATGGATCGTGTCCTATGTTGGTAGCCTCTGCAGTTTTCTTACTTTTGCTTATGTTGGTGAGTTGTTTAGTGTCATACTTCCTTTTTTTTTTAAAAAAGTTGTTATTGCCGCAGTCTAGCAACTTGCTAACTGATGTTTGGCTTTTTTCTGCAGGGATTCTTCTCTGTCTTTCAATCCCAGTCCTGTATGACAAATACCAGCACCAGATTGATGAAAAGTTGGTTGTACCACAGAGAATCCTTGAAGCTCAGCTAAGAAAAATTGATGATACCCTTCTGAAGAAGCTTCCACTGCCATCACACAAGGAAAAGAAGGTTCAATAGGTAAATGCTCCCGATGTGTCACTCTTTTCCCCCTCTCCTACACTCTCGCGTGTCTATGTCTACCTAATGATATATGAACCCACACTACAAAGTTTTTTGAGTAATTGGTCCCGGTATTGAGCGTGGCCTTGATTCTCGCAAGCTCATTAGTCTTTCAGAAACCATGCGGCACTTTATTTGTCCGCTTTTCTGTTGATTTTTTGAAAAGCTATCCAGTTCTACCTCATATCTGTATGCCCATGTTCTGTATTGATGCTTCTTAGGGATCAATCTCATCTATTTCTATCGAACTCTATCCTGAGAGAAGAGCATTGTCCATTTCTATGACTTGGTTCTGTCCATGCTTTACCGCACTCTATATTTTGATGCTATGAAAGAAGGGATAGGAGGGAGATCATACTGATTTCAATTTTCTATGGAATACATGCTGTACCATGATTTTGAGCACCAGGAAGTTATTATGTCTTGGAGATATCTGTGCTGAGGCATGAGGGCTGTCTGTTGATGTTAAGATGGCTTGGTTCCTCATTGTTGTTTGCTTCCCCTTTGAACGATAGCAACCATTTTATTGAACTAGTTGATAGAATTAACATATGCACACAACTATGTTCTGCTATACGTTATGCTCAGCAAAATCGTTCATTTCCCAATGTTTGTTTACTTTAGTGCGTTAATCCAAATTCTCTTACTCAATATAAGCTTCACCGTCATCTTCTTGGTCATTTTCAGGTAGCTAGAGGTTTTGAACGCAGTTGCTGGCTCTTCTGAGTTTGGGAATGTCTTCGTGCTAGTTTTTGGGAAAGGTCAAATAGCTATAGGGGATGCATAGTTTCTATGTTGCTTATTCCTGTTTGCCTTTCCCTCCATCTTCCACCAGAATCTGACTGTTAGATCTCCAATTCTTGTTCATTCATGTAGTTCGATGGCTCGAGTATCTTTTCCACCACCGGAGTGCATTGATGGCTTTGAGAGGGAAGATGGAAAATAGTTGCCTTGGTTTTTTAAGTTGTGGCATTAGGCAGAGTGAGGTCCCAGTTTGTACATGATCCATTTTCTTTGGCAAATGAGTTTGCTTATAGTACTCAAACTTTGTAATGTCAAGATCTCGGTATTTCTTTCACAGTTGATCTGCTGGCGATAGCTTCTGTTTGTTGTTGTACGAATCTCCGTCATTTGCTTGAAACAGGTAATAGAATAGAACTCGATTGGATTGGTTGTGTTCTTGATAGAAGCCCGCGAGGCGGGTAGGGTGGGTTGGGGCCGGCCGTGTGGGCCCGGGTTGAGTAGCAGTTAGGTTATTTTTGTTAGTTTGCTGAAACTCATTAAAGAGGGCTTAGTACGTTCATTTTGGAAGAAAGCAATAATAATATCAAAATCTCTAAATCCCTCCTCTCTGTTCTTCCCCAATTCTCCTTCAAATCCCTAATTCTTCTTCTCAATTCCCAACCCAATTCTTCTCTATTATTTGGTATCAGAGCCTGGTATGATCTCGATACGGCTCTCTACTCGGGAATGGGCTTGTGTGAAGCAGCAGTATGACGCCATTCGGGCTGCCCAAGCTCAGACAGCGCGTGAACAGGGCCGCGAACTGGTGACTGCCGAGACGATGGAGTGGTGCGCGGCGCTGTAGGTGGCGGCGGCCCACGCTGACGGTCGACCATGGTGTCGCTGCGGGCGAGGAGGAGCGGCGGAACCCCGGGCGGTTGCTGGCGGGTTGCGGCAGTCGCTGGTCGAGGTCGCGGCAGGCGGCGCGATCGAGGCGGCAGCGCGTTAGGGGGAAGCGCCACGGGCAACGGCGACAGAAGGGCGGCGCGTGTCGCCGCGCAAGGCGGAGGAGGTCGTGGCGGCGGCGGCGTCGACGGGGGAAGGAGCGGCTCCCGCTCTGTCTCTCCATGCAGTGATGGGGCTGCCGACACCGGGGACTCTCCGTTTGACCGTTTCCGGGTTCAGGTTGCCGGTACCATGGCGCTAACCTTGGTGGACAGTGGCGCCACCCTGAACTTCATTAGCGAGGAGTTAGCCAAACTCCTTCCGTAGGCGCCAAGCTCGATGGATCCAATGGTGGCTCGAGTAGCGAATGTGGCACCCATGCAGTGCAAGACCGTCTATAAGGAGCTTCCATTCGATATTCAAGGGCTGCCCGTCACCGCGGATGTGTTTGTGCTGCCCATTCGCGGGTTTGACATGATTTTGGGTGTTCCATGGTTGCAGGGATTGGGACCGGTCACCACCGATTGGCGTCGCTTGTCCATGCGGTTCAAATGGAGAGATAAGGAGTGGTGTTTGCAAGGGCTTACCACGGCCCTAGGTCCGGTCTCTCTCCACGAGTGCGCCATCGAGGAGGAGGCGGAGTTGGCGGTCCTGTGCTGGCCTGTGGTGACGACTGAGGACCAGGAGCTGGCCCCTGACCTCCGAGGGGTACTGGCAGGGTTTCCGGGGCTCTTCCAAACACCGACCACATTGCCTCCCCATCGCCAGGTTGACCATCGCATTCAGATCAAGGACGGTGTAGAGGCTGTGAATGTCCGTCCCTACCGATACGGCCTTCACAGAAGGAGGAGATCGAGCGCCAGGTGGAGGAGATGCTAGCGACCGGTTTGATCCGGCCCAGCACCAGTCCCTTTTCCTCACCGGTGCTGTTGGTCAAGAAGAAGAATGGGACTTGGCGATTTTGCACTGACTATCGGGCGCTCAACGCCGCTACGATGAAGGATCGATTTCCGATTCCGACGGTGGACGATATGCTCGATGAGCTCCACGGATCAGTGTACTTTACTAAGCTCGATCTGCGAGCAGGGTACCACCAGATTCGGATGCAGGAGAGGATGCGCACAAAATCGCTTTCCGGACTCATAACGGCCATTATGAGTACTTGGTCATGCCCTTCGGATTGTGCAATGCTCCGTCGACCTTTCAGGTGGCGATGAATGACATTTTTCGACCTCTGCTGAGACGGTATGTGTTGGTATTCTTTGATGATATACTTGTCTACAGCCCATATTGGGAGATGCATTAGCAGCATTTGCAGGCTGTGTTTGAGATACTACGGCGCCACCAGTACTATCTCAAAGCTTCGAAGTGTGCATTTGGGGTGTAGAAGGTGGAGTACTTGGGCCACATTGTCATGCCCCAGGGAGTTCAGGTGGATCAGAAGAAGATTCAGGCTATGATCGAGTGGCCAACTCCGACCACTGTCTCGGAGCTGAGAGGGTTCCTCGGGTTGACCGGGTACTATCGGAAGTTTGTGCAGGGTTACAGTATGATCGCTCGGCCCCTGACTAATCTGTTGAAGAAGGGAGAGTTCGCATGGACTTCAGATGCCGACAGGGCCTTCCAGCAGTTGAAGCAGGCCATGACCACCACTCTGACGCTAGCCATGCCGAACTTTTCCCGGACCTTCGTGATCGAGGCAGATGCTTCTGGCAGGGAAATTGGGGCAGTGCTGTCCCAGGATCGGCATGCGGTAGCCTATATGAGTAAGACCTTGGCTCCATCCAAGGAGGCTTGGTCTACTTACCAGAACGAGATGCAGGCTATAATCACAACGGTACAGATATGGCGACCGCACCTTCTGGGCCAGAAGTTCCACATTTATATCGACCACCAGAGCCTGAGGAACCTTTTGGAGCAGCGAGTTTCCACTCCCGATCAGCACAAGTGGGTCTCCAAGCTCCTTGGGTATAATTATGAGATTCACTATCGGCCGGGTCCCTCCAATGTCGTGGCGGATGGGCTCTTGCGGCGTTCCAGAGGTGAGATATTGGTGGCAGTGACCGGGCCGTTTCCCCAGTTCTGGGACGCGCTCCGGGCTCTGGTGGAGACAGATACGTACTTGCAGAGATGTCGGGAGACGGTAGCCAGTGAAGCACCGGGCCATTATTCCTTCCGCCAGGGGCTGGTCTTCTTTCGCGGGCGCCTTGTTCTTCCGCGGGGATCTTCACTGGTGACGACCGTGTTACAGGAGTATCATGACTCCCCCTTTGGAGGGCATTCGGGGGTCGAGCGGACGTGGAGGAGGATCAGGGCCCAGTTTTATTGGCCCCAGATGGGCCAGGATGTGAAGGACTATGTCGCGTCGTGTGATACTTGCCAGAGGGTCAAGACTTCTCGTCTGCGACTGGCAGGCCTCTTGCAGCCCTTGCCGGTACCGTACCGGGTGTGGGAGGACATCAGTATGGACTTCATCGTCGGCCTTCCCCCCTCCGGAGGAAAGATGGTCTTGTTCGTCGTCGTTGATCGACTGACGAAGTATACCCATTTTATAGCCCTGGCACATCCGTACACAGCCCGGTCGCTAGCAGAGCAGTTTGTGATGGGAGTAGTGCGACATCACGGGTTCCCGAGGTCTATTGTCAGTGAGCGGGACTCCGTTTTCCTGAGTCGCTTCTGGCAGGAGGTGTTCACGAGGGCCCAGACCACACTGCGGATGAGTTCCGCCTATCATCCACAGACAGATGGCCAGATGGAGGTGGTTAACCGTTACCTGGAGCAGTAGATGCGCTGCTTTGCCCACCAGCAGCCGAGGCGGTGGCTGGCTGTGTTGCCCTGGGCCGAACTATGGTATAACTCTACTAGTCTACTTACCATAGAGCGATCCAGACTACGCCGTTTGAGGCCCTGTATGGGAGGCCGCCCCCCGCCTTGGTTCGCTACAAGAACGGCACCAGCCGGGTAGATGCGGTGGACCGCTGGCTGGAGACACGAGATGAGTCCTTGGAGCAGCTCAAGGCCAACCTGGCGGCGGCCAATAACAAAATGAAGCAGTTGGCTGATGCAGTTCGGCGCGAGGAGGAATTCGAGGTTGGAGACTGGGTTCTGCTTCGTCTTCATCCGTACAGGCAGGCTTCCGTCTTTCGTCATGCTTACAAGAAGTTGGCAGCTCGTTACTTTGGACCCTACGAGGTACTGCAGAAGATTAATCCGGTAGCATACCGTCTGCAGCTGCCAGCGGATGCACGCATCCATCCCACCTTCCATGTGTCATTGCTGAAGCGATACCGCGGAGAGGCGGACCGGGTAGAGACGACCGGCCCGCCGGTGTCAGCGGACGGAGATCTTGAGCTAACTCCCTTGCAGGTTCTGGATACCAGATGGGTGAAGAAAGGCGGGCGGCGGACAGAGGAGAGTTTGGTTCTGTGGAAGCATATGGAGAGGGAGGATGCCACCTGGGAGGAGACGACCACCCTACGACAACGATTTCCGACATTTGACCTTGAGGACAAGGTCATTTCTGATGGGGAAGGGAATGATAGAACCCGCGAGGCAGGTAGGGTGGGTTGGGGCCGGCCGTGTGGGCCCGGCTTGAGTAGCAGTTAGGTTCTTTTTGTTAGTTTGCTGAAACTCATAAAAGAGGGCTTAGTACGTTCATTTTGGAAGAAAGCAATAATAATATCAAAATCCCTAAATCCCTCTTCTCATTGTTCTTCCCCAATTCTCCTTCAAATCTCTAATTCTTCTTCTCAATTCCCAACCCAATTCTTCTCTATCAGTTCTCAGCAGTATTTGTGGATCATATGAATTAACTTCTAGATCCGAAAGATGTTCCAAACTTGTCCGTGCAACCTAGCTATCCGAAACCTGGTAGAAGAAGCTTTAGACAAATGCCTATCCATTCAGAAGCAGGAGAAAAGCTTTCAACATCAGAAGTAGATGTGACAATTTTCAATCCAATGCACTGTTCCATTAAAAATATCCAACTAATCCAATCCATTTGATCCAAATACAATTGGATTGGTGGATTCATGGATTGTTAGCAAATTACAGTTTAGTACCTATAATTTTTATTTTTTATATTTTCATACCTAAAATTTAATTTTTATACGAAAAATATCATTGGAAAGTTATATTTTAGTACCTAAAAATTTTCATCATGACATTTTAGTACCTAAACTTTTCACATTTTACATATTGGTCCAAAGTTGAGGATATCCTTTAGATTCATGAATAATCCACCAATGCATTTGATACATGAATCCACCAATCTACTTAATTTGATTCATGAATCCACCAATCCATTTAATCCATGAATCCACCCACCCACTCATGAATTTAATTCATTAGTCACCTCTAATCAGAAATGGTTCAAAAGCTGACAAATTAGTACTCTTCTATTCTCTCTTACCTCGTGCAGTTCACGGTACTTCAGTTGCTTTCGCCACAAAGGCCACAATCTTTTCCTTAATTGCGCATCCATCCCTCCAACACAAACTTTCCTTCTACAACTCGATCCTATAAAAATGGCCCTGCTCCCATTCCACTTTCCTCACAGCCAACAACACCAACCACAATTAACCTAATGCAGAGTAAAACAGAAGCACAATGAAGATAAGCAACGAAACCTCTTCTTCCAACCTCCTCTTCATCGCCACTCTAGTTCTCGCTGCGGCCTACGTGGAAGGCCAGAGCTGCAGGCCAAGTTTTGGCACATAACAGGGCTAACTCCACCACCGGGGCAATGCAACCAAGACCGGCAAGCATTACACCACTTACAAATGTTCCCCTCCGGTCACCGCAACCACGAAGGTGACTCTAACTTGGAAGTTGGAACAGCTTCGAGGCAGGGGGCAGTGGCGGAGACGCATCTGAGTGTGACAACCAGTACCATTCCGACGACAAGCCTATATTTGCACTCTCCACGGGATGGTTCAACAAGAAAAGCAGGTGTCTCAACTTCATCAACATTCATGGGAATGACACACTGTCAGGGCCATGGCGGTTGATGAATGCGACTCTGTGATTCTGATCATGATTATCAGCCTCCTTGCCCTAACAACATCGTCGACGCATCCAAAGCTGTTTGGAAGACGTCGAGTGTGCCTGAGAGTGATTGGGGAAATTTGGATATCTCCTGGTCTGATGCTAACTGATTCGTGTAGAATAGTTTATGGTTAATGATCAAAGTTTCTCATTTTGTGCGTATGTTTATGTTACTGTCTTTGTGAGCTAGTACGTATGATTGTGTGGATATTCTATCAATCTGTAACATATCAAAAGCTTTGATGGAAAATGTTGATGTCTGAACTTCAGTTTTGGCTATATTGGAGCTTCAGGAAATTGGAATGGATGAATTTGCTAATTTATTTGATGTGTTTATTAATCTGATTCCTTTTGTACATAGGCTCGTAAGTTATTTATAAAGGAAAGAACAACAAGCAACAAGTTGATGAGCATCATGGGTTGTCTGGAAATATGAGTTGTTTGGAATAGTATGGGGATATCATAGAATATGATGTGACAGGTTGGGTATAAACTTTTGCTTAGTGGTTAACCGATCACCGACTAATCGATTAATGGTTAGCCGAAACGAAAACCAATAACCATTTAATTGGTCACTGGTTAACCGATACGAAAACCAATAACCGTCTACTAGTATAACCACATAGTTTTGGACTATTGACTAAGGGGAAAAGTTCCAAGATTCAAAATCAACCAAAGTCGCAATTCCAAACATCTCAATTTTCACTTATTGCAAACAACCATTCACAAGTGTGTCAAATGTGCTTAAGAGTCAGAACTGAAAATCACCCATCTCTAACACCCTTTTGTAGTTGATAGAATGAACCTCACACCCTAGTGATATTTTTTATTTGATATTTGTGAATGATGATGATCTTATGGTGTTTGTGTTTGATGTCTTGCTAATTGGTACTCACTTATTGGAAAAAAATCCCACTGTACACACGTTCTTAAAAAAAATTCCCAAAATACATGAGTTATAAAATTTTTTCCCAAAGTACACATGTTTGAGCATCACCGTTTTAGACAAAAGCGGTGAAGGTCATCACCGCATTTGACGAAGACGGTGAATACTTCACCGTATTTAACTAAAACGGTGAAGAATTCACCGTTTCATACTAAAACGGTGAAGGGTTCACCGCGTTTGTTTTGGTTAAAAACGATGAACTCATTCACCGTTTTAGTTTAAAGCGGTGATCATTTCCCACGTTTCCCACCCCTGGTAGGTCAAAATTAGGTCGCAGCTACCAACTATTCACCATTTGAGACAAACGCGGTGATGGTGTTCACCATTTTCGACAAAAACGGTGAATAGTAGGCAGATTTTCCTATAAATAGCACACCACCAGCAGTTGTAAGAACATAACCACTCCCCTTTCTTCAAATTTCAGCAGCCAAAATCGAGCATAATACACAGAACAGAAATTTTTCGGTATGTTGAGACTTTTCGTATTATAGTCTAATTATGTTTTTAGTAGTTATAGTATGATTTAATTTTCGTATTATGTTGTTGTTAGTTAGTTGAACTTATGTTCGTTAGTTATAGTATGATTTAATTTTTGTATTATGTTGTTGTTAGTTAGTTGAATTTATTTTCGTTAGTTATGGTATGATTTAATATTAGTTGTACAATATGATTTTGGTTAATTTTACTGTCTTTAAGCTAATAGATACTTATTGTAAATTGTAGCTATGGGTAAATTCAAGAAGTTTCATCTTACTATTCAGTGGAATGGAAGGGTGACAAACTCTGACATAAGCATTGATTATGAGGACGGCGAATCCATTATGCTGAAAATTGATTCCCGATTCAATTTTCAAGAACTCTGTGATATTTGTGCAGAAAGGGTTTGTACGAGCGGACAGACGAGACTTGGCAAAATTACTTACCGGTATCCAGACATGAGTGCTGGCGGGGTCGTGTTCCAAGAAGTTGTCATAAACGATGATGACGCGGTTACGATGATGTTACAGTTCCTAAGCGATAACCAAGTCCGGCTTGCAGAGGTGTATGTTGAGACCGAGGCGGTCGGTGAATCTCATTCTCACCAGTATTCTTATGATGATGGTTTTGCAGGAGGGTATGATGGGGTGGTAGTTCGAGCAACTACCAAGGCGGTGGTTATACAGGAGGTTACAGGGAGGGTGGTGGTTCAATCAATTACGGTGGATCGAGTAGTGCAGGATGGGACAAATACTCGCAACCTCCTCAACCAGCCCCATTTGTTAAGGCCGATGGTGTTCAATGGCCTGCTTGGGGGCCAGAGTGGTCTGAAATCGAGAATACCATTCGATCAGGGCGTACTTCACATGAGCGAGAGGACGATGTTGGTGATCGTGGTCATGTTGATCCTTCTAGCCCGAGCTATCCATTCGAGTCGAGCGACGAGGATACTGAGGAAGATTTGAGATCAGTGAGCGAGGAGGAGGAAGATAATGATGATAACGAGGATGAGGCGGCATTTCGTGAGGCACTCACGCCATATTACACACAGGTTCCAACTTAATTTTTACATAGTCAGAATGATCCCCCCGACTTTATCCCTATGCCAGTGTACAATCCGACGGCCAATTTGGAGGTGGGTATGGCGTTCACATCGAAAGACGCTGTGCAGGATGCTTTTACAGAAGAGGCGTTGAGGCGCAATTTCGAGTGGAAGGTAAAATATTCTGACAGTAAACAACTACATGTCATATGCAAGCATGATGCAGAGGGTTGTACGTGGCAACTGCGGGCTGCAAATATGAAGAGAAAGGGTGCTTGGGTGATTCGCAAAGCTGAGACGATCCGCACATGCTCCTCTTCTATACTTTCCCAAGATCACAGGCAACTAAAAGCAAAGAAGGTTGGGAGAACTATTAAGCACCTTATAGAAGCACAACCAGATATCAAAGTCACGGTGAACGCGCCAGCGACGCGGATCGCTGACGCAAACAAACACGGGGTATTCACCGTGTTTGTCTAACGCAGTGAATACCCCGCGTTAGTCCACGTCAGCGCCTTCACCGTGGACCACTAAAACGGTGAAGTCCTCACCGTTTTTGTCTAAAACGGTGATTTGTTCACCGTCTCTGTCTAAAACGGTTATAGACTAAAACGGTGAATACGTCACCGTTGTTTTCTAAAACGGTGAAATGTTCACCGTTTTTCTCAAACGCGGTGATACCTTTCACTGCGTTTGTCAAAAACGGTGATGCTCAAACATGTGTACTTTTGGAATTTTTTTTATAACTTATGTATTTTGGGAATTTTTTTAAGAACTAGTGTACTTTGGGATTTTTTCCCACTTATTGGATGAATAAGTTAGCCTATTTTTTTTAATTTATGCATTGGATTTGGATTTGAATTATGAATTCACGATGAATGTTGCATTGATATGATTTCTTATGGATATTATTTTATGTTAACAATGTAGATATGTACTTAAATTATTTGAATTATTTTTATGATTATTCTTCTCCAATATTTAGTACTCTTGGTTATTCGATTTATTATATTTTGTGAAAGAAAATCGAAGCTATTGGTTTGATATGTGATTCGATTAGGTATAACCGTAGTTGTTGGAATGTATGTTAGGCGTTATTGGTTAACCACCAAACTAACCGCTAACCGAACCAATAAAAGACAGTTAATCGTTAAAGCTGATCAATTCGATTATCGGTATAATTTTTTGCTTATTGGTTAACCGCTATATTGGTTAGTGGTTGATCGAAATAGAATCCATTAGCACCCCTACTTGCACTATCAACTATCTTAAAGCTACTACTAGAATGAAAAAGTTTAAGTAGGGAACGTGAAACAATTTATATTAGTAATCTGTGTGACCAAACTTGCATACTATCATATTTTTTAGTTTAAATTGAATAATCCAATAATTTATTTATTTAAGTTAGACATTCATTTAGTAATTTTAATATGACATTTATCATTAAAAAAACTTGTTTTCATAAATTTTCATCGTCTATAACTACCTAGAAAGGTAACAAAGGGAAAACGTTGATAAAGCTCCTACTCCATCGGTTATGGATGACTACTATGCGGTTATAGTTAGGGTTAAAATATTTATCTGGCCCAAACTTTTCTCACATTTAATATTCTGGCCAATCCTTTTGGTATTTAATATCGTGGCCAGAACTAACCCAACACTTTATTAATTTGGCCAAACCCAAGAGTTGACTGTTGTTTTAACGGTAAATGACGTTGAGTAATGGTCAACCCGGCATGTCACTGCCTAGTCAGCATAAATAAACTTAAGAAATTTCTAAATTTCACATAATCCCTAAAAATTATTATAATTAAAGTATAATTAAAACAAATATTGAAAAAACAAAATTTGAGAAACATAATCCCTAATTCCCATAATGGGTGATCAACCCCAAATCTCGCTATGACGCACATAGCTTTTTTTATGTGCATGTGCTCAAAACATTCCCATTGGTCCACATCACCCAAACTGAAAATGAGTGACCAAAAATCATTGGCTTGGAAATAGGTATTTGGTTTGTATGAGTGAGCCAAGCCAATTTTGCAACCAAACTGAAAATTATTTGGTTGAAAATAGTAAAAATCATTTTGCAACCAAATTATTTGTTCGTCTCAAATTTCATTTGGTTATCAATACTTTGATTTTAATAGACAACCAATTTTTTAGTCTTTTATCTACCAAAATATAATTGGTCGTGTATACTAGACTTTTCACAACCACAGATATGAGCCTTGTCGATCCAACGTAAGTGAAAACCAACTGGATTAAACTTTGTGATGAGGTCATTTTTTTTTTGCCCCCCACAATCACAGATATGCATGAAATGGGATTACCAGTATCATCACCACGGGAACCGGAGACCGCTTTCGTTTGCAAATAAAGTCAATGTGGACTTTGTTTTCTCAATTATTCTGCTTTACAATAATAAGATCGATGTTTGCTACTTTGTGCATCGTTACTTGCGACCTACTACTACTACTATATGACCTTATATGTATTATGACCTGATGAGATGGAATAAATGTTGTGTTGTTATCTTGTTTTAATGTTTTTTTTTTTGTGTGCTTATCTTCGGACTTCGATCATAAATGTTAGCACGCATGCGTAGGTCTCTTAACCACGCGCGCTCAATGATCTGAGCATACAAGCTGCCGATTTCTTAATCCGTTAGGCCCACCTTGTTTCAAAAGCTACCAAAAGGGTATTGATCGTATAAAAGCAGTCCTAGTGTTGCTAGAACAATAATTCATTGTATTATGATGATACTGATGGAAAATTTGGGTCACAATATGGGTCTAGAACAAATACTTTCATCTGTCATCAATCTGTGAAACCTAATTCATGGGATGAAGTTTATTTTGGAAGAAAATGATGATGAAATTATATTAGGACCTAATACTACAGGAAAAAATACATCTGACCACCATCTCAAATACGGTAGTTAATAATGTCTATTTCACCATCGTAATTAATATAATGGTTAATAATGAAGCGTATTACAGTAGGGTCTGAGGGGAAATACGATATCATATGTCTGAAAATTAGTTTAACAAATTATTGTGGTATTGGCGTTTGAGGAAGAAGAAAATACATCGAACATGAAAGGTAGTTGTTTGTGCAATTCATGTTCATCAACAGCCTGACCACGTCGGCAGTTTGATCGACCTTTCAAGTGAAATTACAGGCTTATTGTCTTTAGCCTTTAGGGCACTTTCCAGTTTCCACAACGTTGTCTTGATCAGGTATGAACGACATACACTTAGTCTGAATTAACCGGACGACCTCTTCATGGTACGGTAGAGAAATAGTGCAATTCATATATTTCAATCGTGGACTTGTCCTATAGATTAAAATTCATCCAAATTATTTATAAGAAAGTAAAAGCTGAGTTAGAAACGAAGGGAATAGTTCCTTTTTTTTTTGTGTAAGAGAAACAGTTCATATTTATAAAATTGGTTTAATTTCTATTTATAAAATTGATAGGAGAAATTTTTTATGTAATTATCGTGAATAAATTAAAGGAAGTTACTTCATCTAAATAAGTTAAAACAGACTTGTCACCTTATGATAAGTTGTCGTTAGTACAAGTATGTAAACTTACACAATACATTGGACAAGTATTACTTTAGACAAAGTACTAGTCACAGGTCCGGCCGGTTGGCCGGTTTTATTTCTGAATCACGTAAATACTATATAGGTAGCAATGTCGGGTTCATTTGCGAACATCATAGTATTCCGGAATATTCTAACCAATTCATCCAATATAATTAATTATGAAAAACATTGACTGATCCTTTTAACAGGGAACTGAATTCTATAATTGTTTTGAATAACACTTATCTTTATACTCATCGTCCATGTCATGCTCATCCTCATCCTTCCTTTGAGGTGCTTACATGCTTTTCATCGGTGGATTTGTTTCATCGTCATTACTGTTATCACCAAAAAGGAATGACAATTACTCTCGTTTTGGTTTGTTGAACATCAAACTCATAACACGCAGGCAAATATGGTGAGTAAATGTTGAAGAGTTTCACCTTGGTCCAAAATTAATTATTTCTGGAATTCTTGGATTTGCGAGTAGTAAGGTCGGTCTGGAAGAGGTGAAATTAATTTTACCTGCAAATTTAGCATTTGTTGGATTAGATGTTGGTTAGTTAGTGTCATTGTTTGATGAATGAAAATAAGTTAATCAAGATGCCGCCTCACCGTCACATGGAAGGATGCATAAGGAAGTAATAACCAAGATGAGAGGTTGGTTGCCCGCATTTTCGAGGATTGAGTTTACTTGGTCGACTATCCTACCAAAGAGAATGACCTTGACGACCACTCCCCTATATTCAAATTGTATATCTGAATATAGTTAATAAAATTATGATATTTTAAATTAATAATAAAAAGAGTTACTTGGAAAGTTTTAGTTGGAGCTTTTGCATGTAGCCTTTCTAGTGAGTTTAGTCCGACGACATCCGTGTAACAAATAATTGACGAAATTAAGTTTTTGGTTGTCCAGGCAACATAATATTTTTTTTATTTCAGAATAGTGCTTAATACCTTAAAAAAATTCCTTTGGTTAGACTTACTCTCGACCTGATCTTCTTCGATGAAGTAAAATTTGTAGTTGGTATCTCTGGAAAATCGCCGCATGCTTCGGCCTCGGTATTTGATTGAAACTTATGACCAATTTGTTCAGGATTGGGATGTAATCTCCCATCATCATACTGACCTTAAAGTTCTTGATAGTGCAAACTCTTTGATCCTGAAACAGGGGCTGGAAGTTAATGATTTGCCCTTTGGGAATTTGCCCCAAAATATCATCGCCCTGGGTTAAAAATAGGCGTATCAATAATTATCAAAGTATTGGATCACAAAGATAATTTTTGTTTTTGATTGTTTACTTTTGAGTCTATGACTATCATATCTAGACGAAGAATAACATTTGTCTTAGGGTTGAGTGTCAGACACTTCCTCAAAACACGACATTAAAGAATCCAGTTCTTCTTTTAATTTAAGTTGTGAGATTAAAAATAAGATGAGATTGCATATTGGCTAACCTTCAATATAAACATCATAAACTATTTTTAATTTTTCACAATATATATTAGTCTAACTCACAAAAATGTAATGAGCACAATCTTAATGTAGGGAATGCGTAGTTTAAATAACAGAGATAAGGATATTAGCATACATAACTATGAATATATTATCAGAGTAGTAAACTTGCAAAGTAAATATATGGAATGCTAGATTGAATGATTGTCGGGATAAAATACAATTCATTCCCTCCACACCCATAAACATATTTGAATTGGAATATGTAATGTGTACTGCAAATGCATAATAACATATTTGTATTGAGGTAATTACTGTCGGGTAGCGAGTAGGGAAAAGAAAAAGTTCTGTAAAGTATGATTAAGAACCTGGGGGTGAAAGTGAAATTGGTGCACCAATGCAAGTTGTGTTGGAAGAGAGAATAAATGCAATAATTTGTAAGGTCATAATTAACGAATATGTGAAATAACTGGGTGGATTGGAGAAAGTAATTACCGGCATACTTACAACTATATATGTTGGTAGCGATGCAAAGTAATTGCTTTCAATTGCTTATGTTCCAAAGAATTATATTTTTTTTTGTATTCCTATTAAATAAAGTAATTCCACTATTGCCGTGCAGTATACTTCTCGTAATAAACGATGGATTTCGTTTTGTTATTGGCTAACATTAGTCTTCAGATAATTTATATTAATTATAATTATCTCTAGTCATTTCTTTTTATTTCGAGGGGATTCGAGATAGTTTAAAATACTGTGCTTCAAATAATGTACGTAAGAGATGAATTTGTATTATTAATAATGTAAGGGATGAATTTGGAGGATAGTGGGAGACTTGTTTTTATTTTTGTTTTGTGAAAGTGATGTGATAATATTAGTAGTCTCGGCAATTTATTAACTATTATTGGTGTATGGGCATTATATTAGTATTATATGTTATTGTAGTCCGTAAGGTACTAAGGTTTGATAATCTTATAACACATGATATTTTATTTCAAATTAGAATGAATATATAGTAATTAATTGTGATAGCAAATAATATTAAATAGTGTACCGTACATATGTAGAGATAACACGGTAACGGAAAAGTGCAGTGTGAGAACTATAATGCAGCTGAAATAAACTTATAATTAGGTGTCTAAAAAAAACTTATAATTAGGTGGGTTTGTGAAGAAGAACGTTTGATTGAACGTAGATTGACTTGTGCATGCATGTTAAAATGAAATAGTTTAATAAGGTGGATACCAGTATGATTAATATCTAAGTTGGTCATTTGTTTATGCTGATATTATGAATTTTTTTTTTATAAATTGCATTGCAAAACTAAATACCGTAGAGTTTCTAGAGCTAGTAACCATGGTGGATACTATAACTGGAAAGCGATAGGTAATTAACGACAATAGAAACTAAAACATCCGGTAGTACATGATACCATGGTGAACAGTAACTATGATGGTCGCCATATTTCTAATGTATACGATTATTCTATGCTATGATATATTCATACCATCATGATGCACTTTCATACCACCAAGTATTACTATCATGATATAACTAATAATATATGTCATTTTTTGCTCTAAATATATTAAAATGATTGGATTTTGAAAATAACGATTAGTTTAAACTTTCTATAAAATTTTTTGATTCTGAATTAAAATGAAGAAATATAATCTGTCAAATTTAGTAGAGAGAAAATGTATACATGATCATAAACCAATCAGATCAGTTATTGATCGAGCGCACTCCCACGGTCCACGGGACATAAGAGAAAGAAAATGAAATTGAAAATTGAGGTGATCCAATTGCTTCACTTCTTTTAGAAAATTGAGGTAATTAGGGGTGGACAATGGGTTGGTCCATATCGAACCA
Organism: Linum tenue; assembly: GCA_946122785.1. Classification (NCBI taxonomy): domain Eukaryota; kingdom Viridiplantae; phylum Streptophyta; class Magnoliopsida; order Malpighiales; family Linaceae; genus Linum; species Linum tenue. The sequence goes on from CAMGYJ010000007.1 coordinate 27,559,438, forward strand.
CACAGTACTGAACCGATATTTTGGAGTGGACGACATCAAATCGAATATAATATGATGGTCTGATGAATTTTATAAATATCGAAGAAAAACGGATCGAATTGACAATTAAAGAGGACCAAAGTGAATCAAAACGTGCCGATTACACTATTTGTTCGAAAATTGATCCTAATATATCTTTCACTATTGGACCATGGTTCTACTGAGTTTGGTCCGATACAAAGGCTAGACAAAATGTGATATGCAAGACTTGAAAACTAAAGGACTAAAAAGAATGTCATAGAAAATGCAGCCTGTGAATTAAAGGCCTTGGAATTAGAATTAAAATTAAAAAGGGCCCGAGTATTAGAGGGCCCGAGTATCACAAGAAACGTAGCGTGCGGGGCTGTGGGCTGCCATTAAAAAGCTAGAATGTCTAATATGTCCTTCCGCAATTCACTCCCGTGGCTCTGAAGGAGAACCTCCTTATACTAGTTGTTTCAATTTTTGTATGTAGGGGGTTCTGAAGGAGAACCTCCTTATACTAGTTGTTTAGATTAGATTAGATTAGATTACCATTTGTTGTTTGTTGGAATATTCGCTTTGAGAGGAACAAGTTAAGGATGACAAAAAAAGACAAAATTTGGGTATTGCGTAACACAACTTTTTATGAGTGAAATTAGGTTTGAGTAATATTACTTTTGGAGCATATTTACATATGACTTTTTTAGTTTGGGTCCAAATTTGACTCATGATATTAGATATCCATAAGAAAATGGATACACACTTCTAATGAGGCTTTTGCCTTTTATTTTTTATGAAACAAACATAAATATGAAAATTCAAAAAATTAGAAAATGTACAATCATCTCGACTCAATAGACCAATTTTGGTGCAATTCAAATTGGTTCAAATCATAATCCAAAACTATTAAAACGGAAATGAATTCATTTAAGTCCAACCAAACACCCATACGGGTCATAACAATTCGGCCACAAAATGAAGTTAATAGTACTACAGTGATTTCAACATAAATATGTGTAGTATGAAAAATTGCTCGTTAATTTGAAGGGGTATATAGCAGGCAGAAAATTGAATCCCTTCAACCTAAAACAAAATGCTTTGTCCCCTCCGTTCCGTGCCCTGCAACCACAATGCACAAAGCACGCAGGCAGGCGCTAAGCGAAAAAATAGAGCTTGCGAAGCACAAATTTAACAAGGGGAATCAGGCAGGCGCTAAGCGAAAAAATAGAGCTTGCGAAGCACAAATTTAACAAGGGGAATCCTTTAATCAGCCAAGTAAAGGTTGTCCATAAACCAACACAGGTGTTACGTTGATGTTATCTATACGAGTTATCTGCGCAATGTTAATGACGCCAAAGATCCCATGAGAGACAAGAGGAAGCAATGGAGATATCGAAGTCGTCTTCATAACCTGTTACACTATTTATACATAGAAGTAATTAATGGAGATATCGAAAAACAGCTTATGAGTGTATCTCGAAAAGCCAGTAGTATTGCTATATATGTTGATATTGATGATCCAGCCCACCAGTATTGCAATGTCGGCGGCCATCTTGCTTCTGCTCGTCATATGGGTCGCCGGCGTTTTGGCTTCAAGCGCATCGAGAATCGTCATCAGATTGGAGTCTGGTAATAATGCTCCGACTAACGTCAGGTATAGTAGTCTAATTACTGATCTACCGACAATCGATGAACATTAGTTGCTTCTTTTTTTGTTTCTAATGCGCAACCTCGCGAATTAATCAACTAATTCTTGCTTATGCAATCCCGTCAATCATTGCAGCAACCACCAGAACTTGCCTTCTCTGAAGCGGCACGAGAGAGGAATTACCGGTGTGATCGTGATACCTCAAGCATTCAGCAACGGTAGTACTGCTTCGGCACAGGAATGGTGCAACCCTTTTTGCAACAACGTTGCGTGTGAAAACTATCACCCATGGTTGTGTGATGATCAACCTAGTACTTGCTATCCTACTTGCGATTGTCCATCCTATAGTTGTTATTGCTTCTGCTCGAAATAGATAGGTTATGTTTAATTGAAGAAAGATCGATCGAGGTGCATGCACCCATCTCCGTAGATAGGACCTGAATTTGGTGTCTCTAACCATTTAAACATAAATTCATTACTTTCATCAAGAGTAATGAAAGCCTGATACTCTTGTTTGTCAAATATTGAAAGCCAAGTACTTCCCTCACTGCTCAGTGTTAGAGGCGCAGGTGAGCTTCCGGCCGAGCTATACTTGGAGAAGCCTACTCTCGCCCGCGATTTGATCTTGAATGGATGCAGATGGCGAGTAGGAAATGGCTTAAACATTAAAATTTGGGAAGATCGGTGGGTGTCGGGTTTACAAGGGAAGAAATTGATGGTCGAGCCTAATGGGAAGATGGGATACGAGCATGTCTCAGATCTTATTGATCATGATCTCAATAGGTGGAGAGTTGATGTGCTGCAACTGTTGTTCTCCCCTGAAGAAGTACTGCGGGCTATCCAGACAGTTCTCCTTCAAAGTCGAATGGCAAATGACTCCCAATGTTGGGATCTTACCCCCGATGGAGTCTACAGTGTGAGATCGGGTTATGAACTAGCTATTCAAGAGCCCGCAGATGAGCCTGAAGAAGAGGAGGAGGAAGCTCAAGACCCACAAGACCATTCCAACATGATTTGGGAGGCCATCTGGAAGGTTAACTCGCCACTTAAGGTTAAGTACTTTATTTGGAAGGTTTTGCAAAACATACTACCAACCAATATGAACCTGGCGAAGAAAATGGAAGAAAAGGTAGAACCAGACTGTCCCTATTGTGGTTTGGTAGAGACACAGAAACACAGGTTTATGGAGTGTGGTTGGTCTAGACGGGTTTGGCAACGATCAGCTTGGCCGGATCAATGTGATTTTGTTGAAGGGGAAGGCATGCCAGTGTGGCTAAACAGGTTGCTTAACTCGACAAATTCGGATAAAGCGGAGAGGTAAGCACACTATTGTGATTCCTCTGGAATGAGAGGAATAACCAGCAGTTTAATGGTAAAAATCTTGATGAGGACGAGGTGGCTATGAGAGCTCAGAATTGGATCTTAGAATATAGACATGAGCAACAGGTAGCTGGGAGGAGAAGAGTGCAAGGTACAAGGATTAAACATTGGCAGCCACCGGGGATTGGAATTCTAAAGGTGAACATTGACGCTGGTTATATGGGAGATAAAGGAACAGGTTCGGGAATGGTAGTTAGAGATTGGACCGGCGCATTCAGGTTAGCAGCGGCGAAAAGCGTAGCCGAGAAATGGTGTCCAGAGTGGTAGAGGGACGAGCAGTGTTATTTGCGATAGAGAAGATGAAGGAGCAGCAATTAGGACCCTTTGAAGTTGAATTTGATTGCTTGACTTTGGTGAATACATTCCGGCAGTAGAGGGTGGATATGATTGAACTTGGAACGGTTTGTGAAACCATTATGCAGGCTGATGGCATTGAGGACTGTTATGTTTGGAAACACACGCATAGAGAAGCCAACACAGTGGCTCATAAATTGGCTCATGTTCAGATAGGCTTAAATCAATATAATAGTTGGGTAGGCGTTTCCCCTTCGTTCATTTTGAACGAAATGTACCTGGATTCTAGCCATTTGGCTTAATTAATAAATTGCAGGAGGTGCGGTCCCTCCTTTCCCTAAAAAAAATTAAGAGTAATGATCTAGTTACAAACTCATCCCGAAGCACAGTCTTTGCAAAGGGATTGGGCAGCCGCATCAAAAACTCGAACCACAACTAGAGGTGTAAATTGGGCGGGTTGGATCAGGTTCGGATTGGGTCTAACCGAGTTAGGTTCAATTGGGTCGGTTTCGAATTGGATCGGGTTTAATTGGGTTGCAGGTCGATTGGGTTACGAGTCAATCAGGTAACTGGTCAATTGGGTTACTGATCGGGTCAGGTTACGGGTGCATCAAATTATGGGTTTATTGGATTGCGGGTTAATTCGGGTTCGGTCAGGTCGGATTATGGATTATTCGGGTCAACCCATTGGATCATTTACTTCTTGACAGAAAATAATGTTGTACAAACTATCAATATATGAATATAAATTGTAGCTAATGACACAAAATTTAAGAAAATGATAATATGATAATATTTTACACATACAAATTAAATATCCATTATGTTAGTATAAAAACTAAATATAAATAAAATAGTGTATATAAAAGCTTTGTTGTTGGTTATAATTTTTTGTTTATGATGAGAGATTGTAACTTCACTTATTTTATTAATTTATAAAAAAATTGAATCAATAAAAATTTGAGAATGAAGTGAAAAAGGTCGACTATATGGTTATACATCTCGAAATGAATCTTCTTAATAAAATATAGTATGAACTAGATGTGTGTCTCTTCATTTCCACGAATACTTATGAACATCATTACGAATCACCCACTTATATATCTTCACAATTTTATATATATTCACGGTAACATCTCATCCTAAAACTCATGGGTCGAACAACGGTTCACTCAAATATGATATTATTATCTAGTTCGAATCATCGATTTATTAATTTATAAAAAATAAATAAAATCAGTAAAAAGTTGAGAATGAAGTAAAAAGGGTAAACTATCTACTTATATATCTTTATAGGGATCATTGATTTCATTGATTTTGGGGATTTCATTGATTGTCAAGGGTTGATTTTTTAAATATAGTTATGGGTGGTATAGATACGAATTTGTGTCTAACTCTTCCTATTATCTTCAAAAATTTATCCTTTGAATGTCATAAAATAAAAAATGAATGAAAAGATATTTCACATATTATTATTTTAAAAATTAAATATCTAAAAAAAACCTCAATTTATACCATTAGTTCTACAAACAATTTTCAATTATTATGAGAACAACATTTCTTTCTTAGTTAATAATTTTGTAACTTTTATCTTTGTTAAAATACTAAAATTTTGGATTGTTGACATTCATGTGTCTCTTCCAAGTCAGTATCATGTTCCCAAGTCAATATCACTAACAAAATTGCTAACTAAAAGTTAACATTTGGCTAATTAGCTAAATGTCAACTTCCTGTTAGTAGTTTTGTTAGTAATATTGACTTGGCAATATTACACTGACTTGGAAGAGACACATGGCAGTCAATATTCCAAAATTTTAATGTTTTAACTAAAATAATAGTTACAAAATTATTATCGGTAACATGTAACTTTTACACAAATTTAGGAGTCATAATAGTTGGTAAAGCTTTTTTTTTGCAAATAATTGGTAAAGCTTTAGCCCTCCTTTTCCAATTACAACAATCTAAATCAGCCCCTATCGTTCGAATTCCTCACTCGGGCACTGGGTGACTTTGGCATTATACACCAAGCATATACATTGGAACCAATTTTTAATATATATTGTTACCAAATCCTTACACATACAAACTAAATTATGAATATTAAAATTTATCATTTTTATTTGTAAATTGTGAGCAATTTATCTGGTATATATATATAAATTAGGTGGAGCAAATAAAAGTTTGGATAGGAGCGAATCGAACCGAGTATAATCTTGTCCAACACTTGGTCCACATGAATTTTACAATTACAAAGGAATGATAGACTTAACTAATATTTGGATTGGACCAAACGGGACCAAATGGATCGAATGCAATGATAGTTCTATTCCTTGATCCTAAGATATCTTTCACTAATTGACAACAACTCTCATGGGTTTGGTTCGATCCGGATCGGACCGAACCATTGCACACGCCTACTGATTTCGAAACTCTTAAAAGTTAAAATACAAGTAAATTTTCATTCGTCTTCTTGTTCATTGTATTATAATTAAGGGTTGAGATTATTTTGACATAAACGAGTCACTCAAAAAGAAAATTATGAGACGGGTGCATCATATCCACCAAGAGGAATTTTACAATGCTATATAGTATTGGTGCTATAGGTTTTTGCCTTTATGGTACAACTTGAAATTGTACCTTTAACGTTATGGTACAACTTCAGATTGTACCTATACTTTTTGTACAAATTCTTTTATGGTAAGACTTAAACTTGTACTTTCTGTGATGGTACAACTTCAAGTTGTAAAATTGTACCATAACATAATGATACAAATTCCTTTATGGTATAACCTAAACTTATACATTTAATGTTATGGTTCAACTTCAAGTTGTACATTAAAGCACCAATGCTATATAGCATAGTAGAAGTGCTCATCCACCAAACATTTGTACGGCAAAGAAAATATGCATATAAATATATATTCAAGGCGACTACACACAATTCTGTTTGCAATGGGAAATGGTATGCAAGACCAAAGTAAATTGATACGCAAATTTTAATATGGTTCAGCCTCACGGTACGGATGAGACCTATAGCTAGATAGGAGCACCACATTGGCGCTCACCATATACCCTTGATTATTTTTTTCACATTATTAATAAATCATCATTTATCAAAACGAATTTTTAGTTTAAAATTGCTACAATGACTTCAACGTGATCTATATGTGGGAAGCAATATTCCTCGTAATTGAAGGCATAAAACTTGGAAAAACTCTTCAACCAAAAGCAAAAACAAACAACACAAAACAAAATGCATTGTTGTCCCCTCCGCTTTACAGAGCATAAAAACACCCATGAGAGAGAGGGGAAGCAATGAAGATATCGAAGTCACTCTTCCTAGCTATTTCGTTACGCACTTACACTATATATAGATCGACAATTTATAGCAGGAAGACTCATCAACTTGAATACATAAATAACAAGATACTTCAATCGAATTACTCAAAACAGCTTATAATTATAACTGTACGTAATTTCGATAGCCATGGCGATGATCAAGATGATGCAGTCCACCAGTATTGCTAAGCCGGCGGCAGCCGTCTTGCTTCTGCTCGTAATATGTACGTTCACTTCTAGCTTTATCTATTCTCCTGCCTGCAATAATATTAATATATGTATTCACAGTACTATTGAATGTTTGGATGCAGGCATTTTGCCTTCAAGCGCATCGAGAATCATCGGTCCGGCGGAGTATGCTCCGACGAACGTCAGGTACAGTCTGGTCCATCGATGACGCGGCATAGTCTGTATCTATTAAGATGATAAATTTTTTTGGGTGTTTAATTACTATTTTTCGCACGGCATTTTTTTTTACGCTACTTTTCTGATGCGATATCGTCAATAATGCAGTAGCCACCACATTTTGGCCTCCCATCTCGTGCCTAAAAGTGGAACAGGTGTGATACCGCAGTCAACATTCAAGAACAGTACGGCTTCGGTACAGGATTATTGCACTCCTTCTTGCAACGACGCTGCATGTGACAGATATTACGATTGGTTCTGTAGGGGACAAGATCGTAACGTTTGCAGGGGGACTTGCGACTGTTCCACCCTTTATTGTTATTGCTACTGCAGTGAATAATAAATATATTTTTATATATTTAACAGAAGGGAAATCCAAATAAATTTGTGGTGCTGATCTTTCAGATGGATGGACGATCCTGTTGTTTTCTCACGTTGATCAACACCTTAATAATTTTCGGCGGGCCGACCGTTCTTTATGTTTTCATTGCTTGTCTTACTATGATTTCGGTTTGTTTTCTCTCTTTCTTTAATATTCCAGCTAGTTTTCCTTCCTAGTGATGAGTTGGGACTCTTTTATATGGGGTTTTCTTTTATTTCTTTTCTTCCTAAATAAATAAATAATAATAATATAATAATAATAAGTGGTTCCATCTTGTGATCTTCATTATTAATCCGATATTTCTACTCTGATGAAATGATAATCCGAAAATTAGTTGAAGATCTTAAAAGGGATCGCATCATCCTGATGTGTGTCCATGGCAAGCCACTAATGATGCCACGTCGACACCTGAGGCTACCAAATCTGCAACAAGATTTTCGAAGATATCGCGTATAAATGATAATTCTCGCTTTCAACTCCCATATATAGCGAACATATGTCGAAACATGTAGTGCGATCATGAAGAGATTATAATGAATAGCTTCCGGTCTAATTTGATTCCATGTGAACCGAACCATTGCATACCCTACCCTTCAACCAAATTGAAAACAAACAAAACAAAATGCATCATCGTCCCCTCCGCACTCTGCAAGCATAAGCTTACAGTTTGCAGAGCATAAAGCAGGAGAATGAATATCTTCAACCTAAAAACCGATCAGCTGGTAAAAGGATAAATTTAACCATCAGGAGAATCCTTCGATTACCCAAACCTAGCTAGCAAAGTTATGTGCAATGACGGCAATTGAACCCATGAAAACAAGACTAGGAAAAAAGCAATGGAGATACCTAATTTCCTCTTCCTAAATCGATCCACCATATATACAGACCATACCAGCAAGCTAAGGCTCATCAACATGCACACACAACCAAAAGAAAACGAACTCATCAGATTGAAGAGAAAAAGAAAAACAGCTTATTGGTACGTAATTTGAATAGTCATGGCGATGATGATGATGATGATGAAGATACAGCAGAGTGAGGCTAGGAACCGAGCTAGCTTCACTCTCAACAGTAGCTGCATGGGGTTCTCCACGTCCCGGCTTGTTGTTGCGACGACGAGGCCTTTCACCTTGTCCTTGTTGACGTGAGGGCCATCCATTGAGTTCATAGCAGGTAGCCTTAAAATGTCCTGGTTTTTGACAATGGCACAAAAGGGATGTCCATCTGCGGTGCGCTCACGACCTTCCATGAGAGATTCTTCACGTCGACCTTGCTCCCCCTTACCTTGAAAAGCGACAGCTTCGATACGAGGACGGGAATCGGAAAGGAGGCGGTGTTGTTCATCATTTGCAACCATGATACAAGCCTCACCAAGACTAGGTGTAGGTTTCATGGAAAGAAGCTGAGTGCGCACAACAGAAAAACTATCATCCAGCCCTAGGAGAAAATCCAATAACCGCATATCCTCATGAGAAGCCCGAGTACGACACTCAACGTCACACTCGAACTTTCCGCAGGTGCACTTTGCCGGTGGATCGAGGGTAAACCAATTATCCCATAGCCTTTTCATCTTGGCATAAAACCAGGCAACGCTCAACTTGTCTTGGCGAAGGCCGGTGATTTCACGTCGCAACTTGTACCGTCGATGAAGATTCCCGGTGCTGAACCTTTCTTTCAGTTCATCCCAGTTCTCTTTGGCGGTGAAACATGTGCTCAGACTGCTACGGATCTCACGACTCATGGCACTATGCAGCCAACCAACGACCATCGCATTACAGCGTGTCCAGGCGCTCAGCAATTCGCCGGACTCAGGTCTCGAAACAGTTTCTAGAACAAAACCTAATTTGTTCTTAGCGATGGGGGCGTTGGAAATTTCAGCGGACCACTCACCATAGTTGACGTCTCGTGACCAATACTAGTTTTCTTCACGAAAAGTTCCATATATTGTGACCAAGTCCAAACATTTAGCGACCAATATCCTTTTAGTCAAGAAATATATATATATTTTTTTTTGGGTAGTTTTCGACGATTTGCTCCACCAGACGGCGGCGTGGTGATGATACCTCGACCCGCATCCAGCGACATCAGTAATGGTAATTCATCTACGGTGCGGGATGATCACTGCACTTACGAGTGCGACGACGAGACCTGCCAGAGGGTTTCCCAAATCTGTGTGACGGCCATGATCCGCACGAACTGCTGTGACTTGGGTGTATGCGCATGCATCTGCTACTCATGATCAAATCTGCCACTTTTGCCTCGTTGTAATTCTGGTTATGCTTTTTCCTTCTTTCCTTTCTTATTATAAAATAAAGCGGCTAATAATGATCGACCCGTTCATTAGCTTATGGGAGAATAAAGGTGTTTTTGATGAAGCAATCGTTCTTGGTTTTATATGGTGTTTGAAATTTTGGCTAGTGAGAAGCTTTCCATGATATATGCATATATATTTTATGGGGACCTTTAGAGGTTTATTAATCAGATGAAGCGGTTACACAATCCAGCTGCAGCTGATCAATAATAAAAACAGGGGGTCTATCAATCCAAACTTCTCTTTCGTTCCATCTCATCTTCGAGTGAGCCAACATATGTGCGGCTACATTTCCTGAGCGAGGGCAATGCTGCCAGCTTCCATTCCCAGTCATTTTCATTATGCGTCTGATGTTGCGACAAACTGTCCATATCGATCTCCGTCTGATCAAGTCCCGGTTCATGCAACTTCTGGATCATATTCAGGCAATCGGATTCTAATATGGGGTTTGCAACCTATAATTGGAGAACGAGTTGAATTCCCATCTCTGCTGCCAGGGCCTTGGCCATTGCGGCATCAGCAACATCCGTCAGCCACTTGGCCGCAGCAAACAAGAATCTACCATCATCTCCTCGTGCAACTACTCCCAAGCCTACGCCTCCTCCTTCCAATAAGCATGCATCAATATTAATTTTAACCCTTCCATTTGTTGGTCGCTTCCAATGATATGATCCTAATAGGGTCAATCATTGATCCAAAATTACTTGCCAAAGAAGCTATCAAGGTTGGAAAGAAGAAAGGCAGAATTTGGTTAAGTATAGAGACAGTTTCAAGGTACCAACTTTGGAGGTATGGTTCTCTTAATTGGCTCAATGAAAATTGGTGTTTAATGACTTGTTTTGAAGATAAACACTTTATCTATAAGTTGGTATGCTTGGTGGCACAAGAGGAAGTCCAGAAGGTCACTTTCCAGACGTATAAAAATGCTATGAAGAATTATGAAAACTGCCAAAATCTGGCTAAGGCAGAAAACAGTTTTGAGATGCCAACTTTGAAGGCCTATATCTGGAGTTTGGAGCATGATCTCAGGCTGATTCAAGTTGGAGGTGAAATAGAAAGTTTTCTTCTACAAAGGAAAGGAATTGGTTGAATTCAAATCAACCTAGAAGACCATTTTCGAAGGGCTCAAAGATGCTATGAAGCCTGTTTTCCTAGGCAGACTTGCTTGCGTTTTAAGTCAGTTTCTTGGCTTGCAAGTTACCTTGTTTTACACGAATTATTGTGCCTTTTCCTGTTCTAATTAGTTTCCTTGTTCATGTAGGGTTGTATTAGGGTTTATTGTCTTTAAATACCTTTCCAATTCACGTTGTAAAGCAGAGTTGATTGAATTGAATACAAACCGAGTGTTTGAGTTCTTGAGTTGCGTCTCGAGAGTTTACCCATTGTCATTAGCTACGAGTGGATTCCTTAGCTAATTACAAGACCCTTGTGAAGCTATTCTGAGTGGATTCCAGAATCGTTTAGCAAGTTCTCTTATCAATCGATTAATCACCTCGATTGTGGCGAGAATTCTACCTATCCATCATCTATCGTTCGAGAGTGTGTTTGCTGCGTTACTTTGATCAAAAGCACCCCCCCCTGGTGCTTTATCAAGTGGCATCAGAGCCTTAGGTTCAAGTCAGTGGCAAGAAGGATTGAAGGCTGAGTTTCGTACAAAAATTCAGAACGAAACAGAGTACTATGCATACCGAGGAGCTAGCACGTTCGATGATTTTTACGCGTTGTTTAATCAAAGAGAAAACGTGTTCAGTTCTTGTTGATGGAGGCAGGGAGAGGAATTTGATTTCCTCTAGGACTGTGAGACAGCTAGGGCTGCAAACACAGCCACTATCGAAGTCCTATACCTTTCAATCGCCTTACGATGGACACTCCAATTTCGTATTCTCCCAAGTAGCTGTGGAATTTTCGATCGGACAATACGAAGACAAAGTTATTTGCGACGTGGCTTATAATCTGCCCAGCCACATCGTGTTGGGGCAGCCTTGGTTTCGAAATCGACAGGTCCAATTCGTTAGCAGAAGAAGCAGAAAATTCAGACTTCGGAAACAAAACAAAACGTTTGTTTTGAGTCCTTTGTCGCAGGAACAAGCTGCCAACGATCTGAAAGAGGTAAGGAGACTCCAGGAAGAGTATCATACGGCCTTGTTGACGACGCCGTTGCAGTTGAGAAGCAATCCATCAAGAACTCACGTCACCTGCAACGACCCCTGTTTCGCCCTGTCAAAACAGAGTGTCGATCCCTGCAACTCGTCCGGCGACGAAGAAGGAATTAAAGAGCGCAAAAAGGGATCCGAGGCGTTCGTGGAGGTGGAAGGAAGAGCTACTGATCGAGAAAAGGAGCTAGAGCAGCCTGACGACGAGCACGTCGTCCTGGCGAAGCGAGCAGCAGAACGTCCCCGTTCTCCGTCAAAACAGAGCAAGGGAGAGGGAGTATCGGGTGGAGTTCTGCAGAGCACTCCAAACCACTCCAAGGAGACCGAAACACTCCATTGTGCCTTAAGAAGCTCTCAACTCGACCAATTGGAAACGATTACTTCAATTTTGCAGAATCAAGATCGAGCTCCAAAGCCTCTGGTCGCGCACAAGGAAGAAGAAAAAGTCAATGAATGGGTTGCGGCGTTGGAGGCTGATTCGACACCCATTGACCGTTCAGAATCATCAAAGGAAGTGGTATGAAGCTGTGTGAAGCTTCAATTGCATCCAGCGATCCCTGTACTCAAAACGCCCAATTCGAAATTTTTTGGCCGAAAATTTGGTGAGGAAAGGAATGAATCGATTGGAGCTTTTGGAGGTGAATCGATGGAAAAGATGGATTTGGACAAGTCTATAGAGGTCCAAAGAAGGAGTCGGGATGATCAATTCGCCTTTGAAAACCCGGAATCAAAAACGCCCAATTCAACTTTGGGGTCGCGGTTCGTCTCGCCGGAATCTGGGTTTTTTCTGCCGGATTCTGGAAATTTTAAATTTCCCGACGGTGGGAAATGTGTGGATGTCGATTGGGAACGAATCGGGCAGAATCAAGACATGGGAATTGCTCGAATAGATTCCTGGGAGCGAGGTGAGCCTTATGGTTGCAATGAATTCGATCTCGAAGGCGTCGAGCACAAATGCCCAATTGTGGAGCCCTCGCCGGCGTTTGCGAGTTTGCCGGAATCTGCAAAATTGTGGCCGGGAACTGGAAATCTGGAATTTCGTGTTTTGTGGTCGTTTGATCAAATTGTTTGCGTGGGGAAGGTCCATTGGAGCCCTACAAATCTACTGAAACTCAAATCGTGGAGAACAGAAGCCAATTTACGAGCAGAAGAAGAATTTAACGTTCAAATTTTTTTGCCGCAAAGTGTATTTGAGCAGCCCTTTTTCGATCCAATTTGGGATCAATTCTGTGATGCTTTTGAGAAGAGGTCTAATCAAGCTTTGAGGGCAAAGCTTTTTGAAGAGGGGGAGCTTGATATGATCCTAATAGGGTCAATCATTGATCCAAAATTACTTGCCAAAGAAGCTATCAAGGTTGGAAAGAAGAAAGGCAGAATTTGGTTAAGTATAGAGACAGTTTTAAGGTACCAACTTTGGAGGTATGGTTCTCTTAATTGGCTCAATGAAAATTGGTGTTTGATGACTTGTTTTGAAGATAAACACTTTATCTATAAGTTGGTATGCTTGGTGGCTCAAGAGGAAGTCCAGAAGGTCACTTTCCAGACGTATAAAAATGCTATGAAGAATTCTGAAAACTGCCAAAATCTGGCTAAGGCAGAAAACAGTTTTGAGATGCCAACTTTGAAGGCCTATATCTGGAGTTTGGAGCATGATCTCAGGCTGATTCAAGTTGGAGGTGAAATAGAAAGTTTTCTTATACAAAGGAAAGGAATTGGTTGAATTCAAATCAACCTAGAAGACCATTTTCGAAGGGCTCAAAGATGCTATGAAGCCTGTTTTCCTAGGCAGACTTGCTTGCGTTTTAAGTCAGTTTCTTGGCTTGCAAGTTACCTTGTTTTACACGAATTATTGTGCCTTTTCCTGTTCTAATTAGTTTCCTTGTTCATGTAGGGTTGTATTAGGGTTTATTGTCTTTAAATACCTTTCCAATTCACGTTGTAAAGTAGAGTTGATTGAATTGAATACAAACCGAGTGTTTGAGTTCTTGAGTTGCGTCTCGAGAGTTTACCCATTGTCATTAGCTACGAGTGGATTCCTTAGCTAATTACAAGACCCTTGTGAAGCTATTCTGAGTGGATTCCAGAATCGTTTAGCAAGTTCTCTTATCAATCGATTAATCACTTCGATTGTGGCGAGAATTCTACCTATCCATCATCTATCGTTCGAGAGTGTGTTTGCTGCGTTACTTTGATCAAAAGCACCCCCCCTGGTGCTTTATCATCCAATTTGCAGGGCCTGCCTCGAATCCATCTCCTCCTCTTGGCGTTAATGCTACTGGTACTCCGCCAGGAAGTATTTGGCTCGAGTAACAATCTCATGTTCCTCTTGCTTTTTCCCATTAAACATCTGTGTGTTTCGTTCCTTCCAGAGGAACCAAAGAAGAACAGTCCAAACCTCTAGGGTAGATGCCTCTTCGTTCTTCATCACCTTCATCACCCAATCGTAGGAGTCAGCATCTCCCCTCTGGGAAAAACAGCCAGCCACGTCTGATTGTCTCCACCAACGAGATGCCCATTCACACTCAGCAAAAAAATAAATTTGAGTCTCCCTTCTGACACAGAACCCGCACCTGTCACCCCTTCTTTTACTCTTGGTGCTTATATGGTCTCCCGTTGGGAGGATATCCCGCGCAAATCTCCACAAAAAATGCTTCACTTTTGGCGGGACATTCATCGCACATAGTTTCCTCCACACCATCGTCTATGGTTTCTGTGCTAGGGTTTATCCGTCGATGGTTTGATATGGGTGAAAGCTCCATGAAGACTTGGAAGTTTTGAAGTGGCCGAGTACTGTCCCAAAAAAAGCCCAAACGACACCGTTTGGAGCAGGCTTTGACCCAAAAAAATTAATTTCGAACTCAGGCCCGAACTGTACATATAAACAGAAAGACGTCGTCGTTTTGATACATCTTGAGTCTGCGACAAAGTTAAGTCGTGGCGAAATCTTTCACACTTTCTGCGACAAAAGACTCGTCGCTAAATCTTAAATTCCGTCGCCAAATCCATCGAATGGCCTATGTAATTAAATAGACACAATCAGCGACGAAAATTAATATATCGTCGCGGAAACCACACTTTTAGCGACAAAACCTTTTCGTCGCTCAAATTGTCGTCGCTATAACCCAGTTTTTTGTAGTTGAACCGAAGCAGCCAAGCTTCTAAATCGCTTCCTCTGGAAAGCGGAGTAGCAGTTTGCTTCTTCTTCTCAGCTACCAAACCAGAGATTGGTAACAGGAAATGAATCCCTAAAAATCAATGGCAACGGTCAAATGAATCCCTAAAAATCAAGTTTGTCATTGTTTCCTCACCAAGCTAATGGACAAAGTGTACTAGCTTGGCTGTCTTTTTCTGTAATCCGACTGCCTATAAAGTGGCTGAACAGATCAATGAGAACGCTCAAGCATTAGGGTTTTACCCACTTCAAACATTTGTTTTCATGGTATCAGAGCCCTAGGGCGCCGCCATGGCCACAAACGAAACCCATCTTGATGCTTCTGCATATGGTGAAACCTTAAACACACCTTACCTTATGGAAGATCCATACTTCCTTCATGGTTCCGAGCAACCTGGTTCCCTCTTGGTCAGTGAGAAGCTCACCCCAACAAACTATAATGACTGGAGTCGCACCATGTTCAACGCCCTAGCTGCCAAGAACAAGTTGGGTTTCCTCAATGGCGCCATTCCTGAGCCTGCAGAAACAGATCCGAAGAGAAATGCATGGGTCAGAAACAACATCATGATCCTGAGCTGGATTCAACAAGCTGTCGAATCTGAAATACGCAAGACCATCCTTTCAAGCAAATCAGCAGCTGAGGCATGGAAGAGTTTGCAAACAAGGTATGGATCTAGTGACATTGTTCGAGTTGCTGAAATAGAAGAAGAACTCTGTAGTTTAAAGTAGAGTACTCAAACCATTACTGAATACTATGGCAAGGTTATTACTCTTCGTGATGAACTGGACAATTATCAGCCTTTAATTCCTTGGGTTTGTACCACCACAAGTCACAACACATGTCAAGCTATGAAGCTGGTTCATGAATATCAGGAAACCAGCTATGTTATTAAGTTTTTAAGAGGTTTGAATGACAATTTTTCTGTTGTTCGATCCCAAGTTCTGTTTGGGGATGAGTTACCAAACATCAACAGGATTTTTCAACGTATGCTACAGCATGAGAGGCAGCTATATGGTACTCAAAGAGGCAAGCTCATTGCATCTCTCACTACTGATACCTCTGCTTTAGCCATTCAAGGTGTAAACAGAAGACCTACTTCAACTCCTAAAAGACCTTTTTGTGTTTACTGCAAAAGAGAGGGGCACACAGAGGAAGTTTGTTTTGTCAAACATGGCTATACACCAGGAATGTCTACTAGATCCTCTCCTATGAATACAACAACCAATGTGATTGAATGCACTTTCTGTGGTAAACATGGACACCCTGAGGACAAATGTTTTAAGAAACATGGTTTTCCTGCTAACTATGTTCCCAGAACTACTACTTCTTCATATGGAAGAGGCAGAGGATATGCTCATTCTGCAGTCACCGGTCCTGATGATTCTGTCAAGCTTTCAAAGGCTGATTATGACAAGTTAATGGCTCTAGTTGGGAACTCTAGGCAGCACTCTACTCACACAGCTGCTGCTTTCACAACTACTACCACTCCATCAGGTACATGTTTCTTGTCAGCACCAACCCACATCAATCAAAACCACAATTTCACATGGTCAACAAATCCCTGCCACTTACAAAGGCACAATCCATTGCACTCCTGATTTAACTCTTCAGGATGCTCTTTTTGTTCCTGGTTTCAGTTTCAATTTAGTCTCAGTCAGCAAACTCACTGCTTAAAATTCACTAAGTTTAACATTTCACTCCAACCTTTGTGTCATACAGGACCTGGAGCAGAAGAGAGTGACTGGTTCTGCTAGATTGACCAATGGCCTTTACTACCTAGAAGCCCCTAGTAATCCTAAGATCATCTCAGTTGCAAGATCAAACATTTTTTATTTAGGGCATTTCAGATTAGGACACCTGTCTCATTCTAAAATTCCTTATCTCAATCAATTTTGTAGCTCTATTGAAACTCAAAAGGGCTTACCCTGTGATGTTTGTCACTTTGCCAAGCAAAGGAGACTTCCTTTTCCATTGAGTCAGAATGTAACCCTACATCCTTTTGAACTCTTACATGTTGATATATGGGGGCCTAATCCAGTTCCTTCCTATGATTCTTACAAGTACTTTCTTACTATTTTTGATGATTTTTCAAGAATGACATGGGTCATTCTGCTTCAACTTAAATCAGAAGCTAGACCAAAATTGATTGCCTTTTGCAACCAAATGCAGAGGCAATTCCAAACAGCAATTAAAAGAATTCGCAGTGATCAAGGGAAAGAATTTGAAACGAATGAGTACTATGATTCACAAGGCATTATTCATGAAATGTCTTGTGTTGAGACTCCTCAATAAAACAGTAGAGTGGAAAGAAAACACCAGCATATTCTTGCTGTGGCCAGAGCCCTCAAATTCCAGGCTGACCTGCCACCTGGTTTCTGGAGTGATTGCATCAAATTAAACATGCAGTTTTTCTTATCAATCGTGTCCCTTCTTCTGTTCTTCACAACAAAACTCCCTATGAAAAACTATACAACATTTCCCCTGACCTCACTGATTTAAAGGTCTTTGGCTGTTTATGTTATGCCTCCACCTTGGCTAATCACAGAACCAAATTTCAACCAAGAGCAAGAAAGGGTGTGTTTTTGGGTTACAAGCCTGGTATAAAGGGTTACAAAATTTATGATCTTGATTCTCATGATGTCTTTGTCTCAAGGGATGTAATCTTTTATGAATCTCATTTTCCATTTCATTCTTTGACTCCCAGCCACACACAAACCCTGATTCTGATCTTCTTTTCCCACTACCTGAACCCACTATTTCCCTTCTTCATGATCCCCCTCCTCCTATCCCTCCTTCCCAACCTACTCCATTGCATCTGTCCCCTCTACCCACTTCATCTTCACCCTCAAACAGTTCTTCTCCTACTTCTTCTTCTACCTCCCAATCCACTCACTCCACTAACTCATCTCCTTCAGATACCCCTTCCCCACCACAAGTCCCTCCTCCTATTCAACCCAGAAAATCAGCTAGACTATCCAAACCCCCTACTCACTTAACCAAAGATTACCACTGTTATCTTGCCTCTCAATCTAGTAGCACAGGTCACTCACTTCAGCATCAGGTCCAAGACTCAAGGTATGGCCTCTCTTCCATGATCTCTTATGACAATCTCTCACCATTTTACAAGAAATTTGTCATGAATATTTCTTCCTATGTTAAGCCCACTACCTACACAGAGGCATCTAAGTCAGATGAGTGGAATGACTCAATGAAACATGAAATCAGAGCTCTCATTCAAAACCAGACGTGGGATGTTGTTGAACTGCCCCCAGGAAAAAAAGCCTATTGGTAATAAGTGGGTATACAGAATCAAGATTCATCAGGATGGATCAATTGAAAGGTTCAAATCAAGGGTTGTTGCTAAAGGCCATACACAGCAGGAAGGAGTTGATTACCAGGATACTTTTGCCCTAGTTGTTAAAATGACCACTATCAGAACATTTTTAACTGTTGCTGCTTTAAGGAGTTGGCATATTCACCAATTGGATGTGTATAATGCCTTCCTTCATGGTGATTTACAAGAGGAGGTGTACATGACTCTTCCTAAGGGATATCAACCACCTCCTGGTTTCAAAAATCCAGTCTGTCGACTTAAGAAATCAATTTATGGCCTTAAGCAAGCCTCAAGGAAGTGGTTTTCTAAGCTGACTGATAAGCTTCAGCATGTTGGTTACTCTCAGAGCAAAGCATACCACTTTTTATTTTACAAGGTAACTGATTCTAGTTATACCTGTATCTTAATCTATGTGGATGATCTATTGGTGGGAGGCAATGACTTAGTGGCCATTCAGCAACTCAAAGACTTCCTTCATTCTGAATTCAGTATTAAGGACTTGGGTGTTCTTAGGTTCTTCCTTGGTATGGAGGTAGCAAGAAACAATTCAGGAATTCATCTTTCCCAAAGAAAGTATGCACTTGAGATTATTGAAGAAGCTAATTTCTTGGACTCAAGGCCAGTGACTACTCCTATGGACTACAAAACTCATCTCACCAGCAACTGTGAGTTGACTTTTGAAGATCCTGAAATGTATCCCACATTGGTGGGCAAACTCATCTATCTAACAACTACCCGCCCTGATATCAGTTTTGCGACCCAGCAAGTCAGTCGGTTCACGGGCAATCCAAGTGTGCAACATTTCAAAGCAGTTCAAAGGATCCTGAGATATCTCAAATGTGCCCCAGCAACAGGTATTTTCTTTTCATCTAAAGGTCAATTTCAACTTAAGGCATTTTCATATTCTGAGTGGGCTGCCTGTGTTGACACACGACGATTAATTACAGGGTATTGTGTTTACCTAGGTGAGTCACTCATCTCCTGGAAGAGCAAAAAGCAGCAAACTGTCTCCAGGTCTTCTTGCGAAGCCGAGTACCGTGCTCTGGCATTCTCTGCTTGTGAACTACAATGGATCCTTTATCTGCTTCGAGACTTCCAAGTCCTGCACCCACAACCAGCTCATCTTTATTGTGACAATCAGAGTGCGATTTACATAGCTGACAATCCTACCTTCCATGAACGCACCAAGCACATCAAACTCGATTGTCACTTGGTGCGCGACAAGCTTCAGTCGAAGATTCTCAAGCTATTTCATGTCTCCTCAACCCACCAACTTGCAGATCTCTTCACCAAGCCTTTATCACCTGGCCCCTTCCTCCAATTGCTGTCCAAGCTCGGTGTCCAGAATCTCTGCCCACCGGCTTGCGGGGGGGGGGGGGGGGGGGGGGTAACAGGAACTGAATCCCTAAAAATCAATGGCAATGGTCAAATGGGTTCCAAGGTTGAAGACACAATTCCATCCGACAGCGTTTTAGGTGGCTAAACAACTAGTCCAATCCTGTGCTGTTTTACTTAGCTTCTTCCTCTCTGTTTCTTTTGTTTCAAGTTGGTCATTGTTTTCTCACCAAGCTAATGGACAAAGTGTACTAGCTTGGCTGTCTTTTTCTGTAATCCGACTACCTATAAAGTGGCTGAACAGATCAATGAGAACTCTCAAGCATTATGGTTTTACCCACTTCACACATTTGTTTTCAATTGGCGAAGGATCGGGACTTCGTGGATATTTGGCGAAGCGCATGGAGAAGAAGAAGATAATGGTATTGTGCAGTCGATTGGTGAAGGATCACGATTTGGTAGGCCATTTGGTGTATCAGAATCGATTTGAGGAGAATTTGGATCGGAATTGCATAGGAAGGAAGGAGAGAGAAGAGGGGAAAAGTAAAGGTGAGTTGTATTTAATTTTCGTTGAATAGGTCTGTTGTTTTATATGTTTTCAATAAGAGCAGCACGTGTTAGTGTTAGTCATCTTTACTTGGTTGGAAAAACTAAAAATTATTTTGCTACCAAAATTATTTGGTTGGAAAAATTAGAAATCATTTTGCTACCAAATTATTTGGTCTCTTCAAGTTTTATTTGGTTTTCAGTACTTTGACTTTAATAGACAACCAAATTTTTAATATTTTAGCTACCAAAATATAATTGGTTGTCTGTACTATCCTTTTCGCGACCAATTTTAGTTTGATTATAAACTTTTTGATTGCAAAAGCTAGTTTTTGTTGCAGTGATACCTCGACCCTCATCCAGCCACAGTAGTAATGGTAATTCATCCACGGTGCGGGATGATCACTGCACTTACGAGTGCGACGACGGGACCTGCCAGAGGGATTTCCCAAATCTGTGTGACAGCCATGACCCGCACGAACTGCTGCGACTTGGGCGTATGCGCATGCATCTGCTACTCATGATCAAATCTGCCACTTTTTCCTCGTTGTAATTCTGGTTATGCTTTTTCCTTCTTTCTTTCCTTATTATAAAATAAAGCGGCTAATGATGATCGATCCGATCATCATCAGCTTAGTGAAGAGAAGAGAAGATGCTCATATTGAAAGCTTAATCGAATTTGATAGAGAATCGAACTAGAATGAACGGGAAAATCAAGAACTAACACCAGATTTACGTGGTTTCCCTGGAGAATCCATGACTAATCCACGGAAGAGTGTAAACCCTTCAAGCTACTGATCTTATTCTGAGTATATGTTCTGTATCTCACTCACACTACAAAATAAATCCCTTATAGCAGGGGTTTTTTGGGCTTTTAGCAAGGGGACAATCCGTCGCAAACGACCCCGGCAGCAGTTGCAATAACTTCTGTAAAACCGCCGCTACACCGACCGCCGCTGATTTTTCCCAGCGGTCAGTGCAACCCCTGGTGGAAGTGTTTGCGTCGGTTCCTGCAGGGGCCACAATTGCTGCAATTTTTCCTGACCACCATCGATCCCCGCAAGGGTTTGTGACGGTGTCAAACCCATGGTATTTTTAGCAGCAGTTGAAATAAAGTCCTAAGATATTCACAAGCAGCCTTTTAGAATTTTGCAGAAATACTGCTGTCCAACTTCAATTATAACTTTTAAAAGTGACATTAACTATTATCCATACCACATAACTGCACCAGTTAAGTTACATTTAACATTATACATGATTGTACATGTTTGAAACTCAACAACCAAAAATTTGCAAGAAAATTCAAAATGTGAAAGATAAAGATCTAGTAGGATCAACCCTCACTTTCTTCTGAATCACCCAAATCATGCACTAGATGTTAACCTGTTACAAAACCAACCAAAATAAATTAAACTATGATAACGGCAACTAGTCGAAGAAACAATCATGACAAAACAAAGTCTTGATCTCAAATTCTGGATTTCAATTATATTGTACAAACAAATACCTTAATCTTAAGCAGAAAACAAAACCCATAACCAAAAACTAAATAGGAAAGCTTGATTGGCTGAATTGAAGAGTTAGAGTGAACTAAATATAGACACTGAAGCTAGTTTGGCTGATAGTGCATTGAAAGACAAAAAAAAAGGAAAATTAAACTAAAGCTTGTTAAATGTTCCCATTGCTCCATGCATCATAAGTACAAGATGAACAACACAGTTAAACTAAAGTCTCTTAAATGTTCCCACTGCTACTAGCCGACCATTTTGTTTTTCAACCAAATATCAACCTTCTCGTGAAACTAACCAGAGTGCTAACTAGTAAGTAGTAACAAGTTAATGGTTCGAATCATGACCAAGGTGAGATAAATCATTTAAAATCAAATTACCCTAGGATGCATGTACTAACAGAGTAGGATGCATGTACTCTTATAACATTAGTAAGACCACAAAGAGGAGACTAAACATACCATCCACTGCTGCTGTTGAAGTGAACTCTTTATTTCAATGTAGCAGGACCTAAAAAAATGACGAGTTCGAAAGAATAGTGAGGAATCAGAAGAAGTTCCAGCAGACTACATACTCATTTAACATGAGTAAGAAGTTCTAATGCAGCTAAAGCTTCCCTAATAGTCGGTGGTATTCACATCCAATAAATGGTATAGATGGAATTGTAGCAAACCTTCACCAGGCTTCGCAACATCAATAAGTTCACTAGCGGCTATATCAATGCTTTTGCTGAAAAATTTGAAGTCTGCATTTAGATACACATTCTTTCAGAGTGGAAAAGGAACAAAGTAGAAGTAGAGGAGGCTGACAGACATATAATATGTGTGAATCTCAGTTCCAATATTACTTAATTAAGATTCATAATTCACTAATGCAACATTACTGTAACCAGAGTATAATAACAACATTTAAGGTTTAGTCACCTGGTGACATCCATGGCTTTATCAAAATGCAAAGGAAGTATAGGAATCAATCAATCGTCAGTCGTCACACAACCTGGGCCACAAATTACCAGCCAGGAAAGATTGCCCTCATCATCTGCATGCAAAGGAGTTAGGTAATCTCCAAAGCAAAATAAAGTTACAGAATCATTAAGCATGCTTACACATTCATTTATGGCTTTAAAACCCCTTAAACTAGTCTAATTTGAGTTTAAAGGATACCACCTGTATCCTCTCTCCTCCAAAACCTGTACCAAACAAAATCATATGTAAATTAAAAGTATATCATAAATAAAAAGAATGACAAAGTCAAAACCAAATCCAACGAGTAAAACATAAGGCTAAAATTGAATAGAAAGATCTATTTATACCTGGTAGCTAGATCTTCTCGCTTTCAGTATCGCATGGTCGATTTTGTTTCATTGTTGTTGTATCCCAAAGATTGGTAGCCCCATTCTTCCTCTCCCCTCGACTAGAATCAAAACCTAGAAAATAAGACAGAAGGGAAGTAAGAAATTTAAGCTAAAACAAAAATAAAACATGCAAACAATTGATTAAGTGGGATGCTTATCACAGTTAGATTGAACAAGGCCATTTTGGGCATTTTTTCTGTAGCTGATTCCTTTCATACTTAAATCAAAAGCAAGGCTGCCACTTAAGAAGTTAAGTAGTTCAACCAGTAACTTCAGCTGCTCTTCTACCCCACCTGCCAACCAAACCAACCCGAAACATCATCATTATCATCAATTGTGTTATCGTTTTACCAATCTTTCACCCATATTCCCCCAAAACACAACCTGTATTACATTTATTAACAGCGTCTACTTTTGTGCAATGAGTTGGAGGCAAGCAGCAAGACTTGGAGTGCTGCTAAGGCACACCAGAATCCCCCTCAACAGAAGAAGACTACAGCAACACAGAACTATCAGTTTCCATGCTGCTTATTGGCTTGAGAAAGCTGTCATTTCCATGGCTTCTAGCTTCGGCTTACACAGCTCTTCTGGATAAGCACTGATGGAAATCCGGAGGAAAATGAGATGCGGTCACCACTAGTTTCAATTCATCATCTGGAACAGCAGAACCATCTACCAATGGCTCAGCAGCTGTCTCCATAATCATCTCATTAACTTGCTTCAACTGATTGAATGGTATGTGGCAGCATTGCATCAGGAACTTCAACATCCTGAATTCAAACAAAAAGCAATCATATTTAGAAAGTCTTGAAACCATACACTAGATAATTTGAATAAACTACACCACCATAACAGATTTATCTCAATGGTTTCAGGGAAAATTTACCTCAACTGTGCCAAATGTCTGTAAGAGAACTCTTTCTTCTTCAAGCATTCAACATTGGGGGAGATGTTGGTGAAAAATGAGGGACATCCCTTCAAATCCAACAATCGTATTGAAGTAACTAAGCTGGTAAAACAGTCTAGCAATGAGAAAAATATTGATTGACAAATTAGAATCAAGGAAAATAACCCAAACTTGGAGGAAAATGGGAAGTTGTACAGTTGTTACATTAAACCGAAGTAGATCAAAAGAAAGAAGAGGCTCAAGCTTTTCCAGGAATCAATCCTTTCAAAGACAGGAACCAACCACTTAACTTCACCCTACCTGCTACCGGATAAAGCTTATACCAACAAATCAGTAACACTATCCAACTAAATCTAGAACCATAAGCATGCTATATGCTGGTAAAATAAATCCAAAAGATCAAGGGTAATGATTAACTGCCTGCTTTGGCTAGACACCTACCTCAACGAAGTTTAAACGATGCAAGAAGCCACCAATCTACAGCAATAGTGTTTGGCACCACAACTCCATCGACATGCATAATGCCGGTGAACTTAGGGTTAGCAGCAGAACCAATTGAAAGAACAAATTTGCAATTAAGAGCAAAGAAGAACAATGGATCTGTAATCGGACCCAAGGGAGAGGTCTCATTCACCTCAAAGATCTGAATCCACCCAAGTCGGCGAGGGACGTAGCCATGAGAGCCGCAAGCAGCGATGACGTATTGCAGCGATTCAACGAATAGGTTTTGTTTTTCTTCGAAGAAGTAGAAGGATTTGTTGTTAATGGAGGATTTTGATGGTGGTCGAGAATTTAATCGTAGCAGGGCAGGCGAACCAGGCATCGATGGCGATAAGGAATCGAATTTTTGGGTTACGGATTTATTTTCGGGGAGAGCAGAGCAGAGGAGGTTTAGTTCGAAAAATACATTTGCTTTTATCCAAAAATTTCAACGATTTGGATTATAAAAAGATGAGAAAATATGCAGCGAATTCCAACACCGCTGCAGAAGTCGCTGCCCAAAATAAAATTTTGAAAGTCCAGCAGCGGTTAATATATTCGCTGAAAGAAAACCCCTGGGCTAGGCCCATTTCCTTGTAGTATCATAGCCTGCTGTACTCTCTATATACAATCCGAAGAGAGCTCAAAACCGAACCCTAGGGCTAGTCTAATCTCGTACGTGAGCAGCCCGTGCATGGGCTTCATGGGTTATAAATGGGCTAGGCTATATACAAAGGCAGCAATGAAAATGAAAAGAAAGAATGGGCCGATCCGCTGCCTATATACTCCGCTAACACATATGTACAGCTTGTGGGAGAATTAAGGTGTGTTTGATGAAGCAATCGTTCTTGGTTTTCTTTGTGCGTGTTTGAAATTTGGCTAGGGATCAGCTTTCCATGATATATATGTAGCCGGTCCAACATGAAATAAAAGGATTATTTGGTATTTTTCAATTCACACAAAAAAAGAACCCAAAGCAAGGGCAAACGAGGGTGGGCTTTCTTTTTGCAACGTTTGCACCATTTAGTGACGGCATGTCGTTGCTAAAAGTATCGCAACGTAATTTTGAACCGTTCAGGTGCATTGCATGTATTATGGTTCTTTCAACGTGATCAATATGTGGTAACAAATATTTCGTGTTAATTTAAAGGTACACAGAGCTTGGAAAACCCCTTCAACCGAAAACAAAAACAAACAAACTACAAAATGCATCGTCCCCTCCGCGCACTACAAACAAAGCACAAGCTTTAAATTTACAGAGCATAAAGCAGCCATGAGAGACAAGAGAATGCAATGAAGATATCGAAGTCCTCTTCGTAAATCGTTGGTTCGTTACACTATATACACAAGCAGCAAGGCGCCATCCTCAACATGCATATCTATAACAAGCTACTCGAAAGGAAACTCAAAGCAGCTAATATTAGAGTAATTTGAGTATCCAGCCATGGCGATGAAGATGATGATGATGATGCAGCCCCTCAGTATTGCTAAGTCGGCGGCCGTCTTGCTTCTCCTCGTAACATGGGTTGCAAGGGTTTTGCCTTCAAGTGAATCGAGAATCATCTCTCAGAAGTCTGGTAATGATGCTCTGACTAACTTCAGGTATAGTCTCGATAATGGTATAGTAAATCGAACATGATGATATATTTTTGACACGTAGCATTATAGTATATGAGACATTATAGGACGTTTCTAGTCATGTGGTTTTTCCCCCCAATATATTACAACCGTGGATGTGTCATCTTATAGATCTTCTCATGTAGATTATAATTAATCCAAATTATTTTGTTTCCATCATGGTCAGTTGAACAAATAATGAGAGATAAATTGTATGTACGAACGTCGTAGTAGTTGTGCATAAATTAAGAGGAGATGAACGTACTTTGGGTGACATTCAAAGTACGTACGGTATACCTTCAGTAAGAAAATGATATCTAGATCTTGAATTGACCAGAGGTTGGCATCAGGTATTATTCTCAAACCCTTAAATATCGGAATCTAGATCTTAATTCTGCAAATCTCATACACTAAGATTAGTTTAATTGGAAACAAAAATCGACGATCATGATTTGTCAGAATATATGCAACAAATTATATGCATAATATTAGGGGTTAGACTCTATGATTTAGATAACTAAGACCTAGAGTTCACTCATCAAGGGTTAGAATATAGTATCATGCCCAAAAATCTAGTTAATTCAAGGTTTCGATAGCATTTTCTTACTCAAGATATGTCGTACTCTAGAATTTACCCAATCTACAATATAGAAGCCACCATATAAGTGTGGGGTTGTGCCTGCATTGTATAACTTGAGTTCTGCCCTAGATCTTTTTTCCATTTTTCATTCTTGGACCATGTACGTACCTTGGCACAACAATTTTTACGATACTCTACGCAACTACGCAAGTTTATATCAATTAACTATCCTGTAAGTAAAATGTTACTTCATGCAAATTGTGTAACCTCATGCAATATTGTCAACTGATCAACTCATATATAGTAACGCAATCGCATCAATAATGCAGTAACTACCAAAACGTGGACTCTCATCTCATGCCTAAGAGAGGTACAAGTGTGGTCATAATACGTCAATCATTCAACAACGATACTGCTTCCGTACAGGAAGACTGTGGTTACTATTGCAACGACCGTGCATGTCATCACTCTTACCCATGGCTGTGTAATGGTCAAGATCCTAACAAATGCAAGAACACATGCATCTGTCTGACCCGTACTTGTCATTGCATCTGCACTTCATAAATATAGTTCATATACTTAACAGAAGGGAGATCCATGGAGGTGCAAGCAGGCATTGTCGCCTTCACTCTGATCAACATCCTTTGATGTGCACTTTCATATCGATGATTTGGTTGTTTTCTGCTTTTCCTGGCCGACAGTACTCTCGTAAAACACCCCAATAATTGTCTGCTGGTTGACTGCTCTCAATGTTTAATGGTGATTTCGATTTGTTCTCTTTTTCTTTAATTTAATATTACCGGACACTTTTTCTTCCTCATCACGACCTTGTT
The DNA here is from genome assembly GCA_946122785.1 of Linum tenue. Taxonomy (NCBI): domain Eukaryota; kingdom Viridiplantae; phylum Streptophyta; class Magnoliopsida; order Malpighiales; family Linaceae; genus Linum; species Linum tenue. The sequence continues at coordinate 27,587,017 of CAMGYJ010000007.1, forward strand.
GACCAATTGACAACCGTCACCTTGGTATTTGCTCTCATCGCCTTGGGGACCCCACACCCTGTCTTGAGGATTGGTTAATGTCAACTTTATGGTCTAAACCTCGAGCAGAGGTTGGTGTTAAGCTGCACTTCACTCATATTTTGCCGTCTTGATGAAGTCTTGATCACATCTTTGACAGCCTCAATGACTCCATATTAGTTCATTTTGTTATCAAGTAGGTATCCTCGTTATCTAGCCCGTCTCATCGGCTTGCTATATATCCCTAGCTTGCAAGTCATCTCAATGAGTTAGTTAGACCTTGTTACCCACCTTGTCGGCTTGCCACCAAGTCCGTCTCCCTGTTTCAATCAGGATTTTTTAGAGCCAAATTTTATACCAACGGGCTTGTTATAAGGGAGAGGAGCCTGCTTGCCACGCATGCCAGAGATGCAAATGATTGAATCCCTTGTCAATTTTTAAGGAACCAATCCGGCAGGCAAATGATTGAATCCCTTCAACCAAAAACAAAATTGCATTGTCTCCTCCGCGTGCTGTGCAAGCACAACGCAAAAAAGCAGGTGCTGATGTTAACTACTTGAGGTATCCCAGCAATGGCGGCAAATAAAGAATCCACAAGAGACAAGAGGAAGCAATGTAACAGCTAGGGATTTCAAATCCCTAATTCCTTTCAGCTAGACCGTTGGAGGAGAGCGGGACTCACTTGAAGAAGAAGATGATTCAACTTGATTGATGCTCACCGTTTTGGTTAAACACAAATCAAACTCACCGTTTTATCTTGTAACTCCCTTTTACTATCACTAAAAGAAAAAAGAGTTTCGGCTACCATTTTCTTGACAACCGTAGAAAAATGGTTGCTTATAACCAGGTTTCAACAATCATTCACAAAATAGTTGCTAATGCCAAACTCTAGTGCAACCATTAGTAAAATAGTCGCTGATAGGTCAAAACTTCAGCAACCATTCATAAAATGGTTGGTGATGCCTGGCTCTCTAGCAACTATATATGAGTTAAATAGTTGATAGTAAACCAATACTACCGCATAGGGGTGTTCAAACGGTGTGGTTACCATGGTAACCGTTTTAACCAATACTATTTGGAATATTTGGTTTGGTTAATTTGGATAATTGGTTTGGTTTGGTTGAAGTTCTTAGCTTGTTTGGTTTAGGTGGTTTGGTTTAGTTTCAGACACTACTAACCAGCCAAACCAAATTAACCAGATAAATAATTAGCCATATATCTAATATATACACATACTTAATACTTTGAATAACCACTCAAGCGTTAAACGTTCATCCCTTTTAGACTCATAAAATATAAAGCTTGATATTGTTGCTATAATGTATATTTGTATATGTAGAGTGTAGACCACAACATATGACGCCTAATTTAGATAAATCTCATACATTATGTTGGATGTAAACTTGAAAACAAAGTCCTTTTCAGCCTATGAAAATTGCTAAAAGACTAAGTCAATTCAAACAAACACAACAATTCATTAACCCATACCATTGTGATAAATTTTTGTTAGGTGAATACTTCTATACTAACCGTAAGATAATTATCTTAGTTACATGTATTTATGTTAAGAGTCAACTATAACTATGTGTTGATTGTTATTTTTTAATCATTATATAAATTGTGAATTGATAAATTAACCGAAATTTTTCTCACTTAATGATAATGTGATTTTATATTGGTTAATCTGGTTAACCAAGTAACCAAACCGATTAAACTTTAGTTTGATTAATTAGGTTGTTGTATTAGTTTGGACGGTTTGGTTATGATATTGTATTCCATGGTTAATAAAATTTAGCCTTATTTGGTTTGGTAATAACCATGGTAACCATTTGAACACCCCTACTACCGCAACCATTCAAAATATGGTTGCTGATACCCTACTCTAGTACAACCATTAATAAAAGTGTCGCTGATAGTTCAAAACTTCAGCAACCATTTGTAAAGTAGTTGCTGATACATGACTCTCTAGAAACAATGAAGTAAATGGTTGACTCTAGATCATAACTTCAACAACTATCAAGAAAATGGTTGGCGATATTCTACCTGTGAGCAACCATGAATTAAATATATGCTAATAGACCAAAGCATCATCAACCATTTTAGAATGATTGGTAATACGCATCTCTTGAGCAATCTTAGTAAAATGGTCCGTAGATTCTTTCAAATTAAATTAATCATGTGTTAAGGATGTAAAGGAACAAATTAAGCTGGGTAGTTGTTGATATCCTACCCTTAAGCAACCATGAGGCAAATAGTTGCTAATAAGTCAAACCTTCGGCAACTATTTTGTAAAGGGTTGATGATACCCCATCCTTAAGCAACTAAGAGCGAAAGAGTTGTGGATAAACAAAAACTTCAACAACCATGGATAAAGTGGTTGGTGATATCCTAACCTTAAGCAACATAAGGTAAATGGTTGCGGATAAATCAAACCTTTCGCAACCATTTAGAAATGGTTGGTTATACTTTTTCCTTAAGCAGCTGTAAGAATTAATAAAATGCAGTCGACAAAGGAATACTTCAGCAAGGTATCGATTACTATGACAACACTCCTTGTGTTGTTATTGTAACAACAATATTCTCCAACCAATAGGAAGCTAGGGTTGTGATGACTTTTTATTAGATGAGTTTACCTAGTGTAAAAGCAAAGCAGGGGTATAATTGTCATTATGAAAAATATATTTAAATAGTAAAAAATAAAAACATTTTTTTATTTTTGGCCCAAAATTTTGGTCGCCGGTATTCGGCCACCGGTCGCCAGAATATGGTCGCGGTCACCAGAATATACTTTTTGTCGCCGGAATATGCTATTTTGCCATCGGAATATGCTCATTGTCGCCGGAATATGCTCATTGTGGTCGGAATATGCTTACCGACGTCGGAATCTAGTCATTGAAGTTTGGTCAACGGCCAACGATCACAGGAAGTTATGGTCTGCATTTTAAGATTTATGGTTTGGTTTCTCATATTTTTTTATGCCTTTTGTGGTTTGTTTTATCGTGTTTGTGGTTTGCATTAAGAGTTTCTGGTTTCCTTTATCGTGTTTGTGGTTTGCATTGAGAAGTTTCTGGTTTGCTTTCAAAAATTTTGTGGTTTGCATTGAGGGGTTTCTGGTTTGTTATATTATATTTGTGGTCTGCATTAGGACGTTTATGGTTTGCTTTTTGTGGTTTGATTTATTGTGTTTGTGGTTGCATTATGAGGTTTCTGGTGTGCTTTCGTAAATGTTGTGGTTTGCTTTCACTACAAGAAAAAGGTTATTTTGCGACCATTATTTGCGACCATTTAAAAACGTCGTCGCTGATGATATCATTATCCGCGACCATGATTTTACCAAGGTCGCGAATTGTCAAATATTAGAAAGAAAAAATTTGGCGGGTCTTCTTTAGGAAGGCGGGAAGATCAAAATGTTTTGGCGGCCATTGTTTTGTTTTCGGCTACCATAATAATTATATGCAAATTCATAAAATTCCAGCGACCATTTGCCTTGGTCACATAACACTAAATAAATACAATTAGAAAAATGAAAAAAGAAAATTGAAAAGGGTGTATGGTTCAGCGACCATTTACCTCCCCAATCCGGCGACGTCTTGGAGCTGGAACAATGTTTGCTATAGCTTGGGACTTGGGACTGCAAACAAATCATTCTAACCTTTCACTCCTTATCAGAATTAGAAAAAAAAATGGCACAACCTTCTCCCCGACTCCCCATTTCCCCAACCCTGTTCGAATTCATTTTTTCCATCTCGCCGGTTCAGTTCGTCTAATTTCATCGGCCATCTCCCCTGTTCTCATCGATCACTATAATCCCTAGGCATTCAGCTTGGCATAGAACTCAAAGGTTTGATCTTTCACTATCTTTTGATATGTGCATTTGGGTTTGCTTAATCGTCCAGAACCATGGATTCTATATTCATGTTTCTTCTCTTTAATACCTCTTTCAGTGATTCAATCGAAGCCATTTCTCCCAATCCCAAACCTTTTCTTCTGGCGATTTCTAGGGTTAGAAAGGGGGATTTTCTGGGATCTTCTCAGCAGATCCTTCTCCCTGTTTTGCTCCTCTTCAACTTCTTCTCGTCGATGTCAAGCAAGTCGGCCAACAATTCTCCTCTAAGATTCACCAAACAAACACGCCTTCCACCCTTGAAGTCGCGTTCTGTCGAGAAGTTGCTGTCCAAGTTGAAGTCCGCCATTGCTATTGTAAAGCTGAGCCCATAAGTTTCGATTTCCCACGAAATCGCCTTCTGTCCACAAAGTCACTGTCCAAATTGACTCCTATTGCCGGTCCATACACAGTACTTTCATCGATCGGGTACGTAGCTCCTTAACACTCTGTTCATTAAGGAAGGAAATGGAGGGGAAGGGAAAGTGAAGAAGGAAAGTGGGATTCTCAATAAGTTTTCCATTGTTTTTTAAGGAAGGAAAGTATGGAAGGAGGGAAAACTTTCCACCTTTTGTACTGTTGAACCCTCCCCTCCAATTTGGAGAGAAAGGAGAGGGACACATACATGGTTCTTTCTTTTGTCTTTCTTTTTTAATATTTAAGTCCATTAAATACTTGTTTTCCTTCCCCTTTCATTTTCCTTTCTCTCCCCTCCTTTTCCTTCCCCTTTCATTTTCCTTTCTCTCCATTTTCCTCCCTTCCTTCGTGAATAGAGTGTAAAGGATTTTGCGGTTAAAATTTCCACCATACAAGAGTAAATTATATTAAAACATTTGAGTTTAACTTATATGGAAAGAGTGGTAGATTCACAAGCGACTGACTATTGATTAGAAACTGAAATTCTGCAATTTTAAGAACAGGGTCGAAACAGAGGAAGCGAATGAAGGGGAGATGGAAAGGTGTTTACAAAAAGATTGTTCTTTTTCTAGTTAAATTGATTCATTAATGCATTGTGATCAATACATGTATAATGTTATATATATAATTAATAGAATTGTTGTATTGTGTTTTGCATCATTTTGATTTTGTCGACATTTATTTTAGTATTTTACTAAGTTAATTTTGACATCGTGGGGTTATGTTGACACCTAAAATTAATTTGCCCTGAATTAAGTGCCGCATTAATTAGTCTCGGCATTTAATTCGATACCGCTGGTAAAAAACGGTTTCGTTTGGAGTTGAGCGGTGCCGCGGAACAAAAAACGGTACCGCAAGGAAGCTCAGCGGTACCGCGGCACTGGAAACGAAACCGTTTAATGAAAAATAATAGGGGCCGCGCGTTTTAGTGTAGGTTTCGGGGAGGGAGTTTTGTTTATAATTAATTAATATTTTTATTCCTTGTTGGAAGGGGAAAATCGGTACCGCATGGAGATAAGCGGCATCGCGGAGAGCTAAAACGGTACCGCGGATTGAAAAACGATGCCGCGAGAGCCTGGTAAGCGGTACAGATTAATTAAAAATCACATCGGGTAAGTGACCAAAATTCACCCAGCCCAATGTGAGCGCCGACTGGCGGCGGCTCCGTGGATTAATATTTTTTGGCTATATCAGCGGTGTCGTTTAATTCAAAACGGTACCGCGAGTAAGCCCAACGGTACCGCGGATTAGCAAATGACAGTGTTTAAATAAAAAACAATGTTGCGAAGCGAAAGGCAAACAGAGCCGTTTTGGCGCTAATGATGTCATTGGTCAACACACGAGTTTGACTAGTGATGACCGGATTAATTAACTAATATTGTTAATGATTATTTAGGACGGTGTCGTTTAGTTGAAAACGATGCCGCAAGAGGAAAGAAACGACACCGCTGATTATAAAACAATACCGCGAGTAGGCCAAACGATGCCGCAACAGTTAAAACGACAGTGTTAAAATTAAAACAGTGTCGCGAAGCTCAAAAGTTCGATGACATCGCGGGACAAGGAAATGATGTTGTTTAAATGAGAACGACGCCGAGGGGTGAGAGTTTGACGGCGAGTTAACAATGAGGGCTGGTTTAATTAATTAGTATTTTATGATTATTTTAGACGGTGTCGTTTAGTGAATAGCGATGCCGCGGAAAGGTAGAACGACACCGCAGCAGTGGATAAGAGTTCGGGCAAAGGCGGCCCGCCAAGCCCAACGACAGCGCAAGACTGGAAAACGACGTTGTATGATGGGCTAACGGTGTTGTTGGTCAGACCGGGTCGAGGCAATTGAGTTGTGATTATAAAACGACATCGATTAGTGAAAGGTAATGCCGCGGTATTGGTGAAACGACATCGTTGCATAGACAAGGTTGTAGGATTTGGCTCAATGTCGTTTCGCCAAGTTTCTGCAAACAGGAGCGGTTTCGAGGGCACGTGATTATCACTCAACAAGGAGGAAGTTACCTGAACGGTTGACAGGAATGAAGACTTGGGATTCATCGAACACCCTGGTTCGAACGTAGTTTGGAGAGGTGGTGAACCGAATAACGGTTGTTTGATTAGAAGTCAAAGGTGTATCGATCAAATCAACGACGCCGACACCGGCGGCGGATATTTGACGGTTGTCTTTGTTTCTGTTCGATCGATCAAATCAACGACGCCGACTTCGGCGGCGGATATTTGACGATTTTGCTGATTTTGTGTTTGTGCTTACTTGAATACAGTGCGCATTGAACACGCGAGTTTCGCCAACGAAACAGGTTATTATTGGGCTAGATATAGTTAGTTATAATACTAGAGAACCTCATTAGTGTAATGAATAAATGTTTAAGAAAATTATGGAAGATAGGAGATTTGGTCTGCATAGTTTCCTATTTCTTTCTTTTTTGTCTGTTTGTAGCGAAGTCACTTTGTTGATTATTATAGGTTTCCAAAGATTGTTTACGAAAGATGTTAATGGTTGATAACTCAAAACTAAGACAGTTTTTATTTCTTTGTTTAGGGAAAGTTGGGGTGAAACTTCTTCGAGAAAGGGAAAGAAAGCTTCAGAGAAGTGAAGGGCTAATATAAGGTTCTACCTCTTAAAACTCCATTTACTATTTAGTTGTGTTTGTTTCTTGTTATTTATAGTAATAATAAAAATAATATATTGCATGGTATGTGTTGGTAATTCTCTGTGGTCAAACATTAATTATGTATTTAAATTGAAATACTTGTTTTTAATAGGATGGATAGATCTTGGATGAAGAAGAACAGATTCAGTTTAGAATATATTAAGGGAGTAAGATCTTTCATGCTTTTTGTTGAAGATCAGATGGGTCGTGATAATACAATTCGTTGTCCCTGCAATAAATGTTTGAATGGCTTAACCCAAACTCAAAGTGTAGTTTTGGCACACTTAATGATTAACGGGATGGACTCTGGCTATACCGTATGGATATACCATGGCGAGTCATCTCAATCTCACTCCCACTTGGATAATACGAGCGTGGGAGATGATTATTTTGATGATTCAATGTCTGGGCATGTGGATGAAGAGGATCATCTGCTTGACTTATTAGATGAGTATCAAAATTTTATCACTAGTGAAGTAACATCCGAAGACGACTTTACTGGAAACAGATATGAAGAATTCCTGAAATTGTTAGAGAAAGCAAATTCAGAATTATATCCTAGTTGTTCTAAGTATTCAAAGTTTTCGTTTGTGGTGAAGTTCACTTGAAAGTGTATAATAGATGGAGTAACAAGTCATTCGACAAGCTACTTAACCTTCTAAAGGATGTTTTCCTTGAAGGAAAAGAACGTGCTCATGCTAACCCTATCGAACTACGAGTACTCAGCACCCAATTGTTGGATGAAAACAAAGAGTTGAAAGATAAACTTCATCAAAATGAAGTAGTAACTACATAATTGATCGAAGAAAACAAGGATCTGAAAGAACAACTTCTTGAAAATCAAGCAGCGACAGCAAAGACACAAGCAGATGTGGCAAGCATTATGCAACTTCTTCGGAGTAACGGTATCAATATCAACCTAGGGACTGGTAAGAAATCTCGATTCCCATGTCATTGCTTCTTTGTTGGGTTGTTTATTCTTCCCTTATTGCTATTGGTCATGGTTGGCTTAGGATCGGAGGCTATTGTTGCTTTTATTGGCTGGTTGCTGTTTTTAATTTATTGTGTGAATGCACCGCTGAGATGCACGAGAAGGAGAGAACAATCTTTCTTTTTCGTGGTTGGTGTAGGAGGGTATTGCTATCTCTTTATTGGCTGGTTGTTGTATGTCATTTATTGTGATATCTACTATTGAGAAGCATGAGAAGGAGAGGACAAACTACTTTTGGCTTTTGTATAAGTGGGGAACGGTCATGATGTTGTTTGCAATATTGTTTGTAATATTGATATACATTCTTGACATATGAGGTGAAGTCTCTAGCATAAGAAATTGTGTTACATTTCCATGTGAGTTTATATTATGTGGCTGTATGCTATTACTTATAAAGATGATGTGTTTATTGCAGGTTGATTTTCATGCAATTGTTCTTGTGATGGCAAGTTTTAGGTTGGGTGAATTTTGGGATGTGCTTCACTCTAGGTGGATATAACATTTTGGGAAGTGCTAAAAGAAGCTGTAGGTGGGCATCATTTTTGGGGAGTGCTGCAAGAAGCCAAGTGGATATACATTTTGGGAAAGGCTAATTGTATAGTTAGATGATAATTTGTAGGCAATGACTAGTTAATTCTGTTAAAGTACCTTGCCAAAAATTGAACAATGAAGTATGAAATACAGTGTCATTATCTATATTAATATATGGTTGCACTATTGTGGCAGGTTATGTTATATACAAATAGGTTTTTCCCCATTTTGTGGGGTTCAAAGCAATCTCATAAAGTCACCATTTGCTTTGAATAAAATGGTCGCGAAAAAGTTTGCATGCCACCAGAGGAATCGCGACCACTTCATCTGGTCGTATTAGTTGGACATTTGGCGACTAAGTCCTGGTCGCAATAAATAAGAGTTGGCGACCAAAATACATCTGTCGCGGAATAGGTAACAATTGGCGACCATGAAAATGGTCGCTGTAAATCTTTTAGGCGACCAATATGAAATGGTCGCGCAAACTCAGTCTTTCCACGACCAGATATAATTGTCGTAAAAAATTTCTTTACAGCGACCATTTTGAGAAAGTGGTCGCATTAGCTTTTGCCGACAATGTATATACGACCAGGTTGGCGACGATTAATTATGGTCGCAAAATATTTTGGCGACCACGTTTCTGGATATGGCGACCACTTTCCATGGTCACGAAATACCTTTTTTGTTGTAGTGTTTGTGAGGTTTGTGGTTTGTTTAAGGAGATTTGTGGTATGTATTCGGAGGTTTCTGGTTTGCATTAAGAAGCTTCTGGTGTGCTTTCGAAAATTTTGTGGTTTGATTTGCGAGGTTTCTGGTTTGTTTTAATATATTTGTGGTCTGCATTACGCCGTTTTTTGTTTGTTTTACCGCGTTTGTGGTTTGCATTAGGGGGTTTCTGGTGTGCTTTGCAAAATATTTATGGTTTGCTTTGTGGGGTTTCTGATATATTTTAGCGAATTTGTGGTTTGCATTAGAAGGTTTCCGGTATGTTTTTTGTGGGTTGTTTATTACGTTTGTGGTTTGCACTAGGGAGTTTTTTGTGTTAGAAATATTTGTGATTTTGTTTATTTTGTTTTTGGTTGGTTTTAGTGACTTGTGCTCTGCATTAGAAAAATTATAAAATTGACTTGTACTCACTAATTGAAATTACAAGTGAACTAAATTGGTGTTTCTCATATTTGCAATGAAAATTAAAGTGAGTTAAATTGCAGTAGTTGGCTTTTCAATTTCATTGACCCGAGATGCAATTCTTCAAATTTTGATCTGGGATTTAGGCTCGGCCATTTCATTTTCTTGGACAAAGCTCAAGCCCACCGGATAGCTAATCGCCTACCTCATCCTCAGCATTGGAGTGGTGCTTGTAAATCCCACAGAGGAAGTGATACTTGTACAGCAGAGGTTTAATATCTTCGCCACTTGTGGCGAAATCCATGGCGGCGTGGTGGAGGCCATCGAGCTCCGACCGGATAGCTATGTGGAAGAAGAGGAATATGAGTATGGGGGACTTGAGTACGGAATTCTTGAGGCAAGACTTGGACGGCGTCGAAGGATCGATTGGGTTCAGTGGACCATGCTATTACCGCTATGCCGCCAGCGCCTCCGTCCACACCGAAAAATGGTGTCGCCATTAATCGGAGTTCCCCTACACAGGAAAAACCAAACTCGGCGGCGTCCTGTGCAACGTCGCCGGCCCCGACTCATTCTCCCCGCGGGATGCATCACCTACACGCTCTACGCCTGGTCCTTCCTCTACTACAACCACTCCCGTGACCAGACGGTCATCGTCGGCGGCGGCGGTATATTGGGAGTCGGCAGTATGCTGTGGTCGGTGCAGGGAGCGGTGTTGAGATTCGCCGGCGCCGGAGTATGATTTCTCCACCGAGGAGAGTTGGAATTTGGGATTAGATGGCAGTCGGAGCCCGGAGGAGGACACCAGCGATGAAGAACAGAGCGGAGGGGAAAGCACGTACATAAGGGCTAATTTTTATTATTTTTATTGTAAATTTCCAATTTTGTCCTGAATGAATTATGTTCTTACGCTAACAACGACAGATAGGGTGTTGTTATTCTATCATATCCCCATTCATGATTAAAATCGCTTCGCGACTGCTGACGGAAGGAAACAGCCTGTGGGCTCGTGTTATTCGCTCGAAATATATGTAGCAGATAGAGACGAGTCTCCGAACACGAGTGACGGGAAGACTATCACACTTGTGGAGAGGAGTCCTTCGGGTCTTGCCATATATATTCTAGAGGCCACTATGTGGAACATTAAGTGCGGAAGGCAAGTTCGCTTCTGGGAGGATATAGATGGTTGCAAGATGGCCCTAGCTTGCCTGGTGGAGTTTGTTGTAAATCTCCCACACGAAACCCGATACTTGACAGTAGCGGATATGGTACTGAACGGTGAGTGGAATATCACTTACCGGAAGAGATTGTTTAGCAAATCCTACTCCACGTCTCCGCCCACCACCCTATGAACAAGAGGAAGGTACCCCGGTGTGGCGGCTCACCCCGGATTGTGCATTCTCTCTCAAAACAACTTAATTATGAGCTTACTTTGGGGGACGTGGATGATAAGGTAGCGACCGAACCGATGTGGCGGGCCATCTAGAAGATCTAAGCACCGTAAAGAACCAAGACCTAGCTATGGCTTGCGGCAAACTAGAGGTTTTCGACGAATGTAGAGAGGGCACGTCGACACCTTGCACCGAATGAAAACTGCCCGGTGTGTGGTGGCGGGCCTGAGACAGTTCTCCATGTTTTACGTGATTGTCCGTTTGCGCGAAAAGTCCTTGATAAGGAACCGGATGAAGTCTTCTTCCAATCCTTCACTACGTGACGGGAAGAGGTGATCGAGTGTGTCGACCCTTCATTGTTTGGTATCTTGTGCTGGCATGCAGTTGTGGAAAAATAGGAATGGGCATGTGTTTGAACTGCAGTTAACACCCTTTACGGAGCTTGCAGTGAGAACTAAGCTCTTGAAGCAACAGACCGAGCGAGCCTTTAGTAAAGGGAGTGATGAGGCCATGGGAGGTGAAAGGCGGAAGTCGACTGAGTCGGTTTGTTGGAGACCGCCGAAGCCTGGATGGTGTTGTCTCAATACGGATGGGGTTTTGCGGGATGAGGAGGGTCGTTTAATCCGGGCATTTGCACTCAATCTTGGGGGTGGGTCAATCACTCATGCAGAGCTTGCAGGTATAGTCTGTGGCCTCACTGTTGCTTGGGAGGAGGGTATTCGGATGCTGGAGGTTCAGACGGTCTCCACCGCGGCTATTCAGCTAATCCCGGTGGCGTCCAAGAGTCATCCGGGAAGGCAGTTGTTGGCTGGGGAGTGGCAGGTTTCTTTGTCACATGATGTCTACCGGGAAGGCATCTACGTGGCAGATTACGTGGCGTTGATCGGTCATGGCCTCTCTTACTGTTTCCATCTGGTCAATCTTACCTGCCCTATGCTGAATCATTGGCTCTTATTTGATAGGCTGGGTGTTGGTACCCCGAGACTGGCCGGTTTGATGTAAAGGGTTGAGCGCCCCTAGCGCTCGTTGTTTTTTTTTATGAATGATGATATGAAACTTTTATTGCAAAAATGAATGGAGAATTGCCAAAAAATGACAAAGAAACTGACAGACAAAGACCAAGGGAAAAAAAAAGGGTGTCCAATGTGAGAACAATAAAAAGAAATGAAAACAAACCCAAAATCAAAACCCACAAAACGAGCAAATCCAAACAAGTCTCGAGAGAAAAAAAAATAAAAAAAAAGGAAAAGAAAAACACGAAGAAGCAAAAGAAAAGGAACAAACTGTTAGCCAGCTCTAATCCTCGCCCATTCCTGAAAGAGCTCATCTGAGATAAGGTTGAAAGCTCGAAGCCATCTCCCAATCGCATGACGAATCTTGTGGCAAACCTCAACTGGGGATGATTCAGTATTCCTAAAAATTCGGTTGTTTCTCTCTGTCTAAATATACCAAAACACCGCATGAGGTAGAACATTCATACAATCACTAAGCTTTGTGTCATACCCTAATCCTCTCCAAGCCGGAAGAAATGATGGTATCGTTGTTGATGGGAGAGGGCCGTGTAGCTGAAGAGATGATGTGAATATTGCCCAAACGTAGTTTTGAGAGAACTAAAAGCAGTACACTCGCAAATGAGCTCTAACTCATTAATTATTCATAGCAGGCATATATATTTGCTGACCATATCTTAAAACTTTTAATCCACGCTACGGTCCAGAGCCCAAATTGGACGATTTTCTCAACCTTAAGCTAGTTACTAAGCCTTCATGCCAACTACTTCTCTTCAGTTCAGATCGAGCGCCGCCACTACTGCAATATTTACTTTTCCATGCCCTCCAACAACCCCTCTTTTTCTTTGACATCCCCAGCCTCTAATGCATTATCAACCATGAGCAAAAGGCATGTTTACCTTGACCAATCAAAACTAATAATACAGGTCAAAAGAATAAAATCAATGGTGAGAGTGATACTTTTATTAATAAAACCCACTATCCACTGATAAACATTTCAATTATCCATATATTAATAAAAACCACCCTCTGATAAATATTTTCACAATGCACATCTCAGTAAAAACCTACTGATAACGGTAAAACAAAAATGATAGCATTACAGTACTGGCTTAAACAATAAGGAGAATTCTTTTACCACTGAATAACCTGAAGTTCAATATAAATGAAACAAATATAATCATGTACGTGTAAAAAAAGTTTATATCCTTTTATAGATATTATAGTGTGTTTGTCACTCTTTTATTAGGAACTGACAGAGTTTTTCATTTCATGACAAAAAAGACTATTTCATCAGTAGATATATTAGTACAGGCTGCCGCGGTTTACTCTTCAACCAGTTGTAATATCCTGTCTACTATATGACTATGGAAGAAAAAAAAACAACACCATGAAATAAAGAGAACAAATATTCGTTGGGCACATATATAAGCTTGCACGGACTCCTTCAGTTTCAATTTGTAAGCGATGAATGAAAGTTTTCTTCCAATAATAATAACAACCACGTATAGAATGCTTACAAAAAATGCATGTGTATCATTCTTAACAATCTATATATAAATTTTATAAGTGGAGAATCAATCTATAATGTAACTAAACCAAAAAATATTGTAAAAATTTAGGAATGAAAATCCAAAAAATTATATAATACAATCTATATAGACAGAAGTGATTATAAAAAAGATGAGACTCTCTTGTAGTTTTATTTTTGTTAATAATATTTCTGATAAATATTCTATAACTAATTCATTTTTCTCTTTCATTTTTCTTTAAGTTGAATTTTTTCATTAACTTCTTTTTTCCTTTTATTTCCCTCTTATGTATCATTACTCATTCACCCACCAAACACCAACATCACTGTTATATACGCGCTGCTACGGATTGGGAAATCGCCGGAATCGATAAAGCAAGAATACGAAAGCGAGAATCGAAAAATACAGACACACGATGTACATGGTTCACTAACACGATGTGTGTTAGCTACGTCCACGGGTGAGAGAGAGCCAGTTTCACTATACCGAGGAGATTACAGATTACAAAGGAGTATGAGAAGTATTTATAGTACTTCTCCATGTGGGTCTAAACCTAATCCAATATGGCAAAGAAAACGGTTACATACCAGGCCCAGAACTCGAACCCAAATAACATTGAGCCCATACACCGTGGGCCGGGGCGGCTGATAGTCCGATTCAAGTCACATCAACAAATCTCCACCTTGACTTGAATCCTCTTCCTCTGAAATCTCTGATGTACTATGCTCCTTCTCTCTCTCTCCTGCCATCAATGCCCCGCAGGACGGAGTCACCCACTCAAGACATTCAGCAAGTCCAAGCAGTGTTGGAACTTGCCATGTGGAACCGGCTTCGTGAACATATCAGCAGGATTATCCGCGGTGCCAACCTTCTTCACCTTAATCCTCTTCTCTGTCCTCAAGGAATGATACCTCACGTCGATGTACTTAGTCCTCTCATGGTGGACTTGATCCTTGGCCAAGCATATTGCACTCAAACTGTCGCAATACACCACTGCTTGATCATGATGTAGACCCAGATCACCAACCAGTCCCTTCAACCATATTCCCTCCTTAACAGCTTCTGTCAACGCCATATACTCTGCCTAAGTAGTAGACAATGTCACCGTCGACTGCAAAGTTGCGTTCCAGCTTACTATAGAACTCCCAAGAGTGAATACATAACCGGTCATCGATCTCCTCGTGTCAACATCTCCAGCATAGTCCGAGTCAGAATACCCAGACACCAAGCACTATGTATCACTTCCGAAGCTAATCCCCACATCAGGTGTACCCTTAAGGTACCGCAAGATCCTCTTCACAGCCTGCCAATGCTCCTTCCCAGGTTGTATCATAAACCTGCTAACAACACTAACAGCATGTGCAAGATCAGGTCTAGTGCATACCATAGCGTACATCAAGCTACCTACTGCACTAGCATATGGGACTCTCGACATGTACTCCTTCTCAGCCTCTGACTACGGTGCATAAGCTGAGGATAGATGAACATTTGAAGCACTGGGAGTATTTAAGGGCTTTGCTGAAGACATGCCAAACCTCGACAATATCTTCTGGATGTAGCTCTCCTGTGACAAGAAAAGCTTCTTCTTCCACCTGTCCCTGTAAATCTCCATACCCAAGATCTTCTGAGCAGCTCCCAAATCCTTCATCTCAAACTCAGCACTGAGAAGCCCCTTTAACTTCTGGATATCAGACTTCGACCTCACAGCTATGAGCATATCATCCACATACAGAACAAGATAGATCATCAAACCATCCTCCACCTTGTTGTGATACACACAACAATCATATGGACTTCTGTTGTAGCCCAGCTCAAGCATGTAACTGTCAAATCTCTTGTACCACTGCCTCGGAGACTACTTTAGTCCATACAAGGACTTCTTCAGCTTACAAACATAGTCTTCTTTTCCTGGAACCTCGAATCCTTCTGGCTGAGTGATAGACCGATAATTATACATGTTTTCACCCCTATTCTGAAGCTGTTTGTGATGAGGAATCTCGTGTTTTAAGCCGATTTCACGCTAGGTTGTGTGTTTATGTCATATTTCAGGTCCCGGCGTTGGAATCGAGGCGGAGAAACGAGTTCTGGGTCGAAAGGAGCAAATTTGGGACAAAGCGGGCTGCAGGGGGAAAATACCCGGTCAGGTGGCCAAATACCCGACCGGGTATTCTTCACTTCTGGGCGCCCGAGAAGCAGAGAGGGGCCCGGGCAAAATCGCAAAATCCCCGGTCGGGGATCATGGCGAGTGACCGGGGATTCTTCCTTTAGCGAAACGGTGCGCTGCGAAAATACCCGGTCGAAACCCCAAATACCCGACAGGGTATTTCGACCAGGTATCGCGACCAGGTAGTCAATTTAAGGAGAAAGAAGGCCAACATTGAGGGGTTCCGAGTTTTTGAGAGAGAAATCGATTCCTAGAGAGAGAAAGTGACGAACCAGAGTTCCCAAGCGCCATAGATCGATCTTCAACACCATTGGAGCCCGTCTTGAGCTTGGAGAAGTGCGATTAAACGTCCAGGAGCAGAAATCCAACTTCACAGTATGATTTCCGCGTCTGAATCTGCTTTTGCTTCTTTCTCTATGGAGTAGTTTCCCCATTCATCCGGGTATGGGGAACCCTAGATTTGTATGCTAGGTCTGATTGTATGAACCCAAGTACAGAGTTTGTGAATTGATTATATTCGATTGAGGTTTGAATGATTGAATGACTTGAATCCTGATCAAATTCCTGTTGTTTCTGCTTTGACCTAGAATGAGAATATCTGCCTAGGTTGATAGAGTACCCTTAATCGAAGGTGGCGAATTGGTGACTTTAGTCGAGGATCCAATTCGCTATTCTGTACCGAATTCAATTCGGTAGTGGAGGTTTGGTTCGTTAGGGCCTCAATCTGTTTACTCCGGTGGAGGTTAGTCGCCCGCTAGAGACTCAGATTGAGAGGGTCTGGAGACCTTTAGTCAAGACTTCAGGCTAATTGAGAACCTTCCGCAGTATAACTTTCATGAAAACTGAACTTGGTAAATTGCAATTCGACTTAACTGCAGTCTAGGGGGAACCATATCCGGGTGACCTCTCTTGACTTGACAACAAACCGTTTACTTGCTTTGTGTTTTGTTTGCTTGAGTTGCACTAAAAGTTCACCGCTAAATAACAAGAATTCACCGAGTAGTCATCACATCTAGGACCCGGGTTGACAATAAAACCCAAACCCGCTATACTAAGCTGAACGGTGTCCCGGATGACGCAATCCGCCTTCACCTCTTCCCCCATTCTCTTGCGGGGAAAGCTAAGAGGTGGTTGGAGACCCAGCCCCCATTGTCCATCACCTCTTGGGACGATCTGGCTGACAAGTTCGTGCACCGGTATTATCCGGCATCGAAGACCACGGAGATACAGCGGGATATCACTCACTTCCGCCAAGAGCCAGATGAGTCCCTTCGTGATGCATGGGAGCGGTACATGGGATACTTTTGGCAGTGTCCCCATCATGGCTTCAGCGATGCTTTCACAGTAGGGAACTTCTACAGCGCCCTCACTCCAGACAGCCAGAGGGTGATTGAGTCTCTATGCCCAGGAGGGGATATCCTTACTAAGACTCCACCCGAGCTGAACCAGATGATCAGTACCTTGGCTGCCCGAGACCACTCCTGGGGGCAGAACAACAGAGGCAGGAACTCCCGGGACCGGGGTGTGCATGCTATGGAGGCCAGGTCCGGGTTAGAGCAGCAGGTGGCTGAGTTGGTGCAGACATTGAAGCAGCCTAACAGTCTCCTTCCGGGCTGAGGTGTAGCTACGCCTCCAGTAGCTCAGTGTCAGTGGTGTGAGAGCCCGAATCACCTGGTGGAGGATTGTTAGTCTATGAGGGAGTCTTCTACTCCCCAAGAGCAGGTGGACTTCATAGCAAATGCTCGGCGCCTGGATCCTTACAGCAGTACCTATAATGAGGGATGGCGCCAGCATCCCAAACTTTGCTTGGAGTAGCAACACCAACAAGCCACCTAGGTTTCCAGCACCAGCAGGTGGTTTTCAGCAGAGGCAGCCCTTCCAGGCTAGGCAAGGGCCACCACCACAGCAGCAGCCCTACCAGCCTAGGCAAGGGCATCCATTCCAGCAGCCCCAGCGCCAGTTTGCTCAGCCTCCAGCAGCCGCAGCACCAGATCCTCAGATATCTGATCTGAAGAATATTTTGCAGGCTTTCATGACCACCGGTCAGGCAAACTTCACAAGGATGGATCAGAACATAGCCTCACTGGAGGCAGGCCAGAGGAACCAAGGTGCCATTCTGCAGGATCTACAGAACCAGATTGGGAGCCTAGCTCGCCAGAACACTACCAGGGCACCGGGGACTCTGCCTGCCACCACCATCCCCAATCCACGAGACCCGCATGAGACTGCACACGCCATCACCACTAGGAGTGGCAAGACTACATCTGCTGCTCCTGCCCAGCCCAGGCGAGACGACCCACTACCTGCTTCAACACCTCCAGCGGATACTGCAGAAGTGGGGGAAGGCAGCACAGCACCTGCTCCAAAGCCGCAACCTGTGGTTAAGGAGCATACACCCCAGCTGCCCTTCCCCACTCGACTCCATAAAGACAAGCTGGAGACAGAGTTTGCCAAGTTCATGGCAATGTTGAAGCAGGTCAACATCAGCATGCCGTTCGTGGAGGCACTGTCGAAGATGCCCAAGTATGCCAAGTTCATGAAAGACCTCCTCACCAACAAGAAGAAACTTGGGGATCTTTCGACAGTGATGCTCAGCGAGGAGTGTTCTGCCATCCTGCAGAACAAGCTGCCAGAGAAGCGCAAAGACCCAGGGAGTTTCACTATCCCTCTTGTTATTGGCAGCATGCATGTAGGAAAGTCCTTGGCGGACCTAGGCGCTAGCATTAACGTCATGCCCTATAAACTGTTTAAGAAGCTAGACCTAGGTGAACCTAGAGCTACTAGGATGAGCATTCAGTTAGCTGATCGTTCTATCGTGCATCCTAGGGGTATTATTGAGGACTTGCTTGTTAATGTTGGTGCATTCACATATCCTGTTGATTTTGTTATTTTGGATATAAATGAGGATGTGGATGTGCCTTTGATTTTGGGTAGACCATTTCTCGCCACCGCCAAGGCGCTTATTGATGTGCATAGTGGTAAATTGATTCTGCGTGCTGGTGATGAACAGGCTACTTTTTCTGTGTCTGACAATGGGAAACATTCTCATTTGCATGATGACATAGACTACTGTGATGTGCTTGCCAATTTTGAGACCGCACTCGCCATCACGAGTGCGGGTACTGATGATGCTCTTGAGCGTTGTATTTTGCTAGGTGAGCAGGCATTGCAGGAGCCTCAGCTGGCGGAGCAGTTGGCCGCATTGGAGAGTGGCCCCTTCTTGGAGGGAGACAGGCTGTTTAAACCGATCTCATCCTCCACCCGCATCACCACTTCTTTGGAGGAACCACCAGAGCTGGAGCTTAAGCCCCTCCCTCCTCATTTGGAGTATGCATTTCTCCGGGAGGGGAATAAGCTACCAGTTATCATCAGCTCGACCCTCACACCCGAGCAGAAGACCAGACTGGTGGACTTGCTGAAGCAGTACGAGCGAGCTTTGGCATGGAAGATCACAGATATCCGGGGGAATCAGCCCCTCCTTTTGCTCACACCGGATACTGCTGGAGGATGAGATGCGGCCAGTGAGGCAGCCGCAGAGGAGATTGACGCCGAACCTGGAGGCTGTGGTTCGGGCAGAGATCGTGAAGCTGATGGACGCGGGGATCATCTTCGCCATTTCTGACAGCGAGTGGGTCAGTCCCACCCAGGTGGTGCCCAAAAAGGGTGGGATGACCGTGGTGCCTAACGAGAAGAACGAGCTCATCACGATGCGCACGGTGACTGGGTACCGTGTTTGCATCGACTATAGGCGTCTCAACGACGCTACTCGGAAGGACCATTTCCCGCTGCCGTTCATTGATCAGATGCTGGAGAGATTGGCGGGGCATGAGTTCTACTGCTTCCTGGATGGGATGTCCGGGTACTTTTAGATCCCTATTGCACCGGAGGACCAGGCGAAGAACACTTTCACCTGCCCCTTCGGCACATTTGCTTACCGGAGGATTCCATTCGGACTATGCAACGCCCCAGCCACTTTTCAGCGATGCATGCTCGCCATCTTTGATCGTCTGGTCGGCGAGATCATGGAGGTGTTTATGGACGATTTCTCGGTTTATGGAGACTCCTTCTCTCACTGTCTCCATAACCTGGAACTTGTTCTTAAACGGTGTGAAGAAACGAACCTGGCACTGAGTTGGGAGAAGTGTCACTTCATGGTTCGAGAAGGCATAGTTCTTGGGCATAAGATCTCCAAGATGGGGATTGAGGTGGACAGAGCAAAGATCGAGACTATCAGCAAGCTGCCTCCTCCTACATCTGTAAAGGGGATCCGGAGTTTTCTTGGCCATGCAGGTTTCTATAGGCGGTTCATCAAGGACTTCTCGAAGATCGCCCTGCCCCTAACTAAGCTTCTGGAGAAGGATGCCCCCTTCCAGTTCACTAATGCTTGCACAGCGGCGTTCACCACCTTGAAGGAGAAGCTCACCCAGGCTCCTATCATGGTTGTTCCTGACTGGTCCCTACCATTTGAGCTGATGTGCGACGCCAGTGACTTTGCTGTTGGAGCTGTTCTGGGGCAGAGGCGAGATCAACACTTCCGACCTATCTACTACGCCTCGAAGACTCTGAATGATGCCCAGGAGAACTACACCACCATAGAGAAGGAGCTGCTTGCGGTGGTGTTTGCCTTTGATAAGTTTCGCCCCTATCTGGTCTTGTCTCGTGTGACCGTGTACACAAATCACTCCGCGATTAGATACCTGATGAGCAAAGCCGATGCCAAGCCTCGGCTCATACGATGGATCTTACTGCTGCAGGAGTTCGATATTGAGATCCGGGACAAGAAGGGAGCAGAAAATGTTGCAGCTGATCACCTCTCCCGGTTGGACGCACCTCCTGCGGACAACCTCGTGGAGGAGATTGATGACTCCTTCCCAGACGAGAGGTTGATGATGATGTGCTTGGTGGAGAGTGTCACCCCCTGGTACTCCGATTTTGCGAACTATTTGGTGGGCCAGCAGCTGCCCAAGGGGATGGCAACTCACGCCAAGAGGAAGTTTTTCTCCGATCTGAAGTACTACTTCTGGGATGACCCGCATCTTTTTCGGATCGGAGCCGACGGGATCATCCGTCGTTGTGTTATGGAGAGTGAGATGGAGGGCATTCTATCTCACTGTCATGAGGGACCTACTGGCGGTCATCACGGAGGAAACCGCACGGCGAGGAAGGTGCTCCAGTCGGGCTTTTACTGGCCCACGCTCTTCAAGGATGCAGACGCCTTCGCACGCAGGTGCGACCGATGCTAGCGGTCAGGTAACATCTCTGCCCGTGATGAGATGCCCCAGAATGTGTTTATAACTTGTGAGATTTTTTATGTCTGGGGTATCGACTTCATGGGCCCCTTCCCTCCATCTTTTGGTAACACCTATATTCTGGTTGCTGTTGACTACGTCTCTAGGTGGGCTGAGGCGCAAGCTTTGCCCACCAATGATGCTAGACGTGTTTGTGTTTTTTTGAAGCAGTTATTCTCCCGGTTCGGGACACCTAGAGCCATCATAAGCGATAGAGGCACCCATTTCCAGGGCCAATTCGATAAACTACTGTCTCACTATGGTGTGACTCACAAGGTGTCCGTGGCCTATCATCCCCAGACCAGTGGCCAGGCCGAACTGACGAACCGAGAGCTCAAGCGGATCCTGGAGAAAACGGTGGATCAGTCCCGCAAAGATTGGTCCACCAAGCTCGATGATGCTCTGTGGGCGTATCGCACTGCCTACAAGACGCCCATTGGTACTTCACCGTACCGGCTTGTCTATGGAAAGGCATGCCATTTGCCCGTGGAGCTAGAGCACAAGGCCTTCTGGGCCCTTAAGCTGCTCAACTTGGATGTTCATGTTGCAGGTGTTGAGCGAAAAATGCAGATGTTGGAGCTGGAAGAGTGGCGTTACCACGCCTATGAGAACACCCGGCTGTACAAGGAGCGCACTAAGCGCCTGCACGATGCCCGGTTGCGGGGTCCGAAGGAGTTCCAGGTTGGTGATCGAGTTCTCCTCTATAACTCTCGCCTGAAGCTCTTTCCCGGAAAACTCCGCTCCCGGTGGTCTGGACCGTTCACGGTCACCCAGGTGTTCCCGTATGGCACTATCGAAATTGCCAACCCGCAGACTGAGCCGTTTAAAGTGAATGGCCATCGTCTCAAACTCTACTTGGGAGAGGAGGTCGAACGTGCGGAGTTGGTGGTGGAACTCGCGGACCCTTAGTTCCGCCATGGGCGTCCAGCTAAAAGACGGTAAAGAAGCGCTTGTGGGGAGGCAACCCCACCACGGTTTGCATTTTCTTTTCCCTTTTTTCTGAGTTTTCTGTGTCGTGTCGAGTCAGTTGCATGTCTAATATGCTCGTATTGAAGTTCGGTCGTCGTTGATGCCTCGATTTGGTGTTTTCGTGCAGGGGAGGTTGAAATTTTGGGAAAAGTGATTTTTTGGCCGACAAGGGGGAAATACCCGGTCGTGGGCCAAAATACCCGACCGGGTATTTTTGGCTCACGCCCGGGGCCCCCTCTGTTTCTCGGGGGGGGGGGGGGGGAAGGTGAAATACCCGACCCCGTCCCAAAAATACCCGACCGGGTATTTTTGGTTCGCGGCCGGGTATTCCCCCCGACTCTGAACGCCGCGTTAAATGATAATACCCGACCTTGATTCAAAAATACCCCGGCCGGGTATTTTTTGACTCAAGGCCGGGTATAATCTTCCATTTGAAACGCAGCGTTTGGCAAACCCGGTCGAGGACTCCCAAATACCAGACCGGGTATTTCTGAGTCCCGACCGGGTATTTTTCCTATTTAAAGGAAACCCCCGGCCATTTCTCTCTCTACCCTCATTTTTTCCAAAATCTTCCCTCTCTCTACTCTCAAACACTCTCCTCTCTCTCCTCTTTGGGCCGCCGCCCGCCGGCCATCGTCGCCGCCGCCCGCCGGACCTTTTCTGGCGACTTTCCGGCGATTCGCCGGCCATTTTCCTGCGAGTCTCCGGGGCGATTTTTTTTCGCCCCCCTCGTGTCCCTCACCCTTTCTTCGAGTCCTAGCTACGGTCCTCCTTGTGTTTCCAGGTGTGTTTCCTGTTCATTTCTCGTTTATGGAAAATCGGACTGTAGATTCTAGGACCGAGAACTGTGTTTGCCTGCCTGATTTAGAGTAGGGTGAGGGATGACTTAAGTTTGCATGGTTGTATATGTGGTCGATGGGCTGCCCGTGTGCTTATTGTGGTTTATTTTGTGATTCTGCCCTGAATTCCGGTTGAGTTGCTTGCAATTCAACCGGTTGTGCTTAAATTGTTAGCCTAGGTGAGCTTGAGTGTGGGGGAAGTGCTGACCCCATGCCGTTGGTCCTGACATTGTATTTTCTTGGCTCCACCTTTGGTTTGTTGTTTGTGCAGGATCATGTCCCTCGATCACGCGTTTGTGCAGGGCTTGAGCCTGCACCGGGAGTACGCGGACCAGTTCCGCAAGGTGATCCGGGGGAAGCTGGAGAAACACCACCACCTCGAGTGGGCAGTGTTCGAGCAGCTCCACTGCTTGCAGGAGCTCAGCACCGCCATCAGCCACCCCGATTGGCGGACACTGCTTGCCATTGACGAGCCCACCTACACGGAGTTGGTGTGGGAGTTCTACACCACGTTCGAGTACGACAAGAAGAAGCCTCGGGACGCCCATGCAGTGAAGTTCCGGTTGGGTGGCCGTCCCCGACAGCTGACCATTGACGGGTTGGCCTCGGCATTGGGGATCGAGTACAACCCGTTCGATGGCCACACGGTCGAGCTCCCGAACCCGCCCGACTGGCACCAGGATCATTTCTTCGTGGCTGGCCAGACCTACGTCAGCACTCTTAGGCCGGAGTGGCATATTCTGAACCTGCTGATCACCCGCTCCATCGTCCCCAACGCCACCGGCTCGCACAAGGTCCCGAAGCGGGTCTTCTACGCCATGTCCTGTATGGGGGATCCGGAGGACATGCTCCACTTGGGATCTTTCGTGGCCACCACCTTCTCCCGAGTCCACGGGAATCCCACTTACCTCTTCTGTGGTCCTCTGATCACCCGGTTGGCCCGCCACTTCGGGATCAGCTTCGAGGGGCTTCATGATGCGACCGAGCAGGGCGGCTCCGCACCCCTCAGCCGGGACGTGCTCCACAGTGCACGCCTCCTGGCCACTGACGACATCCGCACCTGGGTGGATGGGCTCTCTATGCCCCCCGAGGAGGTTGTGGATCTTGATGAGGACGAGGAGGATGATGACTATGTAGGCGAGGAGGTCGATGAGGACGCCGATGATGATGATGACGGCGCCATGGATGCCGATGAGCCGGAGCCCCCGCTCTCCCCGCCTGGGGATCTTCAGCCTCGACGGAGACCGGTGAGAGGCGAGTCCTCCTCTGGTCCTTCTGGTCCGTCGATGGACTTCTTCACGGAGCAGTTCCAGCAGATGGGGCTCCAGTTCCAGCAGCTCATGGACCATCAGGTCCAGTTTTACCAGCAGTATTCGGCCCACCAGGCCGAGTACCGGTCCAGGATGACGGGCGTTGATGAGCGCCTGGGCCGCTTGGAGACCAGCATGGGACACACTACTGCTCTCATCGAGCGGGAGAGAGACCGAGGCCGCCGTCTGATGGAGTATTCCGAGCATCTGCTCCAGGCTTGCCACCCTCCAGAGGAGCACCACTGGACCACCCGGTGGGAGCATTCACCACCACGGCAGCCACCGGATGATGGCGTCGACGACCTTATGGATCAGATTGATTTCTCCGGTCTCGGAGGGCCCTAGGGCATGTTTTGAGAGTTTTTATCTGTGTCAGCATGCAAACTGTCTGTTTTGTGTCGGTTTTTGTTTCTTTTTCTTTTCATTTTGGATGCTGTACTATTGGGCTGACCGTTGGACCTAACGTATGTGTTTGAGCTTTTTGGTCTCTTTTAGCTCTGCCTGTGTTCCCGACTGGTCCTCTCTTCCGTCCGTCCCATGCCGACTGGTCCATTTCCAGTCTCCTGCAGTCTGTGCACACCGGTAAAATCGTTCCCCTTTCCTTCCCTCTTCTCCATTGAGGGCAATGTCGATCTTAAGTGTGGGGGGGATGTTTATCTTTTGACTGCCTTAGCTCTGTTTGTGTGCTTGGAGCCTAGTCCACCGTCCAAATTTTTAAATATGAGGGCTCCAAGTACGTGTTCCTTGCAATTACCTGCTCAGTATGCTTTGAATTGACAGTCTCTGTAGTGATTTGCAACCTAGGGAGGTAGTGTAGCACTATGGAGGATGTTGATGCATTTAAGAAGTCTCATTTCTTCTTCATATTGTGTTGGTTGATTGAGTGAATTAGTGATCTTAGGACCCTTGAATTGTGTGGTGTTGTGGACTCTCTGCCTGTCATGGACTCTTGTATCATGTTCTGAATGTAACAGGTGCTCGAAATGTGCTTTAAAATAACGTCTCCCGTGCGAATAGGGCGAAAGTGTGTAAGGGGAGACGGGAATCCGTTCCCAATTTCCACCTACTACCTCCAGCCCCCTTACATGTCTTTCCCCCGCACGAGGCTCGAGACACCCGCTCCTGGCATGGCCGGTAAGAGCCGGGCTCCCGCAAAACCTTTGCTAGGTGGGAGCCCCCGTTTTCTGCAGAAACAGGTTGGAACCCGTGAAAAAAAAAAAGAGAAAAACAGAAAAACAAGCAAAAAGAAGAAAGAAAAGGGTTCCAACCATGTTCACGAAGAAAATCGAGCACCTTGAGTTAATGTGAGTCCATGATCTTTTGTTTGTGAGAGTCTCTTCATCCACGATTCATTTGTCCTCTGTTCACTATTTGCCATGAGACCGACTCGAGACTAGCGTTCTCGCCGAAGAGGCTATGAGATGACTTGTGCGTCGGTTGACCTCGTAAGCTGCTAAATGATCTAGGAAGTCCGCTACCTACGATCGAGGTTGTTTGTTGCTATAGAGGTCTGGAGAGTTGCATTGGTTTGAGTTAGGTATGCTTGGGGACAAGCAAACGGTTAAGTGTGGGGGAGTTTGATAGACCGATAATTATACATGTTTTCACCCCTATTCTGAAGCTTTTTGTGATGAGGAATCTCGTGTTTTAAGCCGATTTCACGCTAGGTTGTGTGTTTATGTCATATTTCAGGTCCTGGCGTTGGAATCGAGGCGGAGAAACGAGTTCTGGGTCGAAAGGAGCAAAGTTGGGACAAAGCGGGCTGCAGGGGGAAAATACCCGGTCAGGTGGCCAAATACCCGGCCGGGTATTCTTCACTTCTGGGCGCCCGAGAAGCAGAGAGGGGCCCGGGCAAAACCGCAAAATCCCCGGTCGGGGATCATGGCGAGTGACCGGGGATTCTTCCTTTAGCGAAACGGTGCGCTGCGAAAATACCCGGTCGAAACCCCAAATACCCGACCGGGTATTTCGACCGGGTATCGCGACCAGGCAGTCAATTTAAGGAGAAAGAAGGCCAACATTGAGGGGTTCCGAGATTTTGAGAGAGAAATCGATTCCTAGAGAGAGAAAGCGACGAACCAGAGTTCCCAAGCGCCATAGATCGATCTTCAACACCATTGGAGCCCGTCTTGAGCTTGGAGAAGTGCGATTAAACGTCCAGGAGCAGAAATCCAACTTCATTGTATGATTTCCGCGTCTGAATCTGCTTTTGCTTCTTTCTCTATGGAGTAGTTTCCCCATTCATCTGGGTATGGGGAACCCTAGATTTGTATGCTAGGTCTGATTGTATGAACCCAAGTACAGAGTTTGTGAATTGATTATATTCGATTGAGGTTTGAATGATTGAATGACTTGAATCCTGATCAAATTCCTGTTGTTTCTGCTTTGACCTAGAATGAGAATATCTGCCTAGGTTGATAGAGTACCCTTAATCGAAGGTGGCGAATTGGTGACTTTAGTCGAGGAGCCAATTCGCTATTCTGTACCGAATTCAATTCGGTAGTGGAGGTTTGGTTCGTTAGGGCCTCAATCTGTTTACTCCGGTGGAGGTTAGTCGCCCGCTAGAGACTCAGATTGAGAGGGTCTGGAGACCTTTAGTCGAGACTTCAGGCTAATTGAGAACCTTCCGCAGTATAACTTTCATGAAAACTGAACTTGGTAAATTGCAATTCGACTTAACTGCAGTCTAGGGGGAACCATATCCTAGTGACCTCTCTTGACTTGACAACAAACCGTTTACTTGCTTTGTGTTTTGTTTGCTTGAGTTGCACTAAAAGTTCACCGCTAAATAACAAGAATTCACCGAGTAGTCATCACATCTAGGACCCGGGTTGACAATAAAACCCAAACCCGCTATACTATGCTTTAGGAAGTGGTTGCACTTGGCCATTTTCTAGAGTAACAGTAGGAGTGAGTCACTGAGTCATGTAAATTTCTTCTTCCAACTCTCCATGCAAGAAAGCTGTCTTCACATCTAGCTGCTCGAACTCCAAGTCATAATGTGGCACTATTGCTAGTAGCACTCTGATCGAAGTATGTCTGACCACTAGTGAGAAAATCTCATTGTAGTCAACTCTTTCCCTCTGCGAGAAGCCTCGTGCAACCACCCATCTTTAAATTTCATGTCCTCTTTAGAAGTGATTCCTTCCTTCTTCTTGTAGATCCACTTGTTTGTAACAATCTTCCTTCCCTCTGGTCATTTGACTAGCTCCCAAGTATGATTCCTGTAATGGGATTCCATCTCATCTCCCATTGCGGCAAGCCACTGATAAGCTTCGCCACCCGAAACGGCTTCTCTATAGGATTGTGGCTCACTGCATCCACTTTTTCAGCAACCTGAAATGAATACGCCACCATGTCCTCGAAGCCATACCTCTATGGAGGTACTCCTACAGTCACTCTCTTTGGTCTACCGGAAGCTATAGACTGTTGAGCTCTTGCACTGGACTTTGAAGTTTCTGGCTTTGTAACAATCTTCCTTCCCTGTGGTCGTTTGACTAGCTCCCAAGTCTGATTCCTGTCATGGGATTCCATCTCATCTCCCATTGCAGCAAGCCACTGATCAGCTTCGCCACCCGAAACGGCTTCTCTATAGGACTGTGGCTCACCTGCATCCACTTCTTCAGCAACCTGAAATGAACACGCCACCATGTCCTCGAAGCCATACCTCTATGGAGGTACTCCTGCAGTCGCTCTCTTTGGTCTACCGGAAGCTATAGACTGTTGAGCTCCTGCACTGGACTTTGAAGTTTCTGGCTCTGTAGAAACATCCTCATGTTGATCTTCTCCACCTTGGTGCGCAAACTCACTCTCATTGAGAGTTTGCAGCTCCACCTGTTTATCAACATTCCTTCTACCTTCAACAACAGTAACCTTTAACATGGGGTTAAACATAGACTTCTCATCAAATATCACATTTCTACGAAGTATAACTCGATGCTCAGAAGGTGACCAGACTCGAAATTCCTTAACTCCATCTCTGTAACCCACAAATACACCTTTCTTTGCCCTTGGGTTCAGTTTACCCACATCCACATGATAATAAATAGGACACCCAAAAACTTTCAATGAAGAGTAATCAGCAGGCTTACCATACCATACCTCATAAGGAGTCTTCAACTCGATACCTGTGTGAGGTCCACGGTTGATCAGGAAGCATGCCATGTTCACTGCTTCTGCCCAGAATCTTCTCTCTAGTTCAGCATTAGAGAGCATGCACCGTGATCTCTCCAACAATGTATGGTTCATCCTTTCTGCAACGCCATTCTGCTGGGGTGTATCTCTAACAGTCCGATGACGGGCAATCCCTTCATCCTTGCAGAATTCGTTGAACTCATAATTGCAGAACTCCAGACCATTGTCCGTTCGCAGCTTCTTGATCTTCTTACCGGTCTGATTCTCCACCAATGTCTTCCACTACTTGAACTTCGTGAAAGCCTCACTTTTCTGCTTCATCATGAAAATCCAAGTAAATCTCGAATAATCATCAATAATAGACAGAAAATACCTGCTGCCTCCAATGGATTCAACTCGTGAAGGACCCCAACAGTCGGAGTGGAGGTAATCCAGTATCCCCTTTGTCCGGTGGATACCCTTCTTGGGAAACTTGCTGCGATGTAGCTTCCCAAACACACAATGCTCACAGAATTCCAAATTTTGCACCTTGTGCCCGCAAAGAAGATCCCTCTTCGACAGAACTTGCATCCCTCGTTCACTCATATGCCCCAGTCTCATGTGCCAGAGAGTGGTCATATCTTCCTGATGAACCTGAGACGATGCAACTGCAGCAGAACCAGACAACACATACCCTTGTAATGCATACAAGGTCCCTGGCTTCACGTCCTTCAGTATCTTCCTCGAACCCTTGCAAACATACACAACTCCACCTTTTCCTTTGAAGCTGAAACCCTTGCTATCGAGTAGACTCAAGGAGATCAGGTTCTTTGTCATTCGTGGAACATGCCTGACATCATTCATGGTACAGAACGAACCATCATGTGTCCGAACCTTTATGGACCCGATTCCAACAACCTTGCAGACAGCTCCATTAGCCATGACCACGTTACCACCATCTATCTGCTCGTAGGTTGTGAAGCGGTCCCTGTTCGGAGACATATGGTATGAGGCTGCAGTATCCAAAAACCACACATCACCACAATGCGCCTTCTCATCTACAGCAAAGGCGAGATCGTCTTCAGAACTGTTGTCCACTTCTGCCACGGCAACTGAACCTTGTTTCTTCTGTTTCTCTATTCTCATGGGACAGTTGTACTTCCAATGCCCCACTTCCTTACAGTTATGACAAGCATGACCTGGCTGTGGACCGGGACCCTTGGAATTCTTGCTCGAATTCCCTTTACCAGATTTCTTCTTTCCCTTTCCACCTGTAACAGCCGAACCCGATGCCTCACCACATGTACCAGATCCGGACGCCTTATGTCTGATCTCTCTCGTATGAAGAGCAGACCTGACATCCTCCAACGACACCTTTCTTTACCGGCATAAAAGAATCAATGAAATTCTCATATGAACTCGGCAAAGAAACCAGCAGGATTAGCGCAGCATCCTCGTCATCAACTTGAACATCTATATTACGCAGATCCAGCAAAATAGAGTAAAGCTGTTTGAGATGTTCCCTCAAAGGCGTACCTTCTTGCATGCTCAAGCTGAAGAACCGTTGCTTGAGATGCAGCTTGTTGGTTAGAAACTTTGTCATATACAGACTCTCCAGTTTCAACCACAAGCCCGCGGTAGTCTTCTCAGCATCGACTTCAATGATGACGTCATAAGATAATGATAGCATGATGGTCGAGTGGGCCTTCTCCTCCACGGTATTCCACTCATCGGCATCGACTGCTGCCTTCTTCTGTTTCGTAGACAGCGGCCCCCACAGCCCTTGCTGTTTTAATAAAGCCTGCATCTTTATCTGCCATATAGCGAAGCTGTTCTTCCCCGTGAACTTTTCAATCTTCATGTTCACCGACGTCATTCTTCTGAATCGAAAACCCTAGCCTGATTTCCAGCCGCGGCTCTGATATCACTTGTTATAAACGCGCTGCTACGGATCGCGAAATCGTCGGAATCGATAAAGCAAGAATACGAAAGCGAGAATCGAAAAACACAGACACACGATTTACGTGGTTCACTAACACGATGTGTGTTAGCTACGTCCACGGGCGAGAGAGAGCCAGTTTCACTATATCGAGGAGATTACAGATTACAGAGGAGTATGAGAAGTATTTATAGTACTTCTCCATGTGGGTCTAAACCTACAGCGAGACCCCCGATTATCAATCATAGCGACTGATAGTCCGATTCAAATCACATCAATAATCACATAATCTAAACTTTCCTATTTCTCTCCAATTTCTCTTTCTCTCTGGCGGAGATCTAGAACTCTATTCTTTTCCCATCTCATTTTCTTCCCACCCATTCACCCACTGGTCACTCTCACGACCTCGCCACAAAAGATAAACTTTTCTCACTCTATTTCTTCCTCTAGTTTCTCGTTTTTATCCTAAGCAGAGTAAGAGCTCTATTTTCTCATTTTGTTCTCTAATGACCAATTTTGTCTGTTTCTTTTTTTTCTGGTCTATTTTTGCATCCAACCTCCAAATGAACTTATTTTTGGGGTCTCTTATATCTCTTAATGGACAATACGTCGTTGTAGGATGAAGAAACGATTGGGTCGGCTAGAGTCAATATAATTCACTGTCGGAAGTTCAGAGGCAATCTCCAACCTTAGCTTGGAGAGCAGGGATTGATCGGCAATATGGGAGCTTTGTATCAGAGAAAAAATCAAATTTTTCAACCGCCATTTCAACGGCTACAAGAGGAAGCAGCTGGTCCGATGTCGTTTCAGGCAAAGCAAAGAGCGAGACACCTGGAACGCTGCCGTCTCAACTAAACGGGACGAAGAAGGTCGAAACGTCACCGTTGCTGTCTACCGAAACCAAAGAGAATCAAGACGTCATCGTTGTGCCCTGAGGCCACAACGTCTCTTTCCTTTGTTCAGTTTCTGTTCCCTCCTTTCTCTGCATTTCGTACCTCTGCTCTGTCACTAAAATTAAGCATAATTCCCATAATACATAACTTTTATAAAATTTTCCCAAAATACCCAAGTTTCAAGGGGTTCGAGTTCCATAAACTCGAACAACTACACAGTTCGATGATTTAAAACTCGAACTACAACCACATCGCGTTGATAAACCTCGATCAAGGGTAGATCGAGTTTGGACAACTCGATCAGAGTAGATCGATTCTGGTAAACACGATCTAACTAGTTCGAGTCTGGTAAACTCGATCAATATAGTTCGAGTTTGCAAAACTCGATTTCATTTGATCGATGCCAATAAACTCGATCCGGTGAATCGATTTTAAAATCCTCGATCAAAATCTGCATAAGAACGACGACTTAAAACTCGAACCCCTCAGATCGATCCCTGTGTCCTCGAACCACTAGTCAACCGAAGTGTCAGGATAGGGTTGCAGGGATAAGATTCTTTGTTGGGGTGGATCGATTTCTAGGGACTCGAACTAGTGTGGTTCGATTATACTAAACTCGAACCACTCCTCAATCATTCTGTCCCATCGCTTTCGGTCCGACATGCTCCAGAATAGGGTGCAGGGGGTAAAATTATTGGTTGCGGTAGATCGAGTTTGTTGGACTCGAACTAGGGTAGATCGAGCTTGTTATACTCGAACCACTGCATCAGTTTACGATGATAAAAAGCCATCACTTAGCACATTCTGGCAGCTCTTTTACTTTCTATCTTCTTTCTTCCAAACACAAACTGCAGCAGCTGGAGCACCATAGCTCAGCAAAGAAGAAAATTTTTGGAGGTAAGTTCTGCTTACGTTGTTTGAATGAGCATATTATAATTTTGGATTAATTTAGAATTGTTTGTACTGTATGTAATGAGCTGCTTCTATAAACTGCAGAAATGGGTAGAAATTTTCGAAAATTCGACTTATTGATTCGGTGGAATGGTCGAATTACACATTTTCATGATAGTATTGACTACGAAGATGGTGAATCAAGTACTGTCCCGATTAAGAGCATATTTACTTGGCAAGAACTCAGCCATATTTGTGCGGAACGATGTTGCATAGGAGGGAGAAGAGTATGCAAGATGACTTACCGTATGTCAGTTTACAAGGATTATGCACTTGTATATGAAGGATCCGTTTTGTCTGACGATGATGATGTTAATATGATGGTGAGATTTATTGCAGAGAACAGATTTTCAACTGCTGAGGTGTATGTCGAGACAGAAGTTGTTGGCCAATATGGTGGGGGCGGTTATACCGAACAAGGTGAAGGATCGGGAGGTTTTTCCGGTTCAGGAGATTTCAGAGTGCGGCATGATGCACCATGGCCAACATACGAGGATCGAACTGCAACTGGTCCATTGGTGGAACATGACGGACAGGAGTGGCCAGTATGGGGTGAAGAATGGAATTACATAAGGGCACCCAGACAGTCACCCAGGCAAGCATCTACACCAGCATCTGGCATCAACAATGATCCATATGTGGATAAACCAAGTCCTCCGTACACTAGCGAGGCAAGCGACGTGGAAGATGAAGAGTTAGAATCAATGAGTAGTTCAGATGGTGAAGATCTGGAAATTGACGAGGGGGAATTTGAGCCCCCCACACCTCACTACACGATGGTGCCACAACATCCTCTCTATGCTCACAACGAAGATCCTGACCTCCCTCCTATACCAATCTGGACTCCTGACTCTGGATTCGTGGTTGGCCAAACATTTGCAGGAAAGCCACAGGTGGTCGATGCATTGAAAGAAACTGCTATGAGAAGAAGCTTTCAATATCGTGTCATCACTTCTGACACTAAACAAATTCATGTTCGTTGCGAGAACCATGGCGACGGATGCATGTGGCATGTTCGGGCGGCATATGTTAAAAGAAATGGGGCTTGGCTCATTCGTAAGACAGACAACAACCACACTTGTAGGTCGTCACTGATTTCTCTAGATCACCGACAATTGAGTGCAAGGAAGGTTGCACAAACAATCAAACATCTGATTGAGGCACAACCTGGGATCACCGTGAAGAGTGTCATCGCTGAAGTGAAGAATCGACATGGCTATACCATCAGTTACAAGAAAGCATGGCATGGGAAGCAAAAAGCTATGGCAGAGGTGTATGGTGATTGGGAAGAGTCATTTGCTAACATGCCTCGTTTGATTCTTGCAATGGATGACAAGAATCCTGGGTCTGTTTTTGTGCCTAGTTACGAAGATTTCTATGGAGGTACTAAACGCGTGTTTAAGAGACTATTTTGGGAATTCAAACCATGCATTGATGGTTTCACCCATTGTCTGCCAATAATCCAAGTTGATGGCACCTTTCTGACCGGCAAATACAAGGGCACTCTACTCGTTGCCACTAGTGTTGATGGCAGTATGCAACTTTTCCCCCTTGCTTTTGCTATAGTCGAATCGGAGAACAACTTAAGTTGGGCATGGTTTTTTTCCCAACTATACACTCGTGTCACTCAACGGAAGGACATTGCCATACTTTCTGATCGACAGCATGGAATTAGACATGCTTTCTACGACCTGCCCGAGGAGCTAGGGTGGAAGTGGCGCTGGTGCATACGACATTTCAAAAGCAA
Organism: Linum tenue; assembly: GCA_946122785.1. NCBI lineage: Eukaryota > Viridiplantae > Streptophyta > Magnoliopsida > Malpighiales > Linaceae > Linum > Linum tenue. Next base: position 27,620,794 of record CAMGYJ010000007.1, read on the forward strand.
TTACGGGAAGCACTTTGGTAGAACTTATGGACGACGTGCAGTTTGGCACGCTGGTAAGAACAAATAAGATGTTGTGATTATATCAATTGGTTGAATGCGTATACTCCTTTACTAACCTTATTTTTGCTTTATTGTAGCTATTGCTTTTCAGACTCGAAAGTTTGTAGACAAAATGAAGAGCATAAGGGAGGTCCACTCTGAAGGTGCAGATTGGCTAGAAACTCATCCTTATGAGAGGTGGACGTTACATCAAGACGAAGGGTATATGTATGGAATAACAACAACGAACATGGGTGAGTGCCTCAATGGTTTGTATGTTGGTCTTCGTGCAATGCCTATCTCATCTATAGTCTTGCATACCTTCTTTCGTACGGTGACATGGTTCGTTGAACGCTACCAAGCAGCATATCAGATGTTGAATGCTGGAATCTACATCCCAAAGAAGATTACGGATGATATGAAACCATGGTCAGAAAGGGCAAAATGGCATAAGGTGACTTTATTTAGTCGAAGAGATTCCCGCTTTTCAGTAGTAACAGGAAGTGGACCAGATAGTTCAAAGGGTGGTAATGCTCAAACAGTTATACTAGATGCAAAGAATGGAATTGGAGAATGTACTTGTGGGAAGTTTCAAGGGAGACACCTGCCTTGCTCTCATGCATATGCAGCTGCGAGAAGCGTTAATTTGGATCCTTTGATATTTGTTAGTCCATACTACAAGACTCCATACGTGGTCAGAGTTTGGGAAGGGTCGTTCTTTCCCTTGGCTCATGAAGCATATTGGCCCCAGTATGATGGACCTGTAGTGTGCCCTCCCGAGCACATGAAGCGTACTAGAGGTCGACCTAGAGTTAACCGAATTGCAAATGAAATGGATAGATCAAGGACACAGCGACGCCGCCCGAAGAAGTGCTCTGCATGTCGAGTTGAAGGGCATGATAGGCGCCAGTGTCCAGGGCCATCGACTGATATTTGAAACTTTATGTTGTAATTTGAATTTTATGGTGTGATTTAAGAACTTTATGTTGTAATTTGAATTTTATGGTGTGATTTATATGTTGTAATTTGAATTTTATGGTGTGATTTAAGAACTTTATGTTGTAATTTGAATTTTATGGTGTGATTTATATGTTGTAATTTGAATTTTATGGTGTGATTTAAGAACTTTATGTTGTAATTTGAATTTAATGGTGTGATTTAAGAACTTTATGTTGTGGAATAGAACAACTTAACAATACATGAGAAATAGAACAAATTAACAACCTCATTAGAAATAGAACACCTAAATAACTCTAAAGAAATAGAACAACGGAACAACGTCATTAGAAATAGAACAACTTAACAACTCTAAAGAAATAGAACTACTAAACAACTCTAAGGAAATAGAACAACGAAACAACGTCATTAGAAATAGAACAACTTAACAACTCTAAAGAACACCTCACTCTTGTGCACCACGTCCGCATCCCTCTCTTCGACGTCTATTCGTTGAACAAACTCCATATCCAATTCCAGTATTTCGTGGCAATGGAGGTGGGGTTGCAGTGGTTGGAGGACCATAATAAACATTTGGAATGGGAGTCTGGAAGCTTTGATGCGGGGTTTGAAATTGATGACCATACGATGAATAGTAGGCTCCTCCTCCCCCTCCTTGAGCAGAACCTGATGATCCCTCTCCGAATTCCCTTCTGGCGGGAGGGAATCCATACTCGTATGGGTGGGGAAGTGCCACATCCTCTCGTACATGCACAGGGACGTTAACTGGCTCTTGCCGGCGTTTACTCCTCCTTGGTGGTGATGGCGGGAGAGATTCAACTTCAATGGCGTGGGAGGAAGGACGTGGCGGTGCAGGAGCAGGAGGATATGCAATGACATCCCTTCGGATTTCCCGCGAACATGACAAGAGATTCTTGAAGAGCTTCTTCAAGAATGAAATTTTCTCCCCTAGCACAGCATCTTCTGGTTCATTCTCCAACGTCATTGATGCAAGTTCCAACCCATCCACCTAAATAATAAACATGTTAGTAAACACTATTTGTGTAGCTAAAGTGATTATAGTAAATAGATATTGTGCTTACCAATGAACCGATCACGGCGCCACGTTTGGTTACCCATCTTTTTGTGAACTTGCGGTACCAAACCATGTATTCATCTTGGTACCCCATTGGCCTCGTCATTGGGATCCCATCAATTGCATACGTCTGAGGAGACTCCCATATTTCGATCCATCTATGGTGCTTGGTTGGCCAATCACTTATTGCACCCCGCAGATCCTTGCTGTACTTGTGGAGTGACTTATGTACGTCCGGGAGTGGGAGAGGAATCGGTTGCGCCAAATTATATTGTCGGACACATCTATCCGGGAGGTGCCACTCGACAATGTTGTGGCAAATCACAGGCAACTTGCACGACCAGAGTCGGCGATCCTCAGGGTATCGCAACTCGTACAAATCCTTTGCTCCGTTCGGATACGGATCCCACTCCACCTAAGTTTCAACACAACAAATAAATTAAAATCGAAGCAAATAATTTCAACAAATAAAATAGGATTCATAATCATAAAAATAAATAATGGGCTAAGACAAATAATTCAACAAATAAAATAGGATTCATAATCATAAAAATAAATAATGGGCTAAGACAAATAATTCAACAAATAAAATAGGATTCATAATCATAAAAATAAATAATGGGCTAAGACAAATAAAATAATTTCAACAAATAAAATAGAATTCGTAATCATAAAAATAAATCATAGGCTAAGACTAAGACAAATAACTTCAACAAATAAATTAGAAATAAATAATCATAAGCTAGAATGTTACCTCGTTGAATTCTAGACGGCCAAGATGTTGGCGGTACCCGTCTAGAGAGGTGTCACTCGTGATAGCTCCAATCCATCTAGCACCATAAGCCCATTGTCGTAGTGGCTCATCGGGACCCCAACTGTTGGCAGGGCAGATCGGAGCGAAAGTAGGAAGGTGCTCCCAAACCCATAGTAGGAGGATGAACATGGGACCACTCGCTTGCTTTGTTTTCGGATCCGTACACTTGCACAACTCCGAATATATCATGGCCAAACAAGCAGATCCCCAACTTTTTCTCCCAATATCGTCCCAATCTCCCAAAAGAACTCGAAGCCACATACAATGCATATTTCCACCAGACTTGTTCGGAAACAAAAATCCTCCAACCAAACAAATAAGGTAGATGCGAGCATACCTCTCTATCTGAGCATCTGTGGCATCCTCCGGTAATTCCCCAACGGTCCTCACTAGCCAAGGTATCAATAACATAGACTTGTGTAGAGGTGGTACACGACGACCTTCTTCTGCTTCCTCGGGGATGTTGATACCTAAACGCTCGCTTATAAATTGGCCCCAACCATTCAATGGTTTCTGTGAACTTTCAATTATTGCATCACCATCGATTGGAAGCTCTGTCAGCATGGCTACGTCCTTAAACGTAATCGTCATCTCTCCCTCTAGAAGGTGGAATGTGTGCGTTTCTTTTCTCCATCTTTCCACCATTGCCGTAAGAAGGTTCCTGTCCATCTCCATCCCCACAAACTTTCGCACCCTCAGCAATCGCGCTCTTTCAATGAAGGGCTCGATACGATCATCCCATTTAGGCAAGCGAGATAGCGACCGATGGGTGATTACGTCAAGTTGTTCCTGTAGAAAAAAAATATTAGTTATTATACAAAAAAAAACTAGAAGAATACTATCACATTTTAAAAAAAGAAAAGTAAATGAGGAAGTGCTTACCGGATCTGCCCCCCAAACACTTTCAGACCGATGGTAAGGTTGCTCATCCAACAAATCGGTTTCTCGCGGTCCGCCTTGAATGTATAATCTAGGATCGTAAATACTCGGATCCATCTCGACAATTTTGAGTGATAGAAGTACCAAACTAAAGAAAAAAAATCTGATGCGGAAGATCGGGCTTAGCCGCAACCACAGAGCATATTTTTTTCTTCAAGAGTGGTGGGAGGAATTGAGGAAGAAGAATGGAGTGGTGTGGGATTTGGTGGAATGGAAGGGGGTATTTATAGCTGCAGTGGGAGAGTGGATCGAGTTTACAAAACTCGAACTAGTGCATCGATTAACAGGTACTCGATCCGCGTCAAAAGAAGATCGCGGATGTCTCCATCGAACGAACCAGATCGAGTTTGGGGTCCACGATCAACGGTCGTTCGCTATTGACGTCATCGATCCGCGTCAAATAAATCGACCACAAGAGATTCGATCGACTGCATCGAGTTTAACGCACTCGATCCGCGTCAACCCTGCTTCGCGTGCTTTGGAATCGAACGGCGTGGATCGAGTTTGCTGTCCTCGATCAATGGTAGTGCGCGCCTTACGTCATCGATCCGCGTCAAGTGGATCGATTGCCACAAACTCGATCTACCTGCATCGATTTTATTCCGCTCGATCCGCGTCTTCACCACTTCGATTGTTGAGCAATCGAACGGCCTAGATCGCTTCTTTGGGCATCGATCTATGGTAGAGCGCTGGCCATCTCATCGATCCAGTTCGTGTAGATCGAGTGGTATATCCTCGATGCACCTGGATCGATTTGCTTTGAATCGAACCCCTTCTAGTTCGAGTTTGTTAAACTCGATCCATGTCAAACTTTGGTAGTTTGGGAATTTTTTATAAAAGTTATGTATTGTGGGAATTAGTTTTAATTTTTACTGTATTTAGGGAATTGGCTAAGTGTCCATTTGGTACTTGTTGTTTTAAATTTGGTCAGAAGATTCAAGTAGTCTGTTTGAGTTTGGTAAGAGTTATAGGAGATAGTGCAGATCATGCAAGATGATTAGTAGGAAAGTTGTTAGTAGTTGGAGTTGTTGAGTGACAGAGCCCTTACAGCAGACTGTAACCAGGAGAAAAGACGAGTTTTGAGTGAAAGCATATTGTGATCTGGGGTAGGGGAACACGAGAGTTGTTTGTGCTGCAAGACAGATCAGGGTGAATGAAAGAGACATCATGAGTGATAATGGCAGTAGTGCTCAGGTTTGTATCCGAAAATTCTATGGGGATTATGAGCACTTGACCTTTATAATGGAAAACTTGCTCAGGTCCAAAGAATACTTTACTGTGATTAGTCTTGGCTTTAGAGAGCTTGCAGTAGGAGAAGAGCTCATAGCATCTCAAACATAGAGTCTGGAGGAGATAAGGTTGAAAGACTTGTAAACCAAGAAATATATGTTCAACAACATTTACAAGACGCTGCTGAAGACTATTGTCGAGAAGGGAATTGCAATGGAGCTGTGGGAGTCAATGAAAGAGAAGTTTCAAGGCAATGTAAGAGTTCAGAAAGCTCAGTTACAGGTACTGAGAAGAAAATTTGAATTGCTTGAGATGGAAGAGGATGAGTCTGTATTTGAGTTCTTTGTCAGGGCAATGGTAGTTGCTAAAACCATGAGAAACTATGGTGAGGATATGTCTGATGGAAAAGTTGTTGAGAAAATTCTTAGAACTTTGACTAACAAATTCGTTTATATAGTATTTTCTATAGAAGAATCAAAGGACATAGAACTCTTAACAGTTGGTGCACTCCAAAGCTCTCATTTGGTGCATGAGCAAAAATTAAACAGGAAGTCTGCAAGAACTATTGATGGAGAAGAGCAGGCCTTTAAGGGTCTCTCATGATCATGGGTGAGGTAAAGGTGAGGGAAGGAGTTTCAACCAGGGAAGAGGTAGAGGACGAGGAGGCAGAGGGCGGAACAATGAGTCTATTGAGTGTTTCAGGTGCCATAAGCTATGACATTTCAAATATGAGTGCCCTGAATAGTACCCCAATCAGCAAGCTCATTGTTAGTACCCCTGAATAGTACCCCATTATGCCCTTGATAAAATTTGTCAAATCCTACCTTAACATTGATGAGGATTCGAAATGCGATCACTTGGATCAAACTGTGCAGAGATTAGACATAAAATGAGGAAATTATGGATATTAATTGAGTTTCGGATTAAACTCACTCGGTACCAACTAATCAGAAAATTCCCAAAATACCCCATGGATTTATCGTAAATTTCCCTTTCGGCTTCTTTACCACCTATTCTGAAATTAACCTAAACCCTAAGCTATTAGCGGAAGCCACCGTCCAAAACTGTTGGCACTCTCTCCCACCATCGAAAGCATCGACACGAGTCGCAGAGGCAGGGGAAGTTCCTAGCTATAATCAAATGCCGCAAACCCCAAAAATACACTCATATCTCCATTTCAACACCACCGTGGAACAACCCAATCTTTTTCGAAAACCAAACCATAACTCAAACCGAAAACCGGTTACTCCGGGGCAACCCAAACCACGTTGAAAAATAAACCAAATGACATTATTTAAGAATTTTAAACGAAAAGTCCCAACAATTGGCAAAATCTCAATCTCAAACACTTAAAACAAATTAACATAGAATCTCCAATTCATACTAGTAATCACGAAATAAAATATTTAACTATTCTAACTTGACTCCTCACGAGCTTCCTGATATCCCATCAACGCTGATCCGACAACTTGCCTTGCTCTGCTTCTTCTCGTGCTCCACTTCTACTAACCCTTCCTCGACCTGGTGAGTGAGAAGGGGTTAGTCTCGTCGTACTTCCGAAGGTCTTGTCCCTAAGTAAACTCCTTACTATAACACATTATCAGAAATTACCTCTTCTTATATGAAAGTTGTTCTCGCTTTCATCCTTAAGTACATTATTTCCTTAATAGCTTATGGAACCTCCTAAACTCTTAACTTTAACTTCTAGAAGTTCTTTACTTCTACCCTTAACTCATACAAATGAATACTAGGGACCACTGCGTTACGTATCGCCGTCCGGTATCCCTATCCTCAAGGCAATGATACTGCTTTACGTATCGCCATCCAGTTCATGCCTGGTCAACTACTGCATTACGTATCGCCATCTAGTAGTGACCCGACCATCTACCGCGTCCAATAGTGGCTCAGTGACACGCTAAAACACAACACCAAACTGCGACCAAGTGTAATCGCAGTCCGGAAATGCAGTAACAGGCAAGCTCTAATGTCAACCCGGGGTCTAGATCTACTGCCCACTCCGTGAATATCTATTATCTAGCCAACTAAGTCAAGTGATTGTTGATTTAAGTAAAAGCAGTAAGAAAGCAGGAAATGGTTCGTTTTGAAAAGCAAAGGAAGAGTCACTCGGGAATGAGTCCCCCTAGCCCTTTAGTTAGGTCTCAGTTGTAATTACCCTGGGTTGATTTACTGCTGATTAAACTGCGGAAGATCCGACAGTAGCTTGGAATCTCTTAAGCTGACCAAGCCCTCTCAGTCCAACTACCCGGCAGACGACTAGTCTTCACCGGGATAGGAAGCTGAGGCTATGAACACAGAACTCCACTACTGGAATTGGATTCCAGTACAAAGCATTAGATTGACTAACTCGCGTATATTCAATCTACCACTACCGAATGATGAAGCTCTAACAACCTAATCAGATTCTATCTATCTCAAGTTGCAGCAGAAATCAAGAAAAGATGATCAAAGTTTAATTGATTCAACAAATCATGCATCATTCGATTAAAATCAAACAGTATAACAATCCCAAGTCATTACAATCAAGATCCCTAACACATGGAACTAGGGTTCTTCATACCCAAGTGAGAGAAGGTTCTACTTCATAGAGAGAGAGAGAGAGAGAGAGGGAAACAGAATACAAAGCAGTCATACTCATAACAATGGGAAGAATCTGCTTTGGGATAATGATCTTCACTCCAAGGATAATTTCCAAGCTTGATTGATGAACCCAGCTCCAAAACCACTCTTAGGGGGTGTTCTTCGCACTTTCTCTCTCTAGGGCTCTATTATTGCTCCAAAAAGTTGATTCCCTCTCCTTTGGCTCGAAATTGGGTTAAAACCCAGAAATTCCCGACCACACGGCCGTGTCACTTTCCCAGCTGCCTGTGTGAGTGTGCAAAATGCGGCGTTTTGATTAAGTGGCTTCGGGTTCGGTACACGGCCAAACCACACGGCCGTGTGGATTTCCAGGCTTTCCGTGTGGAAATCACCGAGCCTTCACACGACCACAATGGGTCCCCTACACGGCCAGTGTGGCTTCCCGTGCAATTTGGTGCCACACGGCCAGGTCACACGGCCGTGTGGGTTTTTAGGCGTGCCCGTGTGGCTTGCTCAGCCTCTCACCAAATGTCTAATCTTCGTCCAATCGACCCCGAACTCGTTCCCAAACCTTCATTCACGTACTAGGACCTGAAATATCACAAACAAGAACAACCTAGCGTGAAATCGGCCTAAACCACGAGAAATAAGACTCAAACGGTATAAGAATGGTGGACAAAAACATGTGTATATATCAAGTTATCAAATTCCCACACACTTAACCACTTGCTTGTCCCCAAGCAAATCAAGTCAGATACCAGGTAAGCTCACATATTTCAATCATACCAACATTGGGGACAAATCATAGAGGCACAGAACACGTGAATCGTACTGGCTTTCAAACATCATCACATGAACAACTTCAACAGCAACCTGGACAACCACAATGGAGGACATTCGAGTGCAGCAAAATCGAGTAAAGGAGGAGTCTCCCTTCTGTTCATCAACCAACATAGACTTGACTCAACCACTCACTCAAGACAGTCACCTCATGCACAAAACTCAAGATATCAGAATTGAGACCGAGAAATCTAGGTCCTCACCGGGGTAAAGAGTATAGATAATATGAGAAAATGAATCGCTCACTCTCGACCAGTGGGGTCAGGACAATTTGATGCTAAAAATGCGCATGCTTATTCTCTCAATCCCTAACATCTCTTCACCATGACGGCAGCCTCTAAATATTTGAGTTCACATAAATGGGTGTCATCACTAACTAATTCGGAGGTCTTAGACACAGGTTCAAATGACTGGCTAGGGTCTTGGACATGGGGAAAAGGCCTTTTAGGTGGTGGAAGTATTCATAGCACAAGGTTCCACAATTCCAAACCCAACACAATCACAGTCAATCAAACCACTTACTTTCTTTTTGCCATTCTGCATTACTCACATTCTTTAGAGCACAAGAGCAAAGGAGGTCATATAAATGTTAGCATTTCCAAGCCAGACTGCTAAGAAACACTACTTAATGAGCACTATTCAGATTTTTGGTGGTGACTCTCTTTTGCTTTCATTCTTTTTTTTCTCTTCCATTTCTTGATAGAACCACCACCTATGCACACTTTTCAAACACATGCCCAACTTTTTTAAGAACTACCTCCAACCCTCACATCTTATTCAGCAGAAACAACAGAGAACATGTAAAAACCACTCTGTGGAACCTTCTAAGAGATGCAAAAGGGTGATTTTCCATTGTAGACCGAAAGAAAGGATAAAAAACGGCTCAAAGGGCTGCCTAGGGGATATGACACATAAGGACAGTCAATTTGGTCGTGGGCTAATCCTATGCGTCCATCATCTTAGCTAATGACAACATGAATGTTGCACATCATGGAAGAGGGAACTATCGCACAAGAAAGAAACGAGCAGGCTCAAATCTCACATGGCTACCTATATGCTCTATCTCTCATTCTGATTCCCTGAACTAGATGCATAAACGACTGTCAAGAACAAGTGATCAATCCAAGTCACAGTTGGTAAGCAAACAGTTGAAAAACTGAACCCCTACACAATTCTACTGCACGTCTCGGTCATCATCATAGGTTGTCCTAGTTACAATCAAGCTGTCATGCAATAATCCGAAAAACCATTCGATTCACCAATCAAATCACAGTGCCAATATGATCATGCAAACAGCGGTACTAGGAGCCCTCAAATCTCGAGATTTGGACAGTGGACTAGGCTCCAAGCACACATATAGATTCCAACCAATACAAAGCACTCCCACACACTTAAGATCGACATTGCCCTCAATGGAGCATAGGGAAAGAGAAGGGGAACGATGTTATCGGAAGGAAAGACTGTCGGGGGACTGGAAGTGGACCAGTCAGCGGAGCTAGCATCAGCAAAGCACTCTGGGTGATAGAGTCCATAGTTCCAAGTGAACAAACCGAAAAACAAACCTTGGTGGGGCTGCCTCCCCACAAGAGCTTCTTTACCGTCTTTTAGCTGGACGCCAGTAGAGGAACTAAGGGTCCTCGAGCTTGATCAGCAGCTCTGCGCGCTCGACAGCACCTCCCAAGTACAACTTTAGGAGATGGCCATTCACCTTGAATGGCTCAGTTTGAGCATTGCTGATCTCCACCGCACCGTGCGGGAAAACTTGGGTGATCGTGAAGGGTCCCGACCACCTCGACCGTAGCTTGCCTGGGAAGAGTTTAAGGCATGAATTAAAGAGCAGAACACGATCACCTACCTGAAAATCCTTCGAGCCCCTTAACCGAGCATCGTGGACACGTTTGGTTTGCTCTTTGTAGAGCAGGGGTGTTCTCGTAGGCGTGGTGACGCCATTCTTCCAACTCCAGCTGCTGCAACTTACGTTCAGTACCTGCAACACTCAAATCCAGGTTTAGCAGCTTAATGGCCCAGAAGGCCTTGTGCTCTAGCTCTACTGGCAAATGACACACCTTCCCATAGACAAGCCTATAGGGAGAAGTGCCAATCGGGTTTTTATAGGCCGTCCTATATGCCCACAGAGCATCATCGAGCTTGGTGGACCAATCCTTGCGGGACTGATCCAGCGTCTTTTCAATTATTCGTTTAAGCTCCCGGTTCGTCAGCTCAGCTTGCCCATTTGACTGGGATGGTAAGCCACCAACACCTGATGCTTAACACCATAGCGAGAGAGGAGTTTAGTGAATTGCCCTTGAAAATGGGTTCCCCTATCACTAATGATGGCGCGAGGTGTCCCGAACCGGGAGAACAGCTGCTTCAGAAATGAGCAGACCCGTCTTGCATCATTGGTGGGCATGGCTTGAGCTTCTGCCCACCTCGAGACGTAGTCCACTGCAACCAGTATGTACAGATTGCCGAAATATGGAGGGAATGGGCCCATGAAATCGATGCCCCAAACATCAAAAATTTCACAAATGACAAAAATATGTTGGGGCATCTCATCCCGAGAAGAAATGTTACCTGACCTTTGGCAGCGGTCGCACTGTCGCGCGAAGGTGTCTGCATCCTTGAAGAGCGAGGGCCAATAGTAGCCCGACTTTAGCACCTTCCGCGCCGTGCGGTTTCCTCCATGGTGACCTCCAGTAGGTCCCTCGTGGCATTGAGACAGGATGTCTCCCATCTCGTGCTCCATGACACAACGCCGGATCACGCCATCTGCTCCGATCCTGAAGAGGTAAGGATCCTCCCAGAAATAATGCTTCAGATCGGAGAAGATGATACGAGCTCAGTTGTGCTCGTTAGGAATCAATACGTGCAACTCGACTATCCTTCAATGAAGCTTGAATTTCAACAACTTAAAACGAAAATAAATGGACCAAAGGTGCAACTTCACACTTGGGAAGAGGTTCGATTGGTTTAAGTCGAAGCTCGGCCACGATTGATGTCGTTTCAATCGATACGAAGCAAACTCGCTGCTGGGACGCAACCAACACACAAGTATTTGGTGACAATGGTCACAACTTTTCATTTAATCAAAAACTACATTTTACACGAGGTTCTCAAGCTTTATATAGACAAACACAACCTAATTTGAACTCTAAACAAACAAGGAAAACAAAACACACGCCCCCTGGCTTCCTGTGCAAGTAATCCATACAGCTCCCATAGCGACTTTGGAGCTCTCGATCATGGGCTTCCAAGAAGGTTCGACGAGAACAGCCTTCAGTCATTTGTTCCCTGGGTCTCGTAGTTCAATTCCCAACTCACCTCGTCCCTCGACAATGCCCCATCGGAATTGAATAAGCCTCAAAAGTCGGGTCCTTGAACTGGTTCCAGACTTAGCCAAAAATAAAGGCAATCAACAGTTCGATGCTAACAACTTGAGGCCTCTTAATCAACCCTCTTTGACTCTTAATTCGTGCAACCAAACCTTCAATGTGGTCTATAAGCACTTGATCTCTCATTACCACCCTTCCTCTTGCAATTCCATCAACCGAGAGATAAGATACGAACCTGCAAAGCAAGCACCACGAAACAAGTTGAACACTTAACCAATACGACCCTTCTTCCTTCCAACGTTGGTGGGTTGTTCGGAGATCAATTCGAGCTTGGACACGAGGCTAGATGGAATCACATCAGGCCCCCTTTCTTTAAAAAGCTTTGTCCTCAAAGCTGGTCCACACCTGTAGTCCAAAACAGCGTCAGACTGGACCCAGAAAGGATCGAAAAAAGGGTACTCTGCAGTCGGCAATTTGAGCTCCGGCGAGGGCCTCAATTCGGAAACGTGACGTTCCCTGGCGTTCCACAGTAGTTGGACGGCTGGGTTATGTTGTGTTGCCGTCCGGGATCCATCTTCGACCTTGTTCCGCCTTGGAATTCCTTCGATCGACTCCCGAACGCTTGATACAATTTTCCCGCCACCAGAAAATTCAAATTTTCCAGTTTCCAGCGAAGAATACCCAGAATCCGGCGACCTCAATGTGAAATTGGGGAAAATCAACTCAGGCCGTTTCCAATCGATTTCTTTGCTTCGACACCATCCTTGGGACTCTAGAAATCGTATCCAAATGCCCAATTACGCCGGTTCAACCTCAATTCCCACAACCGATTCAGGCTTTCCTTGGCCGGCGCTCTGCTCATTTTGGCTCAAAATCGCCGAATTGGGTATTTCGATTTCTGCGACAATTTTCCCGATCCATTTGATTTCACATGTTCCTGGGGGTAAGCCAAACATGTCATCACAGGTGGATTGATCTGAATCGCTCCCCAGGCCTCCACCCAAATCGTTCTCTCTGTTCCCCTGCCGCGTCGAGGACGGCAAACAGGACTGGTTTGTCTTGATCGAGCGAGAAATCATGGGCCTCTGCAAAGTAGTCAACATGAATCCCATACGTGCTAGACCTGTCCTCCGCCGTGATCCTTCAGTCTCCCCTCCCTCTCGAGCTCGCATTGTGATAACGATATATTTACATGATTTTATACCCCTATTTCTTATCCATTTGCGGAGCATGGTTGTGTGTTTTGGCCTATTTTACGCCGGGTTGTGCTACTTTGTCCTATTTCAGGTCCTAGGCGTCAAAGGGAAGGCCAAGCACGAGTTTCGGATCGTTTGGAGGTCGTTTGGACGAGCCAGGCCAAAACACGGGCAGGAGACCCTCAGAACACGGCCGTGTTCCTGAGACCGTGCTTTTTATGCCGAGGCTTCCAAAGGAGGCGTGAATAACTCAAAAAACACGGGCGGGCTAAAGGAGAAACACGGCCGTGTTTCAGGCTGAGCACGACCGTGTTCTCGAGCTGCCCGTGGCCGTGCTTTTAAGGCTGAGGCAAAACACGGGCGGGCTGAGGCAGAACACGGCCGTGCCCTCGACCGTGTTTTGCCAATGATGCCCTTTTGAAGGCAGATTCGAGCCAAAGAGAAGAGATCGGATTTTCTGGGCAAAAACAGAGTTTTAGAGAGAGAAAGAGCGAAGAACAAACCCTAGGAGCTATCTTGGAGTGGATTTCTCATCATTGAAGCCCGGATTGCGTTCCTAGGAGTGAAGATTGACATCCCAGAGCAGATTTTCCTCATCTTTTTGAGTATGACTACTCTGATTTCTGTTTTTCTTTCTCTCTCTATGGAGTAGAACCTCTCTCTCACTTGGGTATGAAGAACCCTAGTTCCTGATGTTAGGGTTTTGATTGTAATGACTTGGGATGATATTATTGTTTGATTTTAATCGAATGACGCATGTTTCATGAATTGATTTGAGTCTGATCAGCTTGTTTCAATTTCTGCTTCAACCTGAGATAGATAGAATCTGATTAGGTTGTTAGAGCTTCTTCATTCGATAGTAGGAGATTGGCTATACGAGAGTTAGCCAGTTTACTGCTTTGTACTGGTGTTCTTAACGCCAGTAGTGGAGTTCTGTGTTTATAGCCTCAGCTTTCTATCCCGGTGAAGACTAGTCGTCTGCCGGGTAGTTAGACTGAGAGGGCTTGGTCAGCTTAAGAGATTCCAAGCTACTGTCGGATCTTCCGCAGTCTAATCAACAGTAAATCAACCCAGGGAATTGCAATTGAACCTAACTAAGGGGCTAGGGGGATTCAATCCCGAGTGACTCTTAACTGCTTTTGAAAACCGAACCAATTCCTGCTTTCTTACTGCTTTTGCTTTTAAACAACAACACTCGACTTAGTTTGCTAGATAATAGAGAATCACGGAGTAAGCAGTAGATCTAGACCCCGGGTTGATAATATAACTTGCCTGTTACTGCATTCCCGGACTGCGATTACACTTGGTCGCAGTTTGGTGTTGTGTTTTGGCGTGTCAAGTTTTTGGCGCCGTTGCCGGGGAAACTCTAGGTTATTGGAGAAACGTGATAATTTGTTACTCTAGTTTTTTTATTTTCTGCATTTTCTTTCTTCCACCTGTGTGCCTTCACGGGTTGTTTCTTCTGAGTGTGTGCAGGTAGTGCATGACCCGTAGCCAGTCGGGAGATCTACTACCACTTGACCAGGAGCTTGAACGAACCTGCAGGAACTCCAAGCGGGTTCTAAAGGCGCGACTGGCTGCGGAGAAGGCGCTGTCACAGCTGCAGTTAGAAGAAGAAGAAGAAGAAGAAGGCGAGATGGGGGATCCTCAGAACCACAATCTGATCCCCGAGGAGCAGACCATGGGATCCTACTGGACCGCAAGGGCTGCGGACATGAGGTCACCTATTCAACACCCTCAGGTCCCAGCCAACAACTTTGAGGTGAGCACCTCCGTGATCACCATGCTGCGCGGTTCAGTAGTGTTCCGTGGTAAGGAGGGAGAGTGCCCTCGATCACACCTCAGGCGATTCCACGAGCTCATCGATGGAATCAAGATCAACGGGGTCCCAGCAGATGCCATCCAGCTGCGGTACTTCCCTTTCACTCTTGAGGGGCAGGCCAAGGAGTGGCTAGACACTCGACCTCCGGGCTCCATCACCACGTTCGCCAACCTGGCGGACAAGTTCCTCACCCGCTACCATCCTCCATCCAAGACCGCTGATCTCCAGAAGCAGATTACACACTTTTCTCAGGATGAGGATGAGACCATTAGGGATGCTTGGGAAAGGTACACCAGCCTCTTTCTCAGGTGCCCCAACCATGGTTTCAATGATGCGTTTAAGGTGGGCACTTTCTATCACGCCCTCTTCCCGGAGGACAAGCAGCTGATCGATTCGGTTTGTGGCGGGAACATGCTGACCAAAACCCCGCCACAGCTGAATCAACTCTTTGAGGAGATGGCGGAGAATGGTTATGACTGGGGCACTGCCAGGAGATCGAGACGAGCACCTGGAAGGGGCGTGCATGCTGTGGGCACCCAGTCATCTGATCTGGTGCAGGTGGTATCGAAGCTGGTTTCAGCTATCGATCGTTCTGGTTTGATTGCAGGTACCGGACAGCCGCAGGCGATGCACTGCCAGTGGTGTGAGAGCTCTCATCACACCGTGGAGGACTGTCAGGCTATGAGGGAGTCGTCCACCCCCCAGGAGCAGGTGGATTTCATCGGGAATGCCAGGCGCTTTGACCCCTACAGCAACACCTATAATGAGGGGTGGCGCCAGCATCCTAACTTTTCTTGGGCTGGGCCGAATCCCAGACCACCAGCTCCCCAGGGACCTCCCGGTTTCCAGAGGCCTCCATACCAGCCCAGACAGGGGCAATTCCAGCAGCCACAGCAGCCACTCTACCAGCCCAGACAGGGGCCAGTTCCACCTCAGTCGCAGGCACGACCATTTCCACAGGCAGGGGCAGCCCCAGCACAGGTTGACCCGATGGCGGAACTGAGAGATCTGGTGGGTTCTTTGGCCTCCTCCAGTGCGAGTAAGTTCACTAACATTGAGCAGTTCATGGAGAAAGCTTCTGGCAAGTTCTTGGAGCTAGAAGCTGGTCAGAGAAACACACAGGCTGTGCTGCGAGATATACAGACCCAGCTTGGTGGTGTTGCACAGGCTGTTGCTCGGCGGACTCCAGGTACTTTGCCTGGTCAGACTATTCCTCACCCGCAGAACCAGGATGAAAACTGCAGTGCCATCACAACCAGGAGTGGCAAGGTGACTGCAGATCCACCTGTTCGAGCAGAGGAGAAAGAGACCCCTGCTTCAGCACTTCCAGCTAATCAGGAAGAAATGGAGAAGGAGGTTGAGGTGCCTGCGCCTACACCGCAACCAGTGGTGAAGGAGTATGTACCCCAGCTTCCCTTTCCTACTCGGTTGCACAAAGACCGACTGGAGACTGAGTTTGCCAAATTCATGGCAATGCTGAAGCAGGTGAATATTAGCATGCCCTTCGTGGAGGCATTATCGAAGATGCCCAAGTATGCCAAGTTCATGAAGGATCTCCTCACCAACAAGAGGAAGCTTGGCGAGCTGTCTACGGTGATGCTAAACGAGGAGTGTTCTGCCATCCTGCAGAACAAACTACCAGAGAAGCGAAAAGACCCAGGGAGTTTCACTATCCCTTGCATGATTGGTAGTTTGCATGTAGGGAAGTCCTTGGCGGATTTAGGCGCTAGCATTAATGTCATGCCATATTCACTGTTTAAGAAGCTAGGCCTAGGTGAACCCAGTAACACTAGGATGAGTATCCAGCTTGCTGATAGATCTATTGTGCATCCTAGGGGTATAGCAGAGGACTTGATAGTCGCAGTAGGGCCATTTTCATATCCTGTTGATTTTGTGATTTTGGACATAAATGAGGATGTTGATGTGCCATTGATACTGGGTAGACCTTTTCTCGCCACCGCCAAGGCACTGATTGATGTTAATGATGGAAAGCTGATTTTGAGAGCTGGGGGTGAACAAATCACCTTCTCTGTTTCTGATAATATGAAACACCCCCAGCTCCATGATGATCTTGATTACTGTGATGTTGTTGCTGATTTTGAGACCGCACTCGCCATCACGAGTGCGGGTACTGATGATTTCCTTGAGCGTTGTCTTTTGCTAGGGGAACAGGCATCACAGGATGTGCAGCTGGCGGAGCAGCTGGCGGAGCTGGACGAGGCTGCGAGCGAGGGGCGAGAGGTGCCATTCAAGCCGATTCCCGTCTCGCCCCGGCTCGCTACATCATTGGAGGAGCCACCGGAGTTGGAGCTTAAGCCCCTCCCATCTCATCTGGAGTATGCATTTCTCCGGGAGGGGAATAAGCTCCCGGTTATTATTAGCTCGGATCTGACCCCCGAGCAGAAGAGCAGGCTGGTGGCTCTGTTGCAGAAGTATGCCCGGGCCATGGCATGGAAGATCACTGACATCAGAGGCATTAGCCCATCCTTCTGCTCTCACAGAATCTTGATGGAGGATGAGGTTAAGCCAGTCAGGCAGCCGCAGAGAAGATTGTCTCCTAACTTGGAGGCAGTGGTCCGGGCAGAGATCGTGAAGCTCATGGATGCAGGGATCATCTTTGCTATATCTGATAGCAAGTGGGTCAGCCCCACTCAGGTGGTCCCGAAGAAAGGCGGGATGACTGTGGTCCCGAACGAGAAGAAGGAGTTGATCCCGATGCGGACCGTGACCGGCTGGAGAGTCTGCATCGATTACCGGCGCCTGAACGACGCCACCAGGAAAGATCATTTCCCCCTACCTTTCATTGACCAGATGCTGGAGAGGTTGGCGGGCCATGAGTTCTATTGCTTCCTGGATGGCATGTCTGGGTACTTCCAGATTCCGATTGCACCGGAGGATCAGGAGAAGACCACATTCACTTGCCCCTTCGGCACTTTTGCTTACCGGAGGATTCCATTTGGGCTGTGTAACGCACCGGCGACCTTCCAGAGATGCATGCTGGCTATCTTTGACCGACTGGTTGGAGAGATCATGGAAGTCTTCATGGATGATTTCTCGGTATATGGAGACTCTTTCACTCACTGCCTCCATAACCTGGAACTCGTTCTGAAGAGGTGCGAGGAGACGAATCTGGCACTCAGCTGGGAGAAGTGTCATTTCATGGTTCGTGAAGGTATCGTGCTTGGGCACAAGATCTCCAAGAAGGGGATTGAGGTAGATCGCGCAAAGATTGAGACGATCAGTCAGCTACCTCCTCCCGTTTCTGTGAAGGGGATTCGCAGCTTTCTGGGTCATGCAGGCTTTTACAGGCGCTTCATCAAAGACTTCTCGAAGATTGCCCTGCCGTTGACCAAGCTGTTGGAGAAGGATGCGCCATTCCAGTTCACTCCAGAGTGCACAGCTGCATTTGAGACTCTGAAGGAGAAGCTTACCCATGCTCCTATCATGGTGACTCCTGACTGGTCTCTTCCTTTTGAGCTGATGTGCGATGCGAGTGATTATGCAGTCGGAGCAGTTCTGGGTCAGAGACGCGAGAAACATTTCCAGCCCATCTACTACGCGTCGAAGACCTTGAACGATGCACAGGAGAACTACACCACCACAGAGAAGGAGCTCCTCGCTGTGGTGTATGCATTTGACAAGTTCCGACCCTATCTGGTGCTCTCTCATGTGGTGGTTTACACTGACCACTCGGCGATTCGTTATCTGATGAGCAAGGCTGATGCCAAGCCTCGGCTCATCCGCTGGATCCTGCTACTGCAGGAGTTTGATATCGAGATCCGGGACAAGAAGGGAGCCGAAAATGTTGCTGCAGATCATCTTTCGCGGTTGGAAGCCCCTCCGGTGGACAACTTCGAGGAAGAGATCAACGACTCCTTCCCGGGTGAGCGATTGCTGGCGATGACCCTGGTGGACAGCGTTACCCCTTGGTATTCTGACTTTGCCAATTATCTGGTGGGCAAGCAGTTACCCAAGGGGATGGCTACTCATGCGAAGCGCAAGTTCTTCTCCGATCTGAAGCACTACTTCTGGGAGGATCCTTACCTCTTCAGAATCGGAGCAGATGGCGTGATCCGGCGCTGTGTCATGGAGCATGAGATGGGAGACATCCTGTCTCAATGCCACGAAGGACCCACTGGCGGTCATCATGGAGGAACCCGCACGGCGCGGAAGGTGCTACAGTCGGGCTTCTACTGGCCCTCGCTCTTCAAGGATGCAGACACCTTCGCACGCCAGTGCGACCGCTGCCATAGGTCAGGTAACATTTCTGCCCGGGATGAGATGCCCCAACATATATCTGTTATTTGTGAAATTTTTGATGTTTGGGGTATCGATTTCATGGGCCCATTCCCTCCATCTTTTGGCAATCTGTACATTTTGGTTGCAGTGGACTACGTCTCGAGGTGGGCAGAAGCTCAAGCCATGCCCACCAATGATGCAAGACGGGTCTGCTCATTTCTGAAGCAGCTGTTCTCCCGGTTCGGGACACCTCGCGCCATTATAAGTGATAGAGGAACCCATTTTCAGGGGCAATTCACGAAACTCCTCTCTCGCTATGGCGTTAAGCATCAGGTGTCGGTGGCCTATCATCCCCAGTCAAATGGGCAGGCCGAGCTGACGAACCGGGAGCTTAAACGTATACTTGAAAAGACGGTGGATCAGTCCCGCAAGGATTGGTCCACCAAGCTCGATGATGCTCTCTGGGCGTATAGGACTGCCTATAAGAACCCGATTGGCACTTCTCCCTATAGGCTTGTCTATGGGAAGGCGTGCCATTTGCCGGTAGAGCTAGAGCACAAGGCCTTCTGGGCCATTAAGCTGCTAAACATGGATTTGAGTGTTGCAGGTACAGAGCGTAAGTTGCAGCTGCTGGAGTTGGAGGAGTGGCGTTACCACGCCTACGAGAACACCCTGCTCTACAAAGAGCGCACCAAGCGTCTCCACGACGCTAGGTTGAGGGGCCCGAAGGAGTTTCAGGTCGGTGATCGTGTTCTGTTATTCAATGCACGCCTGAAGCTCTTTCCGGGCAAGCTCCGTTCGAGGTGGTCGGGTCCCTTCACGGTGACCCAAGTTTTCCCGCACGGTGCGGTGGAGATCAGCAATGCTCAAACCGAGCCATTCAAGGTGAATGGCCACCTCCTAAAGTTATACTTGGGAGGTGCTGTCGAGCGCGCAGAGCTGCTGATCAAGCTCGAGGACCCTTAGTTCCTCTACTGGCGTCCAGCTAAAAGACGGTAAAGAAGCGCTTGTGGGGAGGCAACCCCACCACGGTTTGCATTTCTATCCTTTTCCTTTGATTTTTTGTCGTTTTTGAGTCTTAGAGTCTGTCTGGAGTCTGTCTGGAATGTATTTCGTGCCTCTGGCGGTGCCTTTTAATGTGCCATTGGGTAAATTTTCGAGCCGGGGCACGAATGAGTTTGGGTGGGTTGAAATTGGAAGTTGAAAAATCCACATTCTGGGCTCGGCCATAAAAACACGGGCAGCAGGGGGTCAAAACACGGCCGTGTTTTGCCCCTTGTCCGCCCGTGTTTTGCTTTTAGACCCAGGGAGCGCGCGGCCTAAAAAGCACGGGCAGCAGGGGGTTCAGAACACGGCCGTGTTCTGCCCCCAGCCCGCCCGTGTTTTTAAGGAGGGGGAGCACGGCCTCGGCCATAAAAACACGGGCGGGCCAAGGCCAAAACACGGCCGTGTTTTGGCCGCCCGTGTTTTGACTCCCCCCCTATAAATGCGATTTTTTCCCCTTCCCCCTCATTTCCCCCCATTTTCTCCCAACCCTATCCGCCCCCCCCCCCCCCCTCGCCGGAAAATCGCCATTTCTCCCATCTCCTTCGATTTTCCGGCCATAAATCACTCCCCCGACCTCCAAATCACAAACCGCGACCACCCCCACGCTCCTGGTGTCGAGGAGCCCATTCCCCAGAGGTTTGGGCGATTTTGGTCGAGGTTGGGTCGCCGGCGGTGAGTTCTCCGGCGAGTCTCCGGTGAGTTTTCCGGCGACTCGGGGCGCTTTTTGCCACTTTCTTCACCTCTCTCCGGGTATCTACTTGAGTCTCCAGGTGTGTTTTCTTTGCCTTTTCTTGTATTTTTGGAGAATCGCTACCTAGAGTTAGGTGAAGAACTTGTGATTGTGCAATAATTTGAGAACAGTTTGGTAGGCCGATGGCTTTCTTTGCATGTTATATTTTATCTTGAGATTTCAGTTCCTCGGCCTACCATTTGCATGTTGGCATCATTTATCGGCTTGTTGCGGTTTTGTGTGTGGTTGGTTGATTGGTGCTTAATTGGATTGAATTTAATGTGTGTTTCCCGGGGGCCTAGTCCACTGTCCAAATCGCTCGATTTGAGGGCCCCTGGTGAATTTGGTTGTGTGATTCTCGTGTGATGGGTATGTTTTTTCTCCGGGAGCCTAGTCCACAGTCCATATCTTTCGATATGAGGGCTCCCGGTGTGATCTTGACTAACATTGACCCTGTTTGCTCGTGTCCCATTTTTTCCGTTCTTGTGCTTTGTAGGGTCATGGAAGGCTACCTCGACCACTTGACCATCACCCAACGCCATGCGCTGCGGACTATTCGTAATCGCACCATTCCCGAGCACCTGCACCTGGATTTTGAGTTGTTCGAGGGGCTTCACTGCAGGCCGCAGATGGAGGCCGCGGTGCAGGCCTATGGTTGGCGGCGCCTTCTCTGCCTCGCCGAGTCGACCTACCAGGAGCTCGTCTGGGAGTTCTATGCCTCTTTACGACACAACCAGAGGGGGAATGCCGACCATAGTAATGCAGTTCAGTTCACCCTCGGCGCGGTCGAGCACTCCATCAGTTACTGGGAGTTGGCCAGCGCACTTGGGCTCAACTCCCCGCGCCCCAGCAACGGGGTCCTGCGCCTTGACCTCACTGATCCCACCGACTTTCCATGCCAGGCGTACTTCCGGCGGATCTGCCTGCCCAACAACGTGGACGAGGAGTACGTCGCCAGCCAGACACGGGCCTCCCTCCTCAGGCCTGAGTGGCGCATCCTCAACCACCTGCTCACCGGTTCCTACACCCCCAGCCGGGGCTCAGCCAACCGGGTCACCCTCCGGACCCTGTTCTTCCTGGAGGCGATGGGTCGCCTTGAGGACACCATCCAGCTGGGCTTGGTGCTCGCCCGGACATTCGGGAAAACAGCCTCTCACCGGGATCGCGACCTTGTCTGTGGCCCGGTCATCACGGCCCTGGCCCGCTACTACGGGGTCGACATCACTGGGATGACCCAGGTCCACGGGCCCACTCCACTCAGCGAGAACACCCTCCACGCTCAGCACCTGGTGGCTCGCCAAGGGCGAGTTCGCTGGATTGCGGGTCTTCCCCAGCCACCTGAGCCCGCAGAGGGAGACCAGCCGGAGTCCAGCGCCGCTGGATCTCGCCGGGTTCCTCGCCGTGCTACTCCTCATGTCCCGGCTCCCACGAGCCCCTCCGCTGCGCCCCTATCGCCTGCTCCGGGGTCCCCTCCCCCCGTGGTGGTACCCATCACTGATCAGTTGGCGGCCATCGCTCAGCAGAACGAGCGCATTCTGGCCGGCCAGGAGCGCATTCACACCCGCCTCGATCGTGAGAGGGAACGAGGCCGTCGTCTGATGTCCGGCCAGCACTACATCATGTCATTCCTGGGTATGGACCCGAACGCAGTTCACTACCCCTTCGTCCAGTCCCCGGGGTATGAGGACCAGTACCCCCCACCTGCCGGCGATGGTGGCGATGACTGCTAGTGGCGCGAGCACCTGGTTCTGATCGCGATTCCATTTCCAGACTGAGACTCCATGTTTATGTTGTTTCTTTTGGATTTGTTTTCTTTTATTTTGGATTGTAGACTCGGAACTTCGGTTCTATCACCCAGTGTGTCTTTTGTGTGACTCTAGCTTTGTGCCGCGGACTGGGTCCACTCCCAGTCCTCTACTATTGGCCGATCTGCCTTTGGATCTCCGTTCCTGGTTTCACGGTAACATCGTTCCCCTTCCCTCTGCTCCATTGAGGACATTGTCGCATTTAAGTGTGGGGGGGTTCTTTGTATTATTTGGAACGGGTGTATGGGTGCTTGGAGCCTAGTCCACTGTCCAAATCTTGAGATTTGAGGGCTCCAAGCACGGCTGTTTGCTTGATATTTGATCGTATTGGCATTGTGGATGTGATTAGAGAATTGAATGGCTTTTGACTCGATGCATGACAACTTGAGTGTGACTAAGATAGCCTATTACGATGACTGAGATGTGTAGTAGAGTTGTGTAGGGGTTCAGTTTTCGACTGTTTGCTTACCAACTGCGACTTGTATTTGATCACTTGCTTTTGACAGTCATTTATGCATCTAGTTCAGGGAATCAGAATGTGAGATAGAGCATTTAGGTAGCCATGTGAGATTTGAGCCTGCTCGTTTCTTTCTTGTGCGATAGTTCCCTCTTCCATGAAATGTAGCATTCACGTTGTCACTAGCTAAGATGATGGAGGCATAGGATTAGCCCACGACCAAACTGACTGTCCTGATGTGTCATATCCCCTAGTCAGCCCCTTTGAGCCGTGTGTTATCCTTTCTTTCGGTCTGAAATGAAAAATCACCCTTTGCATCTTTTAGAAGGTTCCACAGAGTGGTTTTTGCATGCTGTCTGCTGTTCTGCTAATTTTAATGAGAAGGTTGGAGGTAGTGCTTAAAATTTTGGGCGTGTGTTTGAAAATGTGCAGAGGTGGTGGTTCTCTTAAAGAATGAATAAAGAAAAAAAGTAAAGAAAAAGAAAAAAAATGGAAGCAAAAGAGAGCCACCACCAAAAATCTGGAATAGTGCCCATTAAGTAGTGTTTCCGAGTAGTCTGGCTTGGAAATGCTAGCATTTTGATAACCTCCTTCGCTCTTGTGCTCTAAAGAATTTGATTAATGCAGAATAGTAGGACGAAAGTTGCTGGTTTGCTTGATTGTGGTTTTGTCGGGTTTGGAATTGTGGAACCTTGTGCTATAACTGCCACCACCTGAAAGGCCTTTTCCCCATGTCCAAGACCCTAGCCAGTCATTTGAACCTGTGTCTAAGACCTCCGGATTAGTTAGTGGTGACACCCCCTTATGTGAACTCTAGCATTTAGAGGCTGCATTCATGGTGAAGAGACGTTAGGAATTGAGAGAAGAAGCATGCGCATTTTTCGCATCATATTGTCCTGACCCCACTGGTCGAGAGTGAGCGATTCATTTCTTCATTTTCTCTATACTCTTTACCCCGGTGAGGACCTAGATTGCTCGGTCTTAATTCTGATATCTTGAGCTTTGTGCATGATGTGACTGTTTTGAACAAGTGATTGAGTCAAGTCTATGTTGGTTGGTGAACATGAAAGAACTCTTCCTTTGCTCGACTCTCTTGCATTCGAATGTCATCTGTGATGGTTGTCTAGGTTGTCGTTCGAGTTGCCATGTGTTGATGATCGAAAGCCAGTATGATCCACGTGTTTTGTGCTGATACGATTTGCCCTTGAGCCTGCTTGATTGAAATGTCTCAAGCTTACCTGGTGTCTGACTTGGTTTGCTTAGGGACAAGCAAACGGTTAAGTGTGGGGGAGTTTGATAACGATATATTTACATGATTTTATACCCCTATTTCTTATCCATTTGCGGAGCATGGTTGTGTGTTTTGGCCTATTTTACGCCGGGTTGTGCTACTTTGTCCTATTTCAGGTCCTAGGCGTCAAAGGGAAGGCCAAGCACGAGTTTCGGATCGTTTGGAGGTCGTTTGGACGAGCCAGGCCAAAACACGGGCAGGAGACCCTCAGAACACGGCCGTGTTCCTGAGACCGTGCTTTTTATGCCGAGGCTTCCAAAGGAGGCGTGAATAACTCAAAAAACACGGGCGGGCTAAAGGAGAAACACGGCCGTGTTTCAGGCTGAGCACGACCGTGTTCTCGAGCTGCCCGTGGCCGTGCTTTTAAGGCTGAGGCAAAACACGGGCGGGCTGAGGCAGAACACGGCCGTGCCCTCGACCGTGTTTTGCCAATGATGCCCTTTTGAAGGCAGATTCGAGCCAAAGAGAAGAGATCGGATTTTCTGGGCAAAAACAGAGTTTTAGAGAGAGAAAGAGCGAAGAACAAACCCTAGGAGCTATCTTGGAGTGGATTTCTCATCATTGAAGCCCGGATTGCGTTCCTAGGAGTGAAGATTGACATCCCAGAGCAGATTTTCCTCATCTTTTTGAGTATGACTACTCTGATTTCTGTTTTTCTTTCTCTCTCTATGGAGTAGAACCTCTCTCTCACTTGGGTATGAAGAACCCTAGTTCCTGATGTTAGGGTTTTGATTGTAATGACTTGGGATGATATTATTGTTTGATTTTAATCGAATGACGCATGTTTCATGAATTGATTTGAGTCTGATCAGCTTGTTTCAATTTCTGCTTCAACCTGAGATAGATAGAATCTGATTAGGTTGTTAGAGCTTCTTCATTCGATAGTAGGAGATTGGCTATACGAGAGTTAGCCAGTTTACTGCTTTGTACTGGTGTTCTTAACGCCAGTAGTGGAGTTCTGTGTTTATAGCCTCAGCTTTCTATCCCGGTGAAGACTAGTCGTCTGCCGGGTAGTTAGACTGAGAGGGCTTGGTCAGCTTAAGAGATTCCAAGCTACTGTCGGATCTTCCGCAGTCTAATCAACAGTAAATCAACCCAGGGAATTGCAATTGAACCTAACTAAGGGGCTAGGGGGATTCAATCCCGAGTGACTCTTAACTGCTTTTGAAAACCGAACCAATTCCTGCTTTCTTACTGCTTTTGCTTTTAAACAACAACACTCGACTTAGTTTGCTAGATAATAGAGAATCACGGAGTAAGCAGTAGATCTAGACCCCGGGTTGATAATATAACTTGCCTGTTACTGCATTCCCGGACTGCGATTACACTTGGTCGCAGTTTGGTGTTGTGTTTTGGCGTGTCACATTGATGCCATCTGTTGTTGATCGGAGCGAACTTCCGAAGGGGACAATGGCTTGAGCAACATACGCTTGCCATTATGCTTGAAACGGTAGCAATTGGAGCCACCGTCATGGGTGACAGCGCGATCGTACTGCCAAGGTCTTCCAAGCAGTAGATGTGCTGCCTGCATTGAAGCAACATCACACACCAGCTCGTCTTTGTACGAACCAATCTCAAAATTAACTCGCGCCTGCCTTGTAACCTTGATAGCGCCATAGTCGTTGAGCCAATGAAGGCTGTATGGCTCGGGATGCTTGATAGTCTCCAATCCCAATTTCTGGACAGCATCGAGACTGATTACGTTGGTGCAACTGCCCCCGTCGACACCACCGATAGACATTGGCCTCCGACGAGGCACCTTGTGTGGAACAGGTTAGTCCGTTGGTCGTCGCTGGTATCACCATCCATCGTTAAGGCCCTCAAATTCATTCCCGACAAAAAAGGTCCAGACTCAGCCTCAATTTCTTCGTCTACATCTTCATCCGACGAGCTTCGTTCCTTGTCTTTGTGTTCAGCTTCTTCGTCGGAGATGTATTCGCCGTCGGGTAAGATCAAGGCCTTAATGTTCGGACATTGGTTGGCTTTATGGCCTCTGCCGTGACATTTAAAATACTGGATTGAACCCGATCGCTCTGTGGGAAGCGGATTAACACCTCTGGGGACTAATTTCGTTGCATCCGTTCGTGGTTGAGGTGAGTTAATGTCAGAATTGGGCTCTGTCACTGTCTTCGTGGCTGATGGAAACTTTCGTCCTGTCGAGGCCCTTTACTACTTCTCAACCTTCGAGGCGAGATGAACAGCTTCTTCCAGGTCCATGAAAGGTCTTAGCTCGACCTCGTTTCGAATTTCGCGGTTCAACCCATGGAAAAACCGCACGATGGTTGCTTCCCGGTCCTCGCGAACATCTGCTCGCAGGAAGAGCAATTCGAGCTCTCTGTAATAATCTTCCACCCCTCTTGAACCCTGGCGAATACTCTGTAACGAGTCATGAATTTCGCGTAGGTAGTATCCTGGAACAAACCGTTCCCTCATTAACCCACGCAGTTCATACCAGGTTGCCACCGCTGGTTGCAAATTCCGTCGTCGACGAATCTGAAGTTGCTCCCACCATTGGGCAGCATAATCCGCGAACTCATATGTGATCATTGCCAACTTTTGTTGTTCGCTGAACAGTCCCAATCAAGATATGTGGCTGCATTCATCGTTCCGTGAAAAACTGGGACGGACAGTTTGATTCCTTGAGGGATGGCAAGTTCTGCCTCATACTGATCACGTCGCCCTCGTTGTTGGCGTTCATGATCTGGTTCTGCAACTACCAGACGCCGTTCGATCTCCTCGATTCGTTCCAACAAGACCGAATGTCTAGCTGGAACTTCACCGGCGGGAGCTTCCCCTGTCCTCACTCGATTTTCCGGCGGCGCTATTGCATCGAGCCGCTGGTCGATGTCTCGCTTGAACTGGCCCAGTTGAGCCTGGAATCGTGCATCAATCTGGGCTAGGAAGTCCTCCATGTTAAACTGTTGCCCCGCCATTGTCGAGCCCTCAATTGGAGTTTTGAATTCCAATGCTGCCTTTTCCTCTGCTTTCTAACGACGCACAGCAGGGTCGCTGGAAATAGAGCCCCTAGACCTTGTCCAATGCGCGACTTCTTCACTGCTTCCTTTCGTCTTGGCCACTGAGTTTGAACCAAGGCTCTTATGCCACGTGATACGAGCTCAGTTGTGCTCGTTAGGAATCAATACGTGCAACTCGACTCTCCTTCAATGAAGCTTGAATTTCAACAACTTAAAACGAAAATAAAACGGACCAAAGGTGCAACTTCACACTTGGGAAGAGGCTCGATTGGTTTAAGTCGAAGCTCGGCCACGATTGATGTGGTTTCAATCGATACGAAGCAAACTCGCTGTTGGGACGCAACCAACACACAAGTATTTGATGACAATGGTCACAACTTTTCATTTAATCAAAAACTACCTTTTACACGAGGTTCTCAAGCTGTAAATAGACAAACACAACCTAATTTGAACTCTAAAGAAACAAGGAAAACAAATCAGAATTCTAACTTGACAAGGAAACAAAAATCCTCTCTTAAAAGGGACACAAAACACACGCCCCCTGGCTTCCTGCGCAAGTAATCCATACAGCTCCCATAGCGACTTTGGAACTCTCGTTCATCGGCTTCCAAGAAGGTTCGACGAGAACAGCCTTCAGTCGTTTGTTCCCTGGGTCTCGTAGTTCAATTCCCAACTCACCTCGTCCCTCGACAATGCCCCATCGGAATTGAATAAGCTTCCAAAGTCGGGTCCTTGAACTGGTTCCAGACTTAGCCAAAAATTAAGGCAATTAACAGTTTGATGTTAACAACTTGAGGCCTCTTAATCAACCCTCTTTGGCTCTTAATTCGCGCAACCAAGCCTTCAATGTGGTCTATAAGCACTTTATCTCTCATTACCACCCTTCCTCTTGCAATTCCATCAACCAAGAGATAAGATACGAACCTGCAAAGCAAGCACCACGAAACAAGTTGAACACTTAACCAAATACGACCCTTCTTCCTTCCAACGTTGGTGGGTTGTTCGGAGATCAATTCGAGCTTGGACACGAGGCTAGATGGAATCACATCAGAAGAACTTGCGCCTTGCATGAGTGGCCATCCCCTTTGGTAGCTGCTTGCCCACCAGATAAATGGCAAAGTCAGAATACCAAGGGGCCACGCTATCCACCAATGTCATCGCCAGCAATCGCTCACCCGGGAAGGAGTCATCGATCTCTTCCACGAAGTTGTCCACCGAGGGAGCTTGCAACCGTGAAAGATGATCTGCAGCAACAGTCTCGGCTCCCTTCTTGTCCCAGATATCTATATAAAATTCCTACAGAAGCAGGATCCAGCGGATGAGCTTAGGCTTTGCATCAGCCTTGCTCATCAGGTAGCAAATCGCCGAGTGGTCAGTGTAGACCACCACATGGGAGAGCACGAGATGTGGTTGAAACTTATCAAATACATACACCACAGCGAGGAGCTCCTTCTCAGTGGTGGTGTAATTCTCATGTGCGTCGTTCAAGGTCTTCAACGCGTAGTAGATGGGCTGGAAGTGCTTCCCGCGTCTCTGACCCAGAACGGCTCCGACTGCATAGTCACTCGCATCGCACATCAGCTCAAAGGGGA
Organism: Linum tenue; assembly: GCA_946122785.1. Classification (NCBI taxonomy): domain Eukaryota; kingdom Viridiplantae; phylum Streptophyta; class Magnoliopsida; order Malpighiales; family Linaceae; genus Linum; species Linum tenue. The sequence continues at coordinate 27,649,772 of CAMGYJ010000007.1, forward strand.
GAGACCAGTCAGGAGTCACCATGATGGGTGCATGGGTAAGCTTCTCCTTCAAAGTCTCGCATGACGCTGTGCACTCAGGAGTGAACTGGAATGGTGCATCCTTCTCCAGCAGCTTGGTCAGGGGCAGGGCAATCTTCGAGAAATCTTTAATGAAGCGCCGTTAGACCCAGGAAGCTGCGAATCCCCTTCACAGAAATGGGAGGAGGTAGATGACTGATCGTCTCAATCTTCGCGCGATCCACCTCAATCCCCTGCTTGGAGATCTTGTGCCCGAGCACAATCCCCTCACGGACCATAAAATGGCACTTCTCCCAGCTGAGTGCCAGATTAGTCTCCTCGCACCTCTTCAGAACGAGTTCCAGGTTATGGAGACAATGAGTGAAGGAGTCTCCATAAACCGAGAAGTCATCCATGAAGACTTCCATGATCTCTCCAACCAGTCGGTCGAAGATCGCCAGCATGCATCTCTGGAAGATCGCCGGTGCATTACACAGCCCGAATGGAATCCTCCGGTAAGCAAAGGTACCGAAGGTGCAAGTGAATGTGGTCTTCGCATGATCCTCTAGAGTGATAGGAATCTGGAAATAACCAGACATGCCATCTAGGAAGCAATAGAACTCATGGCCAGCCAACCTCTCCAGCATCTGATCAATGAAAGGTAGGGGAAAATGATTTTTCCTGGTGGCGTCGTTCAGGCGCCGGTAATCGATGCAGACTCTCCAGCCGGTCACGGTCCGCATCGGGATCAACTATTTCTTCTCATTCGGGACCACAGTCATCCCGCCTTTCTTCGGGACCACCTGAGTGGGACTGACCCACTTGCTATCAGATATAGCAAAGATGATCCCTACATCCATGAGCTTCACAATCTCTGCCCGAACCACTGCCTCCAAGTTGGGAGACAATCTCCGCTGTGGCTGCCTGACTGGCTTAACCTCATCCTCCGTCAGAATTCTGTGGGAGCAGAAGGATGGGCTAATGCCTCTGATATCTGTGATCTTCCAAACCATGGCCCGGGCATACTTCTCCAGCAAAGCCACCAGCCTGCTCTTCTGCTCGGGTGTCAGATCCAAGCTGATAATGACCGGGAGCTTATTCCCCTCCCGGAGAAATGCATACTCCAGGTGAGAGGGGAGGGGCTTAAGCTCCAGCTCTGGCGGCTCCTCCAATGATGAGTTATCCGGGGCGAGATAGGGATCGGCTGCAATGGTATCTCTCGCCCCTCGATCGCGGCCTCGTCTAGCTCCGCGAGCTGCTCCTCCAGCTGCACATCCTGTGATGCCAGTTCCCCTAGCAAAAGAAAACGCTCGAGGAAATCATCTGTACCCGCACTCGTGATGGCGAGTGCGGTCTCAAAATCAGCAACAACATCATAGTATTCTAGATCATCATGGAGCTGGGGGTGTTTCATATTATCATAAACAGAGAAGGTGATTTGTTCACCCCCAGCTCGCAAAATCAATTTCCCATCATTCACATCAATGAGCGCCTTGGCGGTGGCGAGAAAAGGTCTACCCAATATTAATAATGGCACATCCACATCCTCATTTATGTCCAAAATCATAAAATCAACAGGATATGAGAATGGCCCTACTGCAACTATCAAGTCCCCTGCAATGCCCCTAGGATGCACAATGGATCTATCAGCAAGTTGAATGCTCATCCTAGTATCACTGGGTTCACCTAGGCCTGGCTTTTTAAAATGTTTATAAGGCATGACATTTATGCTAGCGCCTAAATCCGTCAAGGACTTCCCTATATGCAAACTACCAATCATGCAAGGGATAGTAAAACTCCCTGGGTCTTTTCGCTTCTCTGGTAGTTTGTTCTGGAGGTGGCAGAACACTCCTCGTTGAGCATCACCGTTGACAGATCCCCAAGCTTCCTCTTGTTGGTGAGGAGATTCTTCATGAACTTGGCATACTTGGGAATCTTCGATAATGCCTCCACGAAGGGCATGCTTATGTTTACCTGCTTCAGCATTGCCATGAATTTGGCAAACTCGGTCTCCAGTCGGTCTTTGTGCAACCGAGTAGGAAAGGGAAGCTGCGGTACATACTCCTTCACCACTGGTTGCGGTTTAGGAGCAGGCACCTCAACCTCCTTCTCCATTTCCTCTTCATTAGCTGGAAGTGCTGAAGCAGGGGTCTCTCTCTCCTGTGCCCGCACAGGTGGATCAGCATTCATCTTGCCACTCCTGGTAGTAATGGCCTTGCAGTGCTCATTTGGGTCCTGCGGATGAGGGATGGTCTGACCGAGTAGATTACCAGGAGTCCTCTGAGCTACAACCTGGGCAACACTCCCAAGCTGGGTCTAGATATCCCGCAGCACAACCTGTGTGTTTCTTTGACCAGCTTCTAGCTCCAAGAACTTACCTGAAGCTTTCTCCATGAACTGCTCGATGTTATTGAACTTGTTTGCACTGGAGGTGGCCAGAGAACCCACCAAATCTCGCAATTCCGCCACCGGGTCACTCTATACTGGGGCTGCAGGTGCTGCCCCTGTCTGATGGAATGGTCGCACCTGTGACTGAGATGGAACTGGCCCCTGTCTGGGCGGGTAGAGAGGCTGTTGCAGCTGCTGAAATTTCCCTTGTCTGGGCTGGTAAGGAGGCCTCTGGAAGCCTGGTGGTCCCTGGGGGACTGGTGGTCTAGAATTGGCCCCACCCAGGAGAAGTTGGGATGCTGGCGCCACCTCTCGTTGTAAGTGTTGCTGTAGGGGTCGAAGCGCCTGGCATTGCCGATGAAGTCCACCTGCTCCTAGGGAGTAGACGACTCCCTCATCGCCTGACAGTCCTCCACGGTGTGATGGGAGCTCTCACACCACTGGCAGTGCATCACCTGCGGCTGTCTTGTACCTGCAATCATCCCAGAGCGATCGATGGCTGAAACCAGCTTCGGTACCACCTGCACCAAATCAGATGACTGGGTGGCTACAGCATGTACACCCCGCCCTGGTGCTCGTCTCGATCTCCTCGCAGATTCCCAGTCATAGCCCTGCTCTGCCATCTTTTCAAAGAGTTGATTCAGCTGTGGTGGTGTCTTGGTGAGCATATTCCCGCCACAGACCGAGTCAATCAGCTGCTTGTCTTCCGGGAAGAAGGCATGGTAGAAGGTGCCCACCTTGAAGGCGTCGGTAAAACCATGGTTGGGACACTTGAGGAAGAGACTGGTGTATCTCTCCCAAGCATCCCGGATGGTCTCATCTTCATCCTGAGCAAAGTGGGTAATTTGCTTCTGCAGGTCCGCCGTCTTGGACGGGGGATGGTAGCGAGTGAGGAACTTGTCCGCCAGGTTGGTGAACGTGGTGATCGAGCTTGGAGGTCGAGTGTCTAGCCACTCCTTGGCCTGCCCCTCCAGAGTAAATGGGAAGTACCTCAGCTGGATGGCATCGGTTGGGACCCCATTTATCTTGATTCCATCGATGAGCTCGTGGAATCGCCTCAGATGTGATCGGGGGCACTCCCCCTCTTTGCCACGGAACACTACCGAGCCGCGCAACAAAGTGATGACCGAGGTGTTCACCTCAAAATTGTTGGTTGGTACATGAGGGTGCTGAATGGGTGACCTCATGTCCGCGGCTCTGGCGGTCCAGTAGTATCCCATGGTCTGCTCCTCAGGAAGGACCACATCATGGTCTTGTGGGTCAGCCATCTCTTTTTCGTCGGCGATTTGCAGCTGTGCTAGCGCCTCCCCCGCAGCCATTCGCGCCTTTAGAGCCCGCTTGAAGTTCCTACAAGTCCGTTCAAGCTCCTGGTCTAATGGTAGTAATTCTCCCGACTGGCTACGGGTCATGCACTACCTGCACACAATCAGCAAAAGCAACCCATGAAGGCACACAGGTGGAAGAGAGAAAATGCAGTAAAGAAAAGGCTAGAGTAACAACTTTCACGTTTCCCCAATAACCTAGAGGTTCCCCGGCAACGGCGCCAACAACTTGACATGCTAAAACACAACACCAAACTACGACCAAGTGTAATCGCAGTCCGGAAATGCAGTAACAGGCAAGCTCTAATGTCAACCCGGGGTCTAGATCTACTGCCTACTCCGTGAATATCTATTATCTAGCCAACTAAGTCAAGTGATTGTTGATTTAAGTAAAAGCAGTAAGAAAGCAGGAAATGGTTCAGTGTTCTAAAGCAAAGGAATAGTCACTCGAGAATGAGTCCCCCTGGCCCCTTAGTTAGGTCTCAGTTGTAATTACCCTGGGTTGATTTACTGTTGATTAAACTGTGGAAGATCCGACAGTAGCTTGGAATCTCTTAAGCTGACCAAGCCCTCTCAGTCCAACTACCCGGCAGACGACTAGTCTTCACCGGGATAGGAAGCTGAGGCTATGAACACAGAACTCCACTACTGGAATTGGATTCCAGTACAAAGCAGTAGATTGACTAACTCTCGTATAACCAATCTACCACTACCGAATGATGAAGCTCTAATAACCTAATTAGATTCTATCTATCCCAGGTTGCAGCAGAAATCAAGAAAAGATGATCAAACTTCAATTGATTCAACAAATCATGCATCATTCGATTAAAATCAAACAGTATAACAATCCCAAGTCATTACAATCAAGATCCCTAACACATGGAACTAGGGTTCTTCATACCCAAGTGAGAGAAGGTTCTACTCCATAGAGAGAGAGATGAGAGAGGGAAACAGAATACAAGTGAGAGAAGAATCTGCTCTAGGATGATGATCTTCACTCCAAGGATGATTTCGAAGCTTGATTGATGAAACCCAGCTCCAAAACCACTCTTAGGGGGTGTTCTTCGCACTTTCTCTCTCTATGGCTCTGTTTTTGCTCCAAAAAGTCGATTCCCTCTCCTTTGGCTCGAAATTGGGTTAAAACCCAAAAATTTCCCGACCACACGGGCAGGCCACACAGCCGTGTCACTTTCCCAGCTGCCCGTGTGAGTGTGCAAAACACGGTGTTTCGATTAAATGGCTTCGGGTTCGCTACACGGCCAAAACCACACGGTCGTGTGGATTTCCAGGCTGCCCGTGTGGAAATCACCGAGCCTTCACATGGCCACAATGGGTCCCCTACACGGCCAGTGTGGCTTGCCCGTGCAATTTGGTGCCACACGGCCAGGTCACACGGCCGTGTGGGTTTTTAGGTGGGACGACGAGTTCTGTCAACGGCAGGGAGCAGTCACCCTTCTCTTCTTCTTCTCTTTTTTTTTTCCTTCTTCTCTTGTCGTTGTTGTTGTTGTTGTGCGGAAGGGGAATGGGAAAAGAATGGGAAGGGTCTTTTGCTGGGGGAATTAATTGAAGGGGTGGGGAATTAATGGATCCGTTGGGTTGGGGGATTTTCCATCTTCCTTTCAATTTTTATTAATAATAATAATAATATAATATTATTATTGTTAATCCACGGTTTTATCCCTTCGTATGTAATCGTCATTCAAACAGTTTTCGAACTTTTCGGTCGAACTTTAATCGAATCTATACCCGAACTGGGATGTTACACACCGTCTTCTAGGGCTGGGAAAACGGTTACGGTTTTGCGTTTAAACCGATAACCGCACGGTTATTAGTTAACCGGAAACCGCAAAAACCACATATTTTGCAGTCGCGGTTGGAGATATGAGTTGTTTTGTGGTTTGCGGTTTAACCACAACCAAAACGGCAAATAGATCTAACCGCAATGCTAACGGCGAAATGTTGGCCCAATCAATTTCCAGCCCAAAGTCACACAACCCAACCCCACCCCAGCCCAACCCGCCGCGGCCCCTTTCCCCACTTCCCCTGTCGTCTGCCGAATTCCATTTCCTAGTTCCAGAAAACCATAAATCCCTACTCCTTAACCTAGCAAGCATTTGCTACCCTCCCGCCGTCGACGACCACAAATCCCCCGCGCTGCTGCCCTGGCTTCCTCAAGGCGGCGGCGAGGCGGCGGCGCGACATTCACTCTAGTCTTGACAGCTCTTCTCATCACATTCGCTTGAAAACTCTGCTCGACCTGCTCAATTCGATCGACATTCGCTCGACTGCCCCGATGCCGTGAGTCGTCCCTACTGGTGAAGTTGTTGCAGCAGCTCCAGCAACAAAACAACCTGCAAAAAAGTGTAAGAGGAAGGTGTCCAAGATAAAGTCAACAACATATGAAGAGTACGAATTGTATTATGTACCAAGTCCCAATGCCAAGAAACAAGCGGCAGATGGGAAGATAGTGAAGAAGGAGTTGAGGAAGGCAAGATGCTTGTTTTGCAAAACAGAGCTAGCTGCCGATCCACGCGATAATGGTACTTCTGCTCTCCGGACACATACTATTTCTTGTAGAAGAAAAAGGGCAGAGCAAGGTGGTCAAATGCAATTAAGCCTACAACCAATTGATGAAAGGATGAAAACTTTAGTCAATTGGAAATTTGAGCAAGGAAAAGTTAGGTATGCATTAGCTCAAATGATAATAATGGATGAGTTTCCGTTTAGATTTGTTGAGAGGGCAAGGTTTAAACAGTTTTGTCTTGCTGCATGTCCTATGTTTAAGATCTCATGTCGAAAGACCATTAGAGAAGATTGCTTCAGATTGTTTGTTGATGGGAGGAAGCAACTGAAGAATTATTTCCATGACAAGTTTGCTGGCAGGGTGTCTCTTACAACAGATTGTTGGACTTCTGTTCAAAACTTTAGTTATTTGAGTTTGACTACTCACTTTGTTGGTAGTGATTGAAAGTTACATAAGAATATCGGTTTCGTTGCATTACTAGTCACAAGGGTCTTGATATTGCTGACTCTATTGGGAGCATTTTGGAAGAATGGAGCTTGAAGGATGTGTTTACCATCACAGTTGACAATGCATCTGCAAATGATACAGCAATTGGTTGTTTGAAGGATAAATTGATGAATTGGGGTAGCACTGTTAATGATGAAGCATATTTGCATCTCCGTTGTGTGGCTCATATAGTTATTCTCATTGTCAGTGACGGATTGGATGAAATTGGGGTGGCTGTAATTCAAATTAGGGAGGCTGTGAAATGGGTTCGTGCTTCACCTGCAAGGTTGGAAAAGTTTAAGAAATGTGTTAGATTTCATCACATTGACTGAAAGAAGATGTTGTGTTTGGATGTTCCCACTAGGTGGAATTCCACATATTTTATGTTGGAGTCAGCTGAGGTGTATAAGAAGGCATTTAAACTTCTTGAGACTGAGGATGGGGAGTTTCAGGCTGATCTCTTGAAGGTAAAGAAGTACAGGGGTGAGGAAATTGGTCCTCCAACTGCAACAGTACAAAGGTGAGGAAACTTTGCCAGCACTTAACTTACTTTCATGAGCTTACCTTACTTGTTTCAGGTACGAAGTATGTGACTTCTCATCTATTCTTGAGAGATCTTCTTCATTATTTTCATCAGATCAAAGAAATGGAGGCTAGTGAGGAAGAGGAGGTAAGAAATATGGCACTTAGAATGCATGCAAAGGTAGGAAAGTATGGGTATGAGGTGGAGAATGATAATTCAAGAATAAATAAGCTTTTCTACATAGCAGTGGTGTTTGATCCTAGGCACAAAATGAAATATACCATTTATGTTTTGAGGAAGTTATATGGACAAGCTAGAGGGGATGAGTTGGCTGAAGATCTTCAGAGTGAGCTTACTTCCTTGTTTAAGCATTACCAAAGAAAAGGCAAACCTGCTAATCAAAGTCAAGGCCAAGGGTCACAATCTGGGATTGGGAGTGTAGAAATGACTACTCCTGGTGAGGTGGGCAGCCTTGTGCCCAATGTGGAAAGGCGTGTTTGTGATGATGATTATGAAGCGTGTGAGGAAATTGCTCAATCATCCGAGTTGGACAGATATTTGGTAGATATTCGTGAAGGAGATGCGAAGAATATGAAGTATGATGTGCTAAGCTGGTGGAAAAAAATGCACATCGCTATCCCATTTTGAGCGAGATAGCCAAGAAATATTTTTTGTCCCCATTTCCACAATAGCTTCTTAGAGTGCTTTTAGTACCGGAGGTCGTGTGTTGGATTCTTTTAGGAGTTCTTTGACTCCTCAAATTGTGGAAGCTCTCATTTGCAGTGAAGATTGGTTAGCAAGCTCAACATTGCCAATTGAAGACGAGAATTTGGAGAAGTTGGAAGATCTTGACAACGGTATTGGTTTTAGTTGCTTTAGTTTGTTGAGCTATTATTACTTTGCTTTCTAACTTAATTACATTCTAATCTTTGTTTCATTGTTTTAGAATTCAAAACTTTAGTGTGGGATGCGAATACTTCTTCCACAGCTGGACTTGGAAGTGCAGTAAATGCAATGCCCATTGATCATGAAGCTCCTTATGCTTCGGTCGGAGTGGGACCTAGTGCTTCGGTCGGAGTGGGACCTAGTGGTGGAGGAGCTATTAGCGAAAGTGAAGGCGAGGATGACAGTTCTAATGATGGGGAGGATAGTGAGTAGTATCATCGATCAAGAATGATTGAAGAATTGATGTTTAAGTTCTAGCCATGTCTATGTTTATTTGGTATTTTGGTTAATTTCATATGTTGTCAAACTTGAGATTGTGTAAATTGGTTGGTGCCTTTGTGGATTGTGTTATTGACTTAGCCAGTTAGATTGGATGGTTATTTGGATACATGTGAGTCCAATTTTAATTTTATTGCTTTTCTTTTGAAATGATCAGTTATTAGAAGTAGTTGTTTCCTATGCAGATGCGGGGGCTTGGTGGAAGTGTAAAATTCCACACAGTAGCTGTTTTTTTTTTCCTTACTCAATCATCCGAGTTTGACAGATATTTTGTAGATATTCGTGAAGGAGATGCGAAGCATATGAAGTATGATGTGCTAAGCTGGTGAAAAAACAATGCACATCGCTATCCCATTTTGAGCGAGATGGCCAATACATATTTGATGTCCCCATTTACATAATAGCTTATGAGAGTGCTTTTAGTACAGGAGGTCGTGTGTTGGATTCTTTTAGGAGTTCTTTGACTCCTCAAATTGTGGAAGCTCTCATTTGCAGTGAAGATTGGTTAGCAAGCTCAACATTGCCAATTGAAGAAGAGGATTTGAAGAAGTTGGAAGATCTTGACAACGGTATTTGTTTTATATGCTTTAGTTTGTTGAGCTATTGTTACTTTGCTTTCTAACTTAATTACATTCTAATCTTTGTTTTATTGTTTTAGCATTCAAAACTTTAGTGTGGGATGTGAATACTTCTTCCACAGCTGGACTTGGAAGTGCAGTAAATGCAATGCCCATTGATCATGAAGCTCCTTATGCTTCGGTCGGAGTGGGACCTAGTGCTTCGGTCGGAGTGGGACCTAGTGGTGGAGGAGCTATTAGCGAAAGTGAAGGCGAGGATGACAGTTCTAATGATGGGGAGGATAGTGAGTAGTATCATCGATCAAGAATGATTGAAGAATTGATGTTTAAGTTCTAGCCATGTCTATGTTTATTTGGTATTTTGGTTAGTTTCATATGTTGTCAAACTTGAGATTGTGTAAATTGGTTGGTGCCTTTGTGGATTGTGTTATTGACTTAGCTAGTTAGATTGGATGGTTATTTGGATACATGTGAGTCCAATTTTCATTTGATTGCATTTGTTTTGAAATGATCAGTTATTAGAAGTAGTTTTTTCCTATGCAGATGCGGGGGCTTGGTGGAAGTGTAAAATTCCACACAGTAGCTTTTTTTTTCCTCTTGCTCAATCATCCGAGTTTGACAGATATTTTGTAGATATTCGTGAAAGAGATGCGAAGCATATGAAGTATGATGTGCTAAGCTGGTGAAAAAACAATGCACATCACTATCCCATTTTGAGCGAGATGGCCAAGACATATTTGATGTCCCCATTTCCATAATAGCTTCTGAAAGTGCTTTTAGTACCGGAGGTCGTGTGTTGGATTCTTTTAGGAGTTCTTTGACTCCTCAAATTTTGGAAGCTCTCATTTGCAGTGAAGATTGGTTAGCAAGCTCAACATTGCCAATTCAAGATGAGGATTTGGAGAAGTTGGAAGATCTTGACAACGGTATTTATTTTTGTTGCTTTAGTTTGTTGAGCTATTGTTACTTTGCTTTCTAACTTAATTACATTCTAATCTTTGTTTCATTGTTTTAGAATTCAAAACTTTAGTGTGGGATGTGAATACTTCTTCCACAGCTGGACTTGGAAGTGCAGTAAATGCAATGCCCATTGATCATGAAGCTCCTTATGCTTCGGTCGGAGTGGGACCTAGTGCTTCGGTCGGAGTGGGACCTAGTGGTGGAGGAGCTATTAGCGAAAGTGAAGGCGAGGATGACAGTTCTAATGATGGGGAGGATAGTGAGTAGTATCATCGATCAAGAATGATTGAAGAATTGATGTTTAAGTTCTAGCCATGTCTATGTTTATTTGGTATTTTGGTTAATTTCATATGTTGTCAAACTTGAGATTGTGTAAATTGGTTGGTGCCTTTGTGGATTGTGTTATTGACTTAGCCAGTTAGATTGGATGGTTATTTGGATACATGTGAGTCCAATTTTAATTTTATTGCTTTTCTTTTGAAATGATCAGTTATTAGAAGTAGTTGTTTCCTATGCAGATGCGGGGGCTTGGTGGAAGTGTAAAATTCCACACAGTAGCTGTTTTTTTTTTCCCTTGCTCAATCATCCGAGTTTGACAGATATTTTGTAGATATTCGTGAAGGAGATGCGAAGCATATGAAGTATGATGTGCTAAGCTGGTGAAAAAACAATGCACATCGCTATCTCATTTTGAGCGAGATGGCCAATACATATTTGATGTCCCCATTTCCATAATAGCTTCTGAGAGTGCTTTTAGTACCGGAGGTCGTGTGTTGGATTCTTTTAGGAGTTCTTTGACTCCTCAAATTGTGGAAGCTCTCATTTGCAGTGAAGATTGGTTAGCAAGCTCAACATTGCCAATTGAAGAAGAGGATTTGAAGAAGTTGGAAGATCTTGACAACGGTATTTGTTTTATATGCTTTAGTTTGTTGAGCTATTGTTACTTTGCTTTCTAACTTAATTACATTCTAATCTTTGTTTTATTGTTTTAGCATTCAAAACTTTAGTGTGGGATGTGAATACTTCTGCCACAACTGGACTTGGAAGTGCAGTAAATGCAATGCCCATTGATCATGAAGCTCCTTATGCTTCGGTCGGAGTGGGACCTAATGGTGGAGGAGCTATTAGCGAAAGTGAAGGCGAGGATGACAGTTCTAATGATGGCGAGGATAGTGAGTAGGATCACCGATCAAGAATGATTGAAGAATTGATGTTTAAGTTCTAGCTATGTCTATGTTTATTTGGTATTTTGGTTAATTTCCTATTTTGTCAAACTTGAGATTGTGTAAATTGGTTTGTGCCTTTGTGGATTGTGTTATTGACTTAGCCAGTTAAATTAGATGGTTATTTGGATACATGAGAGTCCAATTTTCATTTTATTGCATTTGTTTTGAAATGATCAGTTATTAGAAGTAGTTGTTTCCTATGCAGATGCAGGGGCTTGGTGGAAGTGTAAAATTCCACACAGTAGATGTTGTTTTTTTCTTGTTCATGAGGTGTTTTTGTTAGTTTGCGGTTTTTTGCTTAACCATGGCTTGATAGACTGATGTGGTTGCTGCGGTTTTTACCACCAGTAACCGCGGTTCACCGTTAGCCGCGTTTTACGGTTTTTGGTTAACCGCTAACCGTGCCGGACGCGGTCGCGGTTGTTCAATATTAATATTTTGCGGTTGCGGTAAACCGCAACCGCACCGTTTCCCACCCCTACCGTCTGCTTCATTATGTGGAAAGGTGGAGACAAGAGCGATACAACCAAAATGGGAGGTCGTCCATAGATAAGGAAGGCGTTGTTATGTGCACGTGGAAGGAAGAAGTTGGACGTGCCAATTGGGGGTGCTGAGATGGGTTTGAAAGTGATGGCTAAGATGATTTTAATAGGAAGCTAAGGTCTCTGGGAATTCTTATCAAGGGTAGAAGAGGTTTTAGTCTTCTAAGGAAACGTGGAGCTATTGACGACGTCAACGTTACAAGGTAAGACAATACAAATATTCAGTTAATTAAAGCCACTAGGTGTATCTATAACGAAACCATTGATATGGAGCTTGGGAGATGGAATCAGAACCGAGTGATTGGGACATCATTACGAGGGCATGGTTGTTAATTCAGGTGATAGGTCGGCTTGGAAAGGGAAGAAGCTAAGGTACGAGTATTATTCGACGAGAGTGGTGATCGATCCCAGCTGGTGAACAAAGCGTATCAATTGGCTTAACCAATAAAGTGAGTGTAAAGGAGTAAATTCTACACCTTACATATCCTTTCAAGTGTTACGAGTTTTAAGTATTTTTGTGAAGTGTTGCTATGATTGTTTATGCTCATGATTGATGTTACGTGCTTTGATTGAGCTATGATTTGAAGTGAATGTGTGTGATTTACCTTAAAGCTTTACGAGTTATTGTTAAAGTTTAAGTAGCAAGTTCTTTTTAAGAAGTACTTCACCTTCAAGAAGGTGAAACCGTTTTAAGAGTTTTTAGTCACTAGCGCCAGTCCGTTGTCGTTTGAAATTTTGAGACAGAGCAGCAGTTATGCTCTTGAGACTTTTAAGATGAGCAGCAGTTATGCTATTGAGAATCGTGGTGAAGAGCCACCACGATAAGTTTAAGATGTTAGGGGGAGGAATCGTTACGACTCCCATAACAAAGTTTAAGTTTAAGGAAAGCCTAGATGGCTTCTCATACGTATGACTTGGGCAACCGAACTAGCTAGTGAAGGATCCCACTGTCAGTCAAAAGTTTAAGCCAAGATTTGAGCTTTAAGAAGGGAGAGTAAATTTAGCTCCCGTACAGTTTTAAAAGTTAAGAGTTTTTAAGAGTGGAAGTACAAACAACTTCCACCAATTTAAGTAAGTGCTTTAAGAAGAGTGCAAATTATTAGAAAGTTTAAAACGTAAAGACGTAGACTGACCCCATCTCACCCACTAGGCCTTAGTAAAAGAATGAGCGAGAACCAGCTCGATAGTAGCTAGTTAGAGGAGCAGTTAGAAAGCAGCGAGATTGAGAGAACAGTTCAAGGCAAGCCAGCTAGAGGAGGACGATTTGCACGTCACAGAGGATGCCTAGTAAAGGTTTTCAATAAGCGGCAGCATTAGAAACTTTTTAGTTATTTCATTTTTATGATTATGAGCACAGACTCGAGATTCAGATTAAGATTTTATGATTGAGTTTCGCCCAAGTGTTAGGGCTTTATTTTAAGAAGTTACAGTTTATTCTCAGTATTTGTTAAAGTTATTTATGAAAAGTTCCCGCTATTTTTTTCAAATGTTTTGCTGTTCTTATTTTGTTTCGCGGTTTATAAAGGGTATTTTGGTAAAAGTAGTACCCGGTCAGGTTAGCGTTTTAAATTTTGGTATCAGAGCCGGCACTCATCTGTTCCTTGGTCTCCAAGCAATACTGGAGTGACGATATGAGTTTTTCAAGGCTTCTGTTTTTAAAGGAAAGGAAAAAAAGCAGTGTCGAGTTAAAGGTTTGGGCAAACGAGTCAGGGTTTATTTTGATGATTTTTAGAATCTCCAGTATACTCTAATAATGATAAGGAAATAACTCTAGGAGGCCCCGCGAGACTGTCATACGTCTTGGGAAGGAGAGGAGCAGATTCCTAAGAGGATGTTTAGTGAACTCTTTTTCATGAGCAAGAAGATGTAGTCCAAAGCATCTCATACTCTACGGAGATGCGAGTTGATCGGTATAAGGTTCAGAAAGACGCTAAGTATCTAATACGTCGAAAGGCAGTAGCCAAGGAGTCGTGGACAATGGTGGCCATAATCTAGAGGAGAGGATGCAAGGAAGGTTCGTCGAGTTTGCAAGAATCGAGCGTAGGGCTATAACTCAAGGAGTAGTGGAAGCTAGATTTTAAGCAATGCTAGGGGGCGCTTAAGCAAAGCAAAGGATAAATTAAGAAGGTACATTTCCTTTTAAAAAGATTATCACAAGTGAGGCTTGGAGTCATTACAATGCGTCAAGGCTAGGAGGAGACACGTGTGTGTACACACAACAAAGGAAGAATCCCTTACGGATACAGTACATCCCTAAGAAGAGGAATCGTGGACCTGGGAAACTAGATCGACGGGAAGTCATTGAAAGGAAGGAGTCAATTATCAAGATGAATGATGTAAAGAATGAGGTAAGAGCAAGCGCACTATGTAACTAATAAAGTGCAAGATCAAGTATAAGGTATGTGAGGGATCCCTACCGGATGACGATGTGTTCAGCGGTAGTGAGTTAGGCATGGGGCTGGATGGTGACGAGTTCTGCGGTCTCCATTACCCAATTTTAGATAAGTCAATCGATAGTGATACGTTTCGTGGTAGTCAAGACTCAAGTTGAGGGGCACCTCATTGTGTGGGTAGCCAGGTATAAACAAGCAAGACTAGAGGTGGCGCCAACTAAGCCGAGGAACGAGGAGGGATTCGAGAGACCCTACAACTTACGGTAGCCACAGGAGGTCCAAAATACAAGAGACACAAGGAGCAACGCCGGACCAGGACAGGTTAAGAGTTAGAATCCTCAAACTTGTCTAAGAAAATTCATCAAGCCAGGCGAGGAACGATAAGAAAGTAGAACGTTCAAGGAGAGTTCTAATAATGTCAGGGAAAGTAAGTAAAATCTCCGAGGAGGAATGGCGAGGAGCTACCGACCTAGATTAGGGTATCAAGCTAGAACCAAGCATCGATAAAGGGATTGTGAAAGTAAAGGAAAGATAAGTCCTTGTAGTAGAAGGATTACCTCAGGTGAGAATTTGAGTCATCACAACTAATAAATTTTGAGGTCGAAATTTTTCTTAACGAAGGGGAAATGTGATATCTTAATTTTGGATTTAGGTTCAACAACAACTACTAGGTGAATTGGATCATCATGGCAAACCAAATCGGCATTTTATTTCATCACTTTTGGGTCAAGTGGTGAAATAAAAAGGGCAGTGAGTCACTCAAGGTTTCACGAGTGCTACAAGCCAAGGAAACCTATATGATCAAAGGTAACCAACGAAGTTGTTATGATAAGAATAAATGAACGTAGGAAGGAAGTATAAGTAGGTTGTGAAAGGAAGGATGAGTTCCGAGCAAATTTCGGAGACGAAATTTTTATAAGGGTGGAGGAATGTTACACCCCGCTTTTCCGATAGTCAAAGTGACCATTATGCCCTTGATAAAATTTGTCAAATCCCACCGTAATATTGATGAGGATTCGAAATGCGATCCCTCGGCTCAAACTGTGCAGAGTTTCGATATAAAATGAGTACTTGGGGCATATTATTAGTGCACAGGGGGTATCAACAGATCAACGCAAGGTAGCTGCGATGATGGACTGGCCCAGACCTAATTCAGTTAAGGGGTTACGTGGATTCCTTGGGTTAACAGGTTAACGCAAGTTTGTGCGAGATTATGGTAGAATCAGTAGACCATTAACCGAGCTATTGAAGAAAAATGGGTTCAACTGGTCTCCTGATGCAGAAGCAGCTTTTGTGGCTTTAAAATTGGCAATGTCTAAGGCCCCAGTTCTAACCTTACCTGATTTCAGCATTCTTTTTACCTTGGAAACATATGCTTGTGGCACTAGTGTGGAAGTATTCTTATCACAAGGGGCGCGTCCACTGGCCTATTTCAGTAAAGCATTGGGTCTCAAGAATCAAGGGCTAAGTACATATGAAAAAGAATATCTGGTTGTATTAATGGCGGTTGATCACTGGAGGCATTACCTTGAGGGTCGACACTCGACAGTTTATAATAGTAACAGATCACGAAATCCTCAAGTTCTTTCTTGGACAGAAAGCACACACAGCAATAGAAAAGAAAGGCCTCGTTAAACTCATGGGATTAGACTACCAGATTAAATGCATAAAAGGGAAGTATAATGGAGCTGCTGATGCGTTGTCTCGAGTATTTGATGATGATTCCTTGGCTGCAAGTTGCAATGCCCTGACTTCTGTTCTTCCCGAGTGGTTGGTGGAGATTGAAAACACATATGAAAATAATTCAGAGGTGGCTGATCTTATTGTAGCTACTGCTATCAATAATCAAGGTCCTTCGCTTTGGTCATTCTCAGCTAGGATTCTGAGGTATAGTAGTGTGATTGTGGTTGGCTCTTCAGGGTTCTTGCGCACGAAGTTGCTGCATATGTTCCATTCATCTCCAGTAGGTGGTCATTCAGGTGCCCAAGGCACTTATCAACGCCTCAAATCCTATTTCTATTGGTGTGGAATGAAGGCTGTTTTTGTCAAATGGGTATCTGAGTGTGAGATCTGCCAGCGTTGTAAGGATGAGACGGTTGCTTCCCCATGTCTTCTACAGGCACTTCCTATTCCAAAACAAGCCTGGCAAGACGTGAGTATGGATTTTGTAGAGGGGCTGCCAAATTCCCAATGAAAACAAGTGTTGATGGTGGTGGTCGATAGGTTCACCAAGAATGCTCATTTCTTTGGCCTCCAACACCCCTACACAGCTCCTAAAGTTGCTCGGGTATTCTTCGATGGAGTGTTTAAGCACCATGGTATGCCCTCCACCATCGTGTGTGACAGAGACTCCACTTTCACTAGCAGTTTTTGTGAGAGTTCTTCTGGTTACAGCAGACAGATATCCACTACTCTACTGCTTACCATCCACAAAGTGATGGACAAATAGAGAGAGTCAATCACTGCGTGGAGGACTAACTTAGGTGTATGACATTCCTTCATCCTCGGGATTGGGAAAAGTGGCTTACACTAGCTGAGTGGTGCTACAACACTCACTTTCATCTTAATCTGCAAATGTCGCCTTTTGAAGCTTTGCATGGGTTTCCACCTACGTTCTTTGGCTTGAGTCATGATGTTACTACAACAGTGGGTGCTGTCGAGGAGACATGAAGTGTCAACATCAGCTAGTACAATTCCTGACCAATAACATCACTAAGGCTCAAAACCTCCAGAAGCAATATGCAGACCATAGGCGTTCTCAAAGGGTTTTGCAGGTGAATGATTGGGTTTATCTTCGTCTTCAACCTTATAGGCAAGGATCAGTAGTGGGAAGACAAGGGAACAAGCTGAATGCTCGATATTTTGGCCCTTATAAAGTCCTTGCCAAGGTGGGCAGCGTAGCTTACAAGCTGGCTTTACCTGCAACTTCCAAGGTACATCCTGTCTTCCATGTCTCGCAACTGAAGCTGAGTCGCTCTATTGTCCCCCCTGCTACTCTCCAACTTCCTAAGGAAGATGAGAATGGTACCCTAAAGCTTGCTCCTACATGCATCTTAGCAAGATGGTTTGTCAACCACAACAACTGAGTTGTTACACAGGTTATCGTGCAGTGAACGCATCAGGCTCCTGAAGATGCTACTTAGGAGGATCTGCTCTCTTTTCAAGCTCAGATTCCCTCTTTTCCTTCTTAGAATTCAGCTTGAGGACAAGCTGTGTTTGAAGGGAGAGGGTTTTGAAACAACCCAGCCAGCTGGCATTGATGACGTGTATAAGGGGGGCCAATGTATAAAAGGGAAAGACTGATCTGTAATTGGTTAACTTTTGACCAATCTGTTGAGCTGTAGCTACTTTACTCTTTTAGTTCAATATCAATAAAACAAGAGACTCTTTTCCCTCTCAGACTCTTTCTTCTTCCTTTCATCCCCCTCTTTCACCAGATTCACCAACAACGATCCTTACAAAGCACTAAACCACTTACAAGTGTTCCCCTCTGGTCACCACCAGCACAAAGGCGACTCTAATGTGGAACAGCTTCCAGGCAGGAGGCAGTGGCGGAGGTGCATCTGCGTGTGACAACCACTATCATTCCGACAACAAACCTATAGTTGCACTCTCCACGGGATGGTTCAACAAGAAATCAAGGTGTCTCAACTTCATCAACATTCATGGGAATGGTAAGACTGTTAGGGCCATGGTGGTTGATGAATGTGACTCTACCATGGGGTGTGATTCTGATCATGACTATCAGCCTCCATGTCCTAACGACATCGTTGACGCGTCCAAGGCAGTGTGGAAGGCGTTGGGTGTGTGTGAAAGTGACTGGGGCAATCTGGATATCTCATGGTCTGATGTTAATTGATTATTCACATTTGACTGTTTATGTGTGTGGTTTGTTCATCATAGTTTCTCAGTGTTAATATTTTTTCCGAGTATGTATTGTTTTTGTGCATGGTTGTTCATCGTAGTTTCTCATTGTTAATGGCTTACTTCTCGAGTGTCCGTCGATGCTCTTATCACCCAGTAACATATCAAAAGCTTGATCGGTAAATGTTGTATGTCTGAATTTAGTTTTAGTAAAAATGAAACTCTGGAAATGAAGCTCTTAGA
Source organism: Linum tenue (assembly GCA_946122785.1). NCBI lineage: Eukaryota > Viridiplantae > Streptophyta > Magnoliopsida > Malpighiales > Linaceae > Linum > Linum tenue. The sequence continues at coordinate 27,668,042 of CAMGYJ010000007.1, forward strand.
TCTGACCGTACATATCGTGGTTTGGATCACCAGTTCATGAGGGAAACCCGAACGGACATGGAGTGTACGAAACTGTTTCTAGGGTAACAAAGGAATGGAATATGCCGGGGAGTCTTCAAAGGGCAAGGGAATTGCCAAGTAACGACTGAAATGGTGAGTAGATTCTAACCCTAAATTTATACCAATTCAAATGCAGTATTTAAGTCATGAAGCGACTCAAGTATATGACACAACATGAGGTATTCGGGTCATGAAGCGGCCCTAGTATAAAGCATAAATATCAATTGAATGTGATATGAATTAAATGCCTATGATATGATAATTATGTTATGAATGTGATGATGATAAGGTGATGAATGTGATGATGATTGTCTGATGAATGTCAATGTCCACTAGAGAGGCCATTGATCAGATGTTTATGTTAAAGTATGATATTGATGTGGTAAAATGGTAAAGGCTAAGGGCTTAAAGATAATAACGTGATAAAGTAATGATGCCAATGGGCGTAAGAGTATTGATATGAGGAAATGATATGTAATGAGTGATAAGTAAAAGTGATTTGTGTATGACTATGTGACAATATGTATGAAATGTGATAAATGATGACTGTGAATGAGAAATGTAATGTGTATGTGATGTGATATGGCCTAAAAGGCGATGTTACTGTACTGGAAAGCCTATTAGGCGATGAAGGGATAATGTATAGCCTGAATGGCTATATGATGATACTGGAAGATCCTAATTGGCAATACTGTGATACTAGAAGGCCTGTAAAGCGGAAATGTGATGATACTGAGACACCCTAATTGGCTGTCGTGTGATACTAGAAAGCCTGTAAGGCAGAAATGTGATGCTGGGAATCCTATAAGGCGATGATGTGCTTATATAAAATGGTGAATGTGACTATGTGAATGCTATGATTACGTGAATGGATATGCGTTAAATGATTGATGATACTGCTGGATATTTTTTATGTGACTAACTAAAGAATTGTCGTATCACCTGAATTAAACTTAAATATGCCCATTGTGTACTCTATAATATGAGGGTTTGACAGGCACGACACTTGATGCCAAAAGCTGCGAAGTGATATAGGGTTCGACTGGCTCGGCACATGGTACCAAAAGCTGCGAAATGATATAAGATCTGACCAGCCAGACACATGATGCCAAAAACTGCGAAGTAATATAGGGTCCGACTGGTCCGGCACATGGTGCCAAAAATTGCGAAATGATATAAGGTTCGACCGGCCCGACACTTGATACCAAAAGCTGCGAGATACCCGAGGGAGTACACGACGTGGCAAAGTAATGAAAATGCATATAATGAACCTAACCAACTATGCGTATGGGTATGTGTGTGTATGTGTGCAAGATTGATCATGGGAATGTGAATGATGTGCTGAACTATTTGTGGGCATGACTGAATATGTGTGAACTGATGATGCTTACCATCGTGTTGTGTGTTCCATGTGATGTTGATTGAGATAAATGGATGTGAATGGGATGATCGTGTCTTAGCACCGAGATATGATATAATGATGTGACTGATACTAAATGGAAAAATAAGGTGTTCTATCACCCTGGAATGTGAGTGTTACTGGATAGTGGTAGAGAGGTGTTATGAAAACCCAGAGATTGTTCAACCATAGAGTATCATGAAATCATAACTGAACATTAAATGTTATAAATTGAAACCATAAGCAACAAGATCTAGAAGTAAATTATATGTACGTTACAAAAGGGTGCCATGCAAAATACTACTTATCTATTATTTTTCATTTAGGTTTAGAATTTACTCATTGAGCGATGACTCATCCTTCATCAAACATTTTTCCCTAGATCCAGAGCAGTTGCAAAAAGTGGTAAAAGTAGAAGTAGTGGTTTCAAGCTTCAGATTTTGATTCACGAGGTGCGCGGAGGACTGAGCATGTTTCAACATGAAATCTAGTGTCAAATTGTTTTCCCTTTTGTACTTGATTTGTAAAGTTTTTAATCGGGCACGAAAATATTTTTATGAGTTTTACGTATTTTATGTAAAAGTGAGTGTTTTAGGGTGTTACACCCTAACTCTGATCTTTGTTCTTTTTTGTGCGACTTTGATAACTACGAGTACGAGTTTCGTGCTCGTATCAAGTGGTGTAAGAGCTCTGGTTCAACAAAGTGGCGAGAGGACTTATTTCTTCTCGTACGAGATCCAAAGACCCCATAGCAAACCGCGTTGCAAAGGAAGATTCTTAGTCATAAGAAGAAATCACATTCGAAGAGCAAACCATGGAGCCAAACCTTGTAGAAGCAATGAAAAGCTTATAGCACAGATGGCTTAGATGGGAGCTTTGCTTCAAACCCAGCAGGACGCTACCAAAGTCCAGCTCATTGAAACCATCAAGCACCTGGATACCCTAATCACTAGGTTGGAGACGCAACCAGTGGGTAATCAACCAGAAAATCTAGTAGCTTTTGCAGCTCAGACTGGAGCTGTGAATCGAGAGGGCTTAGAGCAGATCGAGCTCGTCATGATTACATAGATTATTACCACGATTATGGTGAAAGACCACTAGAAATAGAAGGCTATGACGTTGATCCGATTCAAGGAATCAAACTGGTAATCACTTCGTTTCAAAGGACCAATAGTGCTTCAGCTTACCTTGATTGGGAGAGTAAAATGGTTTTGTTCTTTTAGTGAAATCGTTACCCAGATAATCAAAAAGTCCATCTTCGACGAAGAAGAAATCTACAACCTTTCATCTCTACTTGGGAAGAATTGAGAGGCCTAATGCGTGATTGATTCGTGTCTCCTTTTATCAAAGAGAACTTCATTATTCCTTGTAAGGAATTCGACAAGGAGCCCACTCTATTGATGAATACTTGAAAGAGCTTGAATTGCTCTTGATGAGGGAAGATGTGAGGTAAGACAAGGAAGCAACAATTGCCCAATTTCTACATGGGCTCAACCGAGAAATCAGGCAGGAAGTCAAGCTTTGTCAGTTTGGGGGGTTGGAGGAAGTGGTTCATCTAGAAATGAAGGTGGAGAGGCAGCTGAAAGTCAACTATGGAAGAATGTATTCCCCTTAAAAGCCTGCGTCCGAGATTACTTCAAAAAATGAGTCCCAAATTACCAAGCAAGAATGATCTAAGGTTGTACAGAGGAACACTACCCCTGTCATTCAAGCCCGACCTAAAGGATCAGCTGGAAGCATCCAATGGTTCAAATGTCTTGGTTGAGGTCAAAAAGCAAATCAGTGCCCCCAATAAGAAAGCGTTGTTTCTATCGTATGGCGAATACTGATAGACCGTTATTTACACATGTTTTGACCCCTGTTCTTACACCGTTTGAGGTATTGATTCTCGTGTTTTAGGCCGATTTCACGATAGGTTGTGCTTGGTTGTGATATTTCAGGTCCTAGTACGTGAATGGAGGCTTGGGAGCGAGTTTGAGGTCGATTGGACGAAGATCGGACGCATGGCGAGGTTCTAAGGAAGCCACACGGGCAGTCCTGGGTATCACACGGCCGTGCAAATTGCAATTGTGGCCGTGTGACTTTCGCCGAGAGCAAACACGGGCATCCCAGGAAATCCACACGGCCGTGCGACCCTGGCCGTGTGGGAAGCCTGAAGATCGAACTAATTGATACGCTGGGTTTCGACTCACACGGCCAAATGGGTGAGCCACACGGCCGTGTGGCCTGCCCGTGTGAGTCGGGAAATTCTGGTTTTTCAGCCAATTTCGATCCAAAAGTGAGAGAATCGGATTTTGAGAGCAAAAACAGAGCCCTAGAGAGAGAAAGTACGAAGAACACATCCTAGAAGCTATCTTGGAGCTGGGTTTCATCGAATCGAGCTTGGAGATCGTCATAGAAGTGGAAATCATCATCCCGGAGCAGATTTTCCTCATCATTATGAGTATGACTACTCCGATTACTGTTTTCTCCTCTCTCTCTATGGAGTAGAACCCTTCTCTCACTTGGGTATGAAGAACCCTAGTTCCTTGTGTTAGGGATTTGATTGTAATGACTTGGGATGATTATACTGTTTGGTTTTAATCGAATGAGGCATGTTTATTGAATTGTTTGAAGTCTGATCAGCTTTTCTCGATTTCTGCTGCAACCTGAGATAGATAGAATCTGATTAAGTTGTTAGAGCCTCTTCATTCGATAGTAGGAGATTGGTTATACGAGAGTTAGCCAGTTTACTGCTTTGTACTGGAATTCAATTCCAGTAGTGGAGTTCTGTGCTTATTGCTTCAGCTTTCTATCCTGGTGAAGACTAGTCGTCTGCCGGATAGTTAGACTGAGAGGGCTTGGTCAGCTTAAGAGATTCCAAGCTACTGTCGGATCTTCCGCAGTCTAATCAACAGTGAATCAACCCAGGGGAATTACAATTGAACCTAATCAAGGGGCTAGGGGGACTCATTCCCGAGTGACTCTTTCCTGCTTTTGAAAACCGAACCATTTCCTGCTTTCTTAATGCTTTTGCTTTAAACAACAATCACTCGAATTAGTTTGCTAGATAATAGATAATCACGGAGTAAGCAGTAGATCTAGACCCCGGGTTGATAATAGAACTTGCCTGTTACTGCATTCCCGGACTGCGATTACACTTGGTCGCAGTTTGGTGTTGTGTTTTGGCGTGTCAAGTTTTTGGCGCCGTTGCCGGGGACCCTCTAGGTTATTGGGGAAACGTGAGAATTTGTTACTCTAGGTTTTTTCTTTTCTTTGCCACCCTTGCTTTTCACTTGGGTGTTATGTTTTTGTTGGTGCAGCTCTGAAACATGGATCCTCATGGCTTCTCCAACCATTGGGGGTATCAACCGCCATCCGTGTGGTATTGCCCCGAGACTTCCTGGAGCAATCAATGAGGAGAAGACTATGGATTCGGATGTCAGTACCAACCCCCCTACTATGGAGAACAACCAAACCCTTGGGAACCTCAAGAACAATATCCTTTTCAAGAAGAGTTCCTGCCACAACCAGAGGGGCCATCTGAGTTGGTGTTAGGCACGGAGGCCTTCGCGGGCCACTCTGCAGAGCCATGCTACACTGCACTGGAAGATCCAAACAAACAATTAAGGCTTCTCGTGGAGCAGTTTGCTCGAGACACTAAGATAGCATGATCCAAGATGGATCTTCAAATCCAAGCCCTTGCCTCGTCCGATCCCTCATTTCTCCATGACATGTAGCAGACTGTTCAGTGCTCAGCGAAGCAAACAGAGTGGGTGAAGCAAGTTTGCTCACATCCTGCTCAAGATCACCTTTCTGCTACTACGCTAGAAGAGGTGGAGAATGACAAGGGCAACGGGGGCGTTGAGGAGCCTACAGAAGTTATCACAGAGAACTCCCATGATGATCATGATCAGGAAAGTCCTCTGGTGGCAGATCACACCGTTCCTCATTTATGCTCTAACATGCTGGGCCTATGCGAGGAGATGCAAGATGATCCCGTTGAAGAAATTGCTTGGCGACTTGCTCTCCAATCTGTTCTAGAAGAAGAAGAGCGAGCAAGGATGAGGAAGGAAGTTGTGGAGGATGAGGAAGAAAGTAAAGAAGAGGTAGTTCTTGATCTTTTCCAAGGGGAGAGACCACATTTTGAAGAAGGAAGGGGGGTTGTGGAGGCAATTGGCGTCCAGGCTGAGGATAAATTGAGGTGGAAGAGGCTTGCACCGGGCCTATGTTACATTTGATATCTCCACCAAACTTCGAGGAGCTGCTTGGCAAGGACCCATTTGCAGTGTCTCTTTGCCAGACTAAGACCACATCAACATCAATCCCTCTTGGTGGATGCGATGGTGGTCAATCGAATATATCTTATCTGGTTTGGGGCAATGAGACAAGAGCAGACGCGAAGGAGAGGTCTCGAGAGTGGAGACTTCATCTTCCTCACGGCCACGAGCCATCTTCATCACCTATCACATCACATGCTCGTGACTTGAGACTCCACCTCATTAATGAGAACCTCAACTTCAAGGAGGTTTTGGGGTGGACCGAAACTTAGGAGCCACCGTCTGGCTAAGAAGTAAAAGAAGCGCTTGTGGGGAGGCAACCCCACCAAGGTTTGTTTTTCTTTCGCTTGTTTTTGTCGGTTTGTCCACTTGGAACTATGGTTTCTATCACCCAGTGTGTTTTGCTGATGCTAGCCCCGCTGACTGGTCCACTTCCAGTCCCCCAGCAGTGTTTCAATCCGGTAACATCGTTCCCCTTCTCTCTCCCTCTACTCCATTGAGGGCAATGTCGTGCTTAAGTATGGGGGGGTGCTTTGTATCGGTTGGAACATATATCTGTGTGCTTGGAGCCTAGTCCGCTGTCCGAATCTTACGATTTGAGGGCTCCAAGTACTGCTGTTTGATCATATTGGCACTGTGTTTTGATTGATGAATTGAATGGTTTTCGGATTGATGCATGACAGCTTGATTTTGACTAGGACAACTTATGATGAGGACTGAGACGTGCAGTAGAATTGTGTAGGGGTTCAGTTTTTCAACTGTTTGCTTGCCAACTGTGACTTGGATTGATTACTTGTTCTTGACAGTTGTTTATGCATCTAGTTCAGGGTATCAGAATGTGAGATAGAGCATATAGGTAGCCATGTGAGATTTGAGCCTGCTCGTTTCTTTCTTGTGCGATAGATCCCTCTTCCATGATGTGCAGCATTCACGTTGCCACTAGCTAAGATGATGGGGGCATAGGATTAGCCCACGCCCAAATTGACTGTCCTGATGTGTCATATCCTCTAGTCAGCCCCTTTGAGCCGTGTGTTATCCTTTCTTTTTGGTCTATAATGAAAAATCACCCTTTTGCATCTTTTAGAAGGTTCCACAGAGTGGTTTTTACATATTCTCTGCTGTTTCTGCTAAAGTTTATGTGAGTGTTGGAGGTAGTGCTTAAAAGTTGGGCAGGTGTTTGAATTATGTGTAGAAGTGGTGGCTCTCTTAAGAAATGAGAAGGAAATGAAAGAAAAACAAAGAAAAAAATCGAAAGCAAAAGAGAGCCACTACCAAGAATCTGAATAATGCCCAGTAAGTAGTGTTTCTTAGCAGTCTGGCTTGGAAATGCTGACATTTATACCTCCTTCGCTTTTGTGCTCTTGAGATATTGAGTAATGCAGAATAGCAGAAAGGAAATACCGGTTTGTTTGACTTTGATTGTGTGGGTTTGGAAATGTGGAACCTTGTGCTATGAATACTTCCACCACTTAAAAGGCCTCTTCCCCATGTCCAAGACCCTAGCCAGTCATTTGAACCTGTGTCTAAGACCTCCGGATTAGTTAGTGGTGACACCCCATATGTGAACTCTAGCATTTAGAGGATGTCATCATGGTGAAGAGATGTTAGGGATTGAGAGAAATAGCATGCGCATTTTTCGCATCAAATTGTCCTGACCCCACTGGTCGAGAGTGAGTGATTCATTTTCATAGTCTATATACTCTTGTACCCCGGTGAGGACCTAGATTGCTTGGTCTCTGTTCTGATGTCTTGAGTTGGATGCATGAGTTGACTGTTTTGAGTAAGTGGTTGAGTCAAGTCTAGGTTGGCTGGTGAACAGAAGAGAGACTCTTCCTTTACTCGATTTTGCTGCACTCGAATGTCCTTTGTGGTGGTTGTCCAGGTTGCTATTGAGGTTGTTCATGTATTGATGTTTGAAAACCAGTACGACTCATGTGTTCTGTGCCTTTATGACTTGTCCCCAATGTTGGTTGATTGAAATTTGTAAGCTTACCTTGTGTCTGACTTGGTTTGCTTGGGGACAAGCAAACGGTTAAGTATGGGGGAGTTTGATAGACCGTTATTTACACATGTTTTGACCCCTGTTCTTACACCATTTGAGGTATTGATTCTCGTGTTTTAGGCCGATTTCACGCTAGGTTGTGCTTGGTTGTGATATTTCAGGTCCTAGTACGTGAATGGAGGCTTGGGAGCGAGTTTGGGGTCGATTGGACGAAGATCGGATGCATGGCGAGGTTCTAAGGAAGCCACACGGGCAGTCCTGGGTATCACACGACCGTGCAAATTGCAATTGTGGCCGTGTGACTTTCGCCGAGAGCAAACACGGGCATCCCAGGAAATCCACACGGCCGTGCGACCCTGGCCGTGTGGGAAGCCTGAAGATCGAACTAATTGATACGCTGCGTTTCGACTCACACGGCCAAATGGGTGAGCCACACGGCCGTGTGGCCTGCCCGTGTGAGTCGGGAAATTCTGGTTTTTCAGCCAATTTCGATCCAAAAGTGAGAGAATCGGATTTTGAGAGCAAAAACAGAGCCCTAGAGAGAGAAAGTACGAAGAACACATCCTAGAAGCTATCTTGGAGCTGGGTTTCATCGAATCGAGCTTGGAGATCGTCATAGGAGTGGAAATCATCATCCCGGAGCAGATTTTCCTCATCATTATGAGTATGACTACTCCGATTACTGTTTTCTCCTCTCTCTCTATGGAGTAGAACCCTTCTCTCACTTGGGTATGAAGAACCCTAGTTCCTTGTGTTAGGGATTTGATTGTAATGACTTGGGATGATTATACTGTTTGGTTTTAATCGAATGAGGCATGTTTATTGAATTGTTTGAAGTCTGATCAGCTTTTCTCGATTTCTGCTGCAACCTGAGATAGATAGAATCTGATTAGGTTGTTAGAGCCTCTTCACTCGATAGTAGGAGATTGGTTATACGAGAGTTATCCAGTTTACTGCTTTGTACTGGAATTCAATTCCAGTAGTGGAGTTCTGTGCTTATTGCTTCAGCTTTCTATCCCGGTGAAGACTAGTCGTCTGCCGGATAGTTAGACTGAGAGGGCTTGGTCAGCTTAAGAGATTCCAAGCTACTGTCGGATCTTCCGCAGTCTAATCAACAGTGAATCAACCCAGGGGAATTACAATTGAACCTAATCAAGGGGCTAGGGGGACTCATTCCCGAGTGACTCTTTCCTGCTTTTGAAAACGAACCATTTCCTGCTTTCTTACTGCTTTTGCTTTAAACAACAATCACTCGAATTAGTTTGCTAGATAATAGATAATCACGGAGTAAGCAGTAGATCTAAACCCCGGGTTGATAATAGAACTTGCCTGTTACTGCATTCCCGGACTGCGATTACACTTGGTCGCAGTTTGGTGTTGTGTTTTGGCGTGTCAAATACTTATTGGGTCGTCCATGGAAATATGATCATTGAATTATTCATGACGGAAGACATAATAGCTACCAGTTGAAGCAAGGAGATCGAACATTTATGTTCAAACCATTGTCGCCAGCTGAGTCCGAGTAGATCAACAACAGACGAAGTTGAATTGCGCAAGGGAGAAATGAAATCCAAGTGGCTCGAAGTCGGAGGATGGAAGTGGAACCCATCTTATGGCTCAAAGACACATGTTGATTGCTATGAGATGAATTCAGTTGGGAAGTTCTGGTGATGGGCTCTCTTGCAAGAACACACAAGTTTTGAGGGAAAAACTTCCTCAACAGAGAGGGACTGATGCAATTCTCCAACCGACCGAGAATCAAAAGGTCGCGATCAGGGCTAGCGAATGAAAGACCCCCAACCAAAAGGGACGAAATCCACGGTCGCGGATTAGAAGGAGGGATCGGGGATTGGGAATAGACGATGCCTCGATCAAGAAGGATGCATTCCCCGATCGGGGAACAGGAGAAGGGTGACCGAGAAAAAGCCTCCGACAGGTTCAAATTACTTTTACTGTTTAGGATTCTTTTCCTTTTCTAGTATTTGATTAGTTTTTGTTTCTTTGGCCTATTTAAAGGCTTAGACGCAAGTTTTAGGGCAGACTTTGTAAATTATTGATTTTATTCTTGTTCACTGAGTTTTGGCTTGTGAAATTTGTGTTTTGTATCAATCGAGTATTCTCCTTGATTATGGTCGAACTTCTACCCTATATTGATAGAGCCTTCTCCAAGGTGTGAGATTGCAAATCAATTCCGCTTTATCCCTACTCTAATATCTGCTCTTGGCTCTGCAACTTTGATAACTACGAATACCAATTCCATGTCGTATCAAAAGGTGTGGATCACACCTTGTTGGAAAACTTTGTTTGGACCAATTTTAGTTGTTGTTTGGTCCAAACAAAGTTTTCAAACAAGGTGTGATGATAATTGATAATTCACATTTGGTTGTTTCTGTGTTTATTCATCAGTGTTTCTCATTTTGTACATACATGCATAATCCAATCCCAATCCGCCATATCAGCGCCCCTTCTATCGTTTGGAAAGCCTTTTATTTTTTCCCCTTAATCTTTAACAGACGATTTCTCACTCGTTTTAAGTTGGAATTTAATTTTTTTGCACAGTTAGATCAGATTAATTGTCCTCTTCAAAATGATATTCACTTTGATATATTTTGGAAACAAAAAAACAATTTTTTACCAGTTTATACCATATGGTGTTGACTGGTATTGAAATAAGAGCATATCATATAGTATTAAAAGCGTACCATTGTGGTAAGAACATACTAAGACTATAGGATGGTTGAATACATGATAGTAGGAGTATACTAACTGTTATTTACGACTTTCAACATTGTGTACCACAAGATACCACCTTGTACCACAGTGGTATTGTGTGGTATATTTTTGTCCTGTATTTTGTTCACCAATAAATTTGTAGATCCAATAGATCATGATGAACTCGTTCATTCTTGCAAAAAAAAAAAATTCAAAAAGACTTAAAAATGAAGGAGATACCATATGGTATGGGATTGGTAATGAGAGGCATGAAATTTTTTTTCTCAAAAAAGATTGAAAATGAATCTCATTTTGTATAGCACAAAGAACTCGTTCTATCTGTGAAAAAAAATTGAAATCCGAATAAAAATGAAGAAGATAAGAGCCGATTAAAAAACTAAAAAAAAAATTTTAATTCTTCATTCTTAAATCTGGAGTCCTTTCAAGAGCCGTTGCTGTGTTTGTGATTATATGTTTGTATTGATATTCTATCATTGGTAACATATTGAAAGCTTGAACGGAAAATATTGGATGTCTGAATTCTGTTTGTATAATTGTTATTTCTTGGGGATCACGTTTAACCGGGAACCGTGAGCCCGTACAGTCCAGAAACAGCGCCGGTGGAGATAACGGTTAACCGGATACCGTCAAACCGTACAGTCCAGAATCAGCTCCGGTCTCGATTAGCGCCGTTCCGCGTCTTCCCAGTCCGGTCTCAAACCGTTTTGCTTTCGAGAACCGTACTAGCAACTTATAAAAGGCTCCAACTTTCTATTTTTTTCATTCCATTCAGCTTCCCCCAACTTAGGGTTCACAGTTCAGTCTAAAAAAAGAGTAGGGTTCACAGTCGCTGCCAGCCCTCTACACAGTCGACCCATCTCCGTCCCCTGAGTACCGTCGCCGGTCTCCGGCCAGAATCAGCTGCCTCTTCTCTTCTCTGTTCGTCTGCATTTCTTTTTTAGGTAAATCCATTCTTCTCACTGAGAAACTTAACTGACTCATTCTATGCTTTGGACGTTGACAATTTGCATCATTGTGCAGAGGAAGAAGAATGACGAGTGATGAAGATGTTCAACTTCCATTACGTTCCACTAACAAAAGACGGCGTCATCGAATTGGTGGAAATGAGTCTACTGCGGAAAACCCACCACCACCAACAACGGTTGAGGCAACTAAAGGGAAGAGGAGGGTAGCGGAGCCTGCTGCTGCTGCGGATTCAAAGAAGAACGGTACTAAATCTCCCCTGAAAAACCAGCGTATGCTCTGCAAGAGAGATACGGGAGGGGAAAATGGTGAAATGATGCAATTAGAAGGAGGACTTCAGCCATGTTCAGATGCTGAAAGGATGAAAATTTTGAGCGATTGGAAGTTCGATCAGACTGAAGCTAGGATTCGTTTAGCAGAAATGATCATTCTAGATTCCTTGCCGTTTAGGTACGTTGAGCGCGAAGGGTTTAGAACGTTTATGGCGCGTGCTTGTCCTATGTTTGAGATTCCTAGTTGGAAGATCGTTAGACAGGACTGTTTTAGGTTGTTCCTCGAGGAGAGGTACAAGTTGAAGGAGTATTTCGCAGATAATGCTTCAGGGAGGGTTTCTATCAGCACTAATCGTTGGACGTGTGCTCGGAACTACAATTACATGTCTGTAACGGCTCACTTTGTTGGGAAAGACTGGAAGTTGCACAGAAGGGTTATCAGCTTCTTTCGAATTACCAGCCGCAAGGGCTGCGATATCGGAGGGCAAATCGCAAGTTGCCTGGAAGAGTGGGGGTTGAAGAGTGTTTTCTCCATCACTGTTGACAATGCAAATGTGAGGGATGATGCAGTCAGCCATTTAAGGGATAAACTTGTCACTTGGGGGAGCAGTATTAGGTATGGCACATATCTTCATACGCGATGTGTTAGTCATATCATCAATTTGATCGTCACTGATGGGTTGGAGGAAATCGGCATATCAGTGAGTCAGGTGAGAGAGGCCGTGAGATGGACACTTGCGTTACCTTCTAGGTATGCTAAGTTCAAGGAATTTGTTGCCTTTCACAACATTGAGACAAAGAGGAAGTTGTGCCTGGATGAGCCTAATAGGTGGGATTCAACTTGCTTCATGTTGATGGCAGCTGTGATATTTGAGAAGCCATTTGAGTCACTTGAGAGATCAGATCCTAATTTCAGGTCGGATCTTGAGGCCCAAAGGTATAAAGATGAACCAATGGGTCCTCCAACACCAACTGATTGGAATAATGTAAGGAATTTGTGCAAATACCTGAAACAATTCTATGAGTTCACCTTGCTCGTCTCCGACGCTTCCTATGTGACTTCCCATCTATTTCTTAGAGAATTTGGAAAGATGTTCCATTACAGCTATACAATGGAATCCAGTGAAGATGGCGAGGTTAGAATCATGGCCTCAAAAATGCATAACAGAGTTGCAAAGTACTGGTCTGAGAAGGATGATGTAAATGCGAGAATGAATAGGTTGTTTTACATAGCCGTGGTGCTTGATCCTAGACACAAAATGGAGTATCCAAAGTATATCTTGAGAAAGCTGTATGGAGAAGCTAGAGGGGACCAATTGGTGGAAGAGCTGAAGGAAGAACTCGTTGAGCTGTTTGAGCATTACCAAAGAATGCTCATGCCTGCCAACCAAAGAACCAAAAGTTATGTTGCGATGGAGATTCCTAAGGTGGATGTGCGCAAACAAACTGGTGGTTTTAATGATAGTTATGATGAGAGCAGGGATGATGTTTATAGAACTGAACTGGAAACATACCTGGCCGAGTTTCGTGAGCCTAATGGGACCCTACCGCAAGAGTTTGATATCCTGAGATGGTGGATGATCTATGCGGTGAGGTATCCTATATTGAGCGAGATGGCGAAAGACATCCTCGCTGTCCCTATATCCACTGCATCATCCTCTAAGAGCCCTTTCGATACGGAGGGCCAAGTGTTGGATTCCTTTAAGAGTTCTTTGACTCCCAAAATTATGGAGGCTCTCATATGTAGTGAAGATTGGTTGAGATCTTCGAATTACTCATCGCCACTTTCCAAGGATGATTATGAGGATCCAGAAGAACTTGAAAATGGTAATAATTTTTTCTCTATCAAGTAGTTTTGATTCATATCTGTGCTCCATTTGTTGAGACTGATTTTCCTATACATTTGACTTAGCGTTCCAATCTATGGTTCGGACCGTGAATGCTTCTATTCTGGGAGAAGAAGATGAAGAAAGTGATTCAGATTCGAGTCAGGAGAATGAAGGCAGTTCATCGGACTGATTCAACTTTGCTTTTGGTAGTACCTGATGTCTTTTCGGTTTATGGTCTATGGATGATATCTATTTTCTTGCTGTGTATGGATTATGTATCTGTGGTCTATTGACGATTATGGGTTGATGAATGGACTGTAGTCTAGATGATCGTTCTTGTATCTCTATTATGGATTTATGGTTATATGGATGCTGGTCCATGGAGCTCCTGGAGATTGCAAGTTTGAATTAATGCAAGAAGTTTCTCCCACTAGTCGGCTGTGGGTTGAGTTTCTGATTAATAAGCAAAGATTGGATCACTAATTGGGTGGATTTCGTTGGTTCGAGTCTTTTAGATGAGATCCCTTCATCTAGGTAAACTGGCATGCCTATGTGGGAAAAAGTTGTTTTCTTACACTTGCAGTTAAGCCAACAAACAGGAATTTGAGGCCAATTGTCAAAAATAGACTAAAATGATACTCGATGAATGAAACAAAATATTACCGGTCTACCGCCACTACAAAAAGAGAGAAGAAAAACCATGAAGAAGATGACTCTCCTCATGATCGCCATTCTAGTTTTGGTTGTGACCTATGTTGAAGGGCAGAGCTGCATCCAAGTGGGCACGTAACGGGCGGAATCCGACTGCTTTAAAACAATGCAAGAGAGGAATCCGACTGCCTTAAAACCGGCAAGCACTGCACCACAAAGGAGACTCTAACATGGAACAGCTTCGAGATTATCAGCCGCCTTGTCCTAACAACATTGTCAACACATCAAAGACAGGGTGGAAGGCATCAGGAGTGTCGGAGAGTGACTGGGGTGATCTGTATATCTCCTGGTCTGATGCTTAAAGCTTGCTTCTTTGTTTATGGTTATGATCAGTTTTCTCATGTTTTAATAGATTTTACTGCGTGTATTGTTTTCTGAAAGGTGCGAGTACTCTATCATCTCTATATATTTATGTGCCATATTACAATGACTAGAATGTAGAAACTGCAGCTTTGTTGGATTGTGTATTGTCTTACGTGTATCTTCATATTGCAAAGTTTCCACTCCTGAAGCAGAATGACTTTTGTTCTCGTCTCCAATAGAGGTTCTCTGTTTTCACATCTTGAAGCAGAATGGAGAGCTGCAGTTTATGCACATTGGCTCAAGTTCTGGGAAGTTCAAACTTCACCAGAAGGGTTCTTATGCTTGCAAAGTACACACTAATCTGGAACTTCTTCCGTTCAAGACAACTGGAGTTCCTACCATTACAACCTTTAATCATTCGAGCTGACCAAAACTCATCGCCTACCCGGTAATGGTTCACATCACATGCTTTATGCAAGCCTAGGTACGGGAGTGGCTTCTGAAGGTGGTAGTGTAACTGATCGTAACAGCTCTAGGGAGAAGAGAAGCCCGAGGAAGTGAGAGAGGATTGTGTTTGCTGATGCCTGCAGGAAACATAGCATACAGCATAATTAGTACGTAAGACAACGAAAACTGTGAACAGTCTCTGCCAAAGAAATTACTGTCCCTGGTAATTCAACAGTTGGGAACCACGACGTAGCAACCAGATAGCAGAGAAGCAGGCTCAATGAGAGACAATATACCTGCACCAAGAAAACGTCCAATGCAAGAACAGGACTGTATCCTGGAGAGATCCCCTGGTAATAAGGGTTTGCAGAAGAAGTCAATGCCTTGGCTACCAATGTCCCTACTGTGGCTTGCATACCAAGAACAGCAGCACCCATCCCCAACAGATTCAAGATGATGCCATTTCTCAAGCCTTTTACGACCTCAGCCCGAGGTGGTGCCTGAAACCAACAGAAACTGATGAAACACGAGGCATATGAAACAGATATACCCAGAGAATTCAGTTGTCTCGACAATAAGTGGCTCCCAAGCAGTGGTAATCATATATTCAGCGAACTCACATATTGGCATACAAAGTCATATGTCACACTGAAAAATCAAATCCTGGTGACGTTGTGACACTCAAATTCGCTTATGAGATCTCAGACTTCCCACACCATGGAAGTTTAAGTAAACAGAAAGGACCATGTGGATCAGTAATGGAAGCGCTCAATAGTTACCACTCCATGCGAGAGCATCTACCTTAGCATACAGGTAAATTATCCAACTGAATAAAATGAAACAAAATCAAGAGGTCAAAGTTGTGATCCCAAACACTCTGATCCCTTGTTGTTCTTCTCAAATGATGAGGAACATTAGAACAATTTTCAAATGCTTGTCTAGAAAAGAATATCATGGCATGTGTGTTTAATATGCAAAAACTAACACCCGAAGAACTATTCTCTCTTTCATGGACCAGTACCCTTGGATTGCTAAATTATGAACTCAATACCAAGAAAAGGGATCATCTATGCATACTACTCATTTGTCTATGTGGCTGAGCTGAGTGTAGATATATGATAACACTACTTTGCATTCATTTTCTGCTGATCAGTTAAGGATCTAGATCAGCATTCAACGAAATATAGGCTAGCATCTGGCGCAAGGTCCTAATATACAGAATTGAACTAAGGTGTTATCTCCATCACCCCGTCAATCAATTTGGCCTAAAAGCGACTACTTTGAAATTTTAAGATAAGCATGTACATTTCTGAAATTATACCAAAGCAACACACAACGAATGGTACCTTAGAAGGCTCGTTCGCAGTCCTCCGAAGCTTTTCAGATAGCCGGATATACCCAAAAGACCAGAACACTGAGATAAAAGCTGCAGCTATACCACCAGCGGTTGTATAGAAACTTGCAGGGGACGAGATTCTCCCAGTGGCAACAACCGAAAAGGAAAGGATCACAGCGGCCACCACCGTGCAAATCAGCTGCCCCCAAAAACCTATACTTCCAAACCGCTTGAAACGCCTGGATGTATTCGCCAATCTCTTAGCAACCTACACCGTGCACAAAAGTTACAACCTCTACTCCCATCCCTACTTCAAAGAACAATTCGCAACTTAACCCCTTCACCAAAATTCAGCCCCTAAACGAATAATTCGTGCAATTCCAATCATTTCCCACAACTTCTCTTACCAATAAAACATCTAAACCCGCCACTTAACACGACAAATTAAACTACATTTTCCAGAATTGGAGTCCTCAACAAAGTAGCATAGCTGGAACTACACGAGCAAGATAGCGAACAAAAGCTTACGAAATTCAGATTCCAGCTAAAATATGAACTGGAATTGGGGGAAATTTCGGACCTGAGCAAGTTTGGCTCTCTCCGATTCGTCAGTTGGGGAAGTGTAAGCAGCAGAAACCGGAGAGGAAGCAGCAATCTTCGAGGAGAAAGATAACCTGCGGCCCCTGCTTCCAAGAGGATCATAGGTTATCTGGGAAGAAGAGTGAAATGAGAGGGAGGACTGCTGCGGCGTGGGCTTTCGCGAAAATAACACGGAATGAGTAGAAAACAGCAGCCGCCGAGATCGGAAATGAAGGAGAGACGGGTTCATTCCCACCGTGACGGCGGAAGATACCGCCGGGAGAAACAGTGACTGCATATCCACACACTTGAGAGAGTAAAAAACGGCCTAGAAAGAGAGACTTTGGTTAAACGGCTTTTTCTCCGGCGGATTCCTTTCCTTCTGCTGCCGACTGCGAGTAGCTTTGTGAATTGTGACATCTTTCCCAATTTCTTCAAATACTTTTCTCGTAGCGGTGTTGGGATAATGGGCCGGAGGCCGACCGATATCTGCTACTTAGGCCTGAAACAGTTTTAAACTTTTAAGGCTCTGGGCCCAGTTAATTGAAAGCCATCCCAAAGAAGGAGTATCATGTTAACGTAGTAAAAATGAAAATCGCCGTTGCCGGGGATCGAACCCGGGTCACCCGCGTGACAGGCGGGAATACTTACCACTATACTACAACGACCTTGATGTTGGTGGCCACAGTTATTGGGTTAATAACCGAGTAACATATGTTGTCTTTGTCTGGCATTGAATGAGCAACTGGATAAAACCTCTTCAATGTCCAGCTAAATATGGTGGAGGAGCTTTAATTGGTCATGCTTTATGCTTATACATGTTGCAATATAGAAACGACAATGTATGGCCCAGATGACTACCACGGACCCTCCGTGGTCTCGTCTATCTATCTTATCCAGTCCAGTGATATATTATCCCCAGAAAGAATTTCATGAGTCTTTTTGGTCACAAGCTAGCCACTAGGTGAAAAATGCTGAGAAATTTAGTCGGGGTAGAATCTGCATTACAAATGCCCCTATACATTGATCACTAGTACTGACTAGTAAGTACTGTAGTTTTGCATGTGAAGTGAAGGAAGCGAAAAAAAAAACAGCCAAAATATATAATGATTTGAGGGTACGCATGCACTGTCGCTAGGACTGGATTATTAACATGCAGAAATGGAAACTGCATCTGCATGCATTCCCACATGCAGCAAGTGGGAAATTGCAGAGCAATAGTAAGCTTAGTAGCTTGTCTGCATATTGAGAAGAAGAAGAGACAGCTAGCTAGGGTTTGTATGGATAAGCTTACAGCTGATGTGTTACTATATATGGCAGTGTCTGGATCTGCAAAGTCGTCCCATCTTAATCCTTCCTTATTATATGTGGGCGCGCGACTGTATAACGATTTTGATCAAGTAGTGTTGCCTGCCCTGCCCCCACTTCATTTTTAAGTTTGTAACTACCTAGCTAGCTACTACACTCTTTCGCGGCAGTGGTGCTAGCTAGGCCACAATTAATATGTATCGAAGAAGAGGTCCCCAAGTTTTGGGAGCACTCAACTGCTTCTTTGTTTGTCCCTAAGCACCGTTGTGCTATCTCAATCTATCTATCTATATATATGTATGGCCAACTTGTCAAGTCATGTTTTTGTCTCTCATTGACAACTGGTCCAAATAACACAAAATTTTGGCAGAGGTTCATGTATCGCGTTTTATATTGAAGGGGTTTATCAAAATTTCTTAGCATGGAGCTAATACTAACTCCAACCAGTAAAACATTTCATTTTGATGAGTTTTTTATTATATTGAAAAGATTGATCATGATTTGATATTGATTATAAAGGTAGGGGCATATCTGCTGTTTTTTTCTAAATTAACAGAGCAACACACTGTGGATCACATCATGATGCAGCCCAGAAAAATGATAAACCACACCACAAAACACATAAAACAAACAAGAAAGCTTATAAAGCAAATAAGAAGCTCACCAGACCACTAAACTCATAAAATGTATAAGAAAACTCAAAGTTAACCAAAAGTTTCCTATAGTCAAAAGTGTATTTCTACGTAGAAGCATTTTGCTAATATAGAAGCGTAAAACCGTAAGTTTTTAAGGTTTAAAGCGCGTTTTTAACTACATTAGTTATAAAAAACTAAATTTTTACGTAGAAGCGTTTTGGCGACCTAAAAGTGTAAAAGCGTAAGTTTTGATGTTTTAAAACGCGACTTTGACTACAATGGTAGACAATCAAACTAAATCTTAACGCAAATATCATTCACATAAAAAAATGACAAACCAGAAAACACTTAAAGTATACCAGAAAGCTCATATATACAACATACCAAAAGAAAGATAAACTACGAAGAATTGAGAAAAATTTATACATCTACAACTAAATTACTATTAGGGTGCGCCTATGGTGCCTTACAAGTCCCGTAAGTTGCACTTTTCGGTCGACATATTCCTAACTGAGGTCGACTGAGTACACTAATATGGGCACTCTGATAACTTATCACGGTCAACCTTTAAAATGTAATGGTCGACCATTTTCAATTAAGTTGAGACATTATCGGTCGACCACAATAAAATATCGGTCGTCCTTTTCATTGGAGTTAGAAGCAAAATTGTAGACCGCGAAGGTAAGTAGGTCGACCACTTGATGGCGGTCGTTACCAAAATGGTCGACCATTTACAGAAAGAGATCGACCAGATAGAAGGGTAAAGTGTTCTATTCATTTATCCATCCCCCTTTGACGTAAAATGAAGATCAAGAATGTTGGTTCGAGGTCGACCGAACACAGTAAGAGGTCGACCTAATACAGGAAAATCAGCCTATGACCTGCGTCTTTTTGCTTACGTATGTCGATGTGGGTGGTTCATTTGCTCGTACAAATTACATTTCAAACCAACAAAATCAGTCGTAAATCATGATATCAAGGACTCATAACTTCATAACATAACAACTTAATACACTAACAAGAAATACAATATAGCACACCTCATAATTGTTCACACATACCTAAAATCGAAAACTACATCATATCAATCCACAATCGTCTTTAAGATTTAACAACAAAAACACACAATCTTAAATCGTCGAGTTCCTACACCTCTCCCCTCTCTCACTCATCTACATTTTCCTCATTGGTGGTGCTAGCATTATGGTAGTCAGATGAGGTGGGATGCATGTATCTTCCACTAAAAGATCGGAACTTATATCGCAGCTCTGTTACAATCACTTGCAGTGTGCTCATCTGGGTGGTCATCTGCCCATGTATTCGTACATGCCAGTCATTCGGGTGGACATCTGCCCCATGTAGTCGTACATGTCATCCATGCGCTCACATATACTCTCTAAGGTGACTGGTGGAGTTGTACTCTGTGGCTGCGCCATTGGCTCTTCATCATCATCATCATCAACATCATCCTCATCATCATCATCATCATCATCATCACCATCACCATCACCATGGACTACATGAGAATTGTTTGCTTGGACATACTCACCATTATGCATCTCAAATCCCATCTTCTTCAGGGATGAAACTGTATAGAACTCCTGCCTTGTGATTCTTAAGCCAACCTCACCAATTAAATCCACACCAAAATGCTTAAAAAGCAAAGTCAGAATCATCCCAAAAGGGGAGATTCCTGGTTGAACTCTCTACAAAAGCAAGCATGTGTTTAAAGATCAAGTATGACAAGTTCACGTTCTCATTTGAAAGTAGGTTGGTGAGGAGCTCCATGTCGAAGTAGGTTACTGCCTCCCGATGTCCACCCTTTGGTAGAATTTTGTAGGAGAGCATGTGGTGAAGAACTCTGGCTTGAATTGTAAGCTGGCGAATCTTTGGCCTACTGCGATCCTAAACATCTTCCTCTTCAGCAAGACCACATACAGTCTGAATTTGCTTGGTTCTCGAGAAATGAGTTTCATTCCAAGCATTGTAAGAATGGATTCTCTTCCCCTGGTTGGAGTCTCCAGCACTTCCGCCAACACATTCTTGGTGATACGCATCTCCACCCCTTCCACATAGCTTTTAAAAGCATAAATTGATCTATTTGCATTAGGTTGATAGACGATATTGTTGTAGAAGTACTATACCATTTTTGGGGTACTATGGTAGATTGAGAGATATCTCCTATCTTCATTATGGCATATACATTTTGTTAGGACTAGAGAAAAACAAATTTAAGCCATTTTTTTGGTTGATGATATATTAACCACTCTATTCAGATCTTTGAATCCATAGTGAATCCACTACATCAGGTGCACACAACACTCGGTAACGTTCCTTTGCCATTGAACGCGTAGCCTATCGGTATTGAAATCTCCAAAATTTGGTACAGCTACATTGCTCATGCGCTTTGGTTTGAAAATATCGTGCAGTTTGGTCAACTACACACAAATAACGTACATTATATGCTTCTAGCAGTATACGTGACACTTAGTAGTCGGATAATTATAGAAAACACTTACCAATTTCTTTCAATGGTTTGATTTACGCTTACGACCCGCCTCAATAGTTGATGGTAGACTGTCAAGCAAAAATGCGGATTTTTGCTCGACATTGACGAGATACAGACATGATGTGCCTCGTCGTCCAGAACTTGCATAAATATCTAACAAAGAAAATGAATATGTTATAAAATGAGAATACAGACAAATGCACTTTCAGTAAGCTTAATGATGTAGGGACATTGACTAACCTTCTGGCATGCACTAACATTCGGCATAAACACCACACGATCATCCATCAACTTGTTACGAATTTGTTCAGTCTTCATGTTACTACGTACCATTTTCTGCACCATATTTTTATTTAGATTAATTGACATGGTACAATATTAATAACTATGTTATGACAAATAAATAAAAATTACGGCTCTTACCGAAAACATATTTGGCAAATACCACACATTTGGCCTGTTATTCTCATTCTTTTCAGATATTATTAGTGCACTTGCACACAAATCCACTACCTATAAACCAACAATCAACCACAAAATCATCGTAAATCATAACAGAAATAGTGCACAATTCGTACCAAAGTCGTAGGAGTATAGTACTTACGGATGAGCAAATCCAGCTACTCTCGTTAATGACCGAACTCAAATATTCTCGTTGTACATTTTTCAATAAAAAAGTCAATAACGACAAAATTGCAAAACAAGAAAATAACAGAAATGTCGATTGTGACTTGCATAGTATCGGTCGACCTTTTTAGGACGACGTGGTCGACCTCATTATTTAAACGGTCGACCACATATACTATTTTAAAATCATAATACTTCTCTTACTTATCCCATTTCGTGTCTCCAGCCTTCTTTTTAGTAGCAGCATAAAACAAGTTTTCAACTAGATTTTGCAGATTTTTTATGAATACTTCTAGGCCCTCCACTTTCATGACCTACAACTCAGAGTTAAAATTAGGATAATGTCTATTTTTTATCCAAACCTTGTTCATATGTTTTTTATATTATCCAAACCTATCGAATTAGTAAGAATTATCCAAATGTTAACTTCCAGTTAGCAATTTTGTTAGTAATATTGACTTGGCAACATGATACTGACCTGGAAGAGACACATAAAGGTCAACATTCCGAAATTTTAGTATTTTAACTAAGAAAATGGTTATAAAATTATTAACGATAACGTAAAAATGGCTAATATTTTGATGCATTCCGAAAGATTTTGCTAATTAATAGCATTTTAATAGGTTTGTATAATATAAAAGAATCTGAAAAGATTTGGATAAAAAATAGACATTATCCTTAAAATTAAAGTTACATATGAAAACAAACACATTATAGATCAAAATGTACTGTAAACTTACTCCCTGCTTTTCAAAAGGACTCTTAGATTCATCTTCGTTGCTATCGGCACTAAATAATCCTTTTCTTACTAAATGATCCTTCTATGGAGTGGTATAGGAGTCACTTTCATATCGAGGTTTCTTGTACTTAGGAGAGGAACCATTACTGCCAAACGTTGTTTCACTCTGTCAATCCTATAAACAATACAAATTAGCACTAATGATAGTAATACTAATATCTTCACTCACGTATGAATATACTTGTCTACCTTTAACTTGTAGTCTTTCAATAAATCGTCTATGCTCTAGTAGCAATTTGCAGAGTCATCATGGTCTTCCTCCTCTTTATCAAAGTCAAATTTTTTCCTGGTACCATCTCTCCCTCCCTTCTCCGTTCGTTCTGCACATATTTCTTTGATAGCACCTTCTAGCCTCTCAAAACCATCATTCATCATCCCAGTCATATCTGTCAATCAAACTGACAATTGCTCCAGTGTATCACGAATGGACTTATAACAGTCATTGAATTCTTTTTTACACACCATTAGCTGCTCTTATGTGACTTTTCACACTTTCATGATTTCAACTTCATCGTGTTGTTGTTTCTCATCATGCGACATCAACTAAACAAAAGAAAAATTCAAATCATAATTCAACTTCAACTTTATACAAATGACCAACAACAGAGACGTGGTCGACCTGACTTATTATTAGGTCAACCTTAAAGACATAATTTGTCACTACCAGAACCAATTAGCTCGACCTTTTCGCTTCTTAGCTCGACCTATCCATCAGGAAAATATTAATTTACCAACAAAAACATGTGTAATATTACCATGAACAACTGATAGGTCAACCAGACACATTGACCGGCCGACATTTTAAGCACAACATAGTCTTACAAACAAAGCCAAAGTCGACATTCAAGATAAACAACCAAAACAAACAGAAACGGTTGACCTTGACAAAAATTAGGTCAACCTATTGGGTTTGATCTTCCTTACCTCGCAAGTACAGGAGTCTGAGTGTTGTGCCCTAAATTCAATTTCTAGCAATTGTCAAACAGTGGCCGACATGATTGAGATAAGGGTCGACCGAATGATTTTCTGCACGCAACAAAACATCAAATTAAATGGTGCAAATTACGCATAAGCCAAGATGACGGCGATAGCTAAATTAGGTCGACCTCACCTTTCACGTGGTCGACCTCTTCAAACACGTGCGCCAGCACCTGCAAAGGATCTTCTTCACCAAAGCTCTAACCGTACAAAAAACCAAATTCAGAGTTTCGGTGGCGGTGAAGGTTACATATATTCGTATTTATAGATATTTAGGACGATATTGGGTCGAATTAAGTGGTAGACAAGTTTTTTTTATAAGAGTGGTAGACAAGTTAGGGTTACCTTTTTGGTGTTGGAATCATTACCCAATACGGATACAATGTGCAAGCGATCGACCTCGTACTTGTCAGGTCGACCTTTTATACTATTTTCCTAAATAATCCTAACATTGATGTTGATCAGTAAACTGCACAGAGGTCGACCCTTTCACTCATGAGGTCGACCTTTTAGTACCCAAATGGTTGGCCTTTGTGGTGTTTGGGTCGACCTTTTAATATGTTGCCTTCCCAAAGAGGTCGACCTTTTGATGTCAAATGTCGGCCGCGTCGTTGAGCCTCACAAAACTGAAACATCAGGTTATGTCGACCTAAACCTAATTGAGATTGACCAAAAAGTGCAAGTTACGATAACTTGCAGGTCACCGTAGCAAATTCCTTACTATTAATACTTGACTTATCATTTATGAATAAAAATATAGAGCAAAAGTATATATTTATAGATATAATCTCACAACATTTTCCCTTCAAACTAAATAAACAAATCATAAAACCTTAAGTAAAGAATAACTTCCTAGCCAAGGCACAATTAATAGTATTCGTTCTAAACATAATCCAATAACAATATACAAAAGTAACCAAATATTTCAAAAATTAAGTAATATAAAAGACCTATATTATAACCCCAAATTGGCCACAAGATCCATCCAATGTTATGATGCATCAGCTTCAAAAGAGTTGTGGTTTATGAGTTTCTAGTCTGGCTCGGAAAACTAGTGGTGAGCTTTGAATTTTCTGATAAGCTTTACGAGTTTCGTGGTTTGGTGAGTTTTGGGTTGTTTTATTAAATTTCTTATCTATTTTATATTTTTTCTAATGTGGTTTGTCGTGTTTCTGACATGCGCTTTCTTGTATGCTTTATGATACTTATGGATGGTCATAGCCAACCAAGGACAAGAAATAGCATAAATGAGCAGCGCCACACGCATCTTTCCTCCTATAATTTTTTAAAAATGACAAGTGTGCCCCTCGCTTTACAAATCAACATTAATTTTGGGCAATCCCTTAAATACAAAAGGTCATAAAAAAGAAGTATTGCTATCTGCTTGAGTTAGTATTAGCATCAATACTAACAAATTCAGCGTTAACATCCTAACTTCAATCATAAAATACTTATTAATTCTTTTTAGTATAATGCTAACTCATAAGATGATAGTGCTCAAATTTGTGTCTGACGGTCGAGACCGTTCTTCTGATCAAGGATTCACATGATAATGGCATCCCATTTTCACTTGTTCTTGTTCTTGTTCTTGTTCCCACTTCTCGTCTCCCCTTCAATTATTTTCCCCCCTCTGCGGCATCAGAATCACATGTGAGCTGTCTGGGAATTGTCTCCACTCTTCTCCTTCAATTCTATTCAACCAGTAATAAACCGATCGATGGGCTTTTCCTACTTAGTTCGAAAAAATCACTTACAAAAAATAATAGAAGAAAATCACAATTTTGTATAGAAATTCTAAAATGGATGATTTTAGTCATTTGAGATTTTAAAATGACATTTAAAAATTTAAGCATTTTGAACAACTTTTATATAAAAAAATCGATGGATTGTAAAGAATTCCAACATTCACATAATCACTCATTTAGCATCATAGCTTCCAAACCAACCCTACATTTTATCTAACCTTTTCTTCCAAGGGTTAATAACTTATTTTGCCCGAACTATGACCATATATTCAACTTTCGCCCGTGGTTTCAGAAATTAGCATTTTGGCCTCAACTATGCAGCATATAGACTCAATTGGCTTGACTCATGAATTTCCGTCAAATTAGACGGTCAACATCATTGATCGTTAGTGAATCAACATGCTATGCTGACTTGGATGCCATATGGAAAATTAAAATTAAAAAAAAATATAGTAATAAAAAAAATTGAAAAAGATAAATAGAAATAAAAATTAAAAAAATGCCTCTCTCTTGACTTGGCCCACACTTCCTACTCACCTCCGA
The DNA here is from genome assembly GCA_946122785.1 of Linum tenue. Lineage (NCBI taxonomy): Eukaryota > Viridiplantae > Streptophyta > Magnoliopsida > Malpighiales > Linaceae > Linum > Linum tenue. Next base: position 27,694,079 of record CAMGYJ010000007.1, read on the forward strand.
ACCTAGTTCACCTTCCTTTCTTCCTCCGAACACAGGTTATCGCCATGGCAGCAGCAGCTCCTTCGCCTCCTCCACCCGACCCAACTCGATTGAACCGGTCCTTGCCGCCGTTGCCATCTACCTCCCTGATCTCACCACCGCCGCCGGCACTAACCTCTTCATCTCGTCCTTCTTCATCACCGTTTTCGAAATTTCATTCAGTCTTCGCCACCATCTCCCGCTTGACTAATCTGAAGTCTTCCCCAACCGATTTCACCACCTCGTAAACAAAATCGCTCTTCTGCAATTGAAGAGAATTTGTAGCGTCGCACACCAATTGGGCAAAAATGACCAGAATCTCGACCTCGGTTAGCAAATCTTCGTTCAGCTTCTCTAGAATCGCTTCCTCCTTCCCTCCCTCGCCGCCGCCGACGGAGAGTAATTGACCTAGGGTTCTCGAAACAGCGAGATTCTGATCGATGACAGCGGCCTACCACCGTGCCCAGGACATGAGGGACTCGTGCAGGTGCAGGCGGTGCGGCGGAAGCCGTGGCCGCCGAGGGAGAGGACGCCAGAGATTGAGTGGTCAGAGGAAGGGTACGCGGCGGCGTGGGAGGTGTCGCGGAGGATTGCGAGGCAGAGTTTAGGTTTGGCAGGGGAGAGGAAGGCTTTTAAATTTTATTTTTTTGGTTAATTTGAAATGGTAATCATAGAAATTAGGAAAATAATTTGAATTTTTTAATGATTTTTAGGCTAACAATACAATAACATGGCGTGTTGACTAACGGTCAACGGTATTGACCGTCAAACCATGTGTCGGGCCAATAGAGTCTATATGCTGAATAGTTGAGGCCAGAATGTTAATTTCTGAAACCACGGATCAAAATGAATTATATGATCATAGTTCGAACCAAAATAAGGTATTAACCCTTCCAACTGCAGATAAAAATAACTTATTCTCATGCAAGGAATCGAGGCAGGAAAAAAAAGCCCTCTCTCCCCTCTCTCTTGGTTGTGGGGCAGTTACTGCGCATCGTGCGCCTTGCCGAACTGGTTTCCGCCGTCGTGCGGCGCCGGAAACGGCCATCTCCTCCATGGAGCCACTATATATCATAGGGATGAGAGGGGTTTCAGGCTCCTCATCCTCTCTGCGAACTCAATTGCGATTTCTCCAGCAAATCCCTAATTTTAGCCTCCCCCCAAGTTCGATTTCGATGGCGGTGGTGAGATTTTCCGATGCGGATGTGCAGGTTGGAGCAACCTGCGGAGAGCTTACACTTGTGGGGAGAGTCTGTGGGCCTCGGCCAGCCCTCCACGCCATGAAAGCGGGTCTGATGAGGGTTTGGCAATGCTCTGATGCTGTCTCAGTCGTTCCCCTAGACTGGGGCTTGGTGCAAGTCGTCTTCTCATCAGCAAAAGACTACACCAAGATTCTGAAAAGGTCTCCCTGGTTCCTTCCAAAATACCTGCTGCATTTGGTACCATGGGAGACCCCGTCTGCTGCATTGGCGGACTCCCTCCTCAAAGTGCCCCTCATGATTCAGTTATGGAATATCCCATACACTTGCTGCACGGAGCGTCTGGGATCGTTGTTGGGGGCTTCCCTGGGGACCGCGGACCCGGCGACCATTCATCAGTCGGAGTGCTCCGAGGGCCTCTACGTTCGAGTCAAGGTCCATGTGGATACCTCGAAGCCGCTACCTTTCGAGATACCGGCGGAACACGAAGAGGCTAACAAAGGGGTTTTCAAAGCGGAGGTTAAGTTTGAACGGCTGCCTCAATTTTGCTACCTGTGTGGGGTTATTGGCCATTCAGGTCATCGTTGCCCAAAGAAGGAAGAGCTTGGGGATCTCCCTCCTCGCTATGGGCAACATACCGTCAGCCTGGATAGGGGGCTTCGGGTCAACGAGCATACCTTGGCCAGGAAAAGTAAGTTCACTTGGAACCGAAGCTCAGAGCCCAATCAACATGAAGATGCCATCTGGGGATCTTCGTCGCAGCGGTCGGGGGCTTTAGTTGTTAACTCCAAGCTGCAGCAATTGTCCCTGATCACCGGGGCATCACACGGGACTGATCCCGGACATGGCGACCTGCAGGCCGGCCATTCTCATCCAGGTGTTTGTTCGTCAGGAGCGGGGGGAAACTTCAGGCAAGCAGAGCCGAAGGCCAAACGCATTCGCATTGATCAAGTTTCTATGCAGATCCCAACGAAGCTGCTACAAGGGTGGAGGCAACCGACCCCAATCGGTCCCATGATGCCAAATGAGTTTCATGGCCTGGAACTGCCGGGGTTTAGGCTCCCTCCTGACAGTTCCATCGTTACGGGAAGTCATTCGGCGCTACCTTCCATTCCTCACCTTCCTCAGTGAGACGCGGCGCGATGACGATTTCGTTTTAGGGCAGCTTCATAGCCTAGGTTTTTCCACTGTGCGTGCGTTCCCTGGTCCTAACAGGGGTGGTGGACTAGCAGTTGGCTGGTCGGATTAAGTGTCCTGTACAGTAGTAGATTCAAACTTTGCTTATCTCATTGTTGAATGTGTCCATCCGTCTCTAGGCAGATTCGTAGTAGTATTTGTGCACCTTAGTTGTGATGTAAATAGTAGGCAATTGGAACTTAATGCAATTTCTACTTTTGTTTTGTCTTGTGCTCTTCCTGCCTTCATTGTGGGTGACTTCAACTGCCTGCTGTCCTCGGTTGAGAAGCAAGGGGGGCGAGCGCTCCCACCTACAGCGTTTGACCAATTGGGGGACTTTCTTCTCTTCTCTAACTTGACTGATCTAGGGTGCATCGGACCCTTATACACTTGGTCCAATCGGCAATCCGGAGATCGCCATATTTTGGAACGCCTGGATAGATGCCTTGCTAATCCCCAAGTTTTGTCTTTGTGGCCTGAATTGCATGTACGGTCTCTGTCGGACATCGGGTCTGACCATCGAATCATGCTGGTGAATTTCGCCAAACCGACAGCCTCTTCGCGGTGGCACTTCAAGTATGACATGCGTTGGGACACCAATTCCGACGTTCCTGGGATCCTTCAAGCGGTATGGGGACAAGTGGTTCATGGCACAGTGCAGTTCCGGCTGCAATCCATGCTCAAGAATCTCCGCCATGGGCTCGTTGAATGGGCTCGGCGCGACACCACAAACTCGTCCAGGAAGATACTCGAGCTAAAATCCCAAATAGAGGGAGCAAAAGAAGGGTTAGATGTGAACTGAAAACTTATCAAGGGACTAGAAGTCCAACTGGGGGAAGCGTACAGGCAAGAGGAGGTGTTCTGGAGACAAAAGTCCAGGGTGGGTTGGCTCAAAACAGGCGATTCCAACTCCCACTGCTTTCATCTCTCCTTGATCCACCGTCGGAGGTTCAACTCAATCCCCACTTTGAAAGATGAGAATGGCGTTCCCCACTCCCTCGAAGACAAGAAAGGTGGCATTGCGGTGGCATACTACAGAGTCCTCTTCACTTCCACTGGGGCTGATCCGACGGAGTTCGTATCCACTCTCCACTTCCCGCGGTTGGTCACCCCAGAAGCTAATGCAGCCCTTATAGCACCGGTCTTGCCTGACGAAATCCGGCGAGCAGTATTCGCCATTGGTAAGTCTCAAGCCCCAGGATCCGACGGGTTCACAGGGGCTTTTTACCAACGTTTCTGGCCTGAAGTGGAGAAGAATGTCTGCGCTGCGGTCATATCCTTCTTCAGTACTGGGCGACTACTGCAGAGTATTAACCACACTTGGATTGCTCTTATTCCCAAGGTAGCACATGCAGACTCTATGCGTCAAATGCGGCCCATCAGTCTATGCCAGGTTTTGTATAAGATTATTGCAAAAATCTTAGCTTCTCGGTTGAGCTTAATTCTTCCTAATCTTATAAGTTCTTGTCAGAATGGGTTTATAAAGGGTCGATCCATATCTGATAACATTCTGATTGCTCAAGAGATCATGCAGTTCTTAAAAACCAAAGTGCAGGGTAAAGAAAAATGGATGGCGCTGAAGCTTGATATGGAGAAGGCATATGACCGGGTCGAGTGGGCTTTCCTCCTTCAGATCTTGACAGGCATGGGGTTTTCTCCGACTTGGACGCGGTGGATTCGATCTTGCATTTCCACGGTACGTTTTTCCGTGCTAATGAACGGTGTAGAGTATGGATACTTCCAACCTGAACGCGGAATCCGGCAAGGTGATCCCCTGTCTCCGTTACTGTTTGCATTATACACTGAAGCCTTTACGGCCAAACTACTCTCTGAAATCTCGGCCAATTCTCTCCATGGGCTTCGAGTACATAGGCGTGATCCTATTACATCCCATCTCATGTTTGCTGATGATACTTATCTTTTCATTCGGGCTTCTCTACCGGAATGTGCTAACCTGCTTCATATTTTCCATGAGTACGAGGCCGTCAGTGGACAAAAAGTCAACCTCCACAAGTCCTCGATGTGTGTGAGTGCTAATGTCTCGGCGGAGGAGACGGCGGCTCTCACTTCCTTCCTTGGCGTGGGGCAAATGGGGATCGGCGACAAATATCTTGGTCTTCCTTCGCAGGTTCACCGGTCAAAAACTTTAACCTTTCAGTTCGTGGAGGAGGCCTTGGCTGCTCGGATTCGGAATTGGAAGACCAAGTCATTATCCCTTGCTGGGAAAGAAGTGGTGATTAAAGCGGTTGGGGCAGCAGGGCCGGTATATGCAATGTCTGCCTTCCGGCTTCCGTCTACGACTTGTAGGCGATGCAACAGCCTTCTTTCTAAATTCTGGTGGTCAGGACAGGATAGGGAGAATGGAATTCGATGGGCATCTTGGCAGGCAGTCTGTCAGAGTAAATTTGATGGGGGGTTAGGCTTCAGGGACTTTGACCGATTTAATGTTGCTCTTCTTGCTAAGCAGGCTTGGCGTATCTTGCTCAACCCGGAAGGGAGTCTAGGTGCGATTTATAAAGCGAGGTACCATCCTAATCAATATTTCCTGGATGCGGAGGTAGGATATCGGGCTTCATGGGCATGGCAAGGCGTATTAGAAGGGTGCAATCTTCTCAAACGTGGGCTGCGGTGGCAGATCGGGTCGGGGCAACATGTTCGTACGGTGGAGGATAGCTGGCTTCCCACCTCCCCGCCGTCGGCGCCGTGTGCACTGCCGGGGATCCAATCAATCCCGCTCAAGGTAGCTGACCTGATTTGCAGTGAGACAAGAGCCTGGAAACGTGATCTTCTCACTTCCTTATTCACCGAGGAGTCTGTGCAAGCCATATTGAGTATTCCTTTATCCCTACATTTGACAGAAGATCGTCTGATATGGCACTACTCTCACACAGGGGAGTACACGGTTAAAACAGGTTATCATTTACTCACTAATGAATTGAATGCCCGTCATCCCCCTGATGCTCTTCCGTTTGACTGCAGGTTCTGGAAGGTGCTATGGAACCTCCCAGTTCCACCGAAACTCAAGTTCTTCTTTTGGAGGCTGGTTCGGCGGTTCCTCGCTCTCCAAACAGTCCTTCTCCAAAAAACACTAGTGCCAAATGACACTTGCCCGGTCTGCTCGGCCGGTCCGGAGACTTTTAATCATTTTCTGTTCCATTGCAGGGTAGCCCGCCCACTTTGGGAGCTGGCTGTGTTTGAAGACATCCGGAGCCGATTGGAGGGTTTACAAATGGAAGATGCTTGGAAGACATTGTTCTTCTCTTCTCACATGTCTAAAATACAGATTTCGGATGTGGTTTTCTTATGTTGGCGGATCTGGAAAGGGAGGTGTTGGGCTGTTCATGGTGGGATACAGTATTTGGCGCCTGCTCTTCATCGTCAGTTCCGCTTTCAAGTGGATGAGTGGCGCGCAGCCTTTGCTACTCCATGCACGAATCCGGCGACGACTAGTGGGGCAGCTGGACAAGCGTGCCGAGGGCCGACGCCACAGGCATCCGGAGTTCTGACACTAAGGTCTCTTGGCGATGGTGGCGTGTCCTCCCCTGCTCATGTAGTGCGATTTGATGGGGCTATCAAACGGGATCGGGGCTGCAGCATTGGCTTTGTCGGTTTCAATCCCGTGGGATCGCTCGACTTTGTCCTCGGTAAGTTTTATGATGGTATTCATGACCCCTTTATTGCTGAACTCTTGGCGCTTCGGGATGCTATGAACTGGTGTCTAACTCGGGGTTTTCTTTCTGTCAAATTTGTTGGGGACGCACTGCTGGTCATTCGTCGAGTTTTATCCGGTGATCGGGCCCATGCATTGGGGGGAGCACTTCTGGAGGACGTGCACCGGCTGGCAGCAGAGTTCTTATTCTGTTCGTGCTCGTATGCTAGCCGCAGCGTCAACAGGGCCGCCCATTTTGATGCAAAACAAGCCCTTTCATCGGAAGTTCGGCAATTAGTCGACTTCCGCACGACGTTATCTTCTGTTCTCTGACTCTGTGAATTCTGATCTGTTTCTGACTATGTTAAAAAAAAACTGCAGATAAAAATAACTTGATTATTCGCACATCTATGCGATATATACGTACATAGTCCAACTCAGTGGCGGACCCAGAAATTTTTCATAGGGGTGTCCTCTTTTAAAAAATAAATTTAATAAAAATAATTAATAAAAATAAAATTGTAAATATAAAATATCTTACTCGTACAGGTTAAAAAAGTCCATGATGTGTTTTCATATTCGAAAATAATTGTAGAATACACTTGGTGTCTATAGTGTTAAAAAAATTGTCTCTATATACACTACTAGACAACCATTCACGAACTTATCGCATATTCGATTTGTAAACTTGTTCTTGATGTAACACAAAGCTGAAAGACTCTTTCAACACTTGTCGTACAATCATAAAATCAATACAAATTAAGGGTAGTTTGAAATTAGTTTAATTGTTAGGTTTCTAAAATGTTAGAGATAGAGAATGCAATTTTACTATTACACATTGTTCAAAATCGAACAACAAATGAGTTTAGCTCAACGGAAATTAAGTTTATTAATAATAATAGTGTTCTATATTTGAATTATCCAACCTACCACTTATATTCCTATACACAAATGACAGTATGATAATTATTTTTTCAAATTTAAGGGGTGTCCCTCACTATCAATTATATTTTTTTTGTTCATACGTAAATTACCACCGGGGTTGGATAATCGTTTTCCCAAAATTTAGGGGTGTCCGAGGACACCCCTAAACCACCCTGGGTCCGCCACTGGTCCAACTAGCTAGTGCATAGAGTTCATCCAAGACCACATCTGATCTATTGCCAGAAACTCGGGAGATCAGTTGTACTGTACCTTTCCCCTGCTTTTTTTGGTAAATTTGTCTTATATGGTGGATTAATTGACAGTTACGTTGGAGGTATACTCAAATGAGCCGTTAGATACATGTGAGTTGTGTTCCAAGTTCCTCATTGTGATCTTTACTATATAAGTCTATATTTACGGTTAAGCCCATTTTTAAGGATTTTTTTTAACAAAACGATAGCTTGTATTAAACAAGAAACAAAAATTATTTCATACGCCTTTACAGATAGTCAGACACAAAAATTGAACCCATTACATTAATTAGGAAATAAAGAAAGAATCTTCTTAGCCACCACATGGACTACCCTATTATATTCCCTACTTAGAAATCGAAACCGAAGATTAGGATATTGTAGCCGAAGGCAGCAAACCTCCTCATATATTGCACCGACAAACACATCACCAATCATTCATGCATTAACCTTATCAATAACCACATTGGCATCTCCAAAAATCGGGATCGAATGCCTTTTTTTTGTATGAAACTGGCATTCACCATTCAATCAACTATTTTATGAGTTCTAGTCGTTTGTAGTTATGGTGGGTTTGACTTTGTACATGAGGAATTGTCCATATTTTAATAATAACACTAACTCGTGTAAACATTATCTATATTTATTGAGAATCAGTTCATTTCAATAAAACTCTGAGTTTGATATATGATATCCAAAATGTAAATCTAATATTATTTGTCTATTACATGACTTTCCCTGCAACGCTACTATATATTGAAATCAATCAATTTGGCAATTTAACCTGTTTAGAATCTATGGGGAAATATAAGATCGAAGAGGATTAGCTTTGGATGGAGTAGGTGCAATATATGCGGTCGGTACGAGAATTAGGCAGCTATGGCTTCGTTTGGAAGATGTGAAGTAGATGTTTGTAAGTGGAATGGCTCCAATTTCCATGACGATGAACAACTAGAAACTAACTCCACCGTCGTTGTTGTTGAAAAGGGTCCCATTCTGCTTTCTTGTTTGCCAAACACGTCTAGAATGATGCCATTTGTATGGCATTGACCCAGGTCGCAGGATCATGAACAAATCTCATTTCCTTTAGGCGGGTTTTACTTAAATATTACATTTTAGGTGGAATTTTGATTGGGGAAGTATATTATGTTTCATTAGTGCGTGGCAAAATTTAACTAACAAATCGTTTTGTACCAAATTAATCAAAAATTCATTCCATTGTAAAATAAAATATTGTGTAGAATTTATTGTCAAATTAAATCTTGTGTTTGGCATGTCATATTCAAATCTTTAGAAATAAAATGAATTGTCGTGTAAAATTCATTGTCAAATTAATTCATATGTTTGGTATGTTATATATATAAGTAATTTAGTTAATAAAGAGGATAATTATGTCATTCTATTATAATTAGTAAATAGTTGGGGTATTCATTTGGAAATTTCATCTCAATTTCTCGGAATTGCTATAACTAGTATCAATTCCATAGAATTTGAAATTTAGAATTGGAAATGAATTCTTTTAAATACCAAACACAAAAATATTTCATTTCAAAATGAATTGCTTAAAACTTAGGACTTTGCTACGGTGACATGCATGTCACGGTGACATGCACTTTTCGGTCGACCTCATATAGGATCAGGTTGACCTAATCTGTTGTTTCAGTGTAAAAACAGTTTCATGGTGCCTACTTTGGAGATTCATATCTTACAATTGGCTAGATGGAAATTGGAGATTAAAGGCTTGTTTGAAGCTGAAGTGTCCCTCTACACATTAAAGTACTTGGAGCTCAATAGAAAGTCCAGAAGACCATTTTTGAACCTGACCAAAAGGCTATGCCAAAACTGGGAAACTGCCTGAAAATGGCTAAGTCTGGCAACGTGTTTGTCAAGCCTACTTTGGAGCTCAATTTGAGAAGCATGGATGCGAGTCAAGTCCAGGGGCCTCTACCACGTTAAATTACGTATTATTTTATACAAAGGCAAGACATTGGATGAAAGATTGAATATCTTTAAGGCTTCAAACAAAAGGCTCGAAGTTGCTACGAAGGCTGTTTTTCTGGCAGCTTGTTTGTGCTCGAAGTCTGCCAGAAAAACAGCCTTCGTAGCAACTTCGACCCTTTTGTTTGAAGCCTTACAGATACCCAATCTTTCATCCAATGCCTTGAATTTGTAAAAAAAAAAAAACATACCTAATTTAACGTGGTAGAGGCTCCTGGACTCGACTAGCATTCATGCTTCTCGAATTGAGCTCCAAAATAGGCTTCACAAACACGTTTCCAGACTTAGCCATTTCCAGACAGTTTCCCAGTTTTGGCATAGCCTTTTGATGAGGTTCAAAAATGGTCTTCTGGACTTCCTATCGAGCTCTCAATCACTTCAATATGTAGAGGGACACTCCAGCTTCAAAACAAGTCATTAGTCTTCAATTTCCATCTAGCCAATTGTATGATATGAATATCCAAAGTAGGCACCATGAACTGTTTTTACACTGAAACAACAGATTAGGTCGACCTGATCCTATATGAGGTCGACCGAATTCTAAATGAGGTCGACCTAATCCTAACTGAGGTCGACCGGAAAGTGCAAGTCACCGTGACATGCATGTCACCGTAGGCACCCCTAAAACTTATGGAATTCATATCTACCAAATGGTATGTAAATAAATTTTGTACCAATCCAACTGGCTTGAATATAATTACATTTTGTTTACAAATTGAAAAATCTTTTGTTTCGGCTTCTCTTGAAAAAACGAAAAGATATAGTAGATCAAATCAAGATATAGTGGACAAACGATGACAATATAACTTAATTATATGCAATTGGGTCAGTTCTCTATTTGTTTGTCCACACAAAACTTGGACCACAAATTCTATGATCAACCAATTTCGTCAGAAGCATCAAATCTTGAAAATCCTACATACTTGGTTCAATTCTTAATAAATTGTCTTGCCCAACTTAAATACTGCGTTAAATTCAACACTTACTCTCCACGGGTGGCCATGAATAGCAAATAGAACAATAAATCATAAGCTTGTGTTGTCGTCATATATGTAGGATGTGAAGAAAATTCACTATCCCCACATATTGAACCAAAGAATCAATTTAACATTTACTCGCTCGAAAGAACTTTATGTAAACTTGATTTACATGAAAACCTAAGATTGATAGAACCTCCTTTTATGAAAATTGAGAGAGCTTATGAAGAATTGACAGTGATAAATTTTGGGCCTCTTTTTTAGCATATAAGTCACTTGATATACGTGTTTCTTACATCATGCTATTGGGGTACAAAGCATACGATTTATAAGTGAAGAGTGGACCAAAATTCCTACTAAATTTTCTTTAGAGGTAGTCTCAATCATCCATCGTGGAAGAGACATAATAGGAAGATAACTCTTCGGTGTTGTTAGTCTTCGATAACTCCTTGTTTTTAAAGCCAATTCAAGTACATGTAACATTTGTATTCCGATCATAACTCATGTAACATATCGTATTAAGGATGGTATAACTCTTTTGTATTTACAATTATCTTACAGTCTCTCACTTATTGTTAGGAATACCCGTGATTATCTCTTATGGGACATCATAAGGCACACATAAATTGTTAAATTTGATATGTGTAATTGATTATCATAAGTGCCATAATTTATGTAGTTGGTAATGAAAGTCGCGACGGTCATAAGTTTGAGAAACTTAAATCCTTTTATGAACCACGGCATTAACACGTATCAAAATCATACCATTATCAAGAGTCTCTGTAATGGTCTCATGATGTCTTTAGAAAAGACGAACTTTGTTATCATACATCAGAACAATATGTGTACATAGTGGAAAACATAACAAAAGATGTATAGTTCCATTTATGAACTCAATGGCAAAGGAAAATATTAATTATAAGGTAAATACAATTTAATAGTCAAACATTTTGTTTTAAACAAAATAATAGTCAAACCTTTTCGAAAATAATATAATAGCCAAATCGTCAACTTTGCGTCTAGGGATGGCAATTTCGACCTGACCCGTTTTACCCGACCTGTTTGACCTGTTTTGGGGCGGGTCCGACCCACCCCGTAGGCGGGGCGGGGCGGGCATGGGTAGTCTCATCGACCCGGCCTGCCCTGACCCGCCCCATTCTCGACCCGTTCTTGCCTAAATTACATGAAATCTTAGTCAAATTACTTTGAATATTACTTTTATCGCATCATATTTTAGCTATAATAAAGTTGTAAATTAGTGAAAACCTCAATTTCTTCAATAATTTAACTACAATTGTCATAATATTATTTATTTTCTTAGTTTTATAATAAAAATAACGAATATTTTTAATGTTTTTCAAATAAATTGCATACCCATTGGGTCGACCTGCCCCGACCCGCGACCCGTGATCAATTACCCGACCTGGACCCGCCCTGCCATGGGGCGGGTCTGGGTACCAAGAAACCCGCCCCCAGACCCGCCCCGGACCTGCCCCATTGTCATTCCTATTTGCGTCCAGTCAAATTGTTAATTGACTCTGACATGGAAAAGTTTTATTGATGTGGCAAGTAATAAAAATTAGGAATTGATTTTATTTTAAAAATTAAATAAAAATGAGAAAAGGAACCCCTTCGTTCGTCTCCCTCTCTCAGTGACGGATCCACTGCCCTCTGACGAAACCCAACCACGTCGCCCACCACATAACCAAATCCAACGGCGTCGTCTTCATCCCCGCCGGAAAAAACGCGAGCGTTTCCCGGTCGTGCAATCCCAGGCCGTAGCCGAATCCCACAACAAAACCTTCTCCCCACGGTCGACGGGTTGGCTTTCAACCATGAAATCCATAATCAGATCAAACCACATAATTCCCAATTCGACTGAGTTACTGACCATAAAACCCAACAAACCACAAGAACAGATCTGGGAAACAACTATAATCCCTAATTCGCCGGAGTCGGACAAGGCTTTATTCATCGAGGAATAGGGGGAAGGGAGATAAATCGTCGATTTTTGGGTTTGATAAAAAGAGAGGATGGGAAACAGATCGACAACCCTGGTTTCAAGGATGGTTCTGCATCTCCTTGTTGCCTTCTTCAACCATCTTTGGATCCCAAACAGCAAGCAGGGGGTTGCGATGCGGCGGATTATGCCGTTGTTGTAATGCTCCTCAAGTGGGGATTGCGATGTGGAAGGGAACTGGGGAAGAAGATACGTTTGTTCGTTGGATGGGGGAGAGGAGGTGAAGGGAAGAGATGCAGTCATGCAGAGGTTGTGAAATTTTATTTTGTTTTTAATAATTATTAATTAAAATTATTATATATACGTGTGGTCTAGTAAAATTATTGACTTTTTGCCACATCATCATTAATTTGCCATGTTAGAGTCAACTAACGGTTGACCAGACGAGAAGTTATCGGATTGGCTATTAAAATATTTTTAAAAAGATTTGACTATTATTTTGTTTAAAACGAAAGTTTTGACTATTAAATTTTATTTACCTTAAATATATTCAAAACATACGGTGGAAAATTACAAGGAATTATCCTTAAGACTCAAGACCCATACCATCAACTTTTTTTCAAAGATTTTGGAGGTAGTCATTTATAAATATATCTGCCACCATTTTGTTTGTGCCTAAATGCTCATTAGAAAGATCACAGTCAGGACTTTATGATCGTGGTCGTGAACTCTCTCGTAGGGTGAATCCTTCTTCTTCGCGAATTAGGGCGTGAAACTTTCTGCTCATTTTTTGTGTCCGAGGGTGTGTCATGCCCAGGAGATCACGACCGTGACCTAAGACCGTATCCTATGTAAAATTATCCCTTATTGCTCATATGCAATGCTAACATGCTCAGATGAACCCCCAATCGATCCCCAGCCAATGCTAACATGCTGTCGAGAGAGATAGAGAGAGAAAGTGAAACGCCGATGGGGGCCACCAACGAGATTTTGAGATTCAGTTCTCTTCTCTCTCTCTCTTCCTATGGTAGCTAACTAGTAGGTAAAAATCGGACCCCTGTCCCGGGACAAGGCCCAAGGGGCCTCCCTCCGCCTATGAAGAAGGGCGACTTCTTGACATTCTCCAGCTCCGCCCTCTCTTTCCTCATCTGATCGTCGGAGGTTGAGCTCTCGTCCGTGCTCGATGCATCCGACCTCTCCCGCCATCGATGACAGGCTGGTCGGGGATAACAGTCGTGGATGATCTGGTCCAGTGAGGGTTTGGAGGTGCAAAGCCCCATATCTCGAAAATGAAGATCTGCAGAATAGATCTATGTAGACTGGGTTTCTGGTATGCTGGTTCTCCTACAGCACAATCCACTGGTCCCATACGCGAGCCAGTTCAAGTGAGACGATTCAGGCCTTTCTTCCCCCGACGATGAATAATGAATATAGAAGGTAAGTCCCAATCGCTACCAAGCAACAAGAATCCTCGGTTGCTCACCAGTGGCTCACCGGAATCCAATCTCCCCGGTGGCCGCCAACCCCTGCAAAATGCATTGAAGACAATAAATTAATGGGATTAAAACCATCATTCATCAGTACTGTTACAGGGTCATACGCCCAGCAATGGCTTGCGTCGAAAATGCCTTAACTGAGCATTCAAATTGTCTAATTAATGACGAGTAAGAGCATTCTAAAGCTCTAGTAAACAGAGCCTCCCACGACTTTTGCTCTGGTCATTACGACGAGCGTGTTTCAAGGAGAATCTCAAAATAAAACCCAGTTAACACGTTAATTAATTCCACACTCCCTAAATTAAGTCAATTCAGTAATTATACATCATGGCCGGCAACGGATTCCGCCAGAAAGCTTTTAATGGTCATCACTTTAATGAGTTTCTGTGCATTTGACTATCCAAAACGTCAGTTATGGGAGGATCCTAACCGTTTCAGACTACGGTTGAAATCGGCCCTTCAAACTCGTGGAGTAAACTGCCTTAACCGATTCCTGTCTGCTGGAGACATCGAGAAAACATTGAACATTTATTCTTCAGATGCCCCCTAGCCATTAGATTGTGGACTTTAGTGGGATTGAACAACTTTATTGAGACCGCCCAGACTGTTAACTTTAGTCTATGGTGGCGACATGTCATGGTCTCTAAGACTGCCCCATTCCACATTCTCCAATGCGTCTGTTTACTTTGGAGAATCTGGAAGCCTAGAAATAAAGTGACCTTCGAATTTTACCAACCTCATGTATGTTCCCTAGCCAGCCAGTTCTACAACCAGATCCTCGAAGTCTCCAATCTTCTCCTTCCTCCTCCACCCCGCAGTTCTCTCCTCCCAAACCATCCTGCCACCACGTGGGTCCCTCCGCCAGAAGACTTTTTGAAGATCAACTTCGACGCTGTTGTTTGTGCCACCGGGTGTTCGTTTGGGCTTGTTATCCGTGGGTCAGACGGGCATGTGGTGTTGGCATTCGGGCTGCAGCATCAATGGATAGTCAATCCTTACCTGACAGAGCTTCTAGCCTTTACAGATGCTATCTCCATCGTATCCTCAAGATCCTTGACCCGCGTGATAGTCGAAGGTGATTTCGAAGTGGTCGTCAAACAAGTTCGTCAAGGCGTCATAGAAGACTCGATTGGTGGTCCGGTGTTACGAGAGTGTCATCATATCCTTAGCTCTTTGTCTGTTTGTATAGAGTTTAGAGCGGTACCTAGATCCGCCAACAGTGTTGCCCATAGAGTGGCGCGTAAAGAATTGCTTTTGTCTCGTTTAGAGCTAGAATCTTTTGATTTTTTGGGTGGCTTCTTTAGAATCTTTTAGGGGTCCTGGGTAGAATTGTAAGTTTAACTATTTTCCTCCATTGATATCACTCAGAAATTAAAGAAAAAAGCTATTTATACGCTGAAAGATAACCATAATTCCTAGTAAGTTTACTTTAGAGTTAATCTTAACCATCCAAAATAGTCTTATAAAATATCGAATTATTTATTTTATAGGAGTTAAATTTACTCATTAGATGTTTAGGGACCGAAGTTACAATAATCCATTTCAATAATCTCTTTAGAAAACACAAATTTCATGTAATTAGAATAATGCATAAAGCGCAATTTCAACATATGATCAACTATTCATCATCTAGCATGTTTAATGATAGTCCAAAGGTAAATCAATGTCTTATTTTTTTCCGCTACCCTCTATATAGATTAAGTTGTAAAAATTTCAAGAACCTGAATATGGTCTCCTTTCGTCCTCTTGGCTCTTACAGTGCCTCCAATGTGGTCTACTCTTCACACGACCGTCTCAAACTCAACTTCGAAGTTGGTGTTCATCCTTATCGATATTTTGGTACGCGCTTGATGGTGAAGTCCGCAAATGACCATTTGCACCTCGCTATTGGTTTTCAGCATCCTGGGATTGCCCACGTACCTGCGCGACTACTACATGTTCTAGACTGTATGCTCCTGATTCCTACATCAACCTCCATGGAGTCACATTCAAAGGGAATTCTGAATTCGACATTTGGCATCTTCTCAAAGGGATAGAGTCATATGCGATTGGAGAACCAGTGCTTAGAGGCTGCTTAGAGTTTTGTTTGATTCCTAGAACTACCAATTAGAATGACCATAGTGTTGCAAGAAAGAAAAACTTTTCTCAGTTCTTGTTTAGAGTTACTCTCATTTGATTTTGTTGGTTGGGTGAGAAAGATATTTTTAGAGTAATAGTTTTTATTTGGTTTATTATATTGTCATATGTAATAATATTAAAAAAAAAAAAGTTCAAGTCCATAAACTTTATGGGAAGGTACATTTTTAAAACTATACAGAGCCGCCCACCCTCTGGCTGGCCAGTATTCATACATAAAGGGATATCCAACTCACTCAGGTGTCTTGTAGTAGCAGACCAAGATTCTCCCCCCGCTAGCTTGTGGACTTTTCACCGATTTCCCATTTGGAAATCATATATGCATGGCTAGGACTTGGTTAATTGGCCGATATAATATATAATAAGTTTTTCATTAACTGTTATTATTTCATAGGTAAACTGGTAAAGTAACTCAGAGACATTTTAGGATATGCTAACATTCAATTTGTTAGCATGGTGCTAATACTAGTCTCAATTAATAGGATATTTAATTTTGATAATTTTTTTATTTCGAGTGGTTGGCCACAATCAATACGAATTTGTAAAGGGAGGGACACGCTTGTCTTTATTAAAAGTCAAGGGGTGCAAGTACCATAAAGCATACATTAGAACAAATACCAAAAATTCTACAAACCACAAGACAAATAACATAAAGTATATCAAAAAGTTTCTAAATCATAATTGAACCACACCAAATTCATAAAACAGAGGCCACAAGTCACCCATGTAGCATACTAGAAACCCCATAAAGCATACCACAAGTTCTCTGAAGCATACGAGAAACCTCATAAATCAAACCACAAGCTCCCTGGAAGTATACAAAAAAAACCTCATAAAGCAGACAACAAGTACCCTAAAGTAGACCACATGTTCTCTGAAACGGACCAGAAACCTCATAAAACATATTGAAAGTTCTCTAAAGCGGACAAAAAACCTCATAAACCAGACCACAAGTTCTGTGAAGCAGACCAGAAACCCGATAAAACATACCACAAGTTCCCTAAAGCATACCACAAGTTTCCTGAAGCAGACCAAAAACCTCATAAAGCATACCACAAGTTTATTGAAACTGACCAAAACCCCATAAAGCTGACTACATGTTTATTTAATCATACCACAAGTTGGAGAGCATAAATCCCATAAAGCATAGCACAAGTTCTCTGAATCAGACCACAAACATCATGAAGCATACCACAAATTTATTAAAACAGACACAAGTTTCTTAAGGTAGACTAGAAACCTTATAAAATTGGACCTATTTGTAAATGTTAAAAAGTTTAGGTACCATATTTAAAACATCAAATCTTTAGGTACTAAAATGTTTTTCTCAACAATATATTTGTAGGATGTATATGAAAAAAATTAGGACTATATATTAAGATTAATTATGTTTAGGTAGAGTGCTAACTTGTAAATAATAGTTACTACAATGCACTCTAACCTAAAAGATGATTCGAACCGAGTATAGAAAAAAAAACTGAATCGCTAAATGTCGCCCTTAAAATTGCTAACGGTCGCCCTAACTCTAATGATAAATGACTTATATACCCCCAATAAAATTTCAAAATTTAAACAAACCAAACAATCCCTAACCCCTCATCTGCTTTCTTTGCGAATCCCTCTCGACGCACCAGTTCGTCGGCGTCTTTCCCGCCGTCGTCGTCGCTCGGTCTCTAATGAAATTTCCAAAAAAAATGCTCAACCTAAGGCAAGTTACGGTTGGTCCATGGTGCAACCGCAAGTGGGCTGCGGTTGGCCCATGGCGGAACCGCAAGTGAGCTGCGGTTCCCGTTTTTTGTTTTTTTTTTCAATTTTTGGACTGAACTTTACCGATTCAGAGTCGCTAATCATGATCCAGACATCATATCGACGATTCCAACTCCAGAATGACGATGATGGATTCTCTCTTTTGAATAATGTTTTATTTTCTTTACTAAGTGGTGTTTGTTTGCTAAAGGAAGAGTAAAGAAGCTAAAAGGTTAAATTTGTAACTTTGATATTTTTAGGACGATATTTAACAATTTTAAGGGCGGCCTTTACCAACTAAAAAAATCTCCTATAATGTCCAATGCGCTCTTTGGGAAGGACTTCTTTACACGCGTCCGAGGATTAATTTCCAAGCTGAAGATGAATGCTGCCTCTCGCTTTGTTTTGATGAGTCGGTCAAAATGAGGCTAGATGATCATTGCTTACGTCCGTCCTTTTCTTCTCATCATGGCATGGGTGACGAAAAATTAGGTGAGGTGTTCTATGTTCTAACTCCAAGTTGAACTTGCTAAAAGTTTATGGAACTCGGAGTTCTAACTTTTCACTCCAAGTGATTGCACTCACTTTTACTAATATGTTAACTTTTACTTTAGAAGAAACATAGCGCGAGATCGTGTTTGCCACAATTCCTTTAATGAATCGGTTACGATGCCAGCCAAGACAAAGGAAGAAGAACCCATGATCAATGTGTGGGTCTAAACAACACAATGCAAGACGATGCCTAATGAATGTAGGCATTAAGATACTATGGATTGACTTTTTGGTTACAACCTACAGAAAGCTTAGGCCTAGAGCCGTAACTAAAAATTACCTTGCATAGGCTCCTCATGTGGGCTCATCGAATAGGAATGTAACAAATAGAGAGATAAGAAGGGTGCAGGAAGGCTTTAATTTGGAACATATGTGGATATGAACACCGAGAACATGTATGCCAGGGTATGTGAACATTGTTATAATCATTCGTGTTCAATACTGCACTTTTGATTGCCCTGTTTTACAGCTAACATAATTACCCGTCCTGTTTTGAAGCTATGTGAGAAGGTTCAAGAGCATGTTGGAGGAGTCCAATCGACTGCACCAGACAATCCTCCAATGAATGCTACACAACCGCCTACTACCCAACCAGAGTCGCCATAGAGAATAAAAAGAAGAATTTGTAGATTATATGTAGGAATAACTCCACTTTTGATATTTTGTACATGCTGACATGTTTCAGATTTGGTACTCAATTCTGATTTGGAGTAGATCATTAACCACTTTTGTACATGCTGTGGACATGTTTCGGATTTAGGGTTTAGTCAAGCAGTTTCATGAATTATATGAATAGGTTTATCTAGCTGATGGAGATATATGACTCTATTTTGTAAATGCTATAACATGATTTATGGTTTATCTAGCTGCCAGTTAATATAATCATGTGTAAGCAGTTTGTGAATCTATGGACTATGATCACTTCATTTCAAGCTAATTTCAACTTCATTACTCATCAAACATCCCCCGAAGGTCTCACATATCCATTACATACGAAACATAGCTAGTACAAACAGAAGCACGACTGCAAAGACTACACACAAAAAATATATGGTCATCCTCTATTGTAGTGCCAAATAGCATACTTTATCTTCCACAATTCCAGACAAGTAGCTGCAATGAGTTCTGAAACTTTGGTCAAGTCTTCTAATATTAATGTCTTCCCATGTTTCCTTGTCCTCGCCTTCTCTTCTGCTCTACGAGCAAGCCCTTCTAGCGCCTCCATATCATCTAGTTTCAATTTTAGTTGATGGTTCTCTTCCATTAATCCATTTGTTTATATGACTTGAATCAGACTATCTGGCACTACGGCTAGATGGCACCGGAGTCCACAGTATTGAGCTCTAGAGGTGGGAATCGGTTTGGTTCGGTTCAAACAGAACTGAAAAGGAGTATTCTGGTACCCCCATAACACCAATTAGGCAAACCGATTCCGAACCAAAATATATCTCGGTTTGGTTCGATATACCCGACAAAATCAAAACTTCTCATTCTTTCTAACTTCCCTTTTTTCACAAAACCCAACCTTGGTCAGTTGATATCCCTTCCCAACTTCTCTCTTTGCTCTGCTCCTTCTCTATGTTTTTTCCTCTGCATATGTCTCAGAGGTAGAGGTCGCAGCACCACGGCGAAGAAATCGCAACAAGGGTCTCCCAGCAGGCAGCAAACCCATCCCACCTTCTTCTTCTTCTTCTTCTTCTTCTTCTTCTTCTTCTTCTATTGCTGCTGCTGTTTGGATTTGGATGCATGTGGGTTCTTAATGTTTGGAATTGGATTTCTCGTCTCGAGGAGCTCAACCGAGAACAAAGGGGGAAGGGATGATGGTGATTGACAACGGAAGGGGAAAGTCACAACTCACAGGCGCCGCCAGCAGCGGCCACCGCCGATGTAGCCGCGGTCGTGCAAAGTAGTAGTAGATCCAAATCCCTTCTTGAAAAATATGATTGTGTATTTGTTGTGTTTCTTTTTCCATTTGGATTTTTTCTAGACTTAGTAATATGAGATTTTGTTTTGGTTGACTTTTTTGGGTTGAATGGCAGGCAAGGCGAGGAGAAGAGAACAGAGAGAAGGGGAAATGAAATGGCATCGACGACGACGCATGATTTGAATGGAGTTGGCTGCTCTGCTGGCCGTTGGGGCCTGGGGAGAGTGGTGAGGCAGCTAGGGGTGGGATTAGGGTTAGGAGCAATGAAGTCGGATGGTGAATGAGGATTGATAGTGGGTGGACTGGGTTGGTGTTGCTAAAGGGTGGGCTAGTGATTGATAGAGAGTGGGTTAGGAGGAGGGTGTGCAGTTAGTTGGGCTTGGGGAAGAGGGCGGGCTTGTTTAGTCTGTAGGCTTATTTAATTTAATTCGATTAATCGGTTCGGTCGATCAAAATTCGGGTTCAGTGTGCAGACCCTGGGTTCCGAAATAGTGGGGTTTTTCTTTCGAATTCCAAACCAAAAAACAATATTTTCGATTTCGATTCGGTTTAGGTTTACCGAACCGGATGCCCACCCCTATTGAGCTCAATGTTATTTGGATTCATGTTCTGGCCTGGTCTGTAAATACTTTTCCTTTACCAGATTTGATTAGGGTTACACCATGGAGAAGTACTATAAATACTTGTCATACTCCTCTGTAATCTGTATCTCCTTCAAGTATGGCGAAATTGGCTTTTTCCTACCCGTAGACTAGCTAACACACATTGTGTTAGTGAACCACGTAAATTGTGTGTCGTGTGCCTTCTTGTGTTTCATTTTCTTGCTGTGGTGAATCCTCCTATTTTTCGATCCGCAGAGAAACAGAAACAGTTCTGACACCATCCACCACAGAGTCACTTTCATGTTTATCATCAACCCATAGGAAAATTTTGTTATTATCTCTAAAATTTTAGAGGAGATGATTTAGTCAATATCACCCACCAATGCTAATTTGCACGATATACATAGATTGGACCATATCAGCCAGAATGTACAAGAGTAGAACATTCTTCTATGATTTGTGCTTGTGTTATATGTATTCACCACACAAGGAGCTTTATGCCCTTTACATCGAATCGCAATTGTGTTTTTTGAACTGGAGTAGGCTGAGTCTTGGTTGGCGATTTTTCTGCTTTTCATCGACATGATTTTTCCGTCTCTGGGTATATTTGGATCTAGGAAGAGGCTCGCAACAGTCGGCCGCGCTACAAAGGAGAAGACGAGGAGGAAAGGGGAAGACGGTGATGCAAAGAAAGGAGAAGTCGAGGAGAAAAGGGGAGGACCGCGGTGGAGGTCAAAAAGAGAGGTGGGGGTCAATTAAAATTAAAGGGAGATAATATGAGAGAGAGAGAGATAATTTGTAAATTTTTTATTTTCTTTTAGTTTTCTTTTAACCGAAATGGGAGCTTATGTGGAATTTTATTATTTTAAAAGTGGGTTTCTGCTAATATGACAGTGACATGGTGGGTTGACTATTTGTGAACGATGTTCACCATCCAAATTAACGGTCAACACTCGTGTTAGGCCAAATTAGTCAATTACAATAATATTTCAAGCCATAATATTTCGTATAATAATGACTACAGTTGTAATTTCATGAAAAGTTCGGGCCAAACAAATATTAACTCTTAATACTTCACTCAACATTTACAGGTGTGCAATGTTTTTCATGATCACTAGACAAGCATGTATTATGCGATAACATTCATTAATTTTTAAAATATACATTTTTTTCGATATATGATGTAATTTATTGAACAATGTATCATGTATGGTGAGCTCAAAAAGTTTATTCTCTTGAATTCTTGGGAAAAATCGCAAAATACACATGTTTTTTAAAAAAATTCCAAAATACACACGTTATAAAAAATTTTCCCAAAATACACATGTTTGGGCATCACCGCTGTTGTCAACCGCAGTGAATTCATTCACCGCGGCAGACAAAAGCGGTGAATGCATCACCGCGGTTGACGACCACGGTGAATGCCTGACGTAACACTGAAACTTTAAACAAACGTAACTTTGCGCTCGGTTATCCGATTGTAGCGAATGTTTTTTTGATTCCACATAACTTTTCAAGATCTTTCAATCTGAAACAAGACTTCATTCGGAAAAAAAATCATGTGCTACCCCGAACGAGCAATTTTTTCGATTTTGACAAACTTTGGAAGATCATAACTATGTGCTCCACAATCCGAATGTCATGTAACTTTTTTTGATTTTGCATAACTTTTGAAGTACTACAACTTTGATTATAACCATAATTTTTGGAAGTATGTGGATTTGTGAAAAGTAAAGGCAAAGTTATTCTCAAAATCCCGTATACCCAAAAATACTTCTTTTTAAAAAATTATTTCCTAGTCAAAGTTGTATTTCTTAAAAAGTTATGCGCAATCAAAAAAAACTTTACGAAGTTCGGATTGAGGAGTTAAAAGTTATGTCCTTCCAAAGGTTGGCAAAATCAAAAAATTGCTCGTTCGGGGTAACAAACGACATATTTTTTAGATGAAGTCTTGTTGCATATTGAAAGATCTTGAAAAGTTATATGGAATCAAAAAAAAAATTTGCTACAATTGGATAACCGAGCGCAAAGTTACGTTTGTTTGAAGTTTCAGAGTTAAGTCGGGCATTCACCGCGGCCAACAACCGCGGTGATTCATTCACCGCTTTGGTCTGCCGCGGTGAATGCATTCACTGCGGTTGACAAAAGCGGTGATGCCCAAACATGTGTATTTTGGAAAAAAAATTATAACGTGTGTATTTTGGGATTTTTTTAAAAAACATGTGTATTTTTGGAATTCGTCCGAATTCTTGGGTATTGAACTAATGATTATTTATTGGTCAAACCTTTTTCGGATTCTTTTTTACTAGCCAAACCTATCGAAATACTAAGAATTAGCCACATGTTAACTTCCCGTCATGGTTCAAAAAGGCACGCTTAACCTTACGCTTAGGCACGCTAGGCGCAAGGCAATAGCAAAACGCCTCGCCTAGAGGTTTCACGCATAGTTAGATACTAGAACACGTCAATGGAGTACGGCAGCATCTAAGTCTCTCCTTAACCATTGCTGATGATTTTCTGAAAGTAGGTTCAAATGACTCAATGGCAATTGGTTTGGTAAATGTCGGCATCACATCGGGTCAAGAACTCCAGCAGCGGATATGCGACTGTCAATCTATTCCTGATGTGGTATATTATTATTTCATTCATCATGCAGTGTGAATATCTATTTTTCTTGCAAATCCTAGGCTCGCTTAGTCTACGCCTAGACACGCTTAGTCTACGCCTAGGCGAGCTAGACGCTAGGCAAAACCTCAACGCCGCCTTACGCCTAGTGCCTTCTTGACCTTGCTTCCAGTCAACAATTTTGTTAGTAATATTGACTTGGCAACATGATACTAACTTGGAAGAGACACATGAAGGTCAACATTCCAAAATTTAGGTATTTTAAATATAAAAAAGAGTAACAAAATTATTAACGATAATGTAAAAATGAATAATATTTTGACGCATTACAAAAGATTTGACTAATTAATAGCATTTTAATAAATTTGAATAATTTAAAAAAATCTAAAAAAATATTTGGATAAAAAATAAACATTACTCTAAATTCTTATAATTCTCAATGCAAAATCGATTATTCTAAATTTAAATTCTCTCCAAATCATCCTTAATTTTGAGCTGCAATTTTATTCTCCTGATCAATCATCTCCAACAGTGTTCTCCACCTTTTCACTCGTCCCTCCTCCCATTAGGCCATTACAAATTTACACAACCTCCACTCCCTCACTCTCTTCCTGGCAAAATCTCCCTTTGTCCTATCTCTGCCCTTTCCTTTTTCCCCCTTCCTTTACCTTCCATTTCTCCCATTGAGACCCTCTCCCTCAATAGTTAGACCCCTTTACTTCATTCCCTCAACCAAACCCAAAAAAACCCACTAAAAAAAGGAAACAGTGAGAAAGAAACAACTCCTCTGCTTTTCCCCTGCTCTGCTCTGCTCAATCAATCCTTTCCACAACAACTCCAACCATTGCAGAGCAGCTCACCATCTCTGATCCCAAACTATGAATACCCATTTCCCCCAAGTCCCAGCATCCTTCCCCAGCTAAGGCAAAAGATACCATGACGAGCTCGATCGCCATTAATCTCCCTTTCTTCACTTTCTCTCTCCTCCTTGCTCTGTTGTGCTCTGTTTCTTCCGCTCTAAACAGGGACGGTGTTCTCTTGCTCTCATTCAAATACTCCATTATCGACGACCCTTTATCCGTCCTCCAGACATGGAACTACGACGACGCGACTCCCTGTGCCTGGACCGGAGTCACCTGCACCGACCTCCGAGTCACCGATTTGGTCCTTCCCAAGAGCCAGCTTCTGGGCTCGATTTCTCCCGACTTGGGCCTAATCGAGCGCCTCCGCCACGTTGATCTCTCCAACAACTTCTTGAACGGCTCGCTGCCTGATTCCTTCTTCGGCTCGAACGAGCTGCAAGTGATTTCCCTCTCCGGGAACGAGATCTCCGGCGGACTGCCGGAATCAATCGGCGGGATGAAGGGTTTGCAGGTGCTGAATCTCTCTGACAATGCGTTGGCGGGTAATGTGCCGAGGAATTTGAGTGGTCTTCAGAATCTGACCGTTCTCTCACTGAAAGCTAATTACTTCAGTGGATTTGTCCCGAGTGGGTTTGGTTCCGTCGAACTGCTCGACTTCTCTTCCAATTTGTTGAACGGGTCTCTGCCGTTGGAATTCGGAGGGGAGAAGTTGCGGTACTTGAACCTATCTTACAACAAGCTCACCGGATCAATCCCGCCGGAGTTCGGAAAGATGATTCCGGAGAATGCTACCCTCGACCTCTCGTTCAACAACCTCACCGGAGAGATACCGGAGGCTGTTTCGCTGTCGAATCAGAAAATAGAGCATTTTAAAGGGAATGTGGATCTCTGCGGGAAGCCGCTCAAGAACCTCTGCTCGATTCCTTCAACTCTCTCGTCGCCGCCCAACGTTTCGACGACATCTCCAGCTATCGCCGTGATCCCCAAGCCGTTAGAGTCCTCGCCGGATTCAAACTCATCCGGCGACCCGAACCCGACCAAAACCCAAGCCCAAACTCAGAACAACGGGCTAAAACCAGGCACAATCGTCGCCATCGCCACCGCTGATTTAGCCGGAATAGGGGCCCTAGCACTCATCATCCTCTACGTCTACAAAATCAAAAAGAAGAAGGCTGCCACAGCCGCCGCCGCTGCCGCTTCGACTGAATCCGGCGAAGGAAAGCCCCCTAGCAAACAGAGCAAAAATATACAAATCCCATCGGAATCCATCATCATCAGCACATCGCTCGACGAAGAACCCAAAAGACGGTGGGCGTCGTGCCTGAAGGGCAACATCGGAGGAGGTGAAACATCGGAATCGGCGAATTCGTCTTCCGACAGCGATCGGGAAGACCGGAGCAGTCCACAGAGACTAGGAGGAGCCGCCGGGAGCAATAGCGGCGTCGGAGGGGGAAAGCTGGTGATGGTGGACGGGGAGACGGAGATGGAGATGGAGACGCTGCTGAAGGCGTCTGCGTACGTTCTGGGCTCGAGCGGCGGAGGGAGCATCGTGTACAAGGCGGTGCTCGCAGACGGCACGGCGTTCGCCGTGAGAAGGATCGGGGAGATTAGCGGCGGAGCGGCGGGGAAGGGGATGAAGGAATTCGAAGGGCAAGTGAGGGCGATCGCCAAGCTTCGGCATCCGAATTTGGTGAAAGTTAAAGGGTTCTGCTGGGGAGATGATGAGAAGCTCTTCATCTCTGATTACGTCTCCAATGGCAGCCTCGCCACTTGTGGTTACAGTAAGTTCCCCTTCCTTCTTCTTCCTTGCTCTGTTTCCTGCCTTGTGTGGCGGCGCGTGTTAGTTAGACTCTGGGGATTTTGCTAAATTGCGCGGATTATTACGTGCATGTTAGCGTAAGAAATATTAGGACTTTGGATAGCATTCTTTGGTAAATACTGACTTTGGTCACTGAACTTATCTATATGAATTATATTGGACACTTAGCTTGGTACTGATCTAAGTACTAATAAAGCATCACACTAGTTCTAATAAGTCATATTTGTTACCATTTTTATGACTATATTGCTGGTTCAGTAATTCATATAGACGAAGGAAACAAAAATGTTGACAGTGAATTATCTGGACAAGTTTGGTGTTTCAATTGTGTGAATCCATATTTTGGTTAACTTCTCGTTTTTTATATAAGAGTGAACGGGTGGAGAATCAAATTCTAAACTATCTTGATGGAGGCATGGCTACTTAACAAGTAGAGAGTAGATCATACCGGCTATTCCAAATTCATTCTCGAAACTATGTTTCATTATATTTACTTTAGAGAAAATTGTATTTCGAAATGATAGCTATAAATCTAGGATAGGTTATGAACAATATAAAAACTGTTTTTCTTCATATTATTTATTTATTTCTTAATGAGTTTAAGGTTCTAAATATTTTTAAGAGTTTGGAGGTGTGAGTGTGTACAGTGAGTCAATAACATGTCTAGAAAAAAATAAAAACATTCACGAGCCAACTTGCAGTCTGAGTCTAGCTTGTAGAATAATAATTATTTATGACAAATGTAATTGGAATTATATGTCTCGTAAAGCATAGTTTAGACTTTAGAGCTCACCGTGAACTGTATAACTGGAATAAAGGTTGGTAGCCTGGATCAGCTGCAGGAATAATTCATTTGCAAACTTAATTAAATAAGAATAATTAACAGCAGAGATCAAGGATTTAATTATAATCTCATTTACACATATATTGAATTAATCCCTACCTTAATTCTTAAGTAAAGTCTAATCAAATGGGTACTATGCACATTGGAATCCTGAAACCAAAGAGGCTTTGGAGGTTTGTCATAAAAAGGCCCTTAATAAACTATGATGACCAGACCAATCATATCATTATTTGTATAAAGCAAAATACGACTGGAGATTCCTTTGTCCATGGAGAAGGGGTAATTATAAAAAGTTGCATTGCATGCACCAAAAGTGAAATAAACCCATAATGCGCCAAATTATCATGTCGTTTTGCGTAGAAAAGCAGCTACTTAGTCTGTGCCTTCACATGTGTTAAGCCTTAGCTCACTGGTTGTTTTGCAGGGAGGGTAGGAGCATCGCCATGTCATCTACCACTAGAAGTCCGGCTGAAGATAGCAAGAGGGTTAGCCCGAGGGTTAGCCTTCCTCCACGAGAAGAAACAAGTCCATGCCAACATCAAGCCTAGCAACATCTTGTTAAGCCAAGACATGGAGCCCATCATCTCCGACTTGGGCCTGGACCGGCTCATATACGGCACCAGCAAGGCCGGCAACGGCTCCTCGAGC
Source organism: Linum tenue (assembly GCA_946122785.1). NCBI lineage: Eukaryota > Viridiplantae > Streptophyta > Magnoliopsida > Malpighiales > Linaceae > Linum > Linum tenue. Next base: position 27,721,486 of record CAMGYJ010000007.1, read on the forward strand.
CGACACTTCGGTAGCAGCCAGAGGTCGATGGTCGGTACGACGACGTCACTGGACAACCACATGATGGCTGGTACCGGTAGTAATGTTAATGTCGCCAACAATAATGGTATGATGATGGCTGCCAGTCCCTACGCCACGCCCAACTCTTCAGTCGTTGCGGGTCCCTCACCGTACCAGGCGCCCGAGTCCCTGAAGAACTTAAAACCAAACTCCAAATGGGATGTCTACTCGTTCGGGGTCGTGTTGCTGGAGCTCCTGACGGGGAGGGTGTTCACCGAGCGGGAGCTGAGCCAGTGGGCGGCCACCACGTGTTCTGAGGATCGGAGCTGGGTGTCCAGACTGGCTGACGTGTCGGTCCGGGGCGAGGTGGAGGCGAGGGAGGAGGGCGCCATGGTGGCATGTTTCAAGTTAGGGTTTAGTTGTGCTTGCCTTGTGCCACAAAAGAGACCGTCCATGAAGGAAGCGGTGCAAGTGTTGGACAAGATCCCTTCCCATGCCCACTACTACGCCCCTCACTTTGTTGTTCAAAGCTAATTGATGATGAGTTCTGATTTTGGTACGTGGGACCCATTTGAAAGGAAATGAAGAAAATAATGTGTCACAATGCAATGTTGTTTATCTTAAAGGGTTGTTTGGCTGTACCCTTTCTCTTTTTCTAATGCTTTGTTGACCTTTTGGAGATGTTGGGACAAAGGTAGAAGGGAGGTATATTTGGGGTATCTAATGTGTTGAAAGTGACCATGTTCTTGTTAATTTGACCATATGATTAATCAAATCTTCTTTGTTACAAAAGATGCTCGTGCTAACATTTTGCTTTTATGGATCTTTTTACTTTCTTTTAGATGAGTTGGAGCCATTACTAGTTGCTTTATTTGTTTTGGGAAGTTTTTGGTTCATACCACTCTTAAAACATGTTTGATTAAGTTATCATACAACTTCTCTAGCATAATGAAGCATGAGTTGGATCACAAACTTTTACATTTTGAGCTTTCCTTTAAGTAGAAGTATTTTATCAAATTCATTTTATTTTGGGTTTTTTAACTCATCGTTAACTACATGTATTATTCTTATTTCTGTTGTTTCTGACTACAGTCAATCATAAGGAAGAGAGATCCGAGAAATGGTGGAACTTGGTTTGTGTTTTTGTTAAGGTGCTAGCTCAATACAGTTCAAATTAACGTATGATCACCACTAGCTACTTATAAACTCATTGTCCGTAAAATATGTTGCAAGCAAATATACGTATAAGTATGATGGACCAACACAAATAATAGGAAATCAGTAGTTTGAACTTGACTCGCTGTTAGAGTCCAAGTGTTTGGCGAGATGGGGTTTAGCCTTATCGAATCGTCTTCAACCTTCAAGAAATTGTACATGTAGGGCATCACGCACACAATAGAGAAGAGTACGAAGAAGACATACGTACACATGATGTTTTGTTAACCGAGTTTGGCCCTATATTGCTTTACGTCTCAACTCAAATGTGGCTTACCCTTTGAGACTTAGTGTCTAGCTTTTTGTCTTATTCCAATCTAATTAAAAGTTGAGCTCCTTTGGGTGAAACTAAGACCATTCACAAGTATAGAGCAATATACATATTTCTCTCTTCCTCACAAGCACTCACGCTAAAGACAAGAATAGATAATGAATTTCGATCACCTCTTAATTCTATTGCTAATCACATAGTGTTTGATCTTGCTTTGTATAGGATTGCTCTGTCACATTTCGTAAGACTTGTTTTGTTGATTTTTTTTTTGTATTTATAGTTGCTTAATGCACCGGTTCTCTTGATCTTTCACTTGATTGCGAAGATTTCTTAATGCAACGGTCTTCACGGGATCTTTCACTTGATTGCGAAGATTTCTTAATGCAACGTTCTTCTCTTGATCTTCAGTTGATTGTGCCGATTCTTTCCTGCTGCAATCATATATTCTTAGACTTATGGCAGGTAATAATATAATTATACCATATCAGAAAAGGTGAGTTTTTTTTTCCACCCACATATTCCTCACATTGAGATAGATCAAACGTTTGACTCATGAAATTGCACTGATCAATTTTAAGCTGGAGGACCCTTTCAATGGTACATTTAGGTGTATGTAAACCTCTTTGATTATCAAACTTTAGACCAGTTAGAAAAAAAAAGCTCTCTGAATGGAACCTCTGTGTCTCTCGCCGGCGGACAACGATGGTGATTGAACAGAGCCCGCCGACGACGACAGTTACTCAACAGCCTAGCTCACAGCCCCTGTCCGACGCGAATGCCGTGACGGGACCTAGTGCGGTGGCTGCGCAAAAAATGATCTCCTGGACTCCGGTTGGCGAGCATGATCTTATAACATGGAGTTTTAATGGGGAGCCGGAGCTGAAGATCTCAACGGGTTTTAAAGAGAAACTGTGTGTCCCATGGCAAAGGACTCTGGTTGTTCGAGTGTTGGGTCTGAATATTTCTTTCCTAACGTTCAGCAATAAGGTCAAGTACCTATGGCGGCCGTCAGGAGCCATAGAGATCCTCGCCCTCGGTCAGGAATGCTTCTTGATTAAATTTAACAATGATACTGATTACTTCAGGGTCTTAACAGAAGGACCATGGGTTATCTTTGATCATTACCTGATCGTTTTCCAGTGGACACCCGACTTTCGTCTCACGGATGCTTTGCCGAGATCCATGGTCGTATGGATTCAGTTCCCGGGCCTCCCAGTGCACTTTTATCATAAGGAAATTCTTTTCGCATTGGGGAACATGGTGGGCAGGGCTATCAAGCTTGACTTTCATACGCAGCATCAACAACGAGCTAAGTTCGCTAGGATGGCGGTGGAACTCGATTTCTCCAAACCGCTGGTCACAAGAATTCGGCTGGACGGGAAGTGGCAATACATTGAGTACGAGAACCTGCCGGCGTGCTGTTTTGAGTGCGGTAAGATTGGGCACACGACGCTGACCTGCCCGACTCTGGTTGCCAAGATTCAGCCGCCGACTGGTGAAGTGAGGTCTGGTTCACCGGAAGCCTGGCCGGAGACGGTGTCGGAGGAGAAACAAGGATTTGGTCTATGGATGCAGGTTTCACGGAAATCTCGGCGAGGGAATCGGAATGGAGAAAAAGGAAACCTGAACGCTAGTCATGGGGATTCATCCGGGATTGGGAAAAATGGAAAAGGAAAGAGCTCTCTACAAGAAATAGAAAGCCACAACGGGCTTAAGGGGGGACAAAAGGAAGGTATTGATCAGCGAGGAGAGGCGGCGCGGGTGGGAATGAACGAGGAAGGAAAGTCGATTGGCGCTGGGAACAGAAAAGGTAAAGAGAAATTGGGGAATGCGATGGCGGATCTAGCCATGGGGGGGAAAGGAGTCCTTAGTCCAATTCCATCTTCAAAGGCCGGCCCATCTTCAGGGCCCATGAATAATCGGAGCAAGGGAACTGGGGCAGTCTCTCCTGCTGCTGGGCCTAAAATGGGTTGGAGGCCCGTCAGCAACTAAGAACTCCAGCCAACCGAAGCTACCCCAACCACCACCCATCCAGAAGGTTTCTGGCCCAAACTCAACGTCAATCCAAGTCGTGGCCGTCCCGTCCCTCGACCAGCAGAAGGAGTTGAATTCCCAAAGTGATTCCCTGTCGGCGTCGTCCCGTATGAGAAAGCAGAGCGCCGCGAAGAAGAAGAAGGGGAAATCTCCTCGCAAGACACCGACGAAAGTTGCAGCCAAGGCTTTGCAAATATGGACCCCGGTCAAAGAAAAGAAGGGCAAATCCAGATCAAGGCTCGCGACGCTGACGCTCCAGGAGATTGCGGCTTGGACGAGTGCGGCAAAATCTGGTCAAACAGAAGAGAGTGGTGGTCTCCCTGTGGAGGTCGCTAATGTGATTGAAACATGTGGCCCTTCGGACCCGGAGCAGCAACCGCACCTTTAATCGCGGACTTTCGCAGCTGCCCTTTCTCCTTTTCTCCTCGTTCTTTTTACTTCTTCATTTTAATGTCGGTTGCTAATAAGTTTAATCTTAATATTCTTTCGTGGAATGTTGGAGGCGCTGGGAGCAGCGCCTTCATCAGATCTCTAAAGCTCATTGTTTTGAATTACAAGCCTGACATTTTGATTTTGTTGGAACCGCTGATTAGTGGTGAGGTGGCGGATAGATTATGCGGGAGAATGGGCTTTCCCAATATCATGCGCGTGGAGGCCGAGGGGAGGAAGGGAGGCATTTGGCTCTGCTGGGATGCTCGAGCTTTCTCGATTGATCTGGTCTCAGCTTGCTTCCAATAGTTGACCGTGAGACTGACCGCGCAGTATGCGCCACCCTTTCTTCTTACGGCAGTGTATGCTATCCCCAAGCAAGAGTTGCAGCGTTACTTGTGGCAGGCTCTCGGCCAGGTGAAGGAAGATTGTGATTGTCAGTGGCTCCTCACCGGTGACTTTAATGCTATCCTCTCCCCCTCGGAGCAAGTGGGTAGGGTAACTAGTTCTGTGTTCCGGCGATGCAAGCGCTTCAACGACAGGGTTGAGCAAACCGAGCTCATTGATCTGGGATATTCAGGTCCACGATTCACGTGGACCAGAGGAGAGCCGCCCAATGAGTATAAAGCCAGCCGGTTGGATAGAAGTTTCTGCAATGCTGCGTGGAACGCCACCTTTCCTAACACTTCTGTCCGCCATCTTCCAAGGCTTCATTCGGACCACCATCCGATTTTAACCTCTATTGGAAACCAGGGAGGCCACTCATCTTATTCCCGCCCTTTTCGGTTTGAAGGAGCCTGGCTAACGCATGATTCTTATGCAGGTTTCCTATCAAGCAATTGGAATGGGCAAGCTCCGCTCCAGGACGCCTTGAAGAGCTTGACCGAGGATCTTACTGAGTGGAATAGATCCACGTTTGGGAATGTTCTGCGAAAAAAGAAGAGGCTGCTCAGCCGCATTCATGGCATTCAAACGAGAATTGCCAATGCTTCCTCTCCGGGACTTTTTAAACTTCAAGCTAAGCTGGAGAAGGAGCTAGATCAAGTGCTGGAGCAAGAGGAAATCTTATGGTTTCAAAGGGCTAGAGAAAAGTGGCTTTAGTTTGGCGAGCGAAACACGACCTACTTCCACCAGCAAGCGGTCATTCGGAGACGGAGAAATAAGATTGGAAGCCTGAAGGATAGCAACGGGGAGTGGATTTCTGATCCTCAGAAACTGGCTGCTTTGGTTTTTGACTTTTTTTCTCTTCTCTATTTACAGGATGAACATGACTATAGGGATGCTATGCCTACTCATGCTTTCCCGAGGCTGTCGCAAGAGGATCTCCTTCTTCTTTTGCGTCCCTTTGCGGAAACGGACATCTACAGAGCAGTGCATGATATGAAACCCTTTCAAGCTCCAGGTCCTGACGGCTTCCAAGCCATCTTCTATCAAAACTCTTGGCAGGTGGTCGGGAAAGCCCTTTGTGAGATGGCTCTTAATTTCTTCTCCACTGGGACCCTGCCAGAGGAAGTGGTGGAATCGACCGTGGTCCTCATTCCTAAGGTGGATCATCCGGAGATGGTGTCCCAGTTACGTCCGATCTCGCTAAACAATGTGTGTCTGAAGGTTATCACCAAAGAAATCACTAACCGGCTCAAGCCCATCATGAGGAAACTGGTGTCTCCGAGACAGAGTAGCTTTATCCCAGGGCGGCAAACCACGGATAATATTATTGTTTTGTAGGAGTTTCTCCATTCTCTCAGGAAAAAGAAGGGCAAGAGAGGGGGGCTTGTGATAAAGATCGATCTTGAGAAGGCCTATGATCGCTTGAGATGGGACTTCCTTCGAGATACTCTCAAGGAAGTTGGGCTTCCTAGCACTTGGATCAACTGCATTATGTTCTGCGTAGAACATAACAGAATGAGGATGCTGTGGAATGGTGATCTATCTGCCCCGATCACGCCTACCAGAGGTGTTCGCCAGGGAGATCCTCTTTCACCCTATCTTTTTGTTCTATGCATGGAACGTTTGTCGCACAGGATTGATAAGGCTATTGAGGACAAACTTTGGAAACCCCTGAGGCTGTCCAAAGAGGCCCCTACGATATCTCACCTGTTTTTTGCAGATGATCTTATCCTTTTTGCAGAAGCAGGAGGGTCCCAGGTTCGGATCATCAAACAATGCCTGTACGAGTTCTGCCACAGCTCGGGGCAGAGAGTGAACTATAACAAATCCGCTATGTTTGTATCAGCCAATATAGACAGAAGGCAAGCCCGACGCTTGTCTCACAGAGCAGATATTCCTCTCACAGTGGATCTGGGCCGTTACCTGGGTGTCATGGCAATTCATGGGAGGGTGACTAAAGCTCGGTATCGAGATATGGTGCTGCGAATCCAAAGGAAGCTTGCCCCTTGGAAATCCAGACATCTCTCACTAGCAGCTCGTATCACGGTGGTGAAATCCATTACCTCTTCTATTCCCATTTATCCCATGCACACGGAACTTCTTCCTGTCAATATTTTCAGGACTCTGGATCGGATTAACTGGGGGTTCATCTGGGGAGACACGGACAGCCAGAAGAAACTCCATCTGGTCGGGTGGCCTCAGTTGTTATTACCCAAAAACAATGGAGGACTTGGCATTCGGTCGACAAGAGAAGTGAACATCTCCATGCTGGCCAAGAGCGGATGGCGCTTACTCCAGGAGAAAGATAGCTTGTGGGTGCAGATGGTCAGAGCGAAATATGGAGGAAACAGGCAACATCTGGATATGCTTAAACCTATTCAGGGAATTTCCTTTACCTGGGCCAGCTTTACTAAAGCAGCCAACCTACTTAGGCAGGGATGTGCCTGGAATGTTCATTCAGGAAGACAAACTAAGTTTTGGTCTGATCCTTGGATTTCGCAGGGACCGCTCTACGAGGCGGCATTCGGGCCGGTCACGGAGGAAGATCGGCAGCTCACGGTCGCTAATTTTGTGGACGAAGAGGGGAATTGGCCGACTGAGAAGTTCGAGTCATTACTCTCTCCTGAGATCACACAGAAGATCATGGCTCAGGCTGTGGACCCTTTGGCGATGGAGACGGATAAGATTTTTTGGAAACCAACAGCAGATGGTCGTTTCTCAACCAAGAGCGCCTATGTGTTGCAGCAAGGAGCTCCGGACTCCGAAGGTCAACAGTGGTGGAAGGCGATTTGGCACCTCCCGGTTACGGAACGTGTTAGATGTTTCATGTGGCTGGTTAAGCAGGGAATGGTGACCACGAACGAGATGCGGGTGAAAAGGCACCTAAGTGATGATGGTTCCTGCTACAGGTGCGCCAACCAGGAGGAGAGCTTAGAGCACATCTTCCGTAACTGTCCCCCGTCAGCGTTTTTGTGGCATCGCACAGTCCCAGGAGGAGCACAACAGGAGTTTTTTAGTCTTTCTTGGGATGCTTGGCTGCATCGGAATCTCGCCTTCAAGGAGGCTACTATGGACGGAGTACCCTGGAATGCCTTCTTTAGCATTGCTCTCTGGTTCTTGTGGAAAAACAGAAATGAAGTTGTCTTCAAAGGGGAGAACAAGACGCTAATGGCCTCCTCTCTGACGCAATCCATCAAGATCAAAGCTGTCGTGTGGACTCAGGCCTGGAATGCCCCCTCCCCTCTGGTGGGAAGATTGAAACCGGCCCAGGATCGAGCTCTGACAGAGGTCGGTTGGAAGGCTCCCCCGGCGGGGTGGGCTAAAATTAACGTGGATGGAGCAGCCAAGGGAGAACAAGGCCTAGCAGGGGCAGGTGGTGTTATTCGCGATGACAGTAGCAGTTGGGTTAGAGGTTTCGTGTCGAGACTGGGGTCGTGCTCGGCTGCTTTGGCAGAACTGTGGGCGATTTACCATGGTCTGAAGCTGGGGTGGAATCTTGGATACAGAGCCCTCATCATCGAAACAGATTCGCAGCTAGCCATCCAGTTGGTGAAGAACAGAAAGGACCCCTTGCACCCGTATGCAGCTTTGCTCACAGCGATCCGGAGAAAGATCTCTCAAGACTGGGTGGTGAATCTGGTACATGTATACAGGGAAGGGAATAGGGTCGCGGACTGGCTCTCGAAGCACAGTCTCGTCTATCCCTTCGGTATGCATGAACTGGATTCTCCACCACAAGATCTTCTCCCTCTCCTTCAGGATGACCAACGGGGTATTACAATTCTGAGGAACATTGTAGTGAATTCTCCAGCCCCTCCCTGTAACCCTTCTGTATCTGCTTGTCCCCTCTTTTCTTCCTTCTTCGGCCGTGGGCCTCCTCAAATGCAAAAGAAAAGGTGTATGTAAACCTCTTAAATCCTATAACTTTATTTGGAATAAACTCTTCCTTAAATGGAGCGAAAGACAATTTATCCTCATGTTCTTTGTCAATTACCAATGGAATTGCAAAAAACAATGTTGTCATAACCGAACCGGAGCATGACCCAGTAATGCGAACGGCTCGCACTTTAGTGGTCCAACCGGCATTAGACCGTTCAAAAACCGTTAGAGAACCGGTACCTAATAAACGTTATCAATTTAAATAGTGGACATTTATTAATCCGAGCTCATCTCTTTCCTTCGAAATTGTGAAATGTAAATAAGGATTTAGTTTGAGAGCTCGACGTTTTTGGTTTATTTCAATTTTCAAATTTCTGCAATTTTTTTAATTAAATTTAGTGGCTGAATAACAAAAACCGGACGAGCGGCTCAATCGGCTCTAACGGTTAACCGTCTCGGCCGCTCGCCAACCGCTACATAAAACCGGAGCGGCTTTTAGACTTTTTCGAGCCGATTTTGTGATCGGGTTTGGTTTTACCGGTCGGGCCGAGCGGCTCGGCTTTAATAACACTGCGAAAAAGGTGGAACTTATTGTTTTTCGTATTGTAGCATAAACAAAAGGAATACTAATCAAACAGCTTTCAGTGTCAGCAGAACTAGAAAATGATGTTGATGAGGTAGCTAGCTAGCTCTCTTACACTGTTTAGGCATAGCTAAGATGTTGGTTCTCCGAACACAATCATTAAATGGGCTAAGATGGTATTGGATTGCAGGCAGGGCATCGAATAATTTTTCTGGTTAGTTGCATTATATTGCATGATGGGCTGATTGATTCTTTGTGGAAGCGTTGAAGTGATCGATGATCAATTCCCAACAAACAAAAGTTGGTACGAAGAATGAATGACATATCAAACCAGTACTGGAAACGAATGAATGGAATGATTAATATTGCAAGTGAATGAGACCATATGATGATTTGAAAGCTATCCCACTGATGAAATTGACAGCAACAGCAGCAGCAGCAAATGGTCTTCGCCCTAGTGATGTCAAATTGAACCCCAAAATTGGGCCATGCATGGCCTGGCTGCCAGTTTTGTCACCCTCCTACTTTCAATGTGTGAACCTAAAAAAACAATAGAAAAAGGTACTTTGGGTAAAGCAATTGAATGAATGATGAAAGCTCTCACCGGCCGCACATTCCCACTTGTGTTTTCTGTACTCCTTTGAGTTGTAGCTAGGGATGGCAATCAAACCCATGTTCACGGGTATCCGACCGCCCCCGACCCAGTCAACGCGGGGAATCCTCGTATTGACTAGGTATGGGTAAAACCCGCAAAAAGTTTGATGGGTATGGGGCGGGTATGGTTTTAGCCTCCCCCGCCCCATACCCATACCCGCCCCATCAAAAATATTTCTTCACATATGAAAAAAATATGTGAATCAATTTGTAACCTATCCATAATAGTGAGTATAACTAAAAAAAAATATATAGTAGAAATGCAATAGAGTGGCCACCCAAATCAAAATCTAATTCATTTCTCTCAATTTTACCTTCACTCTTGCACTTTTTCCCCTTATTAACAAGATTATGTTAGTTAATTATTACTTAATAGATGTATCACAGTAGAGAATAATGATTTGAATGACATTGTACTCTACTCTGATATCGATTAATGCATGCTTTAGGATAAGATGCTTTGAATCGTATTAAAAATGATTGTCTCTTGTCGACTTCATGATATAATAGGTGCGTTTAATGTTATAATTGAAAGTCTACATGTAAAATATTATGTATTATAATGTTGGATGTACGGGGCGGGTATTACCCATGAGTACCCGAAACCCATGGGTATGGGGATAGGTTTGCAAAACCTTCCCCCACATGTGTATGGGGCGGGTATGGGTATAGATATTTGAAAGCGGGGATGGGGATGGTTTAGACAAACCCGCCCCATTGTCATCCCTAGTTGTAGCAATTTGGGAAAACAAAAAAAAATTACGAACTGAAATTGATGACACACAAACTAATAGAAGAATCTAGAGCAAGGTTGTCAACCTGCGGGTCGATACACTTTGACCCTGACCCGGTGAGAAAAATGGGCCACACGCACCCGCCGGGCAGACCGCTACAAGGTAACGGTTGGAGATTAAATTATGTCATTTTTTTTTTGGTTTGCGAAATGCGCCTATTTTCCGTTTTTTCTTTTCGCCTAACTCAATCTTTGGAATTCTAAGCTGAACATTTGAATATTTATGTTATATAAGTGTGTGTGAATTTTCACTATATGTTGGATGTAAGTACGATATGTTATTTTGGTGTAATATTATAACTCATATGTTAAATAAAATTTTATATAATTTATGAGGATAAGTATAATATAATGACTTTTTCTATATTTGCGGGTCAAATCAGGCTAAAATGGTTGACCCATTAACTCTTGACTTACTAACTCGACTGGGTCCAGGTCAACCCGCAGGTTGACAACCTTGATCTAGAGTAATGTCTACTTTTTATTAATTTTTTTAGATTCTTTATATTATCCAACCCTAATAAATATTTTTAATTAGTCAGATCTTTCGTAATGCATCAAAATATTAGCCACTTTTACTTTATCGTTAATAATTATGTAACTCTTCTTCTAGTTAAAATACTAAAATTTTGAAATGTTGACCTTCATGTGTTTCTTTCAAGTCGGTATCATGTTGCCAAGTCAATATTACTAACAAAATTGCTATATGAAAATTAACTTGTGACTAATTCTTAGTATTTCGATAGATTTGGCTAGTAAAAGGCACTTTGGGTAAAGCAATTGAATGAATGATGAAAGCTCTCACGGGCCACACATTCCCCCACTTGTGTTTTCTGTACTCCTTTGAGTTGGGTGGGGGGGGGGGGGGGGGAATTACGAACTAAAATTGATGACAAACAAACTAATAGAAGAATGTAGGTAATGTCTACTTTTTATTATTTTTTTAATTATTTTATACTATCCAAACCTATTCAAATGTTTTTAATTAGTCAGATCTTTCGTAATGTATCAAAATATTAGCCACTTTTACTTTATTGTTAATAATTATGTAACTCTTCTCTTAGTTAAAATACTAAACTTTTGGAATGTTGACCTTCATGTGTTTTTTCAAAGTCGGTATCATGTTACCAAGTCAATATTACTAGCAAAATTGCTGTATGAAAGTTAACATTTGACTAATTCTTAGTATTTCAATAGGTTTAGCTAGTAAAAAAGAATTCCAAAAAGGTTTGGATAAAAAATAGACATTACCGTATAATGAATAGATCACCAATGCTATCATGGAGAGTTCGAAGACACCTCGATCATCTAATATTTCAATGCCTATACTAATGTCAACCTATCTCGCAACCAATAACTCATGTCCCCTATAAAATCTTGAAGAACGAAACATATTGGTCCGATCAACATTAAACTTCTCCCAATCCAGTCTTGGCTTTCAGCAAACAACTTCTTGAGCTGAATGGTGAATGCGGTTAGGACACACACTATAAATGTGAATCTCGAGAGGGAGTTTATTAGTGATAGAGTATTTTGTATTGAAATCATGGTTTAACCATAAAATAAATAGTCTGCCAACTTGGGTTCTGGTATGAATTTTTTCTGATAAAATATGGTACGGTTTTGCAGACACGTCCTCCATCACATGGACCTTATAAGGCCTGGAATCTTTCGAGAAGAAGATAAACTCGGGCTTGACCCACATAATGTATAAGGCCCACCAGATACGAGAAAAGAAGCCATCGGACCTATCCGGTCCATATGCAATTAGACCAACCGACACTAGCCACTCCACTCCCAGTCAAGAGTCAACTAGTGCGGAGCATTTCTCACTATCCCACAATTCTTCATCCTCTGGAATCAAGAATTCACCGCAAACGAAGAAGATCGAGGATGTCGGAACAGCACACACCATCGCAGATCTTCATCTTATCAGGGCAGAGCAACATGGCCGGCCGTGGTGGCGTAATCACCGACCCCCACAACCACCACAAGAAGCTCTGGGACGGGATCCTGCCTCCGGAATGCGAATCTCGCCCCGAAATCCTCCGCCTCTCCGCCGATCTGCGGTGGGAGAAAGCGGCGGTGCCTCTCCACGCCGACATCGACACCAGGAAAGCGTGCGGAGTGGGGCCTGGGATGTCATTCGCGAACTCCGTCAAGGATCGGTCGTGCGGCGGCGGCGGGGCCGGGGAGGCGATCGGATTGGTGCCGTGCGCCGTGGGAGGGACGGCGATCAGAGAGTGGGCGCGTGGGGAACAGCTGTACGAAAACATGGTGAGACGAGCCAAGGAGAGCGTGAGATCCGGTGCGGAGATCAAGTGCTTGCTGTGGTACCAAGGAGAGAGCGACACGTCGACGCACCACGAGGCCGACGCGTACCAGCGGAACATGGAGAAGCTGATTCAGAACGTTCGAGAGGATTTGGGTCTACCGAATCTCCCAGTAATTCAGGTAATTAGCTTGCTAATCCTAATTTTGAACGAATTCGAAGCCTGTCCTCTAAATAAAATGTGTTTGATGTTTGTAAAATCGTACTGTATCGGTAGTTCGGACTACTGAAATCGTTAATCGTGATCAAGTTGAATCCTTGGCCTTACTGTTTCAATGTTTCGTGTTCAAGTTGCTACGGATTTATCACGATTGTTTCGCGGTTATCCCAATTCACATTTTGGAACCCTTGTGTCCTGTGTTAGATTTCATAGAATTGGTGGAATGTGTGTAGGTGGCGCTGGCATCAGGGGACCATAAGTACTTGGAGAAGGTGAGGGAAGCACAGCTGTGTATGAAGATGACGAACTTGGTGTGCGTGGATGCGAAGGGATTGAAGCTCAAGGAAGACAATCTCCATCTCTGTACTGAAGCTCAGGTTAAGCTAGGACAAATGTTGGCTGATGCTTACCTCAGTAACTTTGCATCTCCTAATTCGTTAGCATCATCTTCTTCTTCTTGATCTCATCTGGTATGGTATTGTACACTATTCGCACTGCTGCTAATGCTGAGACTTCGGTGAGAATAACTCTGCAGTTCGCCTAATTCTAATCCAATACAAATTCTGAATGCTCGAGTTGCCTACTGCTACTACAACTAGGAAAGGAAATTGCCAACCTTACTACAAATAGAGCATTTAGGTCATCATCATCGACTAATCGCCTCGATCAAGAACATCAACAATGGCGGCTGCGGAACCATCGTCCATGGAATCGTTCCAATCTCCATCCTTGGCGAAGAAAGTAACCATGTTCATTGTGTCTCTAGTAACATTGTGGATCTCATCAAACGCCACCTTACTGCTTCTGAACAAGTTTCTGCCCTCCTCCTTCAATAATAATGACGAATTATCCTCCGGTTTGTCGATGTTCCCAACGATGCGGATCACGGCGCCGGCCTGCCAAATCGCCGCCTACTTCTCCGTTGGGGCGTCCACTCTACACACCGTGAAGTCAACAATGGTCAGCTTCCTCGTGATCGTGGTGCTCCTCGGCGCAGACCCCGGGGTGAATGGTCGGTACCCGGCCGTCGACTGCATCAGTTTGCTGTTCTCAAGTTTAGCCTTTCTCTTTTTCGTGGTGGATCTTCTTCATCATGTTGCGCCGCATCAACGCCGCTTTACTCGTTGGGCTAGTAAAAAAAGTGGGATCAGATCATTCAGTTTAAGAGGTGTAATTGCAAATTGATTAAATTGTTACTGTGATTATTCGCTGAATTTTTATATTTAATTTTTATAGAAGCGGATTATGTTTACTGTGATTATATTATGTGAGATATAGAGCTAGTTTGGTCTTGCTGTAATTTTTTTTTTTGTGTAAAACGAAGTGCAAAAGGGTCCTCCAACCTTTATTCAATAATCAAACGGGTGGTCTGAACCCCAATAATGTCATGGTACAACCAATTAGACAAGCTACTATCGGGAAGAGCAACCAGATGTCTACCGATAGGAAAAAGTGGCCTATACCGGCCAAGTAATCAACAACTATGTTCGCCTCTCTCTATAGACATGAGTGATATGAACCTCACAATGACGTTGTAACCACTGTCGAATCTCCACAATGCTGGTGTAGTGGAGATGCTCTAGCGTCGCCGACTCAATGAGGTGCACTGTTGTCGTCTGCAGAAGAACCTTCTTAGTTCTTGTTTCCCAGGCGATCCGAAGTTCATGCACAATCCCGGCTAGTTCTGCATTTGTGATAGAGCCCCCCCCCCCCCCCCCCCCCACACACACACACCAAGGTTCACTGTAAAAGCTGAGATAAAGCGGGCATCATTCCCACGCAAAACGCCATCGGCCGCAGTACTACCCAAGGTAGGTATCATCGATCCATCAGTATTCAGGCACGTCCACCCTGTTGGTGGTGTAGTCCATCTAATTGCTCTCGATATTCGGAGTACCCCGGCTCCGAAAACAGCAATATCCTTCTCAAGGGCTTGAAAGATTTGATGTCCCAGCTGACCAGCTTTCCCCTGGATTTGTGCATGTGACTTCAATTCTCCCTCGAAACAATAGCTATTCCGGTTCTTCCACAGTAACCAACACATGGTGACGAAAAAGGTGCAGTCTAGGTCTCGGCTCCACCCTGTAGTGTACTAGGTCATCCACCGTTCCAAGCTAGGATCGAAGAAGACTGCATCAGTTTTGTCGTGGAGTACATCATCCCAAGTGGCCTTGGCGAACGGACAATCCCTGATAGGGATGACAATGGGTCGGGTCGGGGACGGATAGTGCATATCCGTTACCCTACCCAAACTAGTTCGGGTTTTACCCATACCCATACCCACATTAGAAACCATGACCATACCCGTTCGGGTTTCGGGTATCCACGGTTATCCATGGGTAATAATTTCTCTTTATAACTTTAACCAATATGTTAACTTTCACACGTATTCTCACATTGCAAAAGAGGAAAAGTACGACAATAATTCACTAGAATGAAGAAAACTAATTAAAACAGCACAATTTCATGAAAATATTATATTTATATGCTAAATATAAAATATGTTAGAGAAAAATAATAATTGTTTACATACAAAATACATATGCATGTGTATAATCGGGCGGGTTCGGGTTGGATAGTGAGAAAACCATGCCCACCCGTTAACCGCAATATTCGGGTTCGGGTTTTATCCGTACCCACAAAAAGTACTTCGGTTCGGGTTTTACCCTACCCGATTAGGTCGGATTCGGGTGGATATCCACGGTTACGGATATTTTTGCCATCCCTAATCCCTGAGCACGTGAAGTGTCGTCTCTGACCCCCCTCCACGTATCTTGCAGCTGCCGTTCGTGGTGAGGTGTCGCCTGCCTCTTTTCGCATTGGTAAGTAGTCTTTCGTGCGCCATTAGCCAGAGAAAGGTTCTCGTTCTTTGAAGAGCTGGGGCTCTCCAAATTGACCGCCAGTTGGGATGTCTTTGCGGGAGGCTGGCATCCTCCTCCCCCAAGAGTTCATATGGTGATTTGAAGTTAAAGCGCCCATCAGCGGCAAAACGCCAGCATCGAACATCCACATCGTTCCTGCCGGGTACCGAGTGGAGTAAGACCTGCGAAGCAATGTCACCTGATAAGAAATGTTCAATATAATCCTGGTTTCACTCACCGTTTAGGAAGAAGTCCTCCACACGCATGCCCATAACTTCCGCATGGACATCCGGGGCATATGTTTCGAGGGGATCACCATCCGTTAGCCACCTATCTCGCCAAAATCGAGCCTCCTTCCCATTCTTTATATTCCAGGCCGAAGTTTCCTGGGTCTTGTGCCATACTCTTAGCACCCACCGCCATGGGTATGAGATCCGGCCAGTCCTCCTAGGAACCAATCCCACCATGGACTCCGTCGTGTACTTGCTCGGCACCACTTTAGCCCAAAGATCATTCGGCTTTGTAAGCAATCTCCATGCAATCTTCACAATGTAAGCTTCATTGGTGCGCGTAGCCGACCAGAGTCCCAAATCACCTTCTTCCTTTGGCTTACAGACTATCTCCCAATCCACCAGGTGAACCTTGCGTCCTCCCTCCAAACTCCCCCATACAAATGCTCTGATCTTCTTGTTGATCAAATCACGAACACTTGCTGGTAGAAACGATGTTTTCATAGTGTACGAGGGGAGTGAAGAGAGGATCGACTGAGCCAGAGTAATCCTAGCTGCAAGGCTCATAGTGGACGTCTTCCACCCCGCCAGGCGAGAGTCAATCCTGTCAACCAGCTCGTTGTATGTCGCCTTGGTCACCGGGTCGTGAATTACTGGAACTCCTAAGTAGCGCCCCAGGTTCGAAGTTTGAGGGATTCTCTATTCAGCACTTAATGCTACTCTCTGCTCTGGTCGAACATTAGGGGAGAAGAAGACCATCGATTTAGACTTGCTGATGCTTTGCCCCGAAGCCTCTCCAAATAGCTCTAACCACTGCATGATAGCTCGCACCTGCCTGCTAGACGCCACTACAAATAGTATGAGGTCATCTGCAAAAAAATAAGTGAGACAGATTTGGCCCTCTGCTGGTCAGCTTTATTGGCTGTCATGGCCTTCTCTCACCGAATCATTGATTAAATGACTTAAATGTTCCATACAAAGCGTAAAAATATAAGGGGATAGCGGACATCCCTGTTTGAGTCACCTCGTGGGACTAAAAGGGTTGGTAAGGCCTCCGTTCCACTGAAACTGCATAGAAGCAGTAGTAATGCAAGCCATCGTAGCCTCAACGAAACTAGCTGGCATGCCCACTGCCTCGAGTGTATCCCGAATAAACTCCCACCGAATGCGATCATAAGCCTTGGCTAAATCAATCTTCAATACTATTCATCCCACCCTTCCCTTCTTTGCCCGCATCGAGTGGACTACCTCCTGGTGGACACATATGTTATCTGTAATATGTCGACCCAGTACAAAGCTCGTCTGTATTTCATGGACAAGGTTCGGCATAAAAGGGAGTTATCTTACAGACGGTTTCTAATTAAGGAAGTAATTATCTTCCTTAATTAAATTGGACTTATTCCCCAAGCAAGAGGGTATATTCCTAGGGGTTCGGCTCCTATAAATAGTCGCCTCCCCAGCCACTCCAAACACACCACAACGAGCATAAACACAATAGAGAGGGTGTTCAGAGAGCTCCAGTTTTCGCACAAAACCGCCGAGCATTCGAGGAGCTGTTTTATCCTGGTGACGACCGGTTGATAGTCTGTCGTGCGCATCGAGGGCAGTGCCGCGAACGTCTTAAAGAGAGCGACCTAGTCCGCGACCAACTCCAGATTCGGTAACCTCGTTCTTGTTGTTATTCCGTTCCTAACATAAAGTTTTCGGTAAAATGGCAACCGCCATTGTAGTCATTTATAAATATTCCAATTTCCTGGAGCATCAATTTTGCCAAAACTGAAGTTCAGACATCCAACATTTTCCAATCGAAGTTTTTTATATGTACATGCATACTCACAAAGACAATAACATAAATATATGTACAAAATGAGAAGCTTGTCATCAAACATAAACAAATCGACACGAATCAATTAGCATCAGACCAGGAGATATCCAGATCGCCCCATTCACTCTCAGGCACTCCCAACGCCTTCCAAACAGCTTTGGATGCGTCGACGATGTTGTTAGGACAAGGAGGCTGGTAATCATGATCGGAATCACACCCCATGGTGGAGTCGCATTCATCAACCACCATGGCCCTAACAGTGTTGCCATTCCCGTGAATGTTGATGAAGTTGAGACACCTGCTTTTCTTGTTGAACCATCCCGTGGAGAGTGCAACGATGGGCTTGTCGTCGGAATGGTACTGATTGTCACACTCCGATGGGCCTCCGCCACTGCCTCCTGCCTCAAAGCTATTCCAAGTTAGAGTCGCCTTCGTGGTGGTGGTGACCGGAGGGGAACATTTGTAAGTGGTGTAATGCTTGCCCTTCTGGCAGCAGTCAGATTCCTCTCCTTGGTTGCATTGCCCCGGTGGTGGAGTTATCCCTGTAATGTGCCCACTTGGCCTGCAGCTCTGGCCTTCCACGTAGGCCGCAGCGAGAACTAGAGCGGTGATGAAGAGAAGGATGGAAGAAGAGGTTTGGCTGGCCATCTTCATCATTGCTTGTGTTTTAGACTCTGTATTAGGTTAGTTGTGATTGTTGTTGTTGGACTTGGCTGTGAGAAAAGTGGATTGGGGGTGCAGGGCAATTTTTATAGGCTGGAGCTGCAGTTTGCAGTAGGAAATGTAATTGTGGACTTTGTGGTGAAAGCAACTGAAGTAGCGTGAACTGCACGAGGTAACAGAGAATAAAAAGATTACTAATCCGTCAGCTTCTGAACCCCTTTTGATGTTGAAAGCTTCTCCTTTGCTTCTGAATGGATTGGCGTTTGTCCAAAGCTTCTTCTACCAGGTTTAGGATAGCCAACCTGCACAGACAAGCTTTCGGAAGATCCACAAATACTGCTGATGCGGCTGTCACATACTTTTTCATTTATACGGCCCATCCTAGCTTTCAATTACAAGCAACGGGTTTTGATAGGCGTTCGTCATTGTAGGTAGCAGCTCGTTAGTTGTTACTCTTCTTCTTAGCTGTAACTCACTGTCATTGGCTGTTGCGACAATTACCGATTAATTGAAAAGGATTATACGCAAGAAGCTTGAAATATACCGACATTTACGGGGTTCATACTAGATACTGGATAAGCATTTGTGGTGCCATAAATGAAAATGATAATTTTCCAATAACAGAGGAGACGGGGTGAAACTGTGAAAGTCACGGGAGTAGTGGATTCTGCCATTTTGGTCCATTCCATTAATTCCAATCTGAATAATAATAATAATAATAATTATTATAATAATTATTAATTATTATAATAATAATTATTATTATTATTATTATAATTATTAATTATAATAATAATAATAATAATTATTATTATTATATATATATGGTTCAGGCTAGCGTACGTCAGTCGTACATTGTACGCTTGTCGAGTTTTATTATTTAGAACACGAATTAACTGGAGTTTGGGACTTGCTACTATATTTATTTATTTATTTTTATTTATTATTTTTTTATTATTAAAAGAACAAGTAAAGATGGTACTATTACTTAAAGTCACATCACACAAGTGATTCTTTTGTAATTAGCCAAATATTTGAGGGGTTTAAGTTCCAAAGAGATTCTAATTAATTAGCTTATAACAATTGAGCCCAAGTTTGTTAATTACTATTTCATAGTCGCATCAACTATGATTGTTTTATTGTTAAACATTTTATTAATTAATCAAATATTTTAAATATTTCCTCTTATGATGATTGAACCCAAATTCATGTGTGTTTAGACTAATTCAATCCGATATTGTGTTGCCGAATTTTAGGCCAGGAACAAATTTTACCCATTTTTGTAATTAAAGAACTCGATAATTAATCAAATGTTTTAAATTTTTTCTCTTACGACAATTAAACGCAAATGCATGTGTGTTCAAGCTAATTCGACCCAGTATCAATGTTGTCGAATTTTAGGCAGGGAACGAATATTACCCGTTTTTATAATTATCGTACAGGGTCATTAATCAAATGTTTAAAATATTCCCTCTTATAACAATTGAACCCAAATTCATGCGTGTTCAAGATAATCCAACCCGGTATCGGTGCTGCCGAATTTCAGGCTAGGAACAAATTTTACCCGCTTTTGTAATTGACGATTTGGGTTGGGTGTGGATTTTGTTAAGAACTCGCCCTACTTTATCGAGTTGAATCCAGTGTTGACAAATTTTGGGTCGAGGACGGGTTTTTCCCTTGACACTTTGGGGTCGTGAATGTATTTTATCCCCTATTGTAATCACGGAATTGGATCGAGAACACATTTTACCCGCCTTTTCCAACCCTGTATCGGTGTTGCCGAATTTTAGGCCGAGAACGAATTTTACTTGCTTTTGTAATTAAAAAATTGGGTAGGGTGTGGATTTGTTAAAAACTCGCCCCACTTTATCGAGTTGAATCCAATGTTGATGAATTTCAAGTCCAGGACGGGTTTCACCCTGACACTTTTTGGGGCGTGAATGAATTTTATCCACTTTTGTTATCAATGAATTGGGTCATTTATCAAATGTTTTAAATATTTCCTTTTATGAAAAATGAACCAAAATTTATGTGCGTTCAAGCTAATTCAACCCGGTATAAGGTGTTGTCGAATTTTAGGTCGGGAACGAATTTTACCCATTTTTGTAATAACTGAACTGGGTCATTAATCAAATGTTTAAAATATTTCCTCTTATAAAAATTGAACGCAAATTCATGTGTGTTCAAGATAATCCAACCTGCTATCGGTGTTGCCAAATTTTAGGTCGAGAACAAATTTTACCCACTTTTGTAATTGACGAATTGGGTATGGTGTGGATTTTGTTAAAAACTCGCCTGCTTTATCAAGTTGAATCCAGTGTTGACGAATTTTGGGCCGAGGACGAGTTTTACCCATGACAGTTTGGGTGACACTTTGGGGCCATGAATGTATTTTATCCCCTTTTATCATCACAAAATTGGGTCGAGAACGCATTTTACCCACTTTTCCGACCCTCTATCGGTGTTGTCGAATTGTAGGTCGGAAAAAAATTTACACGCTTGTTAATTAACGAATTGGGAAGGGTGTGGATTTTGTTAAAAGCTCGCCCCGCTTTATCAAGTTGAATCCAATGTTGATGAATTTTGGGTCGAAGACGGGTTTACCCTATACACTTTTGGGGATGTGAATGAATTATATCCACTTTTATAATCATTGAATTGAATCGAGAACGCATTTTACCTGCTTTTTCAATCTAATTCAACCTGGTCAAAGGGAGTTGAACCCGTGTTGATAATTTTTCGATAGGGGATGAATTTTTTACCTCCTTTTGTAATTTGACCCGGTATTGGTGTTGCCAAATTTTAGACCTGGTATCTGTGTTTTGACTGTACAGTCCTGCTACTCTTAACTTGGTTTGACATAAAAAAATTCTCCTTGCTTACCTCTACTGTTTTGTGTGTACAAGTGTTCATTGTACTGCGATTCTGATGTTGTTGGCTGCTATTGTGTTCCCTTATGTAGTTATTCTATTTGTGTTGGTGATTTGATTCATAATTCTTCTCTTCCTAGCTTCTTTTGTGTTTCAGCTACCTCTGTTGCACTTTTTCGTACTTCTGCACTTTTAATACTACTACTGTTGTGGGTGGTGTGGTGTACACTCTACATCTGATTCTGTACAACTATGCCGAATGGGTCAAGCAATTTTTTTAGATACCTTACGTGCCTCTAATGCTGAGATGATTTTCTCTTAACTTTCTCTCGAATATGTTAAATCACTTTATTTGCATTGTTTAAGAGCATGTTGGAGTGAATCAGATGTGGTGCTACTCCCTCTAATATTTAGCGGATCTTGTCCTGAACAATAACAGGTGCACTAAACTTTGCTTATAATTTAGCAGATCCTCTAGAGTGTTCACGTTTTCTCAAATCGCATTTCATGGTAACTAATTATCCCGTCGTGAAGCGCGGACTTCCATTCTACTATTGTTTAATGGGAGATCCAAATTTGGGACTCCAGCGAGATGACCACGTCGGGAAAAGAGAAAAACAGATCACGGCAGCAAGCCGGTGGAGATAGGTGTTCAGGCAAGTCAAGTGAAGAGCGTATGGTTAACTTCTGAGAAAACAATAGCAAATGTTTCAACAAATCCAAATAATCTGATGCTCAAGATTGATCAAGTTTGGCAGATCGAATTCTCAGGGATTTTGTTTCCCATTATCATTTTTATGTCACAGACGAAAGGGAGTTGACTGCTAAATGGAACTCACAACTTGTTTTTTTAACCCAGATCTGAAACCTGACACTTCTCCACGACCGTGAGCTTGGAGAGTAAAGCTAGGGCCTAGGAGATGAGTCTCCAAGCCCAGCATCTCGCTAGAGCATCTCCGCTGCCTTCATCAGATTTTGGATTTGCAACTCGATGATTGGCTACAGGCCAGCAATACCACACCGGGAGTTGTCTCCACCGTGTAAATGTAATGCGGAACCTGATTCTTGTATTATTGAGAGTACATATTTATACAGCAATGAGATGTAACAATGCTCGGCTATTTCTAAGGGTTATGGGTGAAACCACTTGCTAAGAATATGGAACAGAAAGATAACAAAATGAATCTGAAGATTTTTATTTGTTTCTTTTGTCAAGGCGGCGATAGTCGATGGTAAGGTCGTGCAAGACGCAGCCGCCCAGAAAGCATGGCCGCCCTGCGAAAGAAAGGGAAAGCATGACACGGTGCAGACTTCGTCGGGGAGGACTGAGGTGGTTGATCAATGAAGACTCCATAAAGCTAGGACTATGAATTCTTGGGATATGATGGGTTTCTAACCATCTATCCCGTTAGCACCGTACTAACCCGCATAATCGACTTCCTTTTTTAAGTTTGGCCGATTAAGAGTGTTTTATTGTCCGAGGCATTTTGGTAAGTTGGGTATATTAGAGGATCATGATATCATGCCGAGATCTCAGTCTGGTGGAACGTGTGTGGTTTTTGTGCTGGGAGATATCCCAACAGTTAAGAATGAGTCTACTTATACATGCAAAAACAAACACGACACATATTATTAGCGTACCACTTCTACCAATGCAAAACACTATACACATGCAAAAACAATTATGCCCCAAGTTATTAATGTACCACTTTCACTAGGGGTGGGCATTCGGTCGGTTCGGTTTCGACCGAACCAAAATTATGAATACCGGGTCCCCGAATTCTCCCAAACCTCAAACCGAATTCGAACCGAATTATAATTCGGTTCGGTTTTCCACACAAAACCGAATTTGTGAAACTACTTAGATTTTATCACTTTTAAATTATTTTTCACCCCTAATACAAACAATAAATATCAATT
This sequence comes from Linum tenue, assembly GCA_946122785.1. Taxonomy (NCBI): domain Eukaryota; kingdom Viridiplantae; phylum Streptophyta; class Magnoliopsida; order Malpighiales; family Linaceae; genus Linum; species Linum tenue. The sequence continues at coordinate 27,744,592 of CAMGYJ010000007.1, forward strand.
ATATGCATCATCAATGATAAAATCAAACTTTTCAACACATATGTCATAAAATATTTCAAATATTTAAGTCTAAAACAACTAAAAACATAAAAATCCACCATTTGGAGCTTGCAATTATAGAATTTCGGTTTTTCGGTCGGAAATTCAGTTCGGTTGAAAGAACCCTGATTTCCGAACTACCCATATTTTCCTTCCGAATTTCGAACCAAATAGCATTGATTCGATTTCGGGTTAATTCGGTTTCGGTTCGGGTTTACCGAACCGTTTGCCCACCCCTAACTTTCACTAATGCAAAAACACTACTCACATGTTCCAATGTCATTCAACTACAATGCAAAACCACTACTAACAAATCCACAACCAATGCGAAAATGCTACATCTTCCAACGTCCTTCAACTACAATGCAGAACCACTACTAACAAATTCACAACCAATGCAAAAACGCTACATCTAAGATGGACCAAATCACTACTACGATGGATTTGTTAGTAATGATTCTGCATTGTAGTTTAAAGACGTTGGAAGATGTAGCATTTCTGCATTGGTTGTTGATTTGTTAGTAGTGGTTTTGCATTGTAGTTGAATGACGTTGGAACATGTGTGTAGTGTTTTTGCATTGGTGGAAGTGGTATATTAATAATATGGAGCGTAGGTGTTTTTGCATGTGTAGTATTTTTGCATTGGTGCAATTGGTAAGTTAATAATATGTGTCGTACTTGTTTTTTGCATGTGTATACTGTATAGTGGTTTTGTTCTAGTCTTCTGTTTCAAGCTAGAAAAACCGCACGCGTTTCACCCACCACAAAAACCGCCCACTAACACAACCAGACTTAATTAAAAAATGACAATTAATATTTAATGCATGTGATTCCTAATCTACCCTTAATGCTTTTATAGCCATTAGATTAGAATTAGAGGTGTACGGTTAAGTTTATATTTAGTATGGTGCTAACCTCCTAGCTTCTCCCGTTGTTCTTGGGTTGAGTTAAATGACAAGTAGTTGTGTGTTTAGCTAGTAGCATGATGTCGTTTTTGGAACTTATGTGCTTGGGCCAATGTTGCTTTCTACTTGTCTATGTGGGTTTACTTTCAAAAGAGAGATCAGGCTTTTAACTTGTCTGAAACATTTGAAGCCTATTCATAATCCTCTTTTATTTTGACGTTGGCCCAGCTCTCCTGTTTTGCAAAAACAGAAACTTAAGATCGTTTTCTCATATTCAATTGTACCAAAAAAAAAGGGGGAAAACAATAGAAACCTGAAAGTATTTTCCATCGTTATATGAATACTAGTTTTGACTCAGCTCGTTGGCAGAATTATTTAAAATTAGAGAATATGTAAATATTTTTGATAAAAATGAAAAAACAAATATCACACAACTATATGCATTCCTAAGCGTTGAACCGTGTTTGGACTGACACGATATGGACCCACCTCATGCCCATTTATTTGGTCTTGTGTTTGGTACAACCTGTGAGTTTTGTTATATAACATTAATATTATATATGATGAAACAAATCTCCTCTTAATGCATCAATTCATATATAATACAATATAATGAATGAAGCATAACAATGTAACTAATAGTTAACCTTTAACATCAATACATATAACTAATATAAAAATCAGAAGTAGCCACCTAACAACAATTTATACCAATGGTGTGATTAATGAATTGAGTGTGTTTCCCATAAAAAAAAAGTTGAGTGTGTTTATGTGAATTATCTTAGTCTCTTAACAATTATATTAGGCTGAAAAATCCTTTCACTTTCACGTTTTCATCCAACATAATGTATAGTTTTTATATAAACTATGAGTTCATAGATTGTTGGCCACTCATTACAAGTACAAATATTGTATAGGAACTATTATGAGTTTTTTTCCATAATTCCAAAATGGAGAAACGTTTGACTCTTGACTGACTATGCAAAGTATATGTATGTTTTATATAATATATTAAATATATTGTTGATTTCTTAATTGGTTAATTGGTTTGGTTGGGTAGTAGTGTCTCAAACCAAACCAAACTAACTAAACCAAACAAGCTATAAAGTTTAACCAAACCAAAACAATTCAAATTAACCAAACCAAATTATTCAAACACTACCGATTAAAATGATTACCACAATAACCAATCTATTCGAACACCCTTAATTGTTAAACATCGTAGGCAAACCGGCTGGTTTTGGGTTTCTCCACCTATGATATACTTGCATCCCGGCCCCAATGGACGAGATCATTTTCACTCCACTGTAGTAGGTTAGGTTAACCCATTACACTCTTTCGAGTGAAAACTCCACAACTAATCTGATGAAGAAAACGCGGTTTAAATCTTCCTGAAACGACGACGTTTTCCAGAAGCCACACGACGACGTCTTGGACTGGCTGCACGTAACCCTCACACGACGACGTCTTGGATTGCAAACGTTTCTCTTCAGCATCGTCCTTCTAAGTCTTCATTTCTGATCAAAAGATCGATCTACTCAACCCTAGCCTCCCACCTACGAGGAGCGGGCAGAAACCTTGAACCAGTTCGTCGGTGATGAAGCACAGACATCACCGACAATCCTCTAAAGAAATGATGAAGACAAATCAGGCGCAAGTCTCGTGCAACGGTCATAGAAGATTTCTAGGTATAAATAGATTACTTTCTGATTGAATTAAGTGGGTGTGTGATAGCGAGAGTTCTTCGTCTATCTTGAGTTAGTGTGTTATTCTCTTCAGTAGCTAGATTCACAGTGGTTATCCTGGGTGATCTAAGCTTGGGAAGAGAGTCTCTGTTTGTGTGTTTCTCAAAGTGTCAACCCTGTTGGCTTGACACTGAGTGATTTAGGGGTTTCTTCGTGTAATTCGGTTTCAATCAATAAAATCAATTTGTTTCTTGTATTCCAGCCAAACACTTGGGAGTTTAAAAAATCAACAATTGGTATCAGAGCGTGGTCTTTGAAGGATTAAAATTCGCCAAAGACGATCAAGGATATGGCTGGAGTCATGGCTGCCTCAGCGTCTTACTCAGCAAACACAAATCCGCCGTGGTTCGACGGCACGGACTACACAGTTTGGAAAAAGAGAATGAGAATTTACCTGCGAGGTGTCGATGGAGGACTGTGGGCGATTGTCAAGAAAGGGCCAATCCCTATGGACGACGAGGAAGAAGAAAACTGGAAGGATGATCAAAAACTGTCATCGCAACAAGATTCGAGGGCAATGCACATCCTCTTTTCAGCTCTCAGTCCTGAAGAAAGGAGCCAGGTTGCCCAATGTGAGACAGCTAAAGAGATTTGGGAGTCCCTTGAGACTACCCACGAAGGTACGTCAGAAGTAAAAGAAAGTAGAATAGACGTATTATTAAATGAATATGAATCGTTCGAAATGAGTACTGGTGAAACTATCACCAGTATGTACAAAAGGTTTAATGACCTTATAAACAGGTTAAAAGGTTTGGGAAAAACATTTCCAACTAAGGACTTAGTTAGGAAGATTCTGCGAAGTCTCCCTAGAGAATGGCTACCCAAACGAACAGCTATAGAAGAGGCAAAAGACTTAAATGTTTTATCTATTGAAAGGCTGGTTGGCTCTTTATTAAGTCATGAGGAAGTTATAGTTCAGATGAACAGAGAGGATGGTAGAAGAAAGAAAGTGATTGCTTTCAAGGCACAAGACTTTGAAAGTGAGTCAGAATATGAAATAGGAGAGGAGTTTGAGAGAGAATTTGCTATGATAAGCAGAAAATTTCACAAAATGCTAAAAATAAAAAGAGATTTTGATGATAGAAGAAATCATGGAAATTCAAGACAGACTAACAATCGTACTTATGAGTCAGGAAGACATAGAGATGGATTTAGAAAACCAATAGGTGCAAACTCCGATAGAAATTTAGGAGGAAATGTTCAAAGCAGTGATCAGTTCAGAAAAACTAACAAACCAACTGAAGATCGTGAAAGGCACACTCAGGAAGACCATAGGTCTTCCGGTGAGAAGGATCTGATGATTTGTTTTAAGTGTGGTAAGTCAGGTCACATGAGGTCAAGATGTCCTCTAAACTTAAAACGACTAGAAAAGGCTATGGCAGCAACCTCTTGGAGTGACTACAGCTCGGAGGAGGAGACTGAAGCTAGAGATCTAGCATATATGGCCTTCGCCAACAAAGATGACAATGAGTCAAGCTCACTTGCAAGTTGTGATCATGCGCTTCCCTCAGGATATCAGGTAATATCTGACTCAGAATCTGAAAAATATGATCTACCTGAAACAAAAAATGAGTTCTTGCATGCTTTGAGGAATCTTCAAGATGAATGTAACAAACTTAGAAGTAGATATTGTTTACTAATGACTGAGAATCATGCTATGAGAAAGGAACTAAGTAATCTCAAAAAGGTTGTGTCATATCAGCATGAGAGCGAAGTTAAACTAAAGAATCAAATTTTTGAACTAACTGATGAGAACAATGAGTTAAAGCAAGATCTCAACAATCTGCATCTGTTGAAATCTGGAGGTGTTAGTGCAAAAAACAAGCTTCATTCACAAAGAAGTATTTCTAGAACTCCTGAGTATAATAAAGGAAAGCAACAGAAAAAAAATCAAAGACATGTAGAAATATTTGTGTGTTCATACTGTAATCGAAAAGGTCATTTAGCAAAATTTTGTTATGATCTACAAAAACCGAAGAAACATATTGTCTATAAAACTTTTTGGGTACCAAAATGTACTAATCTGTAACTGATTGCAGAAGCAGGGAGAAAAGGAAAACATTTGGTTTTTGGACAGTGGGTGCTCCCACCACATGACAGGTAGGAAAGAGCTGTTTTCCTCACTGAGTTATAGAAAAGGAGGTAAAGTAGTATTTGGAGATGATAGAGTGGGCAGAATAATAGGGAATGGGACTATTGGTAAGAGTCCCCTTCCAGTCATTAAGGATGTTTTGTTTGTTGAAGGTTTAAAACACAACTTATTGTCTATTAGTCAGCTTTGCTCCTCTGAAAACAGAGTAACGTTTGAAGCTCAATCATGCAAAATTATCAGAATCCATGATAACAAACTATTATTCAGTGGTGTAAAGAAAAATAACATGTATGTTGTCAACTTGGATAACTTGGAAACTTTCAATGAAATATGTTTTCATGCTGCATCTAATGAAGTTGACATTCTTTGGCATAGGAAACTAGGGCATGTATGCATGTCAAAACTGTCAAAACTGTCAAAATCTGAATCTGCTCGAGGAATTCCTCTGTTAAAAGATAGGCAAGATTTTTCTGTGATGCATGTGCAAGTGGCAAACTTACTAAAAAGAGTTTTAAGTTAAAAAATGATATAACTACTTCTCGAGCATATGAATTGATACACATGGATCTATTCGGTCCAACAAACGTGGTAAGTCTTGGAGGTAAGTCCTATGCACTAGTACTTGTTGATGACTTTTCACGTTTCACATGGGTTTACTTGCTCGCATCCAAGGATGAAGCATTTGCTATGTTTAAAATTTTTGTGTCAAAAATCCTGAGTGAGTCAGAACTAGGTATCAAGTCAATAAGAAGTGATAATGGAGGTGAGTTTATCTCAGAACAGTTTAGTAATTTGTGCAATGACAAAGGTATAACTCATACTTTCTCTGCACCTAGAACACCACAACAAAATGGTGTTGTAGAACGTAAGAACAGAACTATAATAGAGATGGCCAGAACTATGTTATTAGAATATGGAACACCTAAATTTCTGTGGGGAGAAGCAGTTATGACAGCAGTACATGTTATAAACCGAGTTTTAATTAGAAAAGGTCTGGAAAAAACTCCATATGAGCTGTTGAAACATAAGACACCAAACCTGAGTTATTTCCATCCATTTGGATGTAAATGCTACATTCTGAACACAAGAGATTATCTCTATAAGTTTGATGCTAAGGCAGAACAGAGAGTGTTTCTAGGATACTCAATCAAAGGACAAGCCTATAGAGTCTATAATCTAAGAACTAGGAAAGTAGAAGAGTCTGTTTTTGTAAAATTTGATGAATCTGGATCTTCTAAGAAAATAAACGCAGAAAATATAGATTTCTTGCTCACCCCACCAACAGTAAAAGAAAAGGAGTCCGAAGATGAAGAAGAAAAGGTGAAAAAGACTGAAGGAGAACAGACCACTCAACTTGAAGAAAAACTGCCCCCTGCTCATATACAAAAACGACATCCAGCCTCTCAAATCATTGGAAACCTAAATGAAGGCATCCACACCAGAGGTAAGTACTGTCCAGGTCAGTATGCTTTTGTTTCTTTAATAGAACCAAAGAATTACAAAGAGGCTTTAACTATAGATGAATGGTTGCTTGCTATGCAAGAAGAGCTTGTACAATTTGCTAGATTACATGTTTGGGAATTGGTACCTAGACCATTTAATAAACTGATTATTGGAACTAAGTGGGTATTTAGAAACAAAACTAATGAGCTTGGTGTGATAACTAAAAACAAAGCTAGGCTTGTTGCTCAAGGATACTTACAAGAGGAAGGAATAGACTTTGAAGACTCATTCGCACCAGTTGCTAGAATTGAATCTATAAGAATGTTGTGTGCATATGCCTGCTACATGAAAATTCCATTATATCAAATGGATGTTAAAAGCGCCTTTTTAAATGGAGAAATTAAAGAAGAAGTATACGTGAGTCAGCCTCCTGGTTTCATAGATCATGAATTCCCTAACCATGTCTTTAAATTGTCAAAAGCCTTGTATGGTCTAAGGCAAGCACCTAGAGCTTGGTATGAAAAGCTGACCTCGTTTCTCATATCAGAAGGTTTCTCTCAGGGAAACGTGGATAAAACCTTATTCATAAAAAGGGAAAATGAGGACACATTAGTAGTACAAATATACGTGGATGACATAATCTTTGGTTCAACAAACCCAAAAATGTGCACAAATTTTTGTGAACTAATGAAATCAGAATTTGAAATGAGTATGATGGGAGAATTGTCTCACTTTCTAGGTTTACAAATCAAGCAAACTGAAACTGGAATGTTCATAAGCCAAACAAATTATATCAAATCCATGCTTAAAAAATACAACATGTGTACTGCTAATACATGTCAAACTCCAATGGCAACAAATTTAAAATTAGATAAAGACATCACAGGAACTCCCGTCTGTGAAAAGAAATTCAGAGGGATGATAGGGTCTCTTTTATACTTAACGGCTAGTAGACCTGATATACAATACAGTGTGGGAGTATGTGCAAGATTTCAATCTGATCCTAAGGAAAGTCATCTAAAGGCTGTAAAACGAATTTTTAGATACCTTAAGGGAACAATTGAACTAGGGTTGTGGTATCCACATACTGATTCCTTCGAACTCACAAGGTTTAGTGATTCTGATTTTGGTGGAAGTTTAGTGGATAGGAAAAGCACTTCAGGAAGTGTGCAATTCTTAGGACCAGCTCTTGTGTCTTGGTTTAGCAAGAAGCAGGGAGCTGTAGCATTATCAACTGCTGAAGCTGAATATCTCGCAGCTGGCAGCTGTTGTACCCAAATAATGTGGATAAAAACCCAGCTAGCTGACTATGGAATTAAGTTAGAAAATATTCCTGTCTGGTGTGATAACACAAGTGCAATATCTATGACCAAAAACCCTGTACAACATTCCAGGACTAAGCACATTGAAATCAAATTTCACTACATACGAGATTTGGTGCAAGCAGGTCACATAAGCCTACAGTTTATACCCACTGAGCATCAGTTAGCCGACCTATTCACAAAACCCCTGCCTAGTGAACGCTTCGCAAATCTCTGTACTGAATTAGGGTTAAGATCTCTTAGCCAAATCTAGTTTCTGAAAAGAGCTGAAAGCTGATTGGATAGAACATTAGGATTAGGATTAAGCCTCAACTCTAGCTAAATCTAGTTTCTAAAAGAAAAAACGTTTATTGGATGTGGTTTATTCAAGGCAGTATTACTATCTTGGTTTACAAAATAAAAGTACTTTTCAGAACATGCGTATAAACCCGGACTTCTTTCTCTAATCATTCTGCTTCGATACTAGGAGAAAAACTCTTCGTCTTCCCTGTTCCCTTCTGCTCTCATTTTCTATATAAACCTCTCGGCTAAGGTTACTGGTCTTCACATCTATTCTCTTCTGTCCTTAAGCAAACCCACCAAAATTCCTTAGCCAGAAACACTTCAATTTCTCAAGATGAGCGATCACCTGCCCCGACCTTTCCGTTTTGAAGGGCTAGTGCACACTTACCCCGGGTACATGTTTCATGAACCCGTGGTGATCAATCATCATCGCCATCTTCAACATTTCGAGAATAGGAGGCTGCACCATATCATTCAACTCGACCCATATGAGTTCAACCTTTACAAATACGATATCATTTCCCTCATTGAGGCTCTCGGATGGGATTATCTGCTGCGTCAACCCCTCCATCCAGCCTGTCCTGGTGCAGTCAAATACTTCTACTCGAATCTGAGGTGTCAAGGAATCAGTACCAGAAGTTTTTCAACGGTCGTCTATGGTCATCTTCTAACCATCCCTGTAGCAGCCCTAAATGGAATCCTTGGATTTCCTGATCAAGGATTAGACATTGCTCATCCTTCGGAGTTCTGGAAGCATGATTTCATCCTTCCCACTGAGTATGCAAATTTCTCCACGGAGCCAACTGGAGGAACTGATGTGCCGATTCCAATCGGATGGCTGACACCACGTCTGAGGATCTTCCACCACTTCATCACACATGTGTTCTTTCCTAGGACATATAACCTTGATGTTGTCCTGCCACTCGATCTGTGGATCATTGCCAGTGCAACGGCAGGACGCAAGCTAAATTTTTCCAGCCTATTGTTTGCCAATCTCCTTCCAGTTGGGGATGAACATTACCAAGGTCTTCTTCCATTCGGGTCCATCATTACTCGAATGTTGGTCAATCTGGGAATCGATCTCTCAGATTATAGAAGTGTGTCTCATACTATGTATGTTGGAGCCCTCAACGTTTTGATGATCCTAGACCTACCCACTGATATCTCTCCATCTCCACCTCCACTTCCATCTACTTCTCTTCTGGGTCCCCACCCAAAACCTGCCACCGTCAACAAAGGAAAAGCAGTTGCTGGAGAATCAAGCAAAAATCTGGTGTTTACAGTCTCTGATGGAAACTCTTCCTCAGACGACTCTGCAGGGTCAGCACAAGAAGGACTATCCTCTCCCGCTTCTTAAAAGATTCTTCTGCTAGTTCTTAGGGGGAAGTTTTAGATGATTGTTCTCTGTAGGTAGTCTTAGTTAGTCTCTCGTAGTCGCAGTAGTTTAGGGGGAAGTTGTTCATTTCAAAGGAGTTGGATCCTTTCTAGTTGCTGCTATCGTGTAACCCTCCTTTATTTATCAAGAAATTGTAGTTTCGGTTTCCTGTGTATTGGTTTCTTGCTGGCTTTCTTTTGTTGTGTTTATTTTCAGGTCATCTCCAGACTTCTCGGATGAAGGGGGAAATTGATGAAGAAAACGCGGTTTAAATCTTCCTGAAATGACGACGTTTTCCAGAAGCCACACGACGACGTCTTGGACTGGCTGCACGTAACCCTCACACGACGACGTCTTGGATTGCAAACGTTTCTCTTCAGCATCGTCCTTCTAAGTCTTCATTTATGATCAAAAGATCGATCTACTCAACCCTAGCCTCCCACCTACGAGGAGCGGGCAGAAACCTTGAACCAGTTCGTCGGTGATGAAGCACAGACATCACCGACAATCCTCTAAAGAAATGATGAAGACAAATCAGGCGCAAGTCTCGTGCAACGGTCATAGAAGATTTCTAGGTATAAATAGATTACTTTCTGATTGAATTAAGTGGGTGTGTGATAGCGAGAGTTCTTCGTCTATCTTGAGTTAGTGTGTTATTCTCTTCAGTAGCTAGATTCACAGTGGTTATCCTGGGTGATCTAAGCTTGGGAAGAGAGTTTCTGTTTGTGTGTTTCTCAAAGTGTCAACCCTGTTGGCTTGACACTGAGTGATTTAGGGGTTTCTTCGTGTAATTCGGTTTCAATCAATAAAATCAATTTGTTTCTTGTATTCCAGCCAAACACTTGGGAGTTTAAAAAATCAACATAATCAGGGTTTGTTTGAAAGAGCTAACTAAAGTAACTTCTTCCATTCCATTGCATCCAAATCCATAGTTACTTATTAATTAATAAACACACTTGAAGAATAAACAAAAGAGAAAACAGCGGCACCTAACCCAAGTCCATGTCACCTACCAACCCAAAAAGAAGCAAAGAACAATTTCGCAAATTTAGCCTCACCAACCAAACCCCTTCATCAGCCCCCAGGAATGGATTTCGAGCACTAGTTCGATTCCAATTTCTCGACTCCAATCGCCACGTCACTCTTCCACACTACAAAGTCTTTTCTATTTCTAAAGCTTAAGTTTCGATACTAAACTCCGGATACTTTGGTACGACTGAATTTTGCAAGATTTCGTAGGTTGGAATTTTATACCCTATATTCTCTCCCATTTTTTAATTAAATATACATTCCATTTTATTCCTTTTCTTTGCACTCAGGAAAAACTCGCAACCTTCACCCACAATTATGAGTAGTTTGCTTTGTGAATTTGAAAAATGAAAATTTTGGATTTTGTAAAATCATAGATATATGAGGGTTTTGAGTTTGTTATGGACTTGAAAAATATCATTGTTTACTTCATAGATTTCATGATAGATTTGGATAGTTAGATTTGCGTGTATGAAGTGAAATTGATCTATATTGCACTCATTAGTACGAGAAGAGAAAGGTAATAGGAGTGGTAGGTTGGCAATAAATTATGGACTTCAAAACCTATGATCAATTGCCACCTAAAGAAGTGGAATTTTCAAGTCCGTGGAGCCCACTTGGACCCTTAAAGTTCATGGAATCCACGAATTTGTTGCTCCTAAATATATGAAGCAAACATTTGAGTTTGAACAAACTCTATGATAGATCCAAATGCATCATCAAATTCATCAAGCAAACAACCCCTTGTAAAATATGTTTAAATTGTTTTGCTGATTTGACTAGTGATGCTTCAACCGATAGTATAACCGATTTGTACTGGTTATACTGGTTTTAGCATAACTTATAGGGAAGTGAGAAATCACTAACACTTTATGAATTTAGACATACACATAGAAATATATATAAACAATCTCTCTATAATCTTCTAAACATCCATACTTAATCCAACAAAAAAATAAACGTTTAACAGGTAAATGCCAAGTTTGGTCTCTGGGTTTACTAAAATGTGTCATGTTTAGTTACTGGAAAAAGTTAATATCAATTTTGGTCACTCGAATTCGTAAAACGGTCCATGTTTAATCACTCTCCGTTAACTTTATCTAATGTGCCAGATTTGTCATATTGAATAATTTGAATAGTTTGGGCTTTCTAGTTGAATTAGCCCTTAATTTTTTAATTGTCATGTCAAATATTTAACGGTCAACTGTTAGGGTTGACTGTCACATAAGATAAAGTTAACGGAGAGTGACTAAACGTGGATCGTTTTACTAATTCGAGTGATCAAAATTGATATTAACTTTCTTCATTGACTAAACGTGATACATTTTAGTAAACCTAGTGACCAAACTTGGTATTTACCCACATTTAACTTTCAAATTTAAGAACTATTCAAAATCAAATTTTTTATTGAAATTAATCAAAACGACTTCATATTGTTTAATGTCAAAAATTAATCCTACTAATGATATGGGAAGCATTCCAATTCGTTTTGTGACTAGTACGAGATGACTCTAGATGTACCGGTCGACATGTCACAAGCATGGCCACCCGGGGCGGATAAGGTCCTCCCATATCATTAATACGAGATGACTCTAGATGTATTGTTGGGAGGACTTCCTCCCAGCGGAGAATATGATATTTGTGTAATAATAATATAGTTTATGGTTTATAGAAATATTATATTCGTCCGACAAGAAAAATGTAATTTTACAATAGATAGTAGTATGAAATCAAGTCTTCAAAAATATAATATTCTCATAACATAAATAATTAAATATCATATTCTTGAAAACTTGATTTCATACTACTATCTATTATAAAAATACGTTTTTTCTTGTCGGATAAAATGTAAAATTCCTATAAACTATATTATCATTATATAAATATCATATTCTCCAATTAGAGTAGATCCTCCCAATAGTAGAAGGACCTTATTTTTTTACATGACAAAAGGAAGTGTAACTCCAAAGTAAACTGGGTTGCTAGGTCACGCGCACAAAATCAGTTGCTCTTTCTATGGATTCAGATTGTTGAAGTTGTTGCTCCACTATTGTAATGTTTGGCTTCTGCAACAAGTAATGGAATTTCAATGCCATTTGGAAAAGAAAAATTATGGGGTCGTTTGGATGGATCAATCTAGAAATTAGTCAATTTGATCAATTGTCTCGTTTTATAAACGATGCAATTAAAACGAGTCAATTCGAATTACCTGCCCCCACCCCAGGTAATTGAAATTGACTCAAAACTGATCAATTCAAAATACCTCAGGCAGATTGATCCATCCAAATTTTTTGCTGGCAAACGAGGCAATTTGATACAATTGTCTCAAAACGAGACAATTGTGTCAAATTGATCCGTTACAATTCCTCATCCAAACGACCCATATGATCCAATGGGCCAACCCCACTTTTACCACTCGCGCGCGTGAATCAGAAAGGCCAAAAACCCTCACCAAACCCTCTCCCAAGCGCCAGCTGTACAAACTACAAAATATAAATCCCCCAAGTAGATCTCCGCTCCCAACTCCCAAATCTCTCCACTCCCTATCCCCCATTTCCCGGCCGCCGCCAATAGCCGGAACCACCACCTTCTTTCCGAAATGGCTACCTCCACCACCAGCCTCAACGTCCCATCTCTCAACCCCAAACTCTCCTCCTCCCTCTCCATCTCCTCCACCCCGCAATTCTCGGTTTCATCCCTCAACCTCCGCACCCACGGCCGCGGAACCCGCCGCTTCATCGTCCTCGCCACCGCGGGGCTCGACGCCAAGCCCACCGTCCTGGTGGCCGAGAAGCTCGGGGCGGCAGGGCTTGATCTCCTCAAGGAGTTCGCCAACGTGGATTGCTCCTACAACCTCTCCCCTGAAGAGCTCAACACCAAGATCTCGCTCTGCGATGCCCTGATCGTGCGCAGCGGGACCAAAGTGAGCCGGGAGGTCTTCGAATCTTCCGGCGGGAGGTTGAAGGTCGTCGGCAGGGCTGGCGTTGGGATTGATAATGTGGATCTGGCTGCCGCCACGGAGCATGGGTGTTTGGTGGTCAATGCTCCCACGGCCAACACTGTTGCGGCGGCGGAGCATGGGATTGCTCTCTTGGCTGCTATGGCGAGGAATGTCGCTCAGGCGGATGCCTCCGTTAAAGCCGGTTAGTCATCGGTTCTTGGTTTTGTTGGTGGGTTGCTTTAGTTTAATTCCTTTGGCGCATTTCGTCGAACAGGTGATAGATTGGTTATGCGGGTTATTCCGTATGGATGGGCGTGCTTTTACTTATATGCTGGTCTATAGAAAAGTTAGTTTTGCTCGCTTCCAAGGGTGGTCGCATTTAGGGAGAATTTCTATATGATTTTGGGTGCTTTTATTTATTTATTGCGAGTCATTGTTCTTTTCTTCTATTTTGGCATCCCACTTTTGTTCACTTGTTTTTTGTGTTCCATTCCCCAAAAGTGGAATTCGTGATTGTTTAGATTGCAAAAGCCAAAACTTTCTTCGGCGTAGTGAAACCCGATAAGTTTGGTTTAGACCCAGAGAAGAGAGGAACTTTGGAGGTTTCTGATTGCTGGCAACGATCTCAATGAAGAATCTGAAGGCGAATTTGGGATTTAGAAAGGGGTGTTGACTGTGGTAACCCTTTGTTCAAGTTTGCTCTGCAATGGGACCAAACTTGAAATATCCATGCGACTATTAATAACTGCAACTATGTGCATGAATCAAGGATTCAAGGGTCTTGTGATTGGGTTTTGATAATGGGTATTGGGAAGTGTTTGAAGTTCAGAACTTTTCTTTTGTAGGCTTCCTTAACTAAGTGCTGCATATTTTGTCAGTACTTATGTACACTGCTGAAAGGTGATTGATGTTGATTTCATTTGGACGATACAGGGAAGTGGCTGAGGAACAAGTATGTGGGTGTCTCCCTTGTTGGGAAAACACTTGCAGTCATGGGATTCGGTAAAGTGGGAACAGAAGTGGCTAGGCGTGCCAAGGGGCTTGGAATGCACGTGATTGCACACGATCCCTATGCACCTGCAGACCGTGCTCGTGCTATTGGTGTAGAGCTAGTGACCTTTGATGAAGCCATAGCAACAGCAGATTTCATTTCGCTGCACATGCCTCTCACCCCTACAACATCAAAGATGCTTAATGATGAAACTTTTGGAAAGATGAAGAAGGGGGTTAGAATTGTCAATGTGGCCCGTGGTGGTGTGATTGATGAAGAAGCTTTGGTGAGGGCATTGGACTCTGGAATTGTTGCTCAGGCGGCACTTGATGTCTTTACAAAGGAACCCCCATCACCTGAAAGCAAATTGGTGCAGCATGAGAATGTGATTGTGACACCTCATCTTGGAGCTAGTACTGTTGAAGCTCAGGTATGCTTTACTAATCATCACAATAGCAAACTCTTTATCGTTTCATGTTCTTTTCTCCATTTGATCCCAATATTTGGATGAGCAGGAAGGGGTGGCTATTGAGATAGCTGAAGCTGTTGTTGGGGCATTGAAGGGCGAGCTTGCTGCTACGGCAGTCAATGCACCAATGGTGCCTGCCGAGGTACTTGTTTTGTTTTCCAGTATTTCATGTCTTGTTTGGTTGCTCCTGTATCAAGTTTAGTTCTACCCCTAGTAAATCATGGATCAGATTTGCGGGACATAATGCCTTTTCATGTCTCACTCCAACAGGTGCTGTCAGAGCTGAAACCATATGTTATACTCGCTGAGAAACTCGGTCGGTTGGCTGTCCAGCTAGTAACCGGAGGAAGCGGTGTGAAATCCGTGAAAGTCACCTATGCTTCAGCTAGAGCCCCCGATGACCTTGACACAAGGGTACTGCGTGCCATGATCACCAAGGGCATCATCGAGCCCATATCTAGTGTCTTCGTCAACTTGGTCAATGCAGACTTCACCGCCAAACAAAGAGGGGTGAGAATCACTGAGGAGCGCATTGTTCTAGATGGATCTCCCGAGGCACCACTGGAATCCATCCAGGTCCAAATTGCCAATGTGGAATCCAAGTTCGCCAGTGCTATTTCTGATACCGGAGAGATCAGGGTCGAGGGACGTGTGAAGGACGGGGTCCCACATCTGACTAGGGTGGGGTCTTTTGAGGTCGATGTCAGCTTGGAAGGCAGCATTATACTTTGCCGTCAGGTGGATCAGCCTGGTATGATCGGGAAAGTGGGAAGCATACTGGGCCAGGAGAATGTGAATGTCAGTTTCATGAGCGTTGGTAGGATTGCTCCTAGAAAGCAAGCTGTGATGGCAATTGGTGTCGATGACCAGCCGAGCAAACAGAGTCTGCAGAGGATCGGTGAAATCCCGGCTATTGAGGAATTTGTTTTCCTCAAGTTATAATTAGCTTTTGGGATGATGAAATTTATGACAGTTTTGTTCCTGTGTTATTGTTCGTAGTCAGACGGATTTGGGTCTCGAGTATGATTTGATTGCGTCCATTTGCGTTCTGGTTTGCTTTGTAGTTGGTTTCCGAGGTTTAGAGCATGTACTTTTTGTTGAGGCAATCCTCTCGCTGTTAGTTTCCTAATTTTCCCTTCAAAAGATATGTATGGTGGAAGAAGAAGAGTCGCTTTCTTGGCTAGCCTTCTCTTTGAAAATCTTCTGTTTGAATAAGCGATAAATGGTTCCTTGCAGATTGCACATCTGGATAATCGCATTATGTTAACCACTATCATTAGCTTTATTTAACACTAATTAACAGAGCAAAAAAGATATATGTAGAGCATCATCACCTTCCCAAGAAGTAGGCCTCGCTATAGATTATATGAAATTACAACACTTTGTGAACCTGTCCAAAATATTCTACAGGCTGAATCCCCACTATGCATAAAGTGCACATGCAACTAAAAGGATCCAAGCACCTTATTATGACAAACAACAAACATTCCTTTTCAAGCCCACATATCCCTCCACAAGATCTATACAAAAAGGAAAGCAATAATTTGTATACAGATCGAAGCTGAAAGGAAAACTTAGATGTCATGAACCCGAAAGGAACGGGACCTCGGCCAGCGTCGTGGGTAGCGAAAGGTTCAGGTTGTGAACAGCCAAGTAGGCAGCGATTCCAGCAGCATAACCAGCAAAAGCAAAGCCACTAACCTGTAACAAAATCAGGAGTTGGTTGAGTTTGTGATAATGCTGTAATATACTCGGTCTATGAATATGTGTTGTTTTCAGCTTACTTACCTTCTTCATGTACCAGAAGAAGTCAACTTTCTCCATTCCCATGAATGCAACTCCGGCTGCCGAGCCAATGACCAGCATGGACCCACCAGTGCCAGCGCAGTAAGCGATCAACTGCCAAAACTCGGAATCTTGGGGGAAAGAGGTCAGGTCATACATTCCCATTGTTGCAGCAACTAGGGGGACATTGTCGATGATTGCTGACACGACTCCCACCGCACTCGCCACAAGCTCAAAGTTTGGAATATGAGCATCAAGATAGTTTGCTAGCTCGCGAAGAAGCCCGGCTGCCTCCAAACTGGAAGAAATAAATACATGATTCCACTACTAATTGATCCCAAGATTCGCACGACAATATGATACATGAATACCAAAACTGACGTGTTTTTAAGATTGGAGTAAGATCCGTCATCAAGGTACAAACATGAGAATAGCGTTCTTCAAATGCTGATACCCATACCTGCTAACGGAGAGAAGGATACCAAGGAAGAAAAGTGCCCCCTGAGTGTCAATGCGTGATAAAGCTTGGGGTACTTTCAACTTTTGGCGGTCCGATTCGCCATAATGAATTGCATCTGTGACAATCCAGAGAACTCCAAGCCCAAGAAGCATTCCCATGTAAGGAGGCAGCCCAGTTAGGGCCTTGAACACAGGAACAAAGATCAAAGCTCCAACACCGATAGAGAACACGAGCTGTCCTCGAGGAGCCATCTGTTCGGATGCCAAGACATCTGCGGCATCCTGTCCCTTCCCGTTAACTTCACTGTATCAACAAGACAAACCAATATCATTTTCATCCCAGAGTGATAAAAAAGATTCTGATGGGGATATGATCACTGGATTCTCCAAGAGCGTAAGAGGGATACCTGGTCAGAGACATAAGGGCAAGGGGCACAGCAAGAGAAACTGCTGAAGGTATAAACAAGTCCTGAAGCAAGGATGATGGATATGAGAACTTCACAAAGAGCTGAGTAAAATGAAAGAGCCTTGCACTGATAGAAGGAAAAACCTTGTTAATTAAAAGAAAAATAAGATAAACCGAAAACCTTTATCGTTGGCAATGTGGAAATCTGACCATGGATCCATAGCATAGTGGTGGTAACATCACCAATGGGAGTCCAAGCACCTCCAGCATTTGCTGCAATCACAACGACTGCTCCTAGAAGCCTGTAATGAGAGAAAGCTACATTAGAATATATTCTGCTCAGATATTGGCACGTCTCATTTACTAATTGCTGATGTAACAAAACGATATAGCTGATTGAAATAAATTGTGAAAACCTCTTCTTGAATTCTCTTCAGAAAAATGTATCAAGGCTCAGGACTATGCAATGGGTATCCACATGTTTCTCAGTTCTCTCTTTTATCCATACTAAAAAAAATTAAGACACTGTAAGAATTTTCTTGCACACTTTAACTGATAGAGAAAGGATGAAAAATCATCTGCCTGAGCCAAGCAATACAAAAATATCCAAAATCACCGGACTGTATAAGTTTACTGCAAATGAGACGCAAAAGAAACTCTTTCCATGTAACACATAAAGAAACGCTACACAAAATCATATGAGAGTACTGGCTACACATACTTCCGGTATTCCGAGGGGGGCACAAGTTTCCTCAGTAAAGAAACCATGACAATTGTTGATGTCAGGTTATCAAGAATTGAACTGAGGAAAAATGTCACCAAGCCAATCTGCGTAATTGAACATTCAACAGTTAAAACCCAAAAACAGCATGAATGGGCTAAAATGAATGAATGATGAATCATAAGCTATTTTGGTAATTATTTGCAAAGGAAGACTAACTACTACAGTGCATCACCAATGATGGGTGCATGTATCACCATTCACAATTGACAATTGCAATCTAAGAAACATCAGAAGAACCCAGAAAATGTTCATAGAGCAGGAAAATGGCACTAACCACCCAAAGCAGAGAGCGGGGCTTTCGAGTTGTTATATTGTCAGTGACTAGCTTAAATCCTTGATGAGCATCAACAATCTCCACAATTGTCATAGCACCAAGCAGGAAAAACACTATTTCACTAACTTCTCCTGATGCATGCTGGAGCTCTGAGACAGCAATATCAACTGAAGGAGCCTGCTCAAGAAAATCAAAGAACGGACAATCAATACATGCCATCAAGTAGCAGTTGTATGTGTAGCAGGGTAGTCGGCTATGATTTAACAGAATCCCACTGATGGTGGACCAATACAGGGACCGTAAGTTGAGATAACACTAGTGAGATGGATGGACATGCTTACTTGGACTCAAATACTAACAAACCAATCATTTTGAAAAATTCAAGTAATTTCAAATTAGAGATATTCAACACTTAGCTTACTCAAATGTTCATGAAAGGCTCACCATCTTCTAGAGCTCAAAATGTATGAACTAAAACCATTCCTCATAGAGTAAGGTTGCATTTTCTATTCCTCCTAGAGTTTGATAACAGGTTTATGTTTTACAGTAAAATGACTAATCACATATACAAGAAATATTAGCTAAAGTTGTAGGTGACTAACTAATGGAAAACGATATATGTAGCAAAGAAAGCAAAACTCACTCCAATACTTCGAACAGTCCACAAGCTCACAGCCATCAATAATCCCACACCACTTTTATTGAAGGCAAGGGACTCTTCAAAGATAATGCCCGCATATCCTATTCCAAACAGCAATGCCATCGCAAGATCCTGTATCAGCAAAAGCCAGGATTATCGAATAGAGCAACCTTAAGATTAAACAGAGAAGTTCGAGCTTCAGTTTCCAATAAGCAATGACTTAAAGAAGCATGCCCTAGAAAACCTGATTAGCCGCCACCCATGAATGGTTAATCGCTGCAGCTCCAGTTAAAGCAGTTCCCACTACTGCAAAAGCTTTCAGCAAGTCTGTCTTGGGCTGGTAGTTGGTCTCATATTCTTGTGAACTCGTTTCATCAACTGAACATATAGGATCACAGTTCCCAGACTCTTCTGCGGCATCCTGATGAAATGCAAGAGAATCGCCAATATGAATAATAGCAAGTTTACATAGGACATGGAAGATCTTAACATCATGCATTTCCTCCAAACAGAGCGGCGATATGACACTAATACCAAATAATTGAAGTGTGAGGAGCTACTGAAGGGCAAGTTTTCAACAGAGGGCCATCCACCAATAACGCATCAAGCAGCAAAAATTAAAGTACTGGAAGCCCACAGAAATGGAAGATTGTGTGAAAACTAACATGACATAAAGTTTCTAAGAAAATGATGACATAAAGAACCTGGAGCTGTTTAATACTATTGGGTTGTTGGGTCCTCTGCTGAATTGGCGACGAATAAGATGAGTCCCTAGCCTTATCCTCTGCTCTGACGAGCAACCCACTGCCGAACCGAGTTGAACCTCGGAATCTACAGAAGGAAGAGCCAAACGAAGGCGGCGGTGAAGCGGGAGATGATGGAGGATGGAGCGAGTGTTTCTTGAATTGGCGCAGTGGGTTCAGGTGGTGTGATCCAATTGCGAAAGACGCCATTGCAGGGCGTCCTGGAGTAGTCCCAGAAGCAGGAAAGAAGACTATTGTTGGGTTTTGGTTTCTGGTCTGGCGGAGTATCTTTTGTTGTGGTGCTCCCAAGTCCCAAGTTGCCCAACTGACGAGTGTTCAAAGAGAATGGTTAAGATAACCATTTTATTTCTTATCATATTTTGTTATGAATAAATTTTAAAATAATTTATTTTAAATTTAAATTTTGAATTCTACGTAATTGGAACTAATTATAGCAATTATAAGGATTTGAGATAAATTTCCAAATGATTTCCACAAGTATTTACTAATTATAATAGATTGATATAGGTACTCTTATTTCTTAACTAAATTAATATTACATATATTATTTGGTGCCAATTCATGCCGTATGAGAGGAACATCGACAAGAATTTGATTACAATGCTAGTAGCATATGCTAGATATTTGATATTTCTGTTTCGGTTGTATCAGTATGTTGAGAAGTCACAGCTAGAGTGTATGGTTCGTCAACAAGATATTAGAAAAGAACTAATAAATAGAATAGAAATACACGAGAACACTTTTGTTATCTACGTATGGGACCGAATGCATATTTTTAGAAGATGGATTTTTAATGAATATTGTTTCTGCCGGAAATTAATAATGGTGTTGGTGGAAACTTTTAATTTAATTCTAAACATATGCCAAACGTGGTTTGGAAATTCAATTCATTTTATTTCTAAAGATTTGAATATGACATACAAAATACAAAAATTCATTTGACAATGAATTCTCGATTCATTTGGTACCAAACAGTCTATTGGTATTTGATACTTTGATTTAATTAATTTGAATAATTAGCTTGGTTGGTTTAAATGGTTAGGTTTGATTTCACACACTTCTAACTAATCAAACCAATTACCAGATAAACAATTAGTCATATGTCTAAAATATTAGGATTAATATATTTGAATGGCCTGAACTTTGACCAAAATAAACATCTTGACCAATCTTTTCGATCTATAACATCCTGACCCAAACTATACATCAAAATAACGAAATTGGCCAAACCCGATATTTGACCGTTAACTTGGACGGTCAAACGCGTTGACTAACGGTCAATGCGCCACGTCACTGCCAAGTCAGCACCCTTCCCTTAAAAAACTGTATATTTTCCATCTATTACTATTTATTTTTTTCCATCTTAAATAAACAAAAAATGAAAAATGAAAAATTCAATTTCGGGAAAACCCTGGAAAATTAAAAAAAAATTGAAAAAACTAAATTCCTTTTTCTTTTCTTTTTTTTTGTTCAAAATTAAAAAGGAAAATTATAATAGGTGGAAATTATAAATTTTTTAAACTGAAAATTGTTGAGTTGGCAGTGACATGGCGCATTGACCGTTAGTCAACGCGTTTGACCGTCCAAGTTAACGGTCAAACATTGGGTTTGGCCAATTTCGTTATTTTGATGTATAGTTTGGGTCAGGATGTTATAGATCGAAAAGATTAACTAGAATGTTTATTTTGGTCAAAGTTCAAACCATACAAATATATTAACCCAAAAGATTATATACACATATTTAATACTTTGCATACCACGATGACACTTTATATATAGTGTTTGTTACTCCCATTCTTGATACATTTTCCCCTTCTATCAAAACATCTTTGACTATTTCAATGATATTTCATATCTAAATCACAACTATTTGATTAATGAGCCTTTAATAGACCTAGGCTGTGTTTTTGCACTGTTTGATGCCTTCTTGGTATATATTTTTTAATGTTTTTGAAGGTACAAAGAAACCTAAGGAAGATTGGATCAAGCATTGGAGAACTCTGGAGGACCAAAAGAGCTATACAAGGAAGAATATGAAGCTTTTCATGAGAAAGAAGAGGTTCAATGACAGAGAAGTCTACTAGGAATTGCTATATAATCACAAGATAAGTCCAGAGAAGGAAGAAATCGGCCCAAGATGAAGAAAGAACGAGCGATGTGTCAACTTTTGGTCCAACTGCCGCTAAGGACACCCTACCCAAGGTGTGCCCAAAATCTAAGGGGAATTCGTCCATGAATTAAGGATCCCAACCCACAAAGAAAATAGTGGCGGCCCCAACCACCGGTATACCACCAACAACCTTAATTCTCCCGGGAAACTTCTTTATCAAGCTATTTTGTCCAGAAGTTGATGGAAATCGGCTTCAAGTCGGATAAGGAAGGCTTCGGCCAATTTTAGGAGAAAAAGTCCCTTTGTAGCCACTCTCTCTTGTACTATAAATAGGTGCTTAGACTTCAGTTAGAAAATACATTTTTACACCTCAGAACTGCTAAAGCTCTGTCTGAGTGAGGAGAGAATGACTCATTTTTTGATGATCCTTCTCATTCTCACATGGCGAGCTAGATCTTTGTTTTTATTTGATGATGTGATGTACTATTTTCTATGAGTTAATAAGATGTCATAAAGCATCGATGGTCCTTCTTGGAGCATCGATGGTTAAGTTCTTTATATGCTTGGACTTGTTATGGTGCATTACTATGTGTGTTGATTATACTACTACCATGAGAGACAAAGAAATTAATCTCATGAGTAGGCTTCATTTCTAGGCATGCATTAGGGGGAAGTACAACCCTCTAATGTTCGAATAGTGATGATTCTCGATATCCAAAGATCCCCAATACCATAGGACATTGTTATGGTTCGTAGAAGTCCACAATTAACGATGCGCTATCCTTACTTTCTTCTTGTTCATTAATTAGTTGATGGCATGAAATGAAAGCACACATTAGCTAGTTGAATTCCCATTGCAAGAGACATGCATGAGTAGGAAATGAATATAGTGGAAGGGATAGAATGTCAACATAGCATCAATGCATGTATGCTTCTTAGGAGAAAGTATACATGCTCATCTAGATGATACTTCCTGAACAAATTGTTCCCACTTTCTTTTAACTTGTTTTCTATTTTCTTTAGTATTTTATCTGAGTTGTAGGGAACCTAAACTCATTGATTTTACTTTCTGTCCTCTCATTCGATCACTTGAACATTTAGTTTTGATTAACTACCATCAAAACCTCGTGGAATACAAACCTAGAACATCCTAGGATTTATCACTAGATTTCTAAATCAAGTTTTTGGCATTATTGCCGAGGACTTTTGATTGTGTATTCGAAAGAAGATAGTTGTTCAAGGATATTATGAATTGTTTTTTTATGAACAAGGCGTGGAGATCGAGAAGCGGACATGGCGACCCTGTTCGGGTATTTTCGACCTAAAGCTTCAAAATTTGCGATGAGCAACATCTATTTGACAAAGGACATGGAGATCAAAAGCCATTAGGTGACGTTGGTGACTATACACTACAATTTTATAGAGAATATGATAAAGATCCAGTGGAACGCATCAAGATATTCAATTATGTTTGCTCCACCATAGAAGGAGAAGAAGGAGATAATGTATGACTAAAGCTCTTCCCCTTCTCCTTGACAAGAAGGGCTCGAGTCTGGCTAGACATGCACCCAAATAATACATTCACGACATGGGACTAAGTCGCACAAGCATTCATAGACAAATACTTTCCACCATGGAAGACAAAGGAGCTCAGTGAAAAGATATCAGGTTACCATTTCACAAGATATGAGACAGATTCAACCTACGTAGTGTGCATGAATGCCGCCATCATGGATTCACAAAGGAACAATGTGCACACGCCTTTTTCAAAGGACTTGACTAGCAAACATCCAAAGAGGCCAACCTAATGGCAGGAGGTAGCATTTATCAATGCACTACTGAGAAGTCGAGAAATCTATACGCAAATGGAGATCATTAGCAAAGACTTCTCGAGAAGAAGGCCACCCAAATAATAACTCAAGGCTATTCAGTTTATCAACATCCAGTAGAGGAGGTCAAGGTGGGATTAGCCGAAATATTAGACTACCCACTTATAAGCAGAATAACATACCTAGAGATTGCAATCCAGAAAAAGGAAGAAGACCATAAGGAAGTGGTGTATAAGATAAGCCATGCTAAGAAGCAGCAAGATAATTTGAGAAACTGGTGGAGTTGAAGCATATCAAAGTAAACATCGGCAAAATTCAACAAACAATCCAAGTGATTGATGCAAGAACCAACATAACTGCATCTGACGTTCAAGTGATCACCGCAAACATTGGAGTTATGGACTCTGCGGAGTGACCTAGGGTTATGGACCCCAGGGGTGGTCTGGTCGAGGTGAACCGGGGTGGTGGCCGCAGTGATCCAGGGTTATGGACCCAGAGGGTGGCTAGAGTGATCTTGGGGTTGTTGGAGTTGACACAAAGAAGACCAATGTGACCCCTAGGGACTGGAGGTGCCCAGAAGTAACCTAGGGGATGATTGGAGGTGACCTAAGGGTCGCCGGAGGTGACCTGAGGAGTGGCCTGAGAGGTGACTGGAAGTGGCCTAGGTGATTGAAGGTGATCCTAGAAGGTGACCAGAAGTGGCCTAGGAGACCAGAAGTGGCTTAGGCAATCGAAGGTGGCCTAGGGTGGCTGGAGGTTACTAGTGGTGACCTGAGAGGTTAGCGAAAGTGTCATAGGTGATTGGAGGTGACCTAGAGGGTAATTGAAATTGACATAAGGTGACCGGAGGTAACTCGGGGGGTGGCCGAAGGTGACCCGAGGGGTGATCGAAGGTGACCGAAAATGGTCTAGGTAACCGAAAGTGGCCTAGGTCACCCAGGGGTGACTGGAGGTGGACTAGGGTGGCCGGAGGTGACCCGAGAAGTGACAGGAGGTGACGTGAAGTGGCTTAGGTGAGCGAAGGTGATCCTAGAAGGTTACTGGAAGTGGCCCAAGGGAGTATTTTAGAGGTTGTCCATTAGATGAATTTCATTTTTTTTTACTTAGGGTCCACCAACAGTAATTCCCTTGGTAAGGATCGTAAATGTCCTTGCTAAGGCTCCCAACCATCTTTATAAGATCAAATGGACCGGTGGTTGGACAAGTAAAACCGTAAAGCCAAAACGAGTTAAGACACCCCCAGTTAACATTATCAAATGCCTTCTCGACATCTAATTTCAATATTAGACCGGGTTTCCTACTTTTTCTTCTGTTGTCGACCAATTCACTTGCAAGTAAATCGGCTTCAGCAATCTGTCTGCCTTGAACCGAAGCATGTTGAAATTTAGACACAAGTGAGGGAAGGACCATGCTGAGTCTTCTCGTCAAAACTTTACAAATGAGCTTGTTGATACTACCAAAAAGACCAATCGGTCTCAAATCCTTGATTTCTTCAGTTATGTCTTCTTTGGGGATCAAGCAAATGAAAGAGTGAGTTGTACATTTGGGAAGAAAACCTGTTTCGTGGAACTCCCTAAAGGCTGTCATAATATAGACCCTCACAGTGTTCCAACACCTTTTATAGAATTCCATATAAAAACCATCCGGCCCTGGAGCCTTAGATCCGTCACAGTCCCTCAAGGTATCCCATATCTCTTTTTCGTTGAAAGGTTGCACCAGAAAGAGAGCAGCAAAGGGTTCCTTTCAGGCACAAAAATGGCTTAGGTAAGGCAAGGAGACCCATTGTCACTGGGCTTGTTCGTTTTAATCATGGATGTTCTCTCGTTCATGCTGACCAGGCTGAAAAGTGAAGGTAAAATCAATGGTTTTTCATGAATGAATCTACACATGAAGGAGAAGTTACTCATCTTTTATTCGCGGACGATACTCTGATCTTCTGTGAATCATTCCATGAGAAGGTTTTGCATATCACTGCCACTTCAGCGTGCTTCCAAGCAATCATTGATTTGAAAATTAACCTCGAAAAGTCGGTGTTGTACACAGTTGGTGATGTTCCAGCTCCCAATTTCTTTGCGAGCATCATTGGCTGCAAATGGAGTAATCAACCTTCAAAATATCTGGCTACCCCGTCGGTGCAAACTGAATACAAATGCTCTCTGGGAGCCAATCGTGAATAGCTATCAGAAACGCCTTGACAGCTGGAGTAGCAGATATCTTTCCTCTTCAGGAAGATTGGTCCTTATAAAATTAGTTCTCTCGAGCTTGGAAGTTTACTACTTCTCCCTCTTTAAAGCTCCAAAGACTGTGATCAACAATCTCGAGAGAATCCAAAGAAATTTCTTGAGGAGTGGTACAGGTGAAAAAAGGAAATTCTCATTAGTCAATTGAAAGATTTGCAAAGCGACGAGGGATAGTGGAGGTCTATGAATTTCTGATCTTGCTTCGTTCAATAACGCGCTGCTCTCTAAATTGCTTTGGAAGTTTGCAATCGACATAAATAGTTGGTGGAGATCCCTTATTGACATCAAATATAAAAATCGAGTTTCTCAATGGCAAACTGGAAGAATTGGAGGATGCAGTTCAAACTCTGTATGGGCTAATATTACAAGAGAATATGATCAGTTTTGGAATCATGCTTTCATTGACCCAGGTGGAGGCGCTCATGTTGCTTTCTGGCAGGACCGATGGATACCGGGCTGCTCACTTGTTACTTCCTTTCCCCGCGTCGTTGTTGCTGCCTCAAGCCTGGAAGCAAGGATCAACGACATCGTCAAATTTTCAGGTAATCATACATTATGGAACATCAACTAATCTTTTCATATGAGAGGGGGAGCTGAAAGGGAGAGGGAGAGATTATTTGACCTTCTTAATTCGTACAAATTTCTTGATAAAGCTAACAACCCTTGTAGAGTTGTTTGGCAGCCCAACCCGGAGTTTAGTTTCACAGTTAACTCGATGTACAAAGCTCTTTCAGTCAATAGGTTTCCTGGTGTTTCAGACTTTCCATCGCAGTCTGTTTGGAGGAAGATTGTACCACCAAAAATTTGGTTCTTCCTCTGGATCATTGCACACAAGAAGACGCTGACTATTGACATGCTTCAAAGAAAAGGATGGAACTTAGCAAATCGATGTGAACTTTGTTGCAATAATGAAGAATCTGCCCAACATTTGTTTGTGAATTGCCCCTTTACAGATCAAGCTTGGAAATTGATAGGGAGAGCTTGCAGATCGATTGTCTTCCCTTTCAATTCGGATCTTAGCACCATAATCAGAACATGGCCTGCAACTACTCCTGACAGCGTGAAAATGTGGTTCAAACATGATGCTCTTCACGCAGTGTCGTGGTCGATCAGGCTGGAACGGAATCAAAGGATTTTCAACAATGCCGCGACTAGCGTTGAAGGAACCCGGGTAAAATTTCTCAAAATGGCTACAGGGTGGATTGTCGCACATGGAAAAACATACCAAATTCAAGCTTCCCAATGGCTGTGGAACAGCCTTCACCAGCTTTTTTGCTCGCAGTGATCCTCGTTCCGGAGTCTATGTTTTTTTTTGTCTCAAGAAGCTTCATCTTGGCTGCTGCTGTTGTCCTCGTTTGGGGTGGCGCTCTTTCTCGCGTCCCTGCTTGCGCCTAGAAAACCCTTCTTTTTCCGTTTTTGTTTCTGGTTTTGCTTTTCGGGACTGTTTTTGTTGTTTTGTTTCTCCCATTGCCCGGAACTCTTGTTGCTACTTGCTGTTTGGGTTGTGGTTAGGCCCTTGGCTTGCCACTCTCGTCCTTTTTCTTTTTTTCTCTTTTCTTTTTCTTCCGGATCTGGCACCTCTTGTGCTCGTTCCGGTGGCTCTTTGTACTTTCTCTTTGCCTTTTTCCCTTAATACATTTATCACCTTCATAAAAAAAAAAACCGTCAAGCCAGTTTCAAAAGCGCTCTGATTTATTTTCTTTTATGGTTAATGATGGACCAAAAAAAATTTCACGGTTGAACTAGGGGTTTGCAATTGTACGAACTAGACTCATGAGAATTGTTATCCAACAGTGAAATACATCTTAGCACCAAGGATCTGAACAATTATGCATTCGATCCAATTTGGTCTGGTCCAAATGTAAATTCAGTCATTTTAATCCGTATTTATAAAATTTAAGGTATCAATGACTGACAACATTATATTCGGTTCATTCAACAACATTATATTCGGTTCGGTATGATCCAGACACTAGTTCTGTTTGGTGCAATTCGGTACAAACCAAACCATTGGACACCCTTAAGTTGAATATGAAAACTAGATGAACCACGCCACTTGACTGGTCCACTGGTTCATTATTTTAACCACATAACAAATTAAGAAGAAAAATACTTCAATGTAAACTAAGACAATCCAACTCGAATTAATAATTTTATTTCTACTTCATCTTCTTCGTTTCCTAGCCTCCTTGTCGATTTTACGTAGTTTACTATTGATCAACGTTGTCAAACCAATTTAAACCGTCGAGCTGGTGAAGCAAATTGTTTGAGATTTAATGGTCGGATCGGAGTTTGATCAGATTAAACCGTTTTATACTTACTATAGTTGTGATAATAATATAAGATGTTAATAACATGAATGTAATTTGACAGGTAGCATATAGTAATTTAACAATAAATATATTATATGACCCTAAAAGCTTTCTATATATATATATATATGTTTAGTTTTCTAGAATAGGGTTTGGGAAAAGTTCAAAACACATCATTAGAGCATTCACATCAATGAAATTGCAAGTTCAATTGCATATAAATTTTTTGCACCTCATTATTTTTGCAATCCAAGTCATATGAATGTCATTGCTCCTACATCAATGCAATCCATTTCCAATTGAATATGTAATTAAATATTATATTTAAATTATAGAAAATAAAGTAAAAGAGAAAAGAAAATATATAAAATAAAAAATCTTCTTCTTTTAGGCTTTTTTTACTTGCATATGCAATTGCATTTGTTGCAAGCTTGCAAATATGCAATTGGATGTCATATCAATGCGATTAGTTTTGTAATTGCAAATACCCATGTCATGTACTTTAGCAATTGAAAATGCAATACCAATGTGGATGCTCTCAATGCAGTTAAAAGCGCGATTCTACCTAAAAGCGGAAAAGGGTAAAATCGTAAAACGTAGAATCAAAGGGTAAAAACGTAAGTTTTTTACGCATTGTGTAAAATGGCTAAAAATCTGTTAAGTACGACATATACTATGTAAAATATGAGTGCACAGAATTTAGATAAGTTAATAAATACATGCAATTCATGTCTAAAGTAGAACAACTCATAGCATCTTAACAATAAGTTCATAAACATAGATATTAACAATAAGCCACTGCCCCCTCTATGCTAATGAATTTGGGAACTCGTCAACTAGATTACTCTATTGAAGCTGAGAATGCATCCAAGACCTGTTATGTATCTTTTAATATCAAATATATCAATTGTTGGTGATTTACCTTTAAAATATACTTTTTATAAAATATACTTTTTATAATTAATTTCATGACAAGAATACAAATTTAGTTAACTAAAAGCATAAAAGCGTAAAGCATTTTGTTGAGCTAGAAGCGTAAAAGCGTAAGCTTTTAAGCTTTAAAACGCAATTTAGTCCGATTTTTCACAATAAAGATTTTATATGGAAACGAAAGCGTTTTGTTGACCTAGAAGAGTAAAATCGTAAGTTTTTAAGTTTTAAAGCTCGATTTTGACTGCACATGCTCTTATGTTTAAAGAGCCAGAAACAGTTCAGCCAGACCGCTGGTTTTTTATGGTTTTGACCCACCACTGGTTTGAAGAAAAAATGACTTATAGGGTTCATTTTAAGCACGGGTTCGGTCAAATCTGATCCAACCGACCAACTTGATAGCAGCTTGATGAAACTGTTATTGATGGTTACTTTAATTCTGAACTTAAATTTAGTAAGGCCCTGTTCACTTTCATTTTCGTTTCCAGTTTTCTGTTTTCATGTGATAAATTTGGCAACCGAAATGAGAAAACTTGTTTACTTTTCATTCTGATTTCTATTCGTTTCCAACTATGAAAACAGAAAGTGGCAACTTCCTGCTGTTTTCGGAAACGACAAAATGTTGTTTTCACCTGTTTTCAACATCTGTTTTCTAAAAAACAGGAAACAGAAATGAAAGTAAACAGGCCCTAAGCTTTTATAATTTAATTACGAACTTAAATTTTATAAACTTTTTACAATTTCATTTGTGAAATAATTTGAATGATTCGTTAAACTTTAAGTGATAAATATTATAAATTTGAAATTATTTGATTAACCAACAGGTATTCTACAACGATTAATCACTCAACTATAAACCATTAATTTTTCCGGTTAGCGAAAGAGAGCTCCCAACCATATAATAACTACCAACCATTTATCTCATTTCATTTCCCTCCGCCGAAAGAATAGCCTTCCGCTGGCTGGATCCTGGTTCATCCTTCCGGAGGAAAACCCTAGCTACTATCTCTAGTTAGGTCAATAAGGCTTCACCAATCTGTCTTCTGCCTCCCTCTACTCGAAAGAGATCTCCATCCCGTCCCATCCCGTCCCCTGTTTCCCTCTCTCGGTCAGGTAATTGAGCTCCTAACCCTAAACCCCATCTTCATTTCCAAGCTTCCCATTGATGGATTGATTTCTGTCGCTTACTGTTTAATTTACTTGGATCGGATCTCGCTGTTAGTCTTCTTCTTTGTGGCTCTCTCCATTTCCATGCTTCTCAAATTCTTCTTTGGTGCTTAATTTCATTTCCCATATGTGCAGCTCGGTTTAACGAAATAATGTAGTTGCCCTATTCTTCACCACAATCAATAATCTTATCCTTGTTGTAAATGGATTATATCTAGCATCTGCTATACAATTACGTTCATCCTTGAGTTTGACCTCTTCTGTATAATTGGCTACTCTGGTAGGGCGAACAAAGGAAATGATGGATGCCAATATATGCGATATGAATCACTTGGATGCTAACGAAGTCCTTTTGCCCCCACGAAAGCGTCTGCTCACTGGGTACAAGAAGCGTGCTTTCGATTCTGCCGATCCCCATACCGGCACACTTGCTAATGCTAATGCTAGTGCTGCTGCTGCTGCTGCTTCTTATCGACTTCCTTGCTTGTCGTCCACTGCGTCTCCTTATTCCCAGTCGTCATCATCCCCCCTCGTCTCACCTCCACCTTCGCCATCCGCAACCCGGTTCCAGACCCATCTCAGCGACATTCTAAGTAGTCATTTCAACGATAACCTTACTCCCGAGGAGATCGTGACAGCTTCGAGAACAGCAGCCGATGCTGCTGTGAAGGCTGCGGAGGAAGCTAGAGCAGTGGCACAGGACAAGGCTGCTATGGCTGCAAAAGCTGTGGCTGCTGCCAAGGAAGCACTAGCCATGGTTGCCTCTTTCTCTGAAAAGGAGGCAGCATTGACCGCTGAACAGGAGAAGAGAGTTGTGGAAAACAGAGAGACAATTCGTTTTAGGAAGAAGAAACTGAAGAAGAAGCATGTCCAAGTTCAGGTCTTGTACAACAAAAAAGACCAACAACCCATTATGGCGGGGGGAGCTATTAAAAGCTTTCCCGCCTCAGCAGGTTGCATTGAGTTATGAACAGCTCTCGGCAGACTCTTCCGCACGGTATTATCCAACTTCAGCTTGTGGCAAAGGCAGAGGCTTTGGAGAGCACACACTTCCATCAATAATCTTTGTGAAGGAGTCAAGTCTACATGGGATGTTCAGAAATGGGTTTCGGAAGTTAGAGGCCGAGTTGAGGATGGTGAATACCAGTGAAGCGGGATTGTTAGAATGTAAAAAGGAAGGAATGCTGCCTTTTGAGTTTCTGCATCTGTAGAAGATCAAGAAGCTAACTCCCAGGGAAGTTGCCGCATTGTTTTTTTTCTTTCTTTCTTCCGAGTAGTTGTTGCATTGTTGTTACTGCACTAATTTACAGCATGTTGTGAAGCGGAATAAAGTCATGCAATAGTCTTTAAGATATCGATTAGGTCCTTTTTGGTTGCTAATAATAGAGAGGACTAGAGGAGACGGGCTAGCTGACCGTGGTAGACAGCAAAAGTTGCGGAGGTAGAGTGCTCAGATTGTTCATCATCCCATTGATGTTGTATTTTTTGTTTTTCTTCCTTTTTGTAATGGGGTTGAATGGCCAGAAACTGTACAATTTCCTTGTTTCGTTGGTTTGTTTGGAGGTTTGCTAAGTTTGATTGATTTCATCTGTTTGTATCAAATTCGAATCCTAATACTGTTGCTACTACGGCCGTTTAAAGTAAGACCTGTAGAAGTTTGTTTTAACTTTTTACATGAACTATTATGTTTTAGTATGTGAAACATGCTTCCCGTTTTGGTTCCTGTAAAGTCCATTCACCTGGACATCTGAGAAAGTTTAGTGTATATAATTGTACCAGTATAATTGAGGAAGCTCTGATACTGTATAAGTCTCATTGAGGGGCAAACATACATGGATGGGGGCAATGATGCATTGACATCAAGCTTTATAATTTATTACTCAATCGTTGACGATACTAACTAGACTCTAGATTGGCGAAGTAGTATAGTGGTGACCGATGTCGTATTTGAAGTGCCTTCCAGGTCTTGGCCTCGGCCTACTATCTAACCAAACAAGGAAGATCACAAGAGGTAAAATGTTGTTTGGGTTGAATCTCTCTAGCAATAGATTGAATCGGGTTATAGTGTTTTGAGGTGCGAAGGTCACTATATTGGGGATCAGAGCAATGATCATGTCTCTCGACCCCTCCTAGTCACGTCCACTGATTCAATGTCACAACAACCGATTTTCTTAACTAGGGGGGATGATTTACCTTCTCTAAATGGGTTCTACTCGTCTGCACACTAGGCGGGTGAGTCGATGGTCATACACTCACCTCACTAGCATCAACTAGGTGAGCTACTAATTGGAAGGGGATGGTCACCTCGTCCGCACACGTACCATATCATGTATCCACACCCTAATTAAAAGCATTAAGCACTCTAGTTAAGCACAATCACCTCGTAGATTAATATGTGAGATACAAAGGTTTCCCTATCTTCTAAGTTGCGAGGAATCACTCAAGCTAGCACCTAAATCAATGGTCATGCACTTAGGTACACTTCTACTAGGTAACTTCTTGTCTCAATGATCATGTAACCAACAAATCACATAGAGCACTAAACCTAGTTCCTCCAATTGGGAACAAGGCAAACGAGACTTCTTATGAGTAAGGTTGTCCGCCGAGTATAATTGGTTACTAAAAACAGTAATAGTAATATATGTATTAGGGTGTTATATTAAGTAAGGATTAAAATAATTATTTACATATCAACCATCATATATCCAATAGCTTAAGATTCGTTTACAAATCTTTCTTAACTTAGGTGTTATTCATCTGAATATGACTCAAAGTTGCACATCTACACTCAAGTATGAAAAAAGAAAGGAATTTATGTCAAACAATAAAAAGAGAAAAGAAAGGAATTATAATTACATTAGGAAAAAAGTAAAGACAATGTGTTTTATAATTGTGCATGGAAGAATATTTAATGACATACGGAAAATGAAAAGAGAAAGAAGTCAGCATAACATAAAAGAAAAGATAATGGTATCATTTTAATATGCGAGAAATGTCAAATTCAAGCTTAAAAATGACAAATGCATTATTTATATGTACATGACTTTTTTTTAATTTCTTTCACCAATTGGTCAAAAACATATTTAAACCATATAACCATAATTCGGTTTTGAAAAATATACAAAAAAAAAATTAGTGACCATCGGTGTCTAGTGATATTCTTAAACACATTAAATTTTGTGTATATATCACTGTAGCATATGACTAAACTATGTTGATATATTTCATATATTTGTAGTAAGTATTTTCTAACAAATTGCAACATATTTACATTGGTTCACATATTGTCATATTTATAGTAGTTCGTCCAATAAAATGGTAAATTCTTCGTGTTCTTGAATGAGGAAGAGGATTATTCTTTACTTTTCATTTTTCAATTTTAAAAGAAAATCACATGTCAAATTATGTAAAAGTTTATAATTGTGTACCAACTAAATTTATGCTTTTCGGATTTTTTTAATTATTTTTAAGAAATTATAAACAATTATGAAACATATTATAAACTAAAAATAATTTATTTGTAGATGTTAATGATTTTCTTATCAATGGTAAAAAATAGAATATATAATTTTAACCGTGATAGCTATTCTATTGGTTAAAAAATAGTTGCGATTAATTGCATGAAGATATTTTATTCTATTGGTTAAAAAATTGAAATGATTACAGTTTGAGCTTGTAGGTTGCATGATTAAATCTTAGTTATGGTTATTGATATACATGTTTTGTTGTGATTAATAGCATCAAATATACTTTATCTTGGTGGTTGAACATTTGAAATGGTGATAGTTTGACATCGTAGGTCACAGGTTCAAATCTTGGTCATGACGATTGCCATACATGTTTATTTAGTTTTATTTTAATGTAACTAATAACTTAAAATGTTAAAAATGACAAAATTACATGAAAAATTGTGGAAATTTCGTTGTCATACGTGGCAAAAACTTGCTCCACAACGGCCATAATATAAGTTAAGATATATATTCAAATGTTCGACTTAGGATTCCAAAGATGGATTTAGGTGAAAAGAAAAATCAAATAATAGGCGCATTTCGCAAACCAAAATGACACAATTTGACCTCCAACCTGGTACCTTGTAGCGGTCGACCTGACGGGTGCGTGCAACTCATTTTCTCACCGGGTCAGGGTCAAAGTGGGTCGACCTGCGAGTGACAACCTTGGGCGCTGGGATCTTTCTCCTCCGCTATGTCTCTCTCTCTGGACATCACAAGAAAGGGGAAAGGAGAAGACGGTTGGAGAGGGGGAAAAAAGAAATAAATAATAATAAATAAAACAAAAAAGAAATTAGAAATCGATGAATTTTTTATAATGTCAAAACTACCCTTCTCGTTTAACAATAATTCATCACTTTATCTGGACCATTAAATCAATCCAAAGGTTGAGGGAGGTTTAGTCAGGTGACTAAGGACCCCCCTAGTCACCAGATCCAGACCCCTAAACTAGAGTAGGTTAGGCAAGACGATATGGGGTTAGGGAAGCAGGGTTTGTTTCATCCTTTTAATTTTTAATTTCAATTTAATTTATTACAAAATGATGTGTTATGACGTGACATCTATGTGATGCCACATCATAATAAGTCAACACTCATTTGACCATTGTTAGGTCGACCATTATCTCTAACGGCAAACAAAAATGTCATGATACAAATGTCACGAATTGTCATACGTCGGGATAAGAATGTAATATTGAATAAAATATTATATAAATAACATTTTTTGATAGTTCGGGTGTTGTAGTGGTATTAGCCCTTAAAAATATGAATACCGTAGATCTTTAGAAAAATATACACATAAATTTCTTGACTATTTTGTCATACGTATTGGTTGTTTTTAATGATTTAAGCCAATACAAGTGAACTCGATAGACTCTTAGGAGATGTATACATCTCTTTCGAAACACGTCATTTTTTATAGAAAAAGGGAGGATATGAGGATCGCTTAAAACCCAAATTTCCCAAGAAATGGGAGGATCATGATGATCACTTAAAACCTCATTTTCTTATGCATGCATCTCTTTGTAAAGATTCTACGTAAATATCACATTGTATTAGCCCAAATCATTGAAAATAATCAATACGATAAACCATTTACAAAAATTAAATTGAAAACCACTATGTACGTTAACAAAATAAGCTATGACAAAGGTTGAAGAATTATACGTACAGGAAAATTATTCCAAACATCCCTTGAACGATGATTAGGTTGGTTGTACAGAACACTTGCATCATGAGATCCTTGCTCAAGATAGTATCTTTGATCATATATATCTACTTCCGCCCCAATCTACAATAGCATAACAACAAAATAGATTAATTAACAAAAATTATAACAACATAAATAAAGAGAAGAATGAGCACGTATCACTTGATATTCATCATCATAACCACCCTTTTGATAGTACCAATCTTGGTCCATTTTTTATGAAAGCCGGACAGAGGTTCGACGTGTTTTGGAGGAAAAAACTTAAGAAATGTTTTCTGATGGCAGTTCAGACTTAGCCGTAACCAAAAGATGACAATTTCTTAAGTTTTGGGTGGAGGGGGGATGGTTGAAGAGAAAAATTTTAGAAAGAGAGAGAGAATTGGTTTGGTGTGAAGAAAATGAAGAGGGGATGGGGTATATAGGAAGCAGATCATGAGTTGGGGGCGGTTTGGTCTGGAAATGAAAACCGTGGGGGGGGGGGGGGGGTGGGGGAGGTGGCAGTTTGCGCGCAAGAGGTACAGATCGAGGTGGCGGTCGCGCGGATCGCTGACATGGCAGACGTTCAGTCGTTGGATCGTGGGGTGATCGAACAGTCAATCCGACTGCCACGTCCCCACGGGATTCATGAATGGAAGAAACACAAACTGCAGTCCCCTGCGGTCCACGTTTTAACCGCTAGCGGGTGCTGCGCTTTGTATTTAATGGTGGTATGAGTGATTTCTTTTATAAAGGTGGTATTTTTATAATTTGTTAGTTTTTAGATGTTATATTGGAAAAAATCCACTATTTGGACGACGTTGGCTCGACCCATGGGTTGACCGTCCAACTGGAGCACTAACTCGCTTTAAACTACTCTCCCAATCAATGGCCAAGTATAACCAATAAAAGGTTGTTGTATAGGGAAGTAAGTAATAAAATGTCAACCCGGACCACTAGGTCCATTGTTACTTCGTGAACTGGATTATTATCTAGCTAACAAGGTATGATGTCGATTAGCAAACTAATGCAGCAAAGTATAGTAAACTAGTTCAAATTCAAGAATGAGAAGACCACTCGGGGATCCCCCTAGTTTGTCATTAGGTTGATGTTGTTTGCTTTCCTAGATCTACTGATTCGATACTTCTACTGCGGAGAGTCCTTAGCTAGTTTGGAATCTCTATTTGAGCAAATCAAGCTCACTTAGATGAACTAATCGGAGGGAGAGTTTCCACAACCAGTATAGAAAACTTAAGGCAAATAATATAGAGCTATTGAGACGACACCCACTACATTGCTATGATTCGACTCACTTTCGTGTTATCGGCTCACAATGTTCAGTTGAATATGCTCTATTGAACTGATCATATTCTCTCTTTCATAAGTAAAAACACAATTGAAAGAGTATGATCAAGACTCATGCAATTCTTCATCAAACATCAATCAAATAGATAGTAAGAATTCACAATCATAGGTTTCTAACACAATCAATCTAACACGTGGAAATAGGGTTCCTCACAACCAAGTGAGAGAGAAACTACTCCATAGAGATGAAGAAAACCCCAAGAGAAACATCTGTCATCTTCATGTAGAGTTTGGAAATCGTCTTCTCTTCATCAATCATCACTCCTCGGTCCTTGGGTTGAGCTCCAATGGCGATTAGATGGCTCTAGAAAACTGCAAGGATGAGCTCTTTGTCACTTCTCTCTCTAGAATCTTCTCATCTCGTTTTTCACTCTAAAACCAGATCCCCTTTACAATTGCCCATCAAAATACTCTTATAACCCGATTTCCCTACTCATGGCCAGAATTCACAACCATTACATTGACCGAAAATACACCGTATCTTCTAGTTGGGGTGAAAAATTCACAGGCGGGGGGGGGGGGGGGGGGGATGTCACGATCATGGCCGTGACTCTTGAATTGCCGACTGTGACATGAGAAACTCCTCTGGATGCTTGTCGAACATCCCGGGCTTAATAAAAAATGTAATGAAATATCACAAAAGAAACACAACTTAATGCAAATAAGCCAAGGAACGTTCCTAAACCAAGCTAAACTATCAAGAAATTATGTTCGAAAATGTATAATTATGTTGGACCACTTTGGCCCTACACCATGTCATCACTAAAAATTAATAAAATTAATAAATTTAAATACATATTTATAAATAAATGATTATCTCATATAATATGAATTAAGCAAAAATAAATATTTTAAATAAAAAATTCCCTTTATCTCCTCCTCCTCTATACTCCCTCTCTCTACCAAATCATTCACAGATTGCCTAAGGCAAGAAACAATTTCTACTATGGCAATTAGGAAGCTTGTGTTGCAAAACTAAGGATGAGGCGTGGAGTACCGAAAGTATAACAATAGCTGCAACAACCTTTTAGAGCTGGAAGCACGAAAGCAACAAAATTTACTTTTCTATCGCGTGCCCAAATTTTACCTAAGGGTAAGAGCGTCATAGGTGGGGCATTAGAGGAACAATGTTTATTGTCAGCGTAGCCACAAAGGGGTTGCCGCTTTTGTTACGGAAATAACCATAATAATTTTAAAAAAATTCTTATAATAATTTTTTTCTCATTTTATAGTTAAATAATATATAAATTTATTTTTAAGTAATATTTTATGATGAAGTGGAGTTAGGCCAAAGTGGTCCAACTTGACAATTAGGGCAAAGTGGTCCAAATAGTTAGCAATTTTAGGACAAAGTGTGTTAACCTAAATAATATTTTTTAAATGGTTAATCAAAATTGTCATTAAGTACAGGAGATGTAACAAGCATTAAACTACTGTCAGCGACAACACACCAAGCTCTAAAAACATTTCGAGAAGAAAAACCAAGAACAAAACATAATTACGAACTAAACACCCACCATAGTCTTCCTCTCCTAGAATTGGGTACAACGAGGTTGCATACATTATACATTCAGGTACTACCCTGGTTGCAAGCTGTGATGGAGAACAACAACCTCTATCTCCATATATTCTCTCTCTCTCTCTCTCTCTCTCTCTCTCTCTCTCTCTCTCTCTCTCTCTCACTCTCTCTCTCTCTCTACAAATATGACTTAGGGATAGCCTCCACAAAAACCTGCGGACAACTGCTTTATTACCTGAACCCCTCAACTGTGAATTACCCACCGGAGATGATCATCCCACCTGAAAAATTTGGGAGCCACATAAATTTTCCGCAAGACAATCTTTAACATCCACATAGAGTAAGCACATGAAGCAAACAAGTGACTTCGAGATTCACTTCTGCATGGACATAACAAACAACAATCTTCCCTCAACAATTTCGAAGCCAACAACTTGTCTTTCGTAATAATATTGTCAAACACCACTAGTCAAAACCAACATGCTATGTTTATAGGAAATGGGCTTACCTCAAACAGTATCACACTATGGAATTGTAGAAGAGGAGTAATGAATTAAGGACCAGGTTGATTGGACTGAATACTTTGTAAGTGTAGCACCATTCCATTGCAAGGAGGCCCTCATACCTTATATAAAATATTGAGATTGGGATTTACACTTCAGAATGCGACACTACACCCACGAAACCCTAGTAGAGGGCTTTAGATCCAATAAAGTCCTCTGCTTAATTAAGTACTTGCAAACCCAGGCAACCCAGATCGACCCTGCTTCTGCCAAAAGATTCTAAATATTCCTAAAATGACACAAGTCTGGTTCCAGATCTTCAAATCTATGATTCTCATACCTCCTACTCTTGGCAAAGCTACTTTCTGTCATGAAACGAGAGCTCTCTTTAGAAAACCCCCTTCCCTCACATTCCATAAAAACTTGTTACATAACTCTTCAATTTGCTTCAGTACCTTCATCGACAAAAGAAAGATAACAATCCAATACAGTAACACTTGTAATCATAGATGAAATCAACTATAAACAGCCAGCATAGCTAAGGTAATGAGATTGCCAGCTTCTGATGCGAGCTGTGATCCTGTCCCTCAAAGTCTGACAATCCTTAGAGATAAGCTTCCCTATGATTAACGGAACTCCTAGATAATAATATTGAAAAAAAATTGTTGGGAATTTTTAATGTTTATTTGTATTATTTTTTATTTAATTAATTTTCCATACTACGTGGCATCCACGCTAGCAATATGTGCTGACTCAGTAACAGTAACTGGTGTTGACACTCCAACTTGACTGACAACACACAGATTATAGTAATTCGAGTAATGTAAAGTTCAGAACAAAATTGAATTTTTCGAAAATATGGACCAAATAACCTATTAGCGTTCCAATTTTAGGTATTAATTTTTTCTTTCTTTATCTTGACCTGAACTTATATAAATTTTAAGGGTGGTAACCGGCGAGCCAGTTAGCGGTGTAACCGACAACCGAACTGGTAATTGACAGTAGCCAAAATCCCACTATCGATGTACCGAAATCTGCCCGGTTATTTACCGACGGTTAGTCAGTAAACCGAATACCGGAACTCAACCCTTAAAGAGGAAAACATCCTCGTCTCTCTTCCCTCAAACTCTTTACCTCCAACGCCGACGAACTCACCAATTAGCCCTCTTCTTTTCCTCTTCCTCCCCAATGTCGCCGCTGACTCTTCATCTGACACCATCTCCTCCTTGCTCCCTACTTGCAGCAATGGCGCGGGATCGCAAAGACGATAAGTCGAACAGTTAAAGAGGGAGGGAACAACCGTTTTGGAATTGGGCACGGAGATTTGGGACCTAGCGAAGGCCGCCAGTCTGGATGGGGACGCTTGAGATGACAGAGGAATGTCGTCCAGAGATCTCGATTGTGAGAGGAGGCATGTAAAACAAGGGCTAGAAACCCATAAAAACCTTAATTGGCGAACTACCTCCCGCTAACTCGCACCACCGACATATCCATCTGCTTCTTCATCGCCGACGAAGGTGATGACGATTTCGTCGTTGTTATGGGAAGTGACAAGGAGAGGATATTCGACTAGGCTTAGATTCACACCTCACCTTCAACGCAATCTGACAACTACATACTCTCCCTATTTCAACAACAAATCAACCTCCTCCCTCTCCGTCGTCGCCACAGGTAGATTGACCTTCTTCCCAGATCTAGTCTCGCAAACATGGATCTCGGGGGAGTGAACACCGAGCAGCGGAGGCGTGGTGTTTGCAGCCTAATCAGAGAGCTCAAGAGGCGGCCTGTGTTTCCACTGTTGCTACTTGGCTGGCTATACGGTAATCGAGGTTTTAACTGTTAACTTGTTAAACGGTAACCGATTAACTGGTTGACATTCGGTACCGATTGTCGAAAGTCATTGGGAGGTTTCGGTATACCAGTAACCGACCGATTACCGGCCCTAATAAATTTGATTCAAATCTGGGCCTAAGATAACACCGAACCACGTCCATCCATCTACAATTCTACATCAAAGCCGGCCCAGCGGATAGCGGGCCGTTGATTTCGTCGGGTTTTCCTTCCGCTCCAGTGTCCAACTGGGTTACCCGATGCATCGTCGCTCCGCTCTGGGGTTTTACTTTACCTCTTCCCGCAATAGTTTCGCCAGCCCCTTGAGCTTCTTTTCTTCGACCCGAAAACCCTCTGGAGTTCGGTTCCGTTGCAGGCGCTCAAGGTTGAAAGGTCGTCAGGTCAGCATCAATCATGGGAAAGTCTAGGTAAGCCGAGCGCCATCACTCTGGATAAGTTCATCGATATACCGGCGAGCTCTCTCCCATTCCTAGGGCGGGTTTTCCCTCTTCTGATTCTTTCCAATGCTTCTCTATGTAACTTGCAGAAAAGATTCCAATGCGAAAGCGGAGCGGAAGTTCGAGAAGAGGCTCGATTTCTACAACAGTGAGTTCATGTTTCCGCGTCGCTAGTTTTCGCTTTCTCTGTCTTTCCGATTCCTGCTCCGTTGGTCGGGTGCGGGAAATGGGCGTTTTCATGGTTGAGTCGATCTCAAAGTTTGGTGATTAATGGATTTTTAACAAATTAAATGCAGAGGTTAAGGATTCGGTTGTTCTGAATGCTACCAAGTCGATTGCCAAGGTAACAAATTTGTTCTTCCCGGCTTTGATAATCTCTTGCTTGGCAATTGGCAATGCTTTTTAGCCTTTAAGGTGTTTGTCGAAAGTCCCGAATGAGCGAGCTGGGTGGGAGTTTGGGCAGTTTCGTGAATCATACTTTCTGGGCTGGTAATGGTGATGGCTGAGTGTGAAGTGTTTCGGTCTCTACAATCGTATGGTCAATAGCGAGTATATATCTCCCTAGCATTGCAATTGGGTAGGTGTGTGAATGGCGTTGTTAGCATGCTTGATTAAGGATATGCTGGAGGATGGCTCATTCATGACTTGGAAAATGTATTGATGTTAGAACCAAAGTGAGTTATCGATTAAGCCTCTGCGTGAAAACTTGTTTGGAGGTCTTTTCATTTCTGGATATGACTCGTCCATGAATCTGGCCACGTCAGGTGGAAATAAAGGGCGGAATCAGTCTGATCAAGATGCTATGAGTTGAACAGGCGAACTTTTTTGAATTCTTAAGAATGGAAATACTGTAATGCTGGAAATTGTCTTTTTTATGGCTGTTCCATCAATCACCCGTTTGGATTAGTTGCTACTTTAAGATGTGCTGTTTTGTCTGGTCCTTGCTGCATTGTTTTGGTCTCTGGATAAATTATTCAGCTAGTTGAAGTGAAAAACTTTCGTTCTTCCTTCCAGAAGAAGAAACTCAGAAGTCGACAAAAGAAGTTGAAGCCGTATGACCTTTCCACACTGTCTGAGTTTCTTCCTGAGTTGAATGCTCCAAAACAGAGAGCACCTGAAAAGGAGTTTAAACTGAACTGCAAGTCGAGGAGAAAGCTATTGTGTGTGCTTCAGTTCTATACTTAGTATGATCTATTCTCATATTGCCTGTCCTGGTTTTTGTTTCACTCATTGAGCCTTGTTCTGTACCATCATTTTCTTAATCAGGGAGATTGAAGGGAAACAACTGAATACTGTTCTCAACCATCCAGCTTTCCAGGCTGATCCGTTCGGATCCATCCATCAACATGTACTGAGCACTTTGCCTCCTGCAGAAGATAAACCTAGGAAGAAGGACAACAAGAATGGCAAGAAAAAGAAATCGAAAAGTAAAAAGTCCAAGTCTTCTTCTGGACCTGCTTCTATGGAGTACTGATGTAATAGGTTGTGAGTTTTGTATGGCAACAGGAAGAAATCAAAACGATAAAAACTCGAAATAGTCCTCTGGACTTGCGTTGATGTAGTACTGATGTAATAGGCTCGAGTTTTGTATGTTTTTAGCAAAAGAGGAGAACTCAACCGATGTAAATGCCTTCACAGACTTTGAACTCAGTCTATCAGAGTTTGGTGCAATTTTGAATGAATCATTAGCTTCTTTTCATACAAGAAAATATCTCTTCCTTTTTTTACACAACATATTTCATCTTATTGTCTCCTCTCTATTTCACTCACTAACTTGCCATCTCCTTGGCTGGAGAAATCTTAGAAACAGGGGGAATGAAGTAAGTAGCTGCATATAATTCACACTGGCTTGCCAACGATAATGGTGGAGAGCCAATTTAGCCCTTCGTATAGCCCTTCTCCTGATGTAGCAGAAGAACACTGAACAAACCTGCAGTAGAAAAGAAAAATGTAAAGGTTATAGCATCTAGCGAGAACTTGGGAAGTTGTTAAGTATGATCTGGACGCTTCTCACCACTGACGATGGCCGAGAGAATGGAGCCCGAGCTTATGAGCAACCTCCGAAGTATTCATGGCATCTGGAAAATCCTGCTTGTTGGCAAAGACCAATAGTGCAGAATCCCTCAGTTCATTCTGCAACACCACATTTCAGAAACGATTGCGTGATTTGAGGAACCAAGATGCAAGTAAACTTTTCTGTAGCAATGGACACTTCTTGGAGCAGCATACTAAAATAATGGGTTACCAACATCAGTTAGAATCCTGTGAAGTTCGTTCCGCGCTTCTGAGATTCGCTCCCTGTCATTGCTGTCCACCACAAACACCAGCCCCTGAACATTGTGGAAGTAATGCCTCCACAGTGGCCTAATCTGTTTGGAAGAAGAAGAGGAAGAAGAAAAATGAAACCAACGGACAATTTCTATGACAGCGGCTTCTCAATTCAGGCAGCTTTCCTTACCTTCTGTTGCCCTCCGACATCCCATACCGAGAAGCTAACGTTCTTATACTCCACTGTCTCAACATTGAAACCTGTTTCAGATCAAACAATGGTTCCTCATTTTTACGGCCGTGGAAGATTAAGCCTTGAGCAAGAAGGAAAAGGATTTTCCAGGGTAGATAGATAGATAGATACCTATAGTTGGAGTGGTGGTAACAGTTTCACCAAGCTTCAACTTGTAAAGAATGGTGGTTTTCCCAGATGCATCAAGACCAACCATCAGAATCCTAACTTTACTCTTTGGAAAGAACAACTTGGCGATCCTTGAGATGATCAACCCCATTTCCGCCTGCAAGTTAGCTCCCTAACTCCTGGAAATTGAAACAAGTAAAAGTTAAATTACTGAAGATCAGAGCAGGTGGGAATGAGAACCTCGTTGTTGTTTTCTTGTGGGGGGCGATACATGAGATGAGAACACTTACAGCCTGAAGCAAAAATCCAAAGATTGCCGGTTGTAAAGTTCAGGGGAATATTGGAGTTGAGGAGGAGAAGAAAAGGATGAAAGTTTGTAGAATCCAATGTTCTTGAACAGTTGCCACCATAACCACCATTGATGGATTTGAAGTCAAATTTTAGTCATAGGAGATATCTATACTTTGCTTTTGGAGGAGATGAATGACATATTCCTTCTTCTGTTACTGTTTCCTAAACCAAAAGTTGAGACAGAATATATGCCCATTTAGAGAGCTACACCTGTCAT
The DNA here is from genome assembly GCA_946122785.1 of Linum tenue. Lineage (NCBI taxonomy): Eukaryota > Viridiplantae > Streptophyta > Magnoliopsida > Malpighiales > Linaceae > Linum > Linum tenue. Next base: position 27,788,992 of record CAMGYJ010000007.1, read on the forward strand.
ACTCAGATAGCCCTTTCAACTCCAAAGTCAAACTACAATATCATACTATTGATTTCAGGCCTAAGTGGTGATTCGGATCCATTAAAATATGTGTTTGAATTAGTAAAGTTATATGTTAATTGACCGAGGACGTCCATGTGTCGAAGCCGACTTGAAGTGAAGAAGGAAAATGACGAATCGGTGATGGATTCCTGCCCTTACAGAGATGAATCAGAAATTCAGAATCAAATGTCATTTAATCAACAAATGTTGTCTAGACCCAGAGCATCCTAACCGACAATCCTTTGCATCAGATACAGATGTCAGTAGGCAACCAAAGTTACCAAACAGGCTGTTAACAAGGCTTCATAGTTCATACTTTAGTAGGGAAGCCATAGAAAGAAGCATCAAATGCTTCAGAGGAATCAATTAAAGCAGTACCAAGATGAGTAAGATATGCAACAGAAAGATTTAAGAGGGGTACAGAATCTTTAGACAGCATACATTCTCCACTCTTCTTGGAGCATCTCTGGAGCAGCTGTTACAAAAATTACAGTTTACTAAACACCGATGTTCGTCCAGCCAAATCGGAATCTTAACTTTTGGATGAGGATTGGAAGATGAACACTGCTGTGAGAACACCAACCAATCCTGTCACTGCCAGGGCAGCTGTAGGCACGGGGCTCGAGAGCCCGAAATTCTGCAAGCAAGCAATGGAAGAATATTGAATCAATATGCTTGAATTCAACACATTACAGTACACCATGATAGTGTCGACATTTCAACTGCGAACAGATGGTGGAAGTGAAACCAAAGCATTACTTCAAGGAGGCCTTTCCCTGTCGAAATTTCAACCGTGATGGCCACAGCAAAGCCTATCATTGCAAGCCGTCCTAGCCATACATCCAAACCGCTATCCTGGGTGCTTTGCTCGCTTCTTACAGAAACTAATGCTGCTTTTCTTGCAGACTGCCTCTTCACAAGTCCAGTTCTAGATACCACTGCAAGTGAAAGCAGAGAAATCACAACAAATGTTATGCCTTTAAATTCAGTTTAAGCTTTTCCTTTTAGTTATATTTAGGCAAAATTCCCAGCAAAGCAACCGAAACAGTGGGAGTATCTATTAGATAGTCATAGCCACGAGAAGTTGTGTACATGAAGCTACATCATCTAGTCGAGAGATTTCCTTGGAAGGAACAGCTACAAGATGATGTGCCAGAATTTGCAATTCATGACTCATGTACAGTCATTCTAGCCATTCTACCCTTTGGAAACATGGCTACTGATTCTCTTCAGCGAAAAATCCTAGTGATTAACGAACTCCAAGGAATCCCAATTCCATTCAGACTGGGAAAACATTAGGTAAGTTTTGAAAAGAAGGGGCAACAAAGGGCAAAGTGCAACTCCGCCAAACAGAACTCAAACCAACCAAAAATGCAGATCAATTCACACTCAAAGCACAGCTCTTTTTTCTCCAATGGAAATGGAATTAGAAGGGTGGAGTATGCTTACATAGAGGTGACCCAGTGGCGAAAGTGGTGCCAATTCGTCCAAATCTGGAATTGGGTAGCCGAGAAACGGAAAGGGTCGCTTGCGAGCTGACAGGACAAGCATCTGAGACGAAGAACACAGTATAATAAGAGAGATTCCGCCAGCGAGACAAACAGAAAGAAAGAAAGGAAGAAAGAAAGAAAGGAAGAAAGAAGGGATTATGGTAGGAAACAGCGAGGTGTTGGGGGAGAATTACCGCGAACAGAGAGGGAGAGAGACGGTGAGAGACGAGTCCCGACTGCTGCTGTGGCCGCCGCCATGTTCAGTGGAGAGTGTAAGAAGGAGAGGTGAAGGAAGAATTGTGCGCCAAATTGAGCTGTTATCCGTTAGATATTTAGTCTGAGATCCTCTGTATTGTTGCGCTGGGTCTATCGTCTTGCTGGCGCGTGAAGATGTCAACCAGTGAATGATGTGAGGAGGATGAGAAGGGTATAGACTGACACGTGTTTCTTTCATCTGGATGATTATATACGGTGACTAGATACTATAACAACACCTTTTGTGTTGTTATTGTAACAACACTAGCCTCCAACCAATAGGAAGCTAGGATTATGATGACTTTTTATTAGATGAGTTGACCTAGTGTAAAATCAAAGTAGGGGTATAATTGTCATTATGAAAAATATGTTTAAATAATAATTAAAAACAATAAAAAAATAAAAATAATAAAAAAATATTTTTTTATTTTCTGCCAAAAATTTTGGTCGCCGGAATTCGGCCACCGGTCGCCGGAATCTGGTCGCCGATCACCGGAATATGCTTTTCGTCGTCGGAATATGCTATTTTCTCATCGGAATATGCCACCGGCGCCGGAATATGCTTACCGGCGTCGGAATCTAGTCATCGGGGCCGGAATATGCCTATCGGCGTCGGAATCTGCTCACTGACGGTCACCGGAGTTCGGTCAACGAACTTCGTTGACCGGTCAACGGTCTTCGTTGACCGGTCAACGGTCAACGATCACCAGATGTTATGGTTAGCATTGTGAGATTTATGGTTTGGTTTCTCACATTTTTGTATGCCTTTTGTGGTTTGTTTTATCTTGTTTGTGGTTTGCATTGAGAAGTTTCTGGTTTGCTTTATCGTGTTTCTGGTTTGCATTGAGAAGTTTCTGGTTTGTTTTCAAAAACTTTGTGGTTTGCATTGAGGGGTTTCTGGTTTGTTTTAATATATTTGTGGTCTGCATTGGGACGTTTATGGTTTGCTTTTTTGTGGTTTAATTTACTCTGTTTGTGGTTTGCATTATGAGGTTTCTGGTATGCTTCGCAAATGTTGTGGTTTGCTTTGTGAGGTTTGTGGTTTGTTTTAGGAGATTTGTGGTATGCATTCGGAGGTTTCTGGTTTGCATTAAGAAGTTTCTGGTGTGCTTTCGCAACTTTTGTGGTTTGCTTTGCAAGGTTTCTGGTTTGTTTTAATATATTTGTGGTTTGCTTTGTGAGGTTTGTGATTTATTTTAGGAGATTTTTGGTCTTAATTAAGAGGTTTCTGGTTTGGTTTATTGTGTTTCTAGTATGTTTTAGGGGATTTGTGGTTTGCATTAGAAGATTTTTGGTATGCTTTTTGTGGTTTGTTTTACCGTATTTGTGGTATGCATTAAAATGATTATGATACGATTTTTGTGGTTTGATTAACCATATTTATGGTATACTTTATGAGATAAAAAACACAATAATGCATACACAAAAAGCTGTAAAGGTAATGAATCCTATCAATGTCCTCCCTCCCCATTCCTACTCTGCAATCCAATTCTCCTCCGAGACGTGTAAAATTAACCCCATCAATGTCCTCCCTCTCCATTTCTTCTCTGCAATCATTTGATTCCATTTATTATCCTTCATCTTCTTCAATCGTCTCTGGTTTCCTTACATACCCAAATCCTGTATTGATGCCTTTGCCGCCACAACTTCTACGATACCAGACAAAACTGCATAACACAACTTCTACGATACCAGACAAAACTGCATAACACAACTTCTACGATACCAGACAAAACTGCATTAATTTGTGCAATGTAATCTGCAGATTCTCGTATTTGGTACTCCTAGGCTATGAATATCTGCAACTAAAAAAGTAGAGCAGAGAATATGCCTTAGGTGCCAAAAGTGAATTATTCCTTAAGATGACTAGGCCACAATTTCGTCCAGATGCCGACGCTGTCCCTAGAACTGTGGGGTTGTAGTATACCTAGAGAAAAGCTCAGCAATCACGACTTGCATGTCCTCAAAGTTCACAGAGGTAAACAATACAAGACAACGGGGTAATTAAATTGCAAGTTTGGCTACTGGAGGACCACCGCCACCGGTGCCATTGCCGAGGTGCAGAAGGGGGACGATGGAGCCAAAAGTGGCGGCGAAGTGCTGGATAGCGATACTCGAGGTTCCCTTGTGCGTGTTTCAGATCGTGAAGGCGTTCGGGGGCGGATCGGTGTTCAGCATCGGCAAGGCCTGCTGCCACGCCTTCATCGACCTCACCGACGACTGCAAGATCGAGGTGTTCCAGAAGTCCGAGTTCTTCCCCGCCATCGAGAAGTTCTGCGCGGCCATCGGCGGCGGCGGCGCCACCAATACGACTACTACTACTGCCGGTCTTGGCAACCATAGTGAATTCGCCACCGGAGTGGCAGAATCCGAGAAACAATCGGCCGCCGCTGTTGCTAAGATCTCAGGTAACCTTGGCGCGGCAGAAGAGAGGTCTGAGGAGAAGCGATCGGGAAAGGTAGGGGAGGAGATCGAGATCGAGAGTGATTTGGAAATTGAGATATTTTAATTTATTTTTAATTTTATTATATTTTAGGTAAGTTTACCCTTATACCCTTAATGAATCCTGTTGTTAGTATAACAACACTATGGGTGTTGTTATACTATCCGGACCCTTATATACGGGTGAGTTTTTTTAGTTTGGGTAATGTCACACCCGGCACCTAGAATTATCACAAATTTCCAAATTTACCCTCTTTTAATTACCATGACTAATTAAGCTCTAACTAACCATAAATTAAGTGAACGGCTATTTGCCGCCAACCAAATTGCTATTTGTCGTCAACAAAAAAAAGTTTAATTCAAATTTGGTAATATATACGTCTTCGATAGAGGAGTTTCACTACCTACAACATATCCAGCTCTCAGAAAACGTATTGAATCAGAAAAAAATGACGCTCGCCGTAAAACTCACCGGGAAATCATCGAAAAAGCCGAAAGTCGACGTAAACTGCGCACACGCATCCATGAATCATAAAATAAACAGGTGCGTTGATTTTTTCGAGTTTCGAACAATAATTCTAGCAAATTTCAAGGGACAAACGGCGGGGCAAACGATTCCAACGCCCAACGGGCGAAAGAATCTGGCGGTCAAAAACCATGCCAAGCCCAGTGCCTCCGTAGCCGACACCATCCCTCCATCGCCGACCACCGACTCGTCATCACCGGCCAACGAAAACAGGTAAGTTTATTTTTCCGACGATTTTTTCCAGTTTCAGGCTATTTTTTACGGCAGCCGAAAGAATTTTCCGGCCGGTGTGCCGTCAGGCCAAAGGATTTTTTCGGCTCAACGTCGACGATGCCGTCCAACGTTTTTCGGTCAACCTCGACCAAGTCGTGCCGAAAAAATACTTTGGCCTGGCGACGCACCGGCTGAAAAATTCTTTCGGCTTAACGTCTATGGCGCAGTTCGAATTTTTTCTGCTGGCGTCGACCCGGTCATACCAAAAGAATTTTCAGCCCGGTGCGTCGCCCGACCGAAGGATTTTTTCGGCTCGCACCTTGTCGGGCCGAAAAAATCCTTTGGCCCGGCCACACACCGGCCGGAAAATACTTTCAACGGCCGTAAAAAATCACCGAAAACTGGAAAAAATTGTCGGAAAAATAAACTTACATGTTTTCGTTGGTCGGTGACGACGAGGCGGTGGTAGGCTGCTGGAATCTTTTGGCCCGACGTTTGTCCCTTAAATATTGTCTGAAAAATTGTTCGAAAACTCAAAAAATCGATGCACCTGCTTAGTGATTATTCATGGATGTGTGTACGCAGTTTATGTCGAGGTTCAGCTTTTCCGATGATTTTCCGGCTAGTTTTCCTGCGACCGTCTATTTTTTCTGATTCAATACATTTTTTGAGAGTTAGATATGTTGTAGGTAGTGAAACTCCTCTACCGAAAACGTATATATTATCAATTTTGAATTAATTTTTTGTTCTCGGCAAATAGCAATTTAGTTGGCGACAAATAGCATGTCTCTAAACTAAACCAAACGCAGTCGCAGAAATAGGTGGGGATTCCTCCTCCCTCACGTACATTCCACCTCCTTCCTCTCTACATCTCTTCATGTGGATACATATATACTAAACCTAATAGCCAAAAGCGATTATCGAAAACTTAAACTAATAAAACCAAGCAATGGCGCCGCCTTCCCCTTTCCGCCTTGCGCGATCCAAACACGAGAGTCGGTCGACACTGATCATTTGCACGCTTTCTCTGTTCGTCGTCCACTGGGGCTCAAGCTAATTATCACATGTCTTGTAGTTTCTCCGGCAAGGCTCGAAGTGCTCGAACGACGATCCAAGCTAGGAGATCGACACCTTTAATCCCTCTATCTAGACTAAGGCACGCAATAGAGGTAATGATCGCGCTTCCTTAAATATAGTCGATGATGATATTGATTACGTTAAGTATTTAGTTGGGTTGGGTAGCGATTTAGAGAATAGCAACGGGAGCAGGCGGGTTATCCCAATAGAGAGGGTTATTTTGCTAGCTTTACAATGCCACCGGTGGAACCAACTATGGATTAGTCGTGGCTTGGCTTAAGAATGGTGAATGAATCACGCAAATGGAGTTTGTCCATTATAATTACTAAATGAAGGTGGACTTTGGTTATATATATATATGGTTCAGACTCGTACGCTCCAGACGCATAACATGCTCCAGATGCTTTGCACCGTAGATCTAATCTAACGGCGGTCATTAATTGCATTAATAATTATGTATTTATTAAGAATTAAATTACAAATTGAACCCTTTAAATAATTATACGTGCTATGAAGTCCCCCAACAATAATTACCATTATATTTTCTCGTATGATACCTTTATTTCGTAGAGGTTTTTATTGAACCCGAAGATTTATATAATTGATAATAAAATTCCATTGTAATGTGGACCTTTAATTTCATCCTACCGCACCCCAAGCCCTTCGTTCATCATCGATTCATCATCAGTTCATCACAACTACCCCCATTAACTACACTCAATTTTACATTCATCATCCTAATCCAACAACCATAACCAAAAAACCTAAAGTGTCCACCGGAATTAGATGACGGCGTACGACCACAAAAGGATGCCGTGGAAAACAGAGGTTGTGGTACGACCATTGCCGGAATCAGGATACTAAGCGATTAGTTTCCTCCCATCGTCGTTCTGTATACGACAAGATCGAAAAGAAATTGAAGGGAAAAAATTCGAGGTAGAGTTTCCTCCCATCAAGGTTTCAATCACGCGGATGAGTTGGGTTTGTCTCGATCAATGTTAGGGAGAGCTTGCTGGAGAATTCGTTGACCGGCCGCTGCACCCGAGCTCTGGCGGGTAGGGGTTTCTGGTGGTATGTGGGTGCCTACAGAACGTGGGGTTTTCGGCGTAGAGAGATGGGGATGGGATTACAGCGAGGTCGGCAATTGGGTTGCTGGATGAGAGTGAAAGAGATTGGATTAGTGTCGTGGGCTTGGCGGAGAAGAGAGAGGTGTTGGATAAGCTCCTAGCGGATTGCTCCCTTTCGCAACGATGGTGCGTCCCCTGAACTTAATTCTGGTGACCGGAGATGATAATTGGAACTGAGAAAATGTACAGGGAGATATTGGGGAAGAATAAGAGGAATGAGAAAAGAAGATATTGAAGTGGTTGGGCTGGGGGAGGGAAAAAATGTTTAATTCATGAAAGGTTTCGAACCACTGATCCTATGATTATGATGGAGAACATTCACAATCTCGGCTGTATTAGATTATTGATTACATACACATACGCTGATTACATAGAATTTGGAAAAGGTCTGGCTGAAAAAAAAGAGTTTTGATGCATACTGTAATTAAATCCCAGCTGGTCACCAAACGAATTACTTGAGTTTGAGTATAATAGAATTAGTTTCATCCCAAACTGAACAATTGAAAATGTACCAAAAAGTGTCGATGCTGTGGATCTAAACATATAGACCAAAGATTCTAAAACCATAAACTTAACTAGTTCAACAAACAAACAAGTTCAACATAGAACAAAAAGAACCGAATCCCATGATAATGTAAATTGAAATTTGTTCATCCAAAATACCCAACAGAAATGCAACCATTAATCTGATGAAATGTAGTGAAACATATAATGAACAAGTCCTTGAATCCAAAAAGCAAGCGTAGATTACGAAATCATGGAAGCACTATCTCCATTTAGCTCTAGTTCTTGTTCATCCTCTTTCGATTTTCTTCCTTGTACGTACGAGTCTCGAGTTCAAACCTCGGCGCATTCCTATTTGCTTCCTTGATGACCATATGTCTTACGTAATTTGCAGGTTGTTTGACCAGATACAAAGCTCGTTACATTCTCCTCATATCTCCACATGCCTGAATTTTTTTCATAAAGACAATGGGTAAATTCACTAGGTTGTTTAACTGCAAGTTCAAGCAAGTGAATGATTGCTTACCCATATAAAATAATCTTCATCCCAAGTTGCACCCATCATCCATATGCACACCCAAACGCCACTGTCATACCTACATAAAATTAGATGAAGCATATGAGTTGTCAGTATCTAAGTATGTTTTAGAATTTATGCACGAGGACTGATTCTTACTCGTGACGTTGTTCAGGAACTGAAGGAATTGTCAAAGAGAACTCCTTCATCACTGGGGGATCGCACATTTGTTCAACTTGTAAATAAAGATCCTCGAACAAGGCATCGAGAAATCCAATCTACATAGAGTAACTTTATTACAAATAGGAGAGAACAAAAATCTAGTTCACAAATATAATCGTATTCCACTCCCAGTTTCTAACCATACCATAGTTTGTACTGAATCTGTACAAGGTGTTTGGCGCTCTTCACAAGGATATGAATCCAAGATATGGACTTGCTTGTCATCCATCAAGATGACAACTAAATACCAATGAATGTCATCACCATGCATCATATCCTTCATTGGCAGACACAACTACATTACAACTAGAAAGACTAAAATCAGTAGACCATTTTAACATTCCAGTTATGAAAAAGTTAAATAGCTTGATGGGAAAAAATGAATATTCACATATACCTTCAAACAATAGCTGGAAACAATTAATGAGGAAGCCAATAGTGAAATGCAAAAGAAAGTATTGAGAAGAAAACCTTTCTGCAGGTGTGAGCTCTTGTGAGAAACTTTGTACCGTAACACTCTAAAGCTTTTTTCGGTGTCATGCCATAGTTAAGTACCATTTCCTAATCATGATTTGATTAAATTAGCAAAATTAAACGTTAATTGTATACCATAGAACAAAGAGTATATTTCACCTAAAATAAATGCACAAGGTAAATCAAATTGTACCTGCAGTTCAGTAGGCAGAAAACATACTCTTCTTCCACGGCCATTATCCCTCGAAATTTCCTCCAGGGTCAAGTGGCAAGTCATTGCTGTAATTACTTAATACACCAACCAACCAGGTAGAACAAATTCTAGAAGATTTATATTATACGAGTTGAATGGTAAGGAGAGAGGTAAGGTGCAATCTGTTACTAACTCTATTCAAAATGAGAAGCAAAGAAAGAATATTAGAATTGAAAGAGACAAACACCATCCTACAGTAGATACAAGTACAAAGAAAGACAAAGATACAGTTGGTTCCTTGTCTTTTTTGCTCATTACTAGTAACTTGGGAACACGAGGGGAGTTAAGGAAGTTGGGTGGAAAGAGACAAAGAAGCAGAAGCCAGGTGGAAGAAGAAGAAGATACAGAAGCCAGGTGGAACACAACAGATACAAGCACAAAGAAAGGCACATTTAAACTTGATTCCTTATCTTTTCGACTCATTATTAGTAACTTGGGAACACGAAAAAGAGTTAAGGAAGTGAGGTGGAAAAAGACGAACAAACAGAAGCTCGGTGGGACACATCATATACAAGCACAAAGAAAGGCACATGTAAACTTGGTTCCTTATCTGTTGCCTTACTAAAAAAATTGACAATAATTCGTATTAAAACTTACATCTGCATCAACATTAGAGTTCGGGCAGAGGGACCATAGTGCTTTTCACGTATAGGATTTCATCATGGTATCGACTAGGACCTCATTTAGCGGAAAGTCAGCTTGCAAATATGTAGTGAGCAAGTTTGATTTCCTCCTCACTATAGTTGACAACGTGAGCCAGCCTAAACTTAGTTTCTGCCTGCAATGGAAGACGAAAGAATATTAGTGGGTTCGATAAAAATATAACCACTGATTTCGTTTTAAGGAAGAAAAATATTAATGGGGTGGATAAAAATACCTTTTCGGTGAATTGTTGGGAAGAAAATGTGGGACGACTTTTCCAGACATTCATAGTAATAAAAACAAACGTCGTTCTTTAGTTTTTAATGAAAAATAAACTGCCAACGATGGAGATATGGAAAACATGTAAACTGAGATAAAAAAGAAATCATTATATCGAACGACCGCGCCTTTGATCTTGTCATTATCCCGCTGTCCATAATGTTCTGCATCTTGTTTTTGTCCCTGAGATAAAAAAGAAATCATAATGAATAAGAGAGGAATTTAGAAGAAAAAGAGACTTTACGATGGTGCCCTTCTTCCTCGTGTACATAATTGAGTTACCCTGGTTTTCCCATGGTCTCTTCTGTTCCAGCTTCACAGAACGGTGCGTAACTGTGCTCTTCTAATCCTGCCGTCACAGAGTTGGTTATTTCTGAAAGCATATAGGGGTTTCACACGTCTTAATATAGGGGAGGTAGAGTGTTTTTCTCTTTACGGTAAGTGTAATGTTTATCTACCTTATTAAGTCAACTTAGAAAATTCTATTAAAGCTATAAGGGTAAATATTTTATCATTAATTAAAGTTAGTGTAATATTTATCTACCTTATAAAGTCAACTTAGAAAATTCTATTAAAGCTATACGGGTAAATCTTTTATCATTAATTAAAGTGGAAGGTTAAGCCACCAAAAGTATTAAAATAATAATGTAACTAACCTAAATTTAAGTACTAAAATAATCATTCTTAACAAAGACAAAACGACATAGGGGTAAAAATATGTTTCCAGCAGCAGGTTGGCATAATTCTTGTACGACTAGGATCCCAACCCTACCAAACCACTTATCGTCAGTATCTCACTCTGCTGCCTCCAACCCTAACAAACCACCTATCGTCAGTATCCCACTTTGCCGAGACCCTAAACCAAAGAAGTTTGTAGCCATTGCATCGATGGAAGAAGAAGAACATCCTCGTAACAATGCCATTGAAGATGACCTTGAGAGTTTAGAGGAAACAAGAGAAACCGACAATGGCATTCCGAATGGAGAAACGACTTGGTTGGAAGATGTGATTTTAGATCCTTCTAAAATCGGCCAGATATTTAATGACTTTGAAGAAGCTTACAACTTCTACAATGATTATGCAAGATCTTGGGGATTCTCTATTAGGCGCTCAAAGAAAGTTCGGAACAACAAGGGAGAGGTAACTACTGGAGTTTTCGTTTGTTCTGATGAGGACATAGAGCCCCCAACAAAGGAGAGCAAAAGCGAGAATCCCCCATGGTGACCAGATTCAAATGTAAAGCAAAAAATGCGTGTGGCATTCAACAAGAATGATTCAAAATGGATAGTGGATAAATTTGAAGAAGACCACACTCATATGCCCATTAATCGGCAGTGGACTCATCACATGAGATCACAATAAGGGTTAACAGAGGCTGACAAGGCTGAATTTAGATTTAAAAAGAATGCAGGTATGAAACCTTCTCGAATCATAAAGCTTGTTGTGCATAGTGTTGGAGGACATGACAATGTTGGGTACATCGTAAAAGATGGGATGAATTTTAGCACCCGAGATCGCAATGAAAGGCTATGTCATAGTGATGCGGCAGCCGCACTGGCCTATCTTGAATCGAGGAAAAGTACGGACACGCACTTCATCCTCCGATACACTATTGACGAGGAAGATATGCTCCACAGTTTATTCTGGGCAGACATTATGAGCATAGCTGACCTCTCGGGCTTTGGAGAGTTGCTCGCATTTGACACGACATACAAAAAAAAATATTTACAATATGCCTCTTGTTATTTTCACAAGTACACACCTTAGTTCTAATTTTGGTTCGTATATTCAGTTTTCTAATCTCTAAACAAGTTGATAAGCACATGCTATTGCAGGTATCAACCATCATTTCACTAGTTGCTTATTTGGGAGTGCAATGTTAGCTACTGAGACTGAAGGGAGCTACAAGTGGGCTTTAGAGATATCGAAGGAAATGTTGGGTGGAAAGGACTTGCATACAATTGTAACATATGGGGATAAAGCAATGAGGAATGCCATTGTTACTGTGTTTCGAGATGCAACACACCGGGTTTGTGCATGGCATCTTTCAAAGAATATCAAGGGCAAGGTGAAGAATAGCCCAGACTTCAAACCCCAATGGAGCACATTTGTACCTGCTGATTATGAGCAAGAAGAATTTAAAGAGAAATGGAAGGCATTAGTGGAAAAATGTGGTCTACAGAACAACCAATGGGTGACTAAAAATTTATTTGAGAGACGCGGAGAATGGGCAGACACATACTTGCGCTCCCACTACTTTGCCCGATTGACAACCACATCAAGAAATGAAGGTATAAATTCATTTGTTGGAAGATATTTGAAGGAGAGACACTGTTTGCTTGACTTTTTCATTCAGTATGACCATTGGTGTAGGGATTTGAGGGAAACAGAGATCAAATTATATTTTCAATCTAATTATGGTGTAACCCGCTAAAGAGCACCATCCTTAGACCCTTTGAAGAAAGTGCAGTTAAGTTGTTCTCGAAAGCTGCATTTCTTAAATTTAGAAGTGAACTAGACCAGGTTATTGGGTATTTGGGTGCATAAAGAACAATCAATCTGAGGACGGAAACATACACACCTACAGTTTAAGTATGTTCAACAAACAAAAGGTTGTGAACAACTAAGCCAAAGAGAATGTCATGAGTCTTGAAAGAATCATAAAATGGATCACAAGTTAGAGGTACTATGCAAAAGAATGCATCTAATGCTTACAGAAAGTAAAAGCAGTGGTATGAGGATTTTGTCGCTAAGGAACAGGTAACGAGGCAATGACCATTAGGTTGATGGTTAGAGGCTAAGACGGAGTATCAAATAAAAGAAAGTAAGAGATGCAAAGTTAGGAGGTACAAATCCTCGTATTAAAATGGATTACCACAAGCTCGGCTTGGGGAAATCGCAATGGACAAATTTTGAGGGCGAAATTTCTACAAGTGGGGAGGAAATGTGATACCTCGATATCGATTCAGATTTAACAACAAGTATTGAATCAGTTGAATCGAGGCATCAAACAGAATCGAAATCACACTACCAAGCCAAGTTGGAGAATTAAAAGGGCAATGAGTCACTCAAAGCTATTCGATGCCACCGAGCTAGGAGAGAATACATGTTATAGTCAAGAGTACATATAAGAACTATAGTAAACTATACAGGACCAACAAAGGAAACCATTAAAGTTCACATAGTGTGAACAAATTCTTGAGGCAAGAAAATACAAGAACGGTGTTGACAGAGGAGTGAGTTTCGAGAAAATTTCGGGGACGAAATTCTTATAAGGGTGGAGGAAATGTTACACCCCGACATTTGGGTTCAGGTTCCACCCAAACGTGGCCTAAAAAGTGATCATCACGAACTCTTGCATTCCCCTTTCAATGGCCCCAACGACCTCCTGACCTTTTGTGATCTGGTGGTTTGTAGGATCTCTCATATCTCAATCCATCCTCTTTCTAGCTCGGCGTTGTTCAATAGCACATTGTTATTCTTGATCCAAGCTCGTTCTCTACCTCGATTATATTGACGCTTGTCTTGTTCCTTTAAAGGCTTGCTATTAGCCTAACTCCCAAGGGTCATGTACGCTCTTCTCTAGTGACGTAGTTTATCTATAAGGGTCCATTATCGTCATATGTAAATGACCATGCCTCCTCTACGCCTTGACCTATTGAATTTTTTACTTCTTTTCGTACTCCCTGTAACCTACTTATTTCCTCATTCGCTTCCTTTATACTACCCTATCATTTCTTAAAGTCTAAACTTTCTTCTGCTCCTTGTCACTGCGTCGTAACCGTGGCGACCACTAAAACCATTTGTGTGGCTTCTAGGGATACTTTTTTGTTTCTTGACTCGTTGCCCACTTTCCACTACTTAGGACCAAAGACCCTAACACCCTCCTATTATCATAGCTACTGGCATCTGGTGATTGTACGTCTTCCTTCTAAGGTTCATATTTCTCCTCATTGTTTGTCTTAGCTTATGAGATTCTCCACTTGTCTCCAAGCAGTAAAATTCTCGTACTACTCTCTCAACTCCTTCAAAATCCTCGAGGTATTCCCTTTCAATTGGCACCTCTTTGCTGGTGTTTGGAGTTGAAGTCCTGACACTTTTGATTCCACCTCCACAGACCTTTGCAACGTTCCTCCTTCCTTATCTAGGTTGATGATAATGATCTGTTTGATAACGTCTGAGTAGTTGGTTAACTAATTCAAAAACTACTATCCATCGTGTCGACGAGATACTTGATCTTGAGAGCCTTCGAGATTCTACTTGGGTTGGTCACGTTTCTTGCATATTTTCTTTCTTACTAACGATCGCCATATGCCTAAATCTCTCATTTGACAAACCACGACGTGTTAACTAAATCGTCGCCCAACTTATTCTTAAACCAATTGCACCCTTGCGCTACCATTCCGTCATGTCGTACCTTCATAGCTATTCACCTTATTATGATTAGAGTAGACCGGAGATTCCGTAAACTCTTAAGAGAAAACCCTTGACTCATTTTTCTTTTCCTTTAAAACAAGAGCCTTTAAAAACGGAGATCGATATTACAGTATTCCTTGGAGACCAAGGAATAGAGGAAGACCGGCTCTGATACCAAAATGAAACACCCTAGTCCGGCCGGATACTACTTTTACCAAAATACCCTTGATAAAATGTAAATCAAAATTTGAAAAAAAAAGACTTGAAAAAAAAAGAAACCTTTTATAAATAACTTTAATCATATTAAAATTAAACTGACATCTCTTAAAACAAAGCCCTAACACTTGGGCAAACCTCAAACACAAAACTCTTAATCTGAATCTCCAGTAACTACTCATAATCGTAAAGCAATAACTAAAACTCTACTTTGTTGTTTACTCGGATTCGATCTCTGGCACCTTCAGTGACGCTTGTACTATCCTCCTCTAGCTGGCTTGCCTCGAGACGCTCTCTCGATCTCGCTGCTCTCTACTGCTCCTCTAGCTAGCTGTTATCGATCTGGTTCTCGCTCATTCCTTTACTAAGGTCTGGTGAGTGAGATGGGGTCAGTCTACGCCCTTACGTTTAAAATTTGTTATACTTGAGTACTTTGCTTAAACACTTAACTTTAACTGGTGGAAGTTGTTTGTACTTCCAATCTTAAAATCTCAACTCTTAAACTTTGAGGGAGTTAAAGTTACTCTCCTCTCTTAAAGCTCAAATCTCGACTTAAATATATGACTGACACTGGGATCCCTCACTAGCTAGTCCGGTTGCCAACTCATACGTATGAGAGCCCATCCAGGTTTTCCTTAAACTTAAACTTATCGTGGAAGACTCTTCTTCCACGATTCTCAAGAGCATAACTGCTGCTCATCTTAAAATATCTCAAGAGCATAACTGCTGCTCACCTTAAAAGTCTCACGAGCATAACCGATGCTCTATCTCAAAGGTCTTGAGAGCATATTGCTGCTCTATCTCAAAATCTCAATTGGCAACGGACTGACGCTAATGACTAAAAACACTTAAAACGACTTCACCTTCTTGAAGGTGAGTTACTTCTTAAAAGAAAGCGTGTTCTTAAACTTCAACTTACTTATAAATAGAGCAAGCATTATAATATGTATAACTGGAAGTATAAATCACACGCAATCACATGCATCATATAAACACACAAAGACAAGTATAGCACACAGCAGTCAATCTCAAAAACTGAAATACCGTAAGACGAAGAATTTACCCTTTTACACTCACCTTACTATCTGTGTCGATGGCAACGTAGCACGAACTCCTTTATTCATCAGGTAACCTACGGTACACAAAACAAAACCGTGGATATTGCATTACTCCAACCGGTTTGCTAGTTGTCTTGCATAGTTCCATCTTCTTCCTTCACGCGTTAACTCCTTACTCACACGGGACACCAATGATTGCCCCTCGTAGAGGTCATCCATAACTAGCTAACATGATAGTGAACCACCCCTAGCTGTGTAGCTGCCATCCACGCACAAAAACATTTGCTTATTGAAATTACCAACCCCACCTTTTCCTTGGATTCCCCAATTTCGTACTCCATGCCAGAACCATTCCCGTTCCTCATGCTTATTTATATAACTTCACGTCCAGGGGGATATAGAAGGATCCTGTAATCACTTATTAAATATCTTGTCCAACCATCTCATCGAAACAAGCAGAACTACGAACAGCAGCTCGCGTACCTAGTATATAGATTGACCTCCGGCCGTCAGTGTTCCTTCTCGAGGTGTCGTCCTTCCCTATATCTCAACGTCGTCGCTGATCAATGCGGTCCTCTTATCGTAGCTTGCCGGAACAATCGGAATCCATCCCCTCCTTTGATTCACGGTTGTCTTCCAACGTAACCCGCTCTCTATCTCTCTCTCTCCCGAATGGGGTTCATTGATCGCTAGCGGCGGATGCCATAACCACTTCTTATATACACGTGCACTTGTGTTTATCAAATCCTTTTGATCTACCCTACCTATCTGGCCTGCAACTCCCATGTAATGCTTTTCATGAGCAAATCTTGCCTTGTTTTTCCATCGGCCCAAAGATGTCACGGGACCCAATATTTTGCTGCCATCAGATGGCCCTAAGTTGGCCCAAGCTACATCACAAAGTTGGTCCAACTTAATTGAGCTAACTTTTCGTACCTAATCGTCGACCCATTCATATTATTATTATTGCTCTTTCTCCACGGTTACAACCCTTTCACTTGCAACGATAAATTTGGGCCGCGTCAATTGCCTAAGAATTGGTTCTTGACCTGATTTGGTTTGATCATTTTGTACTTAACCGTCAATCTAACCGTTCATTTATTTTGGTCGAACCTGAACCCAAATGTCAGGGTTTGATCATTCATAGTGGAGGGAATTTTTTAGGCCACGTTTGACATTAGTTGTTCATTCACCACCACATCCAACGCTAAGGTATCACTTTCCCATAAGACTTTTTAATTTACTGCGAAATGAGATGGTTTAAATTCCTTCAGTTTTAGGTTTCAAAATAGTAAATTTACAATCACTTATTTACATAGTTTCCATATCCTACTTTTAAATGTGTGAGATTTAAAGTTTCTTTATCTAGATTGCATAGCAAAATATGAACCTGTAAACATTGGCAGAGGTGAGTGAACAACTAAAGATCACAATGATTGTAGCTTTAGTGGTATGGAGGTATATTTGAGCTCATAAATCAATTAACAACATATCATCTTTCATTGAAAACTAAGCGAAATTTAGGGAGTTATTCATTGTTATATAAAAGTATTTGAGTAAAATATTTTTGAAAACTGAAATTGCATGCATTAGTGAATAATAGAGTTCTTAATTGATATATATATATATAATAGAGGAGTATATTATACCTATAACCCCTTAAAAAATATTCAACAAATTTGTTCAGTCTAATTTGTTATGACCAAGGTTGTCACTCGATTCCACAAATGAGTCTTTTAAGCAAGTGGGTTAAGAATTAATGAATGAATTGGATTAACCTGATTAAGCCTAGCTTTACCTAGGTGCATGAAAATTTTATTGATTTCACATGTATTATGCTTAGATATTTATGAAATTTCTATGATAAATTTAGATACAATGACGATTTAATATAACTTATTCGTTGTAATTGAGTTTCATTTTTATATTTTTCTCTCACTTGGAACTGATGTTTTAAAATGACGCTTTAATTCTAAATCTCTTCCCTCTTTCTTTTTATCTTTTTCCATTTCATTTTATAGTTTTTTCTTTTCTTCTTTTCATTGCATATCAGATTCCATTCTCAATGTTCTTACTCTTCTTCTCCAATTCGATTTCATGTATATATACAAATGAGGACATTGGTCTTTGTTAATCACACAAAGTCTCAATCCAAATATATGTTCGTCTAATCTTGTGGCTTATTCTTTGTTTGAGATGTGGTTGATTGGCGATGTGACCTTGCTGCTGGAAGGAAAATGGAATTGACTACTGAGGAAATGTGTTGGCTTTTGAGATGATTGGGACTTGTATTGTTGCCTGCCGATACTAAAGGAGGAAAATATATTATGGGATAACTTAACACGGGTGGTTGATGTATGTTGTTGCACGGGTATTTGATAAGGAAAAGAACGACATGTCAACAGAGCTAGTGATTAGATTTGTTGAAAATGATGTCGGTTTGAAGTGACTCAGTGCTTAGATGAGTTAGTTGAATCAACTCGATTTCCAAATTCAACTGGTTTTCTTAGTTTGACCAAGTTTGGGTTGATAACCAACTAGGCCTCCAACATCCTAACAAATACTCGGGTTTGGGCAAAACTGATTCGTCTAACCTTGGGCAGGCAAAACTAATAATTGTGAAGGCAAATATATCATTCATACTTTCGCTCTCATTGTAGGAATTTGAAACGGGAAAATACTTTTCTCATTCCAGTCTTATATATTGTATTGTGTTTAGACGTAGACATATGTCATTAACATGTCAAAAAATGGTGAAATGAACCAATAATTAAGCTCAATCTCATACAATGATCATTGGATCTAATCATGCCAGATTAGGAACATGTTGAAAGCTTAGCAGTTAACCCGGCGAAAACGTTAAAAAAACCAGTCTTATATAGTCTGCATAAGGATATGATTTCTTCATAGTTAATTCTAAAAATTAATATTAATTTAAAATTTTGGCATTGCTTCGACCTATTTAATACTCTAATTTTATATGCAATATTCAACCAAGTGATATATGGGTTGCAATTTTAAAGTTATCCTCTGTTTATAATATACATTGAAATATAAATTAAGTATTAAAATACAATTAAAATAATAAAAAATATGAAAGTCGAAGTATCAAATCACCAAATAAGTACTTATGAGAGATTTAGTTGCTAGCTAACCGCTGAAAAGGTCTTCTGATTTTTTAGATTTTAGGTTTATGTACGTTTTTATTTTAAAAGATATAACAAATATATGTAGCATGATTGGTTGTAGCCCTTCCCTCTCTCAAAAGTGGTCATGGTTCAAATCCTCATATGTATATATTTTTTATGAATAAATAAGAAAGAAATAAGTAGTTGTGAAGACAAAAATGTTCTTCCTACTTTCACTCTCGATGCAAGAAATTTGAGAGGGAGCAATGGGTTTTGGCTTTCACCTTTAATAATATGTGTTGATCATAGTCTGAAAATCCTAGTCCCATTAATAATGATAAACATCAACAATAAAATGATTATATCTCTAACATGATTTATTGCTCGGGTATATGAACGATGAAAGCCTCCATGCTCACTCTGGTGCGTTCCGGGATTACAAAGCTATTTGATATGCAGTATTAAGCCACCTTCACTGACCTACTATGTATTGATTTATAAGATAGAAATCTAAATAGTTTTGCCAATGATGGCAGTGAGAACACCAGCACAAGCTTAATCAAATTTCAAATAACCATGATTGCTGCATCCAAATCCAATCATCTATTCATTGAAGGCTTCGCCCTTATTCAAATTGGCCTTTGATGGGAGCAGGGAAGAACAGATGAATCTGCGGGGCAACGAAGGAAAAAGTCTATCTTTGCAGAAGCCGGGATGTGAGTCAGTACCGGCGATGGCGAATATATGTTTGACCTAGAAACCCATCTCTGCATTCCCATTTGTAATCACTACCGGGAGTACGTTATTCCCAAATGTCCTAAAATTTCCAGGATTCTAGACTACATTCAGATTTGATATCTGATTCCGGCATCAGCGACCATCCATGCCCAAAGGTGCTCTTGCGTTCTTCAAAGATCACAGCTTCGTTATCACCACCCAACGGCGAGAACTGAATATTCCACTGCTTCGAAGCTGTGGGTCGTACCGCAGGGGGGTCGCCGACAGCCCGTAGTGGGTGGAGGCGCTGCACATTCTGGGATGTTGTTGATGACTGTTCAGGATTTGAATCTTCATCCAATTACGTCTTTTGATATTGATCTACCAATTCTCAGTCTGTTTCACACAAACTCATATTGGTCGACTTCCTTCTCCCCTGATTAGGATCAAAGCACTCCCTGCAAATGAGATAAGTGAAATAGGATGTTATAACCTATAAGTTAAAAATTAGGTGAAAATGAATATGTTATTTGATTTTAGGGGGTGTATTGTAATTTTATTAAAATTAATTAATTAATTAAAATTAGTAAATAATTAATATGTGCGAACACAGGTGTATAACGTACACCGGGTGTACGCTAACCTAAACCATATATATACCAGGGCAAAATCCAGGGTACGGAAGACCGGGGGCAAGGAAAATTACAAAAAGCATCACGAAGCGTTAAAGCTTTTTTCATTGGACTTCAACCTAACTGTACCCGATTTAATTATTTCGATTAAGAGGTTTAACCCTATGGATACGACCCACCACCGCCCTAACCAATTTCCAGTCTCCCTTCTACGATCCCTCATTCGTCTTGGAGGGTTCCCTCTTAGTTCGATATTCGATCATAAGCTTCCTATCGAATCTGAAATCTCCAACAAAATCATCGTTTCGAAACCCAAATCCTTTTATTATTTGATCCACATTCGATTTAGCTCCAAATCCAATCTCAAATCCCCAACATCATCATGTTTCATTTCCCAAATCTATGTATCCACATTCGAAGAGAAGATCCCCATCCAATCTGAAATCCTCACATAATCATCGTTTTGAACCCCCAAATCCTTGTATCCACAAATCGACGTTTTGTTCCTCACCATTTTATTTCCGACCGGAATTTACTCACCTATCTCTTTCTAACACGATTACGACGATCATGTCTATTATTGATTGATTGTATTCATCAAACTTTTCATTTGCGAAAGAACCCTTGAAAGAGGTTTGCTAACCCTAGGGTTCATGTCGCTACACTACAGGAAAAAAGCCTCTTTAATCATGGGAATTCTCGTATCTAAAAGCATGTTTTCCGTGATTAATGACTTAGTCACGGGAAAATTACCGTAATATAAAGCTCTGTGACTAATTGTACTTCCGTGACTAGATAACTAGTCACGGTATAGTTTCCCATGATTATTTATACCTATTAATCACAGGAAACTCCGTAACTAATGTTAAATTTTAGAGCACAAGCCCAAGAAAAGACACATCTAGAGACGAGATGTTTCCCTTTAAGATGGTGTTTACTGTAACAAATTGGTTCCCGTGACTATATATCAATCACTAGTCACGGTATCTACTATTTGTAGTGACTGGTTCATGGTGACTATATTCCAATCACTAATCACAATATTTACTATGGGTAATTACAAACCATGATATCTATACAAGATTACTTATGAATTTTTGTCATTACTAATTACGAAAACTCTGGTTGTATTTAAGTGTGGTTCCATCAAGTAAGAGAAAATTAATATTAATTATTTTGAATAATGGTCATACATTTAATTCATTGAAATAATTAGGAAGAAGACGAAGAGGCAAAGAAACAAGAGTTCTCTACGTAACTATCAGGAGCACACAAGCAAAGAAACAAGAGTTCAACCAAAGTAAAATTTTGAGCCAAACAATTCTTCCTCCTATAATTTTGAATAATTATTGTTAAAGATAAATTTTCACATTGTTCACGGTAATTAACCATTTTGAAGCCAAAACAAATGTTTTCAACGAAAGTAAAATTTCAAAATTGGAGCCAGATAATTCTCCCTCCTATAATTTTGAACAATTTTTTCAACCAAAGTAAAATTTGGAGCTAAACAATTCTCCCACCTATAATTTTGAATAATTATGTTACAGATAAATTTTCACATTGTTCACGGTAATTAATCATGACTAAATATTAATCATGGGAAATGAATACTGAAAAAATATAAATTGATTCCCTGATTAAAATCATACCACCAATTTCGAGAATTTTCCCGCGACTATTAGTGTACTTCTTAGTACGGGAAACATTCCCGTTAATAAGATCACGTGACCAGAAACCAGTTTTCCTGTAGTGCTAGTGCTTTGTCATCTTGTCTTAGCGTTATTATCATTTGCAAAATAACTTCTATCTCTCAGTGAAATTAAGGTTTCCTTATATGTAGTGTTCGTCTCGCCCAGAGGATTGAGGAAGAAGATGAAGAAGACAGAATTTGATTCGAATAAGATGGAGAGGTCGCCTTAATTTGTGTTTATGTATTAACGGTGCGTTTAGGACTAATTCTAGTTGGACTGGGATCCGTATTATTTCTGGGTCTGATCATTGATTTTTGCAGGCTTTTAAATAACATTTAAAAGTGGGCTTGAACATGATCCATGGCACCTAGTTTGTTGATAATAGATACTGCGTTCCGGATTGTCATTAGGTTGGGCCTTTGATAATTGTCTATCCCAGTTTTTGGTTCTTTGTTTTACTTGATTTTATATTTTATTTACATCTGCTTGTGCTTCTAAAATCCTGATCATGCCTTGAGTGCACGCAATTTAAACATAATTATGTGTTCCATCTTTTTTTGGGATTTGGTAAATGGTAGCGTGTCTCTTTACACATTTAGCGGTACGAGGTAAACTACAATCCACCCAATTTAACTCCATTAATTGGCCCTATTCCACTCTCTCACTGATTGCCCCTCTTTATGCATTGCACTCATACATAACAAACCTCTTGTAGACTAATTAGAGGCTTGTGGTTGGATACTCAGTGATGATATTTTTTTTAATTTATGTTTTGAAACGAAAGTTAGAATTTTACTTTTGAAGTACCTATGTACTTTAGTTGGGCAAGTATTTTCAAAATGTAAAATTTTATCAGCGTATCGGTATACGATTGTTGTATAATGTGTTGATGTTAAAGGAAATGGGTATTAACTGGTTAAGGTATTAGGTTGTTGATGGTATAGAGTATATGGTATATGGGTATGTTATAAGGTGTTGATGGTTTAGGGCATATGGTATCGATGGGTTAGGGTGAGGGTAGGTGTTTTTTATTTTTCTCGATTTTATATTTTCTTTATATGTGCTATAAATGCTGATCATGCCTTATTACTAAAAAGAACTTAGACATAATTATTGTAGCGTGACAGATTTATCGGTACGAGATAAAATGATTTGGTGTGTGCAAGGTAGGTTCCTATTAACGATTTTTCCTTATTGGTTATCCTTGTTGGTGATCCCGGCCATTAGCGATTCGCCACATATGGAATGAAAATTAGTTAGAGTTCTTAAGTTCATCTTTCTTCATTTATTCTTTGATTTGAACCTGAATGTTTTTGCTCTGAAGGATTTTGTAGTGGCGTGCTAATGACAATCCGTTCAATTTAACTCTTCATTAATTTCCCCTTTTCCACTCTCTCGCTCCCCCACGAAGCAGAAACAATCCCCTGTGATATATTTACCGTCCATTTTAACTCTTCACTTAATAAGAAAGCGAAATTTCACATGATGATCATAAATGTCATGTAGCTTAATTGTTTAATTATCCTTTAGTTGTTGAGTCAATAAAGTAGAGGTTTGTGGTTCGATACTTAGGGACTCTCAATTTTTAATTTATGTTTTGAAAAGAAAGTTAGAATTTCAATTTTGAAGTATCTATGTACTTTAGTTGGGCAAGTATTTTCAAAATGTTAAAATTTTATGAGCGTATAGGTATACGATTATTGTATAAGGCGTTGATGGTTAAGGTAAGGGGTTTAGTGTATTGAAGTCAACAATTTTCCTAAACTTGATATGCAATCTTTGACGGTTCATTGTTTAAGGCATATGACATATGATTAGGTAGGGTATAAGGCGTTGATGGTTTAGAGTATATGGTATTGGGTTAGAGTATAAGACCATCTCCATCCCTAAAATTGGTTAGCAATTTCTAAACGTGGTCCCTACCGCCACATCATCAATTTTAGCAATTCATCACTTATCAATTTCTAGTCATCTATATCCCTAAATTATGCTAGCAATTGCCAAAGTGGGTCCCATTTACTATTTCAAAGCTACCCAAACACTTATCAATTGAAAAGTTAATAAACAATAAAATAGAAAAAGAAAATAGTTATCTATGTGTCATTGCTAGAAGAATTCCTAATTTAGCAACCTTGCTAGTTTAGAAAGAACTCCTCTATCCCTAACCATTGCTAAGTTTTTGTCATCTAAACTCCACCTCATCTTTAGCAATTGCTAAAAGTTGGGGATGGAGATGGTCTAAGGTATTTATGGTTTAGAGTATAAGCCTATAAGGTATTGAAGGTTAGGGTATAAGGTAGGTAGAAATGTGTTGATGGTTTAGAGTATATATGGTATTGATTGGTTCGGGTATTAGGGTTTGGTTTAGGGTTACAATAACATATACCAGATCAATAGATTAATTTTGCTAAACGAAAAAGTTAGTTAATCTACAAAGCCAGTCTAAAAGCACATCCCCATCTCCCGCCGTCACTTCCTAACTTTTCCCTTAATCCGATGGTGAAAGACCGTCAATCCTTTCTGCGGCGTGTCACCCAATCAGATTTCGCCATTTCCAGAAAGTCGCATTTGCCCATAACCAGTGGTGGCGTACCAAGTCCGAGGCAGCGGTAGGAAGTGTGATTTTCAGTAAATGGGAAAGGCGGGAAAGGCAAAGTAATTTTACGAGTCCATTTATAAATTCGTTAATCAGAGAAGGAGAGACCGTGCTCCGAAACCCGAGAGGCACTCATCTCCTGCTGTTGTTCGTTCCTCCTCCTCTCAATCCCTGAAAAGACCCCTTTCTCCCATTTTCTCGATATGAATCTCTGAAAAATCAACCACAGCCGCCTCTTCGTCCTCCTATCACATGCTTTATTTTCGGGTGCAGTGGCAATAATCAGACTGCGTATTATTTTAGATCTCAGTTCCTTTCATTATGTCCTTGTTAGATCATGACTGTTAAATTAACTCCTTCATTTTCTTGTTTCTTCTTTTCTCTCCATACAGGGTCTTTCTTAGAGGCAGGGAGGGGAGCAATGACCATTAAGTCACCGTCTGAATATTGCCGAAAAATCATCATATATTGTTACGATTCCATAATAGGTTTTGTGGAACTCTACGTCATATGGTGGTTTTTTTTAGCAATATTGACGCGTACATATTGATCATGCTTCGAAATATATACAAGAGGGAAAGTTCCCATATGTATAGTATAAAAGAGGGAGGGAAAGTACATTGTTTTGTTTTTCAAGATTTGTACTTTTAGTGATTGAGATCATAATAGATCGGTGAGAATCTTTCACTCCCAATAAAAATATTGTAGTTTATTTCTTGATTACTGACTCCATTTTCAGAAGTCTTTTACTATTGGGCCAACAATATTTTTTTCCGGATTTCGAACTCTGCTCCTCTGTCGCCGCATGTTCTTGTCATTTCACGTCTAAAATAAAAAAGTGAAATGGAAAAAGGAAAATTTTCATTTCATAATTTTAGTAGCCAATATTAAATAAATTTATAAACACGTAAAAAATATTATATAATAATTCAATAAAAAAAAACGAGTGCTTAAAATTATTCAACTGAAATGTTGCACATGATTTATTTAGGGTGCAACCTCTATTTCGAATTAAATCAAATCCATCCGAACTATTCAGAATTCAATCAACAAACATCTAATTGCAAGACGTCTGATTAAAGAACACAGAATGCAGCGGTCTTCTTATAAACCAACAGACACATAAATAAAACGACACCGCAGAAGGCAGCAGTCTTCTTATAAACCAAACAGACACATAAATAAAACGACACCGCAAAAGGCAGCAGTCTTCTTAACCAAACGACGCCGCTTCAAGCTGACAGTGGCAATCTTCACATAATCCTAATCCGAACAGGATAAGGATTTCCATCTTCACTTCAAGTTTTCAACACTGATCAAATAGTTGAAGCCCTTTTACACACACATTCCGAAGAACTCAAGTGTCCAAAACTCTGGTCCTTGGGTTGCTACTTTTGGTAACATGCCTCTTCTGCAAAATCGATAACAGCGATTTTAGTCGGACAAAAATATTGGATGCAACTGAATTGTGTAGACACGAACAATTATATTTTATTCTTACCCTAGGTTGCTCATAATCGTCGTCAGAATCAACATCATCGTCATTTTCATCATCGGATGGCCCAAACCCAGTACACTTTCTTGCATTATGATTGGTAGAACCGCACATACTGAAATGCTTTTTCCTTCTCTTCGGTAATGTTTCCGACTAATTTCGAGTGGTGGGAGGATCAACATCGGTGTCATCGCCACCGCCACCTTCTTCCAAAACACCAGGATTCGGGGCATCAGCGTTTTAGGTTGGCTTCACATAGCCAACAAGATGTGGGCATCGGGTCCTATAGTGGCGCCATTCCCCGCAATTACTACACTGTTGTGGTTCTCCTTTCTTCCTTTTAAGTATTTTAGCCCCCGAACCTTTAGCTTTGACCGGTAATGGATCCAACAAAATATCATTCGCTTTCGGTCTATTAATGTCGGGTATGTCCACGTTGCCAGTGTCCACCAGGTCCAGCTTTTCACATAATGATTGAATTCCCTCACGAGCAATCTTGAAGCACTCACTAGATTTTGCCCCTTTTAACATTAGTTGTAAGTTGATTTGTTGAATAGTACCATACCTGATTGACACAATATTTTATACAAAGTGAGTAAAATTAACGTTCACCTAGCTTCGAACCAATATTATAAAAAAAATTGATAGTCGTGGCAAACCTCAATGCGAAAAGATGCGATTCATCTATTATGTCCGGTTCCTCCAAGCTCTCTAGTGTCTTCGACTTCTTTGACCATCTTCGACGTACTAGGCCTTCAGGAAGTTCCAGTATGCTCTCTTCTTTCAATACAAAAATCATATGACGGCATGGTATTCCGATATAATCGTAGTGATTACAACTACACTCCATTGCAAAGGGTTCAACTGTGTACACTCCAAATAATTTAGTGACAGCTACATATCATCGCTAATAGTATTTTTTCGTCAAGAGTTAGCAAAGTCGCAAATATTGGAATCCTTATTTGTGATATCTCTCGTTTGTCGTAAATGTAATATATGTGACGATGTTCAGTTGTCCCAAATATCATTAAACGTCATCCTAAAAAATGTATTACTGATGACTTTATTAATTATAGAGACGGATATGTATCGCCATAAATAGGCAACGTCATAAAAAAAAGTATTATTGATGACTTTTTTTATCATAGCGACAACTATATCTCGTCAGAAAAACGGGCAATGTCTTCAATCGTCGTCAATGAGAATTTATTACTGACGAGATTGTTAATTTTTCCGACGATTCTTTGTCGTCACAAAAACAAAAACTGGGTAGTTCGTCAATTTGAACAGGCATTAGAGATGAATCCAACCCGTCGCAAAATAGCTTTTATGACGGCTCGTCACGAAGAAAGCTTTTATGACGCTCGTATTTGGAACGACGCTTGACGGCCTCATGTCGTCGCAAATCCCATTTCTGACGAAATTTGGCCTTTACCGATGTAAACCTCCGGTCACTAATGGCACGCTTTTTTGTAGTGTAGAAACCTTGACCTTGTACACACGCTCAATTTCCGATCGCTCTGACTGCACCCTTATGCAACATGCTGACTTTTCAACCTCGTCTCTGAATAAGAAGAATGCGATCTTTGTGAAAACCGCCGCTCCACTCTTCTGAAGTGAGACTAAGACATTGCTTGTGATGGTTCGTTCTCGATGAATGGATTCAAAATCAGCATGACGCTTAGGGGTGAACAAACACACCCGCAAACCGACCCACCCGTCCAAACCTACCCAACCCACCCGTATTTATCGTTAAAACAAAGATTTTGGGTTGGGTGAGGGTTTTGTTTTGTACAACCCGTCTATTTTGGGTTGGATTTGGATTTTGGATTACACCATCCAACCCGTGTTTCAACTATTAGTATGAGTTCGTATCTAAAAAATATTTATGTCGTATATAGCCATACTTATGAGAAAATTAAGATATTTCGCCATGTTTTTCTCTCATGGTCTCCCTAATCTAATGCATTCTTCGACTTAAAGTTTAGACTTAAATTGAATATAGTTATGATTCACGTAATCGTTTTTCTTGTGTACAATTTTAATAGAATAACATATGGTGGATGCGTTTGTTTATAACCTTTTTAGCCTATTTCAACAAATATCGTAAAAAAACTAGACATATTTTGAAGTAAATCAAATTTTATTAAAATTCAAACAACATTTGTGAATTTTGATACATTTCACCTCGGTTTATTCGTTTGAAATTTTAAATAGTTATAAAATATTTTTAAGATGTAAAATAATTATATATTTTATGTTGGGTTGGGTTTTTACTTAAAAATATTGCCAACCCGACCCAACCCAATTAGAAACAAACCGTACGGTTTAAATTTTTTTGGCTGGGTTTGGGTTTGATATTTTCCAAACCGTAGTACATGGTTGGGTGATTAAAATGACTAAACCCGAACCACCCGACCCATGTACACCCCTAATGACGCTCATTCTCCCTCATATCCCTAATCCAACGATCAAAGTGAATAAAGAACTCAAGGAGATTTTTATCATTTTCGAAATAATTGGCAAGTTGAGAGTTCACTCCTGTAGACACCCCATTTTGTCCGGGTCAATTACTCAACTAAAAATTCTAACTTAATATCATAAGATAATTAGATTGGGATTGCGAGTCTAAAATATCGACGATTGTATAATTTATTCAACGATTTGAGTGGATTTAATGGGATCGATTGGCTTCTAATCTCAACTTTTTGCACAACACAAAAATAAAATAAGAAAAATGTATTATTAAAAATTTTACTAAATTACAATTACAATCATAATTACAAATCACAAATAACTAATGAGAGTTACAAGTGTTCAATAAGTTTCAGGCTTGACCCACCATCTCCTTTGAAGCAAATCAACCTTGGACCTGCAATGCAAAGAAGAAAGGCCAGTTAGTCCAAACTCAAGGTGCAATATGAAGCAGCCCAACTCGGCCCAGGCCCAAAGGAAACCCAGTCAGGCCCAACCGAGCACAAGCTCAAATGAATTTGGACCAGATCAGACATCATGGGCCAGATGCAAGCCATCCCAAAGACCCGACCGACTGGTTCAACCAGAATGGGTCCGACCAAACTCAGAAACCACCGCCTCTTTTTCTATAAAAGCAGGCTCAATTCCCAAGAGAAGGGACAGCTTTTCAGAGAGGAAAACACAGGGGAAACACTTCTTTCTTTGTCAGTACTAGCTTCTTCTTTTTCGTAGTCAATTCAGAGTTTCTTTTCTATTCTTAGTCTGGCCAGAGAAGGGAAACGCTGGGAAAATAGAAAGAGAAAAATAAAAAAGAATTCCTTCTTTATTTTCTGTAAAATAGAAGCAAAGACCTCAAGGCAAACATAAGCCCATCGAGGTTTGTATTGAGCAAAACCCAGGTTTATATTCCAGTTATGATAATATACTATTGATTTATTCTCTTCTCTACTACTCTTTTATTTTTTTTCAATATCATTTTACTATTATCATTATCAGCATCTCTTTCTTCACAATACTCTTTAAAAATCAATCAACTCCAATCGAACTACACCGTGACCAAATTGATTTAAAAGAATGATTGAAAGCTAATCAAATCCTAGATTTACATTATCAGCTCTTCCATTCATCTCTGTTTTATTCTCGACCCACTTATCTACTTATTTCAAGCACAATTAATTTACTAACTAATTAGTCATAATAGCATATAACTATCTCTACTTTTACGTTAAGCTAATTACTATTTACTTATTATGCTATTTACTCTCTGTTATTCACTAGTTCGTTTATATAAGTCATATTTCAATTCTCGCATCATTTTTGCACATACATAAAAACAGATATATGCATATATATGGAATGAAAACCAAATCTCACATATTCACCACACCCCACCCACAAACACCAAATCACAATCCCAAAATACAAGATCTATGAACCTTTCTCCAATCAACAACATGATTCACTTTTCCAGTTTAATCTCTCCAGCCGTAGTAAACCGAATTTAGGAAAAACTCACCTAGATCTAAGCCATCTCCGAAACCTGCATCCCAATAAATCAAACCATCAGTCAGAAATAGAAACAAACCGAAACCCTTTAAAACCCACATAAAACGACGAGAAAACTCACAGAAAGTAGATTCAGACAGTCGGCCTTTCCTTCTCCACCTTCATCGGGGAGCCTCGATGGCCGGAGAGATCTATCTCCTCTTTCTCCCCTCGATAAAACCCAGAAATCAAAAGAGAAACCAAAAATTGATTAAAACCCTAAAAATCCCTAATTGACAATTGCACAAAAAACTTAACATGCAACCAAAACTGACCTTTGAACCCTGCTTCATCATCGTCGTCGTCATCGTCGCGATTTAGAACGGCGAGAGAGAAAGAGTCGGAGTGAATCGTTGTTCTTTTCTTCCTTCTTGCTCGATTTCCAGAGAAAACGAAAGATAAAGGAGGTTGGATTTCGAGGGTTTCGTTTCCTTTATTCTTTTCGGTTGTCGATCGTTTTCCAGTAGAAGGGGAAAGAAAGAAACGAAAGAAAAGAGAGGATTGGAGCGCCGCTTGGGTTTCAGATTGAAGATGATTAGGGTTTGCATTTTTCAATTTTGCTTTTATACCTATGGCCTCCACGTAAATGACCGATCTACCCCTCCAAGTCTTAAATCGTAAAAAAGAACTTTAGTGGTTTCGAACCGATGACCTTCGGCTCAAAGCTAACGACAACTATCCACACCATGGTTGTCACGCCGGTGGCATGCCACCCGGTTGAACCTGGTTCAACCTGTGCAGGTCATGAAACCGGCATGACACCACCGATATGACCGGTATGATCGACTTACGCATTCTAAGTAAAATGACATCATTTTAATGAGTTCAATGAATGAAAAAATTAATTTATTGTTCATTTTATGAATGTAATAGTTAAAAGTTGATGTTATTTGTTGGATTGTAACTAAATTGTCCACAAATATGTTTTATATATGATTAAATACATGAGATATTAATTGTTTTCACATTTTTTTAAACCGGCATGAACCGGCAAAAACTGGTTATACCACTGGTCGTACCATTTCATTTGCCAAACCGGCACAACGGTATAAACCGGTTTGACAACCTTGATCCACACCAGACCACTAAGCTACACACAATCCTTGAACGTTTTAGGCCCCTCGTCTAGTTTTATTCCTTATCATGCTTAATACGTAATCAATTAAACGTATTAGAAATTTTGATCTAATTAGATCGTCATTGTTTCCATATATCAAAATCTTCTAAATATCTTTTTCACTACGTAATCACGCATTTGTTTTTTTTCCTAAAGATTCATTAAAATGAAATCATGGTTAATAGATCATGATGATTTTTATAGTATAACCTTTCCATAATCATTAATCATTAATTAATTGGTTCCAACTAATCAAAATACTTTCTTTAATTCTCGAGATTTACGTCAATAGGTGTAAAATCGAATCATACTACACTAATATTAATCCTATAATTACATACGCAATAATCCGCAAATAATAAAACACCCAACCCTTAAAATTTATTGATTTAAGTAGTACCATTTTTTGGGCGTCGTGGGGTGTGAATACACTTCCCCACACGTAACCGTACTCCCGAATCCCATAATCTCTAAAATTTCGCAGACCAAATCCCGGTTTCGATCCTAAGGTCGAGACCGATCCAATTAGTGCTCGGCCCACTACTTTTAAGGTCGATGGCGACTCAGAGCAAATCGCGACGGAAATCCCAAATTCCCAATTTCGAGGGGCGGTTGCGACAACTCCTTCACATCTTGATGTTGTACTCAAGCCTACGAAGAACTTCGAACGAAAATATGCAAACCCCCATTCATGTCTTTGGGCAAATAAATTGGAGACCCAATTGTTGTGCTGAAGGGAGCATTCCTCAACCACTGATTTCCACTTTTCTTCTAATTCTGAAGGTTCCCAATCAGCTGACACAAAATGCTTCCATCGGCACAAAAAAGTAGGATGATTCTTCACATTTCTGGTTATAGTCTTGTCTATATGCAGGAACATAGACGATGTGTTGCATCGGGAAATACTTTATGGATTGTATTACGCAATGCTTTATCCCCATCTATAATAACAGTCTTGGGATCTACACCGCCTAGCCTTCTCTTCAAAGCTCCCAACACCCAAATATAATTTTCCTCTCTCTCGTTAGCCAAGAAAGCACATGCAAATACGCAAGTTTGCGAATGGTGGTAGACACCTAAAAAGGTACAAAATAAGTTAGATTATGCAAACTGTTAGGGTTACTTTAGCATGCTAGGGATAATTCCATGTGTGAAGGACAAGTACCTGAAAAAATCACGAGAGGCATCTGGTAAAGGTTCCTTTTGTAAGTAGCATCGAATGACAGTAATTCTCCAAAGCATGCATAATCAGCGACAGAAACACTATCGGCCCACAAGAGGTTAATAAGCCGGTCGTCGTCATCCTTCTTTAGTTCAATAACGAAATGATCGCCTGCGATGCATTTAGCTTGCCGGTAGGCTAGGGTTGTTGCGGCATCACCTTCACTGATTTGTTCTTTCCTCTCTTTGTCCACATAATTATATACATCCTTCCTCGTGTAGCCCAAATTGTCGTAGCCTCCTGCTTCTGATACGACCAAATTCACAATTTGAGAAGTTTTCATGCCTGCAACTCTTCTAAAATTTATCGTTGCTTTGACTGCATCACTCATACGACGTTTCCCTTTCATGTAGTGCCTATATTCTCTGGGGATCGTTTCATGTGTGTGTACATCATCAAACTGGTGCACATACCACTTCCCATCGACCTTGTTGTGTTTAACACGCATCTTGGCTCTGCAGTTAAATCTGGTCTCCCCTCTTGCTTCTCTCTTTCGTTTTGTGCTTTTCATGCACCTCTTTCCCTCACCAGAGTATACATAGTCATGCCATATCATCACTTGGTTCTTATCACGACCAACGTCTGATTTTCTGATGTCAAAGCCTTTGACCAACCCATAGTCCATGTAGAAATCATACGCTTCTTCTGTATCATCGAACTTCATTTTTTTTAATATCTTCATGTTGTAGAAATATGAGATCGGCGACATTATCTTCCTGGGTGGTGTGACTGGCTCCGGCACCATCATTTTCTTGGACTAGCTCCGACGTCAATAGTAGGACTGGCTCCGACGTCAATGGTGGGACTGCCTCTGACGTCAATGGTGGGACTGCCTCCGACGTCATTGCCACTGCGACTTATTTTGGGGAACAAACGTTGTAGATTACAGAACCCTAATAGGAATGATGGCCGAATTAATGCTTGAATGGGCCACTTAATAATTATCCCCATTAAACCGAATCATAACACGATTTGTGATATCTTATTTTTTTGGGAGGAACGATTTGAACTTTTTATTCTTTATCTTAGTGATTTCTTTACCATTTTCATAAATAACGAAAATATTTAAAATGATAAGGAATGCTTAGTAAAGCCAAACGCCAACTGACTCTATCTGTGTACTATGTGTATGGGGAAGGATCAAATATTATTATGAGAGAATATTTACTAATAGCACTCAATTTTTTATTCAATCGAAAAACAAAATATATTTTTATTTTTAGGTTTAATAACTACCCATGTTTATCCCAAGTTCATGTACCTTAGACTAAACCCTAACTATTTTTCCACGGGAAAAATATGCCGCCACGATTTATCCCTGTAAGCTAGTATATATAATTAATCTTGGGTTAATACCCTAGTTTGGCACGAATTTTAGCATCAGTGACAGTTCTGGTCTCATTTTTCAAATAAGACATTTATGGCACACTTATGAAATTATTGGACAAATTTGGCCTACGATTTAAATTGACCGTCAAAATAGACGGTTGACTATTTTTGCGTCGATGACTCAGCATCAAAATAATGAGGTGGATCCGTGGTGGCTGCCACATCATATATTTGGATTAAAAAATTAAAAACAAAAAACTTAAAATAAAACAAAACAAAACAAAAATACACTTTCCAATCCCCTAACTCCATCCCCTCCCCACCGAATCGGAATCCCTATCATCTTCATCATCACACCCCCATCCTCGCCACCCCTACCATTCTCCTTGTCCATTCGATTCTGTTGCTGCTGCATGAGATCCCGTCCACAATATCATAAGCCCCCTGCTTTTAGCTTGCCTCTATCCCTCTCCTCGTCGGGCTCGCGATGGTGCCTCTTCCGCGGAGGCGAAGGCGACGGGGAGCGCTGGTGGTGGTGGCGGTGCGACGCCCGTACATCCGGCTAACGCGAGTATGCCAATGGTCTTCTCTCCCTGGAAGAAGCAGATGTCAATGGTCGTCTCTCCAAACGATTTCCCTGAACTGAAATTTTGGGTTTGGTTTCTTCGGTTTACAAAATTGATTCCCGTCAATGGTCGTCTCTCTCTTGAAGAACACAATGCCGTTGTGAAAATCGCAACGATTCAGATCCCCGACCCAGATCTGGAGTATAGTGAAAAAGGGAAAAGGTGTGGTGGCTTGACTCTTGGCGACGAGGGTCGCCATTGACGGAAGGAAGTTGGCCAGGGATGGCGAGGATGACAGGCAGCTAGGGATTGTAGAATGGGGAAGGAAATTGAGGGAAGGATTTCAGTGATAGGTGGAGGTGGAAGTTAGAAGAGGAAAAAGATGAAGAAGGGTTTCCTTCGACCATCCCTTTTTCTATTTTTTGTTTTTTTGTTTTTTGTTTTTTTTTATAGTTCTTAAATGATGTGGACGTCCTAGTCAGTAGTGGATGCTGAGTCACTTACGGAGAAAATAGTTTACCGTCAATTTTGACAGTCAATTCAAAATGCGGACCAAATTTGTCCAATAATTTCAAAAGTAGGCCATAAATGTCTTATTTGAAAAATGGGGCCAGAACTGACACTTACGCTAAACTTGGGGCCAAACTAGGGTATTAACCCATTAATCTTCAGCGGTAGAGCAATGGTTCCATATCCTTCTTTGCCGCAATTTTGAGTACAGACTAGAAGCTTAGAGGCACAACATGAAAAATAGGAAGATTACTCGCTCTTCGTCCAAGCTTGTGGTATGTCAAATAGCGCTTTAACCATTGAAATTCATTCTAGTTAATTTATTAATCGTAGGTTCACTGTCATTGAAGGAGACCAACGAATTTGTGACTCGAACAAAGAAACCAAGGCTACCCAAAGGTGTGCGCACTCCATCCACTCCTGCTTCAGTCATCGTTTCTATTTCGGACGATGAACCTGACTCTGAGGTAACACCAAAGAAGCCAAATGGAAAAAGTATTTCCCTAAGTTCTGTTGACAAGGTAATAAATGTGTCCTATTTGCCATTCAAGTGTTAGCTTTGTTCTTTGTCGTGATTCCGTCAAACATAACGAATGCATTTCGACTCGTGTTTATTTGTGGTCCTTATTCCATGTCGTTTTGAAGTTTAAGCTACCTACTGGTATGGAATATGATGATGAGCAAATCCAGCTTGCTCACTATATATTTTTAGCCAATCTGCCACCCGACGAAGTATTGGTCAAAACCTCAAACAACTCTTGTACTAGGAAGTCATTGTGGTTCTTAAGCCCTCGCTCATTCGTAGATTCTGAAGTAATCTATGGAACTCCAAAATTTTGTTTTGTTTGTCCACTATCCATGCTTTATAGGTAGAAATATTTTGTAAAAAATCTATAGTATCATGAAGTGTTTTTTGTCCATGTTATATTAGGTTATAACAGCAGTGCCCTGTCACTTGACTCTAGAAGAGTTGTGGACCAATTCTAAGGACGGAAAAGGAGTGTGCTATCTGCCTGCTGAACTATAGGTTGTGGGCCGATTTTGCTTAAGATTAATTTCCTGTCAGCAAACGGTAAATTTGTGACACTGTGTCGTTATAACCCAAAAAATGTAAATACCTCTTTCTCAATACAAACGTTTCTTAATTTGTGCATATGGGATTTATGCAAGCCTTGTGGAAGATTCTCTATCGTGAACAAGGTCCGGGATTGTTGCCACCAAGGATTGCGGAGTTTTCGTACACAAATCCTTCAAAGGATCAAGAACAACTACATCGGTAAGTATGTCCGTTTTGCGTGATATTAAACGACGGCTTATCAACTTGTTTATCATGCAATGCTTTCATTTTATGTAGGTCTGACAGTGGAGTCTGGGTCTGCATGTGGATGTATGGCGCAAGCTGGGACTCCTCCTATATTTGGGTAAAGACAATTCTAGTTCGCATATTGGAAAACCACACTTGTTTGTTATTTTTGAATCATGCGTTAAGCACCATGTTTGTTGATGTTGATAGCCATGCACTCAAGTGAGGAAGATGCAGATTGCTTTGTACCTTGTTCGAGAGCCCATGAACTACATAAGGCATACAGTGCTCACGGAAGCAAGAACAGTTGCACCTCAAGTTGAAGCTGCAGTTGAAGAGTACAAGAAAGCCCATGAAAGGAGAAAAAGGAAAGAGAAGAGCACAAGGAAACCCAGTCGAAGAGCCCAAGGACAACCTGATTTTGCGTTTTTTTTTCAAGATGATGGACAACCATGTTATGTTTTTTTTTTCAAGATGATGGACAACCATGTTATGTTTTGTTTTTCAAGATGAAGGACAACCATTTTCGGTTTGGTGAATGCTTTCTATATTTGTTTTTTCGTGGAAACTATATTGACTTTTCATAAAGGAGTTTGCTTTTAAAACCCTATGCCAAGTAGACATGTATGCTATTGGGGTCTTCTTCAATAACAAATTTCTTTTAAACCCATATGCCAAGTAGGCAAGTCGCAACTCGTCCACAATTAAAGTCGCAACTCGCAGCCATCCCTTCCGAATCGAGTCTCAAAGTATCTAGCTTGAACCTGGCTACTACCTTAGCCAAAAACTGGCAATTTCCAACTTTCCAGTTACACTTTTGCACAACCTGAAAAGGAACCTTCGGGACTTGATCTCCAGCTCCCAAGTAATCCCAGGTGTTTACAAACATCCCAGGTTCAATACAAATCAATAAAATCTCATTTTCATCGAGCCATGCGTGACGAACAGGCTTCCAAAGTGAGCTACCCGAAATGGCAAAGGGGCTGAACCAAAATTCCAGCTTCCAGCTTGTGAGTGAGGTTGCTTCTGTTTCAAGCCATTGTATCTTGTAGAGATGTCTTATTGAGATCATATCATTCCACTTCGTTCACAATTGCCCTCGTCTAATTAAATTTGCATTGATGTTTGGTTAACCCAAAAAGTAAAACTGATTGGCTCCCAATCAGCATAATTAATGACGAAAACCCGTACAAGGCAGATAGAAAATTCTTAGGTAATTAATTTAATGTTCCTAGGATATGGAAAGGCTTTCATTCCTTGAATTTCCACCAACGATGTATGCACTCCCCTTTTAGTGAGAGAATTCATTGTATTAATAAATATAATAAAAGGCTTACATAATTAATGGATTCTTTATTGTGTATAATTAAAAGGGTATATTTACTATAAACGAAGCATGAGTCTTGATGAAAAAGGAAAAAAATCATCATAGATCAAAATTCATTATAATCAAGCCATTTAAAATCCATACTATTTCTACCAATAAAAAATCCATAATATTCATGCCTATCATCACTATACTTGTGACCAAATATAAATAAAACCATAATTTTTGAACACCATGAAATATTGAAGATGAAATAAGTAACACATTCTTCGACCTAATTGGAACTGCTTATAATAAAAGCGGATGAAATAAGCCTATCAACTTTTGTTTCCATATGGTTGTTGTGTTCTGTTTTGTAATATATTTTTCAACTCACATGTCTATCGAGTATACTTGTGATTGATTTTGTAGAAGATGATCATTGCTAAGCTGAGGGGGAGAATGTTGGGAGCAGCATTGCTATGGAACCCAGTAAAATCAACAAAATCGCCAGCTGGAGAAATCAGTCTCACCATCAAGGAAGTTTATGCAACTAAGCACCAGCGGGAGGAAGATTGAGGAAATCATCCTCAACAGATTGCAATTCATATGGAAAGTTATAGATTCAAGGAACAAGCAAGGAAAGAAACTTTATAATTCCAACGACTATGAGGAGAAGACAAGTGTATATGTAGAGCTGGAAGCCAGAGTAATCGACAGACTTTTCAAAGTGATCAAATCAGAAAGCTTCTAGCGAGTTAGCAATTGGGTTTGAGAGAAAAGTCGGCGTAGAGGTCGGGAGGATTTATGGGTAAATGTTGTTTGGGAACACAACAGCTCTATTAGCGGAGTAGCTGATAGGATTGGTGTGTCGATTTAGCATGGAGGTAATCGACTAGGGTTAAGAGATCATTGTAATCATGCGGAAAGTCAACGATCATATACTTAGTGCTTCGTCTGAGATCGCAAAACGTGATAATCGAACCGTGGAATAGTCAGTGTTGAGATCCTTATTCTCTCAGCACTGGAAATCACGTAAAAATTCTGGGTGTTCTGTGTTCTCTCCTTATTTCTGCTGATATTTGATTTTTACTCTGTTCGTGTTTGTTCTTGTGAATTTTGTTTTATAGGGGTTGCTTTATCGAAAAAGAACTTGAGGAGAACCTGTAGGTGAGTTGGTAAAACATTGTACTTTGAGGGAAAAGGGTTAATAAGGTTTGCGACATCACTTGTGGTGATTGGGCTTCGGTGTATCTTTCTTTAACGTAAAGGTTTGGGCTCTTGAGTTTGGAGGAAAAATTCCCACTGTACACATGTTTTAAAAAAAATTCTCAAAATACACACGTTATGAAAATATTTCCCAATCTACGCATGTTTGGGCCTTCACCGCGTCTGAGCAAGGCGGTGATTGCATCACCGCTGTAGAGGAAGGCGGTGATTGCATCACCGGTGCATCACCGCTCTAGACAAAGGCGGTGAAGGCCTGACCTGCGTCAAATCTTTAAAAAAACATAACTTTGTGCTCGGTTATCCGATCGTGGCGATTTTTTTTTATTTCGCATAATTTTTCGAGATCTTGCAAGCCACAATCAGTCAAAGACAGTTTGGTCCCGCCTTCGTCCCGAAAAAATGTCGTTTGCTACCCCGAACGAGCCTTTTTTCGATTTCGTCAAACTTTGAACGACCATAACTTTGTGCTCCACAATCCGAAAATCACGAATTTTTTTTTTATTTCGCATAACTTGTTAAGGACTACAATTTTTATCATAGACATAATTTCAGAATGTACTTGGATTCCTGAAAAGGCAAGATAAAGTTATTCCCAAAACCCAGTATATCCAAAAATAATTCATTTTTGAAAATTCTCTCCTACTAAATATTGTAGTCCTTAAAAAGTTATGCAGAATAAAAAAAATCGTGATTTTCGGATTGTGCAGCACAAAGTTATGGTCGTTCAAAGTTTGACGAAATCGAAAAAAGCCTCGTTCGGGGTAGCAAACGACGTTTCTTTCGGGACGAAGGCGGGACCGAGCGATTGCAAGATCTCAAAAAATTATGCGGAATCAAAAAAATTTCGCCACGATCGGATAACCGAGCACAAAGTTACGTTCGTTTAAAGTTTCGACGCAGGTCAGGCCTTCACCGCGACCATTTAATGCGGTGAAGCTATCACCGTCTTTCTCTATAGCGGTGATGCAATCACCGTCCTCCTCTAATGCGGTGATGCAATCACCGCCTTGCTCTGATGCGGTGAATACCCAAACATGCGTAGATTGGGAATTTTTTTCATAACGTGTGTATTTTGAGAATTTTTTTTAAAAACATGTGTACAGTGGGATTTTTTCCGAGTTTGGAATGGCCTGGTTTATAGACACAAAGCCGGTGTCGTATTAGAAACAGAAAAGCCAAAACTTGTTCTTCCTATTTCGATCAAATACCATTCTTGTTCATCACTCACTTGTTCTTGGTCGAAGCATCGGGAGGGTTTTGTTATCTCTGTAGGAGTTGGCAAATTAGCTCCGCAAATCCAAAAGAGGAATAAGAATGTCTCGCGCTCGACGACCAAAAAGGGTGGTAAACAGTTAGTCAATTATCAGTTTGAATAGCAAACCAAATGGATAAGGAAGGTTAGTGGTTAATTGATAAAACGATAATTTCTTAGTGGTTTTGTTTTGATTAGCTATATTTTGCTTAGTGTTTGGAATTGCAAATTTAATTAGTTTTGAATTTTGAAACTTTTTTGTCTTAACCAAACCTCAAAACTATGTGGTTATAGTGAAATTGCACTTTAATTTTTTTCACTTTTTTTTAAAAAAGATATCATATATTGATCCAAACAAATAGATAGTTACATCCTGGAAACCAGCCAGACGCAGAAATCAAAGAAACGACTCATAGTCGGGTACAAGGAGATGGCTTTTCTAACCTCCGAATGAGTTACCCTATTGTTCTCCCGACCTATAAATCGCACACTAAACCCAGCACGGGTGTGAAAATAATGACCTATCTCTTCAAGGACAGCACCCAACCGGTTATCTCTTGTGTCAGCTTGGTTAATTTTATCAATGATTACTTTCGCATCGCCCTCGAACCGGACCTCCGACAAGCCACACTCCAAACACCAAACAATAGCCTCTCGAAACACAAGCAACTCCACCACCATCGGCTCATCAATTTGAGGAAACTGAAACCCCTTAGCCAAAAGGAGAGTCCTCGCCGGATCAAAACAAACCATCCCACCAGCTGAATGTGATCCACTCCTAGTGGCCCCATCCCACATGCAAACCAAACTTGAATCACCCATGTGAGTCACTGGCTGTACCAAAGGAAAAGACACCCTAGGAGCCTGGTCAATCGGCAAGGCCACCCATTCCTCATATTGGTGGTGAAACAGACGCATTAACGCATGGATTCCAAACTGTTTTCCTTCAAAGACAACCCAGTTACGAGACCGCCAGATCCGCCATGGGATGGCAACCACAGCCATGAACAATGACGGTTGATGAATCAGCGCCAACAGTCTTTTAAGAAATAACGGAAAGGTCTGCCGAGGCAAACCCTCCCCCAGGTACTCCAGCCTCGAGTAGTCCCAAAGAGCCCGGGAAACCGGGCAATAAAGAAACAGATGTTCCATTGTCTCAGGGCTATCCCAGCAAACCGGACACCAGGGAAGCACAGGGACCTTCTTTTCAATGAGCGCCTCAGTAGTCGGTAGTGCCCGATTAAGGATTTGCCGGACAAATACCTTCAGCTTTGGAGGGATATTTGCCTCCCACAAAAAGGATCCAGCTGGGCTTATCCATCCAACTAACTGAGGACTGCCACCCACCCCTCCTCCTATCCAACGCAACAGCCAAATGGTAAGCCGATTTTACCGAGAAAACCCTGTCTGCCGAGTTATGCCAGATAAGTTTATCTGCCACATTCTGTCGCGGAAGCGGAATAGCCTTTATGGCACGACAGGTAGATGGGTCAAACCATTGACTAAGCTTATCATCACACCAACGCCCTTCCCCTTGAAAAATAACCTCCGCCACAGAGGGGTCACCCCCTTCCGGTAAGATCAGCGAATTATAACGAGGGGGATCCAGCTGAAGCCCGCGTATCCAGCTAGAATAAAG
Source organism: Linum tenue (assembly GCA_946122785.1). Classification (NCBI taxonomy): domain Eukaryota; kingdom Viridiplantae; phylum Streptophyta; class Magnoliopsida; order Malpighiales; family Linaceae; genus Linum; species Linum tenue. The sequence continues at coordinate 27,830,498 of CAMGYJ010000007.1, forward strand.
AAGAGAGGTCGAGCAGCCATTACCGACCTGCCATCTTAAACCCATCTCCAATAACTGGCGCCCAAAAAGGACACTCCGCCACCCCCATGAAGGGTGTGATCGAGCCTTAGCGCCCAGGAAGGTTCCTTGAGGAAAATACTTCCCTTTATAAACCTGGGGAAAGGAGTGAATGAGGTTCATTGAGGATACGCCAGCTAATCTTTGCCAAAAGAGCTTGGTTAAAATGTTCAAACTGGCGAAATCCCATCCCCCCATCATGTTTACTCCTACACATATTTCGCCAGGACACCTATCGAACCTTCGGATGTCCCTCATCAGCACCCCACCAGAATCGGGCCACATGTATATTCAATATACGACAAAGAGAGGGGGGTAACCGGAAACACGACATAACATGGAGGGGTAGAGCCAACGCAATCGACTTAATCAATGTTTCCTTTGCCGCCCAGGACAATGTCCTTTGCTTCCACCCCTGGAGTCGCTCTATTAGTTTCCCCTCCAAATATCTGAATGTAGCCATCTTAGATCTGGCAACTAGCGTAGGTAACCCCAGACATTTATCATGGACCCCCATTGCGCCAACCCCTAAAATCGTGGCCAAGAATTCTTGATCCGGCAGAGCAATATTTTTGCTAAAGTATACTGCCGATTTCTCCAGATTAACCCGTTGGCCACTAAGTTCCTCATATTAGTTCAAGACCTTGATTAAATTCTCGCACTCCTGGAGAGATCTTCTCGGGAATAAATAAGAATCATCAACGAAAAATAAATGAGAGATTCTTGGAGCACGAGGAGCCACTTTTACACCCTCCAGCTTCTTCTCCTGAATAGCCTTTCGGAGGAGAGCCGCAAACCCCTATGTGCAGAGCACAAACCAGAGAGGCGATAGCGGATCCCCCTGTCGGAGCCCCCTAGAGGAAGTGAAATAATCCGAGGGGGTACCATTCATCAGGACATAAAATGACGAGGAGCGACGACATTCATGTATCCATCCTTGCCAGACAGAGTTAAAACTCAATTTATCCAAAACCTCCAGAAGGAAGGGCCATTCGACTCTATCATAGGCATTTTCCATGTCAACCTTTAGAGCCATGTACCACTTCTTCCCCTGCTTTTTGATTTTTAAATAATGCATTAACTCATTTCTTAGAAGGATGTTATCAATAATGTGCCTGTCTCTTATAAACGCATTTTGGCCCTCAGAGATGATCTGTGGGAGCAGACCAGCAAGCCGTTCATCCATGATCTTGGTAATCACTTTATAAACAAATTGACATAGGATGATTGGATGCAACATTCTGATAGTTTCCACAGAATCCACTTTAGGAATCAAAGTGAGCCAGGTATGGTTAAAAATCTGAAGCATCCAACTCGTTGTAAAGAAAGAGCACACTGCCTCAATCACTAAAGTGCCTACAATATCCCAGAACGCTTTGAAGAACTTTCCTGTGAAGCCATCAGATCCTAGGGCCTGCTTCGACCCCATTGAAAAGACCGTTCTCTGTACCTCACTAGGCAAGACCTCAACCGTCAACTGCGCATTCATTTGCGGAGTAACACTGTGGGCAATGGGTAGAGTCTCCACCCTATTAGTCATATTAGGAACCTGGGATTCCGAGGTAAATAGATTCTGGTAAAAACCAATAGCAATATTCGCTTTCCCACTTTCCTCAGTGACCCATTCACCCTCATCATTTCGAAGACCGACAACAAAATTCCGTTTACGACGAGCGTGTGTGACCTTATGGAAATAGGCAGAATTATGATTCATTTTCTTTAACAATCGGACCATGGATTTTTGCTGCCAGTATATCTCCTCCGCCTCTCACTGACGAGTCAAATCAGCTTCCAAGGTTCTGATCACATCCTAGTCCACCGGATGGACTGATTTTATCCGGTCAATCTCCACATGAAGAATCTTGATATTACGTAGGGAATTCGTAGTGCCCGCCCTGCTCCAATCATAAAGCAGATGACGAAGTTTCTTCAGGCACTCCTAAAGTCAAAACATAGGGGTACCTTGGATCTCCTCCTGCCAGATATAGGTCACCATAGCCTTGACTTCTGGATTATCCGCCCAGCGCGCATCAAACCGAAAAAGGGGTCGACTATTACGAGTATACGACTTATCAGAGAGGAGAAGGGCACGATGATCCGATCCCTGGTTCGTAAAATGTTTTACCAGAGTCTCCAGATATGTGTCAATCCAGGACTGGGAACAAAGCGCCTTATCCAGACGTTTACGAATGCAAGCGGCACTCATACGTTTGTTCATCCAAGTGAATTGATCCTCTTGGTAACCAGGATCATGGATACCCAAATCATGAACAAAGTCACGTAGACTAGTGGCTTGTGCAGCATTCCACGCCAGACCCCCATCCTTTTCATCCTCATGGAGAGTAGTGTTAAAATCACCTATGACAACATAGGGGTGATTGATGTTCGCACAAACTTCCCGCAGCTGAGCCAATTGAGTAGCTCTTATTGCAACAGTACATCTAATGTAAACAAAGATCACAAAATAACAGAAATCTCCTTCATTAATTTGCGTACAAATGTACAGATTGGAATGAAAAAACACCAAAGTGTCAACCCCGGGGGACCAAGCTATTACTAAACCACCCGATGCATCAACCGCATCAACAAAGAAACAATGAGAAAGAGCAAAGCCTAAACCCCGCATATGGTGGGACACTACACGCCGGCTCGATCGCGTTTCAGAAAAGAACATGAGATCTGGTTTATTCGACTGAACTAGCCCTACAACAGTTTGGAAAGTGAGGGATGACCCAATTCCTCTCACATTCCAGGCAAGAAGCCTCATTTATTGGCTTGGGGCCACTCGAGGCTGGCTTCCTCCACCTCATCCAAAACATCAGCTGATTCCACAAATTGCTTCTTCGGGGTACGAGGGTCACCCACATCCCCGTCCAACTCATCAAGCACCCCCTTCCGATTCTCCATGATTGGGTCCATTAGATTAGACCTATACTCACCCAGGCTCGAGCTTAACCCCTTGCTAGAAACACCCTCCTACATGCAATGACTAGCCTAGCTTCAAATGCCTCCACCACTTGGTTAACACGCCCTGGGCGAGTCTGCATGGAGGCGCCAACTGGTGACCTTCGCTTAATTTCAAAAGAGTGGTGATCCTATGTCGACTAATCTCTATCCCATTCAGTGGCATGCTGATGATCCTCATAAATAGGACCATCCAGAGTCACAACAATCTCTGTATCCTCCAGATCCAGCAGAGCACCAGATGGAGTAGAGCCCCCATCTTGATTGGATATAGTCAGAGGGCAGCTTGCTCCTCCTTTCCTCAGACGCGGGTGAACCCGTGGTGAAGAAATCCCTGACTGGGTCACGATCTTGGAGGGCACCCGAGGATCCTTCAGAGGCTTATGGACGGGGTCTTTTGTAGGGCCAGAAGAATTACGTGACTTCATTGGGTGTATGGTCTTCTCACCCTCGGTCTCTTCCTCCTCGTATTCCTCCTGTAAAATTAGCCTACGCCACCGGGATTGCTCGAGAGTCGCCGCCATATGATCCGCCACCTGCTGGCGTTGGGGGGCCTGCCTGGCGCATCTTCCAGGCTGCTGGCGACCCTTGGTGCCTTATCGAGGAAGAGAGGCAGCATTTCTAGGCGACAACTTCTTCTGGTGTTTCCGAACACCACCACCAATCTTAACCCGAGGCGACGTCTTGAAGACAAAGCTCTTAGAGCTTGTTATTGAGTTCACGCAGCGTAGGCTGTGTCTCCTTTCTAGCTTGAACATCCGGCTCTCCTGTCAGAGAATGATACGTCTCTTGAGCATGTGAGCGGTCATTAGGCACTGGTGGTAACACCACCTCTCAATTTCTTGCAATCTTCTCACTCCCATCGTTGTGCATTTGAACATTCCTATTAACCCACACAGACTTGCTGGCATTGCGAAACTTAGGGTAATCTTCCTCATCCATGTAGATCTTTCTTCTTGGCTTCCTTGTAGACATGTGCAGGCCAAAGCGTTTTTTACCCAGTGGGGGATCAAAAACACATTCACGTTTCGAGTGTCCCACGCGGCCACAGTGGTAGCAGAAAGTCCGTAAAAAATCATACTTGAGATTTACCCAGAAACTGTCGAGCTCTTCACTAACCACCATGAATTGAGACCGCAGAGGCTTGGTAAAATCGATGAGAGCGTGCACTTTTACAAAGCACTCATCCGTGTCCTTGGACGCAAAGACATCCACTTCCAAGACCTGGGCGATAGTTCCAGCTGCCACTTTCCATCCAAACTGCTTAGTGCAACAGTCATCTTTCACTTTTCATAGTTGAACGCGAAAGGGAGCAATGGCCAAATCATTAAAAGTAAGCCTCGAGATAGATGGTGTCCACGAACGAAGGTGGAAAATCATGTCCTTAACAATCGAGGGTGTTCTTTTCAGAATCCAAACCCTTGTCTCATCACTTGGAAGAACAACCACAAATAGGCCAAACTTAGTGACTGAAACCCTAAGGTTTCCTTTCACCCGCCAAGCATCAATCAAGCCATCCCTCAGCTCTGTAGGGGTTTTGCAGGCAAGGGGGTAGTAGGCTCAATCGAAATAGAGCAAGGAATGGAACGTTAGGAATAAATACATGTACCTGACGAAAGGGCAGAAGCAGCACGCTGTTGATGGGGGAGGCTGCTATTCTCGCTTTTCCAACAATCACAAGACGCCGAGCACAACACAGTGACGGGTCAGCGAGAGGATCGGATTAGGAGATCTCTGCTGGGGTTAGTAATTTATTTTTTGAATCGGATATGGATCCCGCAGATTCCGCCCAACAATAATGGAAAATCGAGAGAAAAACCATCTGTAACCACCCAGCTAAGTCGCGTCCCCACCAGCCTGTGATGAACGTCGGCGCCACCAGACTGGACGACCAGCTCGTCGCCGGTGACAGTGGGGCTAGTGCATTACATGTCACTTTCTTGTATTGAAAAATAAACCGGTTGGTGTTTCTTTTGCGGGTTAATACCTTGTTATGGCCTGAACTATGACCATGTAATCAACTTTGGCCAGTGGTTTGAGAAATTAACATCCTGGCCCGAACTATGCAGCATATAGACAAAATTGGCCTGGAGCGTGGTTTGACCGTTTGTTTGGACGGTCAACACCGTTGACCGTTAGTCAACTGTCCAGGTCACTGCCATGTCAGCATAAAAAAATTATAATTTCATTTTTCATTTTATTTTATTTACAAAATTGAATAATTAAAAAAAAAAAAGAAAAACAAAAATTTTTGGCCCACCCATCCCCACCATATCCCCTCACCTTCTTTATCAAACCCAAACAAACCCTATCTTCCATCTTCTTCCTCCTTCTTCCCCGACGAGCCGCAGCCTCCATATCCCAAACGAAAACAAATCCCTTCTTCCCCGACGACCCGCCGCCTCCTTTCTAATCAATTCCCTTCTTCCCCGACGACCCACCGCCTCCACATCAAACCACGCTCAATCAACCATTATATATCTCCGCCACAATAAGAAACTGTTTCTTTAATCGATCCGCCTGCTAACTTGCTTGATTGATCTCAAAGCTGTCGTCTTTATCGTCTCCCACCTCTTCCCCCCTTCAATTCCTCTTCTGGGTCGCTCTCTCTTTTACTCCTTCTCTTCTTAGCTTCCTCCAATTTTTTTTCCTAATTATCTAATCTACTTTGGAGTTTCTTGTTTCCTTGGTTTCCTTTCTGTCTTTACTCTCACCTTTGAATCTTTGTTTTTCTGATAAAAACTCCACCCTCCCCAAATTCAATTCAATTCAACCCCTGACGCCATCTTTTCTTCTCCGCCTCTGATCCAGAATTTTGATAACCTATCAGCAGCTGGGTTTTAGATGGGTCACTGCGTAAGCAAAGGCGTCAGGGGCGGCGAGGCTTTCCGCTACAACCCTAATGAGAATCATAATAATCAGAATCACTACCATCCCAAATCTCGAGACCTGCCTCCTACTGATTACAACAATTATGCGGCCAAGCCTCCTCCGGCGGCCGCCGGAGACTCTGCCGGCGGCTATGCGATCCCTCGCAGTCGAAAGCAAGAATCATTTCGGAACTAATCAACTCTCAATAAACCAAAAGAGAATCAAACTCTCGCCCGGAAATGGAAGTGGGTTACCTGAATGAGATTGACGGCTAGACCGGAAAAGAAGAAGGGAACCCCCAACGGGACGATGACAGCTGCTGCAATCGCCATGGCTTCTCCGAGAAGAGAAACTATAGCCACACGACCAAACGAAAGAGCTGAGAGAGAGACCGACAGATAGAGAAGAGAAGGGAATTGACTAGAAAAGAGGCGGCGGGTCGTCGGGGAAGAAGGGATTTGTTTTCGTTTGGGTTATGGAGGCGGCGGCTCGTCGGGGAAGAAGGAGGAAGAAGATGGAAGATAGGGTTTGTTTGGGTTTGATCAAAAAGGAAAGAAGGTGAGGGGATAAGGTGGGGATGGGTGGGCCAAAAGTTTTTGTTTTTGTTTTTTAAATTATTCAATTTTGTAAACAAAATAAAATGAAAAATGAAATTATAATTTTTTTATGCTGACATGGCAGTGACCTGGACAGTTGACTAACGGTCAACGGTGTTGACCGTCCAAACAAACGGTCAAACCACGCTCCAGGCCAATTTTGTCTATATGCTGCATAGTTCGGGCCAGGATGTTAATTTCTCAAACCACTGGCCAAAGTTGATTACATGGTCATAGTTCAGGCCATAACAAGGTATTAACCCTTCTTTTGCTAACAAAAAGCCCACCAAACCAACCACCGCCACTCACAAATGTTTTACTGAAATTGCAAAATTAAACTTTTTGCAGTGTGCACAGAAGCCCGGGCCTTCTGAGTTCTGACAGCATTGTCAGTTTCAGAGACAATAATTTAACTAACCAATCATTTTCTAAGTTAAATCCCCGCTTCACCACAAACTACCTTTGTTTTTAGAAGGGAAAAAGAAAAAGGAAAAAAAGAGTCGACCCTTTCTCTCTGCTGCTGGGTCTGGACTGTCCCGCCGCTCAGTCGTCACGCACCCACGGACCAAAATCTCCACCAGTCAGAAATGAACTCCGACATTTCCCACCACTCTTATTAAAATGGACTTCAAAGTTCAAACTGTTTTGGTATTCCCTTGGTACTTAATTATACTAATCTGCTCCTCCACCACAGCATATAATTAATCAAGATTAGAAACCAGATAAATAGTGTTTCAGACCCAAGGATGACATCATCATTGGTCAATCAAAAGCAGCCATTCAACTTTTGCAGGTTCAATGGACTCGTTATTCTAGAATCTATGCAAACACATGTGACTGTCTCTCCCATTCCACATCACTTCTCTTTCTTTATTTCCCACTTGCTACACAAACATACCCATTTGCCCAAATTTTCGATACCATAATTTAGGGGCGTAGCAGCATTAACTTAGCGACGGAAATTTTGAAGATTGCGTAAAAATATACTGAGTGATTTGAAAATTACATATAAACCACATGCAATCTATAAAAGAATAAAATGTGTCGTAATAAATTATTGTGATTGCCTATAGTCTATGGAAAGCTTGTGGTTAATGGTTATGTAATGTAATAAGAGCACTTTTACAATGCTATATAGCATTGGTGCTTTAATGTACAACTTGAAGTTGTATCATCACATAAGGTACAAGTTTAAGTTGTACCATAAAAGGTACAAGTTTAAGTTGTACCATCACATAAGGTACAAGTTTAAGTTGTACCATAAAAGAATTTGTACAAAAAGTATAGGTACAATCCGAAGTTGTACCGTAACTTTACAGGTACAATTTCAAGTTATACCATAAAAACAAAAATCTATAGCACCAATGCTATATAGTATTGTAAAATTCCTGACATTCCATATTTGGGAGAGGAAACATACTTTTAAAAGATTTATTCTTTTAAGTTCATTTTTGTTTCAAACTCAATCCAATCACTTAACTTTCAAAAAAAATGCCTCGTAACTTTACTTCTCTTTCTTTTAAGTTTATTTTCAAAATGTTAATATTCAAAGACCTTTATTTTCCCTTTTTAAAACATACTAAGCGTTATTTACAGAACTAATCTCCACATACTAAGATTACGAGGGAGATTTGTACTAATTAACCTCCCTTTATTATCATTATTTATTTTTCCCATCCCTAAAATCAATCCAATGTGGTTGGTAGCAATATTATACATTGAAAAAAAAGAAAAGAAAAGAAATAAACTAGGACCTCGGTTTCCTGCCGCCATAAGCTTGCTTACACACTTCACTCGACTTCTGCGACGGACTACATAGCTGCGACGACCCTGGACACCCATCCAGGCAATTATCCCCCAAACTACCCGCCGCCACCGCCGCCCCACCGCCGAAGAAACCCGCCGGCGGTTTCCCGATCAAGTAATTCCCATCCAGGAACAACCTCCTCAAGCTCTTCTTCCTGCTGTACTCCAACGGGATCCTGCCACGTAGCTTGTTGTACCTCAACGACAAAGCCGACAAACTCGGAAACCCGGCGAAATTCGCGGGAACCTCCCCTTCGATCTCGTTGAACCCGAGATCCACCGCCACCAGCTGCCCGACGGCATTCTTCCCCGAACCCCTGGGCACCACGACACGCGTCAGGCTGTTATTCGCCAGATTGACCTGCTGGATCGCCGGCAGCTGGAAGAACCACGCCTCCATCGTTCCGCCCAGCGAGTTCTCCCCGAGATCCACCACCTCCAGCTGGGCCGCCCGCTCGAACGCCGATTTGGCCAGCGGGCCGGTCAGCGAGTTCGCCCGGACCGCCAGCTCCAGCAAATTGGGCGGCAGTTTGGGGACGGAACCGGTCAATTTGTTGTAGCTGAGATCCAACCGCCTCAAATTGAGCATCGAGTCCAGCCCCTTGGGAATCCCACCTTCCAGCCGATTCCGCGACAGGTCCACCGACTCGAGCAGGTTGAGGGTGGTGACAGCGGCGGGGATGGGGCCGGAGAAGGAGTTGGAGCGCAGGGTGAGGGACTGGAGGGAGGCGATTGAACCGATGGAGGCGGGAATGGGGCCGGAGAAGTAGTTGTCGGCGAGGTCGAGGGTTAGGAGGGCGGTGAGTTGGGAGAGGAGCGGGGTGAGCTGGCCGGAGTAGCCGACCGGGTCGAGGGTGAGTTGGGTGACCCGGGTGGAGTCAGGGGAGCAGGCGAGGCCGCAGACGAAGTGGGTGCGGCGAGGGAGGGAACATGGGTCGGCCGCGGCGAAGTCCCAGGAGGCGAGGCAGGACCAAGGCGGGATGGAGGCAGGGGAGATGGCCGATTTCAGAGCTTTCAGAGCCGAAACGTCTTGTGGGGAAGTGAGAGATGTTAGGCAGGGTAGAACGCAGAGAACAATTGGAAGAAGAAGGAGGAGGTGGGAAATGGAGGAAAGCTGCATTTTTCTTTTGTTAGGGGGAATTGGGAAACGTTGGGATTGTGAAATGTGAGAGCAGGGGAGGGGAGTATTAGAGAGTTTGGGGAAAGGGGTGGGGTATGGCAATGGCTGGAAGGCACCAAAGGCGACAAAGGAAAGCTCAGGTTGGTGGTGGTATAGTCGTATTCACATTCACTCGTATAGTGATCGAAAGACAGTTCAATATATTCGTCGTCGTTGAATGTGACTTGGGGGAAAACATAGGTTACATATTTTCTTTATAGTTTATTTTGGATTTGGGGGTCTGATTTTTGCTGTCCATATATGTGAGTGGTAGGGTTTTGGGATTTGTTTGTTTATTACAAAGGATGAAGGGTTTTGGTGGTGTTAGATGAAATTTCTGGTAGAGTCTTTGGCATCACTCCAAACTAATTAGCTGTACTTGTTATCCAGAATATTAGGTCGATTGTATTATGAATCATTCAGTCAAGATGATCCGATTCTATCTTGTTTTAATTAAAGTTCAATTTAGAAGAAAATAAGTCGAGGAAATTATTCGTTTTAGGCGAATAAAAGAAAAAATTCTTACTAATGTGAAACAATATTTTTTGGGGTTAGCATGCATATTATTTCTCAATCGTTTTATTAACGTACTGACATTACTTACAGAACTGATGTCGTCTTCGATATCCAATGACCAAAAGCTTAATAAACTAGATTGTACAATGCCAGCAAGTACTTGTTGGGAAATAAATTGCTACCAAACATTTATCTCCTTTAGATTCCCCACTTCACCATCACGATTGACAAGAACTTGCCAGTTGCCAGAGTTTAGTGTTATTTTAATTGGTTGTTAATGGGAATATGCATGCTCACAAATTGCGACATCCAAGGGCCAAGGCTTCGTTAATACTTAATAAGAATAAGATAAAATGATATGGTGGCAGTATATAAAGCTGATAGGGTACATTAGCAATCCCCAAGGCAAGAGCCTAGTTAATGACATAATGAAGAAAAGAAGACAAAGGGGAAACGACAAGGCCAAGAGACAAGGAGACAAGTCCAGGCACCTTACATCAACAAGGACTAGGGGCAGGGGGACACCCCCTGCCAAAAGTACAATGTACAGTGTCAGAGAGTCTGAGGCGCCCGACCACTGCATTTATGGCCTGGCAGGCGCCCAGACCACGACCTAACCCCCAAATGTGTATAAATAGGAGTTCTCTCCTCATAAATGGCAATCTATCTACTCTAACTTCTCTCTACTTTCTCTCTCTATATACTTCTTCTCTTTTTCTACTTCGGACGAGGCGGGGCGCCTACCCCCTCAAGGTCATGGCTGACACCCCAAACCCCTTGGACCCGAGCGACCCCCAGTCGATTGGGCTCAAACAATTGGCGCCCACCGTGGGGCCGAGCATGACTTTGAAAGACGCTTCCAACTCAAAGAAGGGAGAAGAAAGGAGTCTAGCACCTATGAAGACCCCTCTCAAGCAAGTTGTTGGTCGCGAGGCTATCAACCCTCAACCACTCACCATCCAAGGTTTGGAAGCATCCGACGACGACGATCCATTGGGAGACAGAGAAGGCACGGAGTGCCTGGAGGGCCAGCTAGCAAAGCTTCGGGAAAAGCAAACACTTCAAATGGCGAGCATGCAAGGCCAACTAGACCAAGTCATGACCGTGTTGACGGCACTCACCAAGGCCAACGACCAGGCGCCTCCCAATTCACAAGAAGCAACGGAAGAGAGGAGGCGCCTCCGAGGAAAGATGCAGGAAGTTGAGGTGCCACCCATGAACTCCCCACGGGAGGGTGTAGGCGCCCCACCAGAAGAAGAAGCGTTCGAAGCTGATGACGAGGTTTGGTCGCGAGGCTATCAACCCTCAACCACTCACCATCCAAGGTTTGGAAGCATCCGACGACGACGATCCATTGGGAGACAGAGAAGGCACGGAGTGCCTGGAAGGCCAGCTAGCAAAGCTTCGGGAAAAGCAAACACTTCAAATGGCGAGCATGCAAGGCCAACTAGACCAAGTCATGACCGCGTTGACGGCACTCACCAAGGCCAACGACCAGGCGCCTCCCAATTCACAAGAAGCAACGGAAGAGAGGAGGCGCCTCCGAGGAAAGATGCAGGAAGTTGAGGTGCCACCCATGAACTCCCCACGGGAGGGTGTAGGCGCCCCACCAGAAGAAGAAGCGTTCGAAGCTGATGACGAGGTTTGGTCGCGAGGCTATAAACCCTCAACCACTCACCATCCAAGGTTTGGAAGCATCCGACGACGACGATCCATTGGGAGACAGAGAAGGCACGGAGTGCCTGGAAGGCCAGCTAGCAAAGCTTCGGGAAAAGCAAACACTTCAAATGGCGAGCATGCAAGGCCAACTAGACCAAGTCATAACCGCGTTGACGGCACTCACCAAGGACAACGACCAGGCGCCTCCCAATTCACCAAAAGCAACGGAAGAGAGGAGGCGCCTCCGAGGAAAGATGCAGGAAGTTGAGGTGCCACCCATGAACTCCCCACGGGAGGGTGTAGGCGCCTCACCAGAAGAAGAAGCGTTCGAAGCTGATGACGCCGCCTTCCTAAAAAGGAAATGGAAATTCACTACTGCGGAAAGTGATCATAGAGAAACAAATGGAGTCTTCCTGGACTCGCTTCCTCCATCGAGGAGAAGCCTAAGCGCGTTACTTCCTTCTCAGGGGTACGCGTAGGAGAAATCGATTCTTGCTCAAGATATTCATCTTGGCAAAGCCTTTACCCGCGACTAGCGGAAGAGCCCTAGAGCTTACACGTGGATTTTTATCCAAGTGTCGGGCGCTCGTTTTACGAGTCCCCATGAGAGGCGATATTTTGTCCATATCCCTCGCAAAACATTCCTGCCTTGACAGAAGGGGTCACCCAAACCCGCCTCCTCCGTCGAGGAGAAGCCTAAATGCGTTACCACTTTTTCAAGGGTACGCACGGGATACTCAAGCTCGCTTCCTCCGTCGAGGAGAAGCCTAAGCGCGTCACCTCCTTCTCAGGGGTACGCGTAGGAGAAACCGATTCTTGCTCAAGATATTCATCTTGGCAAAGCCTTTACCCGCGACTAGCGGAAGAGCCCTAGTGCTTACACGTGGATTTTTATCCAAGTGTCGGGCGCTCGTTTTACGAGTCCCCATGAGAGGCGATATTTTGTCCATATCCCTCGCAAAACATTCCTGCCTTGACAGAAGGGGTCACCCAAACCCGCTTCCTCCGTCGAGGAGAAGCCTAAATGCGTTACCACTTTTTCAAGGGTACGCACGGGATACTCAAGCTCGCTTCCTCCGTCGAGGAGAAGCCTAAGCGCGTCACCTCCTTCTCAGGGGTACGCGTAGGAGAAATCGATTCTTGCTCAAGATATTCATCTTGGCAAAGCCTTTACCCGCGACTAGCGGAAGAGCCCTAGTGCTTACACGTGGATTTTTATCCAAGTGTCGGGCGCTCGTTTTACGAGTCCCCATGAGAGGCGATATTTTGTCCATATCCCTCGCAAAACATTCCTGCCTTGACAGAAGGGGTCACCCAAACCCGCTTCCTCCGTCGAGGAGAAGCCTAAATGCGTTACCACTTTTTCAAGGGTACGCACGGGATACTCAAGCTTGCTTCCTCCGTCGAGGAGAAGTCTAAACGCGTCACCTCCTTTTCAGGGGTACGCGTGGGGAGACTTCAGCCACGCCATCGCAAAACGCAGTAGTCGGGGTCGTCAGAAGCTCGAAATTTGCCCGTTTCAGGCTCGAGCTCCACACTGGACATGTTACCCTCAAAGCTTTAGCTTTCCCTTTAGAGGGAGCGGAGGCGCCACCCATAGAAGCTGATGGCTGCGAGTTATTAGACGCCGTGGCAAAGAGAGAGAGGTGGGCAGAAAAGCGAGTCTTGGAAGAGAACCGGGTGCAACGCCGAAGCAGGTAACGCGCGGGCAAAAAACCGCTATTATGCCCCGTAACCTTAGGAGGAAAGGCGCCTTAAACGCCTTGAAACGGATAAACCTACATCGCAAATAAAGAATAAGACGAAAGAGGGGGAAGCACCGCTCGAGCAGGGAAACAAACAAACACTCGGTGAGCGCGTTCAAACAAAGGAGGAGGTGGCGCGCAGAGTCTCCTGATAGAGCAACTGTCGGGAAAATGAGAAGCTTAAACACGGCGCCTAACAAAAGCTCGGAGGGTGGCGCTCAAACAAGCAAGAGAGTTCAGAAAAGGAAAAATCTTGTAACAAAGACGGGGATGCGCCTCCCCCAATTAAAGAAAAGGCACACGATGGCGCCGCCCCTGGTTCAAAGTTTCGCAAGGGTGTCGCCTAAGAAAGATTAAGCAGAGATTACCTACGCAAGTTCCGGAAGCGCTCAGCAAATGGAAGGAACGGCACCTGAGAAAAAAATACATAATTGTAGAAACAAGGCAGAGGCGCCTCCCCCAATTGAAGAAAAGGCGAACGACGGCGCCACCCCTAGTTCAAAAATTGTAAAGGGTGGCACCTAGGAAAAACAAAGCGGAACCCACCTACGCGAGATCCGAAGGCGCCCAGCGAATGGAGGAACGACACATGAGAAAATACATAATTTTAGAAACGAGGAGGCAGAGGTGCCTCCCCCAATTGAAGAAAAGTCGAACGACGACGCCATCCCTAGTTCAAAAATTGTGAAGGGTGGCGCCTAGGAAAAACAAAGCGGAACTCACCTATGCGAGATCCGAAGGCGCCCAGCGGATGGAAGGAGTGTTGCCTGAGAAGGGCCAATAATTCATAGACAAGGGCGGAGGCGCCTCCCATGATTGAAGAGGAGGACACATGGCGAACGACGGCGCCACCCCTAGTTCAAAAATTGTAAAGGGTGGCGCCTAGGAAAAACAAAGCGGAACTCACCTATGCGAGATCCGAAGGCGCCTAGCGGATGGAAGGAGCGTTGCCTGAAAATGACAAATAATTTTAAAGACAAGGGCGCGAAGGCGCCTCCCCCGATTGTAAAGGGTGACGCCTAGGAAAAACAAAGCGGAACTCACCTACGCGAGATCCGAAAGCGCCCAGCGGATGGAAGGAGCGTTGCCTGAAAAGGGCCAACAATTTATAGACAAGGGCGCGGAGGCGCCTCCCATGATTGAAGAGGAGGACACATGGCGAACGACGGCGCCACCCCTAGTTCAAAAATTGTAAAGGGTGGCGCCTAGGAAAAACAAAGCGGAACTCACCTATGCGAGATCCGAAGGCGCCTAGCGGATGGAAGGAGCGTTGCCTGAAAAGGACAAATAATTTTAAAGACAAGGGCGCGAAGACGCCTCCCCCGATTGTAAAGGGTGGCGCCTAGAAAAAACAAAGCGGAACTCACCTACGCGAGATCCGAAAGCGCCCAGCGGATGGAAGGAGCGTTGCCTGAAAAGGGCCAACAATTTATAGACAAGGGCGCGGAGGCGCCTCCCCCGATTGAAGAGGAGGACACATGGCGAACGACGGCGCCACCCCTAGTTCAAAAATTGTAAAGGGTGGCGCCTAGGAAAAACAAAGCGGAACTCACCTACGCGAGATCCGAAGGCGCCTAGCGGATGGAAGGAGCGTTGCCTGAAAAGGATCAATAATTTTAGAGACAAGGGCGCAGAGGCGTCTCCCCCGATTGAAGAAGAGGACACACGGCATCGCAATCCCTAATTCAAAAATTGTAAAGGGTGGCGCCTAGGAAGGGAGAGTAGCGCTTGCAAAAAAATTAGGCACGAAATAAGCTACCTGAAGCAAGGGGGTAGCATCGGCAAAGGAGTGAGTCTCCAGGCACTCAACTGAAGGTTAGACACCTTGCTGAAGGAGTAAGGTGTCAGGCGCCCAACTAAATGTCAGACACCTCGACAAAGGAGCAAGTCTCCATGTGCCTCACTGAAGGTTAGGCACCTCGCCGAAGGAGTGAGGTGTCAGGCGCTTCACTGAAGGTTAGACACCTCGTTGAAGGAGTGCGGTGCCAGGCGCCTCGCTGAAGGAGTGAGGTGACAGGCGCCCAACTAAATGTCAACACCTAGGCAAAGGAGCGAGTCGCTAGGCACCTCACCAAAGGAGTGAGGTGTCAGCCGCCGTATCAAAGGTCAGGCATCTCGACAAAGGAGCGAGTCACCAGGTGCCCCACTGAAGGTCAGGCACCTCGTCGAAGTAGTGTGGTGTCAGGCGCCCAACTGAAGGTCAGGCACCTCGGATAATACTTGGAGAAGGTCTACAAGAAAAGTAGTGACACTGAAGGTCAGGCACCTCGCTGAAGGAGTGAGGTGCCAGGCGCCCAACTGAAGGTCAGAGACCTTGGCAAATGAGCGAGTCGCCAGTCACCTCGTTGACTTTGTGTCTTAAGGTAACAAACGACAAGCTGGATGACAAATGCTTATCAAAGACATAAGCGAAGGAGTGAGGCGCCAGACACCCCACTGAAGACCCAAGACATAGGGGCAAAACCCTAGAAGACTTACATCATCAGAAGAAGAAGACAAGGTTAAGAGACAAGAACAAGGGACAAAGCCAGGCACCTAACATCAGCAAAGACAGAGTATGAGGGGACACCCTCTGCCAAAAAGTACAATGTACAGTGTCAGAAGAGGACAGACTGGTTTGACGATACCGCAATACTTGCGCTATCGCCAAAAGGGGCAATTGATAGGGTACATTAGCAATCCCCAAGGCAAGAGCCTAGTTAATGACATAATGAAGAAAAGAAGACAAAGGGGAAAAGACAAGGCCAAGAGACAAGGAGACAAGTCCAGGCACCTTACATCAGCAAGGACTAGGGGCAGGGGGACACCCCCTGCCAAAAGTACAATGTACAGTGTCAGAGAGTCTGAGGCGCCCGACCACTGCATTTATGGCCTGGCAGGCGCCCAGACCACGACCTAACCCCCAAATGTGTATAAATAGGAGTTCTCTCCTCATAAATGGCAATCTATCTACTCTTACTCTAACTTCTCTCTACTTTCTCTCTCTATATACTTCTTCTCTTTTTCTACTTCGGACGAGGCGGGGCGCCTACCCCCTCAAGGTCATGGCTGACACCCCAAACCCCTTGGACCCGAGCGACCCCCAGTCGATTGGGCTCAAACAAAAGCAAATGAGATTGGCTCAATATTAAAAACAACTAATAATTAAAGTGATAAAGTAACAAAAACAGAGATGTTAAAGTCCAACTTTTGGGTGCTGCTAATCAAAGAAACGTTGATGAAAGAGTTGAAAGAACTATTTTGTTAGGTAGAATTGCCAGTTCAAAGATTTGCTGTCTAAGGGATAAACTAATACGAAAAACTAATCGTGCAATTTGTTAATTGCAATAACCTACGGTTGATAGGAGTTAGGACAAAGTTGGTTAAATATTTTATTAAATGCAATGTGGGCATAATGCTTTTTTTTTTTAATTAGATCAGAAGGGAACTAAGATCCAAATATAAATATTAGCCAAACTAGAAATAAAATCATACTTATCTTCAACAAATAGGATGACAAAAATAAGACTTGACGAATGACGAGCCATCGAGTGCAAATGAGTTGCCCTATTCTGTTTATACTCAACCAACAAAATAGAGAGCCAGACCAATGAGATGAGTGGCAATTAGTCGAAGGCAACGAAACACTCTTTTCAGGTTTAGTCGAAGCTTTTTTCTTCCGTTGTATTGAGTTTTTTTTTTTGGTGCGATGTTATTGAGTTCTTTAATTCACAAGAGTGTTTATTACTTTATTTAGTCAATTATTATTAATTCATGGGAAGAGCTACCAGTTAATACAAAAAATAAAATAATTAATTAAAATGGGGTAAAATACTTCGGATACCACTTAAGTTCGAGAATTGGGGCAGACATACCACTTAACTTTGAATAGGGCGTCGGGTACCATTAAAGTCACCAAAATGTGCATCCGTCTAGTTTTCCATCCAACCCAACATTTTAATTACTTTTTGGTACCCAAAACTTTTAAAAACATCCAAAAATATATTTCAACAAGTTTTTATCTAATATAGAAATTAAAAAACCTTCTAAACATAATATTACTAAAATGACTAATCAAAATTTTCAATAAAATAGATGAGTTAGTAAAAATAATAAATAAATATCAACAAGAAGAATAAATATATAGAATATAATAATAAATATTTAAAATCAAGATTAGAAGATCTATTTAAATCACTAATCTGATAAGAAGTACCATTAAAAATAGTTAAAATAGAATCTAATTGATCATCAATACATCAAGACCAAAGAAGGATAAATGGAACATAGTTAGAAAGAATTAAACATATTACAGTGATTGAAGAAACTTTAGAACGAAAATAGAACGAAGTAACCAAGAAAATTATACAACATCTAGATGATGTACGAGAATTAAATATAACATCCTCATATTATTTATATCGATATAGAATTCATAGGATATATTTGCTTAAGCAAATTATTCGATTATTATAACACATAATGGTAATGTAAAGTACTTATAATGATAATTGATTCCACATTTCCTATTCAAAAATTGGTTTGGTATCAAAATCTTAAAAAAAAAGAGAATAATTCAATTATTAGAAAACATAATGATAATTAAAAATACTTATAATAATAATTGGTTTTAAATTTTCTATTAAAAAACTAATTTGGTATCAAGTTTTCAAAAGAGGATACCAATTAAATAATAAAAATTGATGTTTTCATAAGTCAAAATGATTTTTTACAATAAGAAAAGTAGAAGGACCAATTAAGAAATTTAGAAAACAGAATATTTCAAGAATATTCTGTTAACTTTAACGGAATGCACTAAACATTAAACTTAAGTGGTATCGGGTGCACAAATAATAGAGTTCAGTGGTACCCGACGCCCTATTCAAACTTAAGTGGTATGTCTGCCCCAATTCTGAAACTTAAGTGGTATCCGAGGTATTTTACCCTTAAAAATGGGACAAATAACTGATGGCCGATTCTTCCGCTCGCAAAGCACAACAACACGGGAAAAGAGAATGCATTTTGGATTTTAAGTTTGACACCTAATAATTATAGACAGATGGCGGGACTGGATTGGTGAGGTGCACTAGGGAGGACTGATGAATGTGGTGCAGCAGGCGTACCCAAGTTTCCCCTTTTTAATGGTCAAGATAGCCAGAAAACTGGGTCTGGATAGTATAACAACAAGCTAAGTGTTGTTATTCTAACAACAAGGACATAACAGTAAAATGACAATAAAAATAATAAAACAAAAATAATAAAATTTATCACAGAATAGCGTTGGCGAGCAATCCCATTCTCTCTCCCATTCCAATCCCCATCGTCGCCGTCTCAGCCCCTCCTCTCCCACCAAAATTCCCGCGGCGGAGGCGGAGACATCACTATCGTCGGAGGCAGCGGGAGTGCCTCCACCGCCGCTGCTCCGTCGTCGTTCATGAAGGATTCCATGGATATGGTGCGCAGGATTAGAGGTGGCAATTAGGATCCAAATCCATGAATCCAATCCAATCCATCCACCAAATTATCCACATAATCCAATCCATTTAAATCCAATCCATTTGATCCAAATCCAATTGAATTGGTGGATTTATGGATCCATCCATGGATCCAAATGGCAAATTACGATTTGGTACCTATTTTTTATATTTTACATTTTGGTACCTAAAATTTATATTTTTATATGAAAAATATCATTGGAAAATTACATTTTGGTACCTAAAATTTTTCATTATGACATTTTAGTACCTAAACTTTTCAAAATTTACATTTTGGTCCAAGCCTTGGATGTTATTTGGATTCATGGATCAATCCACCAATCCATTGGATCCAATCCATGAATCCACCAATCCATTGGATCCAATCCATTTGATCGATGGATCCACAAATCCAATCCACGAATCCACGAATCCGATCCAATTGCCACCTCTACGCAGGATCTCACTGCTCGCGTGAGATTGCGGATTTCGACGATGAATCTGAACAGTTGGATTGCGATGCCGCCGCTTCCACTTCGTCGCGTGCTGCGGCCCAGTTGGTGCTCCGCACTGCTTGCTGCTTGCTGCGACCATGCTAGAGAGAGTGAGATCGCTTAGAGTTGGAGAGCGTGAGAGTTTCTTGTGATTGCAGAGTTCCGTAGCCGCTTCATCCTCCTGGAACCTCTTCGCATCCAGTGGCTCTGCACCCTGAAGCAAGCGACCCGCAATGAAAGCTCGATTACTAAAGTGTCTGATTGTTTGGATTTTATTAGGATTAGATCATTTGGATTCTTGTCCTTTGTGTAGTGGTAATTGAGAAAACTCTTGCTTTTTTTAGTTATATGGATGTAAGTAGTAATTGGCAACTCATGTGATTGATGCTACAATTTGGGCATTTATAGAGACTAGTCACAAATTTTGGTAGTGTATTTCTGGTTCTAACCAAAAAATATGGAAAAAATGTTCAAATGCATGCCACAAATCTTGTGAAACATAATAGAAATTGTATAAAGCAAACCATAAATGTTTCTAAAGTACACCACAAATCTCCTAGTACAAACCACAAATCTCCTAAAACAAATAAAAAACTCAACAAAGCAAACCACAACTATTTCTAAAACACACCAAAAACCTCTTAATGCAAACCACAAATGCCATAAAACAAACCAGAAACTTCTTAATGCATACCACAAATCTCCTAAAACAAACCACAAACCTCACAAAGCAAACCACAACATATGCGAAAGCATACCAGAAACCTCCTAATGCAAACCACAAACACAGTAAATCAAACCACAAAAAAGCAAACCATAAACGTCCTAATGCAAACCACAAATATATTAAAACAAACCAGAAACCTCACAATGAAAACCACAAAGTTTTTGAAAACAAACCAGAAACTTCTCAATGCAAACCACAAACACGATAAAGCAAACCACAAAAAGCATAAAAAAATATGAGAAACCAAACCATAAATCTCACAATGCTAACCATAACATCCGGTGATCGTTGACCGTTGACCGGTCAACGAAGACCATTGACCGGTCAACGAAGACCATTGACCGAACTCCGGTGACCGTCAGTGAGCAGATTCCGACGCTGATAGGCATATTCCGGCCCCGATGACTAGATTCCGATGCCGATAAGCATATTCCGGCGACAAATAGCATATTCCGGTGACCGCGTAACCAATTCCCGATAACCGGTGGCAGAATTTCGGCGACCAAATTTTTGGGCAAAAAATAATTTTTTTTATTATTTAAACATATTTTCATAATGACAACTATACCCCTGCTTTGATTTTACACTAGGTCAACTCAACTAATAAAAAGTCATCACATCCCTACCTTCCTATTGGTGGAAGACTAGTGTTGTCACTATAACAACACAAGGGGTGTTGTCATAGTAACAGGTCCCCAGAAAAATTATCATGTACATTCCTTTTTTTATATTTGTGTAATTGAATAATTTGGATTCTAACCATTAAAAAAATAATTTGGATTCTTTCACAATAACCTCTGTTTTCAGAACCGGACCGAAGGCTGAACCGACAACGTTAGTGGTTTAGGGTTCAACGGTTGACCGTTACAAAACCGTTGGTGAACCGTTGATAGAACCGTTCATGATATATAACATATAAGACTTGTATATTACACTAATTTAAAAATGAAATTATCAATGACCATAAACAAGTTCAAATTCATATCATCACCAAAATATTTAATAAATCATTCAAACCATCTCACTAAAGAAACCACATTTTTTAAATTCAAATTAAAAATTACAGTTCTAATCGGTAGTAGACAATGTAAAGTCGACCAGTGGACGAGTTAAAGCATTTTTTTGTTAAAATAGTGAGCCAGTAGACCAGTTAAACCGTGTTGGTTCATCTGATTTTATGTCGAACCGTGAAAAACCGTTAGGTCCATCAATAACTGTTCAAACAATGAACCGGACCACTATCGTAACTGGTTTGACGGTTCTACTGGCCCGGCCGTTGATCCGGTTCGGTTCTTATAACAATGACAATAACAAATAACAACGTGGCTTGATTCAAGCATTTACTAATCTGTCGATGTTAATTATCCGGCCAACAAACTGGCCCAAATCTAGTATTCATAGTAGATAAACTCATTCTACATATCAACCTCTAAACTTGATATTAGTCCATCCAAAATCCAAATATATGATGCAAACCATCCCCTAAAAGCCCGACAGTTACGAGATCCATTCAGATGCCCAGGGACCCAAGCCTATTGGCTCAGGTAGAAGGGCCCAATCTGGTTATAAAAAAAAAAGAAGGGCCCAATCTCTTTAATCAGCCATCAGGTTGGCCTTTTAGAAGCCGACGAAATTATGATGAATTTCCTTCTTTTTCTTTTCTGGTCTAAAATCAAAATCACGACAATTAGCAAATGTCGTCAACTCTCAACTCTCTAGAGGCCAAATCCAAACTCTCTACGGCTCTCTCTGATTAGTGATTACTAGATCCTTGTGCAACTGCCACAGAGAAATCCAGCAACATCCCAATTCCATCGCCATGACTTTTCCCTCTCTCTTTCTTGCTTTCTTCCTCCTCACTTCTTCCTTCTCCCCGCTCGCCGCCGGCTCGTCCGCCGCATACCCGATCATCCCCGGCACGGTGGACACCTCCGTCTCCGCCGCTCCATCCGACGACCTAATCCCTGTCCGGCGGGAGGTCTACGACGATGGGAAGCTATTCGACATCACCCACAGGTACACTTCCGATATGCCGGTGTGGGAGAGTGACGATGGGCTGGGTCAGTTTTTGTGGCTGCCCAAGAGTATGAAGAATGGGTCGCTTGCCAATAACTCCGAGATGAAGCTCCCTACCCATACCGGAACTCACGTGGACGCCCCTGGCCATGTTTTTGACCATTACTTCGATGCTGGTTTTGATGTCGACACTCTCGACCTGGAAGTTCTTAATGGTTAGAAGAGTTTCTGGGATTTGTTTGACGAGTCCATTTTTTTCATGTTTTGGTTGAAGGGAAATTTCTTGAGCTGCTTTGTTTTGTTGTTGCTCGTTGGCAGGTCCTGCATTGCTTGTTGATGTGCCGAGAGATACCAATCTGACTGGTACGCTTTATTGTTTAGCTGGTTCAGTATTTCTTTCATTGTTGATATTCTTGGGTATTCGAGTTGGAGGAGTAGGGTTTTGGTTGGACGATTGGGAAATTTAAGACCATTGTTTGGTGTATTCCAAATTATAGGTTTGTGGTTTTAAAACTGTATTTCAATTGCTGTGTGCACAAATGTTGAGCTCCAAGACCTTAATTAAGCCAAGAGAACTCCTTGGCTGCTCCTTCATGGTTAAGGTCTGTGTCATGTCTGTTTAACTCGAGCTATAGAAGTGTAGCTCCTTCCTCTCATTTTGCAAGTCAGATCAATCTAAAGGTTAATAAGGAAGGGCATCCATCAGGGGGAAGTAACGAATATGTGATATTTCATCGAATAATCCAATTTGGTTTGGACTCTTAATTCTAAAATCTTTTTTGCTTGCTCTTCGATTTGATCCCTTTAGTATAAAGAAATACACAAACCAAATAAGAAACCGAACTGGTTTGATTTGAACTTAATACATCTTTCAATTTAATTGTGATCCTCGTCCCGTCAATTTTTCATTATGGTGCTATTCAAATTCTATAAAATTTAAGATTGCACCTGACCATTGCCCACCCCTGACTAGGAAGGAAGCTGTATGCTCTTTTAATGAATTTGTAAGTATGATATGAAGCCGATAAGAATTGAGGTTGAGCTAATGTCCTTTACTTAAACACCTGCTGGTTCTTTGTTCCTTCTGTTTTGTCTCTCATTGTTTCCGTGGCCAATTACTGCTTGCAGCTGAAGCTATGAAGTCGCTTAACATACCCCAGGGTGTACGCCGTGTGCTGTTCAGGACGCTAAACACCGACAGGTACATACTTTCCCATCAGTGTATTCGTGATATTTGAGCTCCTCAAGTATTGCTGTATTGGTTAACATTTTCTTAGTAGTAATGAAGGTGTAATTCGTTGACAGATTCCATATAGCATACGATTTATAATATTGTTCCTTTTCTTTTGTTATGGTAATGTTGCAACAGCTAGTATCTTAAAGTGTAACAAAAGCTACCAAAAGCTTTTCTGTGCTACTGTGGATCCGTCTGTCTGTTTTGTTTGTCATTTTTATGTGATCCTTTTTTAAAAAATAAATTTTTGGGAACCTTTCTGGAGTAATATGCAACTAAATACTTCACCCTCAAGCTTTCTTCTTAATTCCTGACCTTTCTGGAGTAATATGCAACTAAATACTTCACCCTCAAGCTTTCTTCTTAATTCCTGCTCTTAGGGAAAGATGTTGAATTGTACCCTCTAATGCGAAGTGGATGATTTTGCCTTGTTTCAGGAAGCTTATGTTCAAAAAGCAGTTTGACACGAGCTATGTTGGATTTACCAAGGATGGAGCTCAGTGGTTGGTGGACAACACGGACATCAAGCTTGTTGGTAAGTTACTTGGTCTTATCAATACGAGTATTGGACCTTAGCTTCAGTTCTGCGCTGTCTATTATTTATGCGGATTGACAATTTTTGTGGTTCTGGGCACTATTTTGTGAACAATAGTCATTGTTCTTGCTTCTGTTGCAATCCTCACCTGGTTTCTTGCCTATGTATAGGAGTTGATTATCTGTCAGTTGCTGCCTGGACTGATTTGATTCCTTCACATCTAGTTTTTCTGGACAGCAGGGTAAGACTAATGAACACTTCATTTGGGGGAATTGGGTTATTGCCACGTTAAGTCATCATCTGTCCAAGCTCTGCAGTTTCCCTAATAACCCGAAAAATCTTGCAGGAAATCATTCTTGTGGAAGCGCTAAAGCTCGATGGCATAAAACCAGGGATATATTCAGTACATTGCCTACCTCTCAGATTGATCCGTGCTGAAGGATCACCAATTAGATGCATTCTCATGAAATGATCTGGTGGTATCAGACTGATAAAAGGCTCCACAATTAAACGTAGCAGGCTGGGGATTGGTGTGGAACATAGAACCAACCCCTTTGGATTGTAGAGCTCAGATAATCTGTATTGTAGAGTAATAAATTATGACTACACACGTTGGTTAATAGGAATAAGAAAGGTCGATGGCATCCGACCCGTTATGTTAATTCTGCAGATTGATGATGGTGTTAGTTTACTTTCCTCATCTTCCAAATCTCTAAATTGTAAACCATCCAAAGATTTTAGTCCTTCGGATTGTTAAAAAAAGATTTTAATTTTTCTGATGATATGTGTCTCACTTATGGTGCTTCTACTAAGGTTTCATTTCATACATAGTTTCTGTTGGAAGAAAACGTGTTATTAACAAGACAAAGGTCTTATGCTATGTATGGTAGAGAAACTTACCTTTTAAGCAAAGCTTTCCGGGCGCATCTTCTCGGTGATCGAGGAAAGCAAGCAAATGGCAAGTAAACTAGAAGAAGGATCTTCCTGTACGTAGCTGGCGGATTCAAATCAAAAGGTACTTACCATTTATGAGGAAGATTTGGAATCAACTCAGCATGGAAAGAATGCTCACTGTGCAACGGTCAGATTCTGCAAGTCTATAAAAGGGGCTTCTTGGTAGATAGGTTGGGCACCTTTCCGGGAGATCAAAATACTAGAGAGCGGGATTTGCTAAGAGTGTTTTGGTAGGAAAGGGGTTCAAGCATACGAGGAGTTGCTTAGTTCAAGCATCGGTTAGAAAGCTTGGGTTACGTGTTGGGATACACGGGTTTCGATTGACGAGGATTTAATCGAGGTGACGGTATTGGGAAATACCGGGTTGTTCATTTGTAAACGGAAGAGCGTCAAAGACATATCCTTAGTAGATCTTCGGAGATCACAAAGTCGTGAATCTCCGACCGTGGACTAGTCAGTGTTGAGATTCTATTTCTCTCAACACTGGAAACCACGTAAAAATTGCTTGTGTTTTTATTTCTGCAATTTTTCTGTTCTGCATATTTGGTTAACTGTTCTTCATTTGTTCTTGATCCAAAGTTCCAAAGGATAGCTTTGATCGAAAACCATTAAAGCAACTCTGCTTTTTGGTGTTTAAGTAAACGTCTGCGTTTTAGCATAGTTGGAGGTCTTTGGAATAAAGTGAAGTGAGCTGGGAAATAAGGTTGCAACGTGTTTTCTGTGGGCCAAATAAAAAAACGAGTTTCAATTAAATATTTGGGCTTGACTTCTGGCCCAAAACTTCCTTAATCCTACACGTTTTAGAAAAACAAAATTGAAAGTACATTGAGAACACTTTTCAGATCAAAACTTCTTCTTCCCATCGTTATTAAAGTTTTCCTTCGTACTAACATAGAAAACGTTGAATAGAAAGAAAACTGCAGGTGCAATTTACAGTCAATCGAAGAGAAGGCGTGCGCCACCGGGACCAACAAGTGGTATCAGAGCCTGGTTTGACGAAGCTAACTGCTGCCAAGTAAAGGATCCATGGCGTCTTCTAATTTTGGTCGTGCAGCTCTTAACTCCTCTCCTATCTTCACTGGCTCGAATTACACGGCCTGGAAGAGGAGGATGAAGACGTTCCTCTGGGCAATCGATGAGGACTTGTGGCTGGTTGTTCGTGACGGCCCGCTCGAGATGAACTTCGAGCAACAATCTACATGGTCCGCAGCTCAAAAGAAGAGCGCTCATCTGAACTGCATGGCGATGCATATCCTGCTGTCGTCAATGGGAGCTGATGAAGTTGCCCGGGTGGAGCAGTGCGACACCGCCAGAGAAATCTGGGTTGCTCTCGAGAGCACCTACGAAGGTACGGCCAATATTCGTGAAACTCGTATAGACTTATTATTACACGAATATGAAGCTTTTGATATGAACTCTGGAGAAAGTATTCATGATATGTACACACGATTCACTGCTCTGGTTAATCAATTAAAGGGTCTAGGCCAATCGTTTCAATCTAAGGAGTTGTGTAGGAAAATTCTGCGTTCTTTACCTAAGGAATGGCTACCTAAAAGGACCGCCATAGAAGAGGCCAAAAATCTGTCTACCTTACCTATCGATGAGTTAATAGGATCTCTCCTAAGCCATGAACATGTTATTAAACAAGTTAGTCGAGATGATAAAAAACGTCAGAGAAGTTTAGCTTTTAAATCCCAAGTTGTTGATTATGATTCTGACAGTGATGCTGATCTTGAATTTGATAGGGAATTTTCCCTTGTTAGTAAGAAATTTCACAGAATGCTTAAGTATAAAAATGAACAGAACAAACGAGGGAGTGATTTTATCAAGTCTAGTACTTATGATTGTAACAAATTTGTTTCCAAAGATAGGCTGCCCCAACAGCAGACCAGAAATTTAATTGCAGGTATTTCGGCAAGGGAATCACAGACATGCTATAAATGTGGTAAATCTGGGCACATACGTGCAAACTGTCCTCAGAGTTCAAAGACAAAAGAACGTGAAATGGTGGCTACCTGGAGTGACTCTGAATCCAGATTGGATAATGACAGTATTCATGAAAGAGCATACATGGCGTGCACTACTGGTAGTGAAACAAATGCATCTGATGTCGATGAGGATTTGTCTTTCAAATTAGCTCATATTGAGGTAAAGCCAGACTCCGAGTCGTCCAAGGTAAATTCTGGCGATTTCTTATCAGCTTTGAGGAACTTAGAAAATGAGTGTCGTAGCTTAAAGATTAGATGTTGTTGTCTTCAGGAAGAGGTCCATAAAAAGACTTCTGAGGTAGTGAATCTTACTAGAACCATAGAATTAAACAACATTAAACTGGCCGAGCTGCAACGTGAGAATATTGCCCTTAAAATGGACAAGAATCATCTCTACCATCTGTTAGAACATAAATCCAACTCTGATCTATCATCTGGTAGTGAACCAGTCATTGTTTCAATTGTTAAAAAGTCTAGCAAAGGTAGAAAGCATCACACAAGTCGCCCTCAAGTCCATCCTATTAAGGCTGCTAGCAGTAAGGTCTTTCATTCCACCTTGAAGTTTAACCACAAGCATGTGCATAATAGGTTATATCACGATAAGAGCTTGCCAAATCCAGAACATAAATGTTATCATCATAATAGCTACAACAAGGCTGGTTTCTTATGCTTCGCATGCTTAAAACCTGATCATGTTAGTAGCAATTGCCATCAGACACTTTCTTTGCATCCTCGAATCCAAAAGCCTATACTCAAACAGGTTTGGGTTCGAAAGAAAAGTAATGCTTGATCTTTCAGCTTTTGGGAGCTGTTGAATGTTTTTGGCTTCTTGACAGTGGGTGCTCCCAACACTGGATATGTAAGCAAAAGTCATGCTATCTTTAGCATTCTAAGGTTGAAGTATATCGCATAGATCTACTGGTTCAGCTTGCTCCATGCATTTTGATAAGTCATGTAGTGCTGATTTACTTGGTGTTCCTAAGTACTCATGATGGTAAATGTAGAGGCGATATTCATGTAACATCCTCATGCATTTTTGCTGCATTATTTTAATGTTCTCATATTTCCTTTTATCTCATAGCAGCTTGCAAAGAAGAATTTAATCCTAGGTCCTTTTATGCTCATTTATCTCTTACTGCTAGTGCACTCTAATTCTTACAACTAGGTGGAAGATGCTCGATCTTAGAGAGAGACTAAGTTCCTTCTGTATCGAGACTGCAACTTGAGGGGGAGAATCTCCTGCTATTTTCATGTTGCTGCATTTTTAGGTCGTTGGTGATTTTGCTAGTGTGGTTGCTTTCTATTGAGTTAGATGTTGCCACAACTTAGCCTTTTCTAGATGTGCATGTTTTTAGTTAATCCATCTTAGATTCACTTGATTGCAATTGACGGGGGAGATTGTTGCTTCTCCTGTTACTGCTTTTTAGCTCTCTCTTGCAGTTGCTGGATAATGTTTCTACTAAGGTATTTTGAGTTTAGAAACTGTGAGTGTAGGGCCATTTCTATGTTCTTACACTATGATTCAGTTTATTACTAAGGTTTGCTTTTCCTCACTATTCCATGCTCTACTTGACTGATCTTGTACTTACATATGAGTTGCTGCAACGCCCTAGAACTCTTGCATAATCAGGAACTATGTGTCTCTTTGCTTAAAATCAAGGGGGAGAAACTTGCATAAACTCTTAGTTCATGTGTGATTTTGATCAGAGACTAGGATCTAGTAAAAAAATTATCCTTACGGGTCTAATTTAGGGGGAGCAAAACTGAAGTGCTGATGTTTATGTCACTTTGCTCATAATTGAAGATCATGAGGCTAGATCTGTTAAGTAATCCATCAAATTGGTTGATGAACATGGGGTTGTCTTTAGAAGTGTATCTTATCTGATCTAAAGGCTGCATTGTTTTCGTAATTTGTCCAGCACTGTCATGTCATAGTTAGCATTGCTAATATCACGTTTAGGGGGAGATTGTTGGAAGAAAACGTGTTATTAACAAGACAAAGGTCTTATGCTATGTATGGTAGAGAAACTTACCTTTTAAGCAAAGCTTTCCGGGCGCATCTTCTCGGTGATCGAGGAAAGCAAGCAAATGGCAAGTAAACTAGAAGAAGGATCTTCCTGTACGTAGCTGGCGGATTCAAATCAAAAGGTACTTACCATTTATGAGGAAGATTTGGAATCAACTCAGCATGGAAAGAATGCTCACTGTGCAACGGTCAGATTCTGCAAGTCTATAAAAGGGGCTTCTTGGTAGATAGGTTGGGCACCTTTCCGGGAGATCAAAATACTAGAGAGCGGGATTTGCTAAGAGTGTTTTGGTAGGAAAGGGGTTCAAGCATACGAGGAGTTGCTTAGTTCAAGCATCGGTTAGAAAGCTTGGGTTACGTGTTGGGATACACGGGTTTCGATTGACGAGGATTTAATCGAGGTGACGGTATTGGGAAATACCGGGTTGTTCATTTGTAAACGGAAGAGCGTCAAAGACATATCCTTAGTAGATCTTCGGAGATCACAAAGTCGTGAATCTCCGACCGTGGACTAGTCAGTGTTGAGATTCTATTTCTCTCAACACTGGAAACCACGTAAAAATTGCTTGTGTTTTTATTTCTGCAATTTTTCTGTTCTGCATATTTGGTTAACTGTTCTTCATTTGTTCTTGATCCAAAGTTCCAAAGGATAGCTTTGATCGAAAACCATTAAAGCAACTCTGCTTTTTGGTGTTTAAGTAAACGTCTGCGTTTTAGCATAGTTGGAGGTCTTTGGAATAAAGTGAAGTGAGCTGGGAAATAAGGTTGCAACGTGTTTTCTGTGGGCCAAATAAAAAAACGAGTTTCAATTAAATATTTGGGCTTGACTTCTGGCCCAAAACTTCCTTAATCCTACACGTTTTAGAAAAACAAAATTGAAAGTACATTGAGAACACTTTTCAGATCAAAACTTCTTCTTCCCATCGTTATTAAAGTTTTCCTTCGTACTAACATAGAAAACGTTGAATAGAAAGAAAACTGCAGGTGCAATTTACAGTCAATCGAAGAGAAGGCGTGCGCCACCGGGACCAACAGTTTCCTTCAACATCGACCAATCCTGTACCTGCCATACCCAGCTATGGAAATTCACAAACTAAAAGCATTTGAAATCAGTTCCATTCGGTCAAATCAAACTGCATACTTTTTTCACTATCTCTTATCTCGTGCGTACTTAGGCTAAGAGAGAGCTTGTTCGGTGTTCCCTAAGAGTATATCCAACAATGCAATCTTTCTTCAATTTTAAGTGTGGTTTCTATTGCTACCTAAGCAACTCTAGCAATTACTTTACTCATCAATTTCATACTAGCTACATCAATGTCATTCCAATGCAATTGCACTTCTGGGTCCCACTTACATTTTAATACCCACACAAATGGTTGAGAAACGAAGAAAGAAAAAACAAAAACAAACAAATGACCCACTTGCAATTGCGTGTCAGATTTTCATGGTGTGCAAATTTTCACCACTTGGAAGTGGTCTTGCATCAATGCCAATATGCCACCCATTTTTTCAATTGCACATGGCTGCCACCTCAGCTTGCAACTCTCTCCATTTGCACCATTAGAGATGCTCTAAGACTATCTGGACTCTCAAAGTAAATCGGACCCATTGAAAAAGATAGCATTTCTATTCTTCTAGCCCACAAAAAGTTCCGCGGAGTTGTCAATGGATACTATAAATCCAGGCCAACAATAATTACTAACCTCAGAGTGGTTTGGTTGATAGTCGCACGGAGCGGGTGGGGCGGTGGTTCGTGATCTGGCGGGATGCAATACGGTGGTGCTTGAACCACAACATCCATGGTGTGGAGTTTCAAGGCGACGCGCAGGCAGTGATTAATAAAATTCATTCCAATGTCACTAGAGATGCGAAAGGCGGTGCGATATTGCAGGAGATTAATGTCTTGAAGCACCAATGTCAGGATTTTTCTATTCGATTTATTGGTAGGCAGAGCAATTGGGTAGCCCATTCGGCGGCTAAGAAAATCATTTCATTGTGTCCTATTAGTATTTCGGGGTTTGATTTTCGCTCTTGGACGATTTCGATGATGTAAAGTGTAAACTCTATATCTTTCATCTTGGTAATGCAAGTTAGCTATTGACAAAAAAAAAAAAAAAAGTGGTTTGGTTGAAAGTTTGAAACTCTTCCAATGTTGTATTTTTTTAATGCATTATTTTTTTTCCTGAACAAACTACACAAGCATTGTTTATGTGAGGTGACGCAAATTATCGTTCAAAATAGGAATAGTGAAATCC
Source organism: Linum tenue (assembly GCA_946122785.1). Lineage (NCBI taxonomy): Eukaryota > Viridiplantae > Streptophyta > Magnoliopsida > Malpighiales > Linaceae > Linum > Linum tenue. Next base: position 27,861,553 of record CAMGYJ010000007.1, read on the forward strand.
CACCTATTAGATGAGATGTTGGGAGTGTTTAATCTTCTTGCAACTATGCTCCTAACTTTTGATATATTAAACAAAGGATAAAAGTGACATTTCACTAAAAACTAGTATAATTTATTGAAATACTACAATAACTATAACAAAAACCAAACAACCCTAAATTTTGGTGAGTTCCCATGTGTTTTTGTTGAAGTACTGTCTTCGGCTATTTTACAGATTTAATACCATTAATTTTTAATTTATTCTAACTGGAACTACCCCATTATCAATAGCGGATCCATAAATCTGAAAGAGGGGGCTTAAATTTGACTTTCAAATGATTTGAACTGGGAGGGGGCTAAAGGCTTACCACCTGTTCTCTTTTTCAAAATTGTTACAAAATATACATTTAAATTTACAAAATTTTGAGAAGCGGTAGTCAATTTACAAAACTTTACTACATTTTGGATATCTCTAGTCAAGTTCGAGAAGCTGTAGCAAACCTCAGAGATTTGCATACTGAGACTTTGAATTCACCATCCACCAGCATATTTGAGGAAGTAAGTGAGGCACGTATATGAGTTGAATCTCTAAATCAGTATGAAGAAAGTTTTCATAGGCAGAAGTCAAGGATAAATTGGTTAGCTCTAGGGGATTCAAACACTAGATTCTTACATAAGTCTGTAAAGGTGAGGAAAACAAGAAAACAAATTAGAAAACCGATTCTCCCCACTTTCATATAGCGAGCAAATATCTTAGGAGGACGTGACCTACTATCAACAACTGTTTGGTGCACTGGATGATAGTGTCAGAATTGATGAGGCGTTTCTGAAGGCTCATATATCTAAAAAGTTAAACAGGGATCTGGTCTTGTTGTATGAGCTGAAGTGTCTGATGTTGAGGTTCGTGCTGCTTTATATTCAATGGCTTTAGACAAAGCCTTGGTCATGACGGATGGACTGTGGAATTCTTTCAGAAAAGTTGGCAGTGGATTGTAAATGATATTTGCAATGGCATTCGATCTTTCTTCAGAACTCGTCACATTCCTAAAGGTATGAATGCCACCTCCCTAATATTGTCCTAGTCGCATTTAGACCTATTACCTGCATTAACGTCCTTTACAAAATAATATCGAAGGTGCTGGCAAATAGGATTTAGCTTGTCTTGCCTAACTTGATTAGTCGAAACCAATATGCTTTTGTTAAAGATAGAAGCATTTTGGAGAATATCCTTGTATCTCAATAGATAGTTCAGAACTACAATAAAAAAGACTTTCTTCTATATGTACGATTAAAATTGATCTCATGAATGCATTCAATTCATTTCATAGGAACTAGTCCCTCTTCGCACATAGAAAATGAGGTTTTCTATTTTGTGTCACGAACATAATGAATTTACCAGCTGTGTTTGTGAATTCGATCAGATGTTGCCTTGGGCTTATTTTAGTACCACATTACATGGTAGCCTCTTTGGATTTTTTCAAGATAGTAAAGGGGTTAAACAAAGAGATCCAATGTCTCCATATCTTTTCACTATTGTAAATGTTGGACAATGATGCTAGTGAGGGTAGGATGCCATATCACCCACAATGTACAAATCTGGATCTTACACACTTATATTTTGCAGAAGACTTGATAATTTTTTCAGACGGCTTTGCCTATACAGTAAGTTGTGTGAAATGGGTCCTGAACTTCTCTGAATTGTCTAGTTTGCATTGACACCCTATATGAAACGTGACATTTTTTTTTGTGGGGTGGGGTGGGGGGGGGGGGGGGGGGGGGGGGCTCTTGGGATTTCACGCACAATGCATTGGCTGTTATAGGATTCATAGAGGTATAAAGCAAAACAAATGTAAAAAAATAAAGCAAACAAATAGGATTCATAGAGGAATCCTTACCTGTAAGGTATTTAAGGTTACCTTTGACTTATGTGAGGCTTACAAGTAAAGAATGTGGTATACTTGTGGAAAGATTTTCTTGTAGGATAAGGTCATGGAAAGCAAGTAAACTAACCTATACTAGCAAGCTTCAACTTATCTCTCAGTGTTGTATTTTATTACCAAATTCTTGATGTCTATTTTCTTGCTTTGGGAAGTTTTGGTTGTTCCATAGAAAGAAGGGGGTTGGATTTGAGAGATCTTAGCACTTGGAATGTAGCTTGTGTGGCACGTCTTCTGTGGTTAATCTTAATGAAGAGTGGAAGTTTTTGGGTGGCACGGATCATTCGATACATGATAAGAGGCAGAACCATTTGGACTGTACTAATAACGTCTTCAAGGTCATAAATCTGGCGTTGCCTGCTCAAACTCAGGTATTGGTATCAGTTCAGAATAAGACTCAACTCTGATGGGCAAGTCACATGGGAGGGCATCCAATGATACTTTTTAGTGTTAAAAGAGTTCGGAAGTCTATCAGTGTAAAGAAACATCTAGTGGAATGGTGGAAATTGGTTTGGGGTAAGCTCCATATACCTCAAATAGTTTCATTTCTTAGCTAGAAGTTTTCTATGATTTGTATAGCTAATATATAGTTGTTCTTTCATTGGTTTGATGTATATGGGCTTGTAAGGACACGATCCTAAGTTTTTTGAGCTTTGATCGCCTTGATTAAAGTGTGCTTTTAATGAGAAATAGCTAATCATTGAAAAAAATATGGTAAACGTACACATTTCCAATTCTCGCCAAAGTTAGCTACGGTTTCCATTCAATATGGCCCATTATGTTTCCCTGATCTCATATATACATGTTCTATCTTTTATAAGAGAATGCATACATCATGGCTGGAAAATTTAAGGACTTAATATAAAATAGCCAAGTGCCTGTGAGTATTATGTGATCCATTTAACTATCGATGATCCCACTGCTCAAATCGAAGTCATGTTCCCATCTACCTATCTTAGTAAATTGCGGCTAACGTTTTGGGTGAAGATGATGATAATTGTGAATTTGTGATGAACTCATCAAAGTCTTCAGCTCTAACTCCTACCAGTTCATGATCACAGTTGGACCGTGGAACTACACTGTCAAGTGTCAATTACCGTGATTTGATGTCGCAGAAGTTGTTCCCTGCTGTGAACTAATATTATGCCTATATTTAGCTAATGTCCTCAGTTTGATATAGACAAGTACTTTTTTTTTAATCTGCCACCAACTTATCTTGGATAGTTTATTTGAATGTTTATTTCTAAATTTGGTTTCAACTATATTAAAACTTATTGTTATCATTCAACTGTATGTCTCTTTATCCTATGCATCAGATCCATGCTTTGTTTAATTTTGTACTTAAGTATTTTTGTACTTTGCCGGTTGCACAACTTGTTTTGGGGCACACTGTTCACGAAAAAATCCTTCTTCCCTTCATTCTTAATTCTGTAGCATACACAGAATACCAATTTCATATAATGGTCTTCAAAATAGAGGAATGAATCTCTTCATGGTTACTTTCTTCTAATTTCAATGGCAACCACCATTACAAATATGCAAATGGACAAAAACTAACACATTCATTTCGATGCTTACCATTTACCAAATTTTCTACAATATTTCTTTCAGCCAACGGGCTGGGATATATGGATTTTTCTAGAAATAACACTATTTAAAAAAAAATATTACAAAAATACCACCCCATGCAAAAAAATTCCACTTATACCACCTTTTTCTAAGAACCATTTCCAGGGGAGGCGTTTTCACTGGAAACCGCTCTGGGAAGAAGCGGTTTAAGTTTGGGCAACAAACCGCCCTTCCCAGGAGCGGTTTGAAGGCTGCCTTAGGTCAACATGATAGAAACCGCTCCCCCATTATGCGGTCTGTGAAAACCGTTTCATGGAGGAGCGGTTTGAATGTCAACACCAAAACCGCTCTGGGGTGAGCGGTTTTCATGTGTTTTCCCCACTTTCCCGACAGGAAAACAGTCGACATGCAGGAGATTGCTGGAGTGGGGGAGTGTGTTTTGTGAAAACCGCTTGGGGGGGGGGGGGGCGGTTTTCATGAAATTTTTTGCTATAAAAGGCAGTCCTGGAAAACATAACATTGCACCCCTCTTCCCTCTTCCTATTCTTCTTTAAGTTTTTGTTTTAGCGATTTGTGTTTTATATTATAGCGATTAACGTTACGTTGTAAGTTTGTTTTGTGTTACTTGTTATTGTAAGTTTGCTTTGCGATTAACGATTAACATTGACAAATTTTATGGTATAATTAAGTTACCGTTTTATTGCAGATGACATTCCAAAAGTTCATGCTTGGGTTACGGTGGAATGGTTATACGGAAGATACCGGAAAGGGAGTACGTTACGTTGATGGAAATTTTCAAAAAGTGAAGGTTGCTACGAGACCGAGCCTTGAAGATCTGCATCGAATTTATACTGAGGTTACTTGCATAGGTGGCACGAGGAGAGTTGACCGTATGATGTATCGATATCCAAATAGACAATCCGGGGCGTTGTGGAATGAGGATGTAGATTCCATGGTTGAATTTTTGACCACCAATAACATTTCCAAAGCAGAGATGTTCGTTTACACTAAGCCGGTCGCAGGCGCTGGAGGTCATTATGGAGAAGGCCAAACATCTGGTATCCACGGTGGAGGGGGTTTATATGAAGATCATCAGTACCAAATCGACCATGATAGTCATTCCTACAATGAGTATCAACAAGGAGAAGGCCAAGGATACACTGATAACCAAGAAGATGGCTACCAGTATCAACCCGAGTATGACTTTCATGCAGGTAGTGGTAGTTATCACAACTACCATTACGGAGATGATGTTGGTGCCTTTCATGATCTTGATGAGATGGAAGATGTCCTCCCAGGACCAATCAGCGATCCTGAGGATGAAGAAGAGGAAGGTGATGTGAGTGCAGACAGCTACGACCCTCTTGAAGGTGTCGATGATTCAGGCCCTGATTCAGACTCAACTGATGATGAGGTGGCTCGTGACCGGGTACCTATCCCGTACTACAACCACATTCCAAATGAAGATTGGTATGTTGATGCCGACATGGAGCCGCCAAAGGTGCCAATATGGGGTCCACTCACTGGGTTTATGAAGGGACAACAATTTGGTACCAAAGAAGGAGGTCCGACACGCTATTGACACTGAAGCAAGGACTCGGATTCTTGAATGGCGCACAACTCATTCCCACACGAAAGACTCATAGTTCGGTGCCAAAATCAACATGAGGGGTTCATGGCTAGGGTCCGGGCCATCAAGAGCAAGAGAGTCGGGCATTGGGTTATATCCCGTGTGATGAACACACACATGTGTGTCGTCCATAACATCCCAAGGCCATCGACAGTTGAAATCCAGGGTGGTTGCTGCGGCTATCAAGCATCTAATTGAGCAGCAGCCCGACCTGAAGATTAAAGCCATCATCGCCGACATTTCTAGTCGTTATGGTTATATTATTAACTACAAGAAGGCGTGGCATGGGAAGCAGAAAGCAATTGCTGCCGTGTTTGGCGACTGGGAAGAATCTTATGCATTCCTTCCAAGATTGATTTTGGCATTGGAGGCCTCTAACCCTGGCACTGTTTTCTCCCCCCCCGCTACCAAGATGAAGAAATTCAGCCGCCGGAGCCCGGTAACAAACGCCATTTCAAACGTCTTTTCTGGTCCTTCAAGCCATGTATTGATGGTTTTCCCTATTGTGTGCCTGTAATACAAGTGGACGACACATTCCTTATTGGCAAGTACAAGGGCACTCTCCTTAGACTCGTTAGACTCTTAGAAGAAGTATACATCTCCTTAGAAACACAACCATTTTGACAAAAAAAGGGGGATCCGAGGATCTCTTAGAACCCGATTTTCCCAGGAAATGGGAGGACCATGATGTCGCTTAAGACCCCATTTCCTTAGGCATGCATCTCTTTATGAAGAGTCTAAATAAGTGGCACTTTGTACTGCTTTAAATTATTAAAAACAACCAATGCGATTAACAATTAACAAATTTATTTACAAACCACTAACTTACGTTAACAAAATAAAAAAGATATAGACATGAGAAATTATAAGTACCTCATGATCGTTCCAAACATCCATTGAACGATGATTTTCTTGGTCGTATAACACGGTTGGATCAATCGGTCATTGATCGACATAATATCTTTGGTCGTAGATATCAACGTCCGGCCCAACCTACGATAGCATAACAACAATATAAATTAATTAGTATATAGATTAAATAAAATCATTATAACAACAACAAAAAAAGAGCAAAATGAGTACGTACTGCTTGATAGTCATCCACAAAGACCCCCTCCTCCTCGATAAAATCGGCCATATTTTTAGGAACCGGACAGAGATTCGACGAGTTTTGAAGGAAAAAACTCGAAAATGTTTTTTGATGGCAGTTCGGACTTAGTCGCAACCAACAAACCACTATTTCCTAGTTTTTTGGGTGGGGAGGGGAATGTTAGAGAGAACTAATCTTAGAGAGAGAGAGAGGAGAATGAGTTTTGGTGTGAAAAAATGGTGAGGGGGAGGGGGGTATTTATAGTTTTAGAACCGTGGGGTGGGGGTGGGGCGGTTTTGTAATTTTGCCACCCAAAAACCGTGTCCTTTGCCCACGGTTTTGCTTTCCTTCACGCAAACCGCCGTTGGAGGGGGCGGTTATCAGCCCAACTACACGGGCCGCTGAGTTGGCAGACGGTCTGCCGTCGGATCGCCTCCTAATCCGACGATCACTAAGACCGCCTCTTTCCAAGGCGCTTTGATAGAAACCGGCCCCTTGGAGCGAGGTTTTCACATAAACCGTCTCCCTAGACGGCGGTTTTTGGGATATAGTGGTAGAAGTGGATATTGTTTCCATTAGGTGGTGTTTTTGTAATTTTTTTTAACAGTGATATTTTTGAATTTTTCCCCTGAGATATAAGCTAGTATTTAATCGTGGGCGAATGTGATGCTGGTACTGTTAAGAAAGGAGATCTTATGACTAATGAGGTGCTTAGTGAAGTTACTAAGTCAATTATAGCCCATAGATCAATGATTATATATCTAATGGCCAAATTGAGGAAATGAGTATTTAATTAATGGAACTGTAATTGTGCCATTATGAAAACTTGATTTTTCTTTTAAATTTTTTTCTTTCATTTTCAATCTCCCATCACTACAAAACATCCCGTGCCCTTTCTTCTCCACTGCTATTTTTAGAATAGTTTCTCATTATTATTTAGGGTTAATATCTTAGTTTGGCCCGAACTATACACATACTTTCTACTTTGGCCCGTGGTATTGGAAATTGCTATTCTGTCATGAACTATGTAGCAAACTTCCTCATTTGGCCTGGAGGCGGGTTTGACCGTTAAATTAGACGGTCAAACTTGTTGACCGTTAGTCAATGTACACCTCACCTGCCACATCAGCTTTGAGGACATAAAAAATTAAATTTTTTTTCTGAATTTTGTTTTCTTTCGATTAATAAAATTAATAAATCTTATTAACAAAAAATTAATAAATCTAAAAAATTAATTAAAAGAACGAGAAAAAAAAATGAAAAAGCGCCCATTTATACCCTCGCACTCTCACCAAGATCGGGAAAAAGATTAATTTTTTAAATGGGCGCTTTTTTTGTTCATTTAATTAATTTTTTAGATTTATTAATTTTTTTGGTAATAATATGTATTAATTTTATTAATCGAAAGAAAACAAAATTCACGAAAAAAATTAATTTCTTATGTCCTCAAAGCTGACGTGGCAGGTGAGGTGTACATTGACTAACGGTCAACAGGTTTGACCGTCTAATTTAACGGTCAAACCCGCCTCCAGGCCAAATGAGGAAGTTTGCTACATAGTTCAGGTCATAATAGCAATTTTCAATACCACGAGCCAAAGTAGAAAGTATATGTATAGTTCTGGCCAAACTAAGGTATTAACCCTATTATTTATTCCACTTTTCTTAACTTCTTTTTTTATTTTATTTTTTTCTTGCTCTTTTTCTTGTTTATTTTTGATGGAAATTGTCTTAGTTGGCATTCTATTTATTTTTAACCAGAAAAAATTACAAACAATACACAAAACATACCACAAAATTATACAAATTAATATTACAACGTAAACAACTCAGATAATAAAAGTATATGAACTAACAACACAAAGTATACAAACCAAGTTATAAAAGTATACAAATCATGCCAGAAACGTATACAAATATTATAAAGTATATGTTTGTGCCTGGATCGTACCAGACGGTTTTGTGAGACTCCACGGGCCTCGTGCGACTTTTTGTAGACGGGGAGCGGTCTCCGAAATCCTGCAAGAAAGGTCCTTAGGGGAATCCTGGGACCTCCTCCGATGCTAAAGTTAGAGAGAGAAGTAGATGTGTAGTAGATAAGTGAGAGAATAGGGTAGGTCGAAGTTACCATAAATGCTGCCCTCTAAGGGGTATTTATACTAACTCTGGTGGAGGCTAGGACATTTAATGGCCTGTCGGGCGTCCTAGGACGCTTCTGGGTTCATTAAATGCACTGTCAGTACAAATCTCTGTCATTTGTACGAGAGAGGCTGAGGAACCGTTGGTCCTATTGTCGGGCGGTCTTTGTCAGACAGACCGCCCTCTGATGTCGGGAGGTCTTAGGACGGTGAAGCCTAAAGATCGCCCGGGTCTCTTTTTTAGTCAACTACTGAAGTCTAGCCTCGGTTGTTATGTGGGCTTTGTAACCATGGGCCTTAGGGCCCACGTATTCCAATACTTAGCCCAACATTTGCCCCTTAGGCGTGGGAAGCGTTAGGTTTTCGCGGCTACCTTGATCCTTTGTGTTGAGCGGTCTTGGGTCGTATGACCCATGGTTACCTGCCTGCCCTTGTCCGTGGGGGCCTGGCGTGGGAACGCCTAGGGGCGGTCTAGACGCGATGCATCCTGCGTTTTCTATTTCACCCTGCCACGTGTCGTTTCTCGGGCGCAGAGCCCTGACAGGCGAACGTCACGTCTGGGGGTTTTAGGCTTCGAAAATCGGGAAAGTCACTTCAGGGTATTTCGGGTTTCCTCATTTTGCGGGAAACACTTCGTCTTCTTCTCCCCCTTCATTTCTGCAAAAGACTCCTTGTTCGCCGCCGACTCCTTATAAATTCCAGCAGCCTTGCTTCCAGGTAACGACTTGGCCTTTTTCGCGTTGTGTGCGTGCGTCTCCTCTTCCTTCAGAATCTTTATGCTTCTGACCTGTCATGTTTGATTTGATCGGACCTCTTGTGTTGTGACCGTCGCTGGCTGGTTGCTTTGCCGACGACAGATGTCGGGTGAAGATCCGTCTTTGACGATCGATTTGGGGAGGGAGTCCGTCGCGCCTGCCGGAGACGTGCCTTCTGTTGGTCTTGCTCCAACGGCCGTCCCGGAGAAGGATCTTTCGACATCGGCTGCGCCGCCATCGCCTCGCGCCACCGGGAAGAAGATTGCATTGACTTCAGGCGGGACCGCCCCCGCTTCTCAAGGTATAGTTTGCTCTTCTCCAATTCGAAACACATCTGAGTGTGTGTGGGATTTATCTGGGATAGATTTATACGTTGGGAGTAGTTCTGAATTGAACGACTGTCTTGTCGGGATCTGTGTAGACTTAGATAACTCTTGTGATAACCTCCGCCCTGTACCAGTTGGGGTTGTGGCTACATCGTCCGCGGTTGGAGACAACTTAGTTGAGTTGGATACCTTAGACTTAGGTAGCGGGTCTTTGGATGTGGGTGATCCGGTAGACAGTGGAGGGGTTCGCTCGGAGGCGGTTCCCAGTACCTCGTCTTCTGTGGAAATCTCTGAGTCTGAGGGCGAGAGGTCGCTTCCGCTGGCGGTTAAGGACGCTAACTTTACTATTCTTCGGCATGAGGATATGTGGGATGTAGAACCTGTGCCTCCCGAGGTATTTGGTCTTGGTCCGTCATATGAGTAGGCTCTGAAGCCTGAGCAGGTACTCCACGCCTAAAGTCTCTTGGTTTCCCCATGAGTGGCAGTATGCGGCTCCGTCAAAGGTGAGTCGATTCGGGTCTTATCCTAGTGGTTGGATTCCGATTCACGTTGAACACGTGAAATTGGGATTGCGGTTTCCTTTGGACCCCATTCTTACTAGGGTGTTGCATTTCCTTCAGTGCACTCTTGGACTGCTGTCTCCATCCATTATTTTCCACTCTGTTATGTACCGATTGGCGTGTGGCCGCCTTAAGGAGGAGCCCTTTTTTTATGCGTTCGGCATGATTTATAACATTCGGGATTCGACCAACTGCTGCTCCATCGGGAGGCGGGAGAATTTAGTTGGCTTTATCACAGGGGCTCTCAAGTTGTACTCTCCCTAGTATAATATTTTTTCGCGCGTCCCACGTGGAAGTGGTATGCGGGGGAGAGTGCCCCTTTGACTGGGCACGCGAAGGGTTCTAAGGATGTCTGGTGCGCTTCGAGCCAATTTCCGAAATCGGTGAGAGATCATGTGGACCGCCTTGTTGAGAGAGTCCAGTTGTGGGGATTTCCTAGCAGTTCTGGGAGCGCCTATCAGCTTGTTCGTGATTTTTATGGTTAGTAGCGTATCTCCTTGCTCATCATGTTTCTCGCTTCTCATCTAAGTTTACTTATGCATGCTTTTTTTCCAGGTTTGAGAGCGCTGGCGGATTTGTTGAGACCAAAGAAGAGGAGAGTGATTGTGAAGACTGGTGGAGGTCGCGGGGAGGGCCCCGTCTACTGCGGTTGTGGAACCCTCTTCGTCAGCGGTTCCGCCTCACCAGTCGCCACCGGTTATGGATCTGTCTGGTGCGACCACTCGCGGGGCTTGTAATAGAAATTCGGAACAGATGGCCCTGGGCTTGGTTGCCAAGAGAGTAAGGACCTGTTCTCCGAAGAAGGCGGCGCACCGCGGGAAGGGTGTGAAGCCAGCTGACAAGTCGAACTCTATTGACTTGCCTCCACAAGCGGCTACTGTTAGTGAGGCCGCTGAGCTTGCATTTCACACCATCACTAACCAGCTCATTATGCGTGCAGAGTATACCGATTCTTCCCGCGGCAGTAACATGCGGCTTGCGGAGACTGCATCTCGATTCTTTTTCTCAGTAAGTTTTTCCATTGACGGACCTTCTCGTTCGTTGATGTGTATTTGTGACCCTTATCAACTTGTTTGTTTTTAGGCTCAGATTGGATTTTCGCAAGTCATTATGCTCAATGACCGCTTGTCTAGGACCATGGACGAGAATGCGGTCGAGATCGCTAAGCTCAAGGGGAGCCCGGCCGAGTGGGCGTGAGTCCTTGATGGAGGAGGTGCAGCCACAGGTGACGCAGGAATTCGAGGAGCGGTTGGCACGCAAGGAGAAGGAATTACTCGCGGAGAGGGATGTTGCCAAGGCGGTTCGTGATGAACGAGATCGACTTGCAGAGAAAGCTCGAAGAGTCATCGAGCTGGAGAAGAAATTGTTGGAAGAGCAAGAGGCGCTTCATAGGAAAGTGGATGCTCTGAAGCTTGACAAGGCATCCCTGTTGGAAAGTCACGACGCGGATTTAGACGTGGCTGGTCCTGCGTACTTGAAGTCGAGCGAGTTCATAGCTTTGGAAAACGAGAAGTACATAAGCATCATGGGGAATGCTGTGGCCGCTATCCGCATTGGTATTGCCAGGAGCAACCATAAGCGGTCTGGACAACCGACTGCATTTGGGATGCGATCGGTGCCTGGTCTGATTCGGACGTGAATTTTGAAAATGATGAAGAGAGGGAAGAGGAAACGGCCTCCCATGGATCAGGTGATCTCGCAGATGGCGGTGAAGGTTCTCAGGACGCCTGAGGTTGTTTGTGTTTTATTTCTGTTGGTGTTTACAACTTTGGGATGTAAAACACTTATCTTTTGGAAGCACGTGTGGTGCTATATCGGTGAACGATTCTTTGGCGATGTTTGCAAGGGCGGATTTTAATTAGTATTTGAAGACCGCATTTTTGTTTCTGAGTTAGCGACGGGCGCTATTGAATCATGTTAAGCGCGACCAACTTGTCTTGAGGTTGGTTACCTCTTTTGGTCATAAAGCGCTACTTTTTGCAGACCTTTGTAATTGTGCCTTGAGTGTTTCGTATAGTAAGAACGACCGAACTCATGAACTATTGAGAGGTTGAAAGTTTGGTCGAGAAGATAAGTGTGTTACTTGGGAGTGTTGGACCTCCTTTGTTTTTGGATAGTTGCTTCGCTCTCACGCGGGAGCGAAGGTGTGCTATTCCTTGGATCAATCCGTTTTGTGTTGATTTTGACCTTCATCTAACCGCGAGAGTCCGAGTCACATTAGGAGCACTAGGCTTTAGGGGAAGCGTATGACGCTAAGTGTTATTGCGAATTTGGTAACCCATATGCCTTGTTGTTTTGGTGCGGGGCTTCCGGGAAGCGTTTGGTGTTGTGTTCCCGCGCTAAGCGGTTTATCGACCTGAGCGAACATCGTTGGGTCGTGCTACGAGCGATTGTTTTTCGAAGATAAAGAAAGGAGTTCATGCATTGTTTGCAATTCGGGGATTTAGCCGAAACTATGAGTGTATTACTTGGGCAAAAGCGGTCGCTTAGTAGCAACCAATACACTACTTCAAGTGGTGGGTGTGCTACCCTAACCACCAAAAATGTCCTTAAAATGACATGGAGTGCCTCAGACCACGTCTGAGTAGTACTTTCTCAGGTGCATCCCGTTCCAAGTTTTGGAGACTGGGACGCCACCCAGGGTCAAGAGTCGGAAGTGCTGGGACCTATTTTTTCTCCGATGAGGAATAGCCCTGCCCAAGTTGCGGCAAGCTTGCCATGTTCGTCTTTCTTCTGAAGTCCCGCTTGAGGACCATGTCTCCTTCTTCGAGGGATCGCCGTCTTACCCTTTTGTTGTAGGAGGTGGCTACCTTTGCATTCTCACTTACGATGCGCTCTAGGGCCGCATCGCGTAAGGACTCTACCATGTCCAATTGTTCCAAAAGCTTTTTGTGATTGATTTCTGAATCATATGTTTGGACACGCAGGGATGGTAGATTCATTTCTTCGGAAGCGGCCGCCTCAGAGCCATATGTTAGAGCAAAGGGGGTTTCGCCCGTGGCGGTCTTATGGGTCGTGCGGTGCGCCCACAAGATATGAGGGAGCTTAGTTGTCCAGGCCCCTTTGGTGTCTCTGAGACGCTTCTTCAGCCCTTGGAGGATCAACTTGATGGACGCTTCAGCCTGACCGTTTGTCTGTGGGTATGTGATAGCATCGTATTTGCACGTGTTTTCACTCTGGTTTCCTGTCCATTTTGGCTCGAATTGATTGTTCCTTGGCCTATTTTACGCTAGGTTGGGTTGTTTTGTCGTATTTCAGGTCCTGGCAAGTAAAGAGGTGCATAGGCGCAAGTTTCCGGTCATTTGGAGGTCAGATGGCGATTCACAGGAAGAATTACGGGCAGCCCCTGCCAAATTACGACCGTAATTGGTCAGGGCATGCCCGTAAAACAATTGCCGAGCCTTTTCCCCAGAAATTCCTCTCGGTGCTAAAATTACGGGCAAGACCTCCAAGAATTACGACCGTAATTCTCAAATTACTGGCGGTAATTGGGAAATTACAGGCGTATCTCCTCCTCCTTCAGCTTAATTGAAACGTGCGTTTTGGGGCGAATTACGGGCAGGACGTGATTACGGCCGTAATTCAGCCCGTAATTCGCCCAGAGTCGGGTTTTTGGAGGCAGATTTGAGCCAAGGAAGAGGTATTCGAGTTTCTAGAGCAAAAACAGAGTTTTAGGGAGAGAAAGAGCGAAGAAAAAATCCTAGGAGCTATTTTGGAGTGGATTTCTCATCATTGAAGCCCAGATTGCGTCTTTAGGAGTGAAGATTGACATCCCAGAGCAGATTTTCCTCATCTTTATGAGTATGACTACTCTGATTTCTGTTTTCCTTTCTCTCTCTATGGAGTAGAACCTTTCTCTCACTTGGGTATGAAGAACCCTAGTTCCTTGTGTTAGGGATTTGATTGTAATGACTTGGGATGATATTACTGTTTGATTTTAATCGAATGATGCATGTTTATTGAATTGATTGGAGTCTGATCAGCTTTTCTCAATTTCTGCTGCAACCTGAGATAGATAGAATCTGATTAGGTTGTTAGAGCCTCTCCATTCGATAGTAGGAGATTGGCTATACGAGAGTTAGCCAGTTTACTGCTTTGTACTGGAACTCAATTCCAGTAGTGGAGTTCTGTGCTTATTGCTTCAGCTTTCTATCCCGGTGAAGACTAGTCGTCTGCCGGGTAGTTAGACTGAGAGGGCTTGGTCAGCTTAAGAGATTCCAAGCTACTGTCGGATCTTCCGCAGTTTAATCAACAGTAAATCAACCCAGGGGAATTACAATTGAACCTAACTAAGGGGCTAGGGGGACTCAATCCCGAGTGACTCTTACCTGCTTTAGAAAACCGAACCATTTCCTGCTTTCTTACTGCTTTTGCTTTTAAACAACAATCACTCGAATTAGTTTGCTAGATAATAGATAATCACGGAGTAAGCAGTAGATCTAGACCCCAGGTTGATAATTGAACTTGCCTGTTACTGCATTCCCGGACTGCGGTTACACTTGGTCGCAGTTTGGTGTTGTGTTTTGGCGTGTCAAGTTTTTGGCGCCGTTGCCGGGGACCCTCTAGATTATTGGGGAAACGTGAGAATTTGTTACTCTAGCTTTTTATTTACTGCATTTTATCTCTTCCACCTGTGTCCCTTCACGGGTTGCTTCTGCTGATTGTGTGCAGGTAGTGCATGACCCGTAGCCAGTCGTGAGAACTACTACCATTAGACCAGGAGCTTGAACGAACTTGCAGGAACTTCAAGCGGGCTCTAAAGGCGCGACTGGCTGGGAGGAGGAGCTATCACAGCTGCAGTTAGAAGAAGAAGAAGAAGAAGAGATGGGTGATCCAGAGAATCGTGATGTGATCCCCGAGGAGCAGACCATGGGATCCTACTGGACCGCTAGGGCTGCAGACCTAAGGTCACCCATTCAACACCCTCATGTCCCAGCCAACAACTTTGAGGTGAGCACCTCAGTGATCACCATGCTGCGCGGTTCAGTGGTGTTCCGTGGTAAGGAGGGAGAGTGCCCTCGATCACATCTCAGGCGATTCCACGAGCTCATCGATGGAATCAAGATCAATGGGGTACCAGCCGATGCCATCCAGCTGAGGTACTTCCCATTTACTCTGGAGGGGCAAGACAAGGAGTGGCTAGACACTCGACCTTCGGGCTCCATCACCACGTTCGCCAACCTGGCGGACAAGTTCCTCACCCGCTACCATCCTCCATCCAAGACAGCTGACCTGCAGAAGCAAATTACAAATTTTGCTCAGGATGAGGATGAGACCATCAGGGATGCTTGGGAGAGATACACCAGTCTCTTTCTCAGGTGTCCCAATCATGGGTTCAATGATGCATTCAATGTGGGCACCTTCTATCACGCTCTCTTCCCGGAGGCCAAGCAGCTGATTGATTCGGTTTGTGGCGGGAACATGCTGACTAAAACCCCGCCACAGCTGAATCAACTCTTTGAGGAGATGGCGGAGAACGGGTACGACTGGGGCACTGCCAGGAGCTCGAGACGAGCACCAGGACGGGGTGTGCATGCTGTGGGCACCCAGTCATCTGATTTGGTGCAGGTGGTATCGAAGCTGGTTTCAGCTATCGATCGTTCTGGTTTGATTGCAGGTACAGGACAGCCGCAGGCGATGCACTGCCAGTGGTGTGAGAGCTCTCATCACACCGTGGAGGACTGTCAGGCAATGAGGGAGTCGTCTACTCCCCAGGAGCAGGTGGACTTCATCGGGAATGCCAGGCGCTTCGACCCCTACAGCAACACCTATAACGAGGGGTGGTGCCAGCATCCTAACTTTTCTTGGGCTGGGCCAAATCCCAGACCACCAGCTCCCCAGGGACCACCCGGTTTTCAGAGGCCTCCATACCAGCCCAGACAGGGGCAATTTCAGCAGCCACAGCAGCCACTCTACACGCCCAGACAAGGGCCAGTTCCACCTCAGTCGCAGGCACGACCATTTCAGCAGGCAGGGGCAGCACCTGCAGCCCCAGTACAGAGTGACCCGATGGCGGAACTAAGAGATCTGGTCAGAGAAACACACAGGCTGTGCTGCGAGATATACAGACCCAGCTTGGGAGTGTTGCCCAGGCTGTTGCTCGGAGGACTCCAGGCACCTTGCCTGGTCAGACCATCCCTCACCCGCAGGACCCGGATGCCAACTGCAGTGCCATCACGACCAAGAGTGGCAAGGTGACTGCTGATCCACCTGTTCGGGCAGAGGAGAGAGAGACCCCTGTTTCAGCACTTCCAGCTAATCAGGATGAAATGGAGAAGGAGGTTGAGGTGACTGCTCCTAAACCGCAACCAGTGGTGAAGGAGTATGTACCACAGCTTCCCTTTCCTACTCGGTTGCACAAGGACCGAATGGAGACTGAGTTTGCCAAATTCATGGCAATGCTGAAGCAGGTGAATATTAGCATGCCCTTCGTGGAGGCATTATCGAAGATGCCCAAGTATGCCAAGTTCATGAAGGATCTCCTCACCAACAAGAGGAAGCTTGGGGAGCTGTCCACGGTGATGCTAAACGAGGAGTGTTCTGCCATCCTGCAGAACAAACTACCAAAGAAGCGAAAAGACCCAGGGAGTTTCACTATCCCTTGCATGATTGGTAGTTTGCATGTAGGGAAGTCCTTGGCGGATTTAGGCGCTAGCATTAATGTCATGCCATATTCACTGTTTAAGAAGCTAGGCCTAGGTGAACCCAGTAATACTAGGATGAGCATCCAGCTTGCTGATAGATCCATTGTGCATCCTAGGGGTATAGCAGAGGACTTGATAGTCGCAGTAGGGCCATTTTCATATCCTGTTGATTTTGTGATTTTGGACATAAATGAGGATGTTGATGTGCCATTGATACTGGGTAGACCTTTTCTCGCCACCGCCAAGGCGCTGATTGATGTTAATGATGGAAAACTGATTTTAAGAGCTGGGGGTGAACAAATCACCTTCTCTGTTTCTGATAATATGAAACACCCCCAGCTCCATGATGATTTAGATTACTGTGATGTTGTTGCTGATTTTGAGACCGCACTCGCCATCACGAGTGCGGGTACTAATGATTTCCTTGAGCGTTGTCTTTTGCTAGGGGAACAGGCATCACAGGATATGCAGCTGGAGGAGCAGCTTGCGGAGCTGGACGAGGCTGCGAGCGAGGGGCGAGAGATACCATTCAAGCCGATCCCCATCTCGCCCCGGCTCGCTACATCATTGGAGGAGCCACCAGAGTTGGAGCTTAAACCCCTCCCATCTCACCTGGAGTATGCTTTTCTCCGGGAGGGGAATAAGCTCCCGGTGATTATTAGCTCGGATCTGACACCCGAGCAGAAGAGCAGGCTGGTGGCTCTACTGCAGAAGTATGCCCGGGCCATGGCATGGAAGATCACCGACATCAGAGGCATTAGCCCATCCTTCTGCTCTCACAGAATCTTGATGGAGGATGAGGTT
Source organism: Linum tenue (assembly GCA_946122785.1). Taxonomy (NCBI): domain Eukaryota; kingdom Viridiplantae; phylum Streptophyta; class Magnoliopsida; order Malpighiales; family Linaceae; genus Linum; species Linum tenue. Next base: position 27,878,981 of record CAMGYJ010000007.1, read on the forward strand.
AAGCCAGTCAGGCAGCCACAGAGGAGATTGTCTCCTAACTTGGAGGCAGTGGTCCGGGCAGAGATTGTGAAGCTCATTGATGCAGGGATCATCTTTGCTATATCTGATAGCAAGTGGGTCAGCCCCACTCAGGTGGTCCCGAAGAAAGGCGGGATGACTGTGGTCACGAATGAGAAGAAGGAGTTGATCCCGATGCGGACCGTGATCGGCTGGAGAGTCTGCATCGATTACCGGCGCCTGAATGACGCCACCAGGAAAGATCATTTCCCCCTACCTTTCATTGATCAGATGCTGGAGAGGTTGGCTGGCCATGAGTTCTATTGCTTCCTGGATGGCATGTCTGGTTACTTCCAGATTCCTATTGCACCAGAGGATCAGGCGAAGACCACATTCACTTGCGCCTTCGGCACTTTTGCTTACCGGAGGATTCCATTTGGGCTGTGTAACGCACCGGCGACCTTCCAGAGATGCATGCTGGCGATCTTCGACCGACTGGTTGGAGAGATCATGGAAGTCTTCATGGATGATTTCTCGGTATATGGAGACTCCTTCACTCACTGTCTCCATAACCTGGAACTCGTTCTGAAGAGGTGCGAGGAGACTAATCTGGCACTCAGCTGGGAGAAGTGCCATTTCATGGTTCGTGAGGGTATCGTGCTCGGGCACAAGATCTCCAAGCAGGGGATTGAGGCAGATCGCGCGAAGATTGAGACGATCAGTTTTACCTCCTCCCGTTTCTGTGAAGGGGATTCGCAGCTTTCTGGGTCATGCAGGCTTTTACCGGCGCTTCATCAAAGATTTCTCGAAGATTGCCATGCCGTTGACCAAGCTGCTGGAGAAGGATGCACCATTCCAGTTCACTCCCGAGTGCACAGCTGCATTTGAGACTCTGAAGGAGAAGCTTACCCATGCTCCTATCATGGTGACTCCTGACTGGTCTCTTCCTTTTGAGCTGATGTGCGATGCGAGTGACTATGCAGTCGGAGCAGTTCTGGGTCAGAGACGCGAGAAACACTTCCAGCCCATCTACTACGCGTCGAAGACCTTGAACGATGCACAGGAGAACTACACCACCACAGGTGTATGCGTTTGACAAGTTCGAGATCCGGGACAAGAAAGGAGCCGAGAATGTTGCTGCAGATCATCTCTCACGGTTGGAAGCCCCTCCGGTGGACAACTTCGTAGAAGAGATCGACGACTCCTTCCCGGGTGAGCGATTGCTGGCGATGACACTGGTGGACATCGTGGTCCCTTGGTATTCTGACTTTGCCAATTATCTGGTGGGCAAGCAGTTACCCAAGGGGATGGCTACTCATGCTAAGCGCAAGTTCTTCTCCGATCTGAAGCACTACTTCTGGGAGGATCCTTACCTTTTCAGAATCGGAGCAGATGGCGTGATCCGGCGCTGTGTCATGGAGCATGAGATGGGAGACATCCTGTCTCAATGTCACGAGGGACCTACTGGAGGTCATCATGGAGGACACCGCACGGCGCGGAAGGTGCTACAGTCGGGCTTCTATTGGCCCTCGCTCTTCAAGGATGCAGACACCTTCGCACGACAGTGCGAACGCTGCCAGAGGTCAGGTAACATTTCTGCCCGGGATGAAATGCCCCAACATATCTCTGTTATTTGTGAAATTTTTGATGTTTGGGGTATCGATTTCATGGGCCCATTCCCTCCATCTTTTGGCAATCTGTACATATTAGTTGCAGTGGACTACGTCTCGAGGTGGGCAGAAGCTCAAGCCATGCCCACCAATGATGCAAGACGGGTCTGCTCATTTCTGAAGCAGCTGTTCTCCCGGTTCGGGACACCTCGAGCCATTATTAGTGATAGAGGCACCCATTTTCAGGGGCAATTCACTAAACTCCTCTCTCGCTATGGCGTTAAGCATCAGGTGTCTGTGGCCTACCATCCTCAGTCAAATGGGCAGGCTGAGCTGACGAACCGGGAATTAAAACGGATAATTGAAAAGGCGGTGGATCAGTCCCGCAAGGATTGGTCCACCAATCTCGATGATGCTCTCTGGGCGTATAGGACTGCCTATAAAAATCCGATTGGCACTTCTCCCTATAGGCTTGTCTATGGGAAGGCGTGCCATTTGCCGGTAGAGCTAGAGCACAAGGCCTTCTGGGCCATTAAGCTGCTAAACCTGGATTTGAGTGTTGCAGGTACAGAACGTAAGTTCCAGCTGCTGGAGTTGGAGGAGTGGCGTTACCACGCCTACGAGAACACCCTGCTCTACAAAGAGCGCACCAAGCGTCTCCACGACACTAGGTTGAGGGGCCCGAAGGAGTTTCAGGTAGGTGATCGTGTTCTGCTCTTCAATGCACGCCTGAAACTCTTTCCGGGCAAGCTCCGTTCGAGGTGGTCGGGACCCTTCACGGTCACCCAAGTTTTCCCGCACGGTGCGGTGGAGATCAGCAATGCTCAAACCGAGCCATTCAAGGTGAATGGCCACCTCCTCAAGTTGTATTTGGGAGGTGCTGTCGAACGCGCAGAGCTGCTGATCAAGCTCGAGGACCCTTAGTTCCTCTACTGGCGTCCAACTAAAAGACGGTAAAGAAGCGCTTTTGGGGAGGCAACCCCACGACGGTTTGCATTTCTATCCTTTTTCCTTTTCAATTTTTGTCATTTTCTCCTGCCCGTAATGACCCCCGAGAGCAGTTTAAAAACTGCTCGGCCGCGTTCCCCCCTCTCTCTCCTCCATTTTTTCAGACCAAAATCTCTCTCCTCTCACCGGAAACTCGAACCACTCTCTTCTCCGGTGGTTTTCCGGCCATATCTCACTCACCGGAGGTCCAAATTGAATTCCGAGACCACCCCCGTGCTCCTCTCGTCGGCACCCACAAGTCTATACAAGTGGGGTTGAGTTTCGTGGTGGTTTGGGTTGCCGGAAAACCGCGACCCTTCGGTGTTCCTCCGGCCCGATCTCCCTCCTCGGACCTCCGATCGAGAAACCGCGACCACCACCGCGTTCCTGGTACTTGGGGCTTCATTTCCCAAAGTTTTGGGTCAGTTTGGCTCCGGTGAAGTCGCCGGCGACGAAACTCCGGCGAGTTTCCCGGCGATTTTTGTGGTCTCTCGGTCTTCCCTCACCTTCCCCACGATATCCTCTTGTGCCTCCAGGTGTGCTTCTATACTTTTCCCTGTCATTTGTGGAGGATTGATATTGTGGGTTTAGTGAGGAATTTCGGGAATTGGTTTGTGCTTGAATTAATTTGGTAGGCCTACATTGTTGCTTGCTTTGTTTGTTCATCTTTCGGTTGGCCTCCGAGTAATATGAGTTGTGATTGTCCCGCTTGGAGCCTAAATTGCTGTCCGGGTTTATAATCCGAGGGCTCCAAGTGCGTTTGAGTTTCTGTGAATGGTGAATGATTCTGATTCGTTGTGAATGTTTTTCCTTTCTCGGGGCCTAGTCCACTATCCGAATTTATGATTCGAGGGCCCCGGGTGAGGATGATTGTGACCTCACCATTGACGAATTTCCATGTATGTTGTTGGGTATCTGCTGTTTTGTGGCTGCAGGAAAATGAACACGTACTTGAACCTGCTCGACGCCGACCAGAGGAAGACTTTGCGGGACATCCGACGCCGCAAAGTCGTTCAGCACCACTACCTCGACTGGAGGGTCTTCGAAGAGCTGGGTGCTCGCGAGGCAATGGAGGCTGCCATCCGCGCTTTCTCTTGGCGCCGCCTCCTCTGCCTTGCTGAGCCGGTCTATCAGGAGCTCCTCTGGGAGTTCTACTCCACCTTCGAGCATTTCCGGACCCACGCGGGCGCGCACGGCAACGCCATCCAGTTCCGACTCGGAGGGGAGTTCTACTCCCTTAGCTATGACGACTTTGGTCGGGCACTGGGGCTCCTTCCACCATTTACCTGTCACCTGGAAATCGAAGAGCCCGACAGTCCCATCTTTCGGGACCAGCAGTTCTTCGAGAGGATCTGCCTCCCGGAGTTTGCAGGAGCTGTTTTCACACCGGGCCACACCACGGCTACTCAGCTGCGACCAGAGTGGCGCATCATCAACCAGCTGTTGGGGAAATCCTACACCCCCAGCGAGGGCTCCACCAGTCATCTTCAGCTCCGCACCCTGCATTGCCTGCACTCCATGAGCCACGAGGTGGACAACCTCCATCTGTCCTCTCTCATCGCCATCTTACGATTTGAGGGCTCCAAGTACTGCTGTTTGATCATATTGGCACTGTGTTTTGATTGATGAATTGAATGGTTTTCAGATTAATGCATGACAACTTGTTGGTGACTAGGACAACCTATGATGAGGGCTGAGATGTGCAGTAGAACGATGTAGGGGTTCAGTTTTTCAACTGTTTGCTTACCAACTATGACTTGATCTGATCACTTGTTCTTGAAAGTCGTTTATGCATCTAGTTCAGGGTATCAGAATGTGAGATAGAGCATATAGGTAGCCATGTGAGATTTGAGCCTGCTCGTTTCTTTCTTGTGCGATAGATCCCTCTTCCATGATGTGTAGCATTCACGTTGTCATTAGCTAAGATGATGGGGGCATAGGATTAGCCCACGCCCAAAACTGACTGTCCTGATGTGTCATATCCCCTAGTCAGCCCCTTTGAGCCGTGTGTTATCCTTTCTTTTGGTCTATAACGAAAAAAATCACCCTTGTTGCATCTTTTAGAAGGTTCCACAGAGTGGTTGTTACATATTCTCTGCTGTTTCTGCTAAAGTTTATGTGAGTGTTGGAGGTAGTGCTTAAAAGTTGGGCAGATGTTTGAAATATGTGCAGAAGTGGTGGCTCTCTTAAGAAATGAAAAGAAAAATGAAAGAAAAACAAAGAAAAATTGAAAGCAAAAGAGAGCCACTACCAAAAATCTGAATAATGCCCATTAAGTAGTGTTTCTTAGCAGTCTGGCTTGGAAATGCTGATGTTTATACCTCCTTCGCTCTTGTGCTCTTGAGATGTTGAGTATTGCAGAATAGCAGAAAGGGAATACCGGTTTGTTTGACTATGATTGTGTGGGTTTGGAAATGTGGAACCTTTTGCTATGAATACTTTCACCACCTAAAAGGCCTTTTCCCCATGTCCAAGACCCTAGCCAGTCATTTGAACATGTGTCTAAGACCTCCTGATTAGTTAGTAATGACATCCTATATGTGAACTCTAGCATTTAGAGGCTGCCATCATGGTGAAGAGATGTTAGGGATTGAGAGAAATAGCATGCGCATTTTTCGCATTAAATTGTCCTGACCCCACTGGTCGAGAGTGAGTGATTCATTGTCATATTCTTTATACTCTTGTACCCCGGTGAGGACCTAGATTGCTCGGTCTCTGTTCTGATGTTTTGAGTTGGATGCATGAGTTGACTGTTTTGAGTGAGTGGTTGAGTCAAGTCTGGGTTGGTTGGTGAACAGAAGGGAAACTCTTCCGTTGCTCGATTTTGCTGCACTCGAATGTCCTTTGTGGTGGTTGTCCAGGTTGCTATTAAAGTTGTTCATGTGTTGATGTTTGAAAACCAGTATGATTCACGTGTTCTGTGCCTTTAGGACTTGTCCCCAATGTTGGTTGACTGAAATATGTGAGCTTACCTTGTGTATTACTTGGTTTGCTTGGGGACAAGCAAACAGTTAAGTGTGGGGGAATTTGATAGCATCGTATTTGCACGTGTTTTCACTCTGGTTTCCTGTCCATTTTGGCTCGAATTGATTGTTCCTTGGCCTATTTTACGCTAGGTTGGGTTGTTTTGTCGTATTTCAGGTCCTGGCAAGTAAAGAGGTGCATAGGCGCAAGTTTCGGGTCATTTGGAGGTCAGATGGCGATTCACATGAAGAATTACGGGCAGCCCCTGCCAAATTACGACCGTAATTGGTCAGGGCATGCCCGTAAAACAATTGCCGAGCCTTTTCCCCAGAAATTCCTCTCGGTGCTAAAATTACGGGCAAGACCTCCAAGAATTACGACCGTAATTCCCAAATTACTGGCGGTAATTGGGAAATTACGGGCGTATCTCCTCCTCCTTCAGCTTAATTGAAACGTGCGTTTTGGGGCGAATTACGGGCAGGACGTGATTACGGCCGTAATTCAGCCCGTAATTCGCCCAGAGTCGGGTTTTTGGAGGAAGATTCGAGCCAAGGAAGAGGTATTCGAGTTTCTAGAGCAAAAACAGAGTTTTAGAGAGAGAAAGAGCGGAGAACAAACCCTAGGAGCTATTTTGGAGTGGATTTCTCATCATTGAAGCCCAGATTGCGTCCTTAGGACTGAAGATTGACATCCCAGAGCAGATTTTCCTCATCTTTATGAGTATGACTACTCTGATTTTTGTTTTCCTTTCTCTCTCTATGGAATAGAACCTTTCTCTCACTTGGGTATGAAGAACCCTAGTTCCTTGTGTTAGGGATTTGATTGTAATGACTTGGGATGATATTACTGTTTGATTTTAATCGAATGATGCATGTTTATTGAATTGATTGGAGTCTGATCAGCTTTTCTCAATTTCTGCTGCAACCTGAGATAGATAGAATCTGATTAGGTTGTTAGAGCCTCTTCATTCGATAGTAGGAGATTGGCTATACGAGAGTTAGCCAGTTTACTGCTTTGTACTGGAACTCAATTCCAGTAGGGGAGTTCTGTGCTTATTGCTTCAGCTTTCTATCCCGGTGAAGACTAGTCGTCTGCCGGGTAGTTAGACTGAGAGGGCTTGGTCAGCTTAAGAGATTCCAAGCTACTGTCGGATCTTCCGCAGTTTAATCAACAGTAAATCAACCCAAGGGAATTACAATTGAACCTAACTAAGGGGCTAGGGGGACTCAATCCCGAGTGACTCTTACCTGCTTTAGAAAACCGAACCATTTCCTGCTTTCTTACTGCTTTTGCTTTTAAACAATAATCACTCGAATTAGTTTGCTAGATAATAGATAATCACGGAGTAAGTATTAGATCTAGACCCCGGGTTGATAATTGAACTTGCCTGTTACTGCATTCCCGGACTGCGGTTACACTTGGTCGCAGTTTGGTGTTGTGTTTTGGCGTGTCAGTATGCCACTGATGCCATGGTGCATGTGATGCGGTTTCTGGCACAAAAGTTTTCAAATGGTTTATAGTCAAATTGCATACTGTGGTCGGTGATGATTGACTGTAGGATACCGAAGCGAATCATAATGTTGTTGAAAACGAACTTTTGCACCCGGCGCTCGTGATCGTCTCTAGCGGTTCTGCTTCGATCCATTTGGTGAAGTAGTCAACTGCCACCACGAGATATTTCTTTCCTAGCGGAGCCGTGGGAAAAGTTCCCAGAAGGTCAAGGCCCCATCTAGAAAATGGCCATGGTCCCACCACGCTTTGCAGCTCGGAGCTAGGAAGGTGGTGTTTGGAGGCGTGGCATTTCTGAGCGACATCTGAGGCATCCTTCTTGAACGTTGGCCAGTAGTAGCCTTGTAGAAGAACTGTCCTTTCGAGCGACCTAGGACCTGCGTGTGTGGCACATGTCCCTTCATGTATCGCTTTAAGAATCCACCTCGCCTCTTCCGGGCCGATACACTTCACATGACCCCCTACTATGGTGTACCTGGCCGCCTTTCGTTTGAGCGCCTTTCGTTAGAATGGATGTTGTGGGGCGACGTCGTGTTCCAAATATTGGAACAATGGCATCCTCCAGTCCGAGGCGTCTTCTAGGGTAATTACTTCTTCGGGGTGGTCACCCTCTTTTATGACAGTGACGTGACGATCCCCTTCGAGCCTTCTGGAGCTTAGCTGTGCTAGGGAGATTCTGAGTTTGTTAGCCAGCGTGGCCAACGTATCGTCCTTGATTTCGAACGCCTCATGCACTTGTTTCACCATCATTAGGGAGTCGGAGAAGATGTGTATATCGGATGCGCCCAAGATGGAGAGTATTCTGAGCCTGTTGATGAGGGCTTCATACTCAGCGACGTTGTTGGTCTTGATGTCCTTGAATCTCAGAGAGATTTCGTGGACAACTCTGTCAGGTGACTCTATGACTATTCCTACTCCTGAGGAAGTTTTGCCAGCCGCTACGTCAACGTAAAAGGCGTACTTGATGTCGTATTCGTTGAGCTCGACTGCCTACTTGGTCATCCTTCCTGAGGCGTCCAAGCCTTGCATAACACTCTTGAGCGGCTAATTGGTCAGAACTGTTATTGGATACCCTTGGAAATACAGCCTTAGCTTTTGGGCCACTGAGGCAACGTCGAGAACCGCCTTCTTGACTGGAATGTACCTCGTTTCGGCGGGGAGAAGCGCCTTGCTCACGTAGTAGACAGGTCGGTTGGAGCCGTTCTGCGCCCTTCTATGGCCTTTTATGGCCTGTTCCGAGATCGCTTGATAGAGATAAAGTCGTTCCCCGCTGACAGGGGCGCTCAAGATTGGTTGGGAGCTAAAGTTGGTTTGTTAGCAACGCGAAGGCCTTGTCGCACTCGGCGACGACTAGAGTCTTGACGCCGATTTTTTAGCATTTGAAAGAATGGAGAGCACTTATCTGCGGAACGCGGGATGAATCGCCCGAGTGCGGCCATTTTGCCGTTGAATGCCTGGATCTCCTTGATCGTCTTTGGAGGATTTAAGTTGCGTATGGCCTCGATTTGTTTTGGGTTGGCTTCTATTCCTCTCTTCATGATCATGAAGTCGAGGAACTTTCCCGCTACAGCTCCAAAGACGCATTTGAGCGGATTGAGCCTTAAATTTCTCCGCCTTAGAGTTTCAAAGGTTTCTCGTAAGTTGGCCTTCTTGCTCTTGACGAGAACATCATCAACTTAGGCCTCTACATTTCTTCCCATTTGGTCTTTGAAGACAGCATCGACCATTCGCTGTTAGGTCGCTCCCGCATTCTTCAACCCCCTGCCTTGCATACGAAGACCGAGTTCGGGACCCATGTGGGGTATTTCACCTCCCTGATGAAGCCAGCTTTGAGCAGTCTCCGCAGCTCTTCCTCAAGGGCCATTTGTTTTTCTACGACAAGTGTCTTCTTCGTTGTTGTATTAGTCGTGCTTTGTGCTTGACGAGATGTGGTGCTCGGAGACCCTGGGGGACGCGGGCATGTCTTCCGGTCCCCATGCGAAGAGGTCTTGAAACTCTGAGGAGTGTGAGCAGCTTTTGAGCTTCCTGACTCGCTATGACACAACTCCTTACAATGGCCAAGTGTAACCAATGAAAGGGACTGCAGTATAGTGGCTCAAGTAATAAATATCGAATCCACGGGTCTCTAGAGTTAATATTACTCAGCTTCAGTTCATTATCTAGCAAACCAGATTAAGATGAAGAAACTAAAACTACTCTAACAAACTACAGTTAAAGTTAATCTAATTACAAGTTGGGAATTCACTTAGGTATGATTCCCCTAGCCACTAGCCAGATTAATGATTGATGATCTCTAACCTATTTCACTTTCATTCACAATGCGGAGAATCCTTAACTAAATCTTGAGTCTCGACTAAGGATCAATGCCCTCTTGAGTCGATTGCCTAAGGGACGTATCCTTCTCTAGAACACACCGATCAAGGCATTCTGAACTAGACTCCCTCTATCGAATGAGGTTCTCAATCGATACAAAGCAGTGAATCGACCCTCGACTAAAGCAATCGATCCAATACTATCAATCTATGGTGCTCTGTTGACCTAATCAGGTATTCGCTCTCATAGGATCAAAGCAGAATCAATAATCTCGACTAAAGCAGAATTGAATCATGAAAACATGCATAGATTGAATATGAACTCAAGATTATCAAGTAAGAGTACTCATACAATCATCCAATCAAACAAACATAGCTAGGGTTCCTCAAAACCTAAGTGAAGGGAAGTTACTCCATAGAGAAGAGAGACTGCAGTAAGAATCTTCAGATGATCAGTCTTCAAGTCCGGGCTTGTTCCTTGAGCTTCCAAGGCAAGAAATCCTCCAATTCCACTCTTAGAATGCCCTCAAATCGCCCACTCTCTCTTTGGTTCGTCCCTTGGGTGTTTGGGATCCAAAACCCAACTCTCCTTTCCTTTCGCTTGAATCTGCCTCAAAAACCCGATTCTGGGCAAAACACGGTCGAGGGCACGGCCGTGTTTTACTTTTGCTCGCCCGTGTTTTGCCCCAGCAGCCCTCACGACACGCCCGGCAGTAAAAATACTAGCGGGTGCCAGCTAAAACACGGCCGTGTTTTTTAGGGTAGTCTGCCCGTGTTTTTACTGCCGAACCTGTTCCCTATATTCAATGCTTCGTTTCTCCTCGTCCGGACTCCGAATCAGTCGCCGTTTGATCCCAGACGCTCGTAGTCTCGTCCTCTTTCTTTTCATGACAAGATTGCATGATTCTTTGTCCATAAGTGAGGTATAAATCCATTTCTTCAGGTCAGCCCGAGTTCTTCTCCCGAATCGCCAATTGATCTCTGATTGACTTGAAACTTGCGCCTATGCTTCACTTTATGTGCTAGGACCTGAAATGTGACAAAGGAACACAACCTAGCATAAAATAGGCCAAAGAACGATAATTCAAGCTCAAACAATCAAGAAACAAAGGGGAAAACATGTGCAAATATCGAGTCATCAAATCCCCCCACACTTAACCGTTTGCTTGTCCCCAAGCAAACCTAACTCAAACCAATGCAGCTCTCCAGACTCTATAGCAACATACAACCCCGATCGTCGGTAGAGGATTTCCTAGATCATATAGCAGCTTACGAGGTCAACTGGTCTTCTAAGACGTTCCCTATCTCTCTCAATGCGAGTACTAGACTCAAGCCAGGATCATGAGAAAAGTAGAAGTAAGACAGTCAGTTCATGGATAAAGGGACTCACACCATTCACAACCAAGGACTCGTTGTACCGGGGTGCTCTTTCACTTCATTTCACCATTGGAACCCCTTTTTCACTTTCATTTTATTTTCATTTTTCATTCACTTGCGGGGGTTCCAACTGCAGTCTTTTGCACGGTCGACCCTTATTAGTCGAGCAAGAGCAATTTCTGTACATCTGGCGCTCGCCAGAGTACTTCTTTTAACTCCTTTTCCTCAACTCGTGTGGAGGGTCAATGAAATTAAGGGGGGTCGGAAGCTCTATCCGTGCCCTTAAAAACACATCCTCGAGTAGGCAAACCGTTCAACGGGTGGAAGTTTTACTTGTACTAGAGACAGCTTAGCTTCACCTTGTAGGAGTACCCCACTAAGGATCACTAAAATCTCTTCCAAAACCCGATTTTGTGCAATGAACGGTGCCACACACGTTGGGCTTACCCCATGTTTAAGATTTAATGATTTCGACATGGAGGACCAACTGCTTCATTTTCACATGAGCACCCTGTTCGATACACGAGTCCATAACACAATCCAAACAGAGTCACCATTACCACATGAATTCAACGGTCTTAGCTCCACTAATTCACAAAATCAACTCACAGCAGAGAGCTAGATAGGAAAAATCTTATACTTCAACATCCTCCATAGTGCTACACTACTCCCTAGGTTGCACATTACTATAGAGACTGTCAATTCAAAGCATACTGAGCAGGCAATTTGCAAGGAAACACGTACTTGGAGCCCTCAAATTTAAAAATTTGGACAGTGGACTAGGCTCCAAGCACACAAACAGCCAAACATTCACCCGCATACATAATCGAACACCCCCCACACTTAAGCACGACATTGTCCTCAATGGAGGAAAGATAAGGAGGGTAGAACGAAGTTACCAGATCAAGGGTGAATGATGGTGGACGGGGCAGGCGGTGCATTCCAGGAGGAGAGAGTCAGAACACAAACACCACACAAAATCTCACAAAGGTTGAGTTATTGACTCTAAAATCAAATAACAAAACTGACTCAACCGAGGAGAAAAGAAAAGAAATGCAAACCGACTGGTTGGGTTGCCTCCCAACAAGCGCTTCTTTCACGTCGTGAGCCGGACGATGGCTCCTAAGTTTCGGTCCACCCCAAACCTCCTTGAAGTTGAGGTTCTCGTCATGAGGTGGAGTCTCAAGTCACGAGCATGTGTATGACGGTGATGGAAGCTCGTGCACTTGATGCAGATGAAGTCTCCACCCTCGAGACCTCTTCTTCTCTTCTCTCGTCTCATTGCCCCAAACCAGATATGACAGCATCGATTGGCCACCATCGCGTCCACCAAGAGGGACCGATGTCGATGTGGCCTTGGTCTGGCAAAGAGACACTGCAAATGGGTCCTTGCTAAGCAGTTCCTCGAAGTTTGGTGGAGATATCACATGTAACTCATGGCCGGTGCAAGCCTCTTCCACCTCAACTCCGTCCTCAGCCTGGACGCCAATTGCTTCTTCAACCTCCCTTTCTTCTTCATGTGGTATCACCCCTGGGAAATGATCAAGAACTCCTCTGCTTCACTTTCGTCATCCTCCACAACTTCTTTCTGCACCCTTTCTTGCTCTTCTTCTTCTAGCACGGATTGGAGAGCAAGTTGCCAAGCAATTTCTTTCATGAGATCTTCTTGCATCTCCTCACTCATGCCCGCCTCTTCAAAGCTCAGTTTGGGATGTGGGAAGGTGTGGTCGGCTACGATAGGACATTCCTGATCATGATCATCACGGGAGCTCTCCGTGACAACTTTGTGTGCTCCACAATGTCCTTGTAGCCTTCTTCTTCCTCCTCCTCTTCTAGTATGGTAGCAGAAGGGTGATCTGGAGCAGGTTGTGCACAAGATCGCTCAAGATCATCGACGCTCTTCTTAAGGCTCAGGAGGATCTCCTCTGTTTCACGATAGGCCTGGGTACAAAGATCCATCCTGAATGATCTCTCACTGTCTCGAGCAAACTGCTCCATGAGAAGCCTCAATCATAGTTTGGATCTGGTGTGGAGTGTAGCATGGCTCTGCAGAATGGCCCGTGAAGGCCGCCATGGGTAACTCCAGCTCCGATGGCCCTTCTGGTTGTGGGAGAAATTCTTCTTGATAATGATTGTTCTTGATATGCCCAGGGTCTGGTTGTTCTCCGTAGTAAGGGTTGGTACTGGAACCCGAATCCATAGTCTTCTCCTCCTTGATTGCTCCAGGGAGTCTCGGGTAATACCACTCGGATGGTGGTGGATACCCCCAATGATTGGAGAAGCCATGAGGATCCATGATTCAGATCTGCACCAAAAAAACAAAAACCCAAGTGAAAAGCAAGGGTGGAAAACAAAAGAAAAACGCTAAAGTAACAAACTTCTGCCTTTCCTAATAATCTAGAAAGTCCCCGGCAACGGCGCCAAAAACTTGACTCGCTATGACACAACTCCTAACAATGGCCAAGTGTAACCAATGAAAGGGACTGCAGTATAGTGGCTCAAGTAATAAATATCGAATCCACGGGTCTCTAGAGTTACTATTACTCAGCTTCAGTTCATTATCTAGCAAACCAGATTAATATGAAGAACTAAAACTACTCTAACAAACTACAGTTAAAGTTAATCAATACAGGTTGGGAACTCACTTAGGTATGATTCCCCCTAGCCACTAGCCAGACTAATGATTGATGATCTCTAACCTGTTTCACTTTCATTCACAATGCGGAGAATCCTTAACTAGACCTTGAGTCTCGACTAAAGGATCAAGGCCCTCTTGAGTCATTGCCTAGAGGGACGTATCCTTCTCTAGAACAACCGATCAAGGCGTTCTGAACTAGACTCCCTCTATCGAATGAGGTTCTCAATCGATACAAAGCAGTGAATCGACCCTCGACTAAAGCAATCGATCCAATACTATCAATCTATGGTGCTTTGTTAACCTAATCAGGTATTCGCTCTCATAGGATCAAAGCAGAATCAATAATCTCGACTAAAGTATAATTGAATCATGAAAACGTTCATAGATTGAATATGAACTCAAGATTATCAAGTAAGAGTACTCATACAATCATCCAATCAAACAAACATAGCTAGGGTTCCTCAAAACCTAAGTGAAGGAAGTTAATCCATAGAGAAGAGAGAGACTGCAATAAGAATCTTCAGATGATCAGTCTTCAAGTCCGGGTTTGTTCCTCGAGCTTCCAAGGCGAAGAAATCCTACAATTCCACTCTTAGAATGCCCTCAAATTGCCCTCTCTCTCTTTGGTTCGTCCCTTGGGTGTTTGGGATCCAAAATCCAGCTCTCCCTTTCCTTTGGCTTGAATCTGCCTCAAAAACCCGATTCTGGGCAAAACACGATCGAGGGCACGACCGTGTTTTACTTTTGCACGCCCGTGTTTTGCCCCCAGCAGCCCTAACGACACATCCTCGGCAGTAAAAACACTAGCGGGTGCCAGATAAAACACGGCCATCTTTTTAGGGTAGTCTACCTGTGTTTTTACTGCCGAACCTGTTCCCCTATATTCAATGCTTCGTTTCTCACTCGTCCGGACTCAAAACCAGTCTCCGTTTGATCCCAGACGCTCGTAGTCTCGTCCTATTTATTTTCATGACAAGCTTTCATGATTCTTTGTCCATAAAGTGAGGTAGAAATCCATTCTTCTTCAGGTCATGCCCGAGTTTCTTCTCCCGAATCGGCAATTGATCTCTGATTGTCTTGAAACTTGCGCCTATGCTTCACTTTATGTGCTAGGACCTGGAATGTAACAAAGGAACACAACCTAGCGTAAAATATGCCAAAGAATCGATAATGCAAGCTTAAACGATCAAGAAACAAAGGGGAAAACATGTGCAAATATCGAGTCATCACTTCTTCTGCGGCCAAGTGAGCCAAAATGCGAACTGTCCTGTTCAGCTGCTCTTCGTTTAAATGGACTACTACGTCAACCTCAACAGCTTCGGGGTGCGAACGTCTCCTCTTGCGTCGACGAGGTCAATTTTGAGGTGTTCAATGGTCGCTTGATAACATTCCTTTGCCTCCTTTAAGTTGCCTCGGACATGTCCAGTCTGTCCCTCACTAGGGAATTTTAGCATTTGGTGGCAGGTGGACGCGATTGCCTCAAATGAAGCAAGTAAACCACGTCCCAGGATGGAGTTGTACACCGAAGGACAATCCGCTACGTGGAATTCCACCTGTTTGGTCTTCGTGATCCCGCCCTTGCCTATGGTGACCCTGAGTGTGATCGACCCGAGGACGCAAACCTTCATTCCTGAGAACCCTACCAAACTGGTGTTGGAGGGATTGAGGTCTTGGATGCTCTTCTTCATGCCCTTGGGCGCTGAGTAGAAGAGGATGTCCGCGGAGCTCCCGTTATCTACAAGGGCTCGAGTGACCTTGAATTTGTCAGTTCTGAACGAGATGACTAAGGGATCCTCCGTATCCTCCATTTTGGCTAACTCGGACGGTAAGAAGGTGACGTCGGTTGGCACTCTACGTTGGACACTAAGGCAGTGGCTTATGCGGTCTCCTTCAGATCTCGGACGCTTCCTACCTCCTGCTATGGTTAAGATCTCCATTCCGTCGTCATCGTTGCGTGGGGGTCTGTAAGCGGGAGACTGCCTCTGAGGTGAGATGACCTTGTTTCTTGATGGCGACCTTGACCTTTCTTTTCGTGTCCTTCTCGCTTTATCCATTTCGGGGCTACGAGAGCCCTCCCGCATTTCCTGGGAATGGTCTCGATGAGGGCTTCGTGTTTCAAGGCGGCTTCGTAGGTTTCCTGAAGCCAAGTGTTTCAGGCTGCCTTTGAACTCTCTACACTCTGTGGTGTCAAGGGTAGTGATTTGGTGCCAGTCGCACCACTTCTTTCCTTCTTGCGGTTCTTGACCGGAGGACGCCTCCGGCTTTCTCCCGCTCCTTCGTCATTCTCTTCCTCTTTCTCGGTCACTGGAGTACACTTCCCTTTTGCCACCACGCTCTGTGTATCTGTTGCGATACGACTTTCGCTAGGGAGAGCGCCTTCCTCGTCGAGCGTCCACACGCTCTTGGGGATCGATCCTGGGGCGTCCTTGATGGCTTCGATCGTCGGTAGCTAATGCTTCCTCGAGCAAGATGGCTTGCCGTACCAGCTGGTCTAGGTCTGACCATGATGTTAACATAACTTTCTTTTTTTATCAGGGTCCTCTTGAGTTTGATGCTAGTCGTGGATATTCTGAGGTTTCCAGCGGCTACGACCGAGGAGATGCCATCTATTTCGCATGCGATCGCATTCCATCGGTCGTAAAACTCCGCAAGCGACTCCTCCTTCCTTTGTCTGCAATTTATGAGTGCCGAAACGGTGAGTTTGCGATGTCGCTGGGATACGAACTTCGTGGAGAAGAGCATCGCAAATTGTTCGAAATTCTCGATTACCCTTCCGGGGGGAGGTGTATCACGTCCGACACTGACCGCTAAAGGTGACGGGAAACACTCTGCACAAGTCAGAGTCCGACGCCTTAATGAGTTGCATCTTCAACATGAAGGCGCAAAGATGGTCTGTGGGATCTGACGTCCCGCTATACGTAGGTAGAGCGAGGGAAGAAGTTTGGCGGGACTGGAGTCTTGAATAACTCTCTTGATAGAGGGTTTTAGAGAACATTCGGGCTTTTGTTTTTTCCGTAGGTCGACCGTAGATGTTCCTCGACGAAGCTGAGGTCTACGTCTTCTGTTTCCGGTCCCCCGCTTTCTGTCCGAGCAGGGATGTCGAGGACTTGGGCGGCCTTCTGTTTCTCCTCGCGCGTTCTCCCTCTTGAACCCTCGGCAGGGTATTCCTTTGTCTTCAAGTGTTGGAGGATTTGTGAGAGGCTATCTTGCATACTTGCGATTTACAAGCCTTGACTTTTGACCACCTCCTCGAGATCAGACTCGTCTTCGACTCTCGGCGATAGGCCTCAGAGGGTGTGGTTCTCGGTCATCCCTTTGAGGGGAGTTTCAAAATGGTCTCCCATCTTTTCCGACGACGAAGTCCTGAGGCCCCACGGTGGGCGCCAAAATGTTTAGGCCTGATTCCTACCAGGCGGTTTTGTGGGACTTCACTGGCCTCGTGCGTTCTTCGATAGACGGGAAGCGACTTTCAAAACCCTGCAAGAAAGGTCCACATGGGGTGCCCTGGGACCTCCTCCGATGCCAAATTTAGAGAGAGAAGTGGATATGGAGTGATAAGAGAGAGAATATGATGGTTTCAAGTTACCATAAATGCTGCCCTCCGAGGGGTATTTATACTAACTCTAGTGGAGGCTCGGACATTTAATGGCATGTCGGGCGTCCTGAGATGCTTTTGGGTTCATTAAATGCACTGTCAGTACGGATCTCTGTCATTTGTACGGGAGAGGCTGAGGAGCCGTTGGTCCTGTTGTCGGGAGGTCTTTGTCAGACAGACCGCCCTCTGATGTTGGGAGGTCTTAGGATGGTGAAGCCTAAAGACCGCCTCAGGTCTCTGTTTTAGTCAACTACTGAGTCTAGCCTCGCTTGTTATGTGGGCTTTGTAACCATGGGCCTTAGGGCCCACGTATTTCAATACTTGGCCCAACAGTATATATACCAAATACAACTCATACTGACATTGTATACAAAATATACTAGAAATAAAAATTACCACTACCCACAATACAAACTTATATGACTTGCATTACAAATCAATAATACAAAGTATATAAACCAAATTATAAAAGTATATACAAATTAATGTTACAAAGTATACAAATCACATCATAAAAGTATACAAATAAGATTGATATTATATACAAGTATCCTAATTGTAAGATTTCAACTACTTACAATACAAACCATATTGTAAAGGTATATAAAATTAATATTACAAAGCATACAATCCATATAATAAAGTGGCAATGTATATCAAGCATATTAATAATACATAACACCGTTTACAATAAAAACTTATAGGACTTGCATGACAAACCAATAATACAAAGTATACAAACCAAATTATGAAGTATACAAATTAAGATTACAAAGTATACAAACCACATCATCGAAGTATACAAATGATACTAACATTGTACACAAAGCATACTAAGAGTACAATATATCACTTACTTACAATA
Organism: Linum tenue; assembly: GCA_946122785.1. Lineage (NCBI taxonomy): Eukaryota > Viridiplantae > Streptophyta > Magnoliopsida > Malpighiales > Linaceae > Linum > Linum tenue. The sequence goes on from CAMGYJ010000007.1 coordinate 27,896,835, forward strand.
CAAACGATATGACTTGCATCACAAATCAATACATAAAAAATATACAAATTAATATTACACAATATAAAAACTAAAATATAAAAAATACAAATCATATTGACATTATGTACAAAGATTACTAACAATACAAATTGGTAAGCTGAGATTTCAAATGATCATTCATTGGTTGGACGACAAAATGCAACGACGACTCTCTCTGCCTCCGTCGCCACCGAATGTCTCTCTCTCCATCCAAGTCCGACGATTGAAAATCCCTAGTCCGGCCACGGTTGGGGCTGAGTGAAAACATGGTGAAATGACATTAAAAGTCCTCGTTAACTAAAAATTTAAATGTACTGAATTCTATTTGGATTAGACAACGTAACTAGTTACCTGATCTCATCCCGTACGCCTACCCTTCGCAAGCAGGAAAGAAGGATTCGACAAAAGGTGAACATGAGCCATGAGTGTCTGCCGGAATGAGCGATATCTAAAATAACCATTCACTTCATTACCCTTTTGAATCTGAACTAATCGGGTGGATAAAAGTAGAATTTGAATTTGTTTTAATGGGTATGGGTAAAACTCGAAATCGAGTTTTATGAGTGATGGATGTGCATGATTTTCTCCCTATTCCATTAGACTTCGCCCGATTATACACATGTGTATGTATTTTGTTTGAAATTGATCGTTAACTAACTTTCTTTATTTTAGCAATTTATTATTTTAAATTTCCTTCATGTTCATGTAACGTCAATATATCTTTAAAATTGTTAACATGTTGATTGATGTTATAAAGAGAAACTAGCTCTTTACCCGTCCGTTGGACGGCGCATTCGTATTGGTGTTTTAGTTTTCGTTCTATTGTTTTTTTTATGATTTATGTATGTTAAACTATTATACATTGAATTATTAATCTAACTTACTTGATTTTAGGTATTGTTACACACTTTATATCTTTCGTTTCTTTATGAAATTTTGATTTTATTAAATGAGCTCTCGGTAGATCTTTTTTATTTATTTATAAGTTGTTATCGAACCCACAATTTAGAATATAAACATAAGATATTATTAATCTTTTAGCACATAATAGTGACAAAGAAGTTTAAAAAAATTAAAGGCAAAATACACTTGCATAGCCAAAACTTTCACGTTTGTGCCACTTATAGCCACGTTTGGCGAAATACCACTAATAGCCACTTCCGTCCGATTCTTTAACGCTGTTAACGTTAAGTGTGACTGGGCAAACGGAAAGACTTACGTGGCCTGCCTGCATTTTACACGTGGACATAATAATTAAAAAAAACAAAAAAAAATCCCTAATTTTACCCCACCCTTATTGCAGCCCTCCTTCTTCCCCACCGCCATCCCTCCTCCCTCCGTCACCACCCTCCCACCCCATCTTCCATTGTTGGTGACTCAAATCCCAGCAACCTTTCATCTCCCATCTCTCCCCCTAAACAAAAGAAATCCATTTCCATTGATTTGTTCATTTACTTAAAAATCTCCCAAAACCATCCATTTTTTCCATTAATTAACTCTTGTTCAATCCTCCCACCGCAACCCTCAATCTCTCTTTAGCTTCCACCACTGTCCTCCATTCTTCCCACCGCACCCTCAATCTCTCCGTTCACCAATCCTTTATACCCACAACGAATTAATCCAATCAACGACCTTCTGCCTTGCCGCATCATCAATGTAAGGACTGAAACCGTCGTAGACCTCCGACCGCCGCTACCCCGTATCGGATCTGCGTCAAAATTGGGGCTTTTTCAATTTTTGCTTTCCTGCTTGATTGAATGTTGGATTTAAAATTGGAGGGTTTCTATGTTGTATGAAGTGGGCTGAATTGATCGTTGAAGGTGGCGATACGGCTGCTCCTGCGGCCCTACATCTCCCTCAACTCCACCGCCGGGAGCTCCCCGTCATCAGCGTCCTCCACCTGCCTCAGATCTGGATTTCTCCACAGTGATAGGGAGGATATTTTAATTAGGGATTTTTTGTTCGATTGAGTTCGTGATTTGGGGATTTTTGAAGAAGAGGAGATGAAGTTGGGAAGAATAAGAAGAGAAGGGGAACAATCCATTTCCATCGGAGAGGTGATGGCATCAGAATCGGAGAAGCAGGCAAGAGGTTCATGATCCGGAGGAGTGGTGGGGGATTGCTGGTGGAGAAGAAGAGGGGTCTTGGAGAGTAGCAGAGGGATCTTCAAAAAATTCAAAGGGATCGGGGAATTAAGACATTTTCATCTCTTTTTCTTTCCTTTTTTTTTATTTTTTTATAATTTAATGTAGTAATTAAATAATTAAAATATCTGACGTATCACTATTTGCTTAGTTGTTGTTGACGTGGCTGATGATTTGGCGCCTCGTCAGCCGACCGTCAAATAAGTTGACGGAGTTATTAACACCGTCATAGTTTCTAACGCAAATGGCTATATTTGGCACACAACATCTTTCAAAAGTGGCTATTAGTGGTATTTCGCCAAAAGTGGCTATAAGTGGCACAAAGGTGAAAGTTTTGGCTATTCAAGTGTATTTTGCCAAAATTAAATAAGCAAATATGTTTCCATTAATAAAAAAATAAGCAAAGAGCTTTTCATTCTTCTCCCTTCTCGTACGTTGCTATATGATAATATATTATATCGCGCTCTAAATCCCACGAATATCGTACACTATCAGTTACTTGTGCAATTTTGGAAGGATGAGGAAACACATTAGCATCCACATCATCAATCTCCTACTTTCATTTAATTTATCTTCAAAATGTACTAGCATAACCAATCAAAAATAGAACTATTAGTTGTCACTATTTTATTAAAATGATATTTTTTAAGCAAACTAAATTGCATATAAACACAATTTATATTATAGAGAACTACATACCCCCTTCAAAAAAACAATGGTGTAATTTTTTTACCTAATAACAACATAGACGAATTGAAAAGTTGCATACTTAAATAAAACTCAACGCATTGTATCTTGTAAAATCTTCATTCATGAAAACAATTGATGCATCAGTCCAAATAGTTGTTGTTAAGAAAACGATCAGGCCAAAATTTAGTTTTAGTTAGGGATTCAATTAGGAAAACGTTCATGCTAAGGAAACAAACAAATGTGTAGAAATTGAAAGAACGTCGACATAGACAATTTAGAGACTATCACCATTATTTTCTTTCTCCTTCGCACCTTTATAAAACCACACATGTGTTCCCTTCTACTTATAACCCCCTGCTACGTTTTACTTACTGACCAAATCATAATCATATAGGTAGTAGCATGTCACTCATGAACATAATAAACAACCCTAACAACTCAGCTTTCCATTTTATCATCCACGGAATTGGGATGCAATAGGCAAGTAAAATGATCAATTATTCAACCAAAGTAGAGTTACTTTAAGTCCAAGCAATAAACCATTCCAATTGTCTATTACATGTTTACATAAAAGTATACAATATAGAGAACCATAAAACAACTAACTGAAAACCCAAGAGAAATACATTAATTGATTTGAGCATAGAATTTTACCATCAAGCCGTTGTAATCTGGAAGAAATTAAGAAACAAATGGAAAGAAGAGTTTAATATGGCCAGTCAACCGCAAACAACCACATATCTCTAGGGAAAAAAGACCAGTTGTCAACTACAAATTAAGGGTGAAGAGCGAGCAATGAGCAATCATCGACTTCATTCAATTCATCTTCGCAATGATAGGATGGACTTTTTTAGTCAATCGTCAAACATATGTTACAGATGTTCAATTGTATCATATCTAATTATTGTCTCATGTAACTTCACCCTCATATTCTCTTACAAAGAGTAAAAATTCAATATGCCTTACTATTTCATTTCCTGTATCTGTTTGAAAAAAAGTAGAGAAAAGAAATGCTAGAAATCTTAGGATTTTGAGGAAATAAGAAAAGAGGTTTGTTTGTTTTTATGTGGCTTGATCCAATTTCTTTATTTTCAATGTTGCACTTTATTTTTATAGAGATAATTTGTATGAGAAAAGGAATAGGAACAAACCAAAATGTTGCGTTCTGTGTTATTAACTTATTTTACGTTTTATTTATAATAATGACAATTTAAAGAGTAAACAAAAAATTATATAAGCAAGAATTAGAACTTGTCCACTATGGAAGGGTGAGAGCTGGCCATTTGTTGATATGACACTAATTAAATTCCTATAAGATTAAGTTATGATGATTTATAATTTTTTGAATTTTTTTATAAACTTTTAAGAATTCATACAAATATTGTGACATTTCACATACATATGAATTCTTGGATGTATTGTAGACAAATTTATTGTAAATACAACTTGCTTACTGTTACAAAATAGAAAATTCATATTTGATATTTTGATATTGAATTTTTTTTTATTATTGTCAACCAAATCACATGTGTTATTTTTTAAGATATATTGTATCTCGTCTTAAGGTATGAAGTTAAAGTTTGTCAAAACTCATACTTAAGTCATTTTGAAAACTTTGATGTATAATCCTCGACAATAACTCTAAATCCAAAAAGAAAATTTATTAAAATATTATTTATGACCTCAATTGAGCATGCTCAACCAAATCATCTAAAACAAATATTTTAATGTGAATTTATACCTAATTATAAAATATTGCACATGATTACTCTTCCTTTGAGAAATTTCAGGTAGAACATTAATATATGTTTTCATTTAATCGGGATGAATATAAATATTTTTAAGAAATTATTATTATTTTTCAATCAAGTTATATTCTGATAATTATTTTATTATATGAAATAATTATTTATATACAACTATTTTAACTGGTAGACACATATATATTATAAAGAAGTATAATAAGAGAAGGTTTAATATATAAATTCATATATTTAATTTTTCAAAGTCGATTGATTGTCAAACGCTTGATTTATCTCTTTGTGTCGTTATATTTTATTTAATATAAAAAGATATTATTATTTATGTGTGTATTTCTTTAAATTTTTCATCAAAATGTAACTTATTATTAAGTTTTGGTTAAAATGGGTAGATAATTTATTTGATAAGATTTAATTATATCTTTTTTGTTTAAACAAACCCGATATATGTTATTCTTTGTTTCCATCTTTATATTTTGTTTAATTGACAAAAATATTATTATTTATGCTTGTTTTTACTTACATTCTTAATGTAACTTATTATTAATGTTGAGTAAAAGTGAGCATAAATACTAAAAGAAGAGAGAGATAACTTCATAAATAGATCAATAATAAATTTTTGGACTTTGCTACGGTGACATGCCTGTTACGGTGACATGCACTTTTCGGTCGACCTCATATAGGATCAGGTCGACCTAATATGTTGTTTCAGTGTAAAAACAGTTTCATGGTGACTACTTTGGAGATTCATATCTTACAATTGGCTAGATGGAAATTGGAGATTAAAGGTTTGTTTTGAAACTGAAATGTCCATCTACACATTAAAGTACTTGGGAGCTCAATAGAAAGTCCAGAAGACCATTTTCGAACCTGACCAAAAGGCTATGCCAAAACTGGGAAACTGCCTGAAAATGGCCAAGTCTGGCAACGTGTTTGTCAAGCCTACTTTGGAGCACAATTTGAGAAGCATGGATGCGAGTCAAGTCCAGGGGCCTCTACCACATTAAATTAAGTATTTTTTTTATACAAAGGCAAGGCATTGGATGAAAGATTGAATATCTTTGAGGCTTCAAACAAAAGGGTCGAAGTTGCTACGAAGGCTGTTTTTCTGGCAGACTTTAAGCTGCCAGAAAAACAGCCTTCGTAGCTACTTCGAGCCTTTTGTTTGAAGCCCTACAGATATCCAATCTTTCATCCAATGCCTTGAATTTGTATAAAAACATACCTAATTTAACGTGGTAGAGGCTCCTGGACTCGACTCGCATTCATGCTTCTCGAATTGAGCTCCAAAATAGGCTTCACAAACACGTTTCCAGACTTAGCCATTTCCAGGCAGTTTCCCAGTTTTGGCATAGCCTTTTGATGAGGTTCAAAAATGGTCTTCTGAACTTCCTATCGAGCTCTCAATCACTTCAATATGTAGAGGGACACTCCAGCTTCAAAACAAGTCATTAGTCTTCAATTTCCATCTAGCCAATTGTATGATATGAATATCCAAAGTAGGCACCATGAACTGTTATTACACCGAAACAACAGATTAGGTCGACCTGATCCTATATGAGGTCGACCTGATCCTATATGAGGTCGACCTAATCCTAATTGAGGTCGACCGGAAAGTGCAAGTCACCGTGACATGCATGTCACCGTAGGTACACCCTAAATTTTTTTGGTAGTAAAAAAAAATGTCCACCTAGGCAACTTGTTATTTCTCCAAGTGCTTATGTGGCAAGAATTTATTATTGAATTGCCATAATATATAGTAAGTATAGATAGATAGATAGATAGATATAGATATAGATAGATAGATAGATTGTTATCCATGGTTAACTGTGGATACCCGAAATTTGATTGGGTATGAGTATGGTTTTGATATTCTACCTGATTGTTGTATAAGTATAAATATGAATAAATATGAACTATATTGTAAGGTAATGAATATGCACTATCCGGTCCAGCATCCATGTCCGGTCTGCCAGCCTGCCATGCAGGGGTGGACCTAGGGCAAGGGGGGGTTTCGTCCGACACCCCTCCTCCCGAAAATTTTGTGAAGCACCTCCATTTTTTCGGTACAAAATTTTTTAATTTGGGACTTCCGACACAGCACTAATAATTATAAGCGACACACCTTCATTATACAACAATAGTTTTAATGTTATAAAGTTATTCATCATAATTAGTAATTAACAATAATAACTAATAAGTAAAATCAAATAAGCATGCTTGTTTAAGTAACCCACAACCAAATTTAACTTGTCGATTTGTAGTTAATAGGTGAATTGCGTATATTTATGAGAGATTGTGGTTTGATTTTTGATTAATTTGGTAGAATTAGAGAAAAATACTAATGATATTACTTTAGGCATTTGTTTTTTCTAAAATTGTCGATTGGTAGATTGTAGTTTACTATATTTGATTGTAAACTAATTTATTTTTACTTTGATTTTAGACTTAGGTCGATTCTCTTTGGTTGAGTGACTAATTTATAAATGATTATGTAGTGGTGTATATTGAAAAAGGTTTGATTTGCAACATAAACGATGAATGTACTTTAAAAAAATTTCAGGATATGAAAAATAGTTATAATTCGTAGTAAACATGACGTTGTGAACTTATAAATGAATTTCCAGTAATTTCTATTAAATTATTTTATTTATCATAATTTTTTATCGACAACACCTCTCTTTAATAATTCTGGGTCCGCCACGAGTTCTATAACGGGTAGTTCAGTGCAGCTTCTTGGGCGACATAATGCCCCTGGCCAGAAAGCGGTACAAGGGAAAATTCTGAAGATTGTAGCTGGGAGCAAAGTTTGTGGCAGTCAAAGGACCAATTCTGAGTCTCCTCCATTTCCGATGCTTGCGTATTTTAAACGGTTCGGAGTCGGGGAAAAGATGCGAAAGGGCGATAGCATGTATAAGCATTTGGAAAGGAGAGGAAATGATGTAAGAAATCCAGTCCAAACCGTGTAGAGCGAAGATTGCGACTGTCCCAATCAATCGGTGGATTTAAACAAATGGCAATTGGTTTCTGCTCCTCACAGCCTTATCCTGGCCGGGTCAACTATACTTGGTTGAGAGTATCGGCAGCCAATGAAGCAAATGTATATGTAAAATAAGATGTGGCAAATGGATTGAATTTATAGATCTATTTATTTATGGAACTAATGAATTGATTGATTGATGAAATGGATTAAATAGGTTGGTAGACTGGATTCATGAATTTAAGAAGCATCTTTACAAAATTTATAAAAGTTAAACTACTAAAATGTTACAACGAATTATTTTAGGTATCAAAATGTAATTTTTAATGATATTTTCATTAGAAAATTAAAATTTATATATCAAAATGTGAAATTTAAACAATATAACTACTAAACTGCAATTTTACCAAATCTATGAGTCCACCAATCAAATTATATTTGGATGAAATAGATTGGGCTAAATTGGATATTTTTTTATTAATAGTTAAATTGAATATTAAGGAATGGATTTATTTGAATTGATAGTTAGGATACATTATCACCACCACTATGCAAAACAATATGTGCGGTTCAGGTCCATAATCTTATGATCAATAACCATACATCACTTACAACATCACTGCCACATCACCATTTATAGAATACCTCCAATCATTTCTCCTACAAATTTTAACCGGTTATACCTCTTTCATTTTAAGTCATAATTATTTTTTGCACAAATAAATAAGATAAATTTTCTTTAAAATAATATCCACTTTAATAGATTTTTGGAACAAAAAAGAAATTATGAGACATTTAGTACCAATCTAGATCATGGTGGTAATGTTTGGTACTACATGAAATCATACCACATGGTACTGAAGTGTACCATGATTGTATGAACATACCAGAGTGTATAATGGTTGTATACATGATAGTAGAAATATACGATCTGTTATTTACAACATTCATCATTGTGTACCACAAGTTTCACTCCTATACCAGGGTGGTACGGAGTTGTACGTTTTGGTCCTGTATTATTTTTTCCAGAAATTTGTAGATCTAATTGATCATGAAGATTGCGTTTCATCTCTGTAAAAATTTCAAAATTTGAGTTATACACAAAGGTGGTGACAAGGTAATAACGAGTGGTAAGTAATTTTTTCTATAAATATATATTGAGAATGAATGAATCACAACGAACTCGTTCAATATGTACGAATTTTTTTGAAATCCAAATTAGTACGAAGAAGATAAAAACCGATAAAAAAACTAGCGAAAATAAAAATAATCTTAAATTCTCATCTTTTAAATCTCATCTTTCTGGAACCTATTCAAATCTAAGTGTCCATATCTAATTATAGAGGGTTGCATAACCGAGATATGCACCTATCTTGAGCCTTGATTCCATTGTGTAACCTAGTGTGATAAATTGTTCCCAATCACAACTCGTGGTGGAGCTTAGGTAAGGGATGAAATACCGTTTCAGAGTTGCCCAAAGCAGGCCTTTTGAGTTCGACATTTCCAACACCTCTGCTTCTTGGACTTGTTGTAAACGACCAGCAAACCCTACTTTTATCTTCACATGCATGCTGCTGGTTTTATTCTACAAATGCAGCTCGCTTAGCCTAAGATAATCACATATATGGGGAATTATCATTATTTATTAGAGTAATTTCAAGTTGTTTTATCACCACTTGCTCTAAATTATTTCTTTTAAGAAATTTAACTCAGAGATGCAAGGGTTTAAAAATGCCAAAGTATAACTTCCTGTACGAATTCTCAAATGTGTCAAACGGATTATATCTCGCACTATTATTAACTAGGCAACTCTGCGTTCTTCACTTTTATTGACCGCATCAAGTCCGATTAGTTTCGTACCGGACCTGTACAAAATTAGTCGTTGTATGTCATCTTCATTCTCTTGAACAAAACTCGCGAGTGGCGGATCCATAAATTTTTTTATAGGGGTGTACTCTTTCAAAAATTAAATTGAAATAAAAGTTAAATAATTAAATTAAATAATTCATAAATCAGAAATATTTGACTAGTACAAAATAGACAATATTCTGAAAAAAAGAACATAAAATTGACTGAATGTCTACACTGCTCAATAAATGTATATCCTACTAGACAATAATTAATGAACTAATCACATATTCAATAACATTGTTTTTTATGTAACTCTAAGTTGAAAGACTCTTTCAACTCTTGCCGTGTAACCATAAAATTGATTATTATTAAGGATGAACCTTAATTATTAGTTTAATTGTTAGGTTTTGAAAATAGTTGGGATGAGGAACAATGTTTTTACTATTACATAGTGTTTAAAATAGAACAACAACTGAGTTGCAATCTAGAGAAATTTTTTTTTATAATAGTAGTGTGCTAAATTTGAATATCACATACTACTAGTTATATATTTTTAAGACTAATGTCTATTTTTTATCCAAACCTTTTTTAGATTCTTTTATATTATCCAAACATATTGAAATACTAAGAATTAGCCAAATGTTAACTTTCAGTTAACAATTTTGTTAGTAATATTAATTTGGCAACATGATACTGACTTGGAAGAGACACATGAAGATCAATATTGCAAAATTTTAGTATTTTAACTAAGAAAAGAGTTACAAAATTATTAAAGATAACGTAAAAGTGGCTAGCATTTTGGTGCATTATGAAAGATTTGGTTAATTAATAGGTTTGGATAATATAAAAGAATCTGAAAAAGGTTTGAATAAAAAATAGATATTACCCTATTTTTAATCCTATGCAAACAAATACCAAGGTAGGATAATCGTATTTTCATAATTTAATGGTGTCTCAGATTACCAATTATAATTTTTTTATTCATACAAAACTTTTACAAGAGGTTGGGTAATCGATTTCTCAAATTTTAAGAGTGTCCCGGGCCACCACTGCTTGCGAGCATCTTCTTCCAACATCCTCCTTCTGCATCCTCTCGTAGCAACCAGCCTACCTAACTGGATGATTTGTACTTTGAAAAGTTCAAATCAAACGCAAGAAAAGAATGTCATGAGGTAAGGGCAAGATTGGTGAACGATCTTACTCAGGGCCAGAGATTCCAAACTGAGAACAAGTCCAGAAAGAAAGCAACTCACGAGGAGCAAACTGCCAAACCGGCAGGCGACATTCGGCCGCCTCCGTTGTGGCCAGCTCGCCATCCGTTTTTTTAATTTCTTCACCGACAGCTAACAACACACTCTCCTCTTCCCATCCCAATTATAAATTACCCTCAAAACAGAGTTTAATTCTCTCAAATCTCAACTCTTCTTCTTCTTCATCATCATCATCTAATCACATCCCAAACATTTCGATTCACAGTCCCCTTGGCCGGCGATGTCAATCCAGTACCTGGGATTTCTTCTGCTACTCCTGCAGGGCGTTTTGGCCTGCGATCACGGCCCATTAGCAGCCGGCCGCCGCTCCCTGAAGCAGGCGGCGCCGAATGTGCCCCCGGCGGAGAGGCGGGAGGTGTACTCCAACGGCCGGCTGTTCGACATTACCCACCGGGTCAGCCCGACCCTGCCCACATGGGATTCGGCCCAAGGCCTGGGCCCGTTCCTGACGCTGGTGGCCAGCATCAAGAACGGATCCAATGTCAACGTGGCCCAGATCAAGCTCGTGGGTCACACCGGCACTCATATCGATGCCCCGGGTCATTTTTATGAGGAGTACTATAATGCTGGCTACGATATCGACTCCCTCGACTTGGATGTTCTCAACGGTAAAAATCATAGCATGTCTTGTTCACTATTTTAATGTCTCTAATCATATGTTTTTATTCCTAATAACTCGAATGGTTGGAATCGGATGCTCATATACATCTCTGCTTTCCTCTCACAGGTCCTGCGTTGTTGGTGGATGTTCCCAGGAACAGCAACATAACTGGTAAGTAACTGATTAAGCCAGTCAATGTGGTTAGTTGTTTCCACACAAATGTTTGGCTATGCTATCTATCTTGGATATTTGTTTCCTCAAATGATAACTAAGAGCTATATTCTTACATACAGCTGAAGTTATGAAGTCGTTGCAAATTCCAAAAGGAACGAGAAGGGTGCTATTCAGAACTCTAAATACCGATAGGTGAAAGCAAAAAAAAAAAAAAAAAGCTAGATATTTTCATTTATGTCTGATCAAATATAAAAATTGAAGATATTGAACGATTGGATCGTTTCATATAAATGTGGTTTCAGGCATCTTATGTTTCAAAAGGAGTTCGACACAAGCTTCGTTGCGTTCAAAGCAGATGGAGCAAAATGGCTGGTGGAGAACACGGATATCAAGTTTGTTGGTGAGTAATTAATTCTCAAATTAATCGTCCATAAGATAAAAACATATTAATCATAGGCATATGTGTGAATTCAGGTCTTGATTACTTATCTGTTGCCACATACGACGACGGCGGTTCATCTCACCTTACTTTCCTTAAAAATAGGGTAAGCTCTTTCGACTTTTCAATACATATTATTTACATGATTTACTCCATTAGTTTAGTTTATGCGAACATATTACTAATGGGCTAATTTGGGTTCATTACAAATGGTATAATAGGACATAATTCTGGTGGAAGGATTAAAATTGGACAACATTGAGGCTGGGCTTTATGATGTTCATTGCTTGCCCATGAGGTTGCTGGGTGCCGATGGATCGCCAGCTAGATGCATTCTCCTCAAATGATACTCCTAATTAAACACCTAATTAATTTAAGATTGTCAAATGTTGTTATTCTTTTTGTTTTTTGGTCTTTCCTTAATTGCTTTACATATGGGTGGTAATTGGATCGGTTTGAATCGCGGTCTGATGTTCGTACGTTTATTTTTTCCGTCATTTGTCCATGTTATTAAAATTCAAAAATCTAATGACAATTATTGATGATAGGGAACAAATATTAAGTGATGTTCTTATGCTAAGAGTAAGATGGTATATTATTATTTTTTTTATAAAAAGATGCACTGCATCTCAGGTTTCATCAAAATCAAATGGGGTTTGGAGAACTTCGTAATGACATACAAAATATAATAAGCAAAACAAAGATCAGAGGTTGAAACACCATGCAAACCATGAGGAAAATAATTCCCTCGACTAATAAGAAAGTTAACACATTTATTACCTTGTAAATATGTGACAGGGAAACATTCCACTTCTTGCTGAGAAGTGTCTGAAATCTTCAGATGACTTGATGTGTGACGATGATCATCACTATCCCGATTGTTGATAAGTTGCACTACACTTTTGGAATCAATATGGACCTGGACTCGACGCTAACCAAGATCACAACTCAACTATAGCCCTTCTACATTGCCTCTAAACTCTACTCATGTTATATAACAGATCTCGAGGTTCAAAGCAAATGCTGCTAATTAGCGCCCTATATGATCTCATATCAGGGTACCAACATTCGCGCGGCTATTTCATGGTGTATGGAGCCCACAGTGTTGAGAGACACCCACTCAGGAGGTGGTAGCTTCAATGAGGTCAACACCTCCATCTAGATGGGCGCACAACGCGAGAGAATGAGCCTATATATTTCCATGGTTGACTATACTACGTTAATCCAACCCCCTTTATATACCCAGATTGACGGGGTTTCACGGCCCCAGTTCACAACCGTGAACATTTGGCCCGGACCGTGATGTAGAGCAAGGACGCGCCGTTTTATTATGGTGCTTCACGGTCGAGCGACCATGAACTGATTTATGCCCGCGAGATGGACAAAACCTTTATGGACTCCTCGCTCTTCATGAGCCACGCCTTTTCTTCACGGTCTGGATGACCATGAACCTCTGGCAAATGCTACTGTTGCTCCCTTTTAACCGGTTTTCGCCCCTTTTCGTCCAATTTTCGTACCATGGGTTGATTTCACCTATTAGGATCTGAAACATGCTAAAACAACCACAAACTAGCGTAAAACCGAACCTCATGGAGTAAAAGTACCTCAAACATCTAAGGAAAAAGGGGTTAAAAAGTTTACAAATAGACTCGAATCACTCCCACACTTAGACGTTTGCTTGTCCCCATGCAAACCAATTCCATTCAAGGTAACATCTCAACCTAACAAGATAACTTGGGTACATATCAAAGGGCTCAAAGCGGGTGAATCTCAATGTCTATAGGGAGTCAACACATGAACTGTTACAAGCAATACCGACATCCATCACAAACGAAATTTGAATGCATTAAGAACGTGCAAACAAAAAGTTCTCACCTTGTTCACCAATCAATACTAGTCTCGACAAGACTACTCACCAACCGCAAGTAACCATGCATAGAGTTCAAGTCCAAGGAACAAACGAATGTGTGAAATAGGTCCTCACCGGGATAAAATATGAACATGCAAAACATGAATGAATCACTCACTCTCGAATAGTGGGGTCAGGAACATTTGGTGCAAAAGATGTGCACAATCATGAACACCCAGCCCTATCATCTCTTCACCATGGCGGAAACCTCTAAATGTTAGATTTCACAAGATGGTTGCCATCACTATCTTGTCTGGAGGTCTTAGACCCATGTTCAAATGACTGGCAATGGTCTTGGACATGGGGAAAATGAATTTTGGGTGGTGGCAAGCAAAGCATGAGGTTCTACACATTCAACATAAAACCAAAGGTTCCATGGTTTCAACTAGAACCTACCTACAATCAACGGCCACCAGCAACAGCCAAAAACCACACTTCCCTTCTTTCAAACCATCACCAACCACGAACTACATTCAAGCACACTTACTCGGCTAATCCTTCTATCCAAATTTCTATCTTAGTAGTGAAGGAGGTCGCTAAGCAATTAAGTGTTCAATGGCTTGAGTGCCACAAAACCCTTTTCGGAGCATAAACATCATCTTTTGTGAAAACTCTGCATCCTTTATTTACCCCATTTATTACCTCTTTTTCAATTCCTTTTTTTCTCTTTTTTTTTTTGAGGGGGGTATTAGAGAGCTAAACGCATGCCAATTTACGAACTCCCTCCAACACTACATTTCCATTTGTAGCAAGAATCATGCAAAATCCACCTATGTAGAACCTCAATTGAGTTCAAAATCGAGAACTCTGAGACCCAAGGATGACTCACAACAGTTTAGACACGAAGAAAGGGAAAATGGTCGTTCTATCAATCACCATTAAGCTCAAAAAGCAACAAGCTCCTAACAAGAGAACGACCCTAAAGTCACACGACACAAAGGGGTTGACTAGGGGATAAGATGTTTAGGGACAATCAACTTTTGGGTGTGTACTAATCCTATGCCTCCATCATACTCACTAGTGACAACTATGAATGTTACTCGCCATGTTAGGAGGGATCTATCACACATGAAAAAGACGATCGACACAAAACTAACATGACTACCTAATCACCCAATCATCTATTCCAATTTAAAAAATTTTGATGCATGGCAATTGCAATCAAGGAGTAATCAAGTCAAGACATCCATTCATTTGCACACATATGAGAACTAAACACTTGCACCAACCTAATGCAATTCTCAATCATCATAATAGGATGCACTCGATAACAAGCAATCAATTCAAGGTCAATGTCAATGTCAATAAACACAAGATTCTCCCATCAACCGACCACTTTGATCAAGTATTCACTCACAAAATCACATGCCAATCACAATTGACACACCCCCACACTTAAGCTCGACATTGTCCTCAGTGGAGAAAGAGGGTAGAGTGAAGAAGTTACCGAACCATTGGCAAGTGAAAGTTGGACAAGTTCCAGGGTAGATATTTGATCTTCAAAGAGAAGAAGTAAACACACAAAACACCCGCACATTATCGCTCAAGGTGAGGTTATTACACATAACGAATGTAGTCAAAAGGCGTTTCTACATAGAAGCGTTTTGGTGATATAGAAGCATAAAATCGAAAACTTTTAAGCTTTAAAGCGTAGGTTTTAACTATATTAGTTATAAAACTATGATTATGTGTAGAAGCGTTTAGGTGACCTAGAAGCGTAAAAGCATAAATTTTTAAGCTTTAAAACGCGATTTAGACTACATTGCACATAACAATATTCAACATCACGATTAAAGGAAAGAAAAGCTCACAATAGTACTTGTTCACACACTAAAGAAAAGAAAAATAACAAAGTTCAAAGTTTCAAGTGGAGAAGTGGGGCGAAAGAAATCGGTTCTGCCACATGTCTCACTCAGTTGACTACCTCCCTCGAGTCATGATCACTCATCGCCTTCGCACAAGACTCCCTGTCGTCGAGCCATCCGCTCCAGAAGAGTGTTGGATCTATCCAACCGTGTGCAGACCCCTGTGAACTGCTCCTCGAGGTGAGTGACTCGATCTTTGAGGTGGACTTCGAATGTTGAAGGACCGGCTTCAGTCGATGAAGATGATGGTGGTGGTGTAGGGTGTCGACGGGGGGGTTGGCGTGACTGAGCAGGTAGAACCTTTGCTGGATCGGGCTCTACCGGTGCAGGCACTACATGTAGCCTTAGTGCAGCCGAAGGTCGGAGTCCCTCAAGGTACTCCACTCCCCGCTCATGCCAAACCAACTTCATGTTATGCAAGGTCTCGACGGGAAAAGACTCTGTCCGGCCAATGATGGGCAACCCGTGGTGTCGACCCCAAAATATTGGGTAATCCTCGTTATGATGCCCCCAACGGCATCGTGTCTACCCGGTCTTGAACCAACACTCTCGAGAAGGTGGCAGTGACCACTGATCCCAGATGAAGTGGTGTTGTGGGTCGACTTAAGGTATGGAGGGAAATCAACCCCCTATTGGTGACCATGTGCCCTGACATAAGACTAGGGATCACTAAACAGGTGAGCAGCGTATGCAGGATCCTCCATGGGGTCCGGAACTTCACATCATTGGTATTGGAGTTCTGGAACTGGTGGTCTCGATGCTCTGGCCGGCAGATAGCATTGTATGCCTCCTGGTAGTGGACGTCTCTGGTGTACTCCCACTCTGTCATCGTCATAGCGGCGGTGTCAAGGCCCATGGGCTGAGCAAACCCATTATAGGTCAGCACGTGATGCTGCCTCCTAGAATAAACTCCACATATGGCTTGTTCCTTCTATTTCTTGGTATCTTGTGGATGAAGGTGGAGTAGAACTCCACACAGAGTTTTATGTAGATGAGCTCATCCATGCAGGATAGACTCTGCTCCTAGGGATGGATGAGAACCCCGGAAATCGTCGCCCGATACCCGAACATGGTGAACACATGTCCAGGTCCAAGAACCAGTGAGGTCCCACATCATTGTTCCTCCACTCCTCGAACCTATCCCCATACTTGTGATGATTCACCAAGTAGCCAATGTACGGGTGGTCGGTATCAACCATCCTACAAAAATATTTAAACCATACACCATATATGGAAACATCTCATCAATCTCAAATCGATGGGGAGAAAACGAACTCCCCCCCCCCCTCCGCCCCTCACACTTAGGATCCCACTATGATAATATGCCTTGTGGGCTTTTCACGGGATCAATTCCCACTCATTTAAGCTCAATTGTACACAAGGAACACCGATGCATGATTCTAGGTGATTCATAATTCAATCGACATAGCAAAATTGAACCTAAACCATGCATCAATGGCCACCAACCATCATTCGCAAAAGAGGATCAACATTCATTCATAAATTGCACTTTGTCGACATTTTTCTCAATTCAACACAAATTATACCCAATTCGAGCCCACCAAGGCTTAATTAATCTCAAAACCACTTCATTCATCATTCAAATAACATTAATCGACTAACCCCTTGCCCAATTTCAACATTCATTCATTAAATCACAAAATCCCGCTAACCTACAACCCTAATCCGATTCTCCAAAATTAACAAGGCCAAAGTTCAAAACAAACCTAGAGACTCAAGTAGGATCGAAGGGGAAGGAGTCTAAAAATACACTAAAATATGCATGGAGAGGCTCGTCGAAGCTTCATCGGAAACTCTCCGGAAGCTCGCTGGAAATCGCCTCGCTTGAAAAAAATCGAGCCACACAGCTCCCAAATTTCGGCAAAGGTGCGCCCGGACGAGGGAAGAGTGGGTCTAGTTTTGGTTTTAGATTTGGGTGGCCAGAAGTCACCAAAATCGACAAAAAGTGACGGTTGTCGCAGTTTTCCAGTGAAGATTTCAGATAATGCTGACGGAGGTGGCGACGTGAAGTGAAAAAGAAGGGTTCAGGACCCTTTATATAGCACGAGCCCGAGGTTCACGGACGGAGGTAGATTTTCACGGTCGACTCCCGGACAGTGAACACAGGCAAAAATGATGCATTTTAAAAATCTGGGACTGCCCTTTGTTCATGGTCTCCTCCTCATTATCACGGTCGGTTGACTGTGAGAATAGGGCTAAAACCATGAACTGGTGAAAAATATGGCATTTCTTAAAATTTCAAGACTCGATCTAATTAACCAATCCCCTAACTCGATCACCAATCAACTACTTGAACTCATCACTCAATCACAAAAAGAGAAACAAGGAAAAGAAAACAAACCTACGTTGGGTTGCCTCCCAACAAGCGCTAGGTTAACGTCGCTAGCTCGACATTGCGGATCTTTCATGCTTAAGAGCATGAGGCCTCCGAGAGTTGACCCGCTGCGGTCTCGGGGCGAGGCTTGTCACCTCCCATCTTAAACTCTAAAGGATGGCTTTCTTGACCGGGCACTTTTGCCTTACCCTTGTCCTTCTCTGGGGTAAAGGTGTGGCTCATCTTTGCATGCCATGCTTTCTTCTTCCTCCCTTCGAGTTTAGTACCCGCCTTAGGCTCCTGTTTCACATCATCCAAAGGAACAAAAGCACTAGTGGGGTTCGCCTTGAGTGGCTCACCTCCACTTCGAGACATACCCTTCGATTCGACTTCCTTAACATCATCCTTCTTACTCTTAGTGTCAATAGAAAAGGTAATTTTCTCCTCTCCATCTCTCAATATCAAAGTACCCTCATTAACATCAATTAATGCCTTGGCAGTGGCAAGGAAAGGTCATCCTAGTATGAAGGGCATATCCGCATCTTCACCAATATCCTAGATGATGAAATCCATCGGATAATAGAATGTGTCCACCCTCACTAGGACATCTTCCACAATACCCCTAACACAAATTACCGAATGGTCAGCCAAGGCAACACTCAACCTAGTGGGTTTTAATTCACCTATTTTCAATATCTTGTAAAGAATAAATGACATGACGTTAATGCTTGCTCCTAAATCCGCCAAGGAATTTTCTATATGGCATGCTCCAATGCAAAGAGGGATAGTGAAACTACCTGGATCTTGTTACTTTTTAGGCAACTTGTTATGGATGAAGGCCAAGCACTCCTCGCCCAAAGTGGCGGTGGTGAGGTCTTCAAGCTTGTGTTTCTTTGCAAGAATCCCTTTGAGGTATTTTGCATACCTTGGCATGTACGCCATTGCCTCGAAGAAATCATGGTAATGTTAAGCTTCTTAAGCATCTCCATGAACTTCCTACACTCTGCCTCCAATTGGTCCTATGCACCCTTCTAGGGAAAGTAAGAGGAGGCTTGTACTCGGGCACTTTTGGTGACGTCGATGATGCCTTCTTAGTCTCTCCTTGCCCCCTTCCATGCCTTCTTAATCATCGACCATTGGATGAGTCTTCTCTTCTTCGGTTACTTCTTAAGCAATAACTTTCGGAGTTACCTTCCCTCTACTTAAGAGATAGCATTGCAACCGGCGTTTTGATCTTTGGGGTGGACAATCGTTTGGGGAGGTAGAGCTCCCCTCGATCTTTCGGTGAGGATCCCGACAGGATTTCTAATTTGACTCTCCAAGTTTTGAAGGCTCGCTTGATGACTTCTTAGACTCACCTCAACCAAAGAAAACTTGTTTGTTGCTACATCCATGAATTGCTCAATCTTTTAAAACTTATGAGAACTTGTACTCACAAAGGTGGTAACTAGGTCTTCAAGTTTTTCAAACTTGTTGGGTTGTTGTTGTTGGTAACCTTGACCACCTTGCACTTGGAATGGTTGTTAGAAGTTCAAGCCTTGAAATTGTGACCTTTGTTGACTGAAAGGAGGCTTTGGTTGATAATTCCTCGTTGGTCCTAGGAAACCGAGGGATCTTGGATTGCTTGGGGAAGACCAAGCGAAGTTTGGATGGTTTCGCCACCCCTGGTTGTAAGTGTTGCTATAGGGGTTGTTGTTCCCCCAATCATTAACGATGAAGCTCACTTGCTCCTCGAGGGTTCTTGCTTCTTTTATCAATTGACACTCCAAAATCTCATGGTTGGTACTTGAACACCAATCACATGCCATCAACGGCTTCTTACCTTGCTTCTTATCTTCAAGAAGAGCATCAATCAACCGGTCAATCTTGGCGGAAAGTGGAGGACTCACTTTATTGGAGTGCACTCCTCTCTTGTCATCCCTTCCACCACTTCTCATCAAACCCCAATCATACCCTTTAGTCATCATATCTTCAAGCAATTGGGTTACTTCGGGTGGAGTCTTGTTCATCAACTTCCCTTGATATAGAGAGTCAATGAGAATCTTTTCTTCTTGGTGGAGACTGGTAGGGCAAAAGCGTATATGCCTTATTCTTATCTCGTAGTAATCCGGGAAGTCCAGGTATCATCTCTTAGGGACTGGTAGGGCTGGTAACCGGTTACGGTATACCGACGACGTCAAAATGGGGATCGACTACCGGTACCGATTTTTAACCGGTTAACTAGATAGCCGGTTACCGGTTACCACCGGTAATACCGAAAAAACCGAGAGGGCAGAAGATATCTACTCCCACCCAAATCCCCACCACATAATTCTTATCTCTATTTCTCTCTGCCTTCCTCCATTTTTCAACTCTCCGCCTTCTTTTCTATCCTCTAATCTCTTCTTCCTTTTCCTTCTCTCCCGAAAAATCATCCAATCCACCCAAATGACCAAGTCTCACGAGGTCACTGGACAAACTCCACAGTCCACAAACAGAGGCACAAACTACAACGGCGGTGAGGTGAGGGCGGTGAGGGTAAATCAACGACGGTGTCTCTTTCCCCCGGCTATTGATTTCTCCCAGATCGAGGCCAGAGAGTAATCGTGGACTAGAGAGGCGACATGCAATATGTTGGAGAAGAAGATGTCGGGAATCAGCTTATGGGTTCTCCACAACGGCGGCGACGGCAGAGGAAGAGGAGTGGAGAAAGGCGGTGGTTGTAGCGATGACGAACCCATCACTCTCTTCTGCTAGTAGCGACGACGAACCAGAGATTTGAGCAAATTCCAGATCTGGCGATGAATCGGTGGCAAGCCTGATGAACAAATCTCACAAGTAACGGGAGGTGGGTTTTCATTTAGATGCTGGGAAAGTGGGGAGGCTCAGGAACGGGAGGTGCGAAGAAGTTGTTTTTGAGGTGCGAAGATGCTGGTTGATTTAATCTGAAGGTTTGTGATGGGGAAAGAAAGCTGTTTTTTATTATTTGAAAGTGGAACAGTGAGATGATTTGGGGAGCTTGGTTTGTTGATGGATCCTCTCACGCATGCTTTCCTGGGTTGGGAGGGATCTTTTTTCTTGATTGAGAAACATGTAGAGAGAACAGGGGAGATATGCAGATAGATTGAGAAATAGAGGAGATGATTCACGTATCCGGTACATTCGGTATTACCGAATACCGCCGGTTATTAACCGGATAAAGGTCGGTATACCGAAAGGTAGTTATCCTCTACCGTATACCGATACCGCCGGTTACCGGTTCGGTTATCGGTTAAACCCTTAACCGACTAACCGTTTACCAGCCCTAGGGACTGGTACAACCTTAAATTATATCAATTTTATGAGCAAACTATAAGTGAAAATAGTTAATGAGACTAATTTCTAAAAGCAAAATAAAATAAACAAATTAGCTAAATGAAAACTGTCGGGAGAAATTTAGCGGAGAAAGCTCTGGGAGAAACACCAGGACTCACGACCTGTCCAATCCAGATTAATTCACATAATCTAATCAGTTTAATCCAATTGTCGACAACCAGGATATCTCTACTGTACTAGCTATCCCTATCGGGAATTACTATGTACTAAACAATTCAATCAAATACTACTTTCGTAGCTCAATGAGTTAATTATTTAGCCTGAAGACCGATATCCCAATCAAGACCGCATAGTACCTTATTTAATCCACTGTCGCTTCGATAAGTTACTATGTCACATGAAATAGGTTCAGTTATTAGGGTTTCACTATCACTAATAACCTAATTAACTACAAATCAATGTATTGGTGGCCAGTCAACACAAAGCATTAAGCGATTCCATGCAATAGAGATGGGAAGAAGAGAAATATGAATTAATCCATCAAATTAAGAAATAGCTACATCCTATGGTGTTTCCCACAAAAATTGGGGGTTTAGTTCATGACAAAATTAAAAGATATAATCATGTTCTTCATTATCATTAAACTAATAAAAACAAAAAAAAAAAGAATACTGAGATTTTTTTCCTCACTACCGCGATTGCTGCCGCAACAGCTACTTCTCTCCACTCGCGTTCGATAGCTCTCGCCCCGGCTAACAATTCTGCGATACGCTGCTTTATTCCCAGCTGTTCTCCGCTCGACAAGTCACTCCCTAGTTGCTTGCAAGCTCCAATTAATTTCGTCCCCAAAGAATTCCCCCCTCTTCAATTCCAAAAGCAATTCCGTCTCCACACCCAGGGAAAGGGGACCGGTTACTATGACAACACCTCTTTTATTGTTATTGTAACAACACTAGTCTCCAACCAATAGGAAGCTAGGGTTGTGATGACTTTTTATTAGATGAGTTGACCTAGTGTAAAATCAAAGCAGGGGTATAATTGTCATTATGAAAAATTTATTTAAATAATAATAAAAAAATAAAAAATAAAAAAATAATTTTTTTATTTTCGGTCCAAAATTTTGGTCGCCAGAATTCGGCCATCGGTCGCCGGAATCTGGTCGCCGGTCATCGGAATATGCTTTTTTGTCGCCGGAATATGCTATTTTATCATCGGAATATGCTCACTGTCGCCGGAATATGCTCACCGTGGTCGGAATATGCTTACCGGCGTCGGAATCTAGTCATCGGGGCCGGAATATGCCTATCGGCGCCGGAATCTACTCACTGATGGTCATCGGAGTTCGGTCAACGAACTTCGTTGACCGGTCAACGGTCAACGACCACCGGATGTTATGGTCTGCATTGTGAGATTTATGGTTTGGTTTCTCATATTTTTGTATGTCTTTTGTGGTTTGCTTTATCGTGTTTGTGGTTTGCATTAAGAAGTTTCTGGTTTGCTTTATCGTGTTTGTGGTTTGCATTGAGAAGTTTCTGGTTTGCTTTCAAAAACTTAGTGGTTTGCATTTAGGGGTTTTTGGTTTGTTTTAATATATTTGTGGTCTGTATTAGGACGTTTATGGTTTATTTTTGTGGTTTGTTTTACGGTGCTTGTGGTTTGCATTATGAGTTTTCTGGTGTGCTTTCGCAAATGTTGTGGTTTGCTTTGTGAGGTTTGTGGTTTGTTTTAGGGGATTTGTGGTACGCATTAGGAGGTTTATAGTTTGCATTAAGAAGTTTCTGGTGTGCTTTCGAAACTTTTGTGGTTTGCTTTGCAAGGTTTCTGGTTTGTTTTAATATATTTGTGGTTTGCTTTGCGAGGTTTCTGGTGTGTTTTAATAGATTTTTTGTTTGCATTAGGACGTTTCTTGTTTGTTTTTGTGGTTTGCTTTATTGTGTTTCTGGTGTGCTTTTGAAACTTTTGTGGCTTGCTTTGCGAAGTGTCTGGTTTGTTTTAATATGTTTATGGTCTGCATTAGGACGTTTTTGGTTTGCTTTACCGTGTTTTAATGATGCAATTAACAACGTAATTAGCTAAGCTAAGCTAGAGATGTTAAGTATCCGATCCAATTGCTTGAGACGGAAGTCATTGACTAATAATTTTCGAAAAATGGTCAGTGCTACTGGGAAAGCAATAGTGGTGCGACATGGCACCTGGCAAACTGGAACTCCTCTTCCAACACGACACGACAACAAACAATGAACCATTCCAAAAAAAAAAAACAATGAACCACCGGTCCCGTAGAAAATGGAAAAGCCGCCGTAGAAAAATTCACAAATGCTACCCGAACTTATTTTCGCTTACAATTCCAACCCTCCACGGCTCTGCCTCTGGTCAAAACGCCGGCCATTCAATCAATGTGAGGATTATAACAAACGGAGCACGGACGGACTCGATTCCTTTCCACCATTCTTTTCTTCTCCTCACCGTACTAATCACCACCACAATCTTCACCTTACCAAGAAAGGTTTATCATGGTGTCAGTATGTAGATAGGAAGGGAGTCCCACATAAAAGAGAATAGATAAACTAACATATTATGTTGATTTCTACCCCTGTAACAACAAGTAGAAGCCCCCAAATGACGCAATAAGACAGATAAACAACACATCAGGCAGTACAGATACCTCATGATGCTAACAGAGATGGAAATATATTAATTTGAATTTATCAAAGTGGTAGTTGATGTGGCAAAGCAATCAGTGAAACCACAACAAACGAGCATTGTTAGAAATAAACATGGATGCAAAATGGAAGCAACCAGACCAAGCACTTAGAACACTATACAAGATATTCCACATATATTACCTCCGAAGATAGATTGGACTTTTTCTCCTGGGTTGAAGAACTATCGAGTACTACTGGGAACTGAATGTCGGTTCTTGGCTCAATTGCATGATACAACCCGCCGACGCGCGTATCGGGACCGGGGCGGCGGTAGAGAGGGGCTTACAGCCATTGATTCTCGACGACTTGCGGTAGTAGAAGCAAAGCTTTTACAGTCCAGTTTCTCACCAGCAATGGAAAATCCTTTCTCGCCACCGGCCAAGAACAACAACCATCACAACGTACTCAAGTTCCTCAAAGCAGCTTCTTCAATCAACTTACACAACCCACCTTTCAGCCCGACCCGAGACGCTAACCACCACAACAACAATAAACAACAGCAGCCTTTCTCCGACTACAAAATACCGAACTACCAGGGGAATTAAAGAGGATTCTCCGACCCTATTTTCCTGTCGAGGGTTCCCCGAGAAGTGTGCGGCCGGTTCAAGTTTGGGGAGGCGGCAAAAGAGACGACGTCACCAAAGATCTCTTGCATCGGGAAAATCAAGCACAAGAAGTGCATCGGTAAGAAGACCACCGCGGTCATTCCCAAGCCGACAACGAAAGAGAAGAAACGTAGCAAGAAGTCTACGGCGACGAAGGAGCTGAAAACCCCGAAGGCGACACAGAGCCGGGTCGCCCGGGATCTGGAAGATATTCGGATCCGGGTCTTTTGAATTGGGCCCGTCGTCTGCTCCAGGGAGGAAGAGGAGATTGAACAACACTTCCGCGGCCGACAATTTATTTGTCTCGACGATCTGGGCGGGGAAAGGGGGACGGGGTGGGAGTTAGGTGACCAATTCGCAGAGCGGGAACGAGAGCGTGAGAGCGCCTAGTTTTGAAGAACTCAATATTTAGAGCGCGATAAGAGCGAAATATTATATTAATTAAATAATTCAATTTAGTCATTTTTCATAAGAAGAAAAACATAATAATATATTATAAAATAATAAGTAAACATAAAAAAAATAATACTTTATATATTAGATCTTTATCCCTTTATATTTCCTACCCTACGTTTTCCACTCCCCACCTCCACCTATCTCTGTAGCCTTCTGCTCTTCATCATATCATTCTCTCTCCCTCTCCCTCACACTGCAATCTGTCCTCAACAAAATCGATTGAAAAAAACCCCGATCCATATCAATCTCAACCTTCAAATCTCATATTACCCTTTTGTTTGTTCAATTTAAATCCCTTCTCGCTCTCTGGAGTGCGAAAATGTGACCGGCACAAGAAACGCCGGTGGCAGGGAGGACGTC
The DNA here is from genome assembly GCA_946122785.1 of Linum tenue. Classification (NCBI taxonomy): domain Eukaryota; kingdom Viridiplantae; phylum Streptophyta; class Magnoliopsida; order Malpighiales; family Linaceae; genus Linum; species Linum tenue. The sequence goes on from CAMGYJ010000007.1 coordinate 27,922,295, forward strand.
GCGAGCGACGCCAGGAGGAAAGTATACAGATCTGGTGGAGGAGGATTCGAGTTTTGACAAACAGAGGCAGAGAGGAGACTCAGAGTCCTTCCGGTGGCGGTTAAATACCACTTCCACCGCTGCCCAGTCTATTTAAATCAGCTTTAAGTTTTGGCTTCATCTTTCTCATTACCATTCCATTTTTTGTTGCATGCACCACTATATCAACTGACTTCAGTCCTTCAATCGGTAGTCGGCATGAGTTTGAAGAAGGGCTTTAAATACGTCCGGGTGGAGATCCCAACCGACAATTTCACCACTTAAAATTGAAGTTAGTGTTGATTGGAAAGGGAGGGCAGAGGAATAACATGAGTTCTTGAAAAAACCGCGCTCTCAAAATAATAGTTCGCGCTCTCAGAAAACAAAATTCGCGACTTTTCAGCGCTTTCCAGAAAATCCGGGCTTTGACGGATCAGAGCGGGAACGTGAAGGGAAAGTGGACGAATTGGGTGACCTAAGGTGGGAGGGCTAAATTAATTTAATTATTATTTTATTAAATTTTAGCTAAATTTATCTTTATACCCTTAATGATTCATGTTGTTAGTATAACAACACTAAGGGTGTTGTTATACTATCCGCTCCCCAGGGAAAGGGAATTAATTCCCTTCAATTTGTGCCGGCCCTCACATTGATTGGGCTTGAGCCCAATTAATTAGGTTTTGCTTCAGAAGAGTTCAAGTCCCGGTCTTTTTAAGGCTCAAGTTAGGGTGCATAACCAAATGTGTATCCTTCCTTTAGAAAATCCAGATCTAAAGATAGAGAATTAAAGGTCATTTTTATTTTCACTAGCTTTCTTAATTGACTCATATCTTTTTCGTTTTAACTCGGATTTTAATTTTTTTTTGCACAGATGGAACAAGTTCATCGTGCTCTACAAAATGATATCAATTTTCAATATTTTTTGAGGAAAAAAAAAATTCTGGCCTCTCGGTACCAACTGCATAGCAGATGGTATCTTCTTCGTTTTTAATTCGTTTTTGAAAACGTTTGCACAGCAGGGACGAGTGCATCATGATCTACTGGATCTACAAATTTCTGGGTGAACAAAATACAAGACAAAAAAATACCACACAATACCATACAATACCACCATGGTACGGGGTGGTATCTTATGGTATACAATGTTAAAAGTCGTAAATGACAATTAATATACTTCTACTATCATGTATTCAACCATCTTACAGTTTTGGTTTGTGTCATACCACCATGGTACGCTTTTCAAACCATAGGTATGCTCTTATTTCAATACCAATCAATACCATATGGTATAGACTGGTAAAAAATGGCTCAATTTTTTTTGTTCGAAAAATATATCAAAGTGGATATCATTTTGAAGAGCACAATTAATAAAATCTAACTGTGCAAAAAGAATTAAATTTCGACTTAAAATGAGTGAAAAATCGTCCGTCAAAGATTAAGGAGGGGACAATTAAAGGCTTTCCAGGAGAGAGAGAGGATGCTGATGTCATGCTGATGTGGATGGATTACTCATAGTTACTCACCATAAGGTTACTGACCTGATCCGTTCCCATCTTTTAAACCTTAGTACTTTAGTTCATCCGTTACTCTTTCTCGTGGACTGAAGAAAGCCATGCAAAACCGGTTTGGTTATGAGCTTTTCACCCTTTGCCTGTGCATTCATATTTTCTTATTTCCTTGTCCTGAAACACACCAAATCTCTAACACCGAATGGTAATGGCTTTGCAACCATTTCATCGTCAATTGGTCTTCAAACAAGTATTATATGTCTCAAACATATCATGGAATAATCACATTAAGCACATAATATCAATATATTTTCGACAATTATCACAACCCCACACTCAATACTTGCTTGTCCCTAAGCAACAACTTGAACAAGAGAACAATAATTGAAGAAAACACATCACAGACCACACAGTGACGACCTTGCTGAAAACACAAAACACAAGACCCACGTCACACAGAACACAACATCAACAACATAAATTTATCCTTGTACCTGTGACAATCAGTAGCCTCTTTCTCAATGGATGAGTTGAGCTTTAATGATCATACATTTCACCCCACACTCAAGGTCTTGCAACCTTTTACCATTGACTGACTCAAATCCACAAAAAACTCAATTAACAAACACTCAATTCATATCGTCGGTAGTGGGTGGTTAACAACTTATGGTGCAACAGTTATTAGGAGAATCTAACCATATTAGTGAGGTGCATATCTCGTGAGGACAATCTGGCTTACTCACACCAATCATAAGCAATTAATTAAGCATGAGTCTCAAAAACAAATGGGGGAAGCTTTTAGCAAACTTGTCGAATGGATGCAAATAAGCACGGTATCTAAACATGTTGAATGGTCAATGTTCTCCACCTAACCACTTCACCAAAAGTCATTACACTATCCTCATAAAATAGAATGTTGCTAATGGATTTTGCTAATTCAAAACACATCAAGTCGGTCAAAACATTAAACTCATTGTAAAAAACTTTGCAATTCAACACTAGTGGGGTGATTTTGATGATTTCATTCTTGCACAAACTCAATTCACACGCATCAAGGTCATTTACATCATGTTACCACAAGAGTACAAGGTTTTGTTTTTAATTTTCTGATTTTTAGGTATTTTTAGCCATTAGGTTAGCACAAGCAAACTGCATCAGCACAGGTAGACTGCATGCAGTTTGGGTGTGCACAGCCAAATGACAGTTTTTCTGTTTTGTTTTTTTACTGACCACATGACAAATCGCATGAAAAAGGAACAAACAAACACTAAGACTCGCCACCCCACACTCAGGATGGAATAATGTCCCTAATGTTCAACTCCTAATCTAAACATGCACGGGTTTGACACAAGTAAAAAGAAAAATAAAGAAAAAAGAAAACTTACCTTGGGCTGCCTCCCAAGAAGCGGTTGTTTAACGTCCTCAGCCTGACGTTCATGGAGCTTTCAACCAATAGGTATGGAAAGGTATCCAGAATACCCTCCCGAGCAATGATATAACGCATACCCTCCATCCAACATGTGAGTCACCTCTGCGGGGCCAGGTGTGCGAAAATTTGGTATGACCTTCTTAGGTGACATGTTGGATCCTTTAGTGAGGCGTAGGTGGTATTGCAGCGTCTCAAGCAACTACTCTTCCTGTTTCAATGTCAGTGAAGAAGGAATAGTAACAGGAAGATTGAAATCCTTACCCAAATATTTGTACTTGAGATGACCTGGCAAGGATTTCTGTCCTTACTTCGATTTCAGAATCTGAGTAAATAGGATATGTGATCATTCCTGGGGTGGTCCACTATCACAAGTAGATGAATTTTTCTTTTCTCGAGCTTCACTTTCAAAGTCATCAAATGCATCGTGATTATGATCAACTTGAAAGGTAGTAAAAATTTCCTCCTCCTTACCTACTCGGAATGTCAACTTGCCTCTCCCGGCGTTGATGAGTGCATCGCTAGTGGCTAGAAAAGGTCTACCAAGAATGAGAGGCACTCCCCGATCATCTTCCATCTCCAGAATTACAAAATCCGTTGGGAGAATAAACTTTCCCACCTTCACCAATACATTTTCCACCACTCCTTTTTGAATTTTCACTGATCGATCAGCCAATTGGAGAGTGATCCGAGTAGGCTTAAGAACATCTCCCAATCCCAATTTCTTGTAGACCGATTATGTCATTAAATTAATTCCTGCTCCAAGATCACAAAGTGATTTATCGAACTCTCTACCTCCAATGACACATGGAATGGTGAAGCTTCCTGGATCATCCCTCTTTTCTGGTAGTTTATTTTGAATCACAATACTACATTCAGAAGTAAGGGTTACCTTCTCTAGATCAGCCCATTTGCGCTTCTTTGTCAGCAACTCCCTTAAGAATTTAGCATATGTAGGCATCTATTCAAGTGCCTCCGCCAACGGTATGTTGATATGAAGTTGCTTGAAGATATTCACAAATTTCTTGAAGTTTGGGTCTTCCATGGGCTTCATTAACCTTTGAGGGAATGGTGCGGGAGGTTCATAAGGCTTTACCTCTTCATTCTTGAACATTTCCACTTTTGGATGTGCACAGGCATAATGCTCATGCACAGGCAGATTGCATGCAGTTTGCCTATGCAAGTAAGATTTTTCAGCTTTTGCACTTTCTTCATCCTCTACCTCTGCAGCTCCTTCTTTTTCTGATTTCATTGACTTCCTCGAACTCTCTGGATCCTCCAAGGCCTTTCCACTCCTCAATGTGACAACTACAACCATGGCGTCCTTCAGATTTTTCTCAGTACTTGCTGGTAAAGTCCCCGGAATCCTACCCTGAACATCTGCCAAAGTTTGAGCCATCTGTCCCATCTGCCTCTCCATAGCTAGCATAGATGATTGTAAATTATTGTTGATGGCTAGTTGTTGAGTGACAAACTGATCTAGAGCCTTCATATTATTGTCGGTTTTTTGCATGTGAGCCAGAATCAACTCCTCCAGCTGGGGCTTCTTCTTAGGTTGAGGCTGATGCTGGTGTGAACCAGGAGGTGGAACTTTTCGGACACCAACTGTATTATTGTTCGACCATGACAAATTGGGGTGATGTCTCCATTGAGGGTTGTATGTATTTGAATACATACCACCCTGGCCTTGACTTCGCGGATTATTGATATATCGGACATCTTCCAAATGAGCAGCTCTCAGTGGACACATATCCCTATGATGAGTACCCTCGCAAAGCTCTTATAAAGCAACCTTCTCTTGTCTACCAAGAGCAATTTTGGCCAACGTTCGTTCGAGTGCATCAAACTTGCAATCCAGTTTAGCATCCAACTTGGCTTCGAGACTTGTAACTCTGTCAACTTCATGAAAGCCTCCTCTTCTTCGAATACTGGTCTCACTACCCCAATCAGTGGCTTCTGAATAGATCTTCTCTGCCAATTTATATGTTGTTGGTGCCTCCATCCTTATGAAACAATTTCGAGAAGCATTATTTAGGGCATCCCGAAACACCCTTCTGATTCCATTAAAGAAAATAATGATCACGTTCCCATCTTCTAGACCGTGGCTTGGGCATCTTATCAAAAGCCCCTTGTAGCGCTCCCATGCCTCAGTCAGACTCTCATCATTTGCCTGCTTAAAAGTAACAATCTCTTCTTGCCTCTTCATTGCCAAGGCAGGTGGGAAGTACTTATCCAGAAAGGCCTTCTCAAGTTGAGCCCTGGTCGTGATGGAACGAGGTGTCAAGTTCTGGAACCAGTATGATGCATTCCCTATCAGAGAGAACGAGAACATACGTATGCGGATTGCATCATCAGATACTGTGGTGCTCTTCATGGTATCACATATGCTCACGAACCGGCAAAGATGGTCGTGAGGGTCCTCATGGCTAGCCCTGAAGAAGGTATACCTGTTGGTAATCATGTTGATGAATGATGGGGTAATCTCCATATCGGCATTCTCAGCAGGAATGACAACACCTGAAGCTCGGGCTCCAGTCGTATGATTAAATGATCCTTGATCGAACGATCTTCTACCATGATGACAGGCTCGATGACGCTTGGTGATGGTGATGTTGGTGGTGTAGGTATGACAGGTGATGAAGCTTGCCCTCTATGTTGACGATTATGGGTTACAGAAGGCCTAGGAGTTGTGTTTGGATGCTTCCCTAACTTGACCTGCTTCTTGTTCTGACAGGAGGTCTTCTCGATCTCCGGATCTAGTGGCAGTAAATTTTCGGTCGTCCTCCTAGGCATGCATGAAGAGGATAAATCTGAAAACACACCTGCGCACTAACACCCATATCAAAACAGTTCACTCACTAAAATCAACAAAAATAAGGTATGGCAGTCCCCGACAACGCCGCCAAAAACTTGGTAGGGCAAAAGCGTATATGCCTTAATCTTATCTCGTAGTAATCCGGAAAGTCCGGGTATCGTCTCTTAGGTACAGGTACAACCTTAAATTATATCAATTTTATGAGCAAACTATAAGTGAAAATAGTTTAATGAAACTAATTTTTAAAAGAAAAATAAAATAAACAAATTAACTAAATGAAAACTGCCAGGAGAAATTCAATGGAGAAAGCTCTGGGAGAAACACAAGGATTCACTACGTATCCTATACATATTAATTCATATAATCTAATAAGTTTAATCCAATTCTCTACAGCCAGAATATCTCTACTGTGCTAGCTATCCCTGTCGGGAATTATTACGTACTAAACAATTAAATCAAATCCTACTGTCGTAGCTCAATGAGTTAATTATTTAGCCTGAAGACCGATATCCCAATCAAGACCGCATAGTACCTTATTTAATCCACTGTCGCTTCGATAAGTTACTATGTCACATGAAATAGGTTCATTTATTAGGGTTTTACTATCGCTAATAACCTAATTAACTACAAAGCATAAAGCGATTCCATGCAATAGAGATTGGAAAAAGAGAAATATGAATAATCCATCAAATCAAGAAATAGCTACATCCTCTAATGTTTCCCCCAGAAATTGGGAGTTTAGTTCATGACAAAATCAGAAGATATGATCATGTTCTTAATCATCATTAAACTAATAAAAGCAAAAGAAAAAGAATACTGAAATTTTCTTCCTCGCTGCTCGCGATTGCCGCAACAGCTGCTTCTCTTCACTCGCGTTCGATAGCTCTCACCCAGGCCAACGATTCTGCGCGACGCTGCTTTATTTCTAGCTGTTCTCCGCTCGACCAGTCCCTCCCAAGTTGCTTGCAAGCTCCAATTAATTCCGTCCCCAAAGAATTCCCCCCTCTTCAATTCCGAAAGCAATTCTGTCTCCACACCTAGGGAATTTCCCTTCAATTTGTGCCGGCCCTCACATTGATTGGGCTTGAGCCCAATTAATTAGGTTTTGCTTCAGAAGAGTTCAAGTCCCGATCTTTTAAACCTTAGTACTTTAGTTCATCCGTTACTCTTTCTCGTGGGCTGAAGAAAGCCATGCAAAACCAGTTTGGTTATGAACTTTTTTACCCTTTGCCTGTGCATCCATATTTTCTTATTTCCTTGTCCTGAAACACACCAAATCTCTAACATCGAATGGTAATGGCTTTGCAACCATTTCATCGTCAATTGGTCTGTAAACAAGTATTATATGTCTCAAACATATCATAAAATAATCACATTAAGCACATAATATCAATATATTTTGGACAATTGTCAGAGACCGCCGTAAAAGGTCTCAATACGAAACTGCTCCTAAAACCCGTGATTTGGGCATTGGAGGAAAAAGTCAAAGTAGCTCTCCCACGCGTCCCTCAATGTCTCATCCTCCTCTTGGGAGAAATGGGTGATCTTCTTATGCCATCCGTCGTCTTAGAAGGTGGACAATATCGGGCCATAAACTTGTTGAGCAAGTCGTCCCATGAGGTAATCGAGAGAGGTGGTCTATTGTTGAGCCACCTGAGCGCATCCCCCACTAAAGAGTAGGGGCATAGCCTCAAATTCAAAGCATCTTCAGGAACCCCATTGATCTTCAAACTTCTCGCAATCTCGATGAACCTCTGAACATGCTCCGTCGGAGACTCATCTTTAAGCCCATGGAATTGCACATTGTTTTGGATCATTATGACAAGGTCGGGCTTGATCTTAAAATTGTTGGCAGCCACGGGTGGATGCAAAATGGTTAGTTGAATGTCTGCCACCCGTGAAGCCATGTAGTAGCCCATGGTCCTCGATTCCTCAGCTCCCTCTTGAGCATTTTGATTAGCCGCCATCTCGGCTTCACTTCCTTCCTCTTCCTCCGATTGAAACTCTTCCTCAACTACAACTTCTTCCACTTCGGGAACAACTTGTGGTTGTGCCCTCTCTCTAATCCTTCTTCTTGCTTCTGCAAGCTCTCTCTCATGAGCCAAGAGTCGGAGAGTGCGATTGAGGTTCTCGTCTAGTGGCGCAAAAGGTGTCAAATTACTCCAGGTCATACACCCTCCTGCACACACTTCAAAGAAACACAACTCGTCTACAAGCAAGATTCACAATCACAAAACAAAAAGTAAACGCTAGATTAACACCAAACAATCTTTTCAAAATAACAGACCGAAAGGTCCCCGACAAGGGTGCCAAAAACTTGACTCATCCCGAATACCACAATAAAAGTCTCAATTGAGGCCCAAGTATAAACTTTAACTGGGTGTAATGTAGCGCAAATATGTTTTAAAAGTCAAACTCGGGTCGGTCCATGTACTCATACTTCAATTGTTTGAAACATTATCTAGAAAATGGTTTTGGTTAAAACTACGATTTATAACTAAAATGATTGGAAAAGTATATGATCTGAATACTAATTGAGAAGGCTTCACCCGGGTGTTGCTCCCCTAGCTAACAATCATGATTTGTCAGATCGAATGCAAATGTGTGGTAAAGGCGGTTGTAAATAGTAGGAAAGTGCAACAAGTGAACAACCGTCAATCTCTCAGTCAGTAAGCCAAGGGGTTTCAAATCAAGGTACCCAGGTAGCTCTCTTGGTCCTAATCGACTAAGGGATGCTTAGACTTCACCCCCGAACCAAAGTTTAGATGACCAAATTACAAACTACACAAGGTGTTAATACGTATTAAGAGGTTTTTTCTAATTCAACCTAGGTAGGTGACCCAATTGGCCAGGGAATTCTAGCTTTTACAAGCCTCTTAACAATAAGGGAATTTCCCTCTACCTAGGTCAAAATGGCATAAGAATTGGAAATGCAAAAACACAACACAATCTTTATGAAAATACCTCATAACTTGTATTAAAACACAACCACACAAAAGTCATTCAATTCATACAAGCATTCACATAATTTTAGCTAGGGTTTACAAACCCCCCCCCCCCAAGTGAAAGAAAAGTCTACTCCATGCTAAGTAGAGGGAATACACAAGGGAGAAGATAGAAAACCATCTTGGATATGTTTGCCTTCTTCTTAGTGGTGTGGAGATCAACCTTGGAGGAAGAAATTCCCAAAACTTTGCTCTTGGATGAAACCCTAACTTCTCCCCTTCTCTTGTTCGTCACTTTCTCACTCTAGAAATCTGAAGAAGAAGAAGAAGAAGAAGAAGTCTCTCTCAATAGGTTCTCCTCCCTTTTTTCTTTCAGTCGAACCCCTTTATATACCCAAATTGACGGTGTTTCACGGTCCCAGTTCACGGCCGTGAACATTTGGCTCAGACCGTGATGTCGAGCAAAGACGCGTCGTTTCATTAAGGTGCTTCACGGTCTGTAGATGGTCCTCACGGTCGAGCGACTATGAACTGCTTTATGCCCGCGAGATGGACAAAACCCTTATGGACTCTTCGCTCTTCACGACCCACGCCTTTTCTTCACAGTCTAGATGACCGTGAACCTTAGGTCTCCACCGTGAACAGCTGTTGTTGCTCCCTTTTGATCGGTTTCCGCCCCTTTTCGTCCAACTTTGTTCCATGGGTTGATTTCACCTGCTAGGATCTGAAACATACTAAAAACAACCACAACCTAGCATAAAACCGAACCTCACGAAGTAAAAGTACCACAAACATCTAAGGAAAAGGGGGTTAAAAGTGTACAAATAGACCTGAATCACTAAGCACAATGCATATAGTAACACACTATAGAATCATAATCGCCGATAATATAGGATAATTCATACTAGATAAACAACAATGATCATCATATGGACATTGAAAACCAAATATCCATGCATACATAATAAGCATCACAATTCATAAGCATTAACACAAGCATGACATGAAATCATAGCATCAAGGATGATTGGACCCAAATGGATGACCATCAAGAATCAAATCTCTCGATGCTGATTTTGGTGGATTCCTTAGATTCACTAGAGGAGGAGAAAGAACCACTAGTCTAATAATCGGAAATGGAGCACTCATAATTGGGCTCTTTCTGGCTTAGTTTTAGGAATCACTTTGTCCCTCTCTCTCTCTCTCTCTCTCTCTCTCTCTCTCTCTCTCTCTCTCTCTCTCTCTCTCAAGATATGCAGAACCAAATTGTTTTTGGGTTCCATTGAAATTTTTTGTTTTGGAAAATCTTGGAGTGAATTAATTTGTGGTTCCATGGTTGCTTTGCCAAAGAGTTTGGGGAGATTGTATCTAGAGATTGTTTTTGTGTTAGCGATTATGGAATCAGTGACGAGCATGGAGGAAGATAGTTTTCGGTTTGGAATCTGGAAACGGAGATGAAACCCTGCAAACTATCCATCTTCGCCGCAGTGGTTTTGTGAGAGCTCAAAATGGCGACGGACCCCAAACCCATACCCTTCTTATCTCTTTCAATCGAAAATGGCGACGAACCCTTTCATCCTCGTTGCACTAAAGGAAGACGATGATGACGACGATGACTACTTGATGAAGAAGTGTTGATGGTGGTGGTATTGCAGCAGGTGGCGGTGGTTATTGTGTGGATAGTTGAGGAAGAATGCAAAGATAAAAGTGAAGCTCTGCTAGTAGATCTAGCTTGAGAGATGGTGATATATCAGATTTTATTAATTTAAAATGTGATGTGGCATCCATGTGGCATGACAAGTCTAAGTGGACATGATGTATCATCCAACTAGCATCCACAGTTCAATTAACTGACGAGGCCGTTGACAACGTTAAAGTATTTGACGAAAATGGCTAAATTTGTTAAAGAACTTTAAAAATGTTACTATATCTATTATTTTTCGAAAAAGTGACTATCATTGTCAAAACGTGGATAATTATGGCAATTCATGTGTATTTCGCTTTTATTTTTCTCAGTCAGAAATTAGATTGGTTGTCACACCGCCCGGCATGCCACTGGTTGAATCTGGTTCAACCGCAATTGTTTATAAAACCGCCGTGAACAATACCTGTATGAGAGACATGATCGAGTTACGATATCTAAGCAAAAATAACGTTGTTTTAGTGATTTTAATTAATAAAAAATTAATTTATCATTTATTTTATGAGTTTAAAAGTTAAATGTTGACCTTTATTTGTTGGATTCAAGTATAAATGTTTAGTATTTACATTATATGTTATGAGTATTGGTAATTTTATTCAGAATATCTTATTTTATTTAAATATTAAAATGAATTGTAAGTAAATTTTCTTTAAATATTTATTTTTTTATACGATTAAATTCATTTATTGTTAATGGTTTTCACATTTCTACATATTTTGTTAAGCTCGCATGAACCGTCACATACCAATTGTACCATTGGTTGAACCATTCCACTTGCTATGCTCGCACAACGATATAAACCGGTTTGACATAGGGATGACAATGGGTCGGGTCGGGCGCGGATAGTGCATATCCGTTACCCTACCCATAGTAGTTCGGGTTTTACCCATACCCAAACTCACATGTGAAATGGGTAGAAAATTAAAAGCATGCCCTTACCGTTTGGGTTTCGGGTATCCACGGGTAATAATTTCTCTTCATAACTCCAACCAATATGTTAACATTCACACGTATTCTCACATTACGTAAGAGGAAAAGTACGATAATAATTCACTAGAAGGAAGAAAATTAATTAAAACTACACAATTTCATGAAAATATTATATTTATATGCTAAATATAAAATATGCTAGAGAAAAATAATGATTATTTCTAGACAAAATACATATGCATGTGGATAATCGGGCGGGTTCGGGTTGGATAGTGAGAAATCCATGCCCACCCATTACCCTCAATATTCGGATTTGGATTTTATCCGTACCCACTAAATATTCTTCGGATTCGAATTTTATCTTACCCGATTATTCCGGATTCGGATGAATATCCAAGGTTACCGATATTTTTGCTTTTGACAAGCAAATTAGAAATCACTCGCCGAATTTTTTGAAATATTTTACTACTTTATAGCTAGCACTCAATTATTGAAATATTGTACTAAGAAAAATGGCTCACGTCTCGTCGGGAAATTCCAACCCGGCGGGCGGCGGCGGGGCCACAGCAGTTCTCCCAGCTACCCAGTCCCTCTCTTTGCTTACAGCTCTTTATTCACCAAACCGAAATTTACTCTGTAAGTGCTAGTACCTAGAAGCCATGATTTCCCGAACCCTTCTCGTGCTGCTCTGCTCCACCTTGCATTCAATTGCGGCCTCCTTGCCGCCCGACGGCGCGTACCCAGTCCCACCCATCATCGGCGGCCTACGTCTTAGCTCCGGTGGAAAGATCATCGACATCACCCACAGGTACGTGGAGAAGATGCCGGCTTACGGGGCGGAGGAAGGAATGGGGCAGGTGGTACGGCTGGTTGCCAGCTTGAAGAACGGCTCCAACGCCAACTGGTCGGAGTTCAAGATGTCGGTCCACTCCGGGACGCATCTGGACTCGCCGGCCCATTTCTACGACGAATACTTCGACGCTGGGTTCGATGTCGACACTCTTGACTTGGAAGTTCTCAATGGTAATTGGGGAATCGAGAGTTTTTAGTTCCTGTCCTTTTCGAGCTAGTTCCTTGCCCAGAAGATGCTCGATGAAATTCCGCTGCCAATAATGATTTTCGAATGGTGGTCAGAAAATTCCCTATACTTGGGTACTTGCGGTGTTGCCGTTGGATTGCAATACTGGATAGAATCTAGTTTTGCCTCTTCCAACCTTTTCCAATTATTGGAATTGTTGAGACAAAGAGTTATAGAATGATTGGTGTTATCAATTTTATTTGCAGGCCCAGCCTTGTTGGTTGATGTTCCCAGGGACAGTAACATTACTGGTAAGTGGTAACCATAGCTTCTTGTTTGTGGAGTTTATTTGTTTTGGTGAACTGAGTTTCCTTGTTTTTTGCCACAGCTAAAGTTATGAAGTCATTGCAAATCCCAAAAGGAACTAGGCGTGTGTTGTTCAGGACTCTAAATACCGATAGGTAAAAGATGGAAGATTGAAACCTTTACATCCCTACGATGACATATGAATAGAATGTGAATCTGGTTGTGGGTTTCCTTTCAGGCATTTGATGTTCAAGGAGTTCGATTCAAGCTTTGTCGGGTTCATGGCCGATGGGGCACAGTGGCTTGTGGACAACACGGACATCAAACTTGTTGGTAAGTTGCTCAATCTTCTTACCCTGGAGAAGTAGCTATCAAATCTCAACTTGCCAATTGAATTCTACAACATTAGATTAAATGGTCTCACAGATTAGGAATTTGCCTATGGTGTGTTGGAATCTCAGGAGTTGATTACTTATCTGCTGCTGCCTTTGTCAACGGTCGCTCAGCTCATCTAGCTTTCCTAAAGAGCAGGGTAAGGGAAAAAATATTATATTTTTCAATCCTGATCAACGTGTCAAATGACACAGATTTGCTGTGCGAACTGGAAAGTAACAGCGGAGAACCGTGGTTTGTACTATGTTATTCTAGGAAATCATTCTCGTGGAAGCTTTGAAGCTTGACAACGTTGAAGCTGGACTGTACAATGTTCATTGCTTGCCCTTGAGGCTGGTTGGAGCTGAGGGATCGCCAGCAAGATGCATTCTCATCAAATAATCATCTGTGTAAAGCTTTATGCCCTGCTGTAATTTGAAGTAATGGCTACTGGGAATATTTCTAGTCATTGCTTGCCTATGAGGCTATGACCATGTTATCTATCTACAAACGGCCAATCCTCGATGTTTATTATTATGTGATTTTCGTCCACGACTGTAATGTGACCAGATTTTGCTGCACTACTCACGAATGAATAAGATTGTCGCGGCAAGGGCCACCTATGATTACCGTATTCAAGTTGATGCACTTTGCTGGAGGCTTACAGCTAGTAATTGCATTTCTTTTATTGGAATTCACATTTCTTTTAGTAACCATGCTTCAAAATGGTAATAAGTAGATGCTGCAGACGAAACAACCTCTTGCTGGCTGGCTTTCTGACAATCAGGAGGCATTTCTTCAGGTTGAAATAACCAACCAGTTGTAATAGAAAAGCTCTCTAGGCATTGACTTTAAACTTCCAACTGATCCATCAGAAGAAGCAAAGAGGGTATTTGCATAGTCACATATACAGAATACCATGTGAACAGATTTTGTTTACAAACACACCTTAATTCTATTTCTATAAACAAAACACTCAGGTTGCTTTTAAATTTGGAAATGTCGATGTAGCTATAAAAGGGGCTAAGCTATTAGGAGGGGGATATAGCAGACAGTCCCAAAATGGCTCATAATCATCATCTTATTACAAACAGCTGGTTGTTGTTCCTCTTCTCTTGATAACACTGTCGCTCCTGAATGTTAATAATGCTATTGTTAGCTCCCAGCAGACGGGCGATTTAGCAGCAATGCAGCATCATCATATGAAGGGAAGGTGAATCTTTGCAGAAACAGATGGGAAGAAGATAGGGAGAAGAGGACGAAGAAGAAAGGAGGTGATGGTGACGGGAAGAACAACAAACACGGCCTGGAAGGATACGAGGAAGTCGAGATGGATGATAAAGAAGAAGGTCCTGAACCTGAAATATTAGGTGGTGGCGGCGATGCGAGGAGACATTGGGAGTAGGTGGTGAACAAATACACCCGCAAACCGACTCATCCAACTCAATCCACCCGTATTTATCACTAAAACGAAGGTTTTGGGTTGGGCGAGAGTTTTATTTTGTACAACCTGCCTATTTTGGGTTGGGTTTGGATTTTGGATTACACAACCTGTAGAACCCGACCCAACCCGTGTTCCAACTACTAGTATGAGTTCGTATACAAAAAATATTTATGTCGTATATAGCCATACGCTGAGAAAATCAAGAAATTTCATCATGTTTTTCTCTCATGGTCTCACTAATCTAATGCATTCTTCGACTTAAAGTTTATTCATAAATTTAATATAGCTGTGATTCACGTAATCATTTTTCTTGTGTACAACTTTAATAGAATAACATATTATGAATGCGTTCGTTTATAACCTTTTTAGCCTATTTCAACAAATGTCGTGAAAAAAACTAGGCATATGGTGTAGAATAATTACATATTTTGTGTTGGGTTGGGTTTTTACTTAAAAATATCACCAACCCGACCCAACCCAATTAAAAACAAATCGTAGGGTTTAAATTTTTTTGGGTGGGTTTGGGTTTAATATTTCTCAAACCGTAGTGCATGGGTCGGGTGATTAAAATGGCTAAACCAGGACCACCCGACCCATGTACACCCCTAATTGGGAGTAGAGGTGGCAATTTCAATCCAATCCACCAATCCAATCCATCAATCCATTAAAAATATCCACCTAATCCAATCCATTTAAATCCAATCCATTTGATCCAAATCCAATTGGATTGGTGGATTCATGGATTGGATCCATGGATCATTGGTAAATTACGGTTTAGTACCTATAATTTTTATTTTTTACATTTTGGTACCTAAAATTTAATTTTTATACGAAAAATATCATTGGAAAATTACGTTTTGATACCTAAAACTTTTCATTGTAACATTTTAGTACCTAAACTTTTTACATTTTACATATTGATCCTTGGTTGAGGATGTCATTTGGATTCATGGATAATCCACCAATTCACTTGATCCAATCCATGAATCCACCAATCCATTAGATCCAATCCATTTGATCCATGGATTCACCAATCCAATCCACCAATCCACCAATCCAATCCATTTGCCACCTCTAATTGGGAGTCATCAAGGGTATGTTGATAAAGCATAAGAAGAGCCCAGAGGGATTCCAGGGTAAACCAGTTCATGATGCCAAAGTGAAGTGTAAAAAATGTAAGAACGGTGAGGATCATAAGGGCGCAGGTTAGGTTGGGAATAGGGGTGGAAATCGGTACGATATCGGTATCCCAATACTAAATATCGAAATCCTGAATATTAAATTAAATCCTCAAAATTAATATCAATCTCAATCCCTAAATAAGTTCGTTATCCCAATTTCAATCTCTAAATATTTTGGTATCTCAATTGGTATTATCGAATACAAAATTTATTACCTTTGCAATTCATAATTAAATATATAAATTAGATTTGATTGTTTAATTTTGGGCAAAGAGACTAAGGAAAGAATCTTGAGTTTGCCTAGAGCTAGGATATGGATAAGGAGAATAGAGGAGAGGAGATGTGACATCTCAAGTTCTTGTTATTGATAATTTTTAATTTGACGAATTGGAAGCTGAGAGACGACTAATACTAGTGTTTGCCTTTTGGTGTTATGAAAATAACAAGAGATTAGGTGAGATACGAGAGTGACTTAATTTGGAAAGTCAAAATTGAGTTGGATAGAGACTTCTTAGTTGTGAAATAGTGATGGAATGATCTATGTATAATTAAATGACACTCTTGGTGGTTGAGGGTCATGTAGAAGTGAATGAGAGAGTCCAGTTGATAGGATAAAATACACACTAGCTTATATTTCGGTATATACTGATCACAATCCCGTAATCCCTAATACCGAATAACAATCGAAATGCAATCCCAATCCCAAGAAATAATACATGTATTCGATAATTCCAAATATAGAAAAATTCGGTACGGTATTCGGTATATCCCAAATACTGGTACCAAACTTCCAGCCCTAGTTGAGAGTAAGGCAAAAAGTAAATTGCGGTAAGCAATTGTTAAAAATGTATATGAATGGAAAGAAAGAAACAAGGGTAAATTGCAAGGATGGTCATTGGGATTGCTAAACAAATTCACGTTTGTCATTAC
Organism: Linum tenue; assembly: GCA_946122785.1. Taxonomy (NCBI): domain Eukaryota; kingdom Viridiplantae; phylum Streptophyta; class Magnoliopsida; order Malpighiales; family Linaceae; genus Linum; species Linum tenue. The sequence continues at coordinate 27,938,890 of CAMGYJ010000007.1, forward strand.
AAATATTTTATTTTATTCGTCTTCACTGAAATTAGTTTAGTGTTCTGAGCTTGGTCACTCTCCGATAGTCTCCGTCAATCGTCAACTTCCGTTAACGGCGCGAGTTTTCTTTGTTGAAGTGGTTAACAGAATTGTCTAATAAACCTATTTTAACCGGAAAAAAGTTTATACTCAACCCGCCACATCATCAAAACCAGCCACTTCATCAAAATCAAACCAACACGTAACCCGACCCGACCCTTCCCAGCCCATGGCCGACCCTATCTATATCCCACCCAACCCGCTACCCTTTCTTCTCCGAATCCCCCTGTTGCTGAACAAAAGGCCGGCCACTACCTCCTACTCCTGCGACCTCTCTCTCCAATTCCCGACTTGCCGTTGTCCATCTTCCTGCCCTTTTATCGATGTAATGAATTGGATTTGATTGTAGAAATGAGAAACAATAGGAGTTGTTTGGTAATTGTACAATCAGCATAAATAGGAGGGAACAGTGTACAACGATTAAGGATGAACTAATAAGAAACTTTACTCTTCTCTCTCTCTCTCTCTCCCTTCTTCCACAACACCTCTCTCGCCGGGATTCAGTCAGGGATACTGCAATTGGTATCAGAGCCCTTTCTTGACACTATGGTGAACACCCGAGGCACCATTGACGAACGCCTTACCAATCTCATCGAGCAAACCAGCCGTTCAGAGAAGGAAATGGGATCGACGATCGCCGGTTTAGAGAACGTGATTACTACGCACTCTAACCAACTTCACGAGTTGGTGGGCCGTGCCAAAGGGCACTCACACCAGTTCACAATGCTCAACACTCGACTGGAAGGGACTTGACGCGCTTTTGGAGAAGGACCCATTTGTGGCTCTTTGTGAAGCCAAGGCCAAACCATCGGCGATCTCTCTTGGTGGATGCGATGGAAGTCAATCAATGATGGACTACATGGTGTTGTGCAAAGAGAAAGAAGAAGAAGAAGAGCTCTCTTGGGTGGAGCCTCAAAGTCGATCAAGTTTACCAACCCTCAATCATGAATTCGTCCAATGCTCGTGACTTGGGTTTTCATCTCACCGACGAGAACCTCAACTTTAAGGAGGTTCTTGGATGGACTAAAACTTGAAGAACAACCGTATAGCTTATGACGTGAAAGTAGCGCTTGTTGGGAGGCAACCAAACACAGGTTTGTGCTTATTTTTATGTTAAGTGAAATAACCTCGCTTTGCGCAAGCATGTGTGTGTGTGTCTTTGTTTTCATCTCCTTGAAGCTCTCTCCTTTTCATCTCCGGTCCAATTCGGTCCCGACTTTCACTCGCCAAGCTATGCGGTAACATCGTTCTACCCCTTATTTTACGCCATTGACGGCAATGTCGAGCTTAAGTGTGTGGGGGTGGGGTGGGGTGGGGGTAATCTATATATTATGCTTGTGAGTGTGATTGATTGCTTGGAGCCTTGATGTATGCCCAAGCATTGCTTGAGGGGCCCCAAGCATTGCATGTTCATTGTGGCCGGTGGTTGGAGGATCTCTTGTTTATTGGCATTAATGATCTTGGATTGTTTACTTGTGATCGAGTGCATCCTTATTATGATGATTGAGAATTTCATTAGGTTGGTGTGAATGTTTAGTTCTCATGCATGCATAAATGAATGGATGTCTTGACTTGATTACTCTTCGATTACAATTGCGATGCATCAAACTTTGTGAAATTGGAATAGATGAGTGGGTGATTAGGTAGCCATGTGAGATTTGTGCCGATCGTCCTTTTCATGTGCGTTAGATCCCTATTGCCATGGCGTGTAACATTCACCGTTGTCATTAGTGAGTATGATGGAGGCATGGGATTAGTCCACGCCCAAAAGTTGATTGTCCCAAAATATTTTATCCCTTAGTCAACCCCTTTGAGCCGTGTGACTTCAGGGTCGTTCTCATGTTAGGAGCTTGTTGCTTTTTGAGCTTAATGGTGCTTAATAGAACGACCCCCCCCCCCCATCATTTCTTCGTGTCTATACGTATGTCGTCCTTGTGTCCCGGAGCTCTCGCTTTTGAGTTCCATTGAGGTTCTACATAGGAGGATTGTGTGCGTTCTTGCTAGGAATGAAAGAGAAAAGAGTAGTGTTGGAGCGAGCTCTTAAAGGAGAGCATTGGTTGTTAAAAGTAGTGTGGCAAGTGTTTAACTCTCTAGTACCCCCCCCCCCCTCTCAAAAAGAAAAGAAAAGAAAAAGAAAGAAAAAGGAAACGAAAAAGAGGTAATAAAACGCGGTCAATAAAGTAGAGAGTGCCACAAAAGAATAAAAGTGTATGCTCTAAGTGGGGTTTCTTGTCACTCTAGCCATTGAAACCCCCACATTGTTTTAGAACTCCATCACTACCAAGGCGAAATGTGATAGCAAGAGTAGACCGAGGAAGAGCGCTTAAAGGTAGTTCATGATGGGTGATAGTTTGGAAGGGAGAAGCAAGGTTTTTGGCCGATGCTAGTGGCCATTGTTTGTATGGAAGGTTCCTAGTCGAAACCATAGAATCTTTGCATTGAGGGTGAAGATTTAGGACCTCATGATGTGTTTGCCACCACCCAAAAAGACTTTTCACCATGTCCAAGACAATTGCCATTCATTTGAACCCGTGTCTGAGACCTCCAAACAAGCTAGTGATAACAGTCGTCCCGTAAACTCTAGCATTTAGAGGTTGTCGTCGGGGTGAAGAGAAGATAGGGTTGAGTGTTGATGATTGTGCACATCTTTTTCACCAAAAGTTCCTGAACCCACTGGTCGAGAGTGAGTCATTCATTCACGTTATGCATGTTCATATCATTATCCCGATGATGACTTATTTCGCCAGTTCGTTTGTTACTTGGACTTGAGTTCTATGCATGGTTAGTTGTGGTTGGTGAGTAGTCCGGTCATGACTTGTATTGATTTTTGAATAGGGTGAGAACTTTTTGTTTGCACGTTCTTAATGCATTCGAATGCCTTTTGTGGTGGGGGCCGGTATTGCTTGTGTCGTTCATTTGTTGATGCCAAATAAACATTTAGATTCATCCATTGTATTCTCTTTGATTGGTCCCCAAGTTTTTCTTGTTGGGTTGAAATATTACCTTGTTCGAGATTGGTTTGCTTGGGGACAAGCAAACGTTCAAGTGTGGGGGAGTGATTCGGGTCCAATTGTACACATTTTGCCCCTCATTTCTTGATAGTTTGACTTTGCATTTCATCGTCCCTCGACATATATCACGCTAGGTTGTGCTTGTTTTGATTCATTTCAGGTCGTAGCACGTGTGGAAGGGTCGAGGACGAGTTTCAGGACGATTGGAGGTCAAAAAGCGCAAAAACCAAAGAAAAGTCCAAAGTCCGTGACAATTCCCCCGTGACCGTGAAGCGCAGGCGTCCAGGAACCAGCCGCAGTTCACAGTCAGAGCTACGAGTTCACGGTTGCCAGGACCGTGAACTGGAACCACAACCCGTGAACCACGAAGCGTCCAGAGGGGGTTTTCAGGTTACTGATGGCCAGGCTGTTCACTTTCGCTAAGACCGTGAACATAGGCCACACACCATGAACTCGAGCCAGCAGAGCGGTGCGTTTTGGTCCAGATTCTGTGTTCACGGACACTTTTTGATGTTCACGGCCTTGAACTAAGGTCTAAGACCGTGAAATTATAAACGCGACCGTTAACTGAGGTCTAAGACCTTGAACAGATAAACACGTCCTTGAACTGAGGTCTAAGACCTTGAATAGAGCCGGATCTGGGTATAAAAGGAGAAGGGAGCTGAAGGAGAAGGGAGAGCTTTAGGTAGGGTTTTAGTTTTTAGAATAAAGAGGGTTTCTAGTGAGAGATTAGGGTTTCCCCTTTCCATTCTGGAGAGAAAGTGGCACTCAAAGGAGGAAGAAGGAGATTTGGCTCAATTCAAGCTGGGGATTTTTGGGCATTTCATGCTCCTAGGCTAGTTTAAAGAGGAAACCTCCTTTACCCAAGAGGCTCGGTTCCTTGGGCATTAAAAGCCTCCAAAACTAGTTTAGAGAGAACCCTCCTTAACTTAAGAGGCTCATTTCGAGATGGGTTTCCTTGGGCATTCAATGCCTCCTAAGATAGTTTAGAGAGAACCTCCTTAACTTAAGAGACTCTATTAGAGATGGGTTTCCATGGCCATTCTATGCCTCCTATTCTAGGTTAGTTGAAGGGAAAACCCTCCTATCTCGTATTAACGCTTAGGGTTTGGTTGTGGGTTTTTGTCCGAACTCCAATTCGAGGGTGAAGTCTAACCATTCCTTAGTCAATAGGTTGAGAGGGTCACATTAGTGGCTTGGATCGTATCCCATTCCTCAACATAGAGGCTAAGCAGGTAGCTTTGGCTGCTTGTTAGACTTCCCTGCGGTTTATGACCCCCTAACCAGACACACTCGTTCGATTCTTCAAGTCGTAATCGTTAGCTAGGGGGGAGCAACATCCGGTTGAACTCTTCTTTCATTAGGACAACCTCAATTTACTTTACTTGTTTGTTTTCATTTGTAGATTTCTTAGTTTTAATCACAAAACCGTTTTGCTAGATAACGACTTAAGCGATTGAAGTAGGAGTACATGGACCGACCAGGGTTAGAGAATTAAATACTTGCACTATACTGCACCCAGCTTGAGTTTAAAAACTTGGGCTCTAGTCGAGATTAATTCGCAATGTAGTTTTGTGCGAGTCAATGAGGACTCTAGGTATGTCAAGGAGTCTTAGTGGCAAAAAGCAACATGATGGAGGCATGGCAAGGAAGCCCCAACCCCATCTAGTCAGGACACAACGACAAGATGGAACTCAACTCAACACCAATCAAGCCTGATGCCAAGCCACCTAGATGAAAGTTACCAAACAGTGACCAAAGCGGCAATGAGGGCCCTGAGGCAGTTTGGAGCAACATGCCAGCTGGCAGTTACACCCATTAATTAACTATAAATAGGAGAAACGAAGACTAGAAAAGGGTTCTACAACCAAACATTTGACTCAAAATGTCAAACTTTATCTTTTCTCTGCAAATTAGTCATATTTTTAGTTTCCGGAGCTTTCACTAAACCTCCATAGGAGTAGAGTTAATTTAATGTAGCTTGTTCCAAAAATCCATAAAAACATAAAATACCGTTGTTCGAACATTGTTCGGAGAGGTGTAACCCGTGTATTAATCATTGTTCAAGAAGTCAGGTGCAAATCATGAATATCAAGCACAAGAGTTTCCTAGCCAGAAAACAATAATAATAAATTAAATTATCAAAAATAACAATAATAAATTTTATTATATTAATTTTTTATAATATTTTCCACTTTTTGAATGGAATAACTAAATAACTTCAATCCTTGACCGTCAAATCCTTATTGGTAAGGGGGCTTAAAAAGATAAGAATTATTGAAAAAAATACATAAAACCACTTGAACAATTTTGATTTGTAAACACACATGGATTTTATTTATGTAAGAAACTTACAAATTACTTTTAATAAATTGGTGAATGTTGATGCATTCCGAGATTACAGTTTTCTCTATTATTACAGATATGCTGCCAATTATGGGTGGGCATTGGGTGGGTGGGGCGGATTCCGACTATAAAATGCATCCACCCACGCTTAAATGGATTGATAATTTTTAACCCACACCCTCCCACATTTAGTCTTGGATTGGGTCGGGCGGATGGTGGATGATACAGGTAGGTTTGCGATTCACCCACATCACAATATACATAATACAAAGGAATCAACATAACATGATAATCGGTGGAGAGAGTTATTGGGCGGAAACAAGAAGATGGAATAGAGGAAAAAACATGTCAAATCTTCTGAAATTTTATAGAAATTCTATTATGGAGAAGTTTTATACAGATGGAGATGATTATCAAGCGTAAGGAACTAAGAAAAATAATTCAACGGAGGATAGAGAGGTGATCTAGACACAACAATCAGAGAAAAAAATAAAAAGAAGAAGAGGGGATCATGATTTGGAAGATTGGCTTCAAGGTCCAATTCTCATGAGCAGCCTAGTTTCCATCTAACGTCTCCACTCTCCCCTCTCCAGCGCCAACAACTTTGTTCCTTTCGCTGTTGGGTTGAGCGAGTTACCAGCGCACCCGTCCACAACCCACCCGCCACCCGTTGGATGGCTCCCAATGCAACACGTCACCCATCTAAATACCCACCCACATAACCAAAATTTGGGTCAAATGCGGGTGGGTTGGCCCAAACTCGCGGGTGATCCGTCGGCTATGCCCAGCCCTACTGGAAATGGCCCAAACACTTGAGTTTCCTTTATTTTAGCAAAGAATAATTAAGGCGGGCATGCCCAGCCCTACTGGAAATGGCCCAAACACTTGAGTTTCCTTTATTTTAGCAAAGAATAAATACGGCGAATCACCGGCGAGTTTGGGCCAACCCACCCGCATTTGACCCAAATTTTGGTTATGTGTGTGGGTGACGGGTTGCGATGGGAAACATTCTTCGGGTGGCGGGTGGGTTGTTGGCGGGTGCGCAGGTGACCCGCTCAACCCAACAGTAAAAGGAACCAAGTCGTTCGCACTGGAGAGGAGAGAGTGGAGACGTTAGATGGAAACTAGGGCTGCTCCTGGGGATTGAACCTCAGAGCCAATCTTCCAAATCAAGATCCCCTCTTCCCTTTATTTTTTCCTCTGATTGTTGTGCCTAGATCACCTCTCTTTCCTCCATTGAATTATTTTCCTTAGTTCCCTGCTCTTGATAATCATCTCCATTTGTACAAAACTCCTTCATAATAGAATTTCTATCGAATTTCAGAACTAATTCAACATGTTTTTTTCCCTCTATTCCATCTTCTTGTTTCCTGCCAATAAATCTCTCCACCGATTATCATGTCCAGTTGACTCCTTTGTATTATGTACATTGTGATAGGGGTGAATTCGCAAACCCACCCGCATCATCCACCATCCGTCCGATCCAACCCAAGACTAAATGTGGGTGGGTGTGGGTTAAAAATTATCAATGCGTTTAAGCGCGGGTGCATTTTATAGTCAAAATCTGCCCCACCCACCCAATGTCCACCCCTACGTGCAGCGCACTCCCAAGGGTGCGACTAGTGCACCAATCCAATTGTTTCCCTTCTATTATTGATTGGCAGTCCCCGCAATTATGCCCCCCCTTGCACCCTACTCATATCATAGGCAAAATACCACCTAATATCCATATTTGGTCTTTTTGCCTTTGGTTTAGCCCTTGGTTGAAGGAGAATAGGTAGAGCTAAAATGCCATTATAATCTTTTAGCATATAGATGGTGGCTTGCCTAAAGAACATGGATCAAACTCAGTTCGCTAGGTGAATGCCTAATGTGGCTCCCGCCGTTGCCATTTTGAGTAATGAAAAATATCATTTTAAGACTCAAATGTCAAGTTGGCTTCAATTTTAAGGTTTTCACAATGACTAAAATAGCTATATCAATAAGGTTTAAGTAGACTCCATATAAAAATTTATTAAACTAGGAAATGAGTTGTAGCTGAAAGAGATGTTTTAGTCCCTTAGTGATGATATAGAAAGAATAGAGTGCATAAGTTCTGTATGCATCGATATTGGCATTAAGGAAGATAATGTATGCTTTAGTTCATTCTCCTCCTACTATAGTATATAGTATTTATAGTTAGAGAATGCATTTGGTAGGTATTTGAGTAATCTATGCATGAAACACTAGAAAGAATCAAATGTGTAATGTGTTTACAAAACATGATGAAAGAATGCATGAGAATTATTGGATCAAATAATCTACAGATCATTCGGCACGTTGATTCGGATGCTACAAAATGTCAAGATAACATGAACTCTATAGCACGTTATATTTCTTGTTGGGTAGATTTTAAATCATGTTTTGAGGTTTCTATTATGGTTGCAAAGTTTTGTAACTAGAATGATATTGGTAAGTCATTACAGGTTATCAATGAGTCAAGGACAATGATTTGATAGTGATACACTATCACTACTACATGAGTTTAGAATTCAAAGTTATTGACATCAAGTTTCTATAGATTAAAGAGAATGTTCAAAATAGACAAGTTTATAGGGAACATTAGGCACCTGACTAATGCTAACGTACCCATTAGCCAATGCTAACAACCGGTTTGACACCTAAAGGCCCGTTTAGTATCATTTTGTTGCTGTTGTGGTTGCAGTGGTGTTGTGTAAACAGATGTACAACCACAACAGAAAAAAAACAGAAAACACAAACCTGTTTAGTTGATAAATCTGAAAAATCATGAAAGCTGACAACAAGAAACAAAAACGTGTTTAGTTACTACTATAAGAACTAAAAACTAGAAAAAGAGATATGTCCGCAATATTAAGCAAAGTCCAACCGATATTCACTGACCATCTACAATTTGTCCAACCGAAATTCATAGAACATTCAATACAAGAGCAAGTAAAATTAGAGCACACTTCTTAATGAGAGGGAACCCAATACACCGGAAGACTATACCTGAGCTACAACTGTGTGTGCTGGGAGGACGTCGGCGGGCTGGGCGGCTGCGGCGGGACGAGACAAGGCGGCGCTGGGCGGAGGCGAGACGGCGCGGGCGGAGGCGAGGCGGCGCGGGCTGAGGAGAGGCAGCGTGGGCTGCGCCGCCCGGAGGCGGAGCGGCGCTAGGCGGAGGCAGAGGGGTCTCGCCGCGTGGAGGCTGGGAGAAGAAGATGGGTGTCGGCTGTGTTTTGTCGAGAAGAAGAAGAAGATGGAAAAGAAAAGGGGCGGCTGTGTTCTGTCGAGAAGAAGAAGAAGATGAAAAAGGGGAAGTAGGGTTTTTTTGGGGGGGGGGGGGCGGGCTGTGTTAAAAAAAAAGAAATTTTTTTGCTTCTGTGGGGATTCGAAAGCTGGTCTGTTTTAATGAAATCAAGCGCCCAACCAGTAGGAATCCCGTGTGCAACATGGTTAAGAATCAGATCCAAAGCTATAAATTGTTGTTTCTCATATTTGGGCCTTGTTGTGCAACTCTGATTCACAACAAAAAATAAAAACCCAACTAAACACGTTTTTTTTTCTTGGTTTTCCAAATTTCTTAAAACACAACAAGAAACAAAAACAAGCAACAATGCTAAACGGGCCCTAAGTTTTCCATGAACACTTTATTAGCATGATTTTCATTCCATATGATACCTTGGAATAGTGGGGCTTATTTATAGTGGCGGGTCTTGGGTTCTTAGATAGTTGTGTCTACAGATAATAATTAAATAATTATCACATAAAAAATAATAAAAAAATATTTATTTAAACTATTTAAAATGAGTTACTTACTAGAATAAACTTTAAAAATATATTTTTTTAGTTCACAATTTTATTGTTTTTACAGCGACCACGATTTTTTCCTGAAAGGTTGTTTATTACATTCGTCGTTTATGTTGCAAATCAAACATTGAATCCTCTACCTTTCACTAGAAATCCTTCCGAGTTTTTCCAAGGATGTCGTTGACGCTCCCTGGTGACCGGCGACAACCCATTCATCTCTCGTTGCTTCCATCCATCTCCTCTCTTACTTCCCCTGTAATCGATATTCCATCTTTCTGTTGCCTTTCTTTTTGTGTGTTCCTCCCTTCCTTCTTGTTGTTTTTTTTTTTTCAGCCAAGGTTTGGCTCTCTTTTCCTCTTTTGTGGGTCTTCTTCCTCCCAATTATTGAGGTGTTATTTTGTCCTCTGATCTGATCTAAATCTGGAGATGTTGTCGATCTATATCGATTCTTCTTTGATTCGTCTTGTCTTCTCCTCCTCTCTCCTTTCATCCACCTCCTTGCTTCACCTTGTAGGTTTTAGTGTTTTATAGATGCGGCGCTCTGCCTAGAATCGGAGAGAAGATTCTGAAGACAACTATTCACCTCCAAGATTTTGTCACCTATCGCCCTCTCATCCCGAGGTACTCTTGTTGGTTTTGTCATTGGGGAGCTTCATGAGTTTGGTTCGGTGAGGTTTCGGCTGGAGGTGATTCATGTGCCTTTCTTTGTCCTCTGCCTAAGGTGGTTCTACTCCGGTATGCTTTCATGGTGCTTGTGTGGTCACCCACTACAAGAAAAAAGGTGTTTGGTGTCGCTTGTGTCGTGTCGGTTAAGTGAAGCAACACAAAATCTAGGATTCGCGTCGAAAATTTGTGTCTGGTAGTTTACACCAATTTTTTGTTATTAGCGCCAATTACATTTTGTGCCGGTCATAACCGTCCAAAAGTTTTGAATTGTGTCGGTTGTACAAATATAAAAAAATCTTAGAATTTTTTTTAAAATTATCTGTATAAGTTATATTTTGTGTCGATTATAACTGACACAATATTTTAACTGACACAAATTGAAAATTCAATTTTTGAAATTTAGCTGTCAAAATTCTTATTATCTCGCACCAAGTGTCCTCTTATCACCAAAATCAAAACTCCTCCCGTACAAAAATTTCATTTATCCCTCCCTCCTCCGAAAAAAATCCTAAAATCACCCCCTTCTTGTTATTTTATTTGCCTTCCCATTTTATCTCTTTGTTTATTTGTTTTTGCAGCGTGAGGGCAAGCGAAGCAGCTGCAGCAGAGGGAGAAAGTAGTGACCTGAAACTACTTCGTCGACCTTCCCCTTTCCACCTCCGCAGCAGTTCGAGCTCCGGCCAACCAGACGACAGCGAGGGGAGGATAAGGAAAATGAGGAGGTGGAAAGGCCGCCAGCGATCTGGGTTCCCAAGGAGGTGGCGGTCTGTTCTTCTTCACCGCTAGATAAGGAAGGGCGACATCGCCCCTGATCCCTTGTTCGTCCGACCTAAGGGTTTGCAATTGTCATCGTCTCACATTCCATCTGCGGATCCATGGTCTTCATCCAAATGCATTCTCTTCCCTTCCTCCGATGTTCCAAATCTAGAATCGACCTCTTATCTCGAGCTCTTCCCCTCGTCCGCTGCAATGGAGAGGGAAATTCACCTTCATGTTCTCTGCTTTCTATCTTCGTCGGTGACAAAAGCCACCAAGAACTATCGATCCAACAGCAGTCGAGAAGAAAGATGGTGATTTCCTTCCCCTGCTTCTCCAAAACGGAGTTGATGTGATTTCCAATTGAAGCAGGAACAAGGCCTGCGAAAATGGATTTGGAGATGGACCAAAGATAGGAAATTGTAATATGGTCGGTGGCGTGAATTTGTGTTAATTATGGTCGTCGGCGCCAATATTGCTCGGTGGCTCAAAATTTTTTTAAAAAATTATGAAAAATTAGAGTCAGTTATTTTGAGTAAGTTAAAGGTGACACAAATTAGTAATTCTGAAATTGGATTTTTGCCGAAAATATTAGTGTCGGTTACAACCGACACAAAAAATTATTTTGAGTCGGTTATTCCGACGGTGACCAAACCGACACAAATCCTTTTAGTGTCGTGCGACTTTCGTGTCAATTAACTGAACCGACACAAATCATATATTTTAACCGAAATTAAACATCTGTTTTCATGTAGTGACCATTCCTTGAACTTTGATTGATGGGTGGAAGGTTCGCATGTAGCAGCCAACGACGGTGAGGAGTCAAGGGACAAACTGTTTGTGTAGGAAGGGTTGGCGGTACTGGGCTCGGTTGGACTTGGTCTGGCCCCTATTAGATGTCCAGTATTTTGTTAGGTCTGTGGGCTTGAGCCTTGTTTTTCATTAGCTTTTGTTGCATATGTTTATATGTGTACTTTTTCATTGGGCTTGTCCCTTTCAATCTAAATGAGCTTTTAAGAAAATAATTATTCATAAATTAGTCACTCTACCAATTTCGAAGATCCTTCTTGACTAAATTCATATATGAAAAATAACAACTCGTAGCTTGCAGTTGCAAGAGGTAATGTCATCACTAACTTCATATGGAATGACTAGATCAAGAAGCTGGAAGTGTGGCGACAGGCGACAACGTGGAAGGTTGAACAGGAATGGGGTTGCCACTGGCCTTATCTAACAATTGGAGGGTGGAGCAGAGGACAGAGATCCATGAGACAGGGTCTGTGGACTTTTTTTCCACACAACACTCAAACAATAGAAAATGAGGGCAAAAATATGTGAATTAACCATTGTAAGAGGATGAGCGGGGTTTTAGTGTGAATGGAGATGGATTTTTCATTTTTTTATCCAATCGAAAAGGGGAAGTGATGTGATAAAATGTGTATGCAAATTATCGATTAGAGTAGTTGAGTATATATTAGGTAGAACACACCATCAATCGGGATACAGCGTGGCGACGGGGATGTAGGTTGAATGGCAGCCGCGACATAGTTGGAAAAGAAGTGGAGTTCCTTGAAAGAGGAGTGGGGAAGAGGAAGCGGCGGGGAAGGTTGGGAAGAAGAAACGGTTCCATTTTTTTCTATAATGAAATTTTATTCTCCATTACTTTCTATTTTAATTTATATATGTTTAAGATAATTTAAAATAGAAACTTTTATGTAACACCATAATATATTATGTTACTAGTGGATGGCTTTGTAGGTAACGCTCGTGTGTTGGATCTGATTAGCTCAATTCATTTAGCGGATTTTACTTCTGACTAAACTAGCTAATCAAGCTACTGAGAATTATTAAATACCCAAAATCAATAACGGTTCCATATCATCATCGTGCGACTAGTCAAGATATCTTTGACTCATTTCTCATTGAGCTCTTAGATTTCTAAGTGCTCTTGGTTGGTGTTTGTCTCAGTGATTTCTTATTGACACATTATCTTACTAATATTTTGCAATGCGGTGATGCACATGTAATTTTTCAGATGTTTAATTAACGCAAGGAATTCTTCACATGCGATGGGAAGGACAATCCTGCAAGAGATTCAAGTGTTCCTATAATCGTTTTAGTGTTACGTCTGTATAATAGGGATATACATATCGTGAGCAAACAAGTACTTTCATTGTCTAATCGCACACTTGTCAAAATACCTATGACAATAAAGAAAGTAGAGAAGTATGCATGCAGTAGTAACACTGATCATTGGATGAAATTCAACAACAAAGAAATCTCTTTCATTCTCTTATATTATTACTGGCTGGTTTTACCATTTATCTCATCATCATCACCAAAACAATACATTAATTAGTATAGTTGCTGGAAATCCAGAGAAAAAAATAATATAAATATGGTTAAAAAACAGAGCCCCTCTCAGGCTCAGAAGAAGACTAAAAACAAGCATCTCCCTCATTAGGCCCGATAAAAAAAAAAAAGATGGCAACAAAATCATCATCAGGATCTCAGGAATCCCACACAGACACTCAAAAATTAAATTCAGATCATCAGCAGCAAAAAAATAAAAAAAATTATAGAGTCAATCAGATCTCTCCTCCTTTCAATTGCAGAAAGAATAACCCTCCATAGATAATTAAAAAAATAATTGTATGGCCGGCCACGTCAACAACTATTGCTTGCTCTCACCCGCTTGCTTGCTGCTGCCACCTGCCCTCTTCTTCCCGTTCTTCTTGCCTGCATGAAAATCCAATTTCGTATTAAGAACCAGCTGATCTCAATTTCACGAAATTTTAACCGCGATAAAATAAAATAATTAATTACCTCGTCGGTGCCTCCTCTTGGAGTTAGCAACATGAGGGATGAAAACTCCAGTCCCGGTGTTAAGAGCAGCACTCCCCCACGACGAATTCCCCTGCCAGCTGGCACCACTACTGCTCTCCCACAGGTTGAAATACGGAAGTTGATTCATGCCGGCGGTAAAATCTGCCACCGCCGACCCGAAGTTACTCCAACTATTGTTGTAACCCTCGTTGCTATTTACCGACGTCGACCTCTTCATGCCCATCACGAAGTTGCCATAACCACTGCTGCCATCGTCGAAACGACGCCGTTGTGCCTCTTCCTCGAATGTGGTTACGTCATCTTCATCGTCATCCGCCGTCAGCAGCAGGACCTGCCGGCTCAGCTCCGCGTACAGGATATCGTCCTCGTCTATCCCGTGATCGCCGCCGCCGATGGCCGACGCCTCCGCCTCCGACGCCGCCACGTGGAAGTAATCCGAGCCCCAATAATTGTCCCGATCGTCCAGTCGATGCTTGCCGAAGATCAAGCTGTGGTACACGTCCAAGTTCATCATGGCTAAACAAAGAAAGAAAGAAAGAATTAAAGAATGGTTGGATGAGTGAGAGGGTTGTGTTATTATTTGGTTGCTGCCGGGACTGAAACTGTTTGAGTAATAGTTGTTGGAGATGGATTTGTGCGTATATATAGATGGATGGATCATAAAAGAAATGGAAGAATCTAGGGGCCGATTTTGTTTCTTTCTAAGTTAACGGTATTATCCAACTTGCCCGCCATTGCTTGAAGTCTGCAGAACTAGGAAATATATATGCTCCCATTTGGTTTGGACTTTGGAGGTTGCCAAATGTTGGCCTTGCAAGGGCACCATGCCCTCAATTTTTGTGCCTTTCTGTGATGAGACGAGCTATCATGATGATTCGGTAATTTATGGCCTTAGTAGTTTATTAATTAGTTCGTGTTTAATTATTAATTTGGGAAATTAATATTGTTAATATTTGTTAATGAATTAATTCTAGGGTCCCTGTAGTAGGAGTTGTTATACTTTGGGTAGAAAAGGGAAGGAAGGTGGTCGAACTAGGGAGGGAAGAAGAAGGATTTTGGAGATTTTTGTGCTTATAATTATGTACTCGTACTCTAATTTAATGTCATTCAAAAATTGGAAATCCAAATATTTATCATTCGCTTTTCTTTTATAGTAGCTTCTTTCGATTTATCGTTCTATTTCGTATGGGGTTTCGAGACGACATTCCATCAGTTATGTTTACAAACACCTACCATATAAAAATTAGTCGATTGAATCATTTATGATGAATTTTACGATGCTTTCGTGTACAAATTGAATTTGTACCATAACATTAAAGGTACACGTTCAATTTGTATAACAAAGAAATTTGTACAAAAAGTTAGAGTTATTTATAAATTGATGGTCTCCGGCAAGGCAGTATTCTCCAATCTTCCGGTCTATTAATTTTTCAGGTATTCACAAGATCAAAATATATACTCTAGAACATATGTAAAAAATATCATATAAGATTTGCTGAATATGTTAAGAACCAATTGGTACCGGGCACTAAAATGTTTGTCATAAAACAAAATTGATTTTAGTTTATTAGTGTCAGTTTGATATGGGGGATGAGACTGTAGTCTCAAAAGGTGTTTCGTCGTCTGTGTATGCCAATTGGAGGACAGATATGATCACAAGGCGATCAGTGATGAGGATTAATTAATTAATCGTTGTGGTCTTGATGATAAATTAAATTAGGGTCGTCGTCGTGACGGTGCCAGCTGCCGCCGTTAAATGGATAGTTTAATTAGTAGTGGGTGGATAATAAGTTAATCGAGAGGATCACGAAGTAGATCGACTCCCGGAACGATCACCGTTAGGTTTGCAGTTTTGTTCTTTAGGCTTTGTTTTTTGTTTCAGGCAAACGGAAGAAGAAAAAAAGTACCGATATTTGGACGTTTGAATTAGTTGCATGGAGCTCCCCAACTCTCAGACACTGTCGTTGATCGATGGATGTATAAGCAAAGCCTGCGTTTGCCTCTGCATCTGCCGGCCAGGTGAAATCTGACCATTATTAGGCTGTAATTGCATGTCGTATGCGTTACTGTTCTCTCAAACCCATCGCCTTCTCTTTTCATTTGGGACGCACGGGCTGAGTTTTCCTTCGATACTACTTCGCCAAAAAATGGTATAAACCCCTCGATTAAAAAAAAATATATTCACAATTCATATGTCAAAGTGATTTGTTCATGCCGGTTTTTGAAATCTGGCACCAATTTTGTTGTTTATGCCTAACGTGTCCTTGCTTATTTTCCGTTAATCCAATTTTACCCTTCACCACATTTTCACTTACCTGCCTTATTCTTTGAATCAAACGCACAAGGGCTCTTTCCAACCTGTATTGGAGAGCTAGGTTGATCCCAAGGTACAACAGCAACTATGATCTTCACCGTGTTCCTCTGCTCCTGTAGGTTGCTGATGAAGTGAAGAGAATAAGCAGAGGAGGCAGTCCTCCTAGTGAAAGCACCGCTGGAACGGTGTCTTTCGTCTTTCATCCAAAAATGAGGATTATAGTTGAAACGCCATCGTTCCATTATCCAGAAGGTCTCAAGTTGAGAACCCTTCACACAAAAATGTTAATCTCATTTTCTTACCATGGTATCAGAGCCTGGTTGCTCGAGCAACTAGGTTTCTACTCGTCTCAACTCATTTTGTTGGTTTCGAGTTGTTTTCCTAACATCCTTCCTTCGCTATGGCCAATCCGGTGACTGACGTTGATGGTGTTGTCTCAAATGGATCCGAGTCAGCCGATTGTACTACTCAAGACCTGCCGCACACCACAACACCTAGTGGTGGCACTAGCTCTTCTACAACTACTCCTCCGCCTTGTGGATCTAAGTTTCTCCACACAGCAGCAGCAACTCAAATGCCTCGCTACAAGGATCCGTATATGATTCCCTATTATCTGCCGCCTCACGATGGTGGGCTTACAACTATCATCTCTATGAAATTGACAGAATAAAACTATAATCTCTAGAGTCCGGTAATGAAATTAGCTCTCAGTACTAAGAATAAGCTTGAATTTGTGAATGGTGTCATTCTTCAGCCGAATAGGGGTGACCCAACTTGGCAATCTTGGCACAGTGTAGTCCCTTTCAAGGCTGCTAAGGAAGTCTATGGTAATTTGAAAGATCGTTTTGGCCAGGAAGATAATATTTGTGTGTATGAATTGAAGAAACAAATTGCTAAATGTGTTTAGGGAGTAATGACAATGTCTCAATATTACACAACTCTCACTACCAAATGGCAAAAATACACTATGCATAGGCCAGTTGCGTGTTGTCCATGCCCTAACAGTCCTTACTACACTGTGAAACTGATATTAGAAACAAGACTTTAGCATCAAATTTATGCAAGGTTCAATGATGTTTATCAATCTACTCACATCCAAGTACTTATGAATTCTCAGCTGCCAAGTATTGAAACTGTCTTTAAGCAAATGGTGAAGCTGGAAAGACAAATGAAGGGTCTTCATTCTGTAACACCCCGACCTTTGGGTCCAGGTTACCAAAATACGGGATCAGTTGGGTTAACGATTATGTACGAAGGGTTGCAAACGCAAATTATGAATAATAATATTAATAATAACTTCGATATTATTATTTGCAAAAATAAAAAAATATATAGAGGGAGGAGTCGCTCGCCCCCCCCCCCCCCCCTAATTATTTTCCCCAACGCCGCACCCCATCCCTTCAACTCTCCTCCGCAGCGCTGCCCCACGCAAAGAAGAAGAGGAGGGCAGCAGTTGCTGGCTTGCTACAAGGAGAGGAAAGAAGTTAGCGGCGGAAGGAAAGAAGAAGACCACCGCTACCACCCTGTGTCCGATCCTGACCCTAATTCCCTAGCCCATCCCTTTTACATTCCTAGGTAAGGATCGCTAATCCTTTCACGATTTTCAAACTCGATTCATCGTTAGTCTAATCTGAAAGTCGTATTTTCGTACTATAGTGGTTGTGGTGATGTTTGAGGGTTCGAAACATCAATTGACGAGGAAATCGACGTCCAAGGTAGTCGAGTCTGAACCTAGGCACATTCTAGAGGTAAGGGAACTCGACATCTTGGCTTAGATTGATAGATTTAGTGATTTTTTGTGAGGGTGCTATTATGGGTTCTAGCGATGGACCTTACAGGCTTTTAGTGACAGATTTTGTGTGGTCACCAAAGTCGTTCGAAGTTGGCCACTGAATTGTGGCCGGAGAAGAGACCTCGAAGATAATGGCGGCGGAGCTCCAACAGTGGGGATCGTCGAAGAGGAAGAGGCGGAACCGATAGAGGAGGAGTCGAAGGAGGAAAAGCATCCAGAGCTTGGGCGAGAGTAGTACTAAGGTGGGTGACCTTATGGGAAGTCACCTTGAATTGCACCCCAAGTCGAATACTGTGAGGTTCGAGGCCCAAAGCGGACAATATCTTCGTCGAGAAAAGGTCTGGGATGTTACAAGTAGTATCAGAGCCTCTCCACGTCCCTCTTGAACGATGGTGGGGCAAACCTCAACGAGGGCGTTGAGTCCCAAGGGGGTGTATGTAACACATTAGGCGAATCCCACATCATCAAAGACGCATTTTGGGGTGGAATGGAGGAGTTCTTGTGAGAACTCCGAAGTTAAACGTGCTTAGTGTAGAGTACAACAAGGATGGGTGACCTTATTGGAAGTCACCTTGAATTGCACCTCAAGGCAAAAACCGTGAGGGTCGAGGCCTAAAGTGGACAATAACTTTTTCAGGAAAAGGTTCGGGATGTAAAGGGGATAAAATCTCAGTCGTAGGTCTTTTAGTTTATGCTTTTCGTTCAAGTTATTATTTAGTTAATTTGTGAGTTATGTGCATTATGTGTTTGAGGCATCCCACCGCCTTCTGAAGTTGGACGCACACGATGTGCTTGTGTATATGAATGTATGTTTGTAATGTATGGTTCATGGTAAGATGAACCCCCAGGCGGTTGGGCCACTACTCGACGTGGTAGATGGTCGGATCACAGCTGGACGTCAAGACATAACATAGTAGTTGATCAAGTATGTTGGGGTCACTACTGGACGTCGAGACGTAACGCAATGTCATTACCAAGTTTGGGTATGAAACCAACCGGCGAGACGTAACACGGTTGGCATACTAGGGTATGGACATAGGACGGCGAGATGTAACGCGGTGGACCTTAGTTTTAAGAGTATAAGTTAATATAGAAGTAGAGAACTTCTATAAGCTAGTAAGGAATGATTATGTAAGGACAGAAAGCGAGGAAGGAAATTTTCTAATAACGTGTTAGTAAGGTTTGCTTAGGCAAAAACCTTAGGAAGTAACGACGAGACTGACCCCTTCTCACTCACCAGGTTGAGGAAGGGTATGTGGTGGCAGTTTTCGAGACGAGGCAGAGCGAGGCGAGTAGCCGCACCAGCATTTGAAGGGGTTCCCTGGAGCTCAGCGAGGAGTTAGAGTTAGAACAACTTTCATGATTATTGTTCATGATTATGAGTATATAAACTGGAGATTTGCGGTTTTGAGTTTGAGTGGTCTTGTTGACCATGGATCCAGGTCGCCCAACTGTTTAGGGCATTTCATTTGAAGTTCTTTTGGAAAAGATTCAGTTTTACTTGTTTTTTTTTCTTGAAGTCTTGAACATTATTTTGGTCAGCTCCGGAGCCATGAGTATTTTGGTTTGTTTAAAAGTATCAGGTCGTTTCATTTTGTATTAGAGCCTGGTACTCCTCTGTTCCTTGACCTCCAAGGAATACTGGAGTGACAATCTGCATTTTTCAAGGTTTCAGTTTTTAAAGGAAAGGAAAAAGGGAGTGTCAGGTTGAAGGTTTGGCCAAACGAGTGAGGATTTCTTTGAGGATTTTTAGAATCTCCAGTATACTCTAATCATGATAAGAAAATAACTCTATGATGTCTCACGGGAGGGTTATACGCCTTGGGAAGGAGAGGAGTAGATTCCTAAGAGGATAGTTTGGTGAACTCTTTCTCATGATCGGTATAACAGCAAGACGCTAAGTATCTAAGACGTCGACGGACAGTAAGCAAGGAATTGCAACAAGTGGCGGTCATCATCAAGAGGAAAGGATGCATGGATGGTTCAATAGTTTCACGAGAATTGAACTTAAGGCTACTATCCCAAGGAGCAGTGGAAAGTTAGAATTTAAGCAACGCTAGGGGGCACCTAAGAAAGCAAAGGAGGAACTAAGTAGGTCATACGGAGCCTGACAAGATGTCATGGGATCAATATGCTAGGGCTAGGAGGAGGCACGTTCACGTACATAGCTCAAATGAGGAATCCCTTATGGGTATAGTACGTCCTAAAAGGAGCGACGAAGAATCTGGGAAGAAAGTAGGAGATTCAAACCCAGAGGGTACAAGAAGGAGGTTACGCTGCCATCAATAATCTTGGGGTTACGTGAAATAGTTTTGCGCTCAAACAAAAAGGAGGTTACGCTGCCATCAATAATCTTGGGGTTGGAAATGGCATTACCTGTTTATGTACCTAATGATGGAGATAGTGGATGTACTACATACGTTCGAAGTACGTGACCGATGACAAGAGGGTAAGAGGCATCAGACAATAGGGTATTACCGAGTAAGTTGAACGCTCACCATGGACGCCTACATCATCAAGTTCAAGGAGTTGCATCAACAGTCGTGAAAAGGAGGACATTATAGGTCAAAATACTGATGAATTATTAGACGAAGTTGCTTATGGTTTTATCACAAGGTCGTACGAGTTCAGGGTGTTACATTTCCTTGTAAAGAGATTATCACAAGTGAGGCTTGGAGTCATCACAACGAACAAATTTCGAGTTCAAAATTTTTCTTAAGGAGGGGGGAAATGTGATATCTCGATTTTGGATTTAGGTTCAACAACAACTACCAGGTGAATTGGATCAACAGATCAAGCCAAGTTGGCATTTTTGTTTCATCACTTTTTAGTCAAGGGGTGTGATTCGTGTCCAATTGTACACATTTTGCCCCTCATTTCTTGATAGTTTGACTTTGCATTTCACTGTCCCTCGACATATTGCACGCTTGGTTGTGCTTGTTTTCATACATTTCGTGTCCTAGCACGTATGGAAGGGTCGAGGATGAGTTTCGGGACGATTGGATGTCAAAAAGCGCAAAAAAATTGTGAAGCGCAGGCGTCCAAGAACCAACCGCAATTCACGGTCAGAGCTGCGAGTTCACGGTCGCCAGGACCGTGAACAACGAAGCGTCCAGAGGGGTTCTGAGGTTACTGACGCCAACCCTGAACCCCAGAAGTGAAGTGGTGTGTTTTGATCCAACTGATTGAGTTCACGAACGCGTTCTGATGTTCACGGCCGTGAACTGGGCCATGAACTAGGCACGATCTCAGTATAAATGGAGAGCTGAAAGGAGGAAGAGAGAGAGCTTTTGGTAGGTTTTTAGTTTCAGAATAAAGGAGAGTTTCTAGTGATAGATTAAGGTTTCCTCTTCCTAATCTAGAGACATAAAGTGAAATTCAAAGGAGGAAGATGGAGATTTGGGCACATTTCAAGCTAGAGGAGTGAAGGTTTCTTCTTCTCAAGGGAGATTCAAGCAACAAGGAGGAAAGTATTTCATCTCTTCATGGTTCTTTCTCTCCTTTTCCTTGTTTTCATTTGCCGAGGTATGGAATAGCCTACCTATTCTTTTGGGTGTTTGTAAACCCTAGCTACAATTATGTGAATGCTTGTATGAATTGAATGATTTGTGTGTGGTTGTGTTTAATGTGAATGTGGAGGTATTTTTCATGGTGCTTGTGCATTGTGTGTGCTTGACAATCTTGTGTACCATGTTAACCTAGCTTAGAGAGGAGACCTCCTCAGGTTAAGAGGCTCAATTAGAGATGGTTGTTCTTGGGCATTGCATGCATCCTAGGCTAGTTTAGAGAGGAAACCTCCTTTATCCAAAGAGACTGAATTTGAGCTGGCTTTTCTTGGGCATTCAATGCCTCCTAAACTAGTTTAGAGAGAACCCTCCTTAACCTAAGAGGCTCCATTAGAGATGGGTTTCCTTGGGCATTTCATGCCTCCTATTCTAGGTTAATTAAGGGCAAACCTCCTATTTCGTATTAGCACTTAGGGTTTGGTTGTGGGTGGTCGTCCGAACTCCAATTCAAGGTTACCAATAAAGTTGTTAGGGGAAGAATATATGATCGTGGGAAGGAAGTATAAGAAGGGTGATGATAGAAGGATGAGTTTCGAGCAAATTTCGGGGAAATTTTTTTTATAAGGGTGGAGGAAATCACACCCCGACTTTTGGGTTCAGGTTCGACCAAAATACGGGAACGGTTGGATTAATCGTTGCGTACGAAGGGTTCCAAATGCATATTATGAATAATAACAATAATGATAATAATAATAAATTTGATATTATTATTATTTGCAAAAAAAAATATAGAGAGGGAGGAGCCGCTCGACCCCCCCCCCCCCCCTATTATTTTCCCCAGCGCCGCTCCCCATCCCCTCAACTCTCCTCCGCAGCACCGCCCCACGCAAAGAAGAAGAGGGCAGCGGTTGGTGCAAGGGGTGGAAAGAAGTTAGCGACAGAAGGAAAGAAGAAGACCCCACCCCCACCCCACTGACGCAACCCTGTGTCCGACCCCCGACCCTGATTTCCCAGCCCATCCCTTTCGTATTCCTAGGTAAGGATCGTTAATCCTTTCATGATTTCCAAAATCGATTCATCGTTAAACTAATCCGAAACTCGTATTTTCATACTATAGTGGTTGTGGTGATGTTTGAGGGTTCGAAACATCGATCGACGAGGAAATCAACGTTCAAGGTCGTCGAGTCTTAACCTAGGCACGTTCTAGAGGTAAGGGAACTTGATCCCTTCGGCTTAGATCGATCGATTTGGTGATTTTTCGTGAGGGTGCTATTTTGGGTTCTAGCGACGGACCTTACAGGCTTTTAGTAACAGATTTTGGGTGGTCACTAAAGCTGCAGGAAATTTCCATAAACGTGTTTTAAGTTGTGTAAATTATTTCAAGCCTCTTCAGGTAGTTTTTTCGGGGTTTAACAATTTTATACATTGAGGGAGGGCTAGGAGATGCCTTAGATTTAATATGGGGATTCTTGAAGATGTATTACGATTTTTAGAAATTGGTCGAATGTTGATTTTAATTAAATAAAAATCATGCCGAGGTGTTTTTAGGGGTTTGATAATTTTCCAGGGTATATGTTCTTATGATTGACATAAGAAAGTTATTGTCTATATTTTTAAGGACGTCTAAGTTGGGTAAAAAATGCGTTCAGATGAATTTAATTAGGAGAAGCGGTCGGTTTTGAAGGGATTATTTTTAGAAAATTGTTAAAGGGGGTTAAGGGATCTTTGGAATGAAGTTTGAGGATCAGACTTTGAGGAGAGGGTGTTTTGGTAGATAAAATAGGTTTTAAATCGAGAGAGGTTGTCTTAGAAAATGAATTTCTTATTAATAGGTTTCCTGTGATAATTCGACTAAGGAGGAAAAGAAAGGTGAGAAAGATAGCCGCCGATCAAGCTTCGTAGTCTTGCGTGATGAAGAGGTTCACGTCGATAAGTAGGAGAGGAAGAGCCGTGACCGGTAGAGGCGGGAGAAAGGGCGGGAATTCGGCAATGACGATGACAAAAATTGGTGGTAATGCGATGGAGAGGCCCGACCCTATCCTCCTAGACGGCCTGAGGTGTCGTTCATTTGAAGCTGGCCACTGAATTGTGGCTGGAGAAGATACCTTGAAGATAATGGCGGCGGAGCTCCAATGGTGGGGATCGTCGAAGATGAAGAGGAGGAACCGATAGAGGAGGAGCTGAAGGAGGAAAAGCATCCGGAGCTTGGGCGAGAGTAGTACTAAGGTGGGTGACCTTATGGGAAGTCACCTTGAATTGTACCCCAAGTCAAAAACTGTGAGGTTCGAGGCCCACAGCAGACAATATCTTCCTCGAGAAAAGGTCCGGGATTTTAAAGATTCTGCCAAATTTGGAGTACTCTCTGGCCTTGTTAGCTCATGGTGGATTTCGGTCTAAAAAAGGATCACCTCAAGGAAAGAATCCTCGTGATTATACTCCAGAAGGCAGAAAATGGTGGAGATATTGTAAGAAGGAGGATCATACAATCCAATACAATTTCAGGCTTATGAACAAAAAGGCTAGGGAAGGATCTGATGGAGAACCTTTTGCTGGTACTGTTGAATCCACGGGAAGTGAGAATAGGGGAACTGGTAATTCCTCTAGAGCATCAACTGATAGTCTGGCTAATCTCCTTATTCCAGACCAATTGGAAAGGCTCAAAGCTATGTTGACTGGTTCACCCTCACCATCTCCTTCACCTCCTACTTCTCCACATGTGCCTCGAGCTAATGCTGTAGCCAGAGCTCCTGTTCCTCCGCCTTCTCACTTCACTGCTAGCACATCAAGTACTCACTCTCCTGATAGGTTGCCTGAAATTGTTCCTATAGTTTGGATTCTTGATACTGGTGCAACAGATCACATCATCTGTAACATCAATACTTTCATTAAGAGTAAACATGTTGTTGATATGAATGTTACACTACCAAATGGACATCATGTCAATGTTACTCATATAGGAATCGTTTGTTTACCTTGTGGACTTTTCCTTACCCAAGTTCTTTTTGTTCCAGCCTTTACTTACAATCTTGTTTTTGTATGTAGACTTACCAAAAATCACTCAGTCTCATTGTTTTCAAATCCAATGTTTGTCTAATTCATGACCTTATTACTAGAAGGAGGACTGGTCTAGCCCAGGTGGATAGAGGTTTATACCTATTCTCTGACTCCCCATCCCATCAGTTTACCTCTTCTGTTCCCCATCGATCCTTTGCAGCAGGGGTCCATCACTCTTCTTGTCAAGAGTCAGACATCTGGCATGCTAGACTAGGACATCCATCACTATCTAGAATGAGAGTTGTTAAGGAAGTTTGTAAATGTTTCTTTGTTTTTGAACAAGCACTGTGAAGTTTGTCATTTGTCCAAACAAAAATGACTTCCTTTCCCTACAAGCAATTTTGTTAGTACAGTTCCTTTTTCCCTCATTCATGTTGACATTTGGGGGCCTTTAAACACTTTATTTAGAGAAGGCTTTGCTTAATTTTTGACTATTGTTGATGAGCACAGTAGGGATGTTTGGGCTTTCCTCATGAAAGCCAAATCAGAAGCCAAAACCATTCTACAATCTTTATGTTTAATGGTTTAGAATCAATTTTACACTTTCATTAAGACCATTTGATCAAATCAGGGTCAAGAATTTCATTTGACTGAATTTTACATAACTCATTGCATAGTTCACGAGATGTAATGTGTTTACACTGCCCAAAAAAACAATCGTGTTGAGAGAAAACATCAACACTTGTTGAATGTGGCCATATCTTTAAAATTTCAATCTGGTTTGCCACTAACCTACTGGGATGACTTTGTCCTCCATGCTGCCTACTTAATCAATTGAATTCCTACTCCACTTCTAAACTAAAAATCACCTTGTGAGGTCCTATATCATGTCCCTCTAGATTATATGCACTTAAGAGCTTTCGATTGCCTTACTTATGCAACCAATGTTGAAGGTCATAAGACTAAATTTGCTCCTCGAGCTCGCAAGTGTAATTAGGCATTCCAAATGGAGTTAAGGGCTTCAAACTGTTGGATTTAGACACCAAAAAGTTCTTCATTAGTGTGATGTCTTCTTTCATGAAGCCATTTTTCCTTTTAAGGAATCCATTGGCAGTGAAGTTTCTACTCCTGTCAGTTCCCCTTCAGTTGATCTATCACCTGTTTCTCCTTCCTTATTTGACGATGATCCCTCTTGTTCACAACATCCTCCTATCCTTGTGCCTCCTCTCACAGTTTTTTCTCTCCAGCTGTGAGCCCCATTTCATCTCCTTCTCCTATTCCTTCTCTCATGCCTTCCACTTCCCTTTCCCCTCCTACAACTGAGTCACCTTCTCCTTCTCATGCATCTCTTGTCATCTTTCCCTCTTCCAATTCCCCACTTGTACTTTCCCTCAGAAAGTCCACAAGGTCTACCACTTTTCCTCCCAAATATGATGATTTCTATGTTGGCATGAACTAAGTCAGTGTAGCTCCCGAGTCAGGTCATCTTGCTGCAGATTTGTCCCATCTTTCTTTATCTCAGCAGCACTTTGCTATGACACTTTTGTCCAATCAAGAGCCATCCTCTTATGCTGAAGCAGCTAAGGATGAATGATGGAATAAGGCTATGAATGTTGAAATATATGCTCTTGATCTTAATAAAACTTGGGAGATCATTGACTTGCCCGAGAGAGTGAAGGCCATTGGCTCTAAATGAGTCTATAAGACAAAAATCCTTCATGATGGATTTGTGGAAAGGTTCAAAGCTAGAGTGGTTGCTAAAGGATACACACATGTATATGGTATTGATTGCTATGATACCTTTTCTCCTATGGCTAAGATCAACTCTGTAAAAATGCTGCTTGCTATTGCTGTCATTTAAGACTAGCATTTGCATCAAATGGATGTGAATAATGCCTTTCTCAATGGTGATTTAGATGAAGTGGTCTACATTGAGTTGCCTCCTGAATTAAGGATAAGAAGGAATACAAAGAGATTTTTCCAGAAATAGCACCTTTTAAAAAAAATTACAAAAATAGCACCCAGCCGAAATAATTTACACTAATAGCACCCTTTTTTATGGACCGCAAGGGTGCGTTTTATATATAAACCGCACCTCAAAGGAGAGGTTTATAATCCTGGACCAAAACCGCATCTTGGCCAAGCGGTTTCAGGTCTGACCTACAGAAATCGCTTGGCCGAGGTGCTGTTTTGGCCTGACCTAGCTAAACCGCATCTCCAAGGTGCGGTTTTGCCACACAAACCGCACCCCCAAGGTGCGTTTTTGGTCAATTAATTTCCGACATGCCATGCAGAATAACAGACGTGGGTCTTCATGGGCCTGCATGGCATACGAAAACCGTACCTCTAAGGTGCGGTTTTCATCAGTGATTTTGCCTATAAAAGACTTCCCGGAAAATCACTTCTCTTCACACCTCTCCTTCTCCCTTTTCAATTTTATGTTATAGCTCTATATTTCTTTAGTAGTTTTGCGATTAACGTTAACTCGTAAGTTTATTTTGTATTACTTTTTATTGTTATTTTTTATTTTTATGATATTAACTGAACTACGGTTTTTTCGCAGATGGCATTCCAAAAGTTCACGCTTGGCTTACGATGGAATGATTACACGGAAGATACCGGAAAGGGGGTCACCTACGTCGGTAGCAATTTTCAGAAGATAAAGGTCGCTACCAGACCGCTGCTTGAAGACCTCCATCAAATGTGCACTAACGTTACTTGAGTGGATGGCACCAAAAGAGTTGATCGTATGGTGTACCGATATCCAAACAGAGAAAGTGAGTCATTGTGGTATGAGGAATATCTCATAACCACTCAGGATGAGGTAGATGCCATGCTCGAATTCTTGAGGTCCAACAATCTTTCCAAAGCCGAGATGTTCGTTTACACCGAGCCGGTCATAAGCGTTGGAGGTCATTCTGGACACGGTCAAACATCTGGTATCCATGGTGGAGGTGAATTATATGGCGATCATCCCTAACAAAGTTACCATGATCCTCATTCCTATTTTCAGTACCAAGAGCAAGGTGAAGGTTATCATCAATCTTTCCCGTCATATGAAGAAGAAGTTCAACCGGACCTCCCCAACCAACCTCAGTACAACTTCCAATCAGGCAGCGGTAGTTTTTACAACTACCATTATGGAGCTGATGAAGGTGCCTTTCATGAGCTGGATCAGATGGAGGATGCCCTGCCAGCACCAGTCAGTGACCCCTTCGATGAAGAAGGAGAGAACAACGTCAGTGCAGACAGCTCCGACCCTCTTGAAGGTGCTGATGATTTAGGACCAGAGTCAGACTCAGCTAATGATGATGAGGTGGCCCGTGACCGTGTACCAGTCCCCTACTATAATCACATTCCATACGACAATTGGATGGTCGAAAGCGACATGGAGCCGCCAGAGGTCCCAATATGGGGTCCACTCACTGGGTTTATGAAGGGCCAACAATTTGGCTCGAAGAAGGAGGCGCGGCACGCCATTGAGACTGAAGCAATGACTCGGCATTTTGAATGGCACACAACTCATTCCAACACTAAAAGGCTCATAGTCAGATGCCGTAATCATCACGAGGGGTGCAATGTTAGGATTCGGGGAATCAACAGCAAGAGACACGGCCACTGGGTCATATCCCGTGCGGTTAACACACACACATGTGTGTCATCCATAACTTCCCAAGGCCATCGACAGTTGAAATCCAGGGTGGTTGTTGCGGCTATCAAGCATCTAATTGAGCAAGATCCGAACCTGAAGGTGAAAGTCATAATCGCTGACATTGCAAGTCGTTATGGTTATATGATTAACTATAAGAAGGCGTGGCATGGAAAGCAGAAAGCTCTGGTTGCCGTCTTTGGTGATTGGGAAGAATCATATGCATTCCTTCCCAGGTTAATTTTGGCATTGGAGGCGTCTAACCCTGGCACGGTTTTCTCCCCTCGATACCAAGATGAAGAGATACAACCCCCAGAGCCAGGTAACAAGCGCCATTTCATACGAATTTTTTGGGCATTCAAGCCATCTATTGATGGTTTTGGCTTCTGCGTCCTTGTGATCCAAGTGGATGGTACATTCCTTACCGGCAAGTACAAGGGCACTCTCCTGATTGCCAGTGGGGCGGATGCAAACAGACAAGTCTTTCCTTTAGCCTTCGCCATTGTTGAGGGAGAGAATGCTGATAGCTATGGATGGTTTTTCTCGCAAATTCAAATCCACGTCGCCAGGAGGACGAACCTGACAATAATCTCTGATCGGCACGCCGGCATTAGAGCTGCCATCTTAGGTTTAGATCCAGCCTGGAAGTGGTCCCAAAGGTGGTGCATATGACACTTCAAGAGCAACTGGAACCATCATTTCAAGCGGAAGAAGCTTGCTGATAATTTGTGGTGGATTGGTAAGTTCTCTATTAGCCATTTAATTTTGTCAGCTAACAATATCTTATAATCAGAAGAGTGGTGCACTTGTTAGACTCTTTCTAAAGAGATGCATGCCTAAGGAAATGGGGTTTTAAGCGATTATCATGGTCCTCCCATTTTCTGGGAAAATCAGGGACCTCCAATGGAATGCACTGCTCCCAACCAAACTGACGGAGGCATCGATCCGGCAAGTGCCACTCCACGGTCCCAAAACAAATTAGAGGGATCCTCGTGCACCATTGCCCGATATGACCGGGGAATTGCTGGAGATGCCAATGAACGATTTCTCCGGGTATGGATTGAAGACGATCTACAAGAAAGAAATGAGTAACTTAAGATAGTCAGAATTGGAAGAATACATGTAGTACATGGAAAAAAGATATAAATGGATCGAAGTATAGAAGTTACCTCTCCTTCCCAAAGTCGCTCAAACCTCCTCCGATACTCGTCCAACTTGTGTTGGGCAAGGTTGTCGCATGTTGTGTGTCCGAGCCACCTTATTAATAAGACGATAATGAAACTACAATAAGCTAAAACACAAGGGAAAATGTGTTATGAAAAACATGACGGGGTATGAGAAGTTTACCTTGTACCATAAACTTCACCTCTTAGGGGATGATCGATTGGCCAATCCCTGTCGGGACGTTGGACCAGTGCAATCCATGGCATATGCTCCCAGGCCCAAAATTGGGCGATGAACATTGCGCTGCCGACCTCCCTCACAGCTTTTAGAGACGCATTGCACAAGTTGTGGTAGATCATAGCTAGGCAAGCGGATGCCCAGCTATACTCCCCTATCTCCTCCCAACTACCGAGGATGATCCTAAGCCATCCACAACTAAGGAGATTGCTTGATTTTTTTTAGAAGAACACTCCTCCGATCATGCCTATGAGATAGACACGAGCATATCTCTCCTTCTCATCCTCCGGACTTTCCTCGGTTAGGGGATGACTCTCGTAATGGTCTCTAAAATACTTCGTCAACCAAGTAATTGAGACTTGGTGTTTCCTCATTGGTGGAAATCGATCGGTCGCATCAACGCACCCCTTCACCGGTACTTTCACTCCAAAAACACTATGGATGAAATGAACCCAACCGGGCATACCGTCACGATCCTCGGGGGGATGATCACTCACGCACACCGGTTTGCCATCGATGGGCAGATGGGTTAGGATGGCGTCATCCTTTAGCGTGATGGTGGACTCTCCTTCTCTAAAGTTGAAACAATGGGTCTCCTTTCTCCATCTCTCGGCTGATGCGGTGATGAGTTGGCGATCAACTTTGATGCCGTTAAAATGCCTAATCGGTTCCAACCGTGCCCTTTTGAGAAAGGGCAAGATAGCTTGGTGGAATGGGAGCACATTGGTCGTACCCCTGTAGCGGAGTATTGTTTCTGCCTCCTAGCGAAAATTTACACGTTAATTATTATATATTAGTAAGGGTTTTTTTCTTATAACAAAATTAATTAAATTAAATTATTTAACTTCAAGCAGAATTTTATTATCATAAAAAGACATTTCATATAATTAACATAATAACATTCTAAATCAATAATAATTTAAAGAGATACATACATATTATCATAAAACAAACATACTAAATTAATTAACATAATAACATTCTAAATGAATAATAATTTAAAGAGATACATACATATTATCGTAAAACAAACATACTAAATTAATTAACATAAATAACATTGTTAATGAATAATAATTTAAAGAGAAACATACATATTCAAATGTTTGAAATTAATAAAATTCATTTTGTACACATAAAAATAAATCGTATTGATTGTTTGGTATATAATTTAAGCGTATTGGTTGTTTTAAATAATTTAATCGAATACAGAGCAACACTCGTTAGACTCTTAGAAGAGGTATACATCTTCTTAGAAACGCAGTCTTTTTGACAGAAAAAATGGGGGATCCGAGGATCTCTTAATACTTGATTTTCCCAGTGAATGAGAGGATATGATAATCGCTTAAAACCACATTTCCTTAGACGTGCATCTCTTTATAAAGATTCGAAGTAAGTGGCGCTATGTATTCGATTAAATTATTGAAAACAACCAACACGATTAAAAATTCAACATAAATTTATTTTATATTCCACTAAATACATTAACAAAATAAAAGAAGGACAAATGGTGAAGAATTGTATGTACCCGGTGATCGTTCCAAACATCCCTTGACCGATGTTGGGTTGGTCGTACAAGTCGGTTGGATCCAACGGTCCTTGCTCGAGATAATACCGTTGGTTGTATATATCCACGTCCTCCCCAACCTACGAGAAAATAACAACGAGGTTAGTACATAGATTAATTAAAAAGCTTATAACAACAACAAAAATTAAACCAGAATAATGAGTACGTACCGCTTGAAATTCATCAACATAAACTCCATCTCCTTGCCACCAATCGGCCATTTCTTCGGGAAATTCGGGCAGAGATTCGGCTCGGCTCGGCGGGTTTTGAGGAAAAAACCAAAATTCTGACAGAGATTCGGCTCGGCGGGTTTTGAGGAAAAAACCTAAGAAATGTTTTATGATGACAGATCGGACTTAGCCGCAACCAACAGACCACTATTTCCTAGGCTTTTGGGAGGGGAGGGTTTAGAGAGATAAATTCTAGAGAGAGAAGGAAGAATGGGTTGTGGTATGAAGAAATGAGAGGGGAAGGGGGGGTATTTATACTTATCAGACCGCACCCTTCAGGGGCGGTCTGGTAATTTTTCCAGAGCAGAAACCACTCTCTTCCGATGCGGTCTCCGCTTCCCGAGGCGCTGACAGCTCCTTCACGGAGCGTTCCATGATCCACGCAGCCAAACCGCTCCTCCTCGCTGCGGATCGCTGAGATGGCGTTGCTCCTGCCCGCTAGATCGCCACACAATCCTGCGGTCTGCAAGGCCGCTGCCCACCAAACATAGACCGCACCTTGGAGGTGCGGTTCCTATTCTGACGTGGCGCAAAACGCACCTTAGAGGTGCGATCCATAAAAAAGGGTGCTATTTCTGTCAATTTTTTCGGATGGGTGCTAGTTTTGTAAAAAAAAAATTCAAACATGCTATTATTGGAAAAATCCCGAATACAAAGGGATGGTTTGTAGATTGAGGAAATCCCTCTATGGTTTAAACAGGCTAGTAGGATGTGGTATGCTAAACTCACTAAATCCCTTATGAGTAATGGTTTTCAATAGTCTCTTACAGATTATTCAATTTTTCTCTTTAATGTTCATGGTGCTCTAGTGGTTGTCATTATTTATGTTGATGACATTGTGGTTGGTAGTGTTAATCTTGATGCAGTGAAGACAGTTAAAACCATGTTATTAAGCCAATTCAAAATGAAGGACTTAGGTGAGTTGTATTATTTCCTTGGATTGGAAATTACTCGATCACCTGAAGGTATCCATGTTTGCCAGCGAAAGTATTGTGTGGAACTTCTCAAAGAAGCTGGCTTTGATGAATGCAAGCCTGCTAAGACCTCATCTAGTGTTAAGTAAGTTCTTTCTGCAACAGATGGAAAGTCTTACCTGGACATCCCTACCTTCAAGCATCTTATTGGCCAATTGTGGTATTTGAATAGTACCATACCAGATATAACCTTTGTTGTGCAGCAATCTTGCCAATTCCAAGATATGATAAGGCACTCCATCGTGTTTTCAGGTATCTCAATAACTCCCCAGGACAAGGTTTATTTTATCCTCATGATTCTGCCATTCAACTCCTTGGCTACAGTGATTCAGACTGGGCCACTTGTCCTAATTCCAGAAGATCAATCACTGGCTTCTGCACTTTCCTTGGTAAAAGTTTGATTATCTGGAAAAACAAGAAGCAGAGCACAGCTTCTCGATCCTCTTCTGAGGCACAGTATCGAGCTTTGGCTCTTCTCAGCCGTGAATTTCAATGGTTGGTTCAGTTATTGAAGGACTTTGGCATTGATCATTCTCATTCAGCCATCGTGTTTTGTGATAATCAATAGGCTATCCATATAGCTCGATATCCAGTATTCCACGAGCGTACGAAGCATATTGAGGTGGATTGTCATGTCATTCGTGAACGGTTGCAGAGTGGACTGATTGATCTTCACCATTTGTCCACAACTCATCCACTTGCATATGTGTTTACTAAAAGCTTGGGGATCGACCGGTTCAATTTCCTTTTGTCCAAGTTGGGAGTGTCTAGCAGACCCTCTCCAACTTGCGGGGGCGTATTGGAGAGCTAGGTTGATCCCAAACTACAACAACAACTATGATCTTCATCGTGTTCCTCTGCTCTTGAGGGTTGCTGTAGAGGATTAGAGTTGAAATGCCATTGTTACATTATCCAAAGAGTCTTCATTTTAGTTTAAACGTAGTTAGTTGATCATTGGCCACGTATATATGCCATTGGTTATTTTTTCTTTTTTCTTTTTTCTTTTACCTGTTGATTAGTCGTTGCTAATCACAAACCTTTTCTGCCCTGCTGCACAGACCTGGTATATATTGGAATAAAAAAAAACCAGAAGGTCTCAGGTTGAGAACCCTTCACACAAAAACCATAATCTCATTTTCTTATCAACCTAATTCCGTAATAGAAAGGAATTGGTGATTTCCAACCAGATTAGGGTGAGCGGCGGATCTTGACGCCGACGGAAGTGAGGGTGAGGGAGCTTCTTCGATAAGAGAGACTGTTGCGAGAAGATTCCATGTTCGTTACTTTCTCTTACTGCTGGAATTTTGTTGTGATTTTTAGGGCTCCTACGGTGTCATAATGGGTAGTGTATATTTGAGGGGTTAGGGTTCTTGTTTGCTGACGATTAATGATTTCAAAAAGTAGCTTCTTCTCCACCACCAGCCCCAAGGTCATTAGAACGATGTGTTTCCATCTGGGCAGGGTAAGACAAACCCAGAAACAAAGAGTTATTGATTGTTTGGAATGGGTCTCTAACCTGAGATTTGCTCTGCTATTGCTATCCTAACTTCCTAAGAGTGACAATTCATTTTAAATTTGCAAACCCCGTCGCTTTTTTCACTTCCAGAAAGATAAAAGGATTAGATTGATTGTTTTCTTTTTCTGTAAATGCTCATTATTGTTGAGAAGGATGGCTTTTTCCCTGCCTGTAGTCTTCCAGAACCCAGTTATTGTTTCCATATTTGTTCGAGTTCCTGTAGGGTACGGCTTATCCTTGTGGCTGAAGAAATACCACTCATTTTGTGGTTTTTGTTTCTTGAAACCTGTTATCGTTTAGACTGCAAGTTGTTTATTAGATTTCTTGGATTAGATCTGAGCTTCATGGCATGGCATTACTAAATCCAATCGATTTGTTTTAATTGTACTTTTGATATTTGCTTATGTGGTGGTAATTCGTAAATGTGCAACTAAAAAAAATTCAATGTATTCAACAAAATAATCATTCATATAAATCCGAAGATTTGTTCTTCCATAATTTCATAATTTAATATACTCTTTTACAACTTTAAATTGCAACAAATAAAGTCGATGCTAACTTCAAAAGAAAGTAAAGTGGAGAAGTGGGGGGAAAAACCTACAAATAGAGATTTAGTCTTTGCAAAAAATGGTGCGGAGTGGGTTCTTCTGCTTCACAATATGGTGGAATGGCCTGAAAAAACAGAGATCGATCAAATGAACCAATAAAGATTTTCATCAATCTCCCTCTTTAGGCGTCTCTCGAAAATCACTCCCAACAACTTATCCTTCGTCGATGCCATTTACATTGTTTACATTTGTTTCCTCCTCAACTTATTCTTATTTAACAAGGCAAAGGAATATGTCGTCCTTGTAAGCCTCTGCCTCCATCGAACAGTTTCACCAATAATGTAGCAGACGCTCACAAGTAAGAGAAGAGGAGAGTTGCATTTCCATGTGGTTCTTCAGCCTCATTTTGTGCAGTCTCCCTCTTGCAATCGTAGAAAACAAGGTGTAGGTGGTGTCGAAATGTCGCCATCACTAATCTTCCACTGGCTCTCTCACTTTTGTCAAATGGATACCTAAGGTACCATGCTCTCTCGCTGGTTGGTAAAGCAGTCATGCTTCCTTCACCTAAGAGAGAACTTAATTTAGCGGCTCTTTACAAAAGGTGCGGGATTTTAGTTTTACCTAACTTCATCTGTCAGTGAAAACTTTGAATGAGAATATGGTTCATTTAATAAAAGCCTCCAGTGATTGAATTGAGTCAAAAGTGAAAGTTACTATTTCTTTTTTTTTCTCTCTTGAATTTCGGGTCATGGATGCTACAATAGGAGGGACGTTTTATGGTTCCCCTTTTATTTCTGGGTTTAAAGAGCAATTGATGATTCTATGCTCTAACAATGTTATGTTCTTGGTCTATCCTTCCATCATCCATCTTGTGCTTACACGGTTACACCCATATCAAGGCACAGTTTCATATTCCTTTCAATTGCTCCCCATCCAGCCTCAACACAGTATATAACAAATCAAACTGAGCTAAGGATTGGATAACCTAAACTAAACTTGTAGTGGAGGTTCTTCTTGTGTATCCTGCTTTAATCCTGCAAAATTTTGTGACTATGGCAGCTGTTACTGTTGCTTCACTCTTGCTACCACTGCAAGTATACAAAAGCAGAA
Source organism: Linum tenue (assembly GCA_946122785.1). Taxonomy (NCBI): domain Eukaryota; kingdom Viridiplantae; phylum Streptophyta; class Magnoliopsida; order Malpighiales; family Linaceae; genus Linum; species Linum tenue. The sequence goes on from CAMGYJ010000007.1 coordinate 27,974,008, forward strand.
AAATACTATGAAGCAGCAATCGATCGGAGGAGCACCGATGGATTTCATTTATCATGCACAAAGGAAATGTCTGAAATAGAAGAACACTGACCTTTTTCTTTATTACTCTTTTAGGTGGAAATCGATCCTAGGAGGAACACCCACAAACAACCATCTCTTCTTCACTATAAGGGAACACTAATAGAAGGTTAAAATAATCTAATTTGTAGGTAGTCCACTGTAAATTATAACATTTTCCAGAAAACAGAACACACAATTGCACACACAATCCCTTGTCGCTATCTAAACCCATAAATACAAAGGGAAACATTTAAACCAACATTCCCATTGCAGCAACCATGAATCGAAACTACAGACGCAACATGATTTAAAAACAAACCCGACTCATTATCTGTCAAACTGTTGAATTGGAAGAGATCAATTTAATTGAAGGTTTAATACAATTGTATATCCAAAACTTTCACGGTCGTGCTAATAATATCCAAATTTCCCGAAATACCACTTATATCCATGTTTTAAAGTTGTTCTTTGCCAAATCTATTCATTTCCCAATATATTTTTGGTTAAATACACTTGTATATCCAAAAACACCGTTAAAGAATGTGAAGTAATTGGATATAAGTGGCATTTCAGAAAATTTGGATATTATTGGCACAATCGTGAAATTTTTGGATATACAAGTGTATTTAACCTTAATTGAATGCAAAGAGAAAGATTTGATACAGAGAATGAAAGAAAAAAATCATTAGTTTATTTAGTGACTCAATTAGCCTATTTAAAACCACTAAACTTACTATACTGGGTTTAATTTCTAATCCTATATAACCGGTTAGATTGAACCAACTTTGTCTAGAATAGGATGAGGATGAACAAGTTTCAAGTCAAATGGCCAAATGGCAAATAAAAGCATGCTAAAGCTTAGAGTATGATGCTAGGATGCAAATATAGCATGAAATCAATCTCAAATGGTCACAATGAAGATTATGGCATACACGGTGTTGTCAATTTGATCATATCTAAAAGAGGTATATGTATATACTAGCTTTTGCACGACTCGTTGGTCGGATGAATTTTGTTTATTATACGTTGATCACTTTTTTAATGCTTTTAAATAATTTGAGGTTTTCTAAAATAGTTAATTCATTATTACAAAGTAATCTTTATGATATTTGTTGATTATGACATTAGCGATAATTAGTTAATATGTATTTTTTATCAAGTCGTCCTAGTGTACTGTTGTGTATTTTTTTCATATCTTATAAGAAATTTGTGGAGTTTTTATTGTCGGATATGAATTTGGAGTTGGAAGGAAATATATGTCATCTAGAATTTGTAGGAATTGAAGGTATATTAAAAAAATCAAGAGAATAACGAAAATATTATGCCTAGAAATCTCAAAAAAAGGAAGAACACGAAAAAATAATGCTTATTGTCATTACCCTAAATAGAAATTTAAATTAAGTATCAAAATATAATTAAAATAATTAAATATGAAAATTGAAGTATCAAAACACCAATTAGTAGCGAGGGAAGATTTAGTGACCTTAACTAACCATTGAAAAGTTCTGTGATTTTTTAATTTTAGCTTCATGTATGTTTTTTTTATTTAAAATGATACAACTAATCTATGTATTCTGATTGGTTAAGATGCTTGTTATTGTTAAAATAGATCATAGTTCAAATCCTAGTATGTCTTTCTTTTTGTAGGAATAAATAAGAAACAAATAGATCATTGTGGAGATAAAAAAAATACTCTTCTTATTTTCACTCTAAAATTTCAATGTGATGAAAGTTACAATAACCAGCAATTAACATACTTGTAGTCGTAGATTGGTAATTGATATAGTACAAAGAAGACGTGTAAAAATGAAAGTAACAACTGTAGTATGGTATCTAATAATATAATAATTAGGCCGGTTGGGGATTACGATATATATTGAGTTAAATTGAGAGGATAGAGATAGATGAAACGAAGAGCCTAGCAGCCGCAACATTCCTCTCTACAGCTGTAGACCTCACGCCATCCTTTGTCATCCGCAGATCCCTCCAAAAGTAATTCAAATAATTGACCAATTAAGGACTAATTAAGGAGTCCCCAAGTTCTCGAAATAGGAAGAGCTCATGCCATTTATTCTGGTTCTGGACTTACATTCAAATCCAAACAGTGCTTTAAGATTGTACAATCGTATCTATATATATGTACCTTTTCATCCCTTTTCAGAAACTACAATTCTGTACGTTGAATCCCACAAAGGCAAACTTATTAGTTTTTTGGTGACGGCAAATTTGAGGCTGAGGGGCAATATAATGTCATTGAAAGAGGAAGCATAGAGTCCTAAACGTTTATGCACTGTTCCCAGTGTCCTTGCTCTTTCTTCAACTCGCTAGCGCCTTGTAATTTTACGGCATGCAGGATTGGATAGAGACGCTCTAGAAAAGTAACAATGTGACTCTTATATGCTAGGGGTGGCTATACGGTCCGGTCCGGTTAAATTGGCCCAAATTGATTCGGTCCAGTTCGTTTTTTTTGAAAATATAAGGACCGAAGATTGGATTGGATACAGTCCGGTCTTGACCCGGTCCGGTCCCAATTCGGTCTTGATTTTATATTGAGATTGTGGGAATTTGAGTGGCCTAAGGCCTAAAAGGGTGAGGAGTTGGTTAAGTTTTGTACTAAGTGCAAAGGTTTGTGACCGTTTATGCAAATTACCCTTAAGTTTTGGGTGTTGAGCTCTCTTATCCGGTTTTTATCCGGTTTTTTACCTCAAATCTAAGCCCAAAGATTGGATTGGATTGTTTACTATCAGGTCCCGGTCCGGTCTCGATCCAGGTTATACGGTCTGGTTTCCGGTTTTTCATCCGGTCCCGGTCCAAATAGCCAGCCCTAATATATACTAGGTTTGGGCTCGCCCGTTGGGCAAATATATAGCATAAATAACAATAACAACTATATAAAAACAATTTATGTTTGTATTTGCCTAATTGGTACCATAAAAAATCCAAATGATTGAACTAAAAAAAACATATATCATAAATTTTTCTGTTGTGCTAACATATGCATCATTGAAAGTCCTTATTGAAAGTAAATGACTAAATCCATTAAATGAAACTCACTCTAACCATAAAAAAAACTCACTCATAAAAATCATAAGCAAATCACATTTCGATTTACTGATTAATGTCAAAGAGACAAAGACTACTGCGAATTTTTTTTTTTTACTTCTTTTCGATTGCTCCATCATCAACATTATCACTTCCAGCAATAACATCACATTTATCTTTATTAATAAAACCTATCTCCACCATCAATAATTTCTTTCTTCTTCTCCTCCTCATTACACCCAAAGCAAAATTTTAGATTTCATCTTGTTAATCAATTTGTTTGAAATTGGCATGTAATTTGTTGTTGGTAGACTCAGTTTGAAGCTCTCAAAGGCATATACTATGTGCTCTCGAAACAATGAATGTCAATCCTTAATCACGTGTTTGAGTATTTGCACCCAAATACCATTATCCTCAAAAAAGTAACAATATTTAATATTTCCAAATTTGAATCATAGAGTGAAAACTAGTGTGGTCATCATGAAAATATTAGTTTGTTTTTCTTAGTCGATAATTATTATAGCAAGCTGAAGAATAGTATTTGTCTTAGAATCGATGCGAGTCACTGCTCAGAAACATGATCGGAGACCCAACTCCTTTATTGAGTTGTTAGATCAAATAAAATTATGGTTTTCGTGTTAAATACTCTCTTCAGTAGTGAGAATCTCATTCACATATATGAGAAAAATCTACCACCTTAAAGATAAGAGTGCTCGTGAGCAATGTAAAAATATTCTGGTATGCATACTACGGAAAAAACTGAAAAGTAAGAGGGTTCAAGAAGGCGCGCCTAGGCGCACGCCTAGGCTCAATTAGGCGCTAGGCGGTGGAGGATCGCCTTGACTTGGCCATAGGCGTTGAAAAAGGCACTGGTAGCGCTTAGTAGGTAGGAATAGCGCTTAGTTTGCGCCTAGTGGAGAGAAGGCGTGCCTGGGCAAGCATAGGCGGTTAAACCCAGTACTCTTCGTTTTGTCCTAGAAAATCAGAAACTTGCCTCTTGCCCTAGAAAATCAAAAACAAGGGAAGTAACATATGCTGCCGCCTGCCGCCCTAGCGCTCGCCCCATCTTCTACCGCCTGCCGCCTTAGCTCTCGCCCCATTTGCTGCTCTCTGCCGCCGCAGGAGAAAGTCATCGATCACTCTTCTCGCCTTCACACAGCTCCGCTGCTATAGTGGGAAATAAAGTCGAAACTCGTCAATTGCTGCTCCTTCCTTCTCCTTGGTACGTAGCACAAGCTTCTTGCCTCTATAAGCACCTATTAGCATATGATTGGTCACTATTTGCTTTTTATTTGTTATGTTAAGTGTTTACTGTTAAGAACTAGGCATTGCTAATTTTATATGCACTTGGATTATATGAATTATTCAAGAAAACAGGAAATATTTGAGAATTTTTTCCATTTATGCTCTAAACGCCTAGGCGCGCCTAGGCTACGCCTAATCGGGCAAGACGCAAGTCAGGAGCCGAGCGCCTGCCTTACGCCTAGCGCCTTTTAGAACCTTGAGTAAGACTGCGGACAAATATAATCCAAAAAAATATGAAAACATGACAAACAAAATATTTTGAATGTCACACAATGGTTGCCCAATTAACAACATGCAATGCAACAATACAACTAATACATACTAATACTTACCATTTTTTGTTTTTGTAAAAGCAAATAAGAGATATCCAATATACTAATTTCCATGTCTTGGCTCCAAACTATACCCTACTTGGTTATTTATATCTTTTATATGATCTATGAACGACTTCAATTTGGCATGTTATAAAACAAAAAATGCAAGTCTATTAGCAATGTCATCTGACAGGTGGGACTTTCGAATAAATGTGACCATGAATGAATACAATTATGAAAATATCATTAAATTTAATTTTTCTAAGCCAAAATATGTAAATATTAAGTTGAAATGATGTATTAGTATTTAGTAATATTAGGATATTGATATTAAGGAGAGAGAATGGCTAGCTAATTGGAGAGCGGAGAGCAATAATAATTAGTTCTGACGATGAAGAGTAATAATTAGGGCTGGGCATGCGGGCGGATCATCCGCAGGTTTGGGCCGACCCACCCGCATTTGACCCGAATTTCATTAAGTGGGTGGGTCTGTGGGTGGGTGACGGGTTGCGCTGAGAGCCATCCGCCGGGTGGTGGGTGGGTTGTGGGTGAGTGTGCGGGTGACCCGCTCAACTCAACAGCAAAAAGATCAAAGTCGTTGGCGCTAGAGAGAGGAGAGTGGAGACGTTAGATATAAACTCGGACTGCTCCTGGAGTTTGAACCTCAAAGCCAACCTTCCAAATAGAGATCCCCTCTTCTTCCCTTTACTTTTTCCTCTAATTCTTGTGCCTAGATCACCGCTCTTTCCTTTGTGGAATTATTTTCCTTAGTTCCTTGGACCTATTAATCGTCTCAATCTGTAGAAAAGTCCTTCATAATAGAATTTCTATCCAATTTAAGAACTAATTCGACATTTTTCGCCCTATTTCAACTTCTTGTTTCCCTCGATGATTCTCTTCACCTATTATCATGTCAAGTTGAATCCTTTATATTATATACATTGTGATGTGGGTGAACCCACAAACCCACCCGCATCATCCACCATCCGCCCGACCCAACCCGAGACTAAATGTGGGTGGGTGGTGGGTTAAAAATTATCAATCCGTTTAAGCGCGGGTGGGTGCATTTTATGGTCAAAATCCACCCGACCCACCCAATGCCCACCCCTAGTAATAATATCCCCTTTCTAGCATGTCAAATTATTTAATTAAGACAAAACTTGTTTTTAGGGCAATAGCCGATTTATACTCATCTTTTTTGGGTTAATTTGTAGATATTTTTTTATAAATTAACATGGCAAAAATATCCTCACTAAATTCTCTCAGAGAGCTAGAAATCTCGAATGGAGTAGGTTCGGATGGAGAACCTTCATAAATAAGTGGTAGGAGGTAGGATAGGATGGAAATATCCTTCCTCAATACACATTAAGTATCGGATAATAACTTGGAGTTCAGTCACTCATCAACAGTAACTCGATGTTCGGATTTGCATGAAATTTGTTGTTTTCATGATCCAGTAAAAAAAAAACCTATGAGTCATTTGTCACCCGAGCTCATATTTTCAAAAAAATGTACCTGGCAAATACCTTGATTGTTTTTGTATGCAGGGACTTGTATATATATGTTAAATTATGTATAATTTTTTTTCTACAATCAATCGATATTTTTTTTATTAGATCACCATCATTGAGATATAATTAATTCGTAAGTATGATAATTAGAAAACAAGCGGTCTATCTATTAAATATCTTGATCATCTCGACAACAAAGTGAGAATAGGGAGAGGTCGAGAGACTAGTATGCTAACATTTTTTTAGTATGGTGCTAACACTTGCTCCAGTTGATGAGAATATTTCGTTTGGATAATTTTTTAATTTAAATGGGTTGACCACAATTAATGAGGGGAAAGTAGTGGAGGGGCACGCTTAATATTATGAAATATTTGGGGGAAAGGATCATCATAACTTGCCCATTAAATGGGGGAGGATTACATTAATTAGGGACCATAAAATTTCATACCACAATCACAAGTAACCATAGTAAAAGAAAACCGCAAACCATAGAAAGGAGACCACATCCTCATCAACGATTTCTTCTCGATTCCTCCTCCACAACGCTATGTGGAGTCGCAGAGCCTTAAAGAATCTAGCATGGCGATGTTGCGTAGTGCCGAAAATCGATTCCAGTTCTACCTCTTGCATCAGCCCTAAATACTCCCTGCTTCACGAGGTGTCGGCGGCGTTGTCTGAAGCATATCTCATCGGGGAGAGATTTGAAATTGTTTTTGTTCAAGAAAAAACATCAAAGAAGCAGTCCAAGGAGGCAACGATCTCTCATCACTAATCCAACTCAAATCTCTTCCTTCGTCGATGACAATTACGGTTCTGCCGATTGCATTGAGGATGACACAGCTACGGAGGAACTTCTGGGAAGGGAACATGAAATCGGGGGGTTCATCAAGAGAGGAGGAAGCAATGGATGTTTTCTAGCGAGCGTCGATGATAGGGTTTAGGGTGAGGCAGGAATGAGGTGTTAATATCGATGTGTTAGCATAATACTAATACTATATGATGTTAGCCCTCTATCCACTTTCGGACAGATAATGTGAGAAGTTGGCTACACAAATTACTACCACTCTTTTATAATAAAAAAATTCATTAGATCACTCTTAAATAAGAGGAACAAATCAAGATACGAGACTTACAATAGCATCATGCTTACTGCGAAACAAAGAAAAAAAGTCGAACCTCAAACAAATGAGGCAACAAGTAGGGATGACAATGGGTCGGGTTGGAGCGGGTTATGCCAAACCCAAACCGATGGGTGTATCCAAAAAAATCCGAGATAAAACCCACTAGATTTGGAAAACTCAAACCCAACCCAACCCAACCCGCTAGGTATCTGCGGGTTCATGAGTACCCATGAGTTCATGTACAAAGATGCAATCACACTAGTTTTCACTAACTCACAAATCATTCATACGAATTGTTCAATATTAGAGATAAACATCCACAAACAATATGATTAATTGAACGTGTGAGAAATTAGTTTAAAAATTATAATTAATTAGTTAAGGATCCCGTGGGTCGTGAGGGTATGGACTTGAGTGTGGATATCCATGGGTTAGATATGACTAAACCCAAACCCAACGCACTAAAAGTACAGCGGGTTTAAACCCGAATCCGGCCCGCAATCCGTCAAAGCGGTTTTATCCTTGTTGACCGAGTTGGGCCGGATAGGGTACCCGCAGATTCGGGTTCTACTGTCATCCCTAGCGACAAGAACAAAGCGTGAGTAGCCATCTGTCGAAATAAAATTAACAGTAAATTTCCTGTGGCCCAAATCTAGCCCACTCCCAGTTCGCGATGGAAAGCAAGGCACCTATAGCAGAATATGGGCTATTAATAAAATCCACATTCATTTTCTCATTTCGGCCCATCAACAAACGACGCTGTTTGGCCTCTCTCCAGTCAACACAAAACCCAGGTCAGTGCGTCGGACCATCGAATTCCGATCTCACTCGCATTTCACCGGCGAGGTCCGCTGCCAACTCGGATTCCGATATCTCTCCCCCCTAAGCCGCGCCCGCCATGGAGGAACGCAGTTACCAGGCCCAGGATGTTACCAGCAAGGATTTGCTCAGCTCTGATAACACTGTGGTTCCCGTGGATTTCTACGAAATTGCCGGCGATGACTCCTCTGAGCAGAAGTAATGCGTGGCTTACTGAATTCTTTCGTCATTGCTTGCCCTGTTACTTTTTTCTCAGCTTTGCATGCGATATCTGGAGCTGGGTTTTGGAGTGATGCTGTTTTGGATTCCTAGGGTTTATGAGAAAAAGTTCCCCCTTTTGACACTTAGAATGATGCTCCATTAGTTGTAAGAATGTCACATTTCCTTACTGAAGGCTGCTCAAGATAGGAAGTTATTGCTCCTGAAACCTAGCATGCCCATGGTGTTCTAGTTACCAAATCGACGGTATTGCTGTTTCATAATCGCACATGGGTAGCAACGGAGGCTCCCCCGAAAGGCTTTGGGAAGGGGGAACAATTGAGTTTGCAGAAATTTTAGGTGGTCTGGTTATCTGGGGTTAATTGCTATCTGTTCACCACCTTACATACTCCCCCTTTGCTGGTGGTTAGCCATGGTGATAACTGATAAGGGTTATTTGAAACCTCTTGTTTGTAGAGGGGTTATGATAGTGAAATTGCGCCGTGTGCAAGAACTAAGACTCGGGGCTATAACTAGGAAATGTATTGGGAAAGATCAAGCGAAATGTTCCCCAGCAGCCACCGTGACTTTCATGTATGAACCAGAGATCAAGATCAATGAAGATATGATGGCAAGATTGTCACTTGAGGAGAAGCAAAGTATAGTAGAGAGCAGCCCTACTAAGGTTTTCGACATCGATCCTACTACCCAACAGGTTGGTGAAACAATGCATCTTTGAATTTTGAATGATTGCTGCCTTGTCCTTTACCAAATAATTTATGTTAGGGTTTTATCAGATTGCTTCAAAGTGGTTTTGCTTTCTTTGAACGATTGTGTTTGCGGGTTTTGGTTGTGGATACTGAAGCATATACTTACGATGATGAAGTTATCAAGAAATTGGAATCAATGGGGAAGACAGGGCTTATGGACGGTTAAAGCTAAGGAGGACAGTTTCATATTCACGGTTGAGACGACCGGTGCTGTTCTGTTAAAGGCTTCTCAGTTGGTGCTCAATGCCATAGACATCCTTAAACAAAAGCTGGATGCTGTGTTGTTTGTCTGATGAATGATGATACGGTTGAAGCTGACGATCAGTTTGGTGAACTTGGTGTTCATATACGTGGCGGATAGGTAGTCTGCAGCTAGTAAATCAGACATGGTGAATATTTAGGAGGAGTTAGGACGCATCCCTGAACAAGGTCTTCCTTTTCTCTGCTTACTTTCATGTTGGGTTGAATGTAGCACTGGTTCAACCATCGCAGTCTTGCTTGGCATCTCATCATCTGTCTTCTTCCTCTTGTCATGGACGACTGAGTACACAATACATATATTTACGACAGCCGAGCCGACGACGCAAATGCATACAAAGTCAGTTAGCCCATCTCGTTCCTTAGCTATGATTTGATGATATAACAATGTGTACTATCGCGAACCAAAAGGCAGGCAGGCAGGCAGGCACAGGCTCACTCACTCACGGGTGTAATTAGCTCAGCTCAAACATGGCCAGATCTCTCTCCATCCTTTCATCTTTTTGGTTCTTTCTGGAAATCGAAACAAAAATGAAAACGAAAGTGCTTGCCGTTTCTTTTGCTGAAAAGCCCAACCACCCCACCACCAATTCGTTTCTTTTGCCCCGAAAACGTGGATGCAAATTGCAGAATGATCTTCTTGTTATTCTCTTCTTTCACCTATGTGCTGTATATAGAAGAGGAAATCATTTCATTTGGATCGAAATAAGGAGACCGCGCGCCAAAACTCTCCCTGCACGTCGCCGTCACACCGCCCTACGGACGGTCACCTTCATCATATATGTGTGTTTGCCGTTACTTCGATTGAGAGAAGAGACGAGACATGTTGGGCCTGAAATTTTAACGCAAATTGTTTGAAGGCGACTCTCTCTCTCTCTCCCTCCCCATTTGCAGTGCTGTATTTGGTTGTATACAGGACGAGGTAAGAAGATGAATCTCGTGCAGATGTGATGCTAATGGCACGTACCTGCTGCTGCTACCTAGTTGGAAATGTCATATCCCATCCCTGGTAACATCTTTGACATTTTCAAGTAGCTAGCTAGTAAGGTTAATTCAACTTAGCACGATTCTTGTATAAAAGCTATTGAATGAAACTATGTCGCACTACGATATGATGGGCCTATTATTATTTGTTTTGGAACTCTTAATTATTATGTCCTTGTCAAGTAGAATTGTTCGCTTCTCGTCATAAGAGGATCTCTCACTGGTAAGTTATAATACAAGTAACTATCTGTTCATTTTATAACCACGTTTCAGGGATGCATACACCACGATACGTAACGAGTGCAGTATTAACATATACATGCACTTGATTGACTAACAAATTTCACAGCTGGAAGAGCCAAGAATCAATGGATGCATGGTCACTCTCACTCTCCATCTCTCATTGCATGAACCAGGTTGAGTAGGGTTCATTATGATCCAACAAAAACATATATTTTGAGATCTGCTGTTACTCTTCAATCACTTTCTTGCACCATTTTCATCAGTTGCATAGAATAGGTCATTTTTGGGGGGCCTGCTCCCCATCTGTCATATTATTACTGTCCTTCTTCCCCCACAAACCCATGCTTGGTTGGGTTTCTTACATCAACAAAATGGTACTACTGCTTACTCTCACACTAACACATATCAATCTTCTTCTTTCTTTTTGGGTTTACACATCTGCATTCACAACGCATCAACTGTGAATGAATTTCCCCACCTTCCCGTTTCCCATTCTGGTTCACACATTATTGTTTTTTGTGTCATATTGCCTTCTGTAAATTAATCTCCCCATTGTTACAATGCCATGATGGTGCTCTTTGAAGTGTTCTTCTGCCCCATGCAAGTTTTAACCCAAAACTATGCAACTCAACATAGGTGGTAGGCAGAGTGAATGAGGCAATGCAGTTTGCAGTTGCAGCCACAGACTGCAATAGCAAAGCAAAACAGAAGAAGAAAAGGCAGCTAGCCCATTAAAGCAAATGCAAAAATTGGGCAATGCCATCCTTGTGAAAGTTTTTAATTTGGGTTGTGCAGAATTTATAAAAGGAAAAGATAACAAGGTACCATATATGTAATATATAATAAATTTAGGGGGGGAGGCAACCATTTCCCAGGCTGTCACAAGAGATACCCAAAATCTTTGTCTGAAACAACAGACATGCTTGCAGAATGGATGGGAACCAAAGTTTTCTTTTTTGTTCTTTATTATTTATTTATTTTCACATATTTGGGGACAATGACAATTATATATAAGCTGAATCTTTTTTTCAACACACCAAATACTTTTATTGTCCTTTTCTAAACCCAATTCTTTGCAAGATGGACAGTTGAGGACCTTAAATGCCCAATCCCCTTCCCCATTCCTATCTTCCCATCCCTTCACAATTTACTCCTCACCTTTTTTCCACTTGTAACTCTTTGGCTCTTTTACCTCCCAAGATTGTAACTTTTTTCCTTTTCCAAATAAGACACTAGTAAAAGTACAAAACCCATCTTTTTATTTTCCATTTCTTTCATTTTTACCTATTGAATTTGGCTTTGTTCACTTACATCTACCCTTATTATTAAGGACCACCAACCCCATATCTCTGCTCTTGCAATAAATCCTCCTACTCAATGCTACTTGTCTAGTTCCCATTTAACACTTGTGCTTTGCTTCCTCATCGTCCTACATCTTCTTCACCTCCTCCTCCTTCTTGGGCTTCTATTTATGTATCCAATGTAAATATGTTAGCTAACCTTTATATGGTGTTGTGATATTAGTTAGGAATATATGGTTGAGTTTGGGCAGAGTACTGGAGGACAATTTTCGAAAGGTTATATTCATTTTATAAGGTCCCATCCTCCAACTGTAAAACTGGAGTTTTTACTGGAGTTCAAATCGTACAATTTTGGACACTTCCTCCCTGCAATTAGCTCCTCCCTTCAGAGTTTAGAGGGAAGTTTTGAACATAAAACTTAATTTTTTTTTGTCATAGATAGTGGTAAGGAATAGATAGAGATCAACAAGCAACTAAACGCGACAGTTATTCCTAATTGATTTGTCGATAAAAGAGCCATTTTAGTTATTAAATGGGCAACTTTGTTAGTCCCTAGAAATAAAGTGAAAATAAACACTAAACTAAAAGGATGAAACGCTAAATGGACACATATAACTTAATCTTGGTTTTCAATGTAGATTTTATTACTTGATGATGGTGCTTGGGACATTGTTTAAATGAGATGTAATTTTTATAATTCAAATTCCGAATTTATGAGACATTTTGTTAGCCTCCTTTAATAGAGAGGACCAATGTATGAGAGTCATAACAGGACCAAGAGTGAATATTTGAATTCAATTATTAGGAAATTTAATTAATTGATTAGAGTAAGTGAAACCGATAAAATAGTATGATTTAATAAAAGTTAGGGCGTAAAAGTCTTGTAACTTTATCTCTACTTGTATAAATCATAATCAAGTTATTTTGTCAACGAACTATTTTTGACACACTACAATTTTCAGTCGATGGATTTGAGTTCTTCTCAATCGAGAAATTAGACAATGAAAGTTGTTTCGAAAAGCTACCAAACATAGATTGTTCTATTTGATCGCCTTAATCACTACTTTGATAAATTAATTAAAGTTTCACTTTATCTTACATATGCAGATTTAACATTACCTTCCTATGGGGACAACCTATCTCTGTATAGGCACAACTGCATTGAATACATGGAAGGGTAAACGAAAATACAACCATGTTTTATAATCAAGAAAGAGATAGGTGCAGCACAAACCCAACCAACACCACTTGATGATATTGATTGTTCTTTGAATTTGCAGATTTGGCTTGACTACTAAAAATAAATAACAACTTGGTATTGCATGCATGGAATTTATAAGCAGATTGTGACCACTTGAAATTATGCTCTATACATACCCATAAAAGATCCCCACACATTTTTCTCTCCATTGCATTGGATGCCCATTTGGTACTCTCTTTGATGAAGAAGAGAAGCAAAAAGGAAAAGGGGGGAAAAAACATTTATCTCTCACATTTAGCACAATTACTTGATTCACGCAATGGATGTGCAATAGCAAAACTGGTTTGACATAGGTTAAAATATCATTTAACAGCATGCTTTCATGGTAAAATTGTATATATACGGTACTAGACTTTATCGTACTAACAATTTGATCACTTAACTTTGATTTGCTTACATACCAATCTACAAATTCTAGAATAATTAACCAAACAGGCCAATATTTGCCTGCCTTAGATTTTTCGTCTACATAATCCATATATATTGATTAGCATATCAATTTGTCTACATTGATAACAAGACAAAATACACATAAACCCTAATTAGCTTACATGAATTCCCTTTGGAGTAACCAACAATCAATCCAACCGAAACTCATTACTTGATCCAATTCCCAACCATGATACTGAAAATCTGTCCTATTTGCTTTCTCTTCATATCCAATGACTAAGTAGATGATTCATGAAGCACACTAATACAAAGTGAAACTTCATACACAACACAACTGCATCGTAATTATAAGTTCGGTGTTTGATTTATCAGCAACTCTAAAGTATCGTGACCATCTATATAAATTGACCTGGATGTTTCAATTGGAAGGGAGAGAAAGAACCAGAGAGAGGGACCCTTCGTTTTGGTGTTCTGTTTCTGAATCTGATCTCATCTGCACTAACTAGTATAACCATTGGGGGCCAGCCTGAGAAAGACTTGCTCTGCTCAAGAACAACAAGGACCATACCAGCTGCATGAGGCTCTTAATTATTCAATACCCTCCCCTCCCACCCTCCTTTCCAACCCCATAAATTTCCATATCTTTTGTTGTGTATTTTAGTATTTTTCCCACCCATTTTTACATGTTTTTATTTTTGTAACTAGTGAGAAATTATATTGGGATGTGGTTCAATTCAATTATTGAGTTTGGTGGTGGTGTAGTCTGACTGTCTGAGTAGTAGAAACTTCTTTCACATGCATCTTCATGGTTCTATAATCTCATGTATGAAAGGAGTTTTTTTTTTTTTTTGTTTGTTTGGTTATTTAATGCAAGTGAGCAAATGGGTTATTAATGTTTCTTAGAATTTTAGCTACTTATAATTGTGGTTGTTGTGATTGTTTGAGAAGTGAACTTTTATGTGAGTCATGTACATTGGCGTAGATGAATTAATGTCAAACATTCTTTTTATCCACAATGCTAGCTACTCTACAATCTACATTCTTTATGGTAATCTGGATTTTTTTTTTAAAACAATGGAGGCGTAAAACACACCTAAGAAGATTGGTTCGGAGAAAGACTGAAAGGGCGGGTGAGACCTGCTAATCAAATATTCGACATTTGAAAGCAACGCCGCTCATAGCATCCTTTGTGATCATGACTAAGGCAGGGGCAGAATTTTCAAACTTGTGCAATCTAAATAGGTAGGCGATAATTTACTTAAAGAGTTAATCAACAACCCTATTGAGTTCGCAATATGTATGACATATGTGCACCCACCAATCACTCTATCAATAAAGATATAGTCACTGTACATTACTGATATACTAATGTGTATATAATTGAAATGTATATTTAAGTAGCCCTAACAACTGATGAATAAATGTAGTGTTCAGTACGACATAACAAAAACACATCATTGCTACGTACTATCAAAAACTAAAATGTGTACATGCATGGGAAGACAAGTCTGTTAATTGATATTGATATCTCAACCACTATTATATATATGAACAGATTATATAATATGATGATTGTCTTGTTCTCGCAGTAATCTCTGCCATCATAATAATTCTAATCTTTCTTATGTTATACTTCTCAATTAGCTACACAAGTGAAACATTAGTATGACATTTCTAGTTGAGTGTTGGCCCACTTATATTTATCAAAACCCAAAATTCTACTGAGGAGAAAGAATTATAATCATTATAACATTTGCCAAATGTAGGAAATGCAAGTGTGATATACATGTTTGCATTTATTGAAATAGATTTAATTGAAATTTATAGGCTTTCCAGCCATTGATCAGCTGTGACATGTAAACCTACATGATGGGTAAGGGGTATATATATAATAAGTTGGTGCTTAAATTAAATGCATTTGTCATATAAATATGCTCTCATGTCCTGTGACATTAATAAATTCTAGCTAGTTTGGAGATATTCCAAGCATCATGTCCATCCCCCATGGAGACACCAATTTGAAATACAGTAGGTGTGTGCTCGTGTCGCGGACATTCTGATAATTTATCATCTTATCGGATATCAATGATTGAAAAATTATAAATATTTCTTTAAAACTATTTCATTTTACTGTCAAGTCATGTATTTTTAAACCTACAAATCTATCACCTAAATCTAACAAGCCAAGTGACCCATAAGCTTTGGCATAACTAACTATATGAAGTTAGGACAAATTTATCTAGATTCATTCTCAAAGAGAAGTAATTTGTTGGCATAAAAGGAAGGATCAATGCAACAAAATACTAGAATAGACTCAAATCTATAGAAGTGTCAAATATAGAGCAGGCCAGTGCCTGGTGGGAGGTAGAGGAAGAAGAAGAAAAAGAGAGGTGGTGGATGAAGATTTTTATATATGGCAGCAAATTATTGTCGATCACACATTCACAATAGCTCATTTTTTCAACTTCTCAAATAGCCACCTAATCATAACGAAAAGGTAATATCTACCATTTTCATATTCTTTTATATTATCCAAACTTATCGAAATACTAAGAATTAACCAAATATTAATTTTCAGTTAGCAATTTTGTTAGTAGTATTGACTTGACAAGATGAAGAAGGAGATCGCAGACTGAAGAACACAGAGGTGTCGCGCACCGAAGTTGACAAGATGAAGAAGGAGATCGCAGACCTAGGTGAAAGACAAGCGGAGATGAGCAGAGAGCTCAGGGAGCTCGGCGAGGCGGTGAGAGACCTGATAGAGAGAATGAACAAGCCGCCAACCGGCCACACCAAGGGTGAGCAATCTAGGATTATGGTCCCAGGGAAAGCAGGAGGTGTGACAACGTTCGAGACCGGATTCAGGATGCCGGCACGAGACGAGACGGCCAAGAGGCGCGGCGGTGATTCCGTGGTAGAGGCTGCGATTGGCAGCTGTACGGGGCTAGGGCACCCGACAGCAGCGCATACGGGAAGTCCGATAGAGGTGGGAAGTACGACGGTGACGGCTGACCTAGGGTGGGGAGTCAGGGATCGTGCGGGCCACGTCTCCTTTGGGTCAGGACTGCTACCGACTCCGACACCTTAAGAGATAGATGTCATAGTATGAAGGTGAAACAACCAAGCAACGATATTGTGGTCCAAGATCCGAGCTCGGGGTTGCTGTTAGAGGTGGCTATACGGTCCGGTCCGATTAAATTGGCCCAAATTGATTCGGTCCAGTCCGGTCTTTTTGAAAATATAAGGACCAAATATTGGATTGAATACAGTCCGGTCTTGATCCGGTCCGGTTCCAATTCGGTCTTGATTTTATACTGAGCTTGTGGGGATTTGAGTGGCCTAAGGCCTGAAAGGGTGAGGAGTTGGTTAAGTTTTGTACTAAGTGCAAAGGTTTGTGACCCTTTATGCAAATTACCCTTAATTTTTTGGTGTTGAGCTCTCTTATCCAGTCTTTATCCAGTTTTCGATCCGGTCCCGAACGATTTTTTACCTCAAACCTAAGCCCAAAGATTGGATTGGATTGTTTACTATCTGGTCCCGGTCAGGGTTATACGGTCCGGTTTCGGGTAAAACCAAAAAACCCTGACCAAATAGCCAGCCCTAGTTGTTGTGCCGATGACGGAAAAAGAGGAGGCTGGGCAAGTGGGGAGCTACCCTAGACTAGGTTGGATGGGCTTTGACGGCGCCCAAGAGGAAGAGGGGGTGAGCCTGATGGAGCGAGAAGAGCAGGGCCGAGCCAGAGGATCTGTTCTGATAGGCGGGGTAGACCCAAAATGAATTGGACACACCGGGATGGGTCAAACTGGTTTGATCCCAAACCGACCAGAAGGGGGTCACCAAGCTAGGGAGGACTACAAGGGGAGACAGGTGCCTCTTAATTCTTATAATCCTTTCGCGACTCCTCGGGCTGCAGGGCATCAACCTAGTAGGGCGTGGGAGATAGGACAAGGCCCGCAGGCTGGACTGGATCGGTATACCTCGAGGAAGAGGAGGAAGCATGGGGACAAGGGGGAGAGCCACAGATCCCCCGTAGCTACTTTGGGGGACCTTCCGGCATGGACAGGTACGGTGGGTATTATCATGGTGATGATCTTGTGTTCAGGGTCAAACCCCGGCCATTGAGTTTTCAAAATTCAATGGTCAAGAGAATGTAGGATTATGGTTGTATGCATATAGCATCCTTCTATTTGAAAGGAGATGCTCTGCAATGGTAGGAGTGGTTGAAAATATACTTTGCGAAGCAGGAGACCATGATCACCTGGCCGAGGTTTCAGGAATACCTCTGGTACTAGTTTTGCAAATATGAAGGCTCGGCGCCGGAGCATCTGGCTAAACTTAGGCAGATAGGGATCGTGGCTGAGAATAGGGTGGAGTTTCTCAGGTTGGGCAACCAGTGCAAAGGGGTGCCGGAAGAGACGTTGGTGGGTTTGTGTATGGCGGGTCTGAGGCCAGAGATCGCAGCAGCGGTTAAGATCTTTGAGCTAGAGTCCTTGAGGACTTCTTTTCGTCTTGCAAGTCGCAAGAAGGAGAAGATAGCGAGCTGGAGGAGTACCATAGGTCGTTACCAGAGCCTTAGTGGAGGAGGGAGTGGCGGCACCGTGGGTGACAGTGTAGGCGGTGCGCCAACAGTAGCAGGTGTAGGAGCTAGTGCGACCATGGCAGCAACATTAGCAGTGGCTCGACCCATGCAGAGGGCTCCGCCCAAGGGGTTTTCTAGACCGACTCCAACGAAAATTGAGCAGAACAGGCGGGAAGACAAGTGCTTTAACTGCAACGAGCGGTTCACGTTCGGTTACCAGTGTGCGAAGCCGAACTTGATGTTGCTGGTGGGGCGCTGAGAGGACGAAACGGAAGACAAGATGGCTGAAGGAGGAGAAGAGACCCCAAAAGCTGGCATTTGACCTTGAGGTCATGTTGTTCCAAAGAGGCAGGGATGATAGAACATAAACAGTCATGATTTCAGTATTTGGACCATTTTGTCGGTTTATTATTATTTTTGAGTTTGTTGGGTATTAGTGGGGTTCTTTGTGGATTTTAATAATTTAGGATAGCATTTGGGAATTAGTGAATTATATAAACATGTGTAGAGTGAGAATTACACCACTAAGCAAAATTACAAAACGTAATTGAGTCTCTAATCCTTTTCTTTCGCCTTCCTCCAGCAGACCCTCTCCCTCTTCTTTCCCTAGCTGGTGTCACGACACTCTTCCTTTCCTACCTCCCTTCTGTAAATCTCCTCTCCAGTTTCCATTCTAGTTCTAAAAGGGGAGATCAATTCCTAATCGATTCTCTAATTCCCAATCTCTAGATAGAACCGAATCCTTGATTCTATCATATTGTGTTAGCCTGAAACAAATTTTGGTTATGGGGTGTTGCCTACCATCTCTCGCTTTACTGAAAGTGTTGTGTTCTTGAGAAGAAAATCAAATAAAT
Organism: Linum tenue; assembly: GCA_946122785.1. NCBI lineage: Eukaryota > Viridiplantae > Streptophyta > Magnoliopsida > Malpighiales > Linaceae > Linum > Linum tenue. The sequence continues at coordinate 27,993,018 of CAMGYJ010000007.1, forward strand.
GAATTGATTTAGTATTGGTTGGAGGAGAACTTCAGACTTTCATCGGGTTGATAACATTCAGGTAAATGGATTTCACAGAGGCAGTCAACAGGACAGTTGAATGTTTCAAGATTGAGACAGACTTGCTTGCTTGCTTGCTTCCATGCATATTACATAATGTAAAAAGTCATGAAAAGTAGTAATAAAATGGGGGCCATTGCATTGCTATTGCATGCCTCACTGCTGCATCAGCCTCCCCCATATGAATAATGATGTCCTTCTCTTTTCAATTTTTGTGGGTTTCAATCATTTATTTATTTATTTATTTATTTATATTTTTGTATTATTTCTGGTACATAAAACAAAAAGAAGTCACTGCTAGATAGGACCTTTGCCCTGACTGACCATGGAGGACGGGAACACTACAGAAGAAGAAGGCAAATGAAATCCACAAAACAAAACAAAACAAAAATCGTCCTAATTAGAATTGGTCCCTCCCGTCTTACACTTCCATTGTCTTTTAAGCTTTACAGGCTGTGACTTAGAGAGGCAGAACAGAAGAAAGAAAGAAACGCTCAAAACCCATTCATTAACAAACAACAAACAGAAAAAGGGTGGGGGAAAAGAAGCAATTCAATATATGGCTCGGATATGCATACTATAATCGAATACCAAAGGGTGAAGAGAGGTTGTAGACTTAGTAGTCTCTTCTATACTAATACTAGGCATAGCTTAAAGTTCACAGTTTTGGCAATTACAATTTAAGAATGGAAATAAATGATATTGAATGATAGACATCCCTATGAACAAGAGGTGTAAAACTTGTCCTAAGTTTGTGGCTTTCATTTGGGAATCATAATCCGTATTTAAACTATGATCATACTAGTAAAAAAATTAGAGAGGATTAGTTAGAACTTAGAATTCTAGACTTAATGTAGTAATATGATTGGTTAACTTCGTATGGTTGAGTCGAATAAACTAGTTTCAACTGTTATTAGGTCAGAAGTTTAGATCGGGTAAACTAAGATGTCTTATTAGAATGAAACATGCCTACATCTTGAGAATACTAGTTAGGATTTTGCACAAAAGAAATGGAAGGGCAAATTGGGTATGTTTACTCCTATTATTCTACAATTATTGGAGGTAGGGACACACTGACCTTATATGATATTTGCTTGCTTGGACCTTTAGTAGAGTAGAGTAGAGGGATAGAGAGAATGTTAAAAGCTAAAGGTTAACTGTTCTTTGAAAAAAGTTCAAACCCATACTTCTTCTTCTCCCTATTCTCTCTTTTGTTATTGAATCATGAGCTCTCTCTCTAGCTAGTACCATATGGCAATTATAAAATCAGACCTCCATTTGCTATCAAATTTACACATATCATTGCACTGTGATGTCCATTCACATAAAAATAAATAAAAAAGGAAAGAAAGAAAGAAAGAACAAAGAGGGGAAAAGGAAGACCTAGCTACCAAAGACATGGCTCCATAATACCAAAGATCTTGTCTCCCAATTCAATATTCATACATCCCCACTACCCACTATGTAACTCCTTTCAACTTTTCAACCTTTCCAAAAAAAAATTAAATATAAAAAAAAAAACAATTCCTCATATGGTCTTGACTCTTGAGTGATGCTTCCATGGCTACAAAGTAAAAGTCCACATCCAAAACACTCTTTCTGTCTCCATCTTCTTAAGTCCTCTTTTCTCATGGATTTCTTTGTCATTCTCTAGGATTAGTTATTAGTTGTTAAAAATCCTTGTGAACCTTGTTCATATTAAGTAACCATGTACTGCTGGTTGAAGTTAATGTGAACCGTGATCATTATTATTATCGATGTAATAATTAGCGACTAGATGCACATAATTTGACATTTATATTTCATGTGATTTTTTTTAATAATTTGTGAGACTGTGGCTGCACAGTTTCATGTAGAGATCTCCAGTTTTAAAACCAATATCTATACCATTGAGCCGCTAATGGAAATCGTTTAGTTCATTGAATATGGAAAACGGGTGTCATAGAGGATCCAAATGATCAAATTGAAAGTTGATGATGCAATTAATTGAAAATATGAATAGTTTAAGAGCTTAGACGGATTATGTTTTAAACATTTTTCCTTCTTTATGCATGACCATGAGATGAATGCACAATTGGAGGGTTGGACACTCAAGTGCTTAACAAAGTCTCCACCACTATCTAATCAAGATCCCATCCATAAAAATTAATAACAATGGGCTAATGGAGCATATAATAATAATAATTAATAATAATACTACACATAAAAAGAAATCATTAACAGTTTAACACTTACCCTAAACATTATTGGTGTGAAAAACAGTTGCTTCAATTCCAACACAGGTGGCTGGCATGCACTACAGCACTAGTTTAGATTCATTTAACAAGGATTCCAAGTAAATAATTCCGATGCATTTTTTTTTTATAAATTCCGATCCATTTTCAATCAATACAATTCCAGTGGATTACACGTGAAAACAAAAGGTAGGGAATAGATTAATTTACTCCATGTAATCTTACATATAACTGCATGTACCCATTCCAAATCAATCTCAATTATCCATGATTCAATTTATCTACCCATTCAACAATTTATTTTTTTCATCACCCCATTCAACAAAAAATATATAAATATTATATTTGTATTGTGTGATATGATTCAATTCATCTCAATTCGATGCTAACTAAATTGTCATGAAAAAATTTTACGTCGAATCAAATCTAAGTTCCAATCCTCACTACTAAAATTTGATATTCAAATTTGTTTTTCAAATTTAATTTGTTGATTTTGTTGTCTTCTCTAAATTGTTTAGAAAAAAATATTATTTAATCGAATCAAATTGAATCTTATCTCAGTCGGATAACAATTTTTCATTTCTTACATTATGTTCAATTAGATTCTGAGCTAATATGGTCTGGCAGCCATACAACATTTGCCTCCAGGACACCTCCTTTCCAAGCTTTTGGAAAAAGACTGATGATGCTAATCCAAAGTCTAATTATGGTAATTAGTCTAATCCAGTCAATAGTCTCCACATGGGAGCAACATGATTGAAAGATCAATGCTTCTTTCTTTCCCAGTTATCGTATGTCGCTTATATAATATATTAATCTATACCACTAAATATATAGTTAATTTGGTGTGCAAGATAAAATTAAACCCCGATTGTTAAATAAAGTGAGGAAACAAGAAATAATGGGCAGATCTTGCTCTTGGCATTTTCTGATTCTCCAACTAAAAAATACCCCCACCGGCCACCATTATAAAAAGATGATTAATATTGTGAGTAAGCAGTCTGCGATTAATAAATGAGTCGAGCTAAATTATCATAGATATGTGACTAGAGAACTAAAACCTCTAGTATGATTCATTTTGGTATGGATGAACAAGATGAGATGCTAATTTGGAATGACTTGACTAGTACGAATATTTGATATGTTGCACTTGAATGCTTGTGGTAGAGTTAAAGAAGGCATATGAGTGTGTTTTATTGGCTATGTTATTAATAGTAGATCACATAGGTTTTATGAAGGATAAATTGCAAGTTAGGTTGATGAGATAACAAAGAAAACTCATGTTTGTCACTAAAATTATTTTATTTCATTCATGGTCAATAAGATTAATTGAAGAGTCCAAGTTTGGTCACTAGTCGTTACCTCCTGTCAGTTTTCGTTAACGCTGTTAGTTTATTGCTTACGTGGCTAACAGAGACGTTGAGTTGGCCGAATTTAACCCCAAAAAATTTAAAATCGACCCGCGTCCTCAAAATCATCCATGTCATATAATACCAACCAATGAACCGACCTTACCCTATCAACCCACACGTCCTAAAAACCGTCCATCCCGGCAAAGAATTTAGCGACTATCAATTCCTCTAGCACCCTGTAAATAATCCGACAACAATCTCATGTCACCATCGAACAGAAGTCCACCCACCATCCTGGTTGCCACCTCCGAAAAGAACCCTAGTCCCCTCTTTTTATTTCCACCTCTGACAAGAACCCAAAATTCCAGTCGATTAGAATTGAAAAATGAAACAGTCAATTTGCTCACAGTTTCAGAGAAAGAAAAAAAAGAGGAAGACATCGTCGATCTGCCTAAAATCAAAACTATCAATCTGCCCATGATTAGAACCCAAATCCCCTATACTCTAAAAAAAAAAGAACCCAAATCCCCTCGTCGATGAGAGCTTCCAGATCGACCAGATAGAAAAGAAGTTGTTGAATCTTCTTCTCCTCAACTCCACCTTCTTCACCTCTTTAGTCAATAGATCGACATTGCTCTCCTCTAAGTTTTTGATGAGTTTCTTGTTGATGTTGGAAGATATGGGTTTGAGAGAAAGATGGAGGTAGAAGATGTCGGGGATTAGAGGCAATCGAGATCACAACGCTCCGGTGGGACTGAGGCAGCTCGTTGTTAGTGGTCTGAAATAGGGAATCGCCACTTGGCTTATGGGTTTCCAGTCATATGAAGATAACGTGAATCCATCACCATTATTGATTGGGGAGAGAGGGTTTGGAAAGGAGAAGTTGGGGACTTACCTAAAGGCGTCGAATTCGTTGGAGGAGGGGGAGTCGGAGCCCTTGGAGTTGTTGAGCATGAACATGGAGGAAGAGAGGAAGAATCAGAAGGCAAGGAGGTGGAGGAGAAGGATGAGAGAGTTGAATCATCGAAGCTACGTACAGATAGAGTGGAGTGGAAGTGAGGGGTAGAGATCTTGGGGTGAGGCGACAAAGTCTCTCGGTTCGGATGACACAGGTTGGGTCACTAGTCACGTCTTGGGTTTAAACTTTTTTGGGTTAAATCTAGCCAACTCAGCGTCTCTGTTAGCCACGTCAGCAAAAGAATGACGGCTTTAACAGAGGTTGACGGAAAATACCATCCGGAGACCATACTCGGACTCTTTAACTAATCTTAGTGTCCATTAATGGAATAAAATAATTTTAGTGGCAAACATTAAATTTTTAGTAATTCCAGTAACCATACTTGTAATTTACCCAATTTATGAAGGTAATGCTCATAATGTTATCTTCTGCACAAAATAAGAAACAGTCTCTTCAACGCATAAATGGTTTGGATGTGAAATCCAATAAATTTCCATTTAAATCACGAATTAGTGGGGGATAGTATCCTGCATGTTATTATAAATAATGGAACTAGTGGTGTTGAATCTGAGTGTGACCTCCAAAGAAGTAAAAGAATCAAAATCACTAAATGATTGGTTCTAAGTTTGCTATCTACAACCTAGAAAAGATCCTACAAGTCTTCAAGAAGTTTTAACTTCCATAATATGTATATTTGTGGGAAGAGTCCATTATTAACGAAAAGTAAATACTAGAGTCTAATAAGGCTTAGAATCTTTTAGAGTTACCTCTTGGTTGTAAAGTCTTAAGTAATATATCGAAGAATTCGAACAATATTAGACATCTTTGAGAGTTACCTCTTGGTAGTGAAGACACAAGTAATGAATGGATTTTGAAAAGGAAACTGAATCTTGATGGTTCAGTTGATGAGCACAAGGATCTCCTAGTAGTTATGACTATAGGCAGAGAGGAAAAAAATTGGAAGTTTCTTTTAATATTATTCACCAATATATATAATAACATCCATGTGTGTTCTCATTGCAATTGTTGTGTATCAGGGGGATGTTAAAACTACTTTTTCAAATGATGATTTAGGTAAAGAAATCTGCATGAGAGAACCTAAAGGGTTGTTATAATTGAACATGCTTCTAAAGTCTATGGTTAGACAGGTGCATTTAGTACAAATTTGAGAATGACACTTGTATTATGCATGACATGTTGATATTTGGTGAAAAGAGACTAAAGATGTCAATATTGTGAAAAACTATGTTGTATGAAAGTTTGATGTGAAGTATCTAGGTGAATCAAGTGTTACGCTTGGAAATCCATATGACTAGGACATGGAAAGAGGTGTTCTTTAAATTAATCTCTCTAGCATTGATAGTCTGCAAGATAGATACGATAAACGTGAGGCCCAACATTGTATATGTTATTGGTTACTTGACCGATCTGCTAGTTGTCTTAGTTTGAAGCATTTCAATGTTAATGGAAGGGCAAGGTAGACCTTAAGAGAACAGCAAACCTTGATATATGTCATCACCAGTTTCCTGCTGTGTTGGAAGGATAAAATGATGTGGATTGGAATACCCTATCAAATTACTCCAAGGCACCTAGGGTATTGATTTAACATCGCTAGATGAGCTATGTCTTAAAAGTCTAAAAGCAAACAATTCTTACTCAAACTAACAATGGTTAGTAAAGAAATGTGGTCGTTGAGTGAGTTTGCTTACAGAGATTCCCTTATGGGAAAGATCGTGTTCGGCTGTATCGATTCATTGCGATGACAATTGCTAAAGAGAATTAATGCTACAAACGGTAAGAGATGAAAAGTTTGCCATAAGCACAATACCGAACCAGAGTCCTTAACTGTTATAATAGTAAGGGTGGATCACTTAAGATTCAAAGAGAATCAAGATGGTGCTTTAACAAAAGGACTAGCTAGATATAGAAAGTCTAAATACCGCTAAGGAGTATGTGACTTATGCTTATAGAACTGTTGATGTGACTTGAAGCGAACTATTTGGCTACGACTGGATGTCACGAGGGTCTCTCTGCCCGGTCAACGAGTGGGGTCCCGGGGTCTGGTTGTAACCTTTTTCCTTTACCATATTGGATTAGGGTTAGACCACAAGTAGAAGTACTATAAATACTTATCATACTCCTATGCAGAGTAGTCAAAATCCCGATTTAAATCCTAAAATCCTACGCTTTTACTTACCTATTCAGATTCTGATTTCACTATAAAATCTATGGACCTTAAAATCCTACACAATTCACTATTTAAATCCTTAAAATCTTACGATTTTACGATTCAAATCTTTTAGTCAATTTTACTTATTTTTCCAAGAATTTGCAAAATTACTCCTCTTTTTCTTCTCCTCCGCCAACATCATCTAGTTCTCTCACACTAACCACCATCAACTATAATCAATTCACATCAATGTATTAACCATCATTGATTCACCACCTCTTAACATTAACCTTGATAAACTAGAACAATAACCTTGAAAAATTATCATTGTAAGTGTTATGTGCTTTTGTGTTATTCATGATTTTTCTTACTAATATTATTCCGTCTTCATTTTTATGTGAACCTTAAAGTCTTACGATTTTACGATTCCAATTTTACCCCCATTTTCTATTTTACGTAAAATCCTGATTTTGACTGTTTTGCTCCTATGTAATTTGTATCTCCTCAAAGTATAGTGAAAATGACTCTCTTGTGCCCTTGGACTAGCCACACATCGTGTTAGTGAACCACGTAAATCTTTGTGTCGTGTTCGTTCTTGCTTTCTTTATTTCTTGCCTTGTCGTTTCTCCTATTTCCCAATCCGCAGAGAAACAATCGTGACAAGAACCATAGATTACAAATCATGGTAACCCAACCTAATTGGCTAGAGATCCCAAGAAATGGGTTCAATGGGTAGTAACAGTCGTGTGTAATATGAGAAAGATCATCCATAGTTAAGCATGAATTCCAAAACTTATAGACGTTGAGGTAATAATAACTCTTAATAAGATCTATACTCCATGTGGAGTGAAGTACATTGCTTTGAGGGTACTTCTGACTCTCCAATGTGAATCTGCGATTAAGGTCCTTCCTATGGAATTTGGCGAGACACCAAATTGCTAGAGCGTTCACTAAACAAGGATAACATGCAAGGGTATAAATTAACGAGTTGTTAGAGAATAACACTTAAAGAAAAGATCTGGCGTGCTACACTATCTGAGATAGAGTTCAATACTACTAGTCACTCTGGTTGAATCATAAGTGTAGCCATTATGTTAAGGTTCAAATCGAAAGATACCTTAGTTTATGTGCGATCTTATACGACTGTTGATGCTTAGAGATAGTTTAAAACTATTCAAGTGGGGGATTGTTGGGATGGATAGCTTTGAAAGCTATAAATGAAAGTTTGAATGAATTATTCAATATCCTTTTCAGATACGAAAATAAGAAAAAAAAATTAATAAATAGAATATTCGAGAGATAATCCAGGTTAATTATCTCAACACAATGCATTTTAATTATGAGAGTATTTATCTTTTTAATTAAAAGAGACTTATTCCCCATGGAAGATGAAATATTATGGGTTCTCTGCTCCTATAAATAGAGCACTCCCAAGTAGGGATGGAAATCGATACGGTATCGGTATCCCAATACCAAATACCGAAATCCCGCATACCAAATTACACCCTAAAGTCAATCCCAAGCCCAATCCCTAAATAATTTCGGTATCCCAATCTCAATCCCTAAATATTTCAGTATCCCAATCGGTACTTCGAAATCCCAGTAGGTATTATTGAATACGAAATTAACTACCTTTATAATTAATAATTAAATACATAAATTAGATTTTATTGTTTAGTTTAGGGGAAAAGGACTAAGCAAAGAGTCTTGAATTAGGATATTATTAAGGAGAACGTAGTAGAGGAGACATCTCAAGTTCTTGTCATTGATAATCTTTAATTTGACGATTGGAGGTTGAGAGACGACTATTAATAGTGATGGAATGATCTGTGTATAATTAAATGACACTCTTGGTGGTTGAGGGCCATGTAGTAGTGAACGAGAGAGTCTAGCTGAGAGGATAAAATACACATTAGCTTATATTTCGGTATTGATCGGTATTTCGGTATATACCGATCCCAATCCCGTAATCCCTAATGCCGAATAACAATTGAAATTCAATCCCAATCCCAATCCCAAGAAATAATACGTGTATTCGATAATACCAAATAAAGACAAATTCGGTACGGTATTCGATAATCCCAAATACTAGTACCAAACTTCCAGCCCTACTCCCAAGGCCCTCTCAACACACGATTCATAGAGCATAAATACGAGAGGGTAAGATTCAGAGAGCTGCGGTTTCACACAAGCCAAGAGTAAGCAAGATGAGATGTTTTATCCTGTAGGCGACCGACTGATAGTCTGTAATGCATATTACGAAGTAATGTCACAAACTTTTTTAAGAGAACGACCTAATCTACGACTCAATCAGATCGATAATACTATTTTTTTTAAAGAGAAACCTCTTGCATAATGAAGATGAGAGATATTTTTATCTCCCCGCCAAAGTTTTTGCCCAAAGAAAGACATTGATTCATGATAGGCAAGGTATATGAAAAAAGCACCGCACACTATTCTTCCGATTGGGACACCACAACTCAGACTACTGCCTATGAGCTCTGCAGTATGCATATACGTGGTTGTCTATGATCACCCCCCAAAGGCAAAAAAAGAAAAAAAAAATGGAAGAAAAGGTCTTAAACACAACAAAAATCAAAAGGGAGAGGAAGAATATAATATACAGGGTGAGAAGAAGAAGATGGTAGGTAAAGCAAAGTGAGCAACATAAAAGGGAATAAAAGTCATGAGCTATTTGGGGTTGGGGTAGGAACTTTGAGGACCATTTCTAAATATTTCCAAATCGATGAAAGCTTAAAAAAGGGTCTCACTTTTGTTTTGGACCAATAGTAAGAGAGGTAGACTGGGAGAGAGAGCTGAGCTGAGTCTCTTACTCTCTTATAATTTGATTTCTCCCGGCCGACAATTTTGTTCCCTCCCTCTTCCCGCGCCTTTTCACTTGCAAACAAAACCCTCTTCCAAAACCATCTCTTTCTCTCCACTTTCTTTCCTTAATCCATGGCGCCTTTTAATGTATTAGTTCACAAATTTGCACAAAAGGAAAATGTCAGGAATTCCAACAAGACATGTATTGTGATGGGATCAGACACTTAATAGGGTAATAAGTTTAAGGTAATGTTGTATTTATGAATAACTCGAAAAGTTTAGGTTTAGGGTCTTGTCGTTGATCAGTAAAGTATTTCTGGATCCACCAAAAGGTTGCATTCCTCATGATAAGTCAATATTAAGATGGTAGAATATTTCTAGCACTATATAAATTTGATATCTACAATGCAAGATAGTCAGAGGAGAGAAAATGATCGATTCATAAAGACCTTTAAGGTCAAATTTGGAGGTGAAACACTTACTATAGAGCCGAGCTTATGAAAATTCTATAAGGTCTCAAACTGGTTCGAGAGTTGGGGTTCAAGAACGTAGTTTTGCAGACAGACTCTCACGACACTCCCATCTGTTTCGACTTTGGGACAACTCACATCCAAGTTATAACTACATTACAGTCATCCATAAGTTGTTATCTTTTAATAGATATATTTATCAATTTTGGTTAAATACACTTGTATATCCAAAATTTTCACGGTTGTGCCAATAATATCCAAATTTCCCGAAATACCACTTATATCCAATTCCTTCACATTTTTAATGGTGTTTTTGGATATACAAGTGTATTTAACCAAAAATATATTGGGAAATGGATAGATTTGACAAAGAACAACTTTAAAACATGGATATAAGTGGTATTTTGGGAAATTTGGATATTATTGGCACAACCGTGAAAGTTTTGGATATGCAAGTGTATTAAACCATCAATTTATTTCATTGGTTGATGTATTAAGTAGGGATGATGCCATTTGAACGACGTGTTTTCTACCAAAAAAAAGCATTTTCCTAATTAATTGAGATATTATTGTGTCGAACTATATAGTATTACATGCATTAACCATGCAATGCAGTAATGCTATATTCCCCTTAAACGAGAACTATGTTCCTCGATCACATAGAAGCATTCATTATACTATGACACCATTTTCATGATTGGAGAACAAAGCACCAACTAACATTACATAACCTCCGCTTAAACATGACTACAAAATTTTGGCGTTTTTTCTGAATTTATTTGAATATTTAGATGATAACATCCCACATATACATGTCCACATCAAAAGGTATGCTTCTCTATTGAAGAGAAACATTTACGCATGGAGAATTACAAAAAAAAAATTATAAATATAATTAAGGTTTAAACATAAAGACCTTCCCTTCCCTTCCCTTCCTCCCCTCTTTTACTCCAAAAGCCTTCGTCTCCCAATCAATCCCTTCAAATGCTAATCTTATCACAAGGGAGGATAGGCCAAATGGCGTAGAACCCAATCTTCTTCTCCTGTGGGAGATGATGAGACCATACAATGGCTGGCCGGCCGGCCAGCTGACGCCCAACCAAAGCTTTAGCTAAATCCATATCAAGTACGGAAATTAATGAATGAAATGAAAGAGAGAGAGAGAGAGAGAGAGAGAGAGATTTGCTTTGCTTGCTTGAGAGAAGTGTCTATCTCTCTCTATCTTTCTCTCAGGTTCTAATTGGGGCTCCCAACGAAACCCACAAAGATCCATTGGTCATCTTGGGTTCTGCTCTTCTTCAGCAGTGGCTGCTGCTCTGCCTCCAATGGCGGTGGTGGAGGAGATGAACAGACTGAGGAAGAAGAGGATGAAAATGACCCTTTCCCTTTTGCTTTTGGCATTAGACTTCCCAAACCCCAAGAATCGTTTGAGCTGTCACAGCTCAGAAAAGCTTCTGCATCAATCACGCCGCTAGGGCTGCTTGGAAACGCCCCTTCATCATAATGGCGGTAGTACTTCCTCTTCTTCCCAACGCCATTGCCCTTTGCCACCTCCATTATCACCTCATAACACTCCTCCACCTTTTCCTGTTCCATGTACAACGAGACCCCATTAATACTTTGCTTAATCATCATGGACTAATTATTGTATCCGCAACATAATCAACCAAAGCATTAAATATATCCTGTTCAAAGAAGAAGAAGAAAGGGCAAATATAATACATGATTATGTTCCCCCCACCTTTTGTCCTTTACTTGCTTACACACCCGAGACAATAGTACCGATTAGACTAATATGTATAAATAATATATAAAACAGTAATGTATGTTACTCCTTTCTTCTTTATAGTACAAAACACAAACAGCTTCCTGGATCCCAGTTTTGTGCAAGCTTTTGCAGACCAATATTTGACTGGCGTTATCTTTAATAACTTGCAAATAAATAAGCACAAATGGCTTTTATTCTATAGGGAGACAAAGGGTGGCGGGGGCATACCTTGGTGATGTTAAGGACAGTAAGCAGCTGAGTCTGATAGTCAATGGGGTTAAAGTGCTCGACTTGGTCAATAACGTGCATCATCGTTGCAGTTGCCAGAACTGAAGCCTTATATCTGACAGATCTTGAATCTACAAGCCAAAACCCAGAAGAAAATACTCAGAAAACAGCAATGCTCAATACACAATGGATACAAACAATCAAAAAGTCGTCTTTCCTTTTTTTGTTTGCATAACATACAGAGTTACCAGCTTACCGGAGACGAGGCAGAGAAGGAGATGGTGGCATCGGTTGAGAAACTCCCAGTGAACATTGCTCTTCAGGCCAAGCCTCCGAACAATGTGATCCACAAACGAGATCGGAGTCACCGGATGCATCTTCCAGCCAAGGGCCGATAGCACTAGAAGTTCCATCCTTTGAATCGTCTTCGCCTCGAATACATATTTCGTCTCCTCGATCTGAAAAAATAAAAATAAAAACCCACCAAGGAGAAGGCGAAAAGGGAGACATTACAACCAAATCCCGATGCTTTTGTAGCAAAAAACGAGAGTTTTATGTTCTGTGAGGCATTTGATCAAACACCTGGAGGTCAAGCAAGAGCGGGACATCGGTTTCCTCGACTTTGGCAGCCAGAGACAGGCAAGTCACCGCGACGAGCTGGATCATCCAGGGCTTATCTTTCTGGTAACACGGGGTTGCAAGGAAGCGATCGAGGTAATTGATAGCTAACACGGAAGTGAGCGTGGAAAACCCGTAGTGGGTGCTGACATTAACCATCCATTCCACAGCTCGCCGACGAGCAGAGCGTATAACAGGGCAAGTTTCATTGGCAGGCCGCTTCCTCCGCTCCTCCTCGCTCCGTTCTTTAGAGAAAAGTGAACAGAGCTCTTGGTCTTCCCAGAACCAGTCCTGCTCCAGCAACAGAATCGGAGAAAGACAATGGCGAACCCCGGCGGTATCACTGGAATCCAAAACCTCGCCGTTGTCGTCTTCGTCTTCCCACCTCTCTTCCTCGCAGTAAAGGTCGTCGAGAGGGGATGAAGAGGGAGTGGAGCTTAGGTTATCATTGTCGGAGATGTGGAGATTGGGGATAAGAAGCGGCTGCATCCTCTTCATGGCAAAAGAAGAAGAGAGGGAAGTGGGGGTAATCATGTGCGGAGGTCATTATGTAAAGGAGTGGAAAGTGAAGGTGAGATTCGCCATTGTTGGGTGTCGAATGATGCCTCTGTTTTTCTGGGTAATGGAGAAGATAAAGGAGAGAAGAGGAGAGTGAAAGGAAAGGAAAGGAAGAAGAAGGGTTGGGTTGGGGCCTTGGGGGGGCTTTGAGTTTTCACGCTTGTCTCTTTTTGTGAGGAGTGTGGAGTGGAGCGACTTTTTATACGGAAGAAGCAGAGAGGAGGGACAGAGAGAGATTTTATAGGGGAAATAAAAATAGAAAACTGCTTTCGGTGTTGTGAGGTTGGCGGGCACAAACCAGAGAGAGAGGGCGCCTTCTTTAAAACTTAAAAAAATTCCATATATATTCATCAAAGAAATAATGGGTTAATTGCAAGTTTGGTCACTGAATTTATTAAAAACGTTCATATTTGGTCACTACAAATATTTATGGTCACTACAAATATTTAATTTCATTTGTGGTCACTAAAATTAGTTTGACCGTTCAAATTTGGTCACTCTCCGTTTGTCTCTGTTAATTTGTGCTAATGTGACAGTCAACTTTCATAGTTGACCGTTAAATGAGTGACGTACCATTTACAAATTAATAAAAAATTTAATCGTTAAATTTTTCCTGATGAAGAAGTTGTCTGTTGCGTCTTGCGCCAATCCCTCTCATTAGAAAGATGGACTTCGATGCAACCATCCCTTCCTTTGCCAGATCCTTTGTTGTTCCGACTAGGTCCATCGAGTTCTATGTGAAATCAATCGGATTGGGCGATTCTTCTAAACTTATGCCCATGATCAATATGAGCCCAACAACTTCTTAGAGATTAATCGCAGTCGCTGCCGGTTTCGTCTCATATCCAAATTTGTTGCATGACACCAAGCACTGTTCCAATCGCTAAATCTGTTGCAGGCTTCGTCGCACCACAACTACAAACGTCATCTTTAGCCGCCACAATCTATGTTTTAGGTCATGCTTTATCCCAATCACTCCTAACTTCTTTTGCTCTCCCCCATTCGGTTTCATTTACTCATTCAGCATTTCATGAATCAGTTTCGACTATACTCTATTTCTCTGCATACAGGTTCCCCTGATTTATCAATCAAACGATTTACACTAAACCCCCAACTAGAATGTCATAATTGAAGGTACAAACCCACCCCCTTCTACTCCTTAGAGAAGTCATCGCCAAACCCTCTCTCCCCCATCGATTTCGAAATCCCGGTCCCCTTCTTCCTCGACCTAGCCCCTTCTCGATTTAGGTAAGGGCCAAGGGGTGTAGTTTTTGTATTTCAACCAACGCAGGACTGGTCACCGCCGAAGAATCGCGATATGGGTTTCATGGGGTTCTGGCTTTTTGGACTTTCGGAGCTCCGGCGCCTCACCAATCTCTAGTGAACATAGATATGTTGAGTCGCTAAGAGAAGCGTCAAAAGTTGAAAAACTTGACCTGGTTGAAGACCAGAGGAGAAGCGGAGGTTAGCTGGTACCGGGGAAGATGTAGTTGCTTGAATCGACGACGGCGAATGGTGAAAAAAATCGGTCCGCTACTTACCGGAGGAGAAGCGGAGGGTTCGCTGGCAGCGGGGGAACAACGAGATTTGGATTTCATTTTTTTTTAATAGTTGTTAAAAATAGGTGTAAATTAAAAAGATTAAATTTTATTATTTTTTTTAGTATCCACATCACTCATTTAGTGATCAACTATGAAGGTTGACTGCCACATTTGCAAAACTTAACGGAGACTAAGAGAGAGTGACCAAACTTGAATATTGAACTAATTTTAGTGACCACGAGTTGAATTAAATATTTGTAGTGACCAAACGTGAATGTTTTTAGTAAACTCAGTGACCAAATTTGCAATTGACCCAAGACTTAAATAATCAAAAAAATTTGAGAAAAGGGATTAGTATAGAAATTAAACTATTTTTTTCTATATTTTGATCCTGCTTTGTAACTAATCACTTGAGTTTTAACAATGATGCAATAGAAAGAGTATATACAATTCAACAAAAAAAAAGTATATATACAATGGAGCGCGACTGTGAAAACTGAAAAGTTTATATCGTTTTATGGGTTTACTTGTGTTTGTCAATGAATTCATAAGAATTTTGACAAACTACCTATTTAGTAGCTAAAAAGGATCTCTTATATTGATTAGCTATCGACCACCACATTTAATTATTTCATTTTCTACATACTTGTAAGCATATTGCATTGTACACCTGCCTATGACAAAAAAAAATATATATAAAAATACAATGGGTTGAGGTTAGGGGTGTGCAATGGTCCGGTCCGTACCGGACCACACCGGACCAAACAGTTGTTAAGACCGGATCGGACCAGACCGAGTAAAATGAGGTCCGGTCCTTGGTCCTCTTGATTTTTATAATTACTGAAGAAATGGTGGACCGAGCTCATATTTGGACCGGACCGAACCAGACCAAATGGACCAAATGCAAGAATGGTCCGGTCCTTGGTCCTAACATGTCTTTCACTAATGGACCGCGGTTCTCATGAGTTTGGTCCGGTCCGGACCGAACCGAACCATTGCACACCCCTAGTTGAGGTTCCCGATTGATAGCCGATTTTCTACTATAAGTAAAGCAAGTAATTAAATGATTAAAAAAGTGAGATTGAGAAAGGATGAAACTAGTATAAGAAACTTTAGTTTATATAGTTTCATCTAGACGATCATATATACTAACTTATTAATGATAAAGCATTTATATATTCCACCTATTATGATGCCCATCTCTTCCACCATTGTATTTCTAATCAAACTTTCGCCACATTACAGCAAGATATTGTCTCTAGTAAATCTTTTGAAGTTGAGAAAGAGGAAGAAGTTGCTGAACGTCTAGAAAAACAAGGGGATTTATTGTCAATACTCTAGAGATATTAGATTGGCCTTAATCGAACAAAATCCTCTATCCAGGAAAATCTTACCTACCCCTAAGGTCTAATTGAGAAAAATTTAGATTGTGGGAAATCGTATATCCTCTAGACTATCCATGGGACTGTTGGAGGAATAGCTGCAATGAACGAAGTCCCATGCCCACTCGGAGTGCCTCCGTTGAGAATCGGGGTTAAATTTGCGGCTTGCACGGATAAAGAAAACTTTATTGTGTTGAAAGTGTAAAATCAAAGGGGTATTTGATTGGGTTTGCGGTGATTGCTAGTCAGCTTTGGCTCTTTTCTTTTCTGTTAAATCTCTGCCGCTTTCTTATTCCAATTCAGCCTCCTTATATAGAGTGCTGTAAAACCGAAGGAAAGATTGGGATTCACATAAGATCATCCCAAATCTCATACGATCTGGAGAGATAATCTCCCTACACATAACTTATATGAAAACAAATCAAATTGCACCAGCAATAATCAAATCCGAATGATATAAAAACAAATAACCAATTCGGACGTAAGCAACAATGGTTCCTCATAGATGGGCTTTCCTCCCTTCATCCAAGTGGTGGCCCATCTTTCGTTGCATGCCCTGCATGGTTGGACTCCCTTGGTTTCTTCCTCTCACGAGCCTTCATAGGCTCATCATTGCCCGCCCCAGGAAGTATGGCCTTGTCCTCAAGGCCAAAATCATCGAATTGCTCGAACAAGTTGGAGGTCAGCTCCCATGTGGCATCCTCAGAAGGCAGAGCACGCCACTTCACCAAGGACTCTTCAATGACCCTGTTGCGACGAACCCAGCGGGTGTCGAGGATTGTCTCAGGAAGGAGTTCAAGGGCACCATCATCCGCAATGGGAGGGATGGTAGAGTTCAATGGACTCTCCGTCGTAGAGCAGCGGCGGAGTAAGAAAACATGGAAGACTGGGTGCACTCGAGAGCCGGTTGGAAGGCCTAATCGATAGGCGACTGGTCCGACGCACTTTGTGATGAGGTATGTCCCATGGAATCGGGCCACCAGTTTATGGGAGGCACTATGATAGACTGAATCTTGGCGATACGGATGGAGGCACAGGAACACTTTGTCGCCGACTTCGAAATTCTCGTCTCTTCGACCGGCGCCAGCTTGTTGCTTCATCCTTGATTGGGCATTGTGCAAATTAATTTTGAGCTCCGTAAGAACCACGTTCCTTTCCAGCAACGCCTGATCCACCTCATGAACTGTAGTGCCATCCTTTTGGTAAAAAGGAATAGCTGGTGGAACACGCCCATAGACAACTTGGAATGGTGTCATGTCGATTGAGCGATGGTATGAGGTATTGTACAAGTATTCAGCCCAAGACAAAAACGTCATCCAACATCGTGGTTGCTGATGCGTGAAGCATCTCAGATATTGCTCCAGGCTGCGATTGATAACCTCTGTTTGGCTGTCGGTTTGGGGATGATAAGATGACGGCATAGGCAGCGATGTTCCTGACAAACGAAATAGTTCACGCCAAAAATGACTGACGAAAACGGGGTCGTGCTCACTTACGATTGAACGGGGAATGCCATGGAGTTTGACGACGCCGTTAACAAAAGCATTAGCCACAGTTTTTGCAGTGTATGGATGTGATAGTCCCATGAAATGGGCTGCCTTGGTCAGCCGATCCACCACCACGAAGATTACAGTCTTCCCAGCCGATGATGATAACCCGTCGATGAAGTCCATATAGAGCTCTTCCCAGATGAGAGGGGATTGACAGCGGCTGAAGTAGACCTGCTAGTGCTAGTGCTAGTGATTGGAATTTCGCTCCCTGGCAGGTGTCGTAGCCAACAACGAATCGTTTGACGGTCTCCAACATGTTGTGCCAAAAGAATCAGGCTACCAGCCTCCTATAGGTGCGCAATACTCCTGAATGACTGCCGGTGAGTGTGGAGTGATACTCTTGCAACAATTGGTTGATGAGAGGGGAATCTGGGGAGAGAACAAGTTGCTCATCGTACAAGGCCATATCAACTTTCACCGAGAAGTGGCCAGGAGTAGGGGATCTCGCTTTTTCTTTGACAGTTTGTAGGTAGGGATCGTTGGCAGTAGCTTGTTATAAAAAGTCCCCAAGAGTCGTGAAGGGATAGGAGATCCCGTGAAGCATATCCTCGGCATAATTGTGCCGAGACTCCTAATCTTCCCCTCACATATCCTGATCCACTAGAGTCCCCGCGACTTCTTCGGAAGGAAGAGTCGTGAGTTGGTGAAGTACGGCTGGGGACTTGAAGCATTCTAGTGGTTTTTCTAAACTGGGATCTTGCTTGTCATCAGGTGGGAGATGGGCCACGACTTTGTGAGCCAAGGGAGCTGTAGTTGGTGCATGTGCATGCCATTCCTCCATAGTGGGCTTGTTGGTTTCTCCAGTGATCAAAGGCCTGCGGGATAGAGCATCCGCAGCTTGATTTTCCATTTTGGACTTGTACATGATTTCGTAATCATAACCCAATAATCTTGTTACCCATTTTTGTTGTTCCGGAGTCGTGATCCTTTTCTCCAACACGAACCGCAAGCTACGTTGGTCGGTGCGAATATAGAATTTGCGACCAAGTAAGTAGGGTCTCCATAGTTGAACTACAGCAATGATGACCATCATTTCCTTGGCATAGGTAGACACCCCTTACTTTTGAGTCCCCAAAGCTCGACGCATGAAAGCAATAGGTCGATCTTTTTGCATTAAGACGACACTGAGCCCCTGACCCAACGCATCGGTTTCAACGATGAATGGTTTGGTGAAGTCAGACATCACGAGAATGGGAGTTGTGGTCATAGCCGCTTGACTCGTCCCGAATATCACAATTAATTCCAGCCTAAGATCCAAGTATAAAGCTTAGTCGGGTGCAATACAGGACAAGTATGTTTAAATATCGACTCGGGCCGGTCCGTATATGATAACGTCGTATTTGCACATGTTTGCACCCTCGTTTCTTGATAATTTTGGCTTGAGTTTTTGCTTTCTTGGACTATTTTATGCTAGGTTGTGTTCCTTTGTCATATTTCAGGTCCTAGCATGTAAATTGAAGCATAGGCGCAAGTTTCAAGTCAATCGGAGATCATTTGGCAATTCGGGAGAAGAAACACGAGCATGACCTGAGGAATAATGGATTTCTAGCTCATATTATGGACAAATTATCATGGAAGTTTGTTATGAAAAGAAAGAGGACGAGACTACGAGCGTCTGGGTTCAAACAACGACTGATTCGGAGTCCGGACGAGGGAGAAACGAAGCATTAAACAGGAGCGGAGGAAGAATTACGGGCAGGATAATTACGACCGTATTTGCCCCTCCCATGCCCGTATTTTCACTGCCGAGAGGAGCTTTGGGTGCGCTGAAACTTAACCAAAACGCGTGTTTTGGGAAAAATACGGGCATGGAAGAATTACGACTGTAATCCAGCCCGTAATTCGCCCAGAATCGGGTTTTTGAGGCAGATTCGAGCCCAAGGAGAGGGAGTCAACTTTTTGGAGCAAAAACAGGGTTTTAGAGAGAGAAAGTGCGAAGAACAAACCCAAGGAGCTATTTGGAGTGGATTTCTCAGCATTGAAGCCCCGATTGCATCCCCAGGAGTGAAAATCATCATCCCATAGTAGATTCTTCACATTGTTATGAGTATGACTGCTTTGTATTCTTTTTTCCCCTCTCTCTCTCTATGGAGTAGAACTCTCTCTCACTTGGGTATGAAGAACCCTAGTTCCATGTGTTAGGAATCTTGATTGTAATTACTTTTGGATTGTGATATTGCTTGATTATAATCGATTGAAGTGTTTTGAATGAGTCAATTGAAGTCTGATCACCTTTTATTGATTTCTGCTGCAACCTGAGATAGATAGAATCTGATTAGGTTGTTAGAGCTTCTTCAATTGGTAGTAGTGAATCGATTATACGAGAGTTAGTCGATTCACTGCTTTGTACTGGAATCTAATTCAAGTAGTGGAGTTCTGTGTTCATAGCCTCAGCTTTCTATCCCGGTAAAAAATAGTCGTCTGCCAGGTAGTTGGACTGAGAGGGCTTGGTCAGCTTAAGAGATTCCAAGCTACTGTCGGATCTTCCGCAGTATAATCAGCAGTAAAGCAACCAAAAGTAATTACAACTGGAACCTAACTAAGGAGCTAGGGGGACTCATTCTCGAGTGACTCTTCCTTTGCTTTAGAAAACCGAACCATTTCCTGCTTTCTTACTACTTTTACTTAAATCAACAATCACTTGACTTAGTTGGCTAGATAATAGATATTCACGGAGTAGGCAATAGATCTAGACCCCGGGTTGACATTAGAACTTGCCTGTTACTGCATTCCCGGACTACGATTACACTTGGTCGCGGTTTGGTGTTGTGTTTTAGCGTGTCAGTATACTGCTACTTCAGTCATTTGAATCATTATCTAGCGGATTGATTTTAGTTGAAAAGTTTGCTAATTAAAGTACAACAAGGCAAAGTAAACGGTTTTGAAAACTCTTTGTGAGAAGGATCACTCGGGTGTTGCTTCCCCCTAACTACTACCATGGTATGTTAATCGAAGTGATTGCTAAGGCCTAAGGGCAAGGTGACCGTGAACCGCTAAGGGACGCAAATATGGCCGTAGACCACACTCTCGATTGCCAAACCGAGGGATACATTATAGGCTCTTCAGCATATGATCAATCGTAGGATATGTTACAATGGTAGAACCATCTATTATAACGTTGCAAGCAATGACTCAAGACATTTTACAGAATCAATCGATGGTTCATGCATAAGAATGATTAAGTTATTTCGCACAAGTAGGATATGATTTAATCGAAACAATTAATCATAAAAGTTTTCAATAAATTAGACATTATATCATTCGAAAACATAAAAGCACATCATTGCATGAAATTTTGGCTTTTGACCTTTGTTAAAGTTTATGGGCTAATAGCCTAATACCATTACAACACCTGAACTATGCACAAAATCCCACCACCACCCAACCTTTCACCACCTCCACCACTGGAGGTGTGTATGTAATACCTTAGGCAAATCCCACATCGATAAAGCACAAGAGAGATCCATGATTCATAAGTAAGAAACCGACCTTAACTGACAAGACCCGTTTTGGGGTGAATGGAGGAGTTCTTGTGAGAAATCCGAAGTTAAACGTGCTCAGTGTGGAGTACAACAAGGATGGGTGACCTTATTGGGAAGTCACCTTGAATTGCACCTCAAGACAAAAATCGTGAGGGTCGCGGCACAAAGCAGACAATATCTTCGTCCGGAAAAGGTTCGGGATGTTACACCTCGACTTCAACCCAAAATTATGATCGGCTAAAGCTCGTCTGCTCCTACGCTGCAATATTGGTGAGATAAATATGAAGGGAGGCAAATTAACTTCGAAAATGGAAGAAGAAGAATGTCATTTTAAGTTTTTGGTCTTGAATCCCTGAAGCTCCTGGACGGATACAAAAAGCAGAAGCCAACCATGGATTTGCTTAACCATCACCTTCAACTCAAGTCTGGAGTAGAAGGTCAAAAGGATCTTCATATTGAAGACGAGAGGGAGTAAGGTGGCGGCGGTTGGAGGGTTTGAGATGTGGGGTCGGTGGTGCACTGAGAAAATTAACAATGAAGGGAAGAATGGATTTAGTTTAGTTTTTTTATTTGTTAATTTTAATTAAAAATTATTATGTTTCAATGACGTGGCATCTACATGACTGCCACGTTTTTCCACGCCAATGAAGTCAACATCGCTTTGACCACCGTTTGGTCAACAGTTAGCTTTGACGGTCAACAAAAATGTCGGGACACAAATGTCACAAAAGTGTCATACGACATGAGAGAAATGGAATATTGAACAAAATAGGACACAAATGGCATTTTGTTTACAGTTTGGTGTTGTAGTGGTATTAGTCCAAAATTTATCAGTTCATCCAAACTAAATTAGCATCAAAATGCATTTAGCATCCATATCATCACATCCTAAGAATCCTAGCTATCATCCAAGACTAGTAAAGTATTCAATGGCACTCAACATAGCCGAACCAAAGTAAGATCCCTATTGTGCAATTCTACTCATAAAATTCTCAATTAAACTCGATCGTCAACAATACTAGCTACCCCAATCTAGGAAAAGTGCACCATAAATCGGCAAAATAGTATAGTGGTGATTGAGATCGTATTCCAATGGTCATAGTATCCTAGGCTACTTAGGCCCGGTCGTTATCTAGTCAACTTGTTACTTAGCAGGTGGGCATTTGACGATTACTGGCCTAGAGATCGATAAAGAAGAAGAGGTACCCTGGGTTACTCCCTCGCCCTAAACTTAGATTATCATGCAAATGGCTAACTATGTTGAGTTTGCAGGATAAGATGCAGAACTCACTCATATGAGGGTTTCAATGATTACTTCCTTCCTCCTAGTACTCCCAAAGACTCATTGTCACCTCATTCAAAGCTACATACTAAGGAATAACCTCTAGCTCCTCTCAATAGGTTCAACCTATCATGCATACTAAAGTGATGGATCGATTATGCTTGCATCATCTCTATCATTGTCTTAGGAATGTGTTCCTCTAGCATGGGTACAATCGCCTCGTCCACTAAATGGATCTCTAAGATCATTCATCTACCTTTAATTAGCCTTAAAGTGCTCAAATCCAGTCTAACCCTAAAACTCCACCTAGTTCTAAGACTCATTTGTAGGCTTGTAAAGAAGAGTTAGAGAGACAAGCCCCATCATAATCAAGCATCAATGAAGCATATAATCACCAAAGCAAAAAAAATCCATACACAAACCCTAACACAATCACATCTACATTCATAATCTAATTATAGGGTTTGGAGGTTTTAACCCCTAGTACCTTGGAGAACTACCCGTAAAGGGAGAAAAAGATACGTGTAGAGAAATAGAAGAAGACTTGAATTGGGGAGAGCTCCCTTCCTCCATGACTCCTTCTTCTTCTTCTTCCTCCTCCTTCAACTTTTTTCTATAACCTCACTCTAGAATAAAAATCTTCCAAAAGCTATCTTCTCAAGGGGAGGAGTCCTCTAATTATAGAATTATAAGGACACGGGCACGGGGCAGCAGATCGCGACCGTGATTTGAGGGAGAGAGGCCACGATCTGGGCTTCAGCGAATTTAGTCTTATCTGACTTTGGAGATCGTGTCCTGACTTCACCGTCGCGATCGGTGAGTCGTGGCCGCGATCTTTCTAGCGGAGTGGGATGGTAAGAGTCACGAGTCGACTGTCAAGACTCTCTTATCTTCTCTTGACCGTTGCATCTTTAAATTCGCGCCCTAGGCTCCATTGTTCGCAGCCGTGATCTTTATCTTTAAGGTCGCGATCTTTATGCAATGCTCGCGCCCTTACATCTCGGCCGTGATTTTCATTCCTTCAACCGCGAACTCCATTTTGGCTTCTTTTTCTACACTTGTGACCTCATTTCGTGCCTAAAACATTTATATCATCTAATACACACTAAAATTCAAATATTTCCTCCAACGAACTAATAAAGGGTATATTTGATGATATATAGACCGTGAAGACCATGAAATGACAAAAATGAACCTAAATATGGGCTCTAAATAACACCATTTTGGGTGTTATCAACTATTAATTTGAATTTAATAGAAAAATTAGGAAAAATTGAAAATATGGTTGTGTAGCCATGAATTTGTCGTGGCAATTGGATCGGATTCGTGGATTCGTGGATTGGATTGGTGGATCCATGGATCAAATGGATTGGATCCAATGGATTGGTGGATTCATGGATTGGATCAAATGGATTGGTGGATTGATCCATGAATCCAAATGACATCCAAGGCTTGGACCAAAATGTAAATTTTGAAAAGTTTTGGTGCTAAAATGTCATAATGAAAAATTTTAGGTACCAAAATGTAATTTTCCAATGATATTTTTCGTATAAAAATATAAATTTTAGGTACCAAAATGTAAAATATAAAAAATATAGGTACCAAATCGTAATTTGCCATTTGGATCCATGGATTGATCCATGAATCCACCAATCCAATTGGATTTGGATCAAATGGATTGGATTTAAATGGATTGGATTAGGTGGATAATTTGGTGGATGGATTGGATTGGATTCATGGATTTGGATCTTAATTGCCACCTCTACTTACAGACAATTATATCCACGTTTAAAATTATTTATGGTAAGTGATATATTAAGTATTAAATTAGTGTATTATATATATTATTTATGTTATAGAGTATGAATAGATCAATTTCGGGATCGGTTAGCATGCTAACTCTTGTATGGGTTGGCAAAATGACAACCCCTATTAATTATAGGTTTTTAAGGTAATTAATTTGTGTTGCATTTAATAATCTGTATGAATTAAAAACACATATTAATTACTTTCCTTTTTTCAGTGCACTGGTAGTTTTATGGGTAGGCATGCTATCTCATCCCATCAATTTAATATATAGATCAATTTCTCATTAATTCTTTGTGGTGTTTGATGTCGAAGCGCATCTTAACTTATATTATGGTCGTTGTGGAGCAAGTTTTTGCCACGTAGGAAATCGAAATCTCCACAGTTTTCCATGTCATTTTGTCATTTTAACATTTTAAGTTATTAGTTACATTAAAATAAAACTAAATAAATATGTATATCAATCATCATGACCAAGATTTGAACTTATGACCTACGAGGTGAAACTATCATCATTTCAAATGTTCAACCACTAGGATAAAGTATATTTGATGCTATTAACGACAACAAAACATGTATATCAATCACCATAACTAAGATTTAATCATGCAACCTACAAGCTCAAACTGTAATCATTTCAAATTTTTAACCAATAGAATAAAATATCTTTCATGCAATTAATCACAACTATTTTTTAACCAATAGAATAGCTATCACGGTTAAAATTTTATATTCTATTTTTTAGCATTGATAAGAAAATCATTAACATCTACAAATAAATTATTTTTAGTTTATAATATGTTTCATAATTGTTTATAATTTCTTACAAATAATTAAAAAAATCCGAAAAGCATAAATTTAGTTGGTACACAATTATAAACTTTTGCATAATTTGACATGTGATTTTCTTTTAAAATTAAAAAATGAAAAAGTAAAGAATAATCTTCTTCCGCATTCTAGAACACGAAGAATTTAACATTTTATTTGTACGAACTACTATAAATATGTGAACCAATGTAGATATGTTGCAGTTTGTTAGAAAATACTTAGTATAAATATATGAAATATATCAACATAGTTAAGTCATATGGTACATTGATATATACACAAAATTTCATGTGTTTAAGAATATCATTAGACACCAATGGTCACCAAATGTTTTTTTTTTTTGTATATTTTTCAAAATCGAATTATGGTTATATGGTTTAAATATGTTTGTGATCAATTGGTGAAAGAAGTTTAAAAAAAGTCATGTACATATACATAATGCATTTGTCATTTTTAGGATTGAATTTGACATTTCTCGCATATTAAAATGATATCATTATGTTTTTTTATGTTATTCCGACTTCTTTCTCTTTTCATTTTCCGTACGTCATTAAATATTCTTCCATGCACAATTATGAAACACATTGTCTTTACTTTTTTCCTAATGTAATTATAATTCATTTTTTTTTCTCTTTTTATTGTTTGACATAAATTTCTTTCTTTTTCATACATGTGTAGATGTGCAACTTTGAGTCATATTCAGATGAATAACACATAAGTTAAGCAAACATTTGTAAACTAATCTTAAACTATTGGATATATGATGGTTGATATGTAAATAACTATTTTAATACGTACTTAATAATTAATATGACACCCTAATACATATATTACTATTACTGTTTTTAGTAACCATTTATACTCGCCGGACACAGTGGCGGAGCCAACTCATAACAAGGTGGGTCCCGGGACCCACCTTGGCTCAAGATTATAGTGTTTTTAAAATCGTATTGTATAAGTGGTTCGATCGAGAAAACCTTCTATTGGATTTTAAATCGTAGACGGTTTTTTAGTAGTATAAAATGGTTGAATCACGATTAAACCATGGTTTCAACATAAATATCATACTATTGACTTTTTTTAATACAACCACAGCTACGGATTTACAATCCTTGCTAAATTATTACACAGATAACAATATGTACACAATTAATAACTCTGGAACCTATTACCTCATGTTTACTGGTTTTACTTATCTACAAATAAATTATAGAAAACTTTGTGGTACACATGAACCTTGCATATTATATAAATAACTCTTGACTTTATATAAAACTATGTCCCTAATTATGTATTATAAATTTACTAATTTCTAATTTAGTATCGAATTATCCACCTTCCAACGAAAATATGTCGACATACTACGAAACACGTTATAGGTCATTTCATTCATTTTATATAATTTTATTTTTATGTCGGACCCACCTTAAGTGAAATCCTGGCTACGCCACTTGCCGGACAACCTTACTCATAAGATAATGATCTAAATCTTCTCCGTTACCTTTAAGAGTATAGTTCAAAATGACTTATTGTCCCTCCCATTGATCATGGCAGAACATGGAGTATTCAGTTTTCCGTCACCCACCTCTCAGGCCTTCTGCCTTAACTTAGCTGTCAAGATACATGCAATATGCTATATCTTATTCAGTCAAATAAACATCCATTTATCACCACATGCCATATCACATTCATCATCTCAAACTCAAAGAATTCATACATCACAACATAAGGACATCACCCAGCCTCTTGATAACTCAATGTTTAAACATGTATGCATCCAATATCACATCATACTGGCATTACCATGTAACCCCTGTCCCAACATAGCAAAACATCATATCATCCAATCTTAAATCATTGTATAAAACACCATAGAAAACCATCATCATCGACATGCACATTTCATATATCACATCATAGAAAGTCATCACTTAACCACATCATAAGTAATATTTATACAAGGATTCAATCACATGCATGGTTAGGTTCATTGCATTTTACATCTTAATTTGCCAAGTCATACATTCCTCGGGTAGTATAGTAGATGTCATGCATACCACCACAGATCGTACCTAGACTGGTGTCCTATAAATCCACTGCGAGTCATACCCTAACCGATGTCATGTATACCAGGGTGGGATGTACCCGGACCGGTGTCCTATAAAATCAACGCAGGATCATATTATGACGATGTCCTGTAAATTCAGTTACTATATTGACTGCACAACATAACGCATTTATGTTTGTATTAAGTCACACAATTCCAGTTACAGTCAGTCACATATTTAATATTGGATGATAATGTAAAGTGAAGACAAAGTGTCTCAATAACTAACATTTGTTTTGATATCATTCGTACAATGTTGAAGGTAAGAAGCATAGACGAATAGTTTTGTTGTACTTTGATATAATGGTGGAAAAGGCTAGCGTACACTCGAGGTGTAATATGCACCTTCATTCATACATATTATTTGTATGTTAATATATTTTGACAAATAAGAATCGGTGGTTATTATTTTTCATTAAATGAATCGTACGATTTGGATTAGAGAATTAGAGACCGTGGTTCACCTATTAGAGAATATGGTATAGCATCATGTGCCAAACTTCGTTAATACATGGTCTAAATACCAACTCTATAGGAGTTCGGTAAGGTGGCATACACGAGCTTAAACCATGCACAACTTATGAAGTTGACAATTGTTGGTCCAAGCGGTGATGAAGTTACATCGTTGTTTAACTTTATTGTTGATCATCATTAAAACATAGAGTAAATGTAACGGCCCTCATATCAGATAAGTCAGTGATAATAGGTAACAATAATAAATAATTATGAAAATTAGGAATCTGATACCATTGAAAAAATAACAAATAATAGAAAGAAAAGTACAAACAGATAACACTCGCCGTCCATGGGGCGGGCACAAAACTAGTATCCCTATATGGTTGATTGTGCATTGACCATGTATATATGGATCCTCCATGGATGTTGGTTCTGCGAGAATATTGAGAGAGCCAGCAAGTGATGCCTTCTCATCTCATACGTTGACAAATGACAACACTTTCTTTGGGACATGTTCAAAGTAAGGTTGTCAATCCGCGGGCTGATCCGGACCCGGTCAAACTAGTGGGTTAAGGGTTAATGAGTCACTTGTTTTAGTCCGGTTTAGCTCATAAATATGGAAAGAGTCGTTATATTGTACTTATCCTGATAATTATATCAAATCTCATCTAACATATGAGTTATAACATATAATATTACACCAAAATAACATGTCGTACTGAGATCCAACATATAGTGAAAATTCACACACACTTATATAATATCAATATTTAAATGTTCAACTTAGGAGTCCAAAAATTGAGTTAGGCGAAAAGAAAAATAGGAAATAGGCGCATTTCGCAAACCAAAGAAAAAAATGACACAATTTTACCTCCAATCCGGTACCTTGTAGCGGTCGACCCGGCGGGTACGTGCTACCCGTTTTTCTCACCGGGCCATGGTCAAAGTGGGTCGACTAGCGGGTTGACAACCTTGGTTCAAAGCAATATAAGGTATAAGGTATCTTGCCCATAGGTCGGTTAATTTTAGGTTAAGGTAAGAGACTCATTTATCCCTCGAAAGTAATCACCATTTGTGTATTTATATTAATTTTTCATGTGGTATAACCCTAATTTAATATAGTAAAAGAATGTGGTTATAATCATGTTCAAAATAGCAAAATTCAAACATGTATCGACTCATACATTATGACATCCAGTCGTAGTCAAATACTACGATTCAAATCACATCAACCTATATAATTGATACTATTGCATTTATATCATACATTTACCAAAGATTCCTTTAGCATAACTATTTGGGAAAAGCATTTGAAAATGAGTCCAGAGAACGTCCGATGATAGAAATGACAAAATATTTGTGTACTAGTGCATGGCAAACACATCTTAGTTTCCCCTATTCCTTGAGGAGTGAAAGGACACATTAGCGACCCTATATCAAAAACTGCATTTCACATTTGTCCCGTTGTTATTTGTCTGTAAGGTGGTATCTCCAATCCCTTTTAGGTAACAAAACCCCCTCTTTAGGTCATAATCAATAATCCTACAAATAAAGACACTAATGAATATAGAGCACAACAGAGTTAATTGGACCTCATCGAAAATTTGACAAAGCAAACATCCAAGCTTTCCTCTTATGCCCAAAGTGGAGACACAATATAAACTTCCAAAGAAACTCCCCACACTTGTATGTATACTATTATTATTATTATTATTATTATTATTATTATTATTATTATTATTATTATTATTATTATTATTCACTTCACAAATTTAGCATTCCCCATAAGCAAAACCTTTTGTTAGCTTGCAACTTGGAGCCTCCCATATCTCTCTCTCTATATATATTTATTGGATTTATATGTATGTACTCACATTATACATTTTAACTCACTTCTCTCACTCATTTGCATAATTAGATCTCCCATCCATCACATGAAGAACAGCACCAAAGTCAAAATGCTTTCACTGCAGTCATGGACGGAGAAGGAAAACATAACAAGTCAGCGTTTTTTCTTGGTTTTGTATGTTTTGGACTTTTGTGTGTGCATGGAATCTCATTCTTTTATGTATTAAAAAAAATAATGCAATTAACTTTGAATGGGGCGGGCAGGTACCTCTATATTCATGTCTCGCTCTATTCTATTGCGGATTAGGGCAGGACGAGTAATACCTGCGCGGGTACGGGGCGACCCACTCTTACATATTTTTTTTCCTAACAAAAAATAATGCAATAAACCCTGGTGATGGCAATGAGGCGGGCAGGTACCATACTCATGTCCCGCTCAATCCTATTGCGGGTCGGGGCAAGTAATACCTGCGCGGGTACGGGGCGGGGCGACCCACTCTTACATGTTGTTTGAAAAAAAAATACACATATAATTTTAATTTTTTACAGTAAAAATGAAGGGAAACAATTTATCGATGAAAATAGTGGTAATTGAATAGGTAATTGAGTCTATTTAGTTGAAATGTTGCAGTGGCGGAGGGAGAGGGTAACTGGGTGGGGACCCGCCCTGGTTCGGGGGGAAATGGTTAAATTAGGTACGATAGTTAATTGATATCGAAAATTAGGTCGCGTTTAATTGAGAATAGTTGGTCGAAAGTTTTGTGTTTGAATCTTGGCGACCTCATTTCTTAAGCATACGGTATACATATTTGTGCAAACATCAATTTCGTATAAGTTGACTTTCTTATAAGGGAGCATGGTAGTAAATGGTATAATATATATTATTGAAATCTTCCAACAACTCGATTTATTGATACTAAATTGCTTTTTAAGAACATCATTCGAAAGCGAACGACTAGGTAAATCATGAATTATTGGTTGGTATAAGATTTATTATTAAACCTCTATCAACAACTCGAGGTATTGATACCGACGGTTTTTAACAAAGAACACCATTTGAAACACTACGACTAACTAAATCAATGATTGTTTGGTATATATGCAGAGTGATATTCTTGATATTTTCGACTGCTAATGCATTTTAATTTATCAAAAGTTTTCAACATAAGATTATATTAAAAAACTATTTTATCATATTTATTTTTTTCGAGGTGGACCCACCTTAAACGAAATCCTGGCTACGCCACTGAAAGGTTGAGTCTAACTAGTTGAAGAAAAGTCAAAATAGAAGAAATATGAATAGTTTTTGTAAGAAATTGAGATAAAATCGGCCAAAAACGGAGCAAGACGTGGCAGGTCGGATCGAAAATGGATACTCTACCCCGCCCCACACTATCACAGATTAGGTAATACCCACTCTATCACGGATCAAATCGGATAATAGCCGACGGAACGGGTTTAATTGTCATCGCTAAACCTAATATCAGCCTATCTAGTTTTGCGACACCAAAAGCCCAATTTGTAAAGTGCCTCCTTCAAAAAAGAAAAAAAAAAACAAACCAACATCTTTAAACAATACTTTTTGCATACTCTACTACCTTCAATTTAATAAATGCAGTTAAATCTAGATTTTAATTCTACACTTATAAAACCTTACCTATAGTTTTAGATTCTGATTTTATTATTACAATTTCTTACCTTAAAATTTCATAAAATCCTAATTAAAAACGAATAAATCCTAAAGAATCTATAATTAATTCACGATTTTATATAGTTTTAAGGTCCAACCTAAGTAAAACTAACAGTCTGGCTCACTAACTATGTCAATACTCAATTATGTCCCCTGCCCAAAATCAGTGAGAAACATGATCTCTAGTTTGTCTCTCTTACTACTCATTTCCTCTCACAACTAGGGATGATAGTGGTTCCAAACCAACAGATATCCAACCCCTCCGACCTTATCAAATTGGGTAAAATTCTTTTTTGATATTTTTATTTGGGGTAAAACCTAAACTTGTATCTTTTGAATATGATTCGGTTAATACCCAGCCGCATAAGCACCCTATGTGTACCATACGCTAAAGTAATAGTGTGTTGTTGAACAACATATATTAATTTGAAAATTTTGGATTTTTAATTTTTTATGATACAGTATAAACAACTGGTATGATGTATGCACAATTTTTGAATGTATTAGTCTTATGTTAATTTAGTTGTAGCGGGAATTCTGAATATGAGAATGCTGGTTTTGCAGGATATGGGGAAATGGGTTTATCTTTGATTAATTACTTGGGTTAAAGTGTACACCAATTTGAATGAACTAAATTACTTAATTTTAGTCTTATGTAAGAGCATATGACTTCTAGGGTAGATGCATGTATGAATAATGTCAACCACAGTCTAGGGAGTAGTAGTCAAAGGTTTGGGTTCTGTTATATGTGCCCAATTCTAATCTTAAGTCACCCAATGGCATCAATCATTTCATATTATCCCTTTTCTCAATGACTTATTAGTTGGTCAATAATATATAACCTACCTGTTATTTCTTTTGGTGTTAGTGGGAATAGTCAAGAACAGACTTCAGTTCTGCCTTTTGGTTCTCACAAGATTTGGTTTATCAACCACGAAACACAAGAGATTTCCACTTTTTGGAAAAATGGAAAAAAACATCTGCCTTTCCCACTCAACAATCTTCGAGTAACTATTTTGAAAGTTGATGGCAAATCATATTCTCAATCCTTATAAGATATTTATTGTTGGCGATCACTATTTCTTTGGTTGTGAGCATTGGTATAATATGATACATGTATGGCTATGAAAGAAGTTATGTTTTCGACATAACCGTTCACTGTATTACGGAATTGTTTGCAAGTTGTGATTGTTAAATAGATGTCTTGTTGAGAATATATGTACAATATTATACATGTATTATCGAATTTGATGCATTGTTAAATACAGCGTCTAGTACGTTAATTGTGTATGTCACATCAGCTAAAAGTTGAGACAAAACAATCTCGACTCAACAATCTCACAAATCATCATTTTGAGTGATAGTTTCTATCACATCACAGAAACAATCAATGTATTGTTTATGCTAAAAAAATGATGCATTCTAAACAATACATGTATAATAACAATCTCACCAAAACAATCGCAACTTCCAAACGACCCCGTACATTCTTGTGATTAGATATACTACATTTCAGTCAAATAAATATAATTATTTTTGAATAAATTATATGGAGTAATCATTGAAGCGACGACAAACCTCCGATTTACCTCTAAAAATAAAAATTCAAGCATTAAAAATACATTGAGAATTTCCTTAGATCGAATCTTAGAAACTTTTTCATGACTCTCTCCATTGAATGAAGAAAGATTGATTCTCAATATACAATAACATCCAATATCTATTATGAACAATACTTCCCGATATATAATTTCAAAGTAATAAACCTTCTCACACATTTAATTAAGGGAATGCTCATTTTTCTGTATCTTGGGTACATCAGAAATTACCCATGCTTTCAAAATTCACTTCTTCCCATCAATTCCACATTATCATAAAGGATTTCAAATCATCTCCCACCTTTTTTTTTGGTGTGTGACATATGTGTGATGATGATTGATTGTGTTCCACCATATCACATTCTGCACCTCCCTAACCTTTCTTTCTTTTTCTGGATATTTACCAACACTTGGTAATTTTGTCATCCACTACAACCCACTCAAAAAGAAAAACCCTCCATTTGCCCTTCAAGCTCTCCAATCATATCATACACCACCATTAGCACTCACTCTAGCTGTAAAAAAGAAGAAAAGCAAAACCCCATAGAATGACCCAGCTGGGATTTTGGGGGGACAACATTTCATGCACCAAACTTTTCACCTCCTATGATACTTTTGAGGCTTTGACTTCGCCACAAAAGCTGCACTATTAGCCAAGGTATTGGCTTTTTCTAAAACTGCTGGTATGGTTGTGGTTGTTTGCATGATGAACAACAACACATCTGTACCCCAGAAACATGCATGATTCCCAAATGTAGTGATTGCCACCTCCAGTGTTAATGATTTGGGGGAAAGCTCTAAACTTTTTCGTTATTTCTCAAGTTGCCATGAATACCCAGGAGAGGAGTCAAAGTTCATGCACCTGTGGCTTCTACTCATAACAAACCTTTTGCTGTTAAAATGAAAATCATTAGTATCATGTTAACATTTGCTCCACCTGATCTCACTGTTATAGGAAGAGGAATGATTTAAACCCTGCTTTTGATGGCAGTTACCAACCAATCAAACATATGACAGCTTCTTCCTCTGACTCTGAAGGAGATGGTGTAAAAGAACTTTGATTGCCTACTCTGCAATGATTTTGCTGAGGCTAACTGTTTAGAACATAATGCATTCACTCTACTATCAGGACTTCAGAAAAACCTACTAACCAAGCACGGGGAAGGTTCTCAACAACCCAAGAGTACAGAACTATTAAGTATAATTCTTCAGCATTTTGATTCCTAATTAATCCAGTTGCTACTTTATTTCCTTGAATATTTAATCCCTTAATGTAGTTACAGTAGATGTATTGAATCCCTTTGTGTATTTGCAGGAGATGTCTGTCAAGTCTTATCCTCTGAAGACTCCAATTCCTGGCTTTCTGAACAACGAAAACCGACGAAAGAAGAAGACCGTTTATCTATTCTAAAATGTGAGAGCCTAAAAATACACGTAAGAGTTGAGATGTGATATGGTTGCGTCATGACTCATGACGCCCAAGGGCACAGCCTAATAGATCATCATATTGGGTAGTTGGATAATAGTCCGTTGCTGGATTTATTTTTCTAATTGATCTCAACATATGTTTTGGTACATTGGTTGTTGCTTCAATCTGTTGTTCTCATTAATGCTTACAAGCCGTTTCATCACATGATGCTGGTTCTACTTCAAAGCCAACCAAGTAAATTTAGCAGCAGGCCAGGCCAGGCCAGACAGCAGCTGAGCGCAAAAGGCACGGGGTTGCCTTCCTTCAACTAGTGAAGGAAATCCTTCATTGGGTCATCATGATGTACTTTCTTCATCCTATAAGCCTCCATGTCTTCCGCGGTAACCTCATCGTTCCATTTGACGTTGTACTTCCGCTTCCTCTCATCCTTCTCCTCTCTTTTCCTCTGGTCCTCCTGTAAGGGGAGAGAAAACATCAATCAATTATCCAAGCACAAGCCATAAACCCATCAAACTCGCGAGCGGAACCGGAGAACAAGAAGGGTAGATGGACTGGACACTCTCATATTGTCACCTTTTTAAGTGCTTCAGCAAGTAACTTCTCATCCAACACCAAATCATCAGGGACCTCGGTTCCCCAAGTAGCCATCCTCTTCTCCTCCGCTGGTGCTGGCAACTCTGTTTAAAATTCATCAAACCCACTAGGATTACATCACAGCACAAAAAATGATACTAGGAATCAAGACGCACTTCTTGAATTAAATAAAGTATGAGAATCTAGGACAAATGATACACAACTTCAAGTCCATGCTGATCATATCTTAATCAGCTAGGAAACCATGCAGAATGATAGAAGTCGGGAAACAAACCATCATCAGCCTCTTTCCGGGCAATGTTGGCTTTCATTAAATCGGTTGCAGCCTCTGCAGCCTTGATACCAGCAGCGCCAGTGCAGTAACTGTTACGAACAGTCTGCCTACAGCATTTATAGCCCCACTGATGATCTTTCCACCATGAACCCCAAACACTTGTATGGTTATTAATGTAGATATCTTCTTCGTACTTGCTTTTGGGAAGCACAACCTCCTGTAAGCACCATTGAAGAAAGAAGGATCAGTATACTGTTGTTTATCATGACCAGTACCATCTAATATCTGACCATCCTTTAGGAACTCAAAGAAGCAGAGACAGGTTCAATTCCATCGATTCCCATGTGAATCTTAGGAAATCTACAACCACGCAGACTGGCAACAGGGTTCCAAATGCAGCAATAGCTCAACTCTATGAAACATAACCAAAGGGGT
The DNA here is from genome assembly GCA_946122785.1 of Linum tenue. Taxonomy (NCBI): domain Eukaryota; kingdom Viridiplantae; phylum Streptophyta; class Magnoliopsida; order Malpighiales; family Linaceae; genus Linum; species Linum tenue. Next base: position 28,028,562 of record CAMGYJ010000007.1, read on the forward strand.
CGTTTAGATGGATCAATTAGAAAACGAGATAATTTGGTCAATTGTCTCATTTTGCAAAACGAGTCGATTCGAATTACCTGCCCCCGCCCCAGACAATTGCAATTGCCTCAAAACGAGTCCATTCAAAATTCCCCATGCCAAATTGTTCCATCCAAAATTTATGTCGCCAAACAGGTGAATTTGGCGCAATTGTCTCAAAACAAGACAATTGTGTCAAATTGATCCGTTAGAACTCCTCATACAAACAGCCCCCGAGTCAAAAGGTGCAAGAGAAACCTACTAGAAGCAAAAAGAAAATTCTCATTACCTGTCCCTTAATGATTCTCCCAGCACGATCGTACTCAACTTGACTTTCACTCTGTCCTAGTAAAAGCTCTTTTGGAATCTCATCTTGGCTGGCAGCATTCCCATACTTCTCAAGCATTTGGTCCTTTGTTTGAGTCTTCAGTTTCTCCTTATTCACCTTAAAGTTCTTATACAACAGCTCTGCTTGGGAAGGAGCAGCTTGCATGTGAATATCTTGCCCCTTATCAAAAGCTTCCCATGAATGGATGTTGAGCTGCTTGAACTCCTCAGCTTGACCACTGTTTCTGTACTGGTTGTCTCCCTGTAGTTATTAATTGGAAAGGTCAGGAACTTGTTGAAGCCAAACCATAAAAACTAGAACCCACACCTTTCAAACAAAAATATATACTGTAAGTTGCCACTCACCAAATAGAACTTCTCGTTGGGATCTGCATCTGGAAGTGGGTCCTCGCGCATTGAACGGGTTTTGGGGTCATAATAGGCAGAATTAACATCAAGATTCAAGAGATACTTTGCTGTATCTTCCCTAATACGCAGGTTCCTGCATTCAAGTAACAAGAATATTTCAGCGAAACATGTTCTCTACCATCCAACCAGCAACTGCAAACCATTCTAAACCGACTGTCATAATCTTACCCATGATAAAACAAACACAAACAATACAGAACAATGTCAATTATCCTTACCTAACAGTACCAGTGCTACCACCACCAGTTGTCCTTACACGCTTCTCAACCTTAGCAAAGTCCATTTGTTTGGACTCGTCAACTTTGGCTTCATCCACTCTTACATCATCGTCAATGTCCTCATCACTAACTTCCTCAGGATTCTCGCTGTTATTTTTCTCTTCCAGCTTCTTGAGCTGTTCCTCCTTCACATACCTGCTCCTAGCTGCATCACGGGCTTCATACCTTGCAACAACTAGTGCGTAATTGGCGGGATCATATCCGTTCCATCGATCGCGTTTGCCATCGTAATCAAGCTCAAAAGTCTCTATTTTTTCGTCAGGGGCAATATGCTTGTTATTCCATTTCGCCCCTATCTTCCTAGGTCTGTCCATGCAAGCTTTTGCATCGTGTGTCATGGCTCCACAGCTGCAACAACAATCAGACAGGATGAGTTACAATTACTCATTCAAACCATACCTAAACACGCGGAGACACACATGCAAACAGAGGAAAATAATGCAGGCAGGTATCTGAAGTCTACTTACTTCTGACACGCGCCTTTCCTGTATTTCTCTGCCTGAAATACTTTTGCACCCCTATCATACCATGATTTTGTGTAATTCGGATCCGACTTCCATTTCCTTTGATGTTTCAAACTCTAACAAAGATGGGCAAGGAGCGTGCGGTGATGGGAATCAGCAAGTAATGAAAAGGCAGAAGCTTGAATGAAAAAGATTGAATAAGAAAGCATACTCACCGGTTTCTCAGCATTAAGATACCAAGGAGCGGAAGACATATACTGAGGAATGTGAGGATTAATCTCTTTCCCATCTTCATCAACCTCAGCAGGAGCAAGCCCAGCTTTACGGGCTTCTTCCAACTCGATCTGCTTCCTGTGATCCTCCCTCGACTTGAAGGCACCTACAAGATTTCCACCACCACAAATGAACTTCAGTACCCAGCGGCATAGGAAGAGAGTTACGAATTCACAAGCAGAGGAACCCTAATCAGCAAACCTAAGATACCAATTTAGTAGCAAAACAGAATTTTCGGAGAACAAACCGGGAACCCCCCAAAAAAAAACTACCTGATGCCGTCGCCATGGCGCCGACTTGTAGGTTGAAAAGAAAACGGCCTTCCGGATCGCCGGACGTGCAAGCAGCCGCCGAACGAGTTTGTTGTCCGCGATAGTGGAAACGGTCGTAGAACCGCGAACCAAGGGCTTAGAGAGCTTCACTTGCGATCCGGCCCCATCAAAATGATGAGACACCGGGAAAGAAAACAGAAAGGATGCCGGACAGGGAGGGAGTCAGACAATAGCCTGCCGTGCCGAAGCGAGGGATTGCCTCCTTGCAGTTGCAGAAGCTGTGGACGAAATGCTTACATTGTCGTCCTCGCTGAATGATGAGAGACAAGAGACCGGTACGGCACCGCATTGAAGTTCGAACCGGATCGTGTTATAAATGCTTTAGCGACGGTCGAGGTGAAATTTCCGCTTCTCAATCTCGCTTAATTTAATCTACTGCCTCGGGTTTCACCCAAGCTTCATCCTGGTCACGGTTAGATCCCCAGGTTCGGGTTCATAAGGAAGAATTCCCAGAATACAGTCAAAATTAAACATATTCCCAGAATACATAGCTTTTATAAAATTTTCCCAAAATACCCAACTTTCAAGGGGTTCGAGTTCCATAAACTCGAACAACAACACAGTTCGACGATTAAAAACTCGAACTACAACAACATCGCGTTCTTAAACCTCGATCAAAAGTAGTTCGAGTTTGGACAACTTGATCACAGTAGATCGAGTTTGGAAAACTCGATCCAACATGATCGATGCCAATAAACTCGATCTAGTAAAACGACTTCAGAATCCTTGAACCACTGGTCAACCGAAGTGTCAGGATAGGGTTGCAGGGATAAGATTCTTTGTTGGCATAGATCGAGTTCTAGGGACTCGAACTAGTGTAGTTCGATTATTCTAAACTCGAACCACTGCTCAATCATTTTGTCCAGTCGCTTTCGATCCGACATGCTCCAGAATAGGGTGCAAGGGGTAAAATTATTGGTTGCCGTAGATCGAGTTTAATGGACTCGAACTACCATAGTTCGAATTTTTTGGACTCGAACCACTGCATCAGTTTACGAGGATAAAAAGCCATCACTTAGCACATTCTGGCAGCTCTTTTACTTTCTATCTTCTTTCTTCCAAACACAAACTGCAGCAGCTAGAGCACCATAGCTGAGCAAAGAAGAAAATTTTTGGAGGTAAGTTCTGCTTACGTTGTTTGAAGGGTTAATAGCATTTTATGCCCCTCTACTATTGCAAGTTAACAAATGTACCCCTCTACTATTTTTTTGCACAAACATACCCTTCTATTATCGGAAGGTAACAAATTTAACCTTCCGTTAATTTCTCCATCCACTGACCGTTAAAAGGAACGGTAGTGACTAATTTGCCCCTCCAGCCCCAACCCTTGTTTCTTTCCCTTCAATCCCACTGTGCGAGTTTCCTTTCCCTTCTCCAGCAGTCGACTCCCCCCCCCCCTTTCTTTCGCTTCATTAATCCTACCTTGTCCAACCCTCAATCCTAATCCTCTGATGTGCCTCTCGCCGTCGTAGCTGCCGATGTGGCTTCCTAAATCCACCGCCTAAATGAGCAGGGGCTACCGCCATACCAAAAGCCGCACGATCTCAAGAAGAGATCCACCGACTGTAGCTAAAATGGAGCTTCTCATAATTTTAGGAACTTACACAAAGCAGAAAGGCAGAAGCTTCCCGTTCCCCAATAAAAAACGCTACAAAAATAAATATATTACACAGGGTTTCATTCTAAATCTAAAGCCAACAAAACATATACAGAGACGCTCAAATCTTCAATTGGAACCTCCTCGTTCAGCCGAGATTTGGGGAAAAATCGAGCTGCTCTGTTGGGAGCTCTAGGAGCTTCAATCTCGTTAATCTCGCTGTCGTAATAGATTGTCGGGGAACAGAACGCACGGACCTCTTCAATGGAGTCCGCCATCACTGCGTCCAACAGCTTGCTGCAGAGCCTCTTCAATGGAGTCCGAGGACTCATCTCCAAATCCCAGAAGCAGTTCAGGTTCTGAGAGACGACGATCCTCTTCCTTCCGAATGACCTCACCCTTGCGAACTCGAACGGCGGGCACTTCTCGCTGCCGCCGCCGCCGCAGGCGGCGTAATAGCTCGACGACGACTACCAGTTCATCGAGCTGCATCTCCTACCTATTGGAAATGGTAAGTGATTAAATCTCTTCTCCGTGTTGCTTTTAAAAGTGAACGGAGGTTTTGTGGAGTTTATCTTTAAAAACAAAATTTGTTATTGTTGTGTTGTTTTTCTATTTATGCTGAAAATAATTAATAAGTGAAAAGGAAGGGGCAAAATAGTCACTTCACACTCTCTTTAACGGTCAATGGATGGAGAAATTAACAGAAGGTTAAGTTTGTTACGTTTTGATAATAGAAGGGTATGTTTGTGCGAAAAAATAATAAAGGGGCACGTTTGTTACCTTGCAATAGTAGAGGGGCATAAAATGCTATTAACCCTTGTTTGAATGAGCATATTAGGATTTTGGATTAATTTAGAATTGTTTGTACTGTATGTAATGGGCTGCTTCTATAAACTGCAGAAATGGGTAGAAATTTTCGAAAATTCGACTTATTGATTCGGTGGAATGGTCGAATTACACATTTTCATGATAGTATTGACTACGAAGATGGTGAATCAAGTACTGTCCGGATTGAGAGCATATTTACTTGGCAAGAACTCAGCCATATTTGTGAGGAACGATGTTGCATAGGAGGGCGAAGAGTATGCAAGATGACTTACCGTATGCCGGTTTACAAGGATTATGCACTTGTATATGAAGGATCAGTTTTGTCTGACGATGATGACATTAATATGATGGTGAGATTTATTGCAGAGAACAGATTTCCAACTGCTGAGGTGTATGTCGAGACAGAAGTTGTTGGCCAATATGGTGGGGGCGGTTATACCGAACAAGGTGAAGGATCGGGACGGTTTTCCGGTTCAGGAGATTTTAGAGTTCTGCATGATGCACCATGGCCAACATAAGAGGATCGAACTGCAACTGGTCCATTGGTGGAACATGACGGACAGGAGTGGCCAGTATGGGGTGAAGAATGAGATTACATATGGGCACCCAGACAGTCACCCAGACAAGCATCTACACCAGCATCTGGCATCAATAATGATTTGTATGTGGATAAACCAAGTCCTCCATACACTAGCGGGGCAAGCGACGTGGAAGATGAAGAGTTAGAATCAATGAGTAGTTCAGATGGTGAAGATCTAGAAGTTGATGAGGGGAAATTTGAGCCCCCCACACCTCACTACACGATGGTGCCACAACATCCTCTCTATGCTCACAATGACGATCCTGACCTCCCTCCTATACCTATCTGGACTCCTGATTCTAGATTCGTGGTTGGCCAAACATTTGGAGGAAAGCCTCGGGTGGTTGATGCATTGAAAGAATTTGCTACGCGAAGAAGCTTTCAATATCGTGTCATCACTTCTGACACTAAACAAATTCATGTTCATTACGAGAACCATGGCGACGGATGCATGTGGCATGTTCGGGCAGCATATGTTAAAAGAAATGGGGCTTGGCTCATTCGTAAGACAAACAACAACCACACTTGTAGGTCGTCACTGATTTCTTTAGATCACCGACAATTGAGTGCAAGGAAGGTTGCACAAACAATCAAACATCTGATTGAGGCACAACCTGGGATCACCGTGAAGAGTGTCATCGCTGAAGTGAAGAATCGACATGGCTATACCATCAGTTACAAGAAAGCATGACATGGGAAGCAAAAAGCTATGGCAGAGGTGTATGGCGATTGGGAAGAGTCATTTGCTAATATGCCTCGTTTGATTCTTGCAATGGTGGACAAGAATCCTGGGTCTGTTTTTGTGCCTAGTTACGAAGATTTCTATGGGGGTGCTAAACGCGTGTTTAAGCGACTATTTTGGGCATTCAAACCATGCATTGATGGTTTCACCCATTGTCAGCCAATAATCCAAGTTGATGGCACCTTTCTGACCGGCAAATACAAGGGCACTCTACTCGTTGCCACTAGTGTTGATGGCAGCATGCAACTTTTCCAGCTTGCTTTTGCTATAGTCGAATCGGAGAACAACTTAAGTTGGGCATGGTTTTTTTCCCAACTATACACTCGTGTCACTCAACGGAAGAACATTGCCATACTTTCTGATCGACACCATGGAATTAGACATGCTTTCTACGACCTGCCCGAGGAGCTAGGGTGGAAGTGGCGCTGGTGCATACGACATTTCAAAAGCAATTACGAGAAGCACTTTGGTAGAACTTATGGACAACGTGCAGTTTGGCACGCTGGTAAGAACAAATAAGATGTTGTGATTATATCAATTGGTTAAATGCGTATACTCCTTTACTAACCTTATTTTGCTTTATTGTAGCTGTTGCTTTTCATACTCGAAAGTTTGTAGACAAAATTAAGAGCATAAGGGAGGTCCACTCTGAAGGTGCAGATTGGCTAGAAACTCATCCTTTTGAGAGTTGGACGTTACATCAAGATGAAGGGTATAGGTACGGAATAACAACAACGAACATGGGTGAGTGCCTCAATGGTTTGTATGTTGGTCTTCGTGCAATGCCTATCTCATCTATAGTCTTGCATACCTTCTTTCGTACGGTGACATGGTTCGTTGAATGCTACCAAGCAGCATATCAGATGCTGAATGCTGGAATCTACATCCCAAAGAAGATTACGGATGATATGAAACCATGGTCGGAAAGGGCAAAATGGCATAAGGTGACTTTATTTAGTCGAATAGATTCCCGCTTCGCAGTAGTAACATGAAGTGGACCAGATAGTTCAAAGGGTGGTAATGCTCAAACAGTCATACTGGATGCAAGGAATGGAATAGGAGAGTGTACTTGTGGGAAGTTTCAAGGGAGACACCTGCCTTGCTCTCATGCATATGCAGCAGCGACAATCGTTAATTTGGATACTTTGATATTTGTTAGTCCATACTACAAGACTCCATACGTGGTCAAAGTTTGGGAAGGGTCGTTCTTTCCATTAGCTCATGAAGCATATTGGCCCCAGTATGATGGACCTGTAGTGTACCCTCCCGAGCACATGAAGCGTACCAAAGGTCGACCTAGAGTTAACCGAATTGCAAATGAAATGGATAGACCAAGGACACAGCGACGCCGCCCGAAGAAGTGCTCTGCATGTCGAGTTGAAGGGCATGATAGGCGCCAGTGTCCAGGGCCATCGACTGACAATTGAAAGTTTATGTTGTAATTTGAATTTTATGTTGTGATTTAAGAACTTTATGTTGTAATTTGAATTTTATGTTTTAATATGAATTTTATGTTGTGATTTAGAACAACTTAACAACTCTAGAGAAATAGAACAACTTAACAACGCCATTAGAAATAGAACAACTTAACAACGTCATTAGAAATAGAACATGACAAGAACTCTAAGGAAATAGAACAACTTAACAACGTCATTAGAAATAGAATAACTTAACAATTTAACAACTCTAAAGAAATAGAACAACTTAACAACTCTAAAGAACACCTCACTCTTGTGCACCACGTCCGCGTTCCTCTCTTCGACATCTTTTCCTTGAACTAACTCCATATCCAATTCCAGGATTTCGTGGCAATGGAGGTGGGGTTGCAGTGGCTGGAGGACCATAATAAACATTTGGCATCGGAGTTTGGACGCTTTGCTGCGGGGTTTGGAATTGATGACCAGATGATGAAGCATAGTAGGCTCCTCCTCCCCCTCCTTGAGCAGGACCTGATGATCCCTCTCCGAATTCCCTTCTGACTGGAGGGAATCCATACTCGTATTGGTCAGGAAGTGCCACATCTTCAAGAATAAAATTTTCTCAGCTGGCATATTTGCTTCTGGTTCATTTTCCAACGTCATTGATGCAAGTTCCAACCCATCAACCTAAATAATAAACATGTTAGTCAAACACTCTTTGTGTAGCTAAAGTGATATAGTAAATAGATATTGTGCTTACCAACGAACCGATCACGGCGCCACGTTTGGTTACCCATCTTTTTGTGAACTTGCGGTACCAAATAATGTATTCATCTTGGTACCCCATTGGCCTCGTCATTGGGATCCCATCAATTGCATAAGTCTGACGAGACTCCCACATTCAATCCATCTATGGTGCTTGGTTGGCCAATCACTGATTGTACCCCGCAGATCCTTGTTGTACTTGTGGAGTGACTTATGTACGTCCGGTGGTGGGAGAGGAATCGGTTGCGTCCAATTATATTGTCGGACACATCTATCCGGGAGGTGCCACTCGACAATGTTGTGGCAGATCACAGGCAACTTGCACGACCAGAGTCGACGATCCTGAGGGTATCGCAACTCGTACAAATCCTTTGCTCCGTTCGGATACGGATCCCACTCCACCTAAGTTTCAACACAACATATAATTTAAAATCGAAGCAAATAATTTCAACAAATCAAATAGGATTCATAATCATAAAAATAAATAATGGGCTAAGACAAATAATTTCAACAAATAAAATAGAATTCGTAATCATAAAAATAAATCATAGGCTAAGTCTAAGACAAATAATTTCAACAAATAAATCAAATAGAATTCGTAATCATAAAAATAAATCATAGGCTAAGTCTAAGACAAATAATTTCAACAAATAAATCAAATAGGATTCATAATCATAAAAATAAATCATGGGCTAAGACAAATAATTTCAACAAATAAATTAGCATTCATAATCATAAGCTAGAATGTTACCTCGTTGAATTCTATACAGTCAAGATGTTGGCGGTACCCGTCTAGAGAGGTGAGTCTCGTGATAGCTCCAATCCATCTAGCACCATAAGCCCATTGTCGTAGTGGCTCATCGGGACCCAACTATTGGCAGGGCAGATCGGAGCGAAAGTAGGAAGGTGCTCCCAAACCCATAGTTGGAGGATGAACATGGGACCACCCGCTTGCTTTGTTTTCGGATTCGTACACTTTCCCAACTCCGAATATATCATCGCCAAACAAGCAGATCCCCAACTTTTTCTCCCAATCTTATCCCAATCTTCCAAAAGAACTCGAAGCCACATACAATGCATATTTCCACCAGACTTGTTCGGCAACAAAAATCTACCAACCAAACAAATCAAGTAGATGCGAGCATACCTCTCTATCTGAGCATCCGTGGCATCCTCCGGTAATTCTCCAACGGCCCTCACTAGCCAAGGTATCAATAGCATAGACTTGTGTAGAGGTGGTACACGACGACCTTCTTGTGCTTCCTCGGGGATGTTGATACCTAAACGCTCGCTTATAAATTGGCCCCAACCATTCAATGGCTTCTGTGAACTTTCTATTATTGCATCACCATCGATTGGAAGCTATGTCAGCATGGCTACGTCCTTCAACGTAATCGTCATCTCTCCCTCTAGAAGGTGGAATGTGTGTGTTTCTTTTCTCCATCTTTCCACCATTGTCGTAAGAAGATTGTTGTCCATCTCCATCCCCACAAACTTTCGCACCCTCAGCAATCACACTCTTTCAATGAAGGGCTCGATACGATCATCCCATTTAGGCAAGCGAGATAGCGACCGATGGGTGATTATGTCAAGTTGTTCCTGTAGCAAAAAAAAACATTAATTATTATACAAAAAAAATCGAAGAATACTATCACATTTAAAAAAAGAAAAGTACAAGAGGAAGTGCTTACCGGATCTGCCGCCCAAACACTTTCAGACCGATGGTAAGGTTGCTCATTCAACAAATGGTTTACTCGCGGTCCGCCTTGAATGTATAATCTAGGATCGTAAATACTCGGATCCATCTCGACAATTTTGAGTGATAGAAGTACCAAACTAAAGAAAAAATATGATGCGGAAGATCGGGCTTAGCCGCAACCGCAGAGCATATTTTTTTCTTCAAGAGTGGTGGGAGGAAGAGAGGAAGAAGAATGGAGTGGTGTGAGATTTGGTGGAATGGAAGGTGGTATTTATAGGTGCAGTGGGAGGAAGTGGATCGAGTTTAGGGGACACGAACCACGGCATCGATTTTGCCGCCTTCGATCCGCGTCAGAAAGAGTTCGAGTCTTGCAAAATCGAACGACCCGGATCGAGTTAGACAAACTCGATCTACGATGGAGCGGTGCCTGACGTCATCCATCCGCGTCAAACAGATTGATTCCGAGGCGCTCGATCCGCGTCACCACTGCATCGTGGGTTTTGCAATCGAACGGTGGAGATCGATCCCCCTTACCTCGATCTATGGTGGAGCGATGCATATGTCAGCGATCCAGGTCATTTAGTTCGAGTCTGTTACACTCGATCCACGTAAATCGAGTTTGAAACACTCGATCCGCGTCGTCCTGTGGCAGCCAATCGTGGCTGTTTCGCTCGATGCACTTGGATCGATCCTTTGTCAATCGATCTGGTCATAGTTCGAGTTTACTAAACTCGAACCAGTTGAAACTTGGTAGTTTGAGAAATATTTATAAAAGTGATGTATTATGGGAATTACTTTTAATTTCCACTGTATTTAGGGAAATAATCCGGTCCATAAGCAGTGACAATTGCCCTATGAAGACTCGCTTTTGCTACGGCTCCGGTGGATTTCCCTGACGTCTATTTTTTATCGAGCCCAGAATCGACCTTTTTTATGTGAACAACTTGGCAAAGATAAAAACAAAAACAAAGGATTAACCATTACTCCAAGTGAATGCAATGCAACACCTTCGTCACTTGCTCACTGATTGTTAGGTGATTGAAGTTGGTGTTGACACCTAAAATTATTTTGGCACGAATTAAATGCCGCATTAATTAGTCAAAGCATTTACTTCGATACAGCGGATAAAAAAACGGTGTCGTTTGGAGTTGAGCGGCATCGCGGAGAGTTAAAACATTACCGCAATGAAACTCAGCGGTACCGCGGCACTTGAAACGACATCGTTTGTCAGAAAACAAGATATAGGCCGCACGGTTAGTGTTGCTGATGGAAAAGGAGTTTTTTTCATTCCTTGTCGGAAGGGGAGAGAAACGATATTGCGAGGAGACAAGCGGCATCGCGGATGGGTAAAACGACACCGTGGATTAGAAAACGGTACCACGAGTAGGCCCAACTGTACCACTGTACTAGCAAACAAAAGTGTTTAAAATAAAAAACAATGTCGCGAAAGGAAAAGCAAACGGAGCCATTTTGGCGCTAACGATGTTGTTGGTCAGCACACGAGTTTAACTGCAGGTCCACAGTGATGGCCGGTGTCGTTTAGTTGAAAATGATGCCGCAAGGGTATCAACAACACCGCGAATAAGAAAACGACAGTGTTTAATATAAGACAATGTCGCGGAGAAAAAGCAAACAAAGCCGTTTTGGGGAAGGAAACGATATCGCGAGTAAGCCCAACAATGCCACAGTAGTTAGGACAGCAGCGTTAGCATTACATATTAAAACGATGTCGCTGGTAGAATCAAGTGGTGATGTTTAGCTAAATACGACAATGTTTAAGGCATCAATAGCGCCGCGATATTACTTAGCGATGCCGTTAAGTTAAAACCATACCACAACGGGTTGGATTTTGGCGAGGCTCGGCAAGCCCGCAAGACGAGAAAAACGGTACCGTTCGATAGAAAACAATATCGCGGAATGAAAAACGACATTGTTTGGTGGGACCGGGTTCTAGGTCGGCATCGATTAGTGAAAAGCGATGTCGCGGTATTGGTGAGCGGCGTCATGTGATTAAAAACAATGACACGAGGTTCGTGATATTGTCATGGATGATGAGAACGACGTTATGAACTAAGGAGGTTTATTCAATGGGGGTGAGACGACATCGTTGCATGAACAAGGTTGTAGGATTTGGCTCAACGTCGTTTTGCCAAGTTTCTGCGTAGCGGAACGGTTTCGGGGACACGTGATTATCACGCAACAAGGAGGAAGTTACCCGCACGGTTGACAGGAATGAAGACGTGGCAGACAAAGGCGCGAAGGCGGTTACTACGACTACGGGCAGAAGACTGTGGTATAAACATCAGGAAGAAAGAGAAACTGGAGACGGCAAAATCAAAGCTCAAACTGCACCGTCGCAGACTTACCCTTTTTTCTCTAGTTTCGTAGAACTTCTCTGTCAAAGACCTCCTTTGCAACGTCGTAGTAGTCGTATATCGTAGTCGTAGTCGCGGAGCTCTCCAGAGGAACCTCCATAGGAGTAGAGGTAACAACTTAGAACACTCCTGGTTTGGTTTCTCGTTTCTCGTCGAACACCCTCGTTCGAACATAGTTCGGAGAGGTGCTGAACCGAGTAACGGTTGTTCTTGGTTAGAAGTCCAAGGTGTATCGGTCAAATCAACATCGCCGACGGCGGTGGTGGATATTTGACAGTCGTCTTGGTTTCTATTTAATCGATCAAATCAATGGCGCCGAAATTCGGAGGTGGATATTTGACGGTTGTGTTGACTTTGTGTTTTGTGTTTCCTTGAAAACAGAGCGCATTGAACACGCGAGTTTCGCCATCAAAACAAATTGGCACACTTGGTGGGACACGTGTGTTCGAATGGCTCTGCGACGAAGGAATCAGGAAGGGGATGTTAAGCCCGGATTCGTGGAGGAACATGTGGCCAACATTGAAGGAGGCCAAGGAATCGGTGCTGAAGACATCGGTGGGTCTGAGAATCCACCGTCCACAGCTGGGCCGAATGAGGATTTGTCAATCCGCCATTTCATGGAGGAGAACCGTCGCATGTTTGCTAGCCTCAACAATGAGTTTGCAGGCTTCAAAGGCGAGGTAAATTAGCATTTTGACGCTTTAACTGCACGACATGATTCTCTTGAGTCTCGTGTTGATAGGCGTTTAGGCCAACTCTTTGAAGTAGTGACTAAAAACATATATGAGTTTGATGTTTTTGTGGATAAAAATCTACGGGATAGGAATGAAATTAGGGAGCTTTTGGGTAGCTCAGTAATGCAAACTAGGGATTTGCCGCTAAACGGTGAAAACAATTTAAACAACAAAACTGGTTTTCTAAATAATAGTGCTCGAATTAGTCCCACGAGACAGGGAGTTTCGCCGCACCGGTGATGAACCCACCAAGTCCGAGAGTGAATCTTGGCGAGACTAACACTACCGCTAACACTCGCGTTGAACCACCTCCGTTTCACGGTGGGGGTCCAAAAAATATCCCGGAGGCTAGACCCTACGTGGCTCCGATGAGCGGTGCTGTTGGTGGAGGAACGATCAACAATGATCATGTTCCGCCACGCGGCTACCCGCAAAACGTGCCTCTCCCTCTAAACGGGTTGGCATGGATCCTGGTGGATTCGTACCACAAGGGGGGCAACTCAAGGGGCAAGACGTTAATGTGATTCGAGATTAGGTAGCATAGATGTTGGCGGATCAGTTTGGTTTAGGGATTAGACCAACGATGCCGCCGGTATACCGAAAACCATATCCAGATTGGGTTGATAGATACTACCCCTTTCCACGTGGTTTTCGGGTGCCTGATTTCGTCACCTTCAGCGGGACTGGAGATTAGTCCACCGTCGAGCACGTTGGATGATTCATGGTTCAGTGTGGTGATGTGAGTGATTTCTTGAAGTTGCGTTTATTTGGAAACTCGTTGACCGGTCCCGCATTCGCATGGTACGTCAACTTGCCATCAAACTCGGTTCAAACTTGGCAGCAAATGGAACAAATGTTCCATGCCCAGTTCTACCATTCTGAGCCAGAAGTAACTATGGCAGATTTGCCACGAATGCGCCAGCAGCCAGGTGAAATGGTAGAACACTTTCTAACTAACTTTAAGAATGCAAGAAATCTCTGTTTTGTGAACTTGACAGAACGCGAGTTTGTTAAACTTGCCCAGGGTGGATTGAATTTTGAACTTCGTAAAAAGATTCAGGATTGGGAGTTTTCTGATCTGTTTTAGTTGATGTCCTGCGCTGTTAGATACGAGTCTCTTCTCCATGAAGAAGAACATAAGAGAAGTGACTCTCGTGGTCAATATTTCCCTAATTTTGAAAACTATGGTGTGAATAACGTCGACAACAATGTTGATGATGTTGAAGTTGATTTGGCCGAGATTGTGCATGGGAAGCCATATGTGTGTGCTTCTCTAGCCAAGGCCGATGGGAACCACAAGGTGGAAAGCCCAATCGTGCTCAAATTCAAACTAGGAAATATTCCTTTGATGTTTCAAAATCAGAGTTGTTTTTCGAACAGCTTTACAAAGATGGTCAAATTAAGTTAACTGGGGGCATACGATCCCGCCAGGTGAAAAATTAAAAGGGAAACGATACTGTAAGTGGCACAACAGTGCATCTCATTCAACTAACATGTATGTTGGGTTTTGCAACGTTGTGCATGATGCAATTGTGAAAGGCCGGTTCAAGTTCCCAGATCCGAGGAAGGAGACCATGATTGTCGACACGAACCCTTTCCCAAACGTTGTCGACACCAACATGGTCAACCCTGATTTCTCTAAGATCAACCTGCCATGCTTCAAGCTGGTGTTGGATACAACGCCACCGCCGAGTGGTAGTTCTGATGTAGCCCAGGGTGCTTCATCCTCCCAAGCGCAAGACGAGCCACGCCTGGATCCAACTGAGGAAGAGAAGTTGTGTGCCTAGTGTCGCGAAAAGCTAAACATTGGGGGAGCAAGGTCGAGCTAGTCGGTCCACCAAAGATTGGGACCACGACAGTTCAAACCGAGGTACCCCTCGTATGAACGCAATGTTGAAGGAGTACGTGCACCTGCATGGGGAAGAGGGCAACGTAGGCAATGGGTTGCTCAAAGTGCCCCACCTTTCAAAAATTTACCTTTTGGACTTGCCCAACCTGTAAGAGGTTCCCCACCTGTCAGAAGAGCCTTCAGGATGCCAAATGTGTCACAGGGTGGTTGGCACACTTATGACGTCCGTCGTCAGCAGCTCATCGCGGTTGACGGGATGACAAGGACGCAGTATCGAAGGTACCTCTGCAAGAATGCTCAAGGAAGGAGGATTACAAACTTGCAAGCAAATGTGAACGTGGACAACTCTGCCACGGGTCTGAGAGTAACTGTGGCCGGTGTTGGAAAAGTTTTCGAGGACAAGCTGGACGGGAACGATCAGGGAATTCTGAGAGAGGCTGAGTACGATGTTGAGTTGGACAACTCCTTTATCGAAGAGGAGATGCTGGAATTGGATGAGCCGAAGTAGAAATTTGATCGAAAAAACAAGGATGACGATGATGACAACCAAGGTGCAGCCATGACGATCCAGTTTGGAAGTTTACCACCGGTGGTGGTGAACAACTACATCTTGCCTTTGATTTTCCACATTGATTTGGAAAATCAGGGAGAGGATGGCGAGGTTGTGATGGAGGTTGAAGAGGTCGACGAAGCTGCTCAAGAGGTCAACATTGCTGAGTTGGTGAACTGTTTTGCTCAACTGAATTTAGAGGAGGAGAATGAGGAGCCAGCAACGGCAGAGCTAGTTGGCGAGTCGGCGGATCTGCCAATCGAGGCTGAGCCGTGGAGTGCAATGATGGCTCGCTAAATGGCCGAATTGATTTGGCAGTAGAGTCAGCCAAGCGGAACAGGAGTTCACAGTGGATCCTAAAAGAGTTGTACGAAGCAGGCCACAGGGGTGTTGGGCTACTGGGCGAAGATGGGGGAAAATATCCTTTTTACGTATTGTACCAAGGTCCGAAAGAGTCAACAAGTGTGCCAGTGGAGAACATCACGTGGGGATCAGAGTTCGACGAGGTGGATAAATCTATCCGGGTTGCAGAAGCGAAAGGGAAAGCTGTGGATGAAGGAACCACGAGTGAAGAGTCAAACAGGGTCGTTGTTTTCAACGAGCCCGAGCCAAAGATGTTGCGACATTTGACGCCACTCTACATCAAGGCCACACTTGATGACGTACCAATGTCGAGGGTCTTAGTTGACAATGGCGCCGCAGTAAATGTGATGCCAACAAGGATGTTGAGAAAGTTGGGCAAGAGTACTAATGACTTGATCCCAACGGAAGTGTTTGTGACAAGCTTCAGTTGCGAGTCTACTTCTGTCAGGGGAATCCTCCCAGTCGTCGTGGGAGTTGGATCACAGAAGCGGATGAGCGCTTTCTTCGCAGTGGATGGGATGATAAGCTACAACGCACAACTTGGCCGGGATTGGATTCACGCCAACAAGTGCGTTCCTTCATCGCTGCATCAGTGTTTGATGCACTGGAATGAAGACGATGTCTTTGAGGTGGTACAGGCTGACACAAAGCCATTTGCCGTTGGGGCCAATGTGGCTGAAGCTTATTTGTACCATGAAGATTTTGGACCATTTGAAATCAGGAGCGGGGCTGGAGGAACGTCCAACGTCATAGTGTCAAGTGCAAAGGTGTTGAGTAAGGCGTGCTTGGACCCATTGTCCGAAATCGTGAGACCATCGATGATCACATTAGATGGTCCATTGAAATCTGATGAACAAGTCGATGATGAGTGAACCACCTCGAGAGAAGGTGGTGGAGGCCGAAATCACGGCCTTGCGGGAGAAGTTGGTCATCTATCAGTGTGAACAGAGACTTGTCTGCATGGAGCTTGTCTTGATGGCCGACTGCGTTCCCGATGATGATGACTTGTCGACCAGCGGCGAGGAACTGAGTCACGAGGTGGAAGAAGGAAGCAGTGTTGCTGTCTGCAACATTCTGGAAGAAATCAACCTTGGTGCGGAGGAGGATCCACGTGCAATCTTCATCAGTGCCGATTGGGCGGTACTCAGGTATGAGTTAATTGCATTTCTGAATGAATTTAGTGGTTGTTTTAGGCATGATTATTATGTAATGTTGGTTGAGTGTAGGAAAATCATGCTACTCGGCTTATTCAGCTATTTTGATTATTACACATTGAAAAGTAGAGGCCAACGACGACATAATCACGTCGTTGGAATAGAGTTGGTGTAATTCTATAATCAGGAAAGAAGGGCCAAACCTCATCGTTTTGGCCCAAGCCATAATGCAAAGCTGTTGGTGCCAATTTATTGTTATTTTCTCAACAACATTGTTTGGGGGCACGGTGCGGCTGAAGTAAAAAGAGTATTATACATGGCCAAAAAACAATAAGATAGAATTTCATCAAAGCCAAACCCGTTGGTTTTAAATAAATAAAAAAATTGTGGCCGTTTCGGCCAAACAATGTTGTAGCTAGTTTAGGATTCTAACAGCTCTGTTGGTGATTGAAAAAAGAAGAAGAAAGGAAACGATGCCGTTTAGTATAGAATAGGCCAGAGCTGCGGTAATGGTAAACACAATTGTTTTAAAAAATAGTAGGGCTATTGAGCGGGAGTGATAAGGAAAAATCGGAGCTGTTGATGGAGGAAAACGAGGTTGTTTTAACAAAAAGAGAAAGGAAGAAAGCAATGAAAAGTTGTGGCCAAAACGGCGCTGCAGATTGGTGAAAAGGGAAAAGGCCACAATTTAGGAGTGCAAGGTTGTTTATTACTAGTTACAATTCGTCGCCGTTTTTGCCAAGCAGTGGTGCGGGGCAGCCTGTTTACAAGATTGTTGAGGATACCACGCGCGGCAACGTTGCTGGCAGAGGAAAACGTGGGGGTTTTATGGACAATGGAATTGTTGTATTAAAGGGTTTTAGTGGCGTGGTCAGTTTTTTCTTTGGGCCACAAGGAGAAGATGATATGGCCCAAAAAATTAGTCCTGCGGAGAATTGTTAGTTGGCCAAACTTGTTTGTGGTCCTAAATGTTGCTTTATAATGCTAGCATGTAAAGGAAGTAAGGAACTAGAGCCGAGCCGTTGGTAATTTGGAGGCGCCAAACATATTTGGGAGTATTTGACTATTTGTGGTGCTGGAGACGGGGGCAAGCAGGGTTGCAATTTGCAAAGTGATGATTTGGCGGCTGCGGAGGGTTCGAGGCAGCATGACATGTCGTGCCAATGTTGGTGGTAAGTTAAATTTTGCAATACTAGTTTCATTATGGACACTAGTTTTCATGGCCAACTGTTTGAATTATTAATTGAGATTATTTTAGGTGATTGAATTGTGTCAACAATTTGGTTCATAATTCTTATAAACCAAATTGTTGGGGGCATTTGTTGACACCTAAAATTATTTTGACCTGAATTAAATGCCGCATTAATTAGTTTGGGCATTTAATTCGATACCGCGGATAAAAAAATGGTACCGCGAGTAGGCCCAACGGTATCGCGAGTAGGCCCAACGGTACCGTTATACTAGCAACGACAGTGTTTAAAATAAAAAAACAATGTCGCGAAAGGAATAGCAAACGGAGCCGTTTTGGCACTAACGATGTCGTTGGTCAACACACGAGTTTGACTGCAGGTCAACAATGATGGCCCGCTTAATTAATTAATATTTTTAATGATTATTTAGGACGGCGTGGTTTAGTTGAAAACGATGCCGCAAGGGGTATCAACAATACCGCGGATAAGAAAACGACAGTGTTTAATATAAAACAATGTCGCGGAGAAAAAGCAAACGGAGTCGTTTTGGGGAAGGAAACGATACCGCGAGTAAGCCCAAAAATCTCGCTGTAGTTAGGACAGCAGCGTTAGCATTTAATATTAAAACGATGTCGCTGGTAGAATCAAGAGTTGTTGTTTAGCTAAAAACGACATCATTTAAGGCATTAACAACGCCGCGATATTACTTAGCGATGTCGTTTAGTTAGAAATCATACCACAGCGGGTTGAATTTTGGCGAGGCCCGGCAAGCCCGCAAGACGACAAAAACGGTACCGTTCGGTAGAAAACAATATCGCGGAATGAAAAACCATTTGGTGGGACCGAGATGAGGTAGTTCAAGGTCGGCATCGATTAGTGAAAAGCGATGCCGTGGTATTGGTGAGCGACGTCATGTGATTAAAAACAATACCACAAGGTTCGTGATATTGTCATGGATGATGAGAACGACATTATGAACGAAGGAGGTTTATTCAATGGGGGTGAGACGGCATCGTTGCATGAACAAGGTTGTAGAATTTGGCTCAACGTCGTTTTGCCAAGTTCTGCGTAGCGGAAAGGTTTCGGGGACACGTGATTATCACGCAACAAGGAGGAAGTTACCCGCACGGTTGACAGGAATGAAGACGTGAGAGACAAAGGCGCGAAGACGGTTACTACGACTACGAGCAGAAGATTGCGGTATAAACATCAGGAAGAAAGAGAAATTGGAGACGGCAAATTCAAAGCTCAAACTACACCGTCGCAGACTTGCCCTTTTTTCCTCTAGTTTCGTAGAACTTCTCTGTCAAAGACCTCCTTTGCAGAGTCGTAGTAGTCGTAGACCGTAGCCGTAGTCGCGGAGCTCTCTAGAGGAACCTCCATAGGAATAGAGGTAACGTAACTTAGAACACTCCTGGATTGGTTTCTCGTCGAACACCCTCGTTCGAACTTAGTTCGGAGAGGTGCTGAACCGAGTAACGGTTGTTCTTGGTTAGAAGTCAAAGGTGCATCGATCAAATCAACATCGCCGACGCCGGCGGTGGATATTTGACGGTCGTCTTGATTTCTATTTAATCGATCAAATCAACGGCGCCGAAATTCGACGGTGGATATTTGACGATTGTGTTGACTTTGTGTTTTGTGTTTCCTTGAAAACAGAGCACATTGAACACGCGAATTTCGCCATCGAAACAGTTGGCCTTCAAAGCTTCGAAATCCTAATGGGTTATAGGCATCGATTGCTCGAGCTTTTAGTGTGTGCCAGAATGGGTTTGGTGTTCAGTGAGACATCCCTCTCCAAACTCTTCAAGATTCGGGTTCGAACAAAGACAGCTCATCTGTGACCGGGTGAACGAAGAAAGTACTCAGTAGTAACCATCATTAGAAGCGGGGAAGGCAATGACAAACATTACACTTGCACCAGTCCATCTCAATTGTGCAGAAGAAGAGGGATGATGTAACCCTGCTTTTGATGGCGGGTTAAACAGCACCCAATCACACAACTAAAGTCAGCTTCTTGCTCTGTCTCGCTAACCTTACGAGCCATTTCATCACGCACACAAATCACAATGCTAAATATTTGTAATTGGGTAAATTGCATGGTTGGTCACTAGAAGTCCTAAAAAATTCATATTTGGTCACTAAAAGTATTTTATTGCATTTATGGTCACTGAAAGTGATTAAATGTTTCACGTTTGGTCACTTTCCGTTAGTCTCCATTAGCACCGTCAATATTTAGCTGACGTGGCTAACAGAAATGCTGATTCACTCATTTTTAACCCGTCACATCATAAATCCAACCGCCACATCAGCAAAACCCGCCACATCATACAACCTAATCCAACCCATAATCTGGCCCTTCCCTCTCAACTTACCCACCCAACGAAAAAGAATCCAACCTCCAATCCTCCTCCTTCCGCCACCAAATCCTTAACTCCCCCAATCCTCAAATCCCCCAAAAACTCCAACCTTCAATCCTCCTCCTTTCGCTAATCGACTGGTTTCCCCAATCAACATCTCTCTCCTTACTTCTACTTCTCCGACCACCGCCATAGGTGAAGCCCAAAAGCTTGACGCGGCCCTCTCCACCTACGACTTCTGCTTTTCTAATCAATCACCCGAGGAAGGCGGATAGGTAACTAGATACTACGGCCATGTCGCAGCTGGGAAGTGTGCAAGGCGGCGCTCGAGGCAACATAGTTGTCGCTGATGGTGACGGGGGCAGGGGCCCCAGACTTCGACTTGCCAGATCAAAATCACAGCAAGTATGTCGAGCAAATCGGCGGCGGAGCATCCATCTACCTCTCTGTCGTCCTCGAGTGTCTCGCCCCTGAGGTTCATTACCACTGAATAATTTTTCCCTCTCTTCCCGTAAGCACATTGGGTCAATTAGGAATTTGTTCTTGATGTTGGTTGGAATTTTTTATTGGCTAGGTTTTGGAGCTCACAGGGAACGCAACGAGGGATAACAAGAAGAATATGGGTTATGGGCTTGGATGTTGTCAAATTGGGAGAAATCCTAATTGTAGATCTCCGTGATATTCTTGAACAATTTCGGTACCACTCCGGTGAGACTGTTCAAGGCAAGTTTGATGGTATGAAGCGAGTGGAAGCTTTCGAAGAGACTAGGGATTTGGTCGGTGAGGAAATTGTCGGCGAGGTTCAACTCGAAAATCCTTGTTAGGTTGGATATGTAACTAGGTATTGTTACACTGAACTGGTTTAATTGATTGGTTTGGTTAGGAAGTTTGAGTCATTGGTTTTATGACATGGCGAGTTAAAATTGGGCGAGTCAGCGTTCCTGTTAGCCACATCAGCAAAATACTGACGGTGTTAATGGAGACTAACGGAGAGTGACCAAACGTGAAACGTTTAACCACATCCAGTGACCATGAACGAAATAAAATACTTTTAGTGACCAAACGTGAATTTTTTAGCACTTCTAGTGACCAACTTTGCAATTTACCCATTTATAATTCAAAAAGTGTTGAGCAAAAACAGCTCTCTCTCTCTCTAATCTCTCAAGGACGCTTTAAAAAGAAAAGGACGCACATCAAATATACATTCTGTCCTAAAAATGCGATCTTCGGGAAAAATCACACAATGAAACAACATAAACAAATATATGAATCTCAACAGAACAAAGAATTTGATTGACATCAACATTGAATATCAGAGAAGAAAAGAGGGTGAAAATATCTGCAAAGCCCTTCTCCAGAATTTGATGTCAATTGTTTTACCAAAACAATACAACCAACAAATATTCATGACAACAGTCCTCACAGCTAAAGCTCCTAGTTCTATGTACTGAGGATTCAAGTTCGATTTTACATTTCGCTTTGGGCAGCCGGGCAGACCCAACTTCTTCACCCCTAATATGGCGGAGGAGGATAATATCCAGGAGGGCCTACATGACGAAGAAAAGAAACAAATGTTAGCAAACAGAAGATTAGTTCAACAATGACCATGAAGAAAAGGAGGTAAGCAATGCTGCAGCATGTCATATTACCTGGAGGATAAGGCGAGCCTTGTGGAGGTGGAGGATAGGCTGATGGTGGAGGAGGATAAGCTGAAGATGGCGGAGGATAAGAAGTTGGCATAGAAGGGTAAGGAGATGGAGGATACGCTGAAGGCTGATGATACGAGGAGTAAGGATGTGATGGATAGGGTGCTGTTGGGGGAGCATTAGCATATGGAGAGGCTGTACTCATTGCTCCATATGCTAACGTGGTTGCAGGTTGAGGTCGGCCATAACCTGCAGCAGCTGCGGGAGGGCCATAACCTGCCATGGTAGCAGGTGCTTGAGGTGGTGCATATGCTGATGGTGGTGGTGCTGAGTACATTGAGATGTGGGGACCATGTGT
This sequence comes from Linum tenue, assembly GCA_946122785.1. Taxonomy (NCBI): domain Eukaryota; kingdom Viridiplantae; phylum Streptophyta; class Magnoliopsida; order Malpighiales; family Linaceae; genus Linum; species Linum tenue. Next base: position 28,050,894 of record CAMGYJ010000007.1, read on the forward strand.
TCCGTATGAAGGTGCCGAATGAGCGTAACTTGTGGCTGGTTTCTGCGAAATGAGCGAACAAAGCATAAATACAGCTTACACAATAGAGGGCTGGCAGAACAGGGTTCTTTGGTATAATTTAAGTATATTTGGTGCACAACCAGAAGACTTACATTAGCATTGGCATAGTGCATTATGAGTCGGACTTCCCCAGCATGCCTGGATTGGCAAAAAAAAAAAAAAAGGAAAATTGAGAGCTTAGAAGAAGATTGCAGCTGAAAGAAGGACGATATACCACGCGAACAGCTCAAGTGCCATAGTCTTGAATAAGGCCATAAAGAGAACACTCAATTGAAATGCTCCTATGCTCTAGAATAAGGCCATAAAGAGAACACTCAATCGAAGTGCTCCTATGCTCTAGAACAAACGAATTATAGCATACAGTCTCGTCTTTGATTCCTTGGTGCAATACTGGAATTAAACCACTCTCAGAGAAGAAGAGGAGAACAGGAACTATGGACATCCCTCTATTGATTTCATTCAACAAAAATTACGAGTAGAAGCAAAGAAGGTACTACAGTCTACAGCAGAAAACGAACATGGAACTATCTTCATGGTACAGGTAGCAATATAAAGGATTATTAAAGCTTGATAGTGTTCCGAGTTAAATGAATGCAAGAATTATGCACGCCCGCATGCCAACAAACGTCAATGACACCGCTAAGAGGATCTGTTATAGCGGAAAACTGAACTCTAAACCATATAAAACACCTGAGCAAACTTCGACTCAGTTCGCCTACGAACTTTAACCAATGAAAGAGGAACATGAACTCAAAGTAAACCACCCAAAAAATGTAGTAGCAAAGAGAGGCCATTTACCTGCCGGTTTTCGTTTGAAGTGGCCAAGTTGTGTCATCGTAGCCCTCTGATAGAACCTTATGCAATTGAATTCTGAGAGAAACAGTCAGAAACCAAAAACAATGTGAATAACTGGCAAAATGCTCAAAAAGGATCATCCAAAATAGTTAACAGTAACTCACTTCCCACTGCCGATGAAATCGTCAAACGTCAATGTATTGCTGTTCCAAACTACGACATTCAATTCCCTCAGTCCCTCAATAAGCGTGTACACAAACTTCTCTTGAAACGTGGGGTTCTTGCCGCCATCTATTAAGCACAACACATATGGCCCAACAGTTTAGCACTACAGCAGATCAACCATAACTTGTTTAGTTCTGCATCATCATCCAGAGGTCGCATCCAAGCAAGAACACATTATTCTTACCTGTGCAAGTTCTTGTCCGGGACTTGTTGCTACCATACTCAACACAAACGTAAGGATCCTGCCTTGAAATCCATTCGGTATCTTTCAGTTTCGTACACCCAACAACTGCAAGCAAGCGGCAAACGCAGAAAAATCAACCCCAAGAAGGCAAGAACCCATTCGTCAAAGGTTCAATCTTGTGCCCCCTGAAACCGAAGAGAGAAAGGCAATCAAAGGGAAGAAGAAACCCACCAGTGACTTCAAGCAGCTGACCATGAATCCCAGAAGCGAACGACATCGAATTGCTCAGAAGACGAAGAGAAAGAACTGCAGGTCGATGGAAAGGAAGATGTATTTTCTGGAGAAGGAACCGCAGGTCGATGAAAAGGTAGATTTGTTTTCTGGAAAAATTGACTTTGGAGCTCCAAGGCCGTGCCTTTGTTTAAATAGAAAGTGAAAGAGGGGTAGATCTTGTTGCTTTGCTTCCAGAGGGGAAAGGAAAGGGGAAATCCGCGGCCGCGTAAAATTGATTGCTGCAGTCACGCGGTTATCAAGTGGGCTGTCTCGTGTTTTCGTCTAATCTTCCGTTTCGCGGCGCCTCTTCTAGTCGCCGCACCAGCACCAGCACCAGCGCCAGCGCGGTGGTTTCACCGCTCTTTCTTCCCCTTTCCCGTTGGGAAGTTTTCTTCCAAAATAATAATTAATCGACTTTGACTCTTCCGTTCCTTCTTCTTCAGGTGGTTCCGTAGTTATGCGGTTCTCTTGCAATTTTATTAAGTATACGCATTAACGGTAAACCTCAAATAGCTATCGGGCTAGTGATTGACGGTTGACCAAACTAGGCCGACATCGGAGGGAGGTTTTAAAGTTAACCCCGTTTCGGCCTTCAACCGGACCAGGTGATACAAGCATGTAAATTCGTACCGGGATTCTAAATCGCTATCCGGTTTTTAGTAGTATGAAAAGGTTGAACCAAGATTTCAACATAAAATATACTATTATCGACTTTTTTTGGTACAACCTCCGATACAGTTTTACAATCCTTGTATAAATTAAATATTCAAGATTCGTATCACTTGTCGATACAGTTTTACAATTCTTGTATAAATATTCAAGATTCGTATCACTTGTCGATCAACGTGTTGTCACTCATCTCGTATATTCTTGGGTTAATATCATGATTTGCGGAAGTAAGTGGAAGTGACCATGGTGGTTGCGCAAGTCTAGTGCATCTTGCTTGTGGGCAACCAGCAGGTTGGGAGCTTGTGAGGACAAATCCACGACTTCCATTCTCTTCAAAACAGGAGAAAAGCTTCTAAGATTTCATTAAGACGGACGGTGTACATCAATAGAACTATGTACATTATATTCCAAAATCCAATGAAACAAATACACACAAGCTGGTGCAAAGGGGAAGTCTTACATCTTAAGTCCGCATTTTGCTTACGGTGACCAATAAATCCAGAATCAACGAACCAAGTTACTATAACTTGTCATAAACCATTATGTACAGAACCGTGCAGAAAGAAAAGAGGAGATTATCATACTCCTTTTTTATTTATTTCATTCACTATCATAGTCTTCGCCATCCCCAAAAGTGAACACAGATGCATCAGCAGCCATTGCCTTGAACTCGCTCTCCGTGTCATTTCCCCCCTTTGGCTGATTACTAATGTGTACCGGTTTCTCGGATGCTGCATTCCCCAGAGAGACCTGTTCCGTCGCTTTTGTTAAACTCGCAGCTTGTTGATCCGATTTAGCAGTAGCCGGCGTGGCAACAGATCCTACATCGGCTGCAGTAGTAGCTTGTGGTGCTGCGCTCGCTTCATCTCCTTTTCTCTTCCAAGACACCGATTCCTCTGCTTCACTGTCTGAAAAGACATCATCCTTATCGGGGTTTGGTGCAGAGTCTTTGCTTTGCATCGAGGAGGCCGTTGTGCTTGGTGCTGAAGCTGTCTCGGGTGAGGTAGTAGGAACAGTGCTCAAGCCTCCTCCGTCGGACTTTGCTTGGGGGGTGTTTAGGGGCACTGGGAGAACAGTGGTATTATTAGCATCAACTAGAACCACCTCAACTTGAAACCCTGGTGATGGAAGTTTCCTCTGCGAAGAACCAAAAATCAAGGTGCGGATTTATAAGAGAATCAAAAGCAGAGGGGATATCATCATCTAAGGAGGAAAATGAATAAGAATTCCTACCTTGTCAAAACCGTCGATATCACCCGTGTTTAGGACTTTTCTGTTTTCCATCATTGTCGTGTTTAACCAACTGATACAACAAATATGAAACAAGTCAGTAATCATGTGTATATTTTTACATGAAATCTAGAATATGTTTACAGGGTGAGGTATACAGACAAGTAAAAATCTCCCTGGCGGTCATGAAACTGGACTTTGAAGTCTCCAGCCACCTCTGCCAGACCGGGCTCCCCTGGGAGAGCAAATACCATAACTCCTTTCTTCGGCGCACTGAACCAATAGTCTTCTGGCTGCAAGTTGTATAAAAAACATATAACAAGCTCACCTAAAGGCATAGATGAGCTATAAATGGACTATACATAACAAGTTCCAAGTACTAATAAGGCCTACCGACAAGTCCTTGGTCCTCGAATGCTTTTTCGTAGAAAAGAGAACACCTGCAGTAGGACAAAACAGCAGCAGCAGTCATCAATCGACATAGGTATCATATAAAAATTCTGTTTTCTTGACCTTGGATTCATGCAATCTGCTCATTCTTGGATAGCTATCTATATCAAACATGTACATTTCCATCCCGTAGGAATTTTCGTAGTAGGCGTTGACTACTATAGATGAGCACATGCCCTAAAAAAATCGACCTTTTATAGACTTCGCTAGCTCGCGAGGATCATTAGCAACTATGCCCAAGGTGAGAACCATACAAGTAGATGATGGTAACACACAAGCTTATACCCCAATACAAAAAGAATAATTTCAGTAAATTGGGCTGCATGATTAGGTAGGGTTGATACTAATCGATGACTCCACAAGGAACACATGAAAACCATAACAAAAATTACAGACCATTATGATCAGAAACAGTTATAGCAGGCCTGATCCAGTAAGGGCACCGATGAAGCCGAAATCCCCTCAGCATGCACCTGTATGATATTAAAAAACTCAGCAAATCTAGAAAGGGGAAAAAACAACAATGATAATAGTGAGAGTCCAGACCAAATCCACTATTATACCTTCGGCCAGGCTGGTTTTCACCATTGAAGTATGTCAAGGTACGCTCAAAATACTTCACATATCTCTGCAAGAGAGCATAAAGTTTCGTGTCAAATAACATGGAATCTGAAGATATAACCGTGCAGACTGCATTCTTTAATAGCATACCAATAACCACTTACAATTTGACTGGGTAGAACAAGTCCTTTTCCATCAAAACATCTCTTTTGATTGTAGTAATCAATGGACTCTTCTGCTGTAGGAAAGAACTGCAGAGAGAAGCTCGTAGTTTGTAAGAACTGGTTTCTCTTAGGGAAAATGAAACTTTTTCATTGAATACCTCATCCAGCTATTTCAGAAATGTGCAGATTCTTACTTTTAAGTACAGAAGAAGGCTAGAAATCATGAGCCCTGTCCTTGCCATTCCAGCCTTGCAATGGACAACCACAACATTCTCAATATCTTCCTTCAACCATGAGTAAGCACTATGACAAAATGATATTATCAGTTGAATTGGGGGGCAGTTGTGGTCATCAAACGGAAAACTAGCCACCTGATCATAGAGGACAACACAACACCCATAAGAGAAGAAACGATTTTTTTCCAACACGAAGACAGCAAAGGAAGAATCAAGAACACTCACCTTTCCTTCAAATAATGATGCGTCATAAAGCCTCTCAGAACAAAGGTTGTATACTTTGTACTTATCCTGTATGAAGAGTAAACCAGCTCACCCTCAGACACCAAACATAAAGAACACAGATTAAACAGATACAGGTCACACTTCAAGTTCCACTGCTATCCCTAGCGTATTCAATTACAACCAGTGATGCAGTGGATACTGAGTGAAGATTATAATGTTAGATTAGCACAGACTTCAATAAATTGCAAGTAAACGAATAAGCTTATAAGGAGAGGCAGATATATATTCTATATATTGCCTGCAGCATGAGGTACATAGAATCAGAGCACAAAGAGAATTAGAATCAGAGCACCCCGGTCAAGTGATACATATTGAATGTGAAAGAGAGTCCAGAAACAGTATAAATACTTCACCGCTACTAAAAACATAAGGGCTAGCTGGATTGTCATATTGGAAAACAATTGAATATGTAATCCCACAGAATAACCAACTGCTGGCACAATCATTAGACAGGATTCAATTCCAAAAGTATTGAACATATGATTACCTTGTGATGCATTTCGAAAAACTTTATCACTTCTTCCATGTGGTTACGGTAGAACCCCTGCAGCATTCAGTTGAACAGCTCATCCATGCGTACTGGTTGAAAAACAGCTCAAGACTGAAAGAGGGTAGATAAGATTCCTTACCTCAACAAAGCCAAAAAAACCAGAACTCATATCACCAGCAGGAAATCCCATAGCAATTATATTTTCAGTGATATAGGTCATGTCGAGATCAAATCCCCCGTCCTGAAAGGAAGAAATAACAATAGAATATTAAGGGATAAAGCAGATTATGAATTATTTTCGTCAACATCAAGTAAGAAAGTAGGTCCGATCTCTGGAAAGCCAGAGTTAGTGCAACGGCTTTAGATGCTGATGATTCGTGACACAAAAAATCAATGCCCCCTTGACACTATATTAAAAAATGAACAAACTTAAGCATACCATATGTTTTCTTTGCAATATATGGATGGACATACTGAATTTAACAGGTGAAGTATGATGACTACCACATCATGGAGTAGAGTATTAAATATAAGGAAAGAAGTCTTGGCATCTCTTCCATACCTGGTATCTCCTCTTATTTTGAGAAACAGCATGCCGAGCCTTGACTTGTACCACTTTCACTGCATTCTTAGATGTATCAACTAAACCTTTGGTAATTGTTCCAATGAAGCCAGAAGCCGCTTCAGGTCCATGACCCTCATCTGCCGGAGGTGATTTTGGAGATGACCGCAACCCGAAACCACTTGTGAAGCGTGAAAAAGTTGATTTTCCAGCACCTCCAGTAGGGGAATCGTCGACTGTGGTAGTCAACTGCTGAGGGATTTTGAAACTTCTAGCCCAAGAAGACAGCTTAGATGGAACATCACGCACAGAAGTATCTGATCCGGAATCTACTGGAGCAGTGGGTTGTCTCTCAGGAGACTTTGCTGATGGATCAGCAGGTACTGAATCCATTTATTCTGATCCCACTTTCTTCAAGATTGTTCAAATGACCAATTCAAAGACTTGCATGAGCACTCTTGAAAGGACCAACTGCATCACACATTAAGTTAAGATAAACCATTCATTAGGTTGCTAACGTGAATAGTAACTATACATAATTATGCATGTGACTATGCAGACATGGTATAATCAAATATGACAAACTCCAACAGTGACAAAAGAAGATAGTTATCAGAAGAACAAGACCACAAAGATGCAATAGAATTTGTCATGAGTACCATTGTTTCACTTCCAAGAAGTTAAATATCTGAGAAATTCATATGTTGTACAGTGCACACATGAGAAAGAATCTTGTACAATCGACGACCCTCTCATGCAAGGACAAGACTATACTTTCCCAACATCGTAAAATAAGAAGTAGATGGAATCACACAGATTTCAGGTGAAGTTCATACAGCTCCACTAAAGTAACAATCTGTGACGACGAAGACAATAGCAACTGGATACACCCACGCTGTCAGGATAAGACTACTCTAATGAGCAGAACTGACACTAGGGGAGGTGGCCAAGTTCAATCGTGTTGCAACAGTCGAAATGAAAGTTTGAGGTGGCCCATCGAAACGAGATAAAGCTTCTCAAAGAGCCTCTCACTCCCTGCTTCCTCTAATTCTAACTCCCAATGAAACCTTAAATACTTGCCAATGTAAACAATTTGACACAGAACTTGAGCTCATTGTGTATTACTAATCAAATACACGAAGTCCTCAAAACCCCAAATCCATATCCTAGTTGATTTACTCACTAGCCTACACCAAACCATTTGGATCAAACACTGGCAGTGATTGGCCATCTAAGTCCCAGATTATACCATCGCAGCCAACCAGTCCAGATAAAACCTCCTTTGGTAGGATTACCTAAAACAACTAGCGCCGTATAACCTTTTAGTTGCGCCAAACCGACTTGCCAAATTTGTCCGACTCTAATCACCTCATACTTTGAAGTCAATCTACTAACCGTAACATAAATTCCTACTTCAAAACCAATTTATAACCTACTAAACAAGCCGCCGAGCTATGTGAGGAGCAGTAAATTACCGGGGAAAGAAACAATCTGACGAAATAGGAACTTGAGAATTGCTGGAGGGGAGATCAGCAGCTATCAAATTAGCTTACCTTCCTGAGATTCGACGCAGAACGGAAGAATGAGGAGCTCACAAGTGATTTCCGGAATTAGGGTTCGAGAGGGTAGGAAGAGTGTGCTAGAGGAGAAACTGGTGAGAGTAGAATCAGGATGATCTCTAGCCAGGTTCGACGATCACGTGCTTGATCTGGTCAAGCGGCCTACACTTCCAATTGTGGACATTAACATCAGTGATCCGACGGTTGGCATTAGCTAGGACTTCAATATTTTTGCAGGGTAGTCGTTTGGGTAAGACGTCGGACGTTTAGAGCAAGTTGTTTTATAGAGTTATAGGTATAATACTAAATGATTAAAGGTCGTCCTAAAAATTACTAACCATCGTCCTAACTTAATATGTAATTTACCAAATTGTCCATTTTGAATTTCAAAATCAAACACAAAACAAATAACTCCTCCCCCTTCCATAAATCTAAAAAAAATATATAAAACAAAATTCAACAAATTATCTTATGGACCGAATCATAAATCGTAGTAAAAGAATAGAAAATTATTGATATAAACCAAACAAATCCAAAAAAACATAAAACCCCTCAACCGAAGCCAATTTTCGGTTGTACCATGGCTCAACCTAAGCCATTTCGGTTGTACCATGGACCAACCGAAAATCACCTTCGGTTGCACCATGGCTCAAACGAAAATCACCTTCGGTTGCACCATGGCTCAAACGAAGCCAATTTTCGGTTGGTCCATGGTACAACCAAAAATTGCCTTAGGTTGAGCCATGGTACAACCGAAAATTGGCTTCGGTTGAGGGGTTTTGGAATTTTTTTTGAAAAAAAAATCAGATTTTTACCTCGTCGGAGTCGCTACTCATGATTCAGACGTATTCTCAACGATTACGACTCGAGAATGTCAACGATGAATTCGAGAGTGTGGGAAATTGAATGTTTTTCATTTTTTTAGTTAAAGTGATGTTTGTTTGCTAAAAATGCCAAAAGGTTAAAAGTGTAACTTTGTTATTTTTTAGGACGATCAATAGTAATTTTAAGGACGACCTTTATCAATTCCCTATCCACATAGTTTTATTAAACATGTCCATTTACTATTTTTTATACTAAATATATTCTTGTACTTTGGAAACATTATCAAACATGTCCTTCTGTTAAAATTTTCATTAAAAAAATCATCAACCATGGTTGAACCGAGATGTAGACGACCCGATATCGGCAAATGAGGAAAAATGTCAGTTTTGTCCCCCATTTTATTATTCTAGGTCTCGTTAAAGTGAAATTATTAGAGGTAATTGGCTCTACAAAAAAACCTAAAAAATTCTAAAGTGAAATTACCAGGGATATTTTAGACATTTGTGTCGTCCAAACCAAGGTACGACCGTGGTTGACCGTTTTTTGGTGAAAATATTAACAGAATGACATGTTTGATCATTTTTCTAAAGTACAGAGGCATGTTTGATGTAAAATATAGTAGAGGTGCATGTTTGATAAAACGACATAGTAGAGGGGCATATTATACATATAACCCCGATTTATACCATTATGCTGGTTTAATGGTAGGGCAAAAGCGTAATGTCAATTCCTATCTTGTAGTAAACCGGAAAGTCCGGGTATCGTCTCTCAGGGACTGGTACAACCTTAAGTTCTATCAATTTTATTGAGCAAACTATAGGTGAAAATGGTTTAATCTAATTATCTAAAAGCAAAATAATTAAACTAATTAAGCAAAGTAAATTGGTCGGGAGAAAATCAATGGGAGAAAGCTCTGGGAGAAACACCGGGACTCGCTACCTATCATATCCAAATTAATTCACATATTCCAATCAATTTAATCCATATCTCTACAGCCAGGATATGACTACTGTGCTAGCTATCCCTGTCGGGAATTACTACGTACTAAATAATCAATTCAAATCCTACTGTCGTAGCTCAATGAATTAACTATATAGTCTGAAGATCGATATCCTATTTAAGACCGCATAGCACCTTATTTAATCCACTGTCGCTTCGATAAGTTACTATGTCACATGAAATAGGTTCAGTTATTAGGGTTTCACTGTCGCTAATAACCTAATTAACTACGATTCATTGTATTGGTGGCCAGTCAACACAAAGCATTAAGAAATTTCATGCAATAGAGATTGGAAGAAAAGAATCATGAATCAATCCATCAAATCAAGAAATAGCTACATCCTATGGTGTTTCCCCCAGAAATTGGGGTTTAGTTCATGACGAAAATAAAACACACAATCATGTTTATAATCATCATCGTATTAATTAAAGTTAAAGGAAAAATACTGAGATTCTCGAACGTAATCTCGATACCAATTCCTTCTCGCTTCAATCGCCTATTGCTGCTCACGAATCGCCCGGGCGCTGCGCTCCGAACTCGCTGCAGCTGTTCCGCTTCTTCTCCCCCGCGAGCTGCCTCCTCTCCTTTCTTTTTTCGTTTATTTCGTTCCGTCCCAAATTAAGAGCCAGCCCCCCCCCTCCAATTCTCTGTTCCGCTCCGCTGTTATTCCCCCCTTCAGTTCCTTGCCCCAGAGAAATTCCAATTCTTCTCCCCAAAGCCTTCCGTCCAAAATTAGCCACCCACCAAATATGACAAAACCCTTGGCCCAAAAATCCTCCCTGGTAATTGACTCCGGGCCAAACTTTCCAAGCCCATTTCCTTTTCGTTTTGTCCCACAACAGAGTTTACCCAAAGAAATAAGTCCGCCCAGCTCCTCCTTCCAGGCCCACGTGTTATTTAGCCAGTGATTAGAGAATTGCTTGACTGTGCAACTTCTTTTTCGTGTTTTCTTCGCCTGTAATACATCAAACTCATGGCACTAGGCATATTGCTTTTGCACAGGCAGATTGCATGCAGTTTGCCTGTGCAAGTCAGATTTTTCAGCTTTTGCACTTTCTTCATCCTCCATCTCTGCAGCTCCTTTGCCCGCCTTTTCTACTGGATTTTTCTTGCTTTTTGGATCCTCCAACTCCTTCCCACTCCTCAATGTGACTGCTACAACCATGGCATCCTTTGGATTCCTCTCGGTATTAGCCGGTAATGTCCCAGGAATCCTGCCTTGCATATCCGCCAGAGTTTGAGCCATCTGTCCCATCTGCCTCTCCATAGCTAGCATAGACGATTGTAAATTATTGTTGATGGCTAACTGTTGAGTGACAAATTGATCCAGGCCCTTCAGATTATTGTCGGTTTTCTGCATGTGAGCCAGAAGCAATTCTTCAAGTTGTGGTTTCTTATCTGGTTGAGGTGGAGGTTGTAGTTTCTGCAGGCCTGGAGGTGGAATGTTGCGAGCACCAGTTGGGTTGTTGCTTGCCCAGGAAAAGTTAGGATGCTTCCTCCATTGTGGGTTGTAGGTATTTGAGTACATACCTCCCTGGCTTTGATTTCTCTGATTGTTGATATAGTGCACATCTTCCATCTGATCAGCCACCAGTGGACATAGATCCCTATGATGAGCACCTTCACATAATTCGCAATAAGCAACCTCCTCCTGTCTACCAATAGCCAACTTAGACAGCCTTCGTTCGAGTGCATCAAACTTGGAGTCCAGCTTAGCATCAATCTTTGCTTCTAGACTTGCAACTCTGTCTATCTCATGCAAGCCTCCTCTCCTCCGAGTGCCGGTCTCACTTCCCCATTCAGTATCTTCATAGCATATCTTCTCCACCAGTTCATATGCTTCCGGTGCTTCCATTCTTGTGAAACCATTCCGGGAAGCATTATTCAGAGCATCTCGGTATTGTCTTCTGATTCCGTTGAAGAAAATGGAGATCACGTTCCAATCTTCAAGACCGTGGCTCGGGCATCTCATTAGAAGCTCCTTATAGCGCTCCCATGCCTCGGTCAAACTTTCATCCTCAGCTTGTTTAAAAGTGACAATTTCCTCTTGCCTCTTCATTGCCTTGGCAGGAGGAAAGTACTTATCCAAAAAGGTCTTCTCAAGCTGACCCCATGTTGTGATGGAACGGGGTGTCAAGTTCTGGAACCAGTGTGATGCATTCCCTAGCAGAGAAAAGGAGAACATCCGAAGACGGATGGCATCATCAGACACAGCCAGGCTCTTCATTGTGTCACAAATGCTTGCAAACCGGCGGAGATGTTCATGAGGATCCTCAGTGCTGGCCCCGGAGAAGGTGTACCCATTAGTGATCATATTGATGAAGGCTGGGGTAATCTCCATGTTTGCATCCCCAGCTGGAATGACCACACATGAAGCTCGGGCTCCAGTCCTCCGATTCAGACGAGCCCTGATCGAACGATCCTGCTCTGCCATGATGACAGGCTCGATAATGCGAGGTGGTGGTGTCGGTGGTGTCGGGATGACAGGTGGTGAAACCTGCCTTCTCGGCTGACGATTCTGAGTTAGGGAAGGCCTAGAAGTTGTGGATGTGGTAGGCTGCTTCCCTAACTTGACCTTCTTCCTGTTCTGTCGGCAGGTCCTCTCTATCTCTGGATCAAGTGGCAGTAAATTGTCAGTCGTCCTCCTTGGCATGCACAAGGAGGATAAACCTGAAAAATTCACCTGCACACTAACACCCAGATCAAAAAAGTTCACTCACAAAAATCAATAAAAAACAAGGTATGGCAGTCCCCGGCAACGGCGCCAAAAACTTGATAGGGCAAAAGCGTAATGCCAATTCCTATCTTGTAGTAAACCGGAAAGTCCGGGTATCGTCTCTCAGGGACTGGTACAACCTTAAGTTCTATCAATTTTATTGAGCAAACTATAGGTGAAAATGGTTTAATCTAATTATCTAAAAGCAAAATAATTAAACTAATTAAGCAAAGTAAATTGGTCGGGAGAAAATCAATGGGAGAAAGCTCGGGGAGAAACACCGGACTCGCTACCTATCATATCCAAATTAATTCACATATTCCAATCAATTTAATCCATATCTCTACAGCCAGGATATGACTACTGTGCTAGCTATCCCTGTCGGGAATTACTACGTACTAAATAATCAATTCAAATCCTACTGTCGTAGCTCAATGAATTAACTATATAGTCTGAAGATCGATATCCTATTTAAGACCGCATAGCACCTTATTTAATCCACTGTCGCTTCGATAAGTTACTATGTCACATGAAATAGGTTCAGTTATTAGGGTTTCACTGTCGCTAATAACCTAATTAACTACGATTCATTGTATTGGTGGCCAGTCAACACAAAGCATTAAGAAATTTCATGCAATAGAGATTGGAAGAAAAGAATCATGAATCAATCCATCAAATCAAGAAATAGCTACATCCTATGGTGTTTCCCCCAGAAATTGGGGTTTAGTTCATGACGAAAATAAAACACACAATCATGTTTATAATCATCATCGTATTAATTAAAGTTAAAGGAAAAATACTGAGATTCTCGAACGTAATCTCGATACCAATTCCTTCTCGCTTCAATCGCCTATTGCTGCTCACGAATCGCCCGGGCGCTGCGCTCCGAACTCGCTGCAGCTGTTCCGCTTCTTCTCCCCCGCGAGCTGCCTCCTCTCCTTTCTTTTTTCGTTTATTTCGTTCCGTCCCAAATTAAGAGCCAGCCCCCCCCTCCAATTCTCTGTTCCGCTCCGCTGTTATTCCCCCCTTCAGTTCCTTGCCCCAGAGAAATTCCAATTCTTCTCCCCAAAGCCTTCCGTCCAAAATTAGCCACCCACCAAATATGACAAAACCCTTGGCCCAAAAATCCTCCCTGGTAATTGACTCCGGGCCAAACTTTCCAAGCCCATTTCCTTTTCGTTTTGTCCCACAACAGAGTTTACCCAAAGAAATAAGTCCGCCCAGCTCCTCCTTCCAGGCCCACGTGTTATTTAGCCAGTGATTAGAGAATTGCTTGACTGTGCAACTTCTTTTTCGTGTTTTCTTCGCCTGTAATACATCAAACTCATGGCACTAGGCAGTAATGGTTTTTCAACCATTCTCGAATTAGCGAGCCCTAAAATAGCACCAATCGGCTTAAACATACCATGAGATAATCACATAAAGTCCAAGAATCAGATATATTAAAGCCGATTATCACAACCCCACACTCAATTGTTGCTTGTCCCTAAGCAACGACTCAAAAGACACAAACACATAACTATCCAAAACAATGACACACCACAGACTCACCAATCAAAGCAAAACACAAAATTTCCTTGTACTCTTGTTGTAATCAGTAGTTTCTTTGTCAACGGACAAGTTGTGCTCTAATGGTCATACCTTTCACCCCACACTCAAGGTCTTTGCAACCCTTAACCATTGACTGGCTCAAATCCATCCAAAAACTCAAATAGCAACACTCAATTTCGATCGTCAGTAGTGGGTGGTTATCAACTTATGGTGCAACAATTATTAGGAGAATCTAACCACATCAGTGAGGTGCATATCTCGTGAGGACAATCTGACTTACTCACACCAATCATAAGCAATTAATTAAGCATGAGTCTCAAAAACTAATGGGGGAAGCCTTTCGCAAACATGATTTTACTTTAAGCACATCACTACCTTTTATGACAAGGAGAGGCTTTCTCTCTTTCTGCTTTTGCTTGCCGAGAAGTCGTATTTAGTACAAAAGGGATTTGTTTCTTACTACCGGTGACCGAGCAAGAGCAATTTCTGCTTCTTAGCACTCGCATAAGGGCTTCTTTCAACTCCTTTTCCTCGGTCCGTGTGGAGGGTCACTACACCCTCAAATGGCACTTCAATCCACTGGGGATCGTACTTGATAAGCAACATCGTACGGTCGCGAACCGATTCTCAATTGAATCTTTCCTCATCCCTATGTGCAATGAGTGATTGCCTCACACGATTTTGGCATTTTTACCCACACTTTAATTGTTATGGCAACTTTCTTATATTTTACTTGTCAGGTAGTGTTTTCTCATTTTATAAAGATACAGTTCACCCCATCATAAAACATTCAAAACAGAGAGACTCATTGCAAAATAAAAAACTCACAATTGATGCAAGTAAGCACGGTATCCAAACATATCGAATGGTCAATGTTCTCCACCTAACTACTTCACCAAAAGTCATTACACTATCCTCACAAAAGAGAATGTTGCTAAAAGAGTAGCTCATTCCAAGCATATCAAGTCAGTCAAAACATTTAAGCTCATTGTGAAGAACCATGCAATTCAACACTAGTGGGGGGTGACTTTGATGATTTCATTCAAGCACAAACTCATTTTCAAGACATCACGGTCATTTACATCATGTTACCACAAGAGTACAAGGTTTTGTTTTTAATTTTTCTGATTTTTAGGTGTTTTTTAGCCATTAGCTTTGCACAGGCAGCTTGCTTTTTGCACAGGCAAACTGCATTTAGTTTGGCTGTGCTCAACCTAATGGCAAATTTTTTTTTTTTTTTGGAATTTTTTTTTTACCGACCACATGACAAAAGGAACAAACAAACACTAAGACTCGCCACCCCACACTCAGGATGGAACATTGTCCCTAATGTTCAACTCCTAATCTAAACATGCACGGGTTTGACACAACTAAAAAGAAAAATAAAGAAAAGAAAACTTACCTTGGGTTGCCTCCCAAGAAGCGCTTGTTTAACGTCCTCAGCCTGACGTTCATGGAGCTTTCAACCAATGGGTATGGAAAGGTATCCAGCATACCCTCCCGAGCAATGATAGAACGCATAACCTCCATCCAGCATATGAGTCACCTCTGCAGGGCCAGGTGTGCGAAAATTGGGTATGACCTTCTTAGCTGGCATGTTAGACCCTTTAGTGAGGCGTAGGTGGTACTGCAGCGCCTCAAGCAGGTACTCTTCCTGTTTCAATGTCAGTGAAGAAGGAATAATAACAGGAAGATTGAAATCCTTACCCAAATATCTATACTTGAGGTGACCTGGCAAGGATTTCTGCCCTTGCTTTGATTTCAGAATCTGAGCAGATAGGATAGGTGATAGTTCTTCGGATGGTCCACTATCACAGGAAGAGGAATTTCTCCTTTCTCGAGCTCCACTTTCAAAGTCATCAAATGCATCGTGATTATGATCAACTTGAAAGACATTAAAAATTTCCTCCTCCTTACCTACTCGGAATGTCAACTTCCCTCTCCCGACATCGATGAGTGCATCACCAGTGGCTAGAAAAGGTCTCCCAAGAATGAGAGGCACTCCCCGATCATCTTCCATCTCCAGAATTACAAAATCTGTTGGGATAATAAACTTCCCCACCTTCACCAATACATTCTCCACCACTCCCTTTGGAATTTTCACTGATCGATCGGCCAATTGGAGAGTGATCCGAGTAGGCTTAAGAACATCTCCCAATCCCAATTTCTTGTAGACTGAGTATGGCATTAAATTTATTCCTGCTCCAAGATCACAAAGTGATTTATTGAACTCTGTACCTCCAATGACACATGGAATGGTGAAGCTGCCCGGATCATCCCTCTTTTCTGGTAATTTATTCTGAATCACAGCACTACATTCAGAAGTAAGGGTTACCTTCTCCAGATCAGCCCATTTGCGCTTCTTCGTCAGCAACTCCCTTAAGAATTTAGCATATGTAGGCATCTGTTCAAGTGCCTCCGCCAACGGTATGTTGATATGAAGTTGCTTGAAGATATTCACAAATTTCTTGAAGTTTGGGTCTTCCATGGGCTTCATTAACCTTTGAGGGAATGGTGCGGGAGGTTCATAAGGCTTTACCTCTTCGCTCTTCAATTTTTCCACTTTTTGAGGTACACGGGCAGATTGCTTTTGCACAGGCAGATTGCATGCAGTTTGCCTGTGCAAGTCAGATTTTTCAGCTTTTGCACTTTCTTCATCCTCCATCTCTGCAGCTCCTTTGCCCGCCTTTTCTACTGGATTTTTCTTGCTTTTTGGATCCTCCAACTCCTTCCCACTCCTCAATGTGACTGCTACAACCATGGCATCCTTTGGATTCCTCTCGGTATTAGCCGGTAATGTCCCAGGAATCCTGCCTTGCATATCCGCCAGAGTTTGAGCCATCTGTCCCATCTGCCTCTCCATAGCTAGCATAGACGATTGTAAATTATTGTTGATGGCTAACTGTTGAGTGACAAATTGATCCAGGCCCTTCAGATTATTGTCGGTTTTCTGCATGTGAGCCAGAAGCAATTCTTCAAGTTGTGGTTTCTTATCTGGTTGAGGTGGAGGTTGTAGTTTCTGCAGGCCTGGAGGTGGAATGTTGCGAGCACCAGTTGGGTTGTTGCTTGCCCAGGAAAAGTTAGGATGCTTCCTCCATTGTGGGTTGTAGGTATTTGAGTACATACCTCCCTGGCTTTGATTTCTCTGATTGTTGATATAGTGCACATCTTCCATCTGATCAGCCACCAGTGGACATAGATCCCTATGATGAGCACCTTCACATAATTCGCAATAAGCAACCTCCTCCTGTCTACCAATAGCCAACTTAGACAGCCTTCGTTCGAGTGCATCGAACTTGGAGTCCAGCTTAGCATCAATCTTTGCTTCTAGACTTGCAACTCTGTCTATCTCATGCAAGCCTCCTTTCCTCCGAGTGCCGGTCTCACTTCCCCATTCAGTATCTTCATAGCATATCTTCTCCACCAGTTCATATGCTTCCGGTGCTTCCATTCTTGTGAAACCATTCCGGGAAGCATTATTCAGAGCATCTCGGTATTGTCTTCTGATTCCGTTGAAGAAAATGGAGATCACGTTCCAATCTTCAAGACCGTGGCTCGGGCATCTCATTAGAAGCTCCTTATAGCGCTCCCATGCCTCGGTCAAACTTTCATCCTCAGCTTGTTTAAAAGTGACAATTTCCTCTTGCCTCTTCATTGCCTTGGCAGGAGGAAAGTACTTATCCAAAAAGGTCTTCTCAAGCTGACCCCATGTTGTGATGGAACGGGGTGTCAAGTTCTGGAACCAGTGTGATGCATTCCCTAGCAGAGAAAAGGAGAACATCCGAAGACGGATGGCATCATCAGACACAGCCAGGCTCTTCATTGTGTCACAAATGCTTGCAAACCGGCGGAGATGTTCATGAGGATCCTCAGTGCTGGCCCCGGAGAAGGTGTACCCATTAGTGATCATATTGATGAAGGCTGGGGTAATCTCCATGTTTGCATCCCCAGCTGGAATGACCACACATGAAGCTCGGGCTCCAGTCCTCCGATTCAGACGAGCCCTGATCGAACGATCCTGCTCTGCCATGATGACAGGCTCGATAATGCGAGGTGGTGGTGTCGGTGGTGTCGGGATGACAGGTGGTGAAACCTGCCTTCTCGGCTGACGATTCTGAGTTAGGGAAGGCCTAGAAGTTGTGGATGTGGTAGGCTGCTTCCCTAACTTGACCTTCTTCCTGTTCTGTCGGCAGGTCCTCTCTATCTCTGGATCAAGTGGCAGTAAATTGTCAGTCGTCCTCCTTGGCATGCACAAGGAGGATAAACCTGAAAAATTCACCTGCACACTAACACCCAGATCAAAAAAGTTCACTCACAAAAATCAATAAAAAACAAGGTATGGCAGTCCCCGGCAACGGCGCCAAAAACTTGATAGGGCAAAAGCGTAATGCCAATTCCTATCTTGTAGTAAACCGGAAAGTCCGGGTATCGTCTCTCAGGGACTGGTACAACCTTAAGTTCTATCAATTTTATTGAGCAAACTATAGGTGAAAATGGTTTAATCTAATTATCTAAAAGCAAAATAATTAAACTAATTAAGCAAAGTAAATTGGTCGGGAGAAAATCAATGGGAGAAAGCTCGGGGAGAAACACCGGACTCGCTACCTATCATATCCAAATTAATTCACATATTCCAATCAATTTAATCCATATCTCTACAGCCAGGATATGACTACTGTGCTAGCTATCCCTGTCGGGAATTACTACGTACTAAATAATCAATTCAAATCCTACTGTCGTAGCTCAATGAATTAACTATATAGTCTGAAGATCGATATCCTATTTAAGACCGCATAGCACCTTATTTAATCCACTGTCGCTTCGATAAGTTACTATGTCACATGAAATAGGTTCAGTTATTAGGGTTTCACTGTCGCTAATAACCTAATTAACTACGATTCATTGTATTGGTGGCCAGTCAACACAAAGCATTAAGAAATTTCATGCAATAGAGATTGGAAGAAAAGAATCATGAATCAATCCATCAAATCAAGAAATAGCTACATCCTATGGTGTTTCCCCCAGAAATTGGGGTTTAGTTCATGACGAAAATAAAACACACAATCATGTTTATAATCATCATCGTATTAATTAAAGTTAAAGGAAAAATACTGAGATTCTCGAACGTAATCTCGATACCAATTCCTTCTCGCTTCAATCGCCTATTGCTGCTCACGAATCGCCCGGGCGCTGCGCTCCGAACTCGCTGCAGCTGTTCCGCTTCTTCTCCCCCGCGAGCTGCCTCCTCTCCTTTCTTTTTTCGTTTATTTCGTTCCGTCCCAAATTAAGAGCCAGCCCCCCCCTCCAATTCTCTGTTCCGCTCCGCTGTTATTCCCCCCTTCAGTTCCTTGCCCCAGAGAAATTCCAATTCTTCTCCCCAAAGCCTTCCGTCCAAAATTAGCCACCCACCAAATATGACAAAACCCTTGGCCCAAAAATCCTCCCTGGTAATTGACTCCGGGCCAAACTTTCCAAGCCCATTTCCTTTTCGTTTTGTCCCACAACAGAGTTTACCCAAAGAAATAAGTCCGCCCAGCTCCTCCTTCCAGGCCCACGTGTTATTTAGCCAGTGATTAGAGAATTGCTTGACTGTGCAACTTCTTTTTCGTGTTTTCTTCGCCTGTAATACATCAAACTCATGGCACTAGGCAGTAATGGTTTTTCAACCATTCTCGAATTAGCGAGCCCTAAAATAGCACCAATCGGCTTAAACATACCATGAGATAATCACATAAAGTCCAAGAATCAGATATATTAAAGCCGATTATCACAACCCCACACTCAATTGTTGCTTGTCCCTAAGCAACGACTCAAAAGACACAAACACATAACTATCCAAAACAATTACACACCACAGACTCACCAATCAAAGCAAAACACAAAATTTCCTTGTACTCTTGTTGTAATCAGTAGTTTCTTTGTCAACGGACAAGTTGTGCTCTAATGGTCATACCTTTCACCCCACACTCAAGGTCTTTGCAACCCTTAACCATTGACTGGCTCAAATCCATCCAAAAACTCAAATAGCAACACTCAATTTCGATCGTCAGTAGTGGGTGGTTAACAACTTATGGTGCAACAATTATTAGGAGAATCTAACCACATCAGTGAGGTGCATATCTCGTGAGGACAATCTGACTTACTCACACCAATCATAAGCAATTAATTAAGCATGAGTCTCAAAAACTAATGGGGGAAGCCTTTCGCAAACATGATTTTACTTTAAGCACATCACTACCTTTTATGACAAGGAGAGGCTTTCTCTCTTTCTGCTTTTGCTTGCCGAGAAGTCGTATTTAGTACAAAAGGGATTTGTTTCTTACTACCGGTGACCGAGCAAGAGCAATTTCTGCTTCTTAGCACTCGCATAAGGGCTTCTTTCAACTCCTTTTCCTCGGTCCGTGTGGAGGGTCACTACACCCTCAAATGGCACTTCAATCCACTGGGGATCGTACTTGATAAGCAACATCGTACGGTCGCGAACCGATTCTCAATTGAATCTTTCCTCATCCCTATGTGCAATGAGTGATTGCCTCACACGATTTTGGCATTTTTACCCACACTTTAATTGTTATGGCAACTTTCTTATATTTTACTTGTCAGGTAGTGTTTTCTCATTTTATAAAGATACAGTTCACCCCATCATAAAACATTCAAAACAGAGAGACTCATTGCAAAATAAAAAACTCACAATTGATGCAAGTAAGCACGGTATCCAAACATATCGAATGGTCAATGTTCTCCACCTAACTACTTCACCAAAAGTCATTACACTATCCTCACAAAAGAGAATGTTGCTAAAAGAGTAGCTCATTCCAAGCATATCAAGTCAGTCAAAACATTTAAGCTCATTGTGAAGAACCATGCAATTCAACACTAGTGGGGGGTGACTTTGATGATTTCATTCAAGCACAAACTCATTTTCAAGACATCACGGTCATTTACATCATGTTACCACAAGAGTACAAGGTTTTGTTTTTAATTTTTCTGATTTTTAGGTGTTTTTTAGCCATTAGCTTTGCACAGGCAGCTTGCTTTTTGCACAGGCAAACTGCATTTAGTTTGGCTGTGCTCAACCTAATGGCAAATTTTTTTTTTTTTTGGAATTTTTTTTTTACCGACCACATGACAAAAGGAACAAACAAACACTAAGACTCGCCACCCCACACTCAGGATGGAACATTGTCCCTAATGTTCAACTCCTAATCTAAACATGCACGGGTTTGACACAACTAAAAAGAAAAATAAAGAAAAGAAAACTTACCTTGGGTTGCCTCCCAAGAAGCGCTTGTTTAACGTCCTCAGCCTGACGTTCATGGAGCTTTCAACCAATGGGTATGGAAAGGTATCCAGCATACCCTCCCGAGCAATGATAGAACGCATAACCTCCATCCAGCATATGAGTCACCTCTGCAGGGCCAGGTGTGCGAAAATTGGGTATGACCTTCTTAGCTGGCATGTTAGACCCTTTAGTGAGGCGTAGGTGGTACTGCAGCGCCTCAAGCAGGTACTCTTCCTGTTTCAATGTCAGTGAAGAAGGAATAATAACAGGAAGATTGAAATCCTTACCCAAATATCTATACTTGAGGTGACCTGGCAAGGATTTCTGCCCTTGCTTTGATTTCAGAATCTGAGCAGATAGGATAGGTGATAGTTCTTCGGATGGTCCACTATCACAGGAAGAGGAATTTCTCCTTTCTCGAGCTCCACTTTCAAAGTCATCAAATGCATCGTGATTATGATCAACTTGAAAGACATTAAAAATTTCCTCCTCCTTACCTACTCGGAATGTCAACTTCCCTCTCCCGACATCGATGAGTGCATCACCAGTGGCTAGAAAAGGTCTCCCAAGAATGAGAGGCACTCCCCGATCATCTTCCATCTCCAGAATTACAAAATCTGTTGGGATAATAAACTTCCCCACCTTCACCAATACATTCTCCACCACTCCCTTTGGAATTTTCACTGATCGATCGGCCAATTGGAGAGTGATCCGAGTAGGCTTAAGAACATCTCCCAATCCCAATTTCTTGTAGACTGAGTATGGCATTAAATTTATTCCTGCTCCAAGATCACAAAGTGATTTATTGAACTCTGTACCTCCAATGACACATGGAATGGTGAAGCTGCCCGGATCATCCCTCTTTTCTGGTAATTTATTCTGAATCACAGCACTACATTCAGAAGTAAGGGTTACCTTCTCCAGATCAGCCCATTTGCGCTTCTTCGTCAGCAACTCCCTTAAGAATTTAGCATATGTAGGCATCTGTTCAAGTGCCTCCGCCAACGGTATGTTGATATGAAGTTGCTTGAAGATATTCACAAATTTCTTGAAGTTTGGGTCTTCCATGGGCTTCATTAACCTTTGAGGGAATGGTGCGGGAGGTTCATAAGGCTTTACCTCTTCGCTCTTCAATTTTTCCACTTTTTGAGGTACACGGGCAGATTGCTTTTGCACAGGCAGATTGCATGCAGTTTGCCTGTGCAAGTCAGATTTTTCAGCTTTTGCACTTTCTTCATCCTCCATCTCTGCAGCTCCTTTGCCCGCCTTTTCTACTGGATTTTTCTTGCTTTTTGGATCCTCCAACTCCTTCCCACTCCTCAATGTGACTGCTACAACCATGGCATCCTTTGGATTCCTCTCGGTATTAGCCGGTAATGTCCCAGGAATCCTGCCTTGCATATCCGCCAGAGTTTGAGCCATCTGTCCCATCTGCCTCTCCATAGCTAGCATAGACGATTGTAAATTATTGTTGATGGCTAACTGTTGAGTGACAAATTGATCCAGGCCCTTCAGATTATTGTCGGTTTTCTGCATGTGAGCCAGAAGCAATTCTTCAAGTTGTGGTTTCTTATCTGGTTGAGGTGGAGGTTGTAGTTTCTGCAGGCCTGGAGGTGGAATGTTGCGAGCACCAGTTGGGTTGTTGCTTGCCCAGGAAAAGTTAGGATGCTTCCTCCATTGTGGGTTGTAGGTATTTGAGTACATACCTCCCTGGCTTTGATTTCTCTGATTGTTGATATAGTGCACATCTTCCATCTGATCAGCCACCAGTGGACATAGATCCCTATGATGAGCACCTTCACATAATTCGCAATAAGCAACCTCCTCCTGTCTACCAATAGCCAACTTAGACAGCCTTCGTTCGAGTGCATCGAACTTGGAGTCCAGCTTAGCATCAATCTTTGCTTCTAGACTTGCAACTCTGTCTATCTCATGCAAGCCTCCTCTCCTCCGAGTGCCGGTCTCACTTCCCCATTCAGTATCTTCATAGCATATCTTCTCCACCAGTTCATATGCTTCCGGTGCTTCCATTCTTGTGAAACCATTCCGGGAAGCATTATTCAGAGCATCTCGGTATTGTCTTCTGATTCCGTTGAAGAAAATGGAGATCACGTTCCAATCTTCAAGACCGTGGCTCGGGCATCTCATTAGAAGCTCCTTATAGCGCTCCCATGCCTCGGTCAAACTTTCATCCTCAGCTTGTTTAAAAGTGACAATTTCCTCTTGCCTCTTCATTGCCTTGGCAGGAGGAAAGTACTTATCCAAAAAGGTCTTCTCAAGCTGACCCCATGTTGTGATGGAACGGGGTGTCAAGTTCTGGAACCAGTGTGATGCATTCCCTAGCAGAGAAAAGGAGAACATCCGAAGACGGATGGCATCATCAGACACAGCCAGGCTCTTCATTGTGTCACAAATGCTTGCAAACCGGCGGAGATGTTCATGAGGATCCTCAGTGCTGGCCCCGGAGAAGGTGTACCCATTAGTGATCATATTGATGAAGGCTGGGGTAATCTCCATGTTTGCATCCCCAGCTGGAATGACCACACATGAAGCTCGGGCTCCAGTCCTCCGATTCAGACGAGCCCTGATCGAACGATCCTGCTCTGCCATGATGACAGGCTCGATAATGCGAGGTGGTGGTGTCGGTGGTGTCGGGATGACAGGTGGTGAAACCTGCCTTCTCGGCTGACGATTCTGAGTTAGGGAAGGCCTAGAAGTTGTGGATGTGGTAGGCTGCTTCCCTAACTTGACCTTCTTCCTGTTCTGTCGGCAGGTCCTCTCTATCTCTGGATCAAGTGGCAGTAAATTGTCAGTCGTCCTCCTTGGCATGCACAAGGAGGATAAACCTGAAAAATTCACCTGCACACTAACACCCAGATCAAAAAAGTTCACTCACAAAAATCAATAAAAAACAAGGTATGGCAGTCCCCGGCAACGGCGCCAAAAACTTGATAGGGCAAAAGCGTAATGCCAATTCCTATCTTGTAGTAAACCGGAAAGTCCGGGTATCGTCTCTCAGGGACTGGTACAACCTTAAGTTCTATCAATTTTATTGAGCAAACTATAGGTGAAAATGGTTTAATCTAATTATCTAAAAGCAAAATAATTAAACTAATTAAGCAAAGTAAATTGGTCGGGAGAAAATCAATGGGAGAAAGCTCGGGGAGAAACACCGGGACTCGCTACCTATCATATCCAAATTAATTCACATATTCCAATCAATTTAATCCATATCTCTACAGCCAGGATATGACTACTGTGCTAGCTATCCCTGTCGGGAATTACTACGTACTAAATAATCAATTCAAATCCTACTGTCGTAGCTCAATGAATTAACTATATAGTCTGAAGA
This sequence comes from Linum tenue, assembly GCA_946122785.1. Lineage (NCBI taxonomy): Eukaryota > Viridiplantae > Streptophyta > Magnoliopsida > Malpighiales > Linaceae > Linum > Linum tenue. The sequence continues at coordinate 28,075,363 of CAMGYJ010000007.1, forward strand.
TCGATATCCTATTTAAGACCGCATAGCACCTTATTTAATCCACTGTCGCTTCGATAAGTTACTATGTCACATGAAATAGGTTCAGTTATTAGGGTTTCACTGTCGCTAATAACCTAATTAACTACGATTCATTGTATTGGTGGCCAGTCAACACAAAGCATTAAGAAATTTCATGCAATAGAGATTGGAAGAAAAGAATCATGAATCAATCCATCAAATCAAGAAATAGCTACATCCTATGGTGTTTCCCCCAGAAATTGGGGTTTAGTTCATGACGAAAATAAAACACACAATCATGTTTATAATCATCATCGTATTAATTAAAGTTAAAGGAAAAATACTGAGATTCTCGAACGTAATCTCGATACCAATTCCTTCTCGCTTCAATCGCCTATTGCTGCTCACGAATCGCCCGGGCGCTGCGCTCCGAACTCGCTGCAGCTGTTCCGCTTCTTCTCCCCCGCGAGCTGCCTCCTCTCCTTTCTTTTTTCGTTTATTTCGTTCCGTCCCAAATTAAGAGCCAGCCCCCCCCCTCCAATTCTCTGTTCCGCTCCGCTGTTATTCCCCCCTTCAGTATAGGTGTCAAAACAGAACCCGACCCGATTAACCCGCCCGATTAACCCGACCCGCAACCCGACCGCAACCCGAACTGACTAAAAGTCAACAACCCGCAACCCGCCCGACCTGCAACCCGATTGGCCCGCAACCCAACTAACTCGCAACCCGACTGACCCGCAACCCGATTAACCCGAACCCGATTGACCCGCAACCCGATTAAACCCGAACCCGATTAACCCGAACCCGATCAATCCGAACCCGACTAACCCGTAACCCGACCGACTCAACCCGAACTTCACCTAATCCACTTGAATAATTATTATATTATACAATACATAGTTTTTCAAAATAAAGTTTTCATTCTAAACTTAGGTAAAATTTATTTTTCATCTCGTATAAGGGATTTAAAAAATATGAAACTCACGTGATATTATATATTTTAAGAAAATTACAAAAATTGAAACATGAATGTCACTTGAACACTAAGTTCTTTAACAAAATTTAAAAAGTAAATATCAAATATAAAATCACAATGTCAATATTAATAATGAAGAATTCATAATTGAGATCATGGACAATATTAATATAATATGTAAATTAAAAGTTTGGTTAATTTAACTATTCAATAAAATTATCAATTACATATAAATAAAGTAAAGTAATTTATTTGGTAATTTTATGCTTTTAAAAGAAGAGGGAAATTTGGTTATTTGAATTTTTGAGAAAAGAAACAAGGGGAGTTTTGATGGTTTTGATATGTGGGAAGAGAAAGAAGTGTGAAAGTTTGGTTCTTTTAATTATGAAAGAGGAATAAGGAGGAAAATTTTGAGTTTTCAACTTTTTGTGTAAGAAAGGAAGAAAGAGAGAAATTTGGTTTTTCAATTTTATGAAAGAGAAAGAGGAGGAAATTTTGGTTCTTTTAATTTTATGGAAGAGAAAGAAGAGGGAAAATTGTGTGTTTCTAATATATGAAAGGAGAAAAGAGGAAAATTGTAATATTTTGATTTTTTTTTTTTGAAAAGAAAGAAAGAAACAAATTTGGTGTTTTCAACTTTTTGTGGTTTCAAAATTTATCCTTTGAAATATGATTTTTTAATTTTTATATGTAGGGCATGACTAGTTAAATTTATTCTTATATGCTTTGAAGGATAATATATATATTTGTGAAATTGTTTATGGGCTAATAACTAAATTAACCATTAGTTACAACAATCATTTGTTTTACATATCACTTAATTTGTCTACTTGTTTTCTATGCTTCTACATTTATTGCAACTTCAACACTACATAATCGTTGTTTTACAACACTTAGTAAAATTTTGGCACATTTAAGTTGTGTTCGTGTTGAACTTTTATTTCAAATGGGAGTTAAACTTGACATGTTAAGTCATACGATTGCAATAACTCAATGAGGTTGCGGGTTTGAAAATTTTGGTTAATCGGGTTGCGGCCTTGCGGGTCACTTTGGAATGGGAAATGAGAGGGAGGTTTGGGTGGGAACTTTGGAATGGATAATTTATGGGCGGGTGAATATGAGCCAACAATTATACTAAACTTGATAAGTAATCTTTGACGATTCGTTGTTTAGGGTATAAAGTATATGGTTAGGGTATAAGGTACAGATGGTTTAGGGTGTATATGGTTAGGGTATAAGGTATTGATGATTTTGACGGTTCTAAGTTTTTTATTAACATATTTTCACTTGAAGTCATTTGAAGTCTTTAACGGCAGGAGATCCCTTTTTAATTTATGTTTATAGTACGTGGTTAGGGTACAAGGTATATGGTGTAGAGTATAGAATATATGATTAGGGTATAGCAATTGACACTTTTTAATCTATGTTTTGAAAATCAGAGTATGAATTTCACTTTAAATTAACTATACTAGAAAAATCACAACTCATAAGAATTATGGTTAGAGTATAGGGTATGTGGTTAGTGTATAATGTATTGATGGTTTAGATATAAAACTCAAAGTTTGGTTGAATCACAACTCACAACAATGCCAATGTTTGGTTAAAACTCAATGTTTAACTAAATTTAACATTCGTCTGCTATCACAACTTACAATTACTAATAACCCTAATAATAATTACCACCCATTATAGTATATATAATCATCGTGACTTCCACATTGCCCGTCCATCCACCTTTCGCATTCTCATTTGTTTTGACATGTGTGTCTGCATGACTCCAATTCCGCAGCACAAGCGAAGAACACAATTCCGCAGTAGTCAATCTCGAGTTCTCTATCCTCCATGTTCAGTTCTGGCCAATTACTCTATTCTGCCTCTTGCGACACCACTCATGTTATCAGTTTCGGCCAATCACTCTGTTCCGACCAATTATTTCATTCATATCCTTAGTAGTACATCCAGTTTCATAGGGTAATTGCAAACACAATGGTCATGAATGCAGTCGCCAAGCTCCCTAACGGGAATGCTCCAATGGCCAACGAGAATGGAAACAGTACTATCCTTGCTGCTGCAACTGTAAAGCGTGCTACTCACCACACACCAACTCATTCTCTGCTGTCAATTTTAAATGGAGGGAAGGTGAATTATTAGTAAGGTTGTGATCACAACAGAGGATGGTAAGATAGGAACCATTATCCCCAATCCGTGGTATTAGTAAGGTTCAGCTATATTATTGTCATTCGTTTTTCCTTGCTACATCTCCAAATTTTATAACAGCATCATTATGATCTTTATTACCACATCGGAGAGAATGGAAAATTGTGGCTTTTCCATGCCTATAAAATAAAGTGACTGGCATGTCACATAGACATATCAAGGTGTAGTGCTTATAGTGCTAAGGCCTTGTTAGTTTGGGCTGAAAAGAAAGCCCAGACTTTTAGTTAGTTCAAGCTGAACTTGAGTTTAATTTGTGTCTGAATATGGGCCGAGTTTAATACTTGGCTTGTATAGTTGGGCTCAAATTGAGTTCGAATTGACATTCTTTTAATAGAGTCGAGCTCGAGCTAACATTTTGTAGCTCATATCAAGTTTGAGCTTAGTTGGAGTTGAGGCTTTGTTTGTCGAGCTCGAAGCCGGAGCAAAGTAAAAGCTCAGCACGGTTTGTTTAGCCCTATCTGCTTATCACACGCCAAATACCGGAATACCACATTTGCATGGTTATATTAAACGATATACTTTAATACAATTACTACTGAAATAATACTAAAATACCAAATAAACATTTAATGGTGTATTTTGGTTGCAAATGCTGATATCACCATTTCTATTAGCTAGTGTAATTTACCAATTACGATTAATTACATAACAAGTTTGCAAGTCATGAAAATTGATTCAACATTTTGACTAGTATTTTTTTAATTAAGTATATATGCGAGGCAGAATGAAATTGGTTAAAAATTGAGAAAAATATTTTAAATTAGTGTAATAAAATGTGTAAGTTGGTAATGAGTTAGGAGTAAGTTACTCGATGCGCTGACCGGAACAACCCGTAACCCGATCCGCCCGACCCAAAACCCGTTGAACCCGAACCCGAGTTACCCGCAACCCGATTGAACCCGAACCCGATGAACCCGCAACCCGACTAACCCGCAACCCGTTTGAACCCGAACCCGATGAACCCGAACCCGATAAACCCGCAACCCGATGAACCCGAAACCCGATGAACCCGCAACCCGATTGAACCCAGCCCGAACCCGCCCGAACCCGCCCGATTGACACCTATACCCTTCAGTTCCTTGCCCCAGAGAAATTCCAATTCTTCTCCCCAAAGCCTTCCGTCCAAAATTAGCCACCCACCAAATATGACAAAACCCTTGGCCCAAAAATCCTCCCTGGTAATTGACTCCGGGCCAAACTTTCCAAGCCCATTTCCTTTTCGTTTTGTCCCACAACAGAGTTTACCCAAAGAAATAAGTCCGCCCAGCTCCTCCTTCCAGGCCCACGTGTTATTTAGCCAGTGATTAGAGAATTGCTTGACTGTGCAACTTCTTTTTCGTGTTTTCTTCGCCTGTAATACATCAAACTCATGGCACTAGGCAGTAATGGTTTTTCAACCATTCTCGAATTAGCGAGCCCTAAAATAGCACCAATCGGCTTAAACATACCATGAGATAATCACATAAAGTCCAAGAATCAGATATATTAAAGCCGATTATCATTTAACATGTGGAATGATTCGATTAATGGTATAACTAGTTCTTTCGATTCATGTCGGTCCAACTAAATATGCAAAAATGTTTAAAAAAAATTAACATCAGGGATCGATTAGCATGCTAACTCTTCTAAGGGGTTGGAAAAATGACACTCCTATTAATTATAGTTATTTTTTGTATTAAATTCGTGTTGAATTTAATAATCTTTGGAAATTAAAAACTCATCTTAATTACATTCCTTTTTTTTTAACTACCATTGCACTGATACAACTATCATTGCACATGTATACTGAACTCATATTAATTACGTTCCTTTTTTGGAACTACCATTGCACCTATACACTAATACCATTGCACTGATACAACTATCAGTGCACTAAAAAAGGAAAGTAATTAATATGTATTTTTAATTCGTACAGATTATTTAATGAAACACAAATTAATTATCTTAAAAACCTATAAGTAATAGAGGGTGTCATTTTTTCAACCCTTTTAGTGGTAGGCATGCTATCTCATCCAATTCCATCAAATGAATTTCATCATGTATAAAAACATATTTGGAGACAATTTAATTACATCTTTATTCATATTTAAATAAAATACGACATTCCAAATAAAATAACAAGTATAGTATAACCTCTATAAATTCATATATAGTTAGGACCGTGAAACTTATTAATTTATAGTAGTTATTAATTAATCAATAAATTAATAATTAGTAGTTTAAAGTGGTTTTTCTTATGATGTACGTTCATCATATCTTCCAAACATTTCAAGTTCATGTGATATGATTAATGGTATGGGTTATCGTAATAAGATGGATGTAAGTCATTTGTTGGAGTATCCAGGTAAATGATGAATGTATCGCGACACAAATGTTAAAAGAATTTGTGGTTGATGTCATTGGGGGTTCAATTGAGGATGAAGGAGATGACGATTCAACACCTTTCGAACTGGTCACGCGAAAAAAAGTACTTAAAGCCGCATCAGCTCTTCAAAAATACTTGATGCAATTAGAGAAGACAACATTGGAGACTTTGAGTGCAATGAGGAAAGTTCAAGATGAACTTTTTTATATAGGAAATCTAAATATTATTAATGGGCTAAAGCATCAGAGTCCAAACAGTTTAACAGACAGATGAGTGACCTGCCAACCCATTTTTCAGTTTTATCCCAATTCCACCTAAGATGGACCATAAAGTGGGCCGCTTGGTTCCCCTCCCTTCTTCCAAAACTCCAAGTGACTGGTCCGGTTTGGTTCGCCTTCTCCTGAATTTCTCGTACACGTACTCCTTCCTCCAGTCGAGAGCTCCCCGTTTTCTTCAGTTTGAGGATAGCATTCATGCAGTCTGATTCCACAACCACCGCCCCAAAATTCTCCTCCACCATCTGCAGCCCGAATTCGATTGCCCGTAACTCCGCCAGTTTCGGCGGCCATGGCCGTCGCTCTCTACCTACCGGTGCCATCACAAATTTGGCATGGGAATCCCTGGCGACTGCTCCCATTCTGATCCCCCCTTCCAGCACCGCCGCATCAACATTTACTTTCATCCAACCTTCAGGCGGTCGAATCCAGGTTCGTGGTTCCTTCTCCTTCCCCTCTATGGCCTTGCCCTGAAGTTGATTGAACTCCTCCCAGTAATTAGTCGCCCTAAGCACAATTTCCCACTCTTCTGCCTTCTTTTTGTTGAACAATTGATTGTTCCTCTCGTTCCACATAGCCCACAGAATCATTCCCAATTGACCTAGGGAATCATTGTCCACCTTTTCCATAATCTCGCACAGCCAGCTTCCCATGGATTGGTTTGGCTCTAATTCAAACAGTGGTCTGAAATCCGAGGGTCGCCACACTCGAATAGCCCACTGGCACTCCTGAAAGATATGGTTTTGGGTTTCATCTAAATGGCAGAATGGGCATTCTGCAGATGCCTCCCTCTTCCTCCCTTCAATGTTCTTCCCCGTAGGTAGGATGTCGTGAACCATTTTCCATACGAAGATTTTGATTTTGGTGGAATCACCAAGCGCCACAGCCTTTCCCAATTCATGAGGTCATAAAATTCAACCTCTGCTCCCATTTCTGTCGAATCATCCTCCTGGTCGGCCTCCTCTTGCGTGATAGCTAGGGCTGTTGTAGCTAACTTGTAGGCAAACTTAACAAAGTAGGATCCATTCTTCAAGATGAACTTCTATTAGACTTGAACTTCAAGAATAAACAAAACAACTATATATACATATTTTTTAGATTATCTTAATTATATTATAAGTTTCTAGATGAATTGTATTTTTATAATTATTAATTTATAGAGTTAAAAATACAAGTATTTATGTAGGTTGGTTCTCAAAAATTATTATCTTATTATTTTATTGAATTTTCTCATTTTTTACACTGGCCCAAGTCGGGATCAGAGAAATTATTAATTTATACTAGGTTATTAATTTATCGATTATTAATTAAGATAGGTTATACTGTACACATATTTAAATACAACATTTAAGATTAATATCTAAATTTTTATACTTGAATCCAACAAATAACATCAACATTTAACTTTTAAATTCATTAAAACGACATCATTTTGCTTAGAAGTCGTAAATCGATCATATCGGTCATACCGGTAGTGTTCACACCTGTTTCGTTACCGACACTGGCGGAACCAATTTCAACTGGTTGGCATGCCATCTGTGTGACAACTATGCGTAAGAGAGTGGTATACTTGTGCAATGGTCCAACTCTGGTATCGATGCTAGTAAAAGAAATTTTGGATTAAGAATTCGACTATAAATGTGTTCAATTTGTCTGATTTAATCTGATTTTAGTATCTATTCACTCTATTTTCTTCAGTGTTTTTAAAATGCATGGGGCCAAAGTTTGAACAATATTCTATTTTGGATTCAACGGAAAAAAATATTCTATTTGGTCCCCTATTATTGCGTTCAAATGTCAATTTGCTTCGGTGCGGTCCGATACAAATCAATTAGGTATAAATGTAACATCCACATTAACCTTCTCACAATCACAGGAATTACTAAAATCAAACGATTTATAACATAGTCTTAGAGCTAATTTGCCCAAGTAATCGTGTAATTAACATCTTCACAACTATTTGCGCCCAAACGATAAAGGGCGTTTGGGTCCGAGGGGTTTGGGACGTAGTCATTACTTCAAGGGAGCAGGCGCCCTCCTCTTGAAGAGCACAGGAATAGAAGAGAAAAGGTTAGAGAGAGAAAGTAGAGAGAAGTTGTAGTAAATGTAGATAACTCGCCATGTTCTCAAATTGAAATTGAAATATATAAAAGCCAAAGATGTGAGTTACTATTCATTAGTGGCTCCAAAACTCCTCTAAATGCAAGTGGACAACCTTTATTTTGTTTGTTTTTTTCACTCACATGCATATCTTTCTCCTATGCATCTCAATTTTGGAAGACGTTTCTTTCACCCAACTCTCTCATTCTATAATCTTTGTGTTTAACTATTATCCGTTGGGTTTCTATTGTCTATTGGGATTTCCATTGTCAACTAGGTTTTCAACTATTGTTTGTTGATTTCTTCGTGATAGCTATTATCCACAGAGTTCTCATCTATTGTCAGCTTATTCGCTCACCAATTGTCACGGTGGCTACCGAAGATCCATACCAAATATGCTCTGACCAATCATCGCCTTCGACACCAATTCACATCTCATCTTGAAACATTATTGGCAGAATCCTAAGTTGTCCCCCTCCATCGTTTACCAGGACGTACCGATACCCAATATCTATACCAAATCTGCTTTGTCTAATCCTCGGCTTCGACTCCAATTCACATCACATCTCGACGCACTATCGGCGGAATTCTAAGTTGTCCTCCACCATTTCCTACGATCGCTGATTTTTTTGGCATTGTTAATTTCGTCTTCCATGTAGTCGAACAATCTATTGCACTTTAAAAAATATGGTAACATTTGGAAAATTTCAAATACTTCTTCCACTAAACTAATCATAGTCATCCCAAACAATAAGATGTCATATTCTCGCTAACACGTGAAACTGTAACGAATGGGCATATAATAGTATATTGAATGAACAACTTTGTGATTCATGTGTATCACCCATCAACAAACTATCCTAAAACTTATAAACTAGTTAGTCTATTCAGTTGTTCATACTTCCTTTCACATAATTCACATGTAATTAAATTTTTCAAAAAAAATCATAGGATCAAATTAGTAGCAACCAACTACCATTGATTAGTCTCCAACAACCCCATTGTATTGGTCAAGAGTCTAGCCGCTCCAATCTATAAAATAATAAAGGAACATAAACTAAAAAATTTCTTTTTCATAAATACTAAGATTCGTTTCATAAAAAAGAATTATATGTCCCTATTCCCTAACAGCTAATTCGCAGAAGAATCACAATTGAGTATCTCTATTATCCACTGACACGCCTCTACCGTCACACTAGAAAGTGACCAAGTGAAACCACCTACTAATGCATAGTATAGAGCGTTCAGTTCTAAATGTCAACCTGGGTCTTAGGTGTGATGACTACTCCGTGAAAATCTTGTTATCTAGCGGTTCAAGTGTAGTGAAGGTTTAGTTAAACTAGCAAGCAAAGCAGTGAAAGTTGTGTTCAAGTTGAGAGATGTCACCCAGATATGGTTCCCTTAGACTGCAGTTAAGCCAGGTTGTAATTTACCAAGTTCAAGTTCAATGATAGTTATACTGCGAGGGGTTCTTAAACAGTCTGCAGTCTCGACTAAAGGTCTCCAGACCCTCTCAATCTGAATCCCCAACGGCCGACTAACCTCCACCAGAGTAAACAAATTGAGGCCCTAACGAACCAAACCTCCTCTACCGAAGTAAATCCGGTATAGAATAGTGAATTGACTCCTCGACTAAAGTTGTCAATTCACTACCTTCAATCAAGGGTGCTCTATCAACCTAGGCAGATACTCTCTTTCTAGATCAATAACAGGAATTTGATCAGGATTCATGCCATTCAAGAAATCAAACCTCAATTGAATATTAGGGGTGGCTATCCGGTCTGGTCCGGTTAAACTGGCCCGGATCGACCCGGTCCCAGTCCGGTCTTTTTGGAAATATGAGGACCAAAGATTGGACTGGATACAGTCCGGTTTTAACCCGGTCCGGTCTTGGCCCAGTCCGGTTCCAATCCGGTTTTGACCTGTTTTGACCCTGCTGCTGCTCCTCTCCATCTTTCTGAGTTCAGCTTTTGCTTACTGTAGGTCGACGGAGGGCGACGAGATGTAAACATAGGGCAACGACCTGGGACGGAGGGGCGAGAGCGACGAGTTGCTGGTCGTGGTGGCTGGGTCACCGACGAGTTGTTGTTCGAAGTTGCTGAGTCGGAGTGGAGCCACCTAGGCGGAGCGGAGGGCGGGGAGATGTTGGTCGCCGTCGCAGGGTCGGAGCGGAGACTGCCGTCGACATTGCCGGGTCAGAGTCAAGGTCGTATCGTGGTCGCTGGGTCGGATTTGCGGCGGCGGCGCGTCGCGGTGCTGGGTGGGTGCGGAGTTGGGTCGGAATGGAGGCTTGGTTCGGGGATTCGACAGGCGGCAGCTGCCATTTGCGAGAAGGAAACGGATTGGAGTAGTGGGCGCGTTGTCTCGTGATGGAATAGAGAGGGAGAGGCTCCACCTCTGCAACCCTACCAATTGTACAATAGAGTGGGCTCTCCACGCTGGGCCACTGGGAGGGTAGGAGTGGGCTTGTTTGGGCCTGGTGGGCTTTACCTCTGGATATATTTTTTATTTATCCGGTCTTCCGGTCTTGACACGGTTTTAACCCATATTGGATTGATCCGGGTTTTTTACCAATTCCGGGACCAAAGACGGGATTGGATTGTTTTAAATCCGGTCCCGGTCTTAAACAGTCCGGGTTATACGGTCCGGTTTCCGGTTTTTAATCCGGTCCCGGTCCAAATAGCCATCCCTATTGAATATAATCATATCACTGAATTCGTACTTGGGTTCTACAATCAGACTTAACATACAAATCTAGAGTTCTTCATACCCAGGTGAATGAGAAAGTTACTCCATAGAGAGAGAAGGGAACTCTAGCTCGGATGCGGAAACCATACTGTGAAGGATGGGATTCTGCTTCTGGCAATCAATCGGCACTTCTCCAAGCTCAAACCGGGCTCCAATGGTGATGAAGATCGATCTAGGGCACTTGGAGAATCAGGTTCGTCACTCTCTCTAGGTATCAGCTTTGTCTCTCTAAAATTCAGAACCCTTTAAAAGTTGGCCTTCTTTTCCTTAAGAACCAGTTGTTCGCGATCCCCGGTCGTAATCCCCAGTCGGGTATTTCTAGAATCCGACCGAGGATTTTGAAATGCAGCGCAGCACCAAAGGGGTTAATACCCGATCGTGGCCGAGAATACCCGATCGGGTATTTTTGCTCTCAGGTCGGGACCCCTTTTGCTTCTTGGCGTCCAAAAACAGTTTCCCCCAGCCTCCCATTGCATTTTACCTGGCCGGTATTTTCACTCATGGTCGGGTATTTTGCTCTTCCAGCACCCTTCTACTCCAACGTCCTCCTTTTGACCCGAAACTCATTTCCTGGCCTTCACGTCAATGCCAAGTCCTGAAATATGACATAAACACACAACCTAGCGTGAAATCGGCTTAAAACACGAGAATCGACTCTCAAACGGCTCAAGAATGGAGGTAAACACATGTGCAATCAATGGTCTATCAAATTCCCCCACATTTAACCGTTTTCTTGTCCCCAAGCAAACCTAACTCAAACCAATGCAGCTCTCCAGGCCTCTATAGCAACAAACAACCCCGATCGTCGGTAGAGGATTTCCTAGATCATATAGCAGCTTACGAGGTGAACTGGTCTTCTAAGACATCCCCTATCTCTCTCAATGCGAGTACTATACTCAAGCCAGGATCATGAGAAGAAGTGGAACTAAGACAGCAGTTCATGGGTAAAGGAACTCACACCATTCACAACCAAGGACTCATTGTACTAGGGTGGTTTTTCATTTCACCGTTGGAACCCCTTTTTCACTTTCATTTTACCTTTCTTTTTTTTTCATTCATTTGGCGGGGGTTCCAACTGCAGTCTTTTGTACGGTCGACCCTTATTAGTCGAGCAAGAGCAATTTCTGTACATTTGGCACTCGCCAGAGTACTTCTTTTAACTCCTTTTCCTCAACTCGTGTGGGGGTCAATGAAATTAAGGGGGGGGGGTCGAAAGCTATATCTGTGCCCTTAAAAACACATCCTCGAGTAGGCAAACCGTTCAACGGGTGAAAATTTTACTTGTACTAGAGACAACTTAGCTTCACCTTGTAGGAGTACCCCACTAAGGATCACTAAAATCTCTTCCAAAACCCGATTTTGTGCAATGAACGGTGCCACACATGTTGGGCTTACCCCATGTTTAAGATTTTAATGATTTCGACATGGAGAACCAACTGCTTTTCATTTTCCACATGAGCACCCTGTTCGATACACGAGTCCACAACACAATCCAAAAGGAGTCACCAATACCACATGAATTCAACGGACTTAACTCCACTAATTCACAAAATCAACCGGCACAATAGAGAGATAGATAGGAAAAATCTTATACTTCAACATCCTCCATAGTGCTACACTACCTCCCTAGGTTGCACATTACTATAAAGACTGTCAATTCAAAGTATATCGAGCAGGCAATTTGCAAGGAACACGTACTTGGAGCCCTCAAATCGAAATTTGGACAGTGGACTAGGCTCCAAGCGCACAAAGAGATCTAAGCAGTCAAATAGAAACATCCCCCCACACTTAATTTCGGCATTGCCCTCAATGGAGAAGAGGGAAGGATAAGGGGAACGATGTTACCGGTATGCGCTGTATTGTTCTGGGTCAGGGTAGGGATCATCATGTTGGGCAGTCAAGTATGTCTTGTAATCAATGGGAGTGGTGACTGGTTTGGTGTTGATCATGGCAGCATCATCCAGAATCTCCAATGTATATTTTCTTTGAGAAATGTGAATGCCAGAAGTCGATCTTGATACCTCAATGCCCAGAAAGAATTTTAAATCACCTAAGTCTTTGATACTGAATTCTTTATGTAAGTAGGCCTTGATGTTGATGATTTCAGGCAGATCATTGCCTCCAATGACGAGGTCATCAACGTAGACAAGAATGCAAGTGTAGGATGTTGATGTTGCCTTGTAGAACAGTGAATGGTCCACTTTGCTAGATGTGTAACCTTGAGACTGTAGTTTCTCAGCAAGCTTAGAGAACCACTATCATGATGCTTGCTTGAGACCATAGAGTGATTTCTTGAGTCGACAAACAGGGTTTTTAATTCCTGCTGGTGGTATGTAACCATCTGGAAGCTTCATGTAGACACATTCCTCCAAATCTTCATGGAGGAATGCATTGTTGATGTCCAACTGGTGCATATGCCAGTTGTGAATGGATGCCAGAGCTAGGAATAGTCTGATTGTGGTCATCTTCACAACATGGGCAAATGTATCTTGGTAGTCAATGCCTTCTTGTTGTGTGTAGACCTTAGCAACTAGTCTTGCTTTTCTTCTTTCTAGGCTACCGTCAGAGAGGAATTTGAACTTGTATATCCACTTGTTGCCAATGAATTTGACATTGGGAGGGGCTTCCACAATGTCCCAAGTCTGGTTCTTGTCAAGAGCTTGAAATTCTTTCTGCATAGTAGCATTCCAGAATGGAGACAAGATGGCCTCCTTGTAGGATTTTGGTTCTTTGTAGGAAGAGATGCTCAATGCAAAGTGTCTGTCAGTGGGAGACAAGTGATCATATTGAATAACTTTACTGAGTGGGTAAGTGATACCTGGACTGTGCTGTTGAGTGGGATGACTGGTAGAAGGAAGCTTCTGAAGCAGGTTACAATGGTATAGTTGGAGGTGGGATGGTGGTTTAGGGGTTCTGGTGGATTTCCTAGTGGGAATGGGAGGTGGAGGTGGTAGAGGGGGTTGGGGAGGAGGGGTAGGAGAGGAAGATTGTGGAGGGGTAGGGTTGTTTGGATCAGTGTCTGTGTCACTGTCAGTGTCAAAGTGTATTGTGTTCAAGTCAGTTAGTGTGTGGGAGGGGTTGGTGGGGGGCTGGTAAGTGAGGCTGGGATCATCAAAGGGGGAAGGTGTGAGAGTGGGATTGTATAGGTCAGTGGGAAGGGAGGAAGTGGTTTCATGGTGGAATGGGAAGTTGTATATCCACTTGTTGCCAATGAGTTTGACATTGGGAAGGGCCTCCACAATGTCCCAAGTCTGGTTCTTGTCAAGAGCTTGAAATTCATCCTGCATAGCAGCATTCCATAATGGAGATAAGATCGCCTCCTTGTAGGATTCTGGTTCTTTGTAGAAAAAGATGCTCAATGCAAAGTGTCTGTCAGTGGGAGACAAGTGATCATATTGAATAACTTTACTGAGTGGGTAAATGATACCTGGACTGTGCTGTTGAGTGGGATGACTGGTAGAAGGAAGCTTCTGAAGCAGGTTACAATGGTATAGTTGGAGGTGGGATGGTGGTTTAGGGGTTCTGGTGGATTTCCTAGTGGGAATGGGCGGTGGAGGTGGTAGAGGGGGTTGGGGAGGTGGGGTAGGAGAGGAAGATTGTGGAGGGGTAGGGTTGTTTGGATCAGTGTCTGTGTCACTGTCAGTGTCAAAGTGTATTGTGTTCAAGTCAGTTAGTGTGTGGGAGGGGTTGGTGGGGGCTGGTAAGTGGGAATGGGATCATTAAAGGGAGAAGGTGTGAGAGTGGGATTGTATATGTCAGTGGGAAGGGAGGAAGTGGTTTCATGGTGGAATGGGAAGTGGTTTTCATGAAACTGGACATCCCTTGAGGTGAAGATTTCATGGGAAGTGAGGTCATAGATCCTGAACCCCTTAATTCCATATGTAAAACCAATAAAAATGCATTTTCTAGCTCTGGAATCAAATTTGGCTCTATGGTTGCTGAGAGAGCTTGCAAAGCAAAGGCAACCAAAGACTCTGAGGTAAGAGAGGTCTGGTGATTTTTGTGTAGTTTTTCAAAAGGTGTGAGATTGTTTAGGACAAGAGTTGGAACTCTGTTGATTAGGTGCACAACATGTTTCACACAATCTGCCCAGAAACCAAGTGGGAGGTTGGCTTGAAATTTTAGGGCTCTGGCAATAGAAAGTATGTGCTGGTGTTTCCTCTCTACTTTGTTGTTCTGTTAAGGAGTTTCAACACATGATTGTTCATGGAAAATGCCAGTGTTTTGGAAAAAATCATTCATATTGAACTCTTTGCCTTGATCACTTCTAATTCTTTTAACAGGAGTATCAAACTGTCTCTCAATGTAATGGCAAAACTTCTGTAGTTTAGGTCTGGCCTCAGACTTGGTTTGCAAAAGAATGACCCATGTCATCCTAGAAAAATCATCAACGATGGTAAAAAAATATCGATATCCATCATAGCTAGGAACAGGGTTTGGCCCCCAAATGTCAGTATGTATTAACTCAAAAGGATTCTCAGTTAAAGTTTAACTGGAAGGGAATGGCAGTCTCTTCTGTCTAGCAAAATGACATACATCACAGGGTATAGAGCTGTATGTTTCTATGGATGTACATAGTTCCTTCAAAAGGGGGATTTCAGAGTGGGAGACATGCCCTAATCTATGGTGCCAAAGGTCAAAAGGTGCACTACTAGTTGCAGTAGTTGTTTAGGTATAATAGGAATATCTATGTTGTCTAATAGGTAGAGGCCATGGGACAGCTTAGCAGAACCAGTCATCCTCCTCAGCTGCATGTCCTGAATCAAACACACATCAGAAAAGAAAGTTAAGCAAAGTGATTTGTTCTTGCTCAACTTACTGACAGACACTAAGTTGAAGTTAAACTGAGGAACATATAAGGCTTCTTCAAGCACCAGGTCTGGGAGACATCTCACAGTTCCTGAGTGGCTAGCTTAAACTCTTTATCCAGTGGGAAGGGTAATGTATACACCACTTATTTGTTTGTGGTTTTGAAGAAGTGCAAGGGAGCAGACAATGTGGTCTGATGCTCCAGTGTACAGGATCCACAATTGGTTGTATGGACCCTTGTTTTGTGCATTGAAAACATATTTACCTGAAGTTTCTAGTTTGATGGTGGTGAAGGCTGCAGCTGAGAAGCTTGGTCCAGTGGAGGCTTGAGCATTCTGATTCATCATCTGGATAAACTTCTCATACTCAGCTTTGGTAAGCTTGACCTCTTGCTGTCCTTTGTCTCCAATCATAGGGGTAGCTGCATTGAGTTGAGGTCTCCCTCTTCCTCTTCCAGTTCCAGGAGGATAGCCATTCTTATGGTAGCCGTTGTCTTCTGTGTGGCCAAGTTTTTTGCAGTGGGTGCACTCAACTGGTCTTCCAGTGGCAGTCAGACCCCTAGGAGCCATGCCAGGTGGCCATCTATGTTTGTGATAACAAACATCTTCAGTGTTCCCTAGTGCTTTACAGTAAGTGCAATAGGGTCTGGTTCTTTTGTTTGCTGGGATGTTGTCGTGGGAAGCAAAAGCAGTGCTCTCAGCAGTTAGAACCTTGGCCTGATGGCTTCCATACTGCTGTCTCTCATGTTGAAGCATTCTCTGGAACACCCTAAAAATGGAGGCAAGGGTGTCATGGAACAAAACCTGTGATCTAACTGTGCGGTAGTTCTCATTGAGTCCCCTGAGGAACTGAATGACATAGCCAGTGTCCTTGTAACCCATGACTTGTCTCATGGCTCTACAAGTGGAGTGACTAGTGGGAGTGCAGTCACAAGGATCTAAAGGCTAATAGTTATCTAATTCATCCTCACAGCAATCATCTCACCATAGTACTCAGTTAGGGTTTGGTTACCTTATTCATGGTGGCCAGAGCCTCTATCAGCTCTGCTATTCTCACCATGTCACCTTGTCCATATCGAGCCCTTAAGCTTCTCCAGGCTTCTGCAGCTGTCTTGAAAGACATGATTGTCTTCCTTATCCCAGGCTCAACTGCTTGTTGGATCCAAGACAGGACCATGATGTTGTTCCTGTTCCAAGACCAGGCTTGTGGGCTGCCTGCTGCTGGTTCAGCCAGAGTGCCATTGATGAACCCAATCTTGTTCTTGGCTCCAAGTGCATTGTACATCGCCTTGTTTCAATCGTTATAGTTGGTGGTGGTGAGTTTCTCCGCGACCAGTATTTGCCCTGGTTGTTCAAAGCCATTAAGATAGTATGGATCTGCCATTGGATCCTGAAGTGCAGCATTGGTGTTGGCTGCTGCATTTCCTCCATCAGTGCTCATATTCACATCAGCCATGATTGTGGCGGCGCCTAGAGTTCAAGGGAACCAGGCTCTGATACCATAACAACGCTTTTGTGTTGAAAACCCTAAAAAACTTCGATTGTCTCATTGAAGTTTCAGCTTATATAGTTGTTTACAGTAGTACAAGTGAGCTAGCATAATTATAGAAGAAGACAAGGTTCCTTCAACTACAAGTACAACCCGAAACAGGTAAAATGTAGAAAAACATAAGTTCAGGGACTAAAGATGCAAATGCCTATCCGGTCTTGTTTTTCTCTGAAACGATGTCGCTCCAGGATCTGTTTGGTCTCTGTTGATTTGGTGAAACGTCGTCGTCGGGGTGTTAAGTTTCGTCAGTTGGCGAAGCGGTGTCGTAGTGACTTTGGGGCGGAACGCTGTCGTCTGGAAGGCGGGATTGAGAAGAATTCAAATGTTCTGAATTCTTCTCTGATAAGGATTGCTAGAAAACCGGGTGAAAACGATCGTATGGCAACTTCTCTGGGAATGTTGGTCGATCTCTGAATCGAACGATGATGGCATGCGGCAACCCTGGATTATTGTATCAGATATCCATGTTCAACTTTGTACCCTCATAGTCATTCTGGTAAGAACTCTGTTCTTCGGAACTTCTTTTCCTTCCTATTGATGTTTTTTCGAACTTATATAATTGAATGGATGGTTAACGATCTAATTCTGTTTTTTTTTATATGGATTAATAGTGAAAGGTGCTGATCATGGCAAATGGTGGAGTAAAGTTAAAACGAAGTTTGGGAGTTAGCTGATCTTTCTCAAATCAGAAGGCATTCCCCACATTCATGGCTACCAATGATGAAGCGACGAGTCGTCGAAGTTTGATGTCCTCCAACGGTCTTAGAGTTAGGCATTAGAACGCGATCCTAGTTTTGTTTCTTTTTCATATTTGCAGTCTCATCTTTTCAATTTCAGTTTATCTTCCAAACGTTTCTCTTCACTTACTTGTACGCATGGTTAATGTAAAGATTAAGATTGCCCAGGGTGAAATCCGGGGTACCACATACCTTGAGTAAGAAAACGCTATCTAGAACTTGAATTGACTGATCTTTCGGACATGATACTATACTCTAACCCTTAAAGATCAAAATCTAGGTCTTAATCTCTAAATCTTATACCCCAAGATCAATTTAATTGGAAACAATAATCGACGGTTATGATTCATCCAAATATAGGCAAAAAATCAATGCACCATCTTACGGTTTATAGTTTATGATTTAGATAATTAGGACCTAGGGTTCACTCATTAAGGGTTAGGGTATAGTATCATGCCCAAAAATCCTGCTAATTCGGGGTCTAGATAGCTTTTTTATACTCAAGGTATGCGGTACTCCGGATTTCACCCGAGGTATCATAGAAGGCACTATATATATATGATAGTCACATACATGGAAAATTATCCATTTATTAGAGGCAAATAATGGCTACGGAACTTTAATTTTAGAAACAAAAACATTAGCCTCCATATATAATTTTAGCGGCACATAGTTATGCCTTAATGTTGGATATTATCACAAAATAAAATTAGCATTAGCAGCTAAAATATTTGCCGTTAAATCTCTAAGCAACAACAAATAATATATGCCGCTATATGTGCCTCTATATGGCTATAGCCACAGTGGCGTAGCCAGGATTTCGTTTAAGGTGGGTCCACCTAGAAAAAAATACATATGATAAAATATCTTTCGTTAATATAATCTTAAATTGAAAATTTTTAGTAAATTAAAATGCATTAGTAGTAAAAATTATCAAGAATATCATTCTTCGTACCAAATAATTATTGATTTAGTTAGTCGTACACACGTACTGTTTCAAATGGGGTTCTTTGTCAAGAATCGTTAGTATCAATAAATCAAGTTGTTGATAGAGGTTTAATAATAAATCCTATACCAATCAATAATTTATGATTTAGCTTTCGAATAATGTTCTTTGTAATAAACCATTTAGTATCAAGCAAATCGAGTTGTTGTAAGGTATTCAATAATACATATGATACCATTTACTAGCATGCTCCCTCATAAGAAAATCAACTTATATGAAATTGAAGTTTGCACAAATATGCATACCGTATTAGATTCAAACACAAAACTACTATTATCAATTAAATGTGACATAATTTTCGATATCAATTAATTATCGTATCTAATTTAACCATTTTCCTCCCGAACCAGGGTGGGTCCCGGGACCCACCCTGTTACCCTCTCCCTCCGCCACTGTATAGCCACTGAAGTATTTGAGGTAAAAGTATAATATGCCTTTAAACATATACAGAGGCAAATAATTGATTTATAGCGGCATATTTTCTTAGCCTCTATAAATAGATTTTCTTGTAGTGCAACACATTGATTCATTTTAAAATAATGAACCATTGCATTGGTTCGGCCCATGATAGTTTGATTGGTTTGATTATTTCAATCGCCACATCGGTTTGATTCGATTTGGTTCAACTCGATTTGGTTTGATCGGTTTGGTTACACAAACCATTTAACCGATGAACCATATATTATACTAAATCGATCGAATTCAAGGACATGCCCACATCTTACGAGGGAGGCAAATCACTGGTGGGTGGGTGGGTGGGAGGGGGGGCAGAGATGCGGCGACTCGGTTTTTTCTCCGCATGGAAGAGTAGCGGAGTTCGAGCCGCACGATTGGAGACTGTAAATTGCGGGGTGAGGCAAGAGGAGAAGAGATTGACGGAGAGGACCCTGGTTGTCCCGCCACCGCATCGGAGCTTGGTGTCGCCGTGACGGGGTGGGAGGATCCGATCGCCGTAGCTGCAGAGGGACATCCTGGCGCCATTGTTGCTGTTAGGGCGGGGATTTGCTCTGAGTAGTGAGATATTGCAGTTAAGAAGCAGAAGGAAAATGAGAAATTGGTTGGTTTTTGTTTTATTCTGTTAAATAAATAAGAAATGGTACTATGCGATAATTTTAATATTTTAAGTTAAAACATATTGATTACGCAGTTATGAGGCGGGTTGATTGTTAGTCAACGATCATCGTTAACTGTCGAATTTGGAGAATTTAGTAAAGTTTAGGGTTAGTTTAGACAATAATATTATATATCAAAAAAATTGGTCACAATTTTAAATATAGGAAAAGTTGAGACGAGACAAATATCTTATAGTATACAAACTTCTCTACATGGCGAGTTTTTTTTTTTTCCGACCTTGCCAATGATATCCGTCGCGTCAATAAAGCAACCATCGGACGGTCCTTAGAAGGGTGGGCAAGGTAACATATGATATCCCATATGTCTCATTCAAGAACTAAAACTACTGAATCGCTAAATGTCGCCCTAAGAATTGCTAAACATCGCCCTAACTTAAATGTAAAATTACTCACATACCCTTAAACAAAAACTCAAAATAGGCTTAAACAAACAAGCCCTTAGGGATTCAAATTCAAATCTCTCCCCCCTCAACTCTCTCAGCCGCCCTTTCAAAAAAAAAAAAAAAAAAAAACTCACCCGCGGGCCGCGACCCTCCTCTCACCCGCGACTCTCCCCTCACCGGCCGACCTCCTCTCACCTTGCCGTCAATTCCGCCGACGCCGACCGCACCGCCCGACGCCTCCTCCACCCGCGACCGACGGCCGACCCTCCTCTCACCGCGACCGACCTATCGCCTCTGCCCTCTGCAATCTCCCGCCGCCGCCGGAGAAGACTCCTCTCTCGCCGCCGCGCGACTCCCGCCCGCGTCCAGTCGCCGCCGCCGACTCCTCTCTCGCCGCCCGCGTCCAGTCGCAGCCGCCAACTCCTCTCTCGCCGCCCGCGTCCATTCGCCGCCGCCGAAGGATCTCGCCGATCCCGTTCGCATCGTCCCCGCCCGTCGCCGTCGTCGCTCGCATCGTCCCGGAGAAGGTAACGACAGCAAGGCGCGATTCGCCCGTGGCCCGACCGCGGTCAACGCGCGGCTGACCGTCGGTTGAACCGCGGTCAACGTGCGGTTGAGCCAGCGGCTGACCGCGGTCAAAGCGCGATTGACCGATGGTCAAACCGCGCTTTGACCGCGGTCAGCCGCTGGCTCAACCGCACGTTGACCGCGGTTCAACCGACGGTCAGCCGCGCGTTGACCGCGGTCGGGCCACTTTTTTTTTAATTCTGTTTTTAAATTTCTGTATTTTTATTATTCGTTAATAATAAAAAAATTTAAAAAATATACTTAATAAAAAGAATTTAGTTATATTATTGATAAATGTTAATTTAGTTATAATGATAATTAATAATAACGTATTCGATAAATGTTAATTTAGTTATAATATTAATTTAGTTATAATTTAGTTATATGATATAAAAAAATTAAAATCGTATTCGATAATTGTTAATTAAAGATAACATATTTAAAGAACATTATAAAAAAATTAAAAATGTGTTTTTATCATTTTAATAATCAAAATTTCAAAGTAATTCGTTTATCTACTTAATTATTAATAATTTTACCTTGATTAAAAAGTAAATAATTATTACATAGAATGTAACATAAATGTTAAAACTATTAGTTTTATAATTTTAATTATGAAAATCTTAAATTAATTACTTTATGTACTCCATTATTAATAATTCAAACTTTTTTTTGAAGATGTCTGGACATGGAATGGGTAAACCGGATATGATTAAGGCGAGAAATAAGGAGAGAATGGAGGGTCGTGCTTGTAGACTTACGGCGACTGGTAGGAAGGAAAATGAAGAAAAAAATCCACCTAAGGTTAGAAGGAAGAAGAAGGCGGATGTAGTGCGTCCTGACGGCCACCCTACTGTGGGGCAGTTGTCTCTTAGTCGAGGCACTACCAGTACTCCTACACCAGATACCGCACCGGTATGGCAGGCTAATTGGAGTGATTCCATTGACGAGGATGATGATGATGACGGTGATGCTGAGGTTGGGAATGCCCCAGATGCTGGTGCTGCTGCTGGTGATGCTGCTGTTGATGATGCTGTTGATGGTGCTGGTGATGCTGAGGCTGGGGATGCCCCACCTCAAGCTGATTTAGGCGTGGGGAAGACGGCACGGGTCGGGGTATCTTCTACTGCCTCCTCCCACTTCCGTGGGCCCGATGGACGCTATGCGTCCAGACCTAGTAGCGAGGATGGCGGAGATGGAAATAGGAAGAGGAAGACCACGAGGAAAGATATGTCGTGGTTTCTTACAGTCGAGTCTCCGATGTGTTCAGGTGGACCAGTGATTCCCGATGTGATCCCTAGCTTTGGAGGTCACATTGGCTTGGTACTGTGGAATTCCCCTGAGCAGGACCGTGGAGTGTTGGACGGCTTCCATAGGCCGAGAGCTGTAGAGACTTTGAGGCGATATAAGTGGAGTGCAGAGGGTTCCAAGGAGATGGTTGAAGCCACAGGATTGTCTCACTTGACGGGGTGCATGATGCAGCATTTAGACATGGCTCTACTGTCGGCATTTGTGGAGAGGTGGCAGCCGGACACAAACACCTTCCACATGCCGTTTGGAGAGATTTCGATCCTTCTACACGATGTGCATCACATTCTTCGGATACCGGTTGACGGAGAGCTGATGGGAGATGAGGCGTCGCAGGATACTCTTAAGTCAGACATGGGTGGTCTAGTTCGACTTTCGGTGGATGCTCAGGTTGGTGGTAAGTGGAAGTCGAAGTGGTACGATAATGGTGCTATGCATGCAGAGGGATTGTTGGTGCGTGGGGGAGAGTTGAAGATTAAGGAGATGGAGGTGCAGTGTTACCTATTTGTGTTGCTGGGATCCACGCTTTTTGTGGATAAGAGTCGTGATCGCCTTCGTCCTGCGATCAACTTGTTTCTGAAGGATCATCGACGATTGGCTGATTACGCTTGGGGAGCTGGTGCACTAGCCTATCTCTACAGACAGTTGGGAGTGGCCACACGAGCGGGTAGTAAGGGTCTTTGTGGTTGTTTGACCCTGCTTCAGGCTTGGATATATGAGTACTTTCCTCTTTTCCGTCCGAGCCAGCTGCCACAGTCTCCGGATGCACCTCGTGCTTCCTCGTGGATTTCTCCCCGTTTGCCAGGTGGGGATGAGGCTAGACAGAGGTTAGTACGTTATCGACAGTTGTTGGATGAGCTTTCAGCTGATGATGTGACCTGGACTCCGTACGGACGAGATGGCCACACAGATATACCCCGCTCCTTGTATACTGGCCCCATTCGCTTTTCTGACATTGCTGAGGGATACGATCCTTCACGTTGTCTGCGCCAGTTTGGATACCGACAGATTATCCCCGCTGCTATGACGGTACCACATGACCATTACCGTCCGGCTTCCGGCAGCAGTTACATAGTCTTTTGGGATCCGTGGGTGAATCAGTTGTGGAATAACGTGGCAGCTCGTCGTCTAGAGTTGGATTTTGCTTCTCGGCCGTGCGAGCAGCCATCGGAGATCGTGGAGGAGTACGTTGACTGGTTTCTGACTAGATCGCACCCACGGATCACCCACCCCACTGATGAGGAGCCTCAGCCTCGACCACTACTAGTTCATCAGGTTAGTTATGACTTTCTTTTGCTTTTCCAAATATAAAGGACATTTGTTATTTATTCTAACATTGTTTTCTATTTACAGTTGAGAGAGCAGATTGTGGATCGTTTAGGCCCCTTGTTGCAGACGAGGGACCGGAGTAAGTGGGAGGAGGACGGTGGTAAGCTCTATGATATGGCAGCTGGAGTAACTGATTACACATATGTTTCAACCTAAGGAACAAAATAATAACTAAGAATTTATCATGGACTCTGAACTGAGATGGAAAAGAGAAGAGAAATAGAGAATATTGATGAGTACGGATGCAAAACCAAATACGATCAAAGACATCGGTTCAACACAATAAGGGTTAATTGCACCGGATACCATGCAAGTATTGGTTTCGTTGCATATTACTCACTTAAGTTTTTTTAGTTGCAACTAAATTACATAAGTCGACTTCCTGTTGCACCGTTATATTTTCCGTCTTTAAAGTTAATGATGGGTATCAAATTAAAATTTTCCACCTTAATTTGCACCATACCATTTTTTTCTCTTTTTTCTTCTCCACAAAATAAATATTTTTTTTAATAAAAATGGAGGATTAAATAAACCAAACACAATAGTCCTTTGAAATTCTTCTCTTGCTCTATGGCTCCCAATCCTCTTGTAAAATTATTCATTTAGAGAGTTAGAGATGAGGGGCTTCGACTATGAACTTAGGTCGAAAAATTGAGCTTCGCTTTGGAAGTCTTTGTTTAGCAGAACACTAGTAACAAAGCTATGATAAAACTTTACCTGGAATTTCCTCATTACTTTACTCTTTTTGTCACTCGATTTTACTGTTTAAGACTTGTTTCTTAATTTTTCTTCACTCATCTAGTTTAAAGCATCCCGTGCATTTAATCTCAATATGCTTATTTAGTTTTTATGTGATATGAATTCAAACAAACTATACGAAGGACACCCAAAAAACTTTCCTCAAAGAGAACTTCTCCTTTTATCAAAGAGAACTTCATGATTCCTTGTAGGAAATTCGGCAAGAAGCACACTCTATTGATGAATACTTGAAAGAGCTTGAATTGCTCTTGATGAGGGCAGACGTGTGGTAAGACAAGGAAGTAACAATTGCCCAACTTCTACATGGGCTCAACCGAGAAATCAGGCAGGAAGTCGAGATATGTCAGTTTGGGGGGTTGGAGGAAGTGGTTCATCTAGCAATGAAGGTGGAGAGGCAGCTGAAAGTCAACTATGGAAGAACGTATTCCCCTTCAAAGCCTGCGTTCGAGATTACTTCAATAAATGAGTCTCAACTTATCAAGCAAGAATGATCTAAGGTTGTACAGAGGAACACAACTCCTATCATTCAAGCCCGACCTAAAGGATCAGCTGGAAGCATCCAATGCTTCAAATGTCTTGGTCGAGGTCAAAAAGCAAATAAGTGCCCCCAACAAGAAAGCGTTGTTTCTGCCGTATGGCGGAAAAAATATTGGGTCGTCCATGGCAATATGACCGTGGAGTTATTCACGACGGAAGACATAATAGCTACCGGTTCAAGCAAGGAGATCGAAAGTTTATGTTCAAACCATTGTCGCCATCTGAAGTTCGAGAAGATCAACAACAAACAGAGTTGAATTGGGCAAGGATAAAGGATATCCAAGTGGCTCGAAGTCAGAGGAAGGAAGGGGAATCCATCTTATGGCTCGAAGACACATGTTGACTTCTCTGAGAAGAATTTAGTTGGGAAGTTCTGGTGATGGGCTCTCTTGCAAGAACACACAAGTTTTGAGGGCAAAACTTACTCAACAGGGAGTGACTGATGCGATTCCCCAACCAACCGAGAATCAGAAGGTCACGATCAGGGCTGGCGAACGGAAGACCCCCAACCAAAAGGAACAACATCCCCGACCGGGGATTAGAAGGAGGGATCGGGGATTGGGAATAGGCGTGGCCCCGATCCAGAAAGATGCATTCCCCGATCGGGGAACAGGAGAAGGGTGACCGAGAGAAAGCCTCTGACAGGTTCAAATTACCTTTCGTGTTTAGGTTTCTTTTCCTTTTTTGGGTTTAGTTTTTGTTTCTTTGGCCTATTCAATGGCTAAGACGCTAGTTTTAGGGAAGACTTTGAAGATTATTGATTTTATTCTTGTTCATTGAGATTTGGCTTGTGAATTTTGTGTTTTGTATCAATCGAGTATTCTCCTTGATTATGGTGGAGCTTCTACTCTATATTGATAGAGCCTTCTCCAAGGTGTGAGATTGCACTTCAATTTCGCTTTATCCCTAACTCTAATATCTGTTCTTGGCTCTGCGACTTTGATAACTCTAAATATTGGTTCCTTGCTTGTATCAAAAGGTGTGGATCACACCTTGTTTGAAAACTTGGTTTGGACCATTTTTAGTTGTTTTTTGGTTTAATCATTGAAATCTAGAATGAAGTATTGAACCTAAGTCAAAAGAATTGGGGGTGTAAGTATATTACCACTTATCTTTCATTGTTCAAATTTTATTTGTCACCGGTCAAGTATTTTAGCTTATTGTCATGCAAAATGAATGTGACGAAATCAAACAACCCATGGCAATGATTAACAAAATAAAACGAGAATCAAAGTGATTGAAATTTTTGCGAGTGACAAACGAAAAAAATAAACAATAAACCAAGCAACCAAGGTATCACGTTCACATTGTAAAAAAAAAAAAAAAAAAAAAAATGACGTTCACAGCCCAAGAGTGAAGATCAAAAAGTGAATAGCATCATTGAGGTGCCGTGCCGGACATTTGATTCACATGCACCTTTCTCCAATTTGGTAGAAGATAATTAAATTATACTGATATCATGCAGCACACAAGTAAGAAGTAACAAACAAACGAGTTGCCTATGAAGTCCCCTGTAGTTCAATGAAGTTGGCTTCCGTATCAATGATCCAGGAATGGATATTTCCCTCAAAATGAAACGATCTATAATGCTGGCAGAGATCTTTGCATTTGGGATGCGCCATAAAGAGTCAACAAACGCTAGCTACAAGAAGCTGGATCCATTCAGATCATAAGGGTTCAGAAGCTGACCGGATTAGTAATCTTTTTATTCTCTGTTACCTCGTGCAGCTCACGCTACTTCAGTTGCTTTCACCACAAAGGCCACAATCTTGTCACGACTTGCAAACTGCATGCAGTCGAGCCTATAAAAATGACCCAACTCCCAATCCACATTCCACACAGCCAACAACAACTGATGGAGCCACGTCCATCTCCAAACCCCAGCCCATGCAGAGGAGGACGTCCGCGCGACAACCCAAGCCCAGCAGTCGTTATGACGATTATTATTAACTAGATAATTGGCCCGCGCTTTGCGGCGGTTTATCTAAAATTGTATACGTTAATTGGAAGTGAAGAGCACTTTTGTTTTAAATGAGGTGGATGTTATTAGAGAATGAAATAAACTTTTCAGGAATCGTTAACCTTTGAGATACTAATATAGTATTCGATTGAATAATTTTTTCCCCATACTTCTGGACACACAAAATCTATAATAACGAAATCAAACATTGTAGGTCGTCCAATCCTTAGAAAGCTAATGATACTTAGCATATATTTAGATACTAAGTGATTGTGCATGTGTAACCTTCTATATATAAATTAAATTTAAACTGAGACAACGAACAAATCATAATTTGGCCAGAACTACCTAATAATGAAGTAGAATATGAAGTTATCCCGCGAGGTCATATGAATTGTTGTCAAGCTAATTTATATACTTTAATTCATTAGTAATGAATGTTACTTGAATAGTAATTGGTTAGGAGTAATCGAAAGTTACCGGGCTAAGTAAATAGCACTAAGAAATGAGAACACATAGTTATTCCATATAACTATGTCCATGATGAGTAGTGATTTAAATTGATTAGTCATTACTCATAACTTGAAAAGTTAGTGACCAACCTCCAAGGATTGCAATATCTAATATATTGATCGTAGCTAGATGTGAAAGTTGGATATTCGTATTTGGGATACACCAAATGTCACACCAAATTTATTATTATTTGGTATTATCTATTATCGACTCGGGGAATATCATAGAACTACATAGTGATTCCTCACCAAATATTGTTACATATCACACAAAAAATTTATTTTCGCGTTCGTTGGATGATAAAATTGATTCATCCAAAACAAACCAAATGAAAAAAAAACTAAAATTAAAGGGATCGTCAGAGTGTATGATAAGCATTTCCAATTCTTTTTTAGTGATAGCTTGTCCAACTCAACAATAAAAATTCAAATTATAGAGAAGTTGTTAGAAACCGAACAGAAAAATAGGGTTACCGATCTGGCTGAGTCGCGGACTAGGTCGCTCTCTTTAAGACGTCTCCAGGATACAACAGCCACTCATTAAATTTGCTC
The DNA here is from genome assembly GCA_946122785.1 of Linum tenue. NCBI lineage: Eukaryota > Viridiplantae > Streptophyta > Magnoliopsida > Malpighiales > Linaceae > Linum > Linum tenue. The sequence goes on from CAMGYJ010000007.1 coordinate 28,103,181, forward strand.
GGCGGTTTTGTGCGGAAACCGGAGCTCTCTGAATCTCACTCTCTCTCGTGTTTCTGCTCTTCTGAGGTGTGTTTAGAGGGTCTGGGGCGTCTCCTATTTATAGGAGCAGAAAACCCAGAATATTCCCTCTTTCTTTGGGAATAAGTCATATTTTAATTAGGGAGATAATTACTCCCATAATTAAAATGTAATCTATTAAGATAATTATTCCTAATTATCTCCATAATATTCCTTTTATTAATTATCCATCTTAATTTCGTATATAGAAAAATACTGGATAATTAATTCAATATAGCTTTCAAAGCTATTCATTCCCAACAATCCCCCACTTGAATAGTTTGAAACTATCTCTGAGCATCAACAGTTCCATAAGATCGGGCATAAGTTAAGGTATCGCGAAGATTTGAACCTTAGCGTAGTGGTTACACTTCCGATTTCATAAGGGTGACTCGTAGTCTTGAACCCTATCTCAAACAATGTAGCACACCGGATCTTTTCATTGAGTGATATTCTCTCATAGGCCGTGCGTTTATGGCCATGCACGTTATCCCGGTTTAGTGAACGCTCTAGCAACTTTGTGCCTCCAAAGTTCCATAGGGAGCGGCCCCACTCCCACATTCACATAGGTGAGTCTATCAGGAGTACCCCCAAAGTAAAGTACTCCACCCCACATAGGGTATAGATCTCATTAAGAGTTGTTACCTCCATTGCTTTGGGATTCATGCTTCACTATGCATGAACTTTTCGCATACTACTCATGACTTGTTATTACCCATTGAACCCATTTCTTGGGATCTCCAGTATATTGGGTCGGGTTACCATCACTTGTAGTCCGTGGTTCGGTAGGCATAAGTCACATACCCTTGGCGGTATTTTGGACTTTCTCTCTAGATAATCCTTTCGTCAAAGGATCAGCTAGATTCTGTTAGGACCTTACATGATCCACCCTCATTGCTCCTATCGTTAGGAGTTCTCTTACAGTACTGTGCTTACGACGAATTTGTCGTCTCTTTTCGTTCTAGAACCGGTTCCCTTCTTTAGTAATAGTTGCGGTGCTATCACGATGAATCATCTACCGGAGGGATCGGTCTTTCCCATAAGGGAATCACTAGTAATGACCCTCTCAATCAACTTTCCTCTTTACTAGCCATTGCTAGTTCTATCATTTCTGATTTCTTAGTTGATTGAGCCAGGATCGTTTACTTTTTAGACTTCCAAGACATAGCTTCTCTATCGATGTTTAAAACACATCCTCTTGTTGTCTTGGAGTCCTCTATAGGGTATTCTAATCCGCATCACTATACCCTACCAATACAGCAAAACCTTTGATAACAAATACCAAGGTTTTTCTGTTCTTTTAAGGTGTCTCATGACCCCTTTCAATAGCATTCCAATGCTTCATACTAGGACAATCAATAATCCTGCCAAGTACCCCCACTAAATCGGGTCTCATGTTTATCAGCTGCCTCTCGCAGACTGTAAATGCTAGTATATTCTAACTTTATTACACCGTCTTAGGTGTTCTTTAAATTTTTATACTAGCACCATCTAACATGTATGCAGGTGTACATCTTGTATTTTCCTAGTTATTAGGATCTCTAAGCATAACATTTGTTTCAAACAGATCCTTCACATTCAAAATTCTCAACCATCATGGTTTTTCAATATTGACATCACGAGTCTTTGTACCCAAAGATCGACGTGTCATTCATAATGCAAGTGTCATTCTCAAATTTGTACTAAATGCACTTGTCACTTTCACTTTTAAAACCATGAGAGAGAATCTGATTATTCATAACACTAATTCTGAGTCTATTTCAAATCATATAATGATTTGTCTAACCATAGACTCCAGAAGCATGTTCTAGAATAACAATCTTTAAGATTGTCCCAATGTAGATTTCTTTATTCAAATCACCATTCAAAAAAGTATTTTAACGTCCATGTGATGGATGTTATTCTACATATGGTGAATAGATAACAAGAAAATTTACAATTTTTCCTTTCAGCCTAAAGCCTTAGCTATTGGGCGATCTTTTATACTCGTAAACTAAACCAATTGGTTTCACTTTTCTTTTAAGAATCCATTTATTACCCATGACTTCATTGCCAAGAGGTAATTCTCAAAGATGCCAAATCTTGTTCGATTCTATCGATATATTACCCAAGGCTTTTCAACCAAGAGGTAACTCTACAAGATTTTAAGTCTTATTAGACTCCAATAATTCCATTTCGTTAATAATGGATTCTCCCACAATTCTGCATCTTTATGGAAGTTCGAACTTCTAGCAGACTTGTAGGATCTTTCTTTCTTAGGGTGTAAATAACAAATTCATAACCAAAATCCTTTCGTGATTTATGGTTCATTTGTCTCTTCTGAGTTCATACTCAGATTCATCACCCCCACTAGTTATCCATTATTTCTAATAGTAGGCAGGATATCACCCCCACTATTTCTTAATATAAATGGAATCTATTGGCATCAATGGTTTTCACAAACTAATGAGTATTTCGCTTCATAGGCTTATGTGTTTTACAATAACTTACACACTCATATGCTCTTCTAGTTATCATGTCATTGATTCTCTAATGCTACCACATGCATGCCACATATCGAATAATCAGTGCAATCATAATGCAACTAGGCATTTCAAACTATTTCGAATAACTAGTTAGACAACCAGAGCACTCTAAAGAGCAATAAATCATTATTGTCTTTTCCATCAAGTTTACCCATATCAAAATAAATCAGATCTATCGATTCTGATTCTCTAACCACATATTTATGGGCCATTTAGCTTGGATATACAAAATTCATATTTTTCTCAAGCATCCAATAATAATATGGGAATGCGATATAAGATATTCTAATTCTTCACAAAGACACACTTGGAAGAATTTATCTTATCTTCTTAACCATTCCTTATGTCTAGGAAAGTCAATGACTTTCTAGAGGCAGGGTTTTCTTCCACTTTTCCAGAACCATCAACAATAGTGGTGAGGGTCTTGCCCAACAACACTTTCTCCTTCAATACGCGTCAATGTATGATTGAGCTTATCTCGTTTATCACACACATATTTTGAAGCGGTCCTATCCAACAACCATTCTTCAGAGTTACCATTAAGGCTAACCTCTGTCATCACCTCAGTGAATATTATTACCAAATCCTCTTCTTTAGTCAAGTTAACACTAGGTTAAACTTGTTCTTACACTTTCGTGTCTTATGGCCTAGTTTCTCACAAACTTAACAGAGAAACATAGCGTCATTCTTAGAGGATTTGGTGACAATGTTATGTTTACCACAAAGGGTACCATTCTTTTTGGTATGGATCTGGTTCGGCTTGCTGCTCTCATTCTTGAAACTTTAATGTTTCAGAGCAGCCTAAGTGGTTCATGTAGTACTAAATAATAGTACTTCTTACAATATCGTTATTATGGGCCATAAATCCATTCTATTCCCATATATTCTTCAATGCACACATCTAGACAAAATCATTCTTTCCATAGCATGATTCAATTTATGATCTAATCATCGAGATACGTAATATCTCAATGTCAACTTATCTTGCATCAATTCAAGCTTTCATTCTAGCATTCATAACCTTTCTCAATTTCATGCATGAATCTATATAGAATAAATTCTAATTCTATCTTTCTTTGAGCATTCATTAGGTTTCTCAATTCCATGCATAAAACTTTATGACAAAAAGGGGAATGGATCAGGTGAGTAACCTTATGGTGAGTAACCATGAGTAACCCGTCCACATCAGCATGACATCAGCATTCTCTCTCATTGAAAGCCTTTAATTTTTCCCTCTTTAATCTTTTACGGACGATTTCTCGCTCATTTTAAGTCGAAATTTAATTTTTTTTGCACAGTTAGATCAGATTAATTGTGCTCTTCAAAATGATATCCACTTTAATATATTTTTCGAACAAAAAAAATTGAGCCATTTTTTACCAGCCTATACCATATGGTATTGACTGGTATTGAAATAAAAGCATACCTATGTTTTGAAAAACGTACCATGGTGGTATGAACAAACCAATACTGTAGGATGGTTGAATACATGATAGTAGAAGTATATTAATTGTAATTTACGACTTTTAACATTGTATACCACACAATACCACCCCGTACCAGGGTGGTATTGTATGGTATTGTGTGCTATTTTTTGGTCCTGTAATTTGTTCACCCAGAAATTTGTAGATCCAATAGATCATGATGAACTCGTCCCTTCTGTGCAAACGTTTTCAAAAACGAATTAAAAACGAAGAAGATACCATACAATACCACCCCGTACCAGGGTGGTATTGTATGGTATTGTGTGGTATTTTTTGGTCCTGTAATTTGTTCACCAAGAAATTTGTAGATCCAGTAGATCATGATGAACTCATCCCTGCTGTGCAAACGTTTTCAAAAACGAATTAAAAACGAAGAAGATACCATACGGTATGCAGTTGGTACCGAGAGGCCAGAATTTTTTTTCCTAAAAAAATATTGAAAATTGATCTCATTTTGTAGAGCACGGTGAACTCATTCCATCTGTGCAAAAAAAATTAAAATCCGAGTTAAAACGAAAAAGATATGAGTCAATTAAGAAAGCTAGTGAAAATAAAAATAGTCTTTAATTCTCCATCCTTAGATCTGAATTTTCTAAATGAAGGGTCCAGATTTGGTTATTGATGGGTGCATAACCCATGGTTATGCACCCTATCTTGAGCCGACAAAAAGATTCTATTTTTGTCATTCATTAATAACTCACGAGTAGGAATTCAGTTCTTACCTTTCTCCGAGAGATCATGCCTTCTGGTGGCTTCTGATTGAATGAAATAAATTATGTTGGCCCAAAAACCAGATAATGGCCTCCATGACACGCCAACATTAGCAGCTAAAGACCCGGCCCCTATGCCGAGTAAGAGAGCAGCTGCGACACACAAATTCTTTGGCCGTCGTTTACTTTGCCGCATCGTTCTTTTTCCGTGCTCGCTACTGGACGCCGAGCCACAATTGGGCTTCTTGAATCGTCCCTTGAGTGCGCCTGCAAGATACGAATTCCTACTATTCCCCTGCCCAATTTATTCGTCCAAAGGAATCCAGAAGCAGCCTCCCAATAGACCCTATCATCTCCCTGTATTGAGGGAACAAAAAAAAAAGAACAAAACCTTCTCCCTTTTTTTTTTCTCACCGCGAGCACAAAGCTATGCCCTTAAGCAGATGAGACTACGAAAACGAGCAGTTAATTGTAAAGCAACAATTAAATGGACAATAGCAACTAATTGGACAAAAGAAGGAATTGAGTGTGGAATGAAATAATATTTGGGAAAGATTTTCTGTACTTGTATTGATATCAATCCAAAACAATATATACAGTACAACAGAGAGATCGTGAGAAGTGGAGAGCTAAAGAGATGGAGAGTTTGTAGCTAACAGAAGAGGTGCAACTAACAGAAACTATATACACGGAACTAACAAATAAAGAATTAAAAGGAGAAATTATTTTATTTCTCTAATACGCCCCCGCAAGACGGACGACGTGTCAACGACGCCGAGCTTGGACCGAAGAAGCTGGAAGCGCGCAGCAGGGAGTGGTTTGGTAAGAACATCGGCCAACTGATGTGACGTGGGTACATAAGAGACGCGAAGCCGATGAGCTTGAACCAGTTGACGAACAAAATGGTAGTCCAAGGCGAGATGTTTCATGCGGGAGTGAAACACTGGATTAGAACTGAAGTAGGTGGCACCCAAATTATCCGAGTAGATCATAGGAGAAGCTGAAAGAGGATGATGTAACTCAAGCATAAGATTGCGAATCCACTCGAGTTCAGCAGTAGCATGGGCAATAGCACGATATTCAGCCTCGGTGCTTGATCGAGCAACCGTTCGCTGTTTCTGAGACCGCCAGGAAATAAGAGTATTGCCGAGATAGACCAAATAAGCTGACGTGGAGGAGCGATCATCTAAATCACCAGCCCAATCCGAGTCGGCAAAAGCGGACAAGGAAAGGGGACCAGCAGGCCGACGAATAGTCAAACCATAGGAGAGAGTGCCGGAGATATAGCGAAGCAAGCGTTTAACACTCTGCCAATGAGCAGAAGTAGGAGCGTGCATAAACTGAGAAAGCTTGTTGACAGCGAAAGCAATATCCGGACGTGTATACGTCAAATACTGAAGGGCACCAAGCACTTGCCGATAGCGAGTAGCATCATTCGGAGAGCTCCCGTCATGAAGCGATAAGGAAACAGAGGAGGCGAGAGGCGTAGGAGCTGCCTTGGCATCCATCATGTGAAAACGATGAAGAATATCTTCCATGTACTTCTGCTGAGACAATAGATAACCAGTAGCAGTAGGAATAACCTCGATGCCCAGAAAATAATTCACCGAACCAAGTGACTTGAGAGAAAACCTGCGAGAAAGAGCCTCTTGAAACAAAGTCAAAGCCGAAGAATCATTGCCCGTGAGTAAGAGATCATCAACGTAGACCATAAAATACAGAAGAACAGACTTCTGAGAGTATACGAACAAGGAGGCATCAGAATGAGTTTTACGGAACCCATAATCTTCGAGGAAGGTACTGAGAGCAGTATACCAAGCACGGTGAGCTTGGCGAAGACCATAGATGGCACGACGGAGACGACAGACATGATCCGGTTTAGAGGGATCAACAAACCCCGGTGGCTGAGTCATATATACTTCCTCTTCTAAAGGGCCTTGAAGAAAGGCATTGTTCACGTCATACTGCTGAATGGGCCAGTTATGAGATAGAGCCAAAGTGAACACTGTCCGCACAGTCACGGGTTTGACAACCGGGCTAAATGTATCAGTGTAATCAATACCCGGACGCTGGCGGAACCCCTTGGCAACAAGACGAGCTTTGAACTTGTCGAGAAGGCCGGAGGAAAGAAACTTAACACGGAACACCCAACGGCAGTCAATAATGTTGTAATGGGGCAGCCGAGGAACAAGGTCCCAGGTATAATTCCGAAGAAGAGCCCGATGTTCATCAGAGAGGGCAGCAGCCCATTCATCATACTGGAGAGCCTCCTTGACGGACCGAGGCTGCAAAGGAGGAGAACCAGCAGTAGTAACATTAATAAAAAGCTTCTTGGGACGGAAAATACCGTGTTGGGCCCTGGTAGTCATGGAATGGGTACGGTGGACTGGTGGCGGCTCAGCAAGAGAGGAAGCAGGCTGATGGGCCGGAGTGAGCAGCCCAGGAGAGGGCGATGCGGTGGTGTGGGCCGAAGAGGTTGCTGATGAAGAATCTTCACTTGGGGAAGCAGACGCCAAAGGGGGGGGGGAGCCAAGGAAGGCCCAGGTGAAGGCCCAGGGGAGACGGTCGCAGACAGTGGCCCTGGAAGATGAATGGGTAAATGGAAAATGGTAGAAGAATTATCAAGGAGCCATGAGTCAATTGTGGCAGGAGGAGTGGGCGAAGAGGAGGGGAATCCTGGAAATTGTGTCTCAACGAAGACTACATGGCGAGAAAGAAAAACACGGTGTGTGTGAGTATCATAACAGCGATAAGCACTACGTTGAGGACAATAACCAAGAAAAATACAAGGCTTAGAACGAGGGGCCAGTTTAGAGGGAGAGTAGGGACGTAACCAAGGATAACAAAGACAGCCAAACACACGAAGTTTGTGGTAATTGGGGGATAAATTAAAAAGAAGAGTATAGGGAATTTTACCACGGAGCACAGAGGAAGGAAGACGGTTGATGAGATAGATAGCCGTGGAGAAGGCATACGACCAAAAAGTCAAAGGGAGACGGGCATGATGAAGAAGGGTAATTCCAGTTTCAACAAGGTGGCGGTGTTTTCGTTCAGCAAGACCATTATGTTCGGGTGTATGTGGTGGTGTAAGAAGATGGGTGATGCCATGATTAGCAAGAGTAGCATACAACTTTTGAAATTCTCCACCACCATCAGTATATAAACGACGAATGGTGGTAGCAAAATAGTTCTGAACCATCTTTTGAAAAGCAAGAAAGACATCAAGCACATCAGATTTTTTACGCAAGGGATAATACCACGTGTATCGAGTGAAATGGTCAACAATAATCAAGTAATAACGAAAACCATCAATCGAAGAAACCGGAGCAGGGCCCCAAACATCAGTATACAAAAGATCAAAAGGACGATCACTTGTCAAGGAAGAAACCGAAAACGGAAGTTTATGACTCTTATTGGAAAGACAAGCATCACAAGAATGACTAGTGACAGACGAGGTAACTGGAAGAGAAAAAGACCGAATAATATTGGTAAGGGAAGAATGTGAAGGATGGCCAAGGCGAGAGTGCCAGGAAGCAGCTGTCGTGCGTGTGGAAATGAGAGCCATACGAACCGTCCCCACCTCACGAGGTAACTCGTAAACATCACCGTTGTTTTCCCCCTTCAGCAGATGCGCCCCCGTGCGAAGATCCTTCACAACAAAATGAGTGGCAAAAAATTCCACCGACACCGGGTTAGATTGACATAATTTGGCCACCGAAATAAGACGTTTCTTAATAGCAGGAACACAGAGAACATCTTTCAAATGAAATAAATGAGAACCAGCGGATAGAGAGGATGAACCAATATGAGAGATGGTCAAACCTGTACCATCACCAACATGAATTTCGTCGGGGCCGAGATAGTCAGAGTAAAGTGACAAATTTCCAAGGTCCGGAGTAGTGAGAAATTTTACAATGCTATATAGTATTGGTACTATAGGGTTTTGCCTTTATGGTACAACTTAAAATTGTACATTTACATTATGGTACAACTTCAGATTGTACCTATACTTTTTGTACACATTCTTTTATGGTACAACTTGAACTTGTACCTTTATGTGATGGTACAACATCAAGTTGTAAAGTTGTACCATAACATAATGGTACAAATTGCTTTATGGTACAACCTAAACTTATACATTTAATGTTATGGTACAACTTTAAGTTGTACATTAAAGCACCAATACTATATAGCATAGTAGAAGTGCTCAATGTTCTTACCAAACCACTCCCTGCTGCGCGCTTCCAGCTTCTTCGGTCCAAGCTCGGCGTCGTTGACACGTCGTCCGTCTTGCGGGGGCGTATTAGAGAAATAAAATAATTTCTCCTTTTAATTCTTTATTTGTTAGTTCCGTGTATATAGTTTCTGTTAGCTGCACCTCTTCTGTTAGCTACAAACTCTCCATCTCTTTAGCTCTCCACTTCTCACGATCTCTCTGTTGTACTGTATATATTGTTTTGGATTGATATCAATACAAGTACAGAAAATCTTTCCCAAATATTATTTCATTCCACATGGTATCAGAGCCTTCTGTGACCGAAAGGTCTTGTGTTCGATTCTCGGTGCCCCATTTGTTAAGCACATGGTATTCTTGTCTTCAGACCTGTGCAAACTTCAAGCCCTTGTGGGTGGCTTTCGTTTGAGGGGACGTGTTAGTATTGTGGTATATGATTCACGATTGAACCTCTCCCAACAACTCGAGTTATTGGGATCAACTGGTTCTTGACATTGAGGGCACCAAATTTCCTTTCAATCTCGTTGCACCAGTGGATGTAATTGTTGTGGGTGGGCGGACATTATTGGATGGAACCAGAATCTTTTTCCAATGTAAAGACAATTCAGAAGCCAACCCTAATCATGCGAGCTCTCCTTCCCACCCATGTCCAATTTCCGAGCCATACGACTCGAGCATTATTACAATATGGAACGGAATGGAATCCGTTGTCCATGGCAACGATCAAAGCAAAACCGGCGGCGTTAGATCCAAGGATAGCAATTGTTCCAGCCAGAATCAGCAACCTGTTCGGTACATAAGACAGCAACCAAACGTCTTAAAATTGTTAGAAACCGAACAGAAAAATAGGGTTACCGATCTGGCTAAGTCGCGGACTAGGTCGCTCTCTTTAAGACGTTCGCGGCACTGCCTTCGTTGCGCACGGCAGACTATCAGCCGGTCGTCTCCAGGATAAAACAGCCACTCATTAAATTTACTCGGCGGTTTTGTGCGGAAACTGGAGCTCTCTGAATCTCACTCTCTCTCGTGTTTCTGCTCTTCTGAGGTGTGTTTAGAGGGTCTGGGGCGTCTTCTATTTATAGGAGCAGAAAACCCAGAATATTCCCTCTTTCTTTGAGAATAAGTCATATTTTAATTAGGGAGATAATTACTCCCATAATTAAAATGTAATCTATTAAGATAATTATTCCTAATTATCTCCATAATATTCCTTTTATTAATTATCCATCTTAATTTCGTATATAGAAAAATACTGGATAATTAATTCAATATAGCTTTCAAAGCTATTCATTCCCAACAGAAGTAGAAAGATAATTTTATTTATGACATGCGTCATTTTTTTAATTGTGAACCGGAGAAAAAGAATAAGGCCATAAGAGGCAATCAGGTGGCATTCTTTTCATTCCAGATGCATATATGTGTCAAGCATGCAAATATGAAAAAATGGAAAAGAACAGTTATATGCATATGAATAAATATGAATCAACTCATCCATGGTTCTAATCATGATAACCCTCCAGGCCTCCGCCAAAACTTTCTTTCGCCATCTCCTCCTATGTTTCAATGATTATTCAATCTCTACCGCTATGCGCCGTAGTTGATCAAATTATTAAATGGGGGCGAAAGTTGCTCAAGGTGGAGGGCAATGGACTATTGTGAGCAGTTGAACTGATGGTTTGCGCATCGACTGCATTTAGCTGGAAACGGCGACCGCACTTGTAGAAAGAAAACTGTAGATCATTGGAGGAGAAAAAATATTGGCCTAAACGATGAACCCCTGGTGGATAATGGTGGAAAGTTTGCATAGGAATTAACAGAAAGAGGAAAACAGGGGAAGGATGAGGGTGCACAGAACCTTGCGTGGACTTGCCCCTATCTTACTGGACCCCTTAAGCTATTAGGCGCTATTTATATAATAATTATTTATTGTTAGTACATGTTGATAGGAGTTGGGATTATTTGTACGCAAACATTATTTATATGCTCGTGTGGAATAGAGAAGGTATCAATTTTTACCCCAAACAAACCCTAAAGGCTTCTTTCTGCGCCTAGCAGGAAAACAACCCTAGGAACGTGGTTTACGTTCCCATCAATTGGTATCAGAGCCATGACCGTGGACGTGGGAGCTTGCGCCAAGGCTTATACAGCGGCGGTGCGTACACAGGCGGCATGTCTCGACATGTCCATGGAACTCCGGGCCTTCAAACGACAGTTGGCCGGCTGGCTGAACGAGCCGGAATGCGAGACCACCGATGGCGGCTCGCGGAGCGACGACAACGTGGCCGACGTTGCCGCCAACGACGATGTTTCGGCCGGTGAGCAGGTGGAGCTTTCCCTCAATGCGGCGGCGGGAATCGATGGCCCCCGGACCCTCCGATTTCGCACGCAGGTAGCAGATGTGCAGGCAATTCTTTTGGTTGATAGCGGCTCGACTCATAATTTTATCTCGGAGCACAAGGCTAAGGAGATGAAGTTGGGCATCGCACCTATAGCACCCTTCTCGGTGCTGATAGCAAACGGTGAGCCGATGCGCTGTCGGGGCAGGTGTGATGATGTGAAGGTCACAATTCAAGGCGAGGAGTTCGTCGTCTCCTTGTATATTCTGCCGATCCGCGGAATGGACATGGTATTCGGCGTCCAATGGCTGGCCGACCTCGGGCCGGTGACGTGCGATTGGCGAGCTCTAACTCTGAAGTTTAAGTGGCGCGACAAGGAGTTGGCACTCCAAGGCATCCAACCACGCCGCACAGCGGCCTCGGCAGCCGAGATTGTCCACGAGGACGGGGTGGTGTGGGCACTTTGCTGGCCACTTCAGACCGCGGAGATCGACCCCCTCCCACCTGAGCTGCGCGAGCTGGTGCGCGAGTTTGAGGCGGTGTTCGAAACACCCTCCGCGTTGCCGCCTTGCCGGGATGTCGATCATCGCATCAAATTGAGAGATGGGGCGGATGCGGTAAATGTCAGGCCGTATCGTTACGCATATCATCAGAAGGCTGAGATCGAGAAGCAGGTTGAGGAAATGTTGGCAGCAGGGCTAATCCGCCCAAGCCTCAGCCCGTTCTCATCCCCAGTGCTTTTGGTAAAGAAAAAGGATGAGACGTGCCGTTTTTGCACCGATTACAGGGCTCTCAACGAAGTGACTATCAAGGATCGCTACCCCATCCCCACGGTGGAGGACATGCTGGATGAGATCCACGGCGCGAAATTTTTTACACGGCTCGACCTGCGAGCAGGCTACCACCAGATCCGTATGCACGAGGAAGATGCTCATAAGACGGCATTTCGAACACATAACAGACATTATGAATATCTTGTTATGCCATTCGGCCTATGCAACGCCCCTTCCACTTTTCAAGCGGCCATGAACGATCTATTTCGCAGTGTCTTGCGCCGGTACGTGCTAGTTTTTTTTTATGATATTCTAATTTATAGTGAGAACCGGCAGGATCACTTGCAGCACGTGCGCGAGACCCTAACTATCCTAGCCCGTAACCAGTATTATGTGAAGTTCTCGAAATGTGCATTTGGTCTCTGCGAGCTTGAGTATTTGGGTCATTTCATATCGGATCGTGGTGTCCGCGTCGACCCCGGCAAAATTGAAGCCATGGTCGCTTGGCCGCAGCCGAAGAATGTCACTGAGCTACGGGGTTTCCTCGGCTTAACCGGGTACTATCGGAAATTTGTCCGAAATTATGGCCGCATCGCGAAGCAATTGACTGAGTTATTGAAGAAGGGAGGATTTCAGTGGAATGCGGCAGCCAGTCAGGCCTTCTCCGATATGAAGCAGGCAATGGTGTCAACCCCGGTACTTGCAATGCCTAATTTTGCCATTCCATTTGTGATAGAAGCTGATGCTTCGGGCAAGGGGATTGGGGCCGTGTTGTCACAGGAAGGAAAGCCAATTGCCTTCATGAGTAAGACTTTGGGGCCGGCAAAGGAAGCATGGTCCACATATCAAAAAGAAATGCACGCCATTATCACTGCTGTTCAAACCTGGCGTCCGTACCTGTTGGGTCAGAAATTTCATATATATACTGATCAGAAGAGCTTGAAGTATCTCTTGGAACAGCGGATAGCGACCCCAGATCAGCATAAGTGGGTGAGTAAGTTGCTGGGATTTGACTACGAAATCCATTACAGGCCGGGCACCAGTAATTGAGCAGCCGATGCCCTGTCTCGCGTACCCTCAGGCGCGCAGCTAGGCGCCATTACTCGGCCAGTGTCGTCGTTGTGGGAGGAGCTTAGGGCAGCGGTGCTGGTGAATCCATACATGCAGGCGATGAAGGAAAAGGCTCTCTCTCCTGATCCAGGTCACTTTACTTTTCGTGCCGGGCTGATTTTCTACCGCGGCCGAGTGGTTCTTCCCCCGCTATCCAGTCTCGTGACTACTGTACTCCAGGAGTTTCATGATGGTCCAATGGGTGGCCACTTTGGCGTCCGTCGCACCATGGCTCGACTTTCTGGCCATTTCTATTGGCCGCAGATGAGACAGGCGGTTCAGGATTACATCGCCAGCTGTGATACATGCCAACGTGTGAAGACGGATTCGTTATCGCCAGCGGGACTGTTACAGCCGTTGCCCATTCCATGTCAAGTTTGGGAAGATATTTCCATGGATTTTGTTGAGGGCTTGCCAGTTTCAGGGGGTCACTCCGTCTTGTTCGTTGTTGTGGACCGGTTGACCAAGTACGGTCATTTTATGTCCCTTAGTCACCCATTTTCGGCCCGACGAGTGGTGGAGGAGTTCATTAACGGCGTGGTTCGTCATCATGGCATGCCTTCCTCGATTGTCTCTGATCGTGATGCCATATTCCTTAGTACATTCTGGAAGGAATTTTTTGCTCGAACTGGTACTCGCATTAATATGAGCACGGCCTATCATCCCCAGTCAGATGGCCAAACTGAGGTGGTAAATCGGTGCCTGGAACAGTATTTACGTTGTTTTGCTCATTCGCAGCCTCGACGCTAGCACATGTTCTTGCCGTGGGCCGAGCTTTGGTATAATACATCATTCCATCGATCGATCGGCATGTCCCCATTCAAGGCCCTGTATGGCCGTGAACCCCCTAGCATTATTCCTTATGAAGCGGGCGGCAGTGGAGTGGGGGCGGTCGATCAACTCTTGTGCACGAGGGATGAGATTCTCCAGCAGCTTAAGACGACGTTAGAGGCGGCTAATGCCCATAATAAACAGTTGGCGGACTTGAAAAGGCGGGATCTTCAGTTTGAGGTGGGCGATCTCGTTCTTCTGCGTTTGCAGCCGTACCGCCAGCACTCCGTGTTTCGTCGTGCTTCTCAGAAGTTGGCGGCTAGTTATTTTGGCCCGTATCCCGTGGAAGCACGCGTGGGGGCAGTGGCCTACCGATTAACTCTACCGGATGGGGTACGTATTCACCTAGTCTTTCATGTTTCACTTCTTAAACCATACAAAGGATCTCCCCCTATGGCCGAGCCCACGCCGTTGCCGATTAATGATGATGGGGAGTTGCAAGTACGACCGGCGGAGATACTTGATCATCGCTGGGTGCGGCAAGGTGGCACATTTGTCGAAGAATGTTTGGTACGCTGGGACGCACTGCCGCGGGATGATGCCACCTGGGAAAGTCGGACGAGGTTTGAGGAGCGCTTCCCCAGTTTCGACCTTGAGGGCAAGGTCGCCCTTCCGGAGGGGAGCAATGATGGAGCCACGTCCATCTCCAAACCCCAGCCCATGCAGAGGAGGACGTCCGCGCGACAACCCAAGCCCAGCAGTCGTTATGACGATTATTATTAATTATTTATTGTTAGTACATGCTGATAGGAGTTGGGATTATTTGTACGCAAACATTATTTATATGCTCGTGTGGAATAGAGAAGGTATCAATTTTTACCCCAAACAAACCCTAAAGGCTTCTTTCTGCGCCTACCAGGAAAACAACCCTAGGAACGTGGTTTACGTTCCCATCAACAACAACAACGATTAACTTAATTCATAGTCTAAAACACAGGCACGATGAAGGTGACCAGCCAAACCTCTTCTTCCATCCTCCTCTTCATCGCCACTCTAGTTCTCGCTGCGGCCTACGTGTAAGGCCAGAGCTGCAGGCCAAGTTTTGGCACATTACAGGGCTAACTCCACCACCGGGGCAATGCAACCAAGGAGAGGAATCCGACTGCTGCAAGACCGGCAAGCACTACACCAAGTACAAATGCTCCCCTCCGGTCTCAGTTAGCACAAAGGCGACTCTAACTTGGAACAGCTTCGAGGCAGGAGGCAGCGACGAAGGCCGATCCAAGTGTGACAACCAGTACCATTCTGACGACAAGCCTATAGTTGCATTCGATCTCCACGGGATGGTTCTAACAAGAAAAGCAGGTGTCTCAACTTCATCAACATTCATGGGAATGGCAACACTCTCAGGGCCATGGTAGTTGATGAATGCGACTCCACAATGGGGTGTGATTCCGATCATGATTACCAGCCTCCTTGTCCTAACAAGATCGTCGACGCGTCCAAAGCAGTTTGGAAGGCATTAGGTGTGGGGTCTGGATCCTGTGACACTACAAAAAAGAAGAGGTTTGGGGACGACAAGAATTGTCCCCGGAAATAGGTTCCCTATACTCTTGTCCTCTATTTTTTTGGGGACGATAAAAATTAGGTCGTCCCCATTACTAGGGATGACAGTCGTCCCCGATACATACGAGTTGTCGTCATGTTTCCTTCCCATAAAAGACAACATGTCGTCCTTATAGGTTTGACTTCGGCGACAATAAGTTGTCTCCTAAACATTATTTCTAGAGACCAAATTTTGTCCCTTTTAATCCATTTCTTGATCCGTTGCGGCTATCTGGGGATAATTTGATGTCTCGTTTTTTCTGTATAGGGTGAACATGTAATTGCTATAGTTGTTTAATTGAAGTCAATATATCTTTAGAGACAAACAATTGTCCTTAACTTTTGTCTTGGGAGACAACGAGTGGTCATCTAACAAGTTTTTTTATTATATTATTTCGTTTTATCACAAATAGCATTACTTTTGGAGAAAAGAACTTAATAGTTAATATCTATATCGAGAATTGGAAATAAAGTACATCAACAATTAGCCAACATTCATTGGAAGATAAAACTAAGAATATGAATGATGAAAGTACTATCAAATACAGAAAATTACTTCGCGACCATGAAATAAGATAATAATTCCATCAATCCGAAAATGCCTTCAAGGATTCTTCATTTGGACTTGATTGCATCTGTAATGGCAGCAACACAAAGAAAATCATTCATCTTATTCAGCAAATAATTAGTTCATAAAACACAACCAAAAGAAAAGGAACACTCTCCTACGTCTCACCCTCTTGAGTGCATTCCACATGGATTCTATCAATGCAAAAGGAGCATATTCATCAGTAACCTCGAGTTACAGAGCCAGAGATACCAGCTGTTGTCTCCCTTGAATGCCACGACTTTGTACAATCGCTCAACCACTTCCTTTTCGTCGGAAGCTGGTTGTACCCCACAAAGCAATCGGCCAAAAGCAGAGCTCGTAGAATGAATAGGTATGCAGCGGCGGCAAAAAACCCCTAAGGGGATGAGAAGAATGAAATAGGAGTCCGGATTGAAGATGATAATTAAGAGATATAAATATATATACCGTAATAATATATATGTGTGTAACTTAAGATGTATAGCGATTGGCGGATGTAAAACTTATTTCTTTTTTGAAATTTTTAACTTTTTGAGCAGGATAGAGAAAGTTTTGAGAAACAAAAAGCCAAGTAAAAATCTTTAAGGTGAACACGGAAAAACAAAGTTTTGAGAAAAAAATGGAGAAAGTTTAGCTAACAAAAAGATAAACTATCGAAACTTGATTTGGGGACAGATGAATCCGCCAAAAAAAATATTTCCTCTCAATTTCATCCAAGTTTGATATATTTTCCCGAACTTTTATTTTTGGGACAACTTGCCAAAATCGAAAATTAATGAATTTTCAATCCTTATTTTAAGGGGACAGTTTATACGCTTGGTCCCTAATAGTACTTAAGATTTTATTTCCAAAGACAACATATAGCAGTTGTCCCCAACAATAGTTCCCATACCTCTAATTTTTTGTAGTGTGACTAAGGGGGTGCTTAGTCACTTGACTAAGCCACTCCCAGCACTTAGATCTGGACACACCAATCTGACGGTTAAAAAGTGGGAAGGGCTATTTAATTAATGACAGGGGTATTTTGGGTATTATGGAAAATTACGAAGTATACAAACCGGACTTACAATCAGTACAAACCATACAAAAATACGAACAATACAAACTAGGATGATAAAACATACAAACAGATTTACAAACAGTACGAAACATATGAACTATACAAACCATACAAACTAGACCGACAAATATTACAAAACATACTAACAGTACAAAATGCCACTACTTACAATACAAAACAGTAAACTTGTATTACAAATCAATGAATACAAAGTATACAAAAAGAACAACAAAAAGTATACAAACTAGACAAACAAACATTACAAATTAAAATCTATACAAATCACTCATATAAACATTACAAACATAATAGATAAAAAATGACGAACTAAAATTATAAACGATACAAAACGAATTGATACAAAATTACAAAACATACTAACAAACATTACAAAATCGTCCGACAAACATAACAAAACAGACGTTGTCGGCGGAAAATCTCTCATCGCCGGGAAATCCTCGTCGTCCCCAAAAAATTCATCGATTACGAAAAGCTCTCTCTCACCAAAATCCCCATTGCCGCCACTAATTAGTAATTTCCATGGAGGGTGAAAATCCCCGCTGCAAATTGTCTTGACGCCGCCACGAACAAGGGATTGGTCTAGTGGTAATACTACTCGCCTTGAACCTGGAGGTCCCAGATTCGAATTCCTTCAGTAGTACCTAATTACAAAAAATAACCTATATCACCCTTATCTATAAAAAAAATTGCCTTGACGCCGCCAGGAAAAATTCCCAAAAGCTGACCGATCGGAAGAGCAAGGGTGGGAGAGACATTTCAGCCCACTTTTTTTATTTTATTTATTAAATAACTACATTGTCCTTCATTTATTTGAATTAATCTAAACCATTGAATTTTAATGACGTGAAAGGGCTGAGATTCACTTAGTCATGTGAACCTCTCCTTAGTCACATAATCTTATCTCGTGAGTGTGCCTGGGAGTGATAAGGGTAATCTGGATATCTCCTAGTCTGATGATAATTGATGATTCACATTTGGTTGTTTCTATGTTTGTTCATCAGTGTTTCTCATTTTGTACATATATGCATTGTTCATGTCGGGAGCAGATCATGTGCATCTCTATGGTCAATAATCATGCATAATCTAATATCAATTCGCAACATTAGCGCACCTTCTATCTCATGGAAAGCCTTTAATTTTTCCCCCTTAATCTTTAAGGACGATTTCTCACTCGTTTTAAATCGGATTTAATTTTTTTGCACAGTTAGAGTGAACGAGGAAACTTACCATTCCGCCGTCGGTCAGTTATTCAGCTCGGCTGATTAATTGTGCTCTTCAAAATGATATTCACTTTGATATATTTTTGAACCAAAAAAATGGGTAAATGCCACATTTGGTTACTGAGATTACTAAATCATGTCATGTTTAGTCACTAGAAAAAATTAATATAATTTTTGGGTCACTCGAATTTCTGAAACATGTCACATTTAGTCACTCTCCCATTAGTTTCCATCCTACTCCATTAACGGAGTTGGACAGAGGCTAACAGAGAGTGACTAAATGTGACATGTTTCAGTAATTCGAGTGACATTCATAAAATAAAATAAAAAGTAATTATAGTGACTGGAGTTCGACGGAGGCTAACAGGAGAGTTACTAAATGTGACCCGTTTAGTAATTCGAGTGACCAAAATTGATATTAATTTTTCTAGTGACTAAACATAAGACGATATAGTAATCTCAGTGACCAAATGTGGCATTTAACCACAAAAAAATGAGTCGTTTTTTTCAGTATATATCATATGGTATTGATTGGTATTGAAATAAGAGCATACCATAAAGTTATTAAAAGTGTACCATGGTGGTATGAATATACCAAGAATGTAGGATGATTGAATGTATGATAGTAGGAGTATACTAACTGTCATTTACAATGTTCAACATTGTGTACCACAAGATACCACCACGTACCATGGTGGTATTGTGTGGTATTTTTTGGTCCTGTATTTTGTTCACTCAGAATTTTATAGATCTAATATATCATGATGAACTCGTTGATTCTATGCAAAAAATTTCAAAAACGACTTTAAAACGAAGGAGATACCATATGGTATGTGATTGGTAATGAGACATGAATTTTTTTCCCAAAAAAATAGTGAAAATGGATCTCATTTTGTAGAGCACGACGAACTCGTTCATCTGTGAAAAAAAAAATTGAAACCAAGTTAAAACTAAGAGGATAAGAGTCGATTAAGAAAACTAGAAAAAAATAAAATACTTTTAATTCTTTACTCTTAAATCAGCCCACTTAAAAAGAAGGGTCATAATTTGATTACTCATGTTAAGCACTCTAATACTATACGCGCCTATGTTTTTGTGAGTATATGTATGGATGGGATGGGATAGGATGACAACCCCCATAGGGGTTGTGAGTTTGACAACCCATCTCCTCACTATTGGATACGCCCTTTTTCCTGTCTCTTTCTTCTCTTTTTCAAATTGATGGTTAATATTAAACGAATGATATTTTTAGAATAGAAAAAATTTACCACACACAATCATTTACCCTCCCATATAAATTAAAAACAAAACTCTAACTCCTCCCTCTCCCTCTCCACCTCCTCCCTCTCTCACGCAGCCATCCACCATCGCAGCAGTCCTCCACCGCTGTCGCGGCCTCCATCGCCGGCGCCGCTGCCCCTGTCTCCCGCAGCAGCCCTCCACTGTCGCCATCTCTGCAATCCTCAGCCTCCCTCCATCCCCTGCCGTTGCAACTCTCTCTCTCTCTCTCTCGCCGGTCCGTCGCAACGTCCGCCTCCCACCACCGCGGCGCAATCATTCTCTCCCCATCGGAGCCCTCTCGCCGCCCTTCGTCTCTCACCACTGCCGCCATCGGGAGGTCACCCTCTACCCTGGCTCTCTTTACAGTCACCAACTCCCCTTTTCTAGATCTGGTTCTTTTTCTTGTTTCGACTAGTGGTACCATTTTTCTTCTAGTAGCGTACCAGTGATAGTGGAAGCTACCATTAGCGTACTACTACTAGCTACCAGATGGTAGTGGTAGCGTTGTACTGGTACCGTACCACTAGACTAATGGAATGATACACTTTTTAACGCACTGGTACATTTTTGCGGGTTGCTAGAGAGAGTCTGCCGAAGAGATTTCGCCGTCTGCTAGAAGAATTTCACCGGAGAAAAAGTCTGTCGGTCGAAGCGAATTGGTTGCTAGAAAAGGAAGAGAGAGATCTAAATGTATTTTATTGTACGATTTAAATTTTAAAAAATGACTTGTATTTAATGTGGGTTTTTAGTTCCCAATATAATTGATATATTATTTTAATTTTTTGTCATACCCAAAATGTTTTGTTGTCAATCTGACAACCCCAAGGAGATTGACGATATCCGCTCCCTATATGGATTGATATTCTATCATCTCAAACATGAGCCCTTCTAGTGTGCTCTATAGCACCCATGCTATAAAAAACAAAAAAAAAGGTGACCTGCTGAGGAGGTAAACCCACTAAATGACTGGTCCCACATCATTAATGGCAATCTTGTAAATAATGAATCAATGTATTAGTATAGGTACAAGTTTCAGCTGTACCATTAAAGAATTTGTTTCACAAAGTGTAGGTACAACTTAAAGTTGTACCATTAGTATAGGTACAATTTTGAGTTGTACCATGAAGGGATTTATTAGAAAGTGTAGGTACAACTTAAAATTGTACCATGTTATAGGTACAAGTTTGGGTTGTACCATTATAGAATTTTGAGAAAGTGTAGGTACAACTTAAGGTTGTACCATTAGTATAGGTACAATTTTTAGTTGTACCATAAGGGATTTGTTAGAAAGTGTAGGTACAACTTAAATTTGTACCATGGTATAGGTACAATTTTGGGTTGTACCATAGAAGGATTTTTAGAAAGTGTAGGTACAACTTAAAGTTGTACCATGGTATAGGTACAAGTTTGGGTTGTACCATAGAAGGATTTTGAAAAAGTGTAGGTACAACTAAAAGTTGTACCATTAGTATAGGTACAATTTTGAGTTGTACCATAAAGAGATTTATTAGAAAGTGTAGGTACAACTTAAAGTTGTACCATTAGTATAGGTACAATTTTGAGTTGTACAATAAAGGGATTTATTAGAAAGTGTAGGTACAACTTAAAATTGTACCATATTATAGGTACAAGTTTGGGTTGTACCATAGAAGGATTTTGAAAAAGTGTAGGTACAACTTAAGGTTGTACCATTAGTATAGGTACAATTTTTAGTTGTACCATAAAGGGATTTGTTAGAAAGTGTAGGTACAACTTAAGGTTGTACCATTCGTATAGGTACAATTTTTAGTTGTACCTTAAAGGGATTTGTTAGAAAGTGTAGGTACAACATAAAGTTGTACCATACTATAGGTACAAGTTTGGGTTGTACCATAGAAGGATTTTGAAAAAGTGTAGGTACAACTAAAAGTTGTACCATTAGTATAGGTACAATTTTGAGTTGTACCATAAAGAGATTTATTAGAAAGTGTAGGTACAACTTAAAGTTGTACCATTAGTATAGGTACAATTTTGAGTTGTACCATAAAAGAATTTTGAGAAAGTGTAGGTACAACTTAAGGTTGTATCATTAGTATAGGTATAAGTTTGGGTTGTACCATAGAAGGATTTTGAAAAAGTGTAGGTACAACTTAAAGTTGTACCATGGTATAGGTACAAGTTTTGGTTGTACCATAGGACGATTTTTAGAAAGTGTAGGTACAACTTTAAGTTGTACCATGGTATAGGTACAAGTTTGGGTTGTACCATAGAAGGATTTTGAGAAAGTGTAGGTACAACTAAAAGTTGTACCATTAGTATAGGTACAATTTTGAGTTGTACCATAGAGGGATTTGTTAGAAAGTGTAGGTACAACATTAAGTTGTACTATAGTGTATTGGTACAATTTTTAATTGTACCATAGAAGATTTTTAGGAAAGTGTAGGTACAACTTTAAATTTAGTGTAAAGGTACAACTCTAGAAAGTGTAGGTACATCTTAATTCCACGGCTGTTATTTTGACAAAATGAGTTGTGCGAACGTTTGAGTGGCAGCTGTGTGTTTCAATTGAATGTGAGATTTTGACGGGCGTGACAATGTCAAGTAGTAGCCGTGAAATTTCCTGGGATAGTGAGAACTGCTCTTTGCATGTCACGGGACATCTCACGGTCGTTATATTTGCCTGAGGAATGAAACACTGCTTTTTACATCTCACTTGAGTATTTTACGGTCGTGAGATTACCATTATAAGGTGTCAGATTTCCAGTAGGAGACTTTCACCTGTGGAACATCTCACGGCTTATTCTCACGCCCGTGGGAATTAACAGATGAGCCGTGAGAAGTACAGCATTCAAATCCAAAAACACGGCTCATCTCACGCCCGTGACATGACCCGTGACAAGCAAAGAGTAGTTTTCATATCTCCAGACAATCTCCAGACAATCACACGGCTTATTCTCACGACCGTGAGAATTTACAAAGGGGCCGTGAGATGTCCATCATCCATATTCAAAAACACGGCTCATCTCACGGCCGTGATACTGTCGAAGGCAACCCGTGAAAACCTCTGGGAAACTGAGAAGTGCGTTTTTACATCCACGGTCACTCTCACGGCCTATCTCACGGCCGTGATATTTCTAGAATTACAAATCCAAAAACACGCCTTCTTTCACGGCCGTGGGATTTCCAGAATTGGCCGTGAGATTTCCAGAAATAGTCTGCACAGACATTCACCTGTACAACTAACCCTTGTACTTATTATAATGGTGTAAGTAACATAATATACTGTTTGTGAAAACTACAAGCTTATGAAAAGATGAGTCATAATGTTCTTTGAAGCTTGACACGAGCATTTAGCCCACACTGGTGCATCAAATCCTCCAAACTCAGATGAGATACCCTGTTAACAAAAAGTAAAAAACAGTCAAAACATTACATTTGTCTTATAAAACAAGCATCCATAACACGATTAAATTTGTCTAATTAATGCTTAAGTTTAGATGCATGTAGCCCACACTGGTGCATCATAATATTCTAATTGGAAAACATACAAGCACAAAAGCAAACACACATAGCTAAGTACTAAGGACTTTGGTTGGCTCATCTTCACTGCCCATCTTTCTCGTTAGTGTTCTCGTTCTCGTCTTTGTTTTTCTGGATTTGCTCATCTTCATTGTCCTCGCTAGAGTCACTGCCGTCTTCCTCATTGGTCCCTTTGACCTCTTGATTTTTTTCCTTGTTTTGGTCATCGCCATTACCCTCGTCGTCCTCTTCACTGCTGTCTTCCTCATTGGTCCCTTTGACCTCTTGATTTTTTTCCTTGTTTTGGTCATCGCCATTGCCCTCGTCGTCCTCTTCACTGCTGTCTTCCTCATCGGTCCCTTTCTCCTCTTGATTTTTTCCCTTGTTTTGGTCCTCGCCATTGCCCTCGTCGTCCTCTTCACTGCTGTCTTCCTCATCGGTCCCTTTGTCCTCTTCACTGCTTTCCTTGTTTTGTTCCTCTCCTTTCTCCTCTTGATTTTTTTCCTTGTTTTGGTCATCGCCATTGCCCTCGTCGTCCTCTTCACTGCTGTCTTCCTCATCGGTCCCTTTGTCCTCTTCACTGCTTTCCTTGTTTTGTTCCTCTCCTTTCTCCTCTTGATTTTTCCCCTTGTTTTGGTCATCGCCATTGCCCTCGTCGTCCTCTTCACTGCCCTCTTCCTCATTGGTGTCATTGTCCTCTTCACTGCTTTCCTTGTTTTGTTCCTCTCCTTTTTCTTCTTGATTTTTTTCCTTGTTTTGGTCATCGCCATTGCCCTCGTCGTCGTCCTCTTCACTGCTGTCTTCCTCATCGTTCCCTTTGACCTCTTGATTTTTTTCCTTGTTTTGGTCATCGCCATTGCCCTCGTCGTCGTCCTCTTCACTGCTGTCTTCCTCATTGGTGTCATTGTCCTCTTCACTGCTTTCCTTGTTTTGTTCCTCTCCTTTGTCCTCTTGATTTTTTTCCTTGTTTTGCTCATCGTCATTACCCTCGTCATCCTCTTCACTTCCCTCTTCATTGATCTCCTCGGTTGGCCTAGGAGATAGTTCCCAAGGTCTTGAGAATTGTTCGTAGTCAATCCTCAAGGACCTCATGATCTGATGGTTGCATTCGATGATGTAGCGTCGAGCTTCCTTCTCTCGATCGAGGCGGGAGAGAATGAGTGCATTTTGCTCCAGAATTTGGGCATTCTGCCGACCCAATGCCTCAAAATGGGATATGTAGCTGTCGGTGGATGGTCCGGCTTGAGTCGTAGTTTGGTGATGTTGTGCAGGTTGTTCCGGAGTCTCCTCGACCATTTGCTGAACAACATGCTCCGATGCGTTTGCCTCATCTGTTGCAAGAGGTCGAGCAGGATGAGGGAGGCCAACAATGCCTACCACACCATTCTCCTTAACCACCAAACACAGACATGATCAATATCAGAAGCATTAGTTACATTTGCTTAATGTTCAAAAGGAACTAGATTAGTAGGCAATCCAAAACTTGCACAAAATCAATCCTAGATTGTTTGAATCCCGACTAGTTATGTTTTAGCATTCACTGTGAAAAGGAAAGTGTTGGTTGGAACATTTACCTTTGACAACAAATTTAGATCCGCAAGGTTTTTTTGGGAGATTGGTTGAGTGGACTCGGCAATGGTGCAATGAGAACCCATCGGATCAATGCCAAAATGCCGAGCTAGCCTTGTGATGTAGGCACCTCCATGGATGGTCTTGATTTGTTTGTTGGAGGTCATCTTCTGTAGGGTTTTCAATATGACTATACCAAGATGAATTGGGGGATCTTTTACCATAGAGAGGAAAAAGTTCAAATCCCGCTTGGTCACACTCCCCGGGCTCCCCTCCCTAGCTGCCACAGAATGAGCGATAATGTTGTGGATGATACGCCACGGGGGAAGAAGATCATTCCCTTTATAGTGGGCAGGGTCAGACTTGTCCACATGGTTTTGTTTTACCGTTGTCCACATAGCATTGACCGATGGTGCTCTTGAATGATATATGTGCTCTGAAATAAAACCATGTCCATCTGTGGTGAGAAATCCTGGTGGGTATATCTGGAGTGCCTCTGTGAACTCAGTGAGAGAGAGGAAGGTGGAAAGGGGAGATCTATCTTCGTTTACCTTTGTCCTTCTCGCCGAAGTCGGAGAAGAGACCTGGTCCCTTGCTCATGGCGGCCGGCGAAACGGAGTCGGAGCGGGGAGGATTTGGGGGCAAGGGTTTATGAAAAACCCTATAATGCGAGAACTGGGAGAGAGCTTCGCCTGTGGTGGTGGGAGCTTGTTCGAACTGGGAGTAGAGGGTTGGGGGTCGAAGTGCGATGGCGAGGGTTGGGGGTCGAAGTAGAACAGAGGGTTGGGGGTCGGGTTCAAGTAGAAAAGAGGAAGTTTTAAATAGGGTGTTTCCAATTTTAGGGTTAATCTCACGGCTTTTTGTCCCGGGCGGGATATAACCCGTGAAACCCTCTGGAGCTTACAATTTTTTAAAAAAAAATTCTAACGGTACATATCCCGGCCGTGAGGTTTCAGTTATGAGGCGTGTTTTTGGGTTTCATCTGTGATCATCTCACGGTTTCTCTCACGGCCGTGATATTTCCAGAATTTCAAACCCAAAAACACGCATGCTTTCACGGCCGTGAGATTTCCGGAATTGGCCTGCACAGACATTCACATGTAGAACTAACCCCTGTACTTATTATAATGGTGTAAGAAACATAATATACTGTTTTTGAAAACTACAAGCTTATGAAAAGATGAGTCATAATGTTCTTTGAAGCTAGACACAAGCATTACATAGATCCATTCAATGTCACTAGATACTAACTTGCACAAAACAAACATGACAAGATGAAACATAATGTTGTTTGAAGCCGAACACCAGCATTACAGGTTGTGCTTGGATCGTTTGGGAAGTAGAACAGATTCTTGAGTCTCCACATGAAAGCTGCTTTCACCTGCTCCTATGGACTCGAAGTTGTATTCTTGTTGCGTGAAATGACTATCACCTCCACCTGCTTCAGCCATTCTTTTCAGCGGACAATTTCTGATTGTATGTTTAGGACGCCTACAATACTTGCACAACCGTGTTTTCACTTGAGGTTGCTTCACATTCCCTTTACTTCGAACTGGATGGGGGTCCTTAATAAACTGAGAGGAGTTCACTCCAACATCCGTAGTAGCATTATTTGTTTTGTTGGTTGTTTCTTCACTTATTGTCTTCACTCGCAATGTCAAGTCTTCAATCAACCCTTTGGCAGTATGAAATGCTTCATCCGAACTCACAGCATAATGGCACATTCTACTACATTGACCAACCAAGAATCCAAACCTGTCCAAATAAACAAGCACTTTTGTAGTTGGTTCCAAGCACAATAGAAGTAAACAAAGAACTAAATGAACACCTTAAATTTATAATACCTGCTAATATTTTGCTGGGTAGGACAGCTTCCCATACTCGAGGGATCGAACTCTTTTGCATCTTTAGTCCAACGCTTCAAAATGAGTGACTTTGGAATTTGTATTTGATTTTCTGCTTTCAATATACAGAATATATGCCGACATGGAATTCCGCAGAACTCAAAGATGCCACAAGAACAATGCACATCATGTCCACTCGTGTAAAAGACCACGGTGCACTTTCAGTCAGGGTATTTGAATCGTGACAATGTGTAAATTGTTTTATTGGTCAACACACACTTGTCTGTAATATAGTAATGAAATTCTCTCGCTATTTCTGCTCGAACGCTCCTGAACACATTTCTTGTATATACTATAGAGGCATGTCTTTCAATTTCATGTAAATGTGTCATCAAAACAACATCAGTATGTATTGTCTTAAACTGGTCATGTAACTCAGTTTGTCTCCTATACAAAAGTGCCATGTCAAACTGCTTGACAAACTCAAACAACTTCATCTTACTTTGCAAGAATTTGTCTAGATAAGAGTTCATGCTTTCACAACGTTGTGAGGTAGTCATCCCAGCAAAGAAAATACCTTTCAAGTAAGTTGTGGCCCATAGAGCTCGTCGCCTATACATCTTCTTCATCCACGCATTGTGCTCCAGGTCATACTTGGACAAAATTTCCTTCCACGTAGCTTCAAATTGTGGAATAGAACTGCAGTTTAGCATGCATCGTTTGAAATCCTCCCGGAAGCCTTCCGCATGGCCACGCGCTTCTGCGTTATTGCCCAAGTGCCAAGAACATAACCGATGTCGGGATCCAGGGAGAACCGACTTGATAGCTTTCCTCATTGAAGAACAATCGTCTGTTATAACTGCGGTTGGCTTCTTACCACCCATGCAATGTAAAAAAGCATTTAGAATCCATACGTAGTTCTCCGCCGTTTCATCCGCAAGTAAAGCACATGCAAAAACAGTGCTTGCATTGTGATTATTCACACCAATGAATAGAAGAAATGGAAGATTATATGCATTAGTCTTGTACGTCGAGTCAAAAACAAGAACATCTCCAAAGAGACTATAATCCAATTGTGAAGGAGAGTCAGCCCATAACATATTGCCTAGTTCACCACCGTCACTTACTGTATATCTACAATAAAAACGAGGATCGGTAGTTGCCCGTGCTTGTAAGTAGGCAAGTGCAGCTTCACTGTCACTATCCAAGATCTCCGACCTCCGATCCGCACTAACAAAATTGTAGACATCGGTCTTAGTGAAACCCAAGTTCTGAAAGCTTCCTGCACAATTCACTAGAGAATCCATGATTTGATTGGTGCGAATACCAGCAGCCCTAAGTGATCGAATCTGAGCCTTACTTGCGTCATCTACCTTGCGATGAGAACTCAAAAACTGCACTTCATGTGCTCCAGCTAAGGGATGAAAATGTGTTGGTACAAACTGCTTCACCTTGAATCGGTTAGTTGCCTCAACAAAACTGACTTTGAAAGCAGCCGAACAATGGAGCCTTGTTACAGGCCTAGGTTCACGCTTTCTGTTCTCCTTGTCATTGTGGACTGGAAGACGCTCCCCCTCGCGTGAGCAAACCCATCGCTGCATATTTTTAACTCCATATTTTGAATATGTGTGAGTGTTCTTTCGTACGCTGAACCCCATGGCACAACCATAAGTTGAATAGAACTTGCCAGCCTCCACAAGGGTTTCAAACTCATAACCCACAACATCATCCGACTCCCATTTAGAATAAGGCTTACCATTCCCGACTTTATCAAGCAAAGTCCAGTCATACATACTCGAGTACGGTGGAACCATGGCTGGATTTGCAGCATCTTTGATGTTCTCTGAGCTGTGTGGCTGTGTTTCGAAGCTGTGCAAATGCTCATCTGAGATGTTCTCTTTATCATCATCACCAATGTTAGTGTTATTATCATCCTCAGAATCACTATCGCTGGTGTCGACATTGTCCTCCATATCGTCATTATCTCTAACACCACCGGTATCATCTCCATAATTCATTCCCCAATCTAAACCAACATTCAAGTCAATTCCCGTGTCCTTGCCTGTGCTCATATCATCCATCAACCCTTCCATAGTTGATCAACTGAAAACAAGCAACAAAATGAAGTTTAGAGACAATTGAAATCGACATATTCACCACCCACAGCCGACCGAATCAAACACTTCACTAATCAATTAACAAACACGAGGCAAACACGAGACAATTGAAATGAAGGGCTGGCTAGTAACTGTAATCCACATATCAACTCGATAGTTTCCCCTTCACTTCCGCGACAAACGACCAGAAAGAACAAAACTATGAACAGATTCCCTACAGGAAACAGTAGTTTTCTCTCTGAAACCCCCCAATCACCCTCACAAGACACCAATCAAACCACCATGATCGAATAGACAAACACAATATCAAGTCCCCCAAACAGAATGAACGAAATAACCCAGGGGCAATCTCATTTCACCTGGAAATCCAGAATGAACAAGATCGTAGACGGACGGATTACTCGACAGAAATCAAACGAGGAACACAAAACCATAGCTAATTCCCTCAACCGGATGAACGAAAAACTAAATGAGCCGGGAAACCGCTATCCGCAAGTTCGAGAAACGGTGATAAACAAACAGAGGCGCGCCAAGATCCACGGCCTCCAGATCGCCATTGGACAACGACAGCGCCACAATCACAAACGGAGCAGAACCGAAACAGAACAGAAGAATTAATCATCCGAGAAGAAACAAGAGGGAGCCGGCGGGTACCTGAAACAATAAGGCAGGGAGCGGAGTCAGGGAGCTGAACGGAGATGATTGGTGGTGGCGGTGGAAGGTTAGCAACAAACGACGAAGGAAGATTGCTAGATTAAGCCTCTTTCGTCCCGAAGGATGGGTGGCGAAAGATGGGTGAATAAGCCGACAGGGAGGAACCGACGAAGGAAGAATCTGGTTTCATCGCGAAGGATGGGTAGAGAAGGGAAGACGAAGGAAGAACTGAGGCTGGGAGAGAGGGAAGCTGGAAGGAAGAAGCCGACAGGGAGGAACCGAGGATCAGTCCTCTGGCGCCGACGGAGGACGAGAAGGAAGAAACGGCATCACTGTTACGACTTACGACGGTGAGGGTTTAGGATCTAGGAATTTCTTCATTATGACCAACCCAAAAAAATCATCGGTTATAATTAGATGGGTTAACCCAAAACCATAATCAAACGAAAATCAACCCATATATCAATTACCTCAATCTACATCGGTTCACAATTACATGGGGTTCAATCCAAAACCGATAATCAAACGCTCGCTAAACCATATACATCACCTCAATCTCACATCGGTTCACAATTACATGTTCAACCCAAAACCGATAATCACACGCTCATTCAACCATATACATAACCTCAATCTCACATCGGTTCACAATTACACCCAAAACCGATAATCAAACGCTCATTCAACCATATACATAACCTCAACCTCACATCGGTTCACAATTACATGGGGTTCAACCCAAAACCGATAATCAAACGCTCATTCAACCATATACATAACCTCAATCTCACATCGGTTTACAATTACATGGGGTTCAACCCAAAACCGATAATCAAATGCTCGCTAAACCATATACATAACCTCAATCTCACATCGGTTCACAATTAAATGGGGTTCAACCCAAAACCGAAATCAAACGCTCATTCAACCATATACATAACCTCAATCTCACATCGGTTCACAATTACACCCAAAACCGATAATCAAACGCTCACTAAACCATATACATAACCTCAATCTCACATCGGTTCACAATTACATGGGGTTCAACCCAAAACCGATAATCAAACGCTCGCTAAACCATATACATAACCTCAATCTCACATCGGTTCACAATTATATGGGGTTCAACCCAAAACCGATAATCAAACGCTCACTAAACCATATACATAACCTCAATCTCACATCGGTTCACAATTACATGGGGTTCAACCCAAAACCGATAATAAAACGCTCGCTAAACCATATACATAACCTCAATCTCACATCGGTTCACAATTACATGGGGTTCAACCCAAAACCGAAATCAAACGCTCATTCAACCATATACATAACCTCAATCTCACATCGGTTCACAATTACACCCAAAACCGATAATAAAACGCTCACTCAACCATATACTTAACCTCAATCTCACATCGGTTCACAATTACATGGGGTTCAACCCAAAACCGATAATCAAACGCTCACTAAACCATATACATAACCTCAATCTCACATCGGTTCACAATTACATGGGGTTCAACCCAAAACCGATAATCAAACGCTCACTAAACCATATACATAACCTCAATCTCACATCGGTTCACAATTACATGGGGTTCAACCCAAAACCGATAATCAAACGCTCGCTAAACCATATACATAACCTCAATCTCACATCGGTTCACAATTACATGGGGTTCAACCCAAAACCGATAATCAAACGCTCGCTAAACCATATACATAACCTCAATCTCACATCGGTTCACAATTACATGGGGTTCAACCCAAAACCGATAATCAAACGCTCACTAAACCATATACATAACCTCAATCTCACATCGGTTCACAATTACATGGGGTTCAACCCAAAACCGATAATAAAACGCTCACTAAACCATATACATAACCTCAATCTCACATCGGTTCACAATTACATGGGGTTCAACCCAAAACCGATAATCAAACGCTCATTCAACCATATACATAACCTCAATCTCACATCGGTTCACAATTACATGGGGTTCAACCCAAAACCGATAATCAAACGCTCGCTAAACCATATACATAACCTCAATCTCACATCGGTTCACAATTACATGGGGTTCAACCCAAAACCGGTAATCAAACGCTCACTAAACCATATATATAACCTCAATCTCACATCGGTTCACAATTACATGGGGTTCAACCCAAAACCGATAATAAAACGCTCACTAAACCATATACATAACCTCAATCTCACATCGGTTCACAATTACATGGGGTTCAACCCAAAACCGATAATCAAACGCTCATTCAACCATATACATAACCTCAATCTCACATCGGTTCACAATTACATGGGGTTCAACCCAAAACCGTTAATCAAACGCTCGCTAAACCATATACATAACCTCAATCTCACATCGGTTCACAATTACATGTTCAACCCAAAACCGATAATCACACGCTCATTCAACCATACGTAGTAAAAAGCAAACGAACAATGAATTTTAGCAAATATGTTAAGTAGTCTGACTGGTTAATACGCTGAATTATTATGCCAAGTGCTCTGGTTCGAACCTTCTTGATGTCGTTTTTTTTCACTAACAAGCGAGCCCACAATCTCATGGGTGTGAGATGGTCCTTTCAAGACCGTGAGGTTCTCTAAACATAGGGAATGATTTTTTGAATCTCAAGGCCCAGTCTCACGGGCGTAAAATTACCATCATTAAGCCGTTATAAAATCCCATCTCACGGCCAAGTCTCACGCCCATGAGAATTTACAAAGTGGCCGTGAGATGTCCATCATTCATATCCAAAACACGGCTCATCTCACGGCCGTCATACTGTCGAAGGCAACCCGTGAAACTGTCTGGAACTCCACCTTTGTATGGAAAAAATCTCACGGTCTCTCTCACGGCCTATCTCACAGCCGTGATATTTCCAGAATTACAAATCCAAAAACACGCCTGCTTTCAGGTCCATTTTCAACCATTTTTCGGTATATGATCATGCATAATTTTTTCCTTGTCGACACATTAAACATAATATAGAGAAAAAATAACATCACTGAATAATGCTTCATTCATTACTTCATTGTAATTTCAACAGTTTCCTAAACTTCATTCAACATCTACATTCACTAAAATTCATTCAACATCTACATTATCCTAAATGTCAATCAACATCCACATTAACTAAACTCTACATTAACATCACAAGTCTCAATGCTTCTTAGACTTTCTACCCTTTTTCTCCCCATGCGCGTGCAACGGTTTTCTTCCTCGATTGAGTAAGTTTGTCTTGAAATTCACCTTCTCAGTCTCAATTTGTGCAGGTCTTGCATGTCTCTCAAAATATTCATCTGATTGTGTCTTAACTGTAGCTTTCACCTCATTCAGATCCGTAGTGAGCAAGTACATTGTAAGTTGTGCCCGCTCATAGTCACTGTGGAACTGGTCAAGCTTCTTGGAATATCGATCTGGATCCAGCAAGTAATTGATGACAAATAGTCCACAATCAAATCTGTAATATAACAAATAATTACCATGGTCATGATGCGAACAAATAATTATCGAACTTAATTAGAACAGTGCACGATTGAACAACAACAAAGGGTACCCATTTGGTTGGCAAGCAACATCCTGTCGATATCTAACCACGAAGTCCACAAATGAAAACGCCCCACAGATATCATCCTTAAGCAACAAATCTAGACCCAATTTCTGCAAATGAAAACATCCACCTCATCGATATATAACGACAAAGTCGGCAAATGAAAAACAACTAACAACTAAGCAATAAGTAAAGCTTGAAAACTTGAAGAACAAGAAGCAAACCAGTTTCTGCATCCTTGCATCATATTCTTCATTATGAGTTCCTCGTAATGAGTCCCAGATTTCAATTTCTTTGGCTTCCATGTTAAAGACCGCCAGATAGAAGTGCTGGAACGTGAGGTTGAAAATTGGGACATGAATCTGAAATAATGGACAAACAAACAATAATTATCAATTTAACATAGGAGGGTGAAGCCATTTCCTTTTAGAAAACAACATTACAACATACCTTACTGCAGTAAAGTAGCTCACCAATACAGTATCGCTCAACTATCTTATATGAACGCATCTTATCCATAAATTACTCCTCGTTGCAATGACTCGCACGATCCTAGAAAAATAAAACACAGTCACCCACACAAGCTACATGTAACAAAAAATAGATTAATTTCATGACAAGAATAGACAAAGCAGACAACTGTACCGAAACTGAAGGTGGAAAGAACCAAGACAAGCCACCACTGCGACCACAACTTCGTTCTTCTAGTGTCTTGCACAGACACGCCATTTCTATAATCTAATGCATCATCATCACATATACCAAAGTCAGCAATACACGTTCAATCTACTAAATTACACACATAAATGAACTTACCCTTGTTGAAATTTTGGTCCTTGGCAAAAGCTCGACAAAATCTTCACGTAACAAGGAAAGAACCCCGCCACCAACACTAACCAATGTGTCACTGTTATACAATACCAAGTTCAAACAACACAACATTAGAATAAGCAAATACCAAAAACATCCTACAAATATGATCCAATTTTACTTGTAATGATTTCGGGAGGTACCTTTCGGGAAGCTCACTACTAAAAGCAAATTGAAGCATCTTTACTGCCTCCAGAGTCAATGGTGTCTGAACAACAAAGGGAGGAGCACGGTACAAAGGTTGTGCTTTCTTAGCTCTGGGATTTGCCCGTTCGAATGGAGAGACCACATACAAACTAGGCTTCAATTTAGACACACTACGTAGTGCACCTCCCTTTCGCCCCTTTCTTGTTCAAAAACATAAAAACAAAACCAGTTCATTAGTAACCACACCATAAGAACCAATAATTAGAAAAATTAATCAAGTGAAATACCTTCACAGCCTTGGAACAACCATCATTAGCAGCAACACTTTCATCACTCAACAATATGAATTTCTCAACTTGCGACGCTTTAGGCTGCTTGCAATGAGACTTTTTCACAACTTTCACAGAAGGAGATTCAGAACATCTCTCATCTCCAATTTCCCCCTCAGCTTCTCCCGAATTCTCAACTTTGGCAGTCTTGACACATTCCAAGGTAGGAGAAATGGGTTCCCTAGGTTTTTCAACCTCACCCTTCTGATCGTTCTTTTTCAACTCAGCTGTAGGAGAAATGGGTTCCCTAGGCTGCTCCCTTGACAACGGATCACCTACAGTTGCTTTCACTGCCTCTATAAGGGACTCCACTGCAGTACCGATTTCGTCTCTAAAAGCCCGAAATTCGTTCTCCATTTTCACAACCCGGCTCATTAGCTCATTATCTCTAGAAGCAGCATCACCCATTGCCACTTTAAATTCTTGACCAAAGTTGTCAATTCTACCCTCCATGGTACTAAACCGAGCATCAATACGCTCATAGAGAAGCAGCTCATCCCCGTCGGGTTTGTGCCGTTTCCCGTCTCTTTTTCCCCGTTTCCTTGGAGGTGATTTCAAACCGGCATCCTCAGCTGATCTTTTCCCCGAACTGCTGGAAACCTATAAATTAATTAAAAAGGGAACCAAATGTACCATTAGCATGCTCCAACTTGTCAAAAGAATCAAATATACTATCAATCTTACCACTTTTGTTAACAATAACTCCACGTCTCCGCTCTCCCAACTCATCAAATCCAAACTCCTATCAATGGTTTGGAATATACCATTTGCATGCTCCAAGAATATTAACTACAAAAAAAAATACTATAATCAACATGATGATTAATCATTACAAATATGTAGAAAGTCGGGATTAGCAATTATTTACCTCCAAAAACAGCAAGCAACCCGGTATATACTCTCTCCTATAAGCATTATGGTCGCAGATGCATTTGACCAATTCATTGAAGCAAAAGGATGCCCAATTCTTCTTCGGAATGTCTGCAACATCGGTGACAGCGTATACCAAAGACAAGGAAATGTCCTCTCTTCTAGTTGGTACTAATAGCACCCCCATTACGTACAAAATAAACATTTGAAGAAATAGATCATCGCTATCTTTCATCTTCGACAACTCCTTCTGCATTAAGCTTGTGGAAATCGCCTGTCGACCACAATCACGTGTCGAAAACACTCTAAATGGTTCCAGTTCCTCTGATCTTCCCTCCACTTCTTCACCATTCAAGATGATATCAGTACCTCCCTCAGGCACACCCATAATTCGCTCGAAATCTTTGGCCGAAATATGCACTTCCAACCCATACGCCTTAATTGTGCTTTCTTCCAGATTAAAGCTCTTCACAAGTTTCTCCAACAACTCACGTTGTAGCTTTCTTGCTTTGACTTCAAGAATACGACCAAAGTCACATCTCTTAATGGCCTCTGATTGACAAGCCTCTAAATTTGAGACTAGTGAGAATACTTTCCTAGGAGAACATCGCGTGCTGAAAATTTGATGCCTCTTCGTCTTCATTATAGAACAATTTTAGCAAACTGCAAAATTAAAACAACAGAAAAATTATAAGCATGCCTTGAAACACGAATTATAAGCATGCCGAAGAGTACAAACAAAATACGAGTTCTAACTACCAGAAGAACTGAAAACCCCCTACATCAACACCTGAGTACACTAATTAACCATGAAATCCGCCATTGGCATATATAAATTTCACCCAAAACACCCAGCTTCCATTAAATTTCACCCAAAATGCAAATTCTCACGGCCGTGACATGACCCGTGAGAAGCAAAGAGTAGTTTTTATATCCCAGACAATCTCCAGACAATCACACGGCTTATTCTCACGCCCGTGAGAATTTACAAAGGGGCCGTGAGAATTTACAAAGGGGCCCGTGAGAATTTACAAAGGGGCCGTGAGATGCCCATCATCCATATCCAAAAACACGGCTCATCTCACGGCCGTGATACTGTCGAAGGCAACCCGTGAAAACCTCTGGGAAACTGAGAAGTGCGTTTTTACATACACGGTCTCTCTCACGGCCTATCTCACAGCCGTGATATTTCCAGAATTACATCCACGGTCTCTCTCACAGCCGTGATATTTCCAGAAACCACACACAACTTACAACTTTTGAGAGCTAAATAACATGACCACGAGCATAGCCACTAAGCTTTCCATAACCCATGACACCACCATAAACACTCGCTCTATTTCCATCCAAACTGGCTAAAACTGAAGTCACCCTGATTTCATGAAATAGTTCTTGACTAACACACTCAATTGCACCTTTCATGCAGCCAAGCAAGACCCTTCAATTAACAGTCCAAAATGTAATCAACAAGCAACGGTAACGACACTACAATACCAACAAGACCAAATCAACTCTTCCAAAATTTTCTCTGCAGACTCAGTTTGAAGGCACACAACAATCCAACTTGTCTCAAGCCAAACTGAAAAGAATCAAACTTTCAGTATGAACATTCCTATTCGATTTGCCTCCATAAAACACAAATCAAGTCTCTCCAATCAAAAAGTTAAAACTGGCATGCATAAAGGAAGGAACACAATCGCTAGCTAGGTCAGATTTGACACTAAATAAGTCAATATATAGCTAATTATCAAGCTAAACACAAAGAAGATAGTACAAGGACATCAACCTGGTCAAAGGACATGACCAATTAAACTCATAAACCTAAAACGAGCATGGAATTTCAATCCCCCTACCGAAATGTGTAAATCTAGAACATCCCAACAACGAATGCAACAAATTCGGTCGATACAAATGCCCCCTCGAAGAATGAAGAACAACAAACTTCCTCCACCACCATTACCACCAAAGCTTCCCCACAAAAAGGAGAATCATTAACCACAAAAACAATGAATACTGTGAATTCGTCCGATTCGAATCCTCCCACGAAGAAGATGGAAGAACTACAACAACAACAGCCATCCAAAGCTTCCTCACCAAAGGAAGCATCATCAACAACCACAACGCAACCACAACAACAACAACCACAACTGCTGTGAATTCTTCAGACTCGAACTCTCCCCTAACAACAGAAGA
Source organism: Linum tenue (assembly GCA_946122785.1). NCBI lineage: Eukaryota > Viridiplantae > Streptophyta > Magnoliopsida > Malpighiales > Linaceae > Linum > Linum tenue. Next base: position 28,140,630 of record CAMGYJ010000007.1, read on the forward strand.
ACCCAATGCTCCTCCTCAACAGAAGAAGATTGAGGAACAACAACAACAACAACAACAAGAGCCTGCTAAGGATGTTGCTGAAACGGAGACAAATCAAGCACAACCTCAACAGCAAAAACAAGGTGAAGAGAAGGTAAATGCTGCAAATTCTCCTTCAAAACAAAAGAAGGAACAACAGGAACCGCCATTGCAGCTAATTATCAAGCTAAACACAAAGAAGATAGTACTAACCGAAAAATGTTGCGGTGGAGGAGGTAGGTCAGCGGTCTTCGTTTGCTATCGATGGGAAGAGGGGTTTTGTGCAGAGTCTTCGTTAGCTATCGATGGGAAGAGGGTCTTCGTTTGCAATCGACGAAGAGATGCTCGCTCTCGTCGTCCCTTGCTCGCCGCCTTCACTGTCGTCGTCGGAATCCGGAATCCGAATCGCCACCTTCACTGCCGCCTTCTACTCGTCGTCACCCACTGCTCGCCGTCTTCACTCGTCGTCACCCACTGCTCGCCGTCTTCACTGCTCGCTAGCTGCGTGGAGAGGATCGAAGGAAGGAAGGAAGAGGATCGAAGGAAGAGGGGTTTCGGCGGTGAGAAGAAGAGTGTAATTGGTTTCGAAGGAAGAAGAGTGTAATTGGTTTCAGACAACCGGTTGTACCGGTCATCAACACACAAATAAAATAATAAATTAATAATTAAAATGAAATCTAATGGTTGATATAGTTTGGACATGATCTAATGGCTGTAAATGTTTTATAGTACCAATACTATAAAGCACACTAAAATGCCTCCTCAAACATATCTCTAACATATGGAAAGCTTGATCGGAAAATATTGGATGTCTGAATTCTGTTTGTATAATTGTTATTTCTTGGGGATCACGTTTAACCGGGAACCGTCAGCCCGTACAGTCCAGAGACAACGCCGGTGGAGATTACGGTTAACCGGAAACCGTACAGTCCAGAATCAGCTCCGGTCTCGATTAGCGCCGTTCCCCGTCTTCCCAGTCCGGTCTCAAACCGTTTTGCTTTCGAGAACCGTACTAGCAACTTATAAAAGGCTCCAACTTTCTATTTTTTTCATTCCATTCAGCTTCCCCCAACTTAGGGTTCACAGTTCAGTCTAAAAAAAGAGTAGGGTTCACAGTCGCTGCCGCCTGCCAGCCCTCTAGACAGTCGACCCATCTCCGTCCGCTGAGTCCCGTCGCCAGTCTCCGGCCAGAATCAGCTGCCTCTTCTCTCCTCTGTTCGTCTGCATTTCTTTTTTAGGTAAATCCATTCTTCTCAGTTCTCACTGAGAAACTCAACTGACTCATTCAATGCTTTGGACGTTGACAATTTGCATCCTTGTGCAGAGAAGAAGAATGACGAGTGATGAAGATGTTCAACTTCCATTACGTTCCACTAACAAAAGACGGCGTCATCGAATTGGTGGAAATGAGTCTACTGCGGAAAACCCACCACCACCAACAACGGTTGAGGCAACTAAAGGGAAGAGGAGGGTAGCGGAGCCTGCTGCTGCTGCTGCGGATTCAAAGAAGAACGGTACTAAATCTTCCATGAAAAACCAGCGTATGCTCTGTAAGAGAGATACGGGAGGGGAAAATGGTGAAATGATGCAATTAGGAGGAGGACTTGAGCCATGTTCAGATGCTGAAAGGATGAGAATTTTGAGCGATTGGAAGTTCGATCAGACTGAAGCTAGGATTGGTTTAGCAGAAATGATCATTCTAGATTCCTTGCCGTTTAGGTACGTTGAGCGCGAAGGGTTTAGAACGTTTATGGAGCGTGCTTGTCCTATGTTTGAGATTCCTAGCTGGAAGATCGTTAGACAGGACTGTTTTAGGTTGTTCCTCGAGGAGAGGTACAAGTTGAAGGAGTATTTCGCAGATAATGCTTCAGGGAGGGTTTCTATCAGCACTAATCGTTGGACGTGTGCTCAGAACTACAGTTACATGTCTGTAACGGCTCACTTTGTTGGGAAAGACTGGAAGTTGCACAGAAGGGTTATCAGCTTCTTTCGAATTACCAGCCGCAAGGGCTGCGATATCGGAGAGCAAATCGCAAGTTGCCTGGAAGAGTGGGAGTTGAAGAGTGTTTTCTCCATCACTGTTGACAATGCAAATGTGAGGGATGATGCAGTCACCCATTTAAGGGATAAACTTGTCACTTGGGGGAGCAGTATTAGGTATGGCACATATCTTCATACGCGATGTGTTAGTCATATCATCAATTTGATCGTCACTGATGGGTTGGAGGAAATCGGCATATCAGTGAGTCGGGTGAGAGAGGCCGTGAGATGGACACTTGCGTTACCTTCTAGGTATGCTAAGTTTAAGGAATTTGTTGCCTTTCACAACATTGAGACAAAGAGGAAGTTGTGCCTGGATGAGCCTAATAGGTGGGATTCTACTTGCTTCATGTTGCTGGCAGCTGTGATATTTGAGAAGCCATTTGAGTCACTTGAGAGATCAGATCCTAATTTCAGGTCGGATCTTGAGGCCCAAAGGTATAAAGATGAACCAGTGGGTCCTCCAACACCAACTGATTGGAACAATGTAAGGAATTTGTGCAAATACCTTAAACAATTCTATGAGTTCACCTTGCTCGTCTCAGAGGCTTCCTATGTGACTTCCCATCTATTTCTTAGAGAATTTGGAAAGATTTTCCATTACAGCTATACAATGGAATCCAGTGAAGATGGCGAGGTTAGAATCATGGCCTCAAAAATGCATAACAGAGTTGCAAAGTACTGGTCTGAGAAGGATGACTTAAATGCGAGAATGAATAGGTTGTTTTACATAGCCGTGGTGCTTGATCCTAGACACAAAATGGAGTATCCAAAGTATATCTTGAGAAAGCTGTATGGAGAAGCTAGAGGGGACCAATTGGTGGAAGAGCTGAAGGAAGAACTCGTTGAGCTGTTTGAGCATTACCAAAGAATGCTCATGCCTGCCAACCAAAGAACCAAAAGTTATGTTGCGATGGAGATTCCTAAGGTGGATGTGCGCAAACAAACTGGTAGTTTTAATGATAGTTATGATGAGAGCAGGGATGATGTTTATAGAACTGAACTGGAAACATACCTGGCCGAGTTTCGTGAGCCTAATGGGACCCTACCGCAAGAGTTTGATATCCTGAGATGGTGGATGATCTATGCGGTGAGGTATCCTATATTGAGCGAGATGGCGAAAGACATTCTTGCTGTCCCTATATCCACTGCATCATCCTCTAAGAGCCCTTTCGATACGGAGGGCCAAGTGTTGGATTCCTTTAAGAGTTCTTTGACTCCCAAGATTATGGAGGCTCTCATATGTAGTGAAGATTGGTTGAGATCTTCGAATTACTCATCGCCACTTTCCAAGGATGATTATGAGGATCCAGAAGAACTTGAAAATGGTAATAATTTTTTCTCTATCAAGTAGTTTTGATTCGTATCTGTGCTCCATTTGTTGATACTGATTTTCCTATACATTTGACTTAGCGTTCCAATCTATGGTTCGGACCGTGAATGCTTCTATTCTGGGAGAAGAAGATGAAGAAAGTGATTCAGATTCGAGTCAGGAGAATGAAGGCAGTTCATCGGACTGATTCGACTTTGCTTTTGGTAGTACCTGATGTCTTTTCGGTTTATGGTCTATGGATGATATCTATTTTCTTGCTGTGTATGGATTATGTATCTGTGGTCTATTGACGATTATGGGTTGATGAATGGACTGTAGTTTAGATGATCGTTATTGTATCTCTATTATGGATTTATGGTTATATGGATGCTGGTCCATGGAGCTCCTGGAGATTGCAAGTTTGAATTAATGCAAGAAGTTTCTCCCACTAGTCGGTTGTGGATTGAGTTTCTGATTAATAAGTAAGATTGGATCACTAATTGGGTGGATTTCGTTGGTTCGAGTCTTTTAGATGAGTCCCCTTCATCTAGGTAAACTGGCTGGCATGCCTATGTGGGAAAAAGTTGTTTTCTTACACTTGCAGTTAAGCCAACAAACAGGAATTTGAGGCCAATTGTCAAAAATAGACTAAAATGATACTCAATGAACGATAAAAAATATTACTGGTCTACCGCCACTAAAAAAAGAGAGAAGAAAACCATGAAGAAGATGACTCTCCTCATTATCGCCATTATAGTTTTGGTTGTGACCTATGTTGAAGGGCAGAGCTGCAACCAAGTGGGCACATAACGGGCGGAATCCGACTGCTTTAAAACAATGCAAGAGAGGAATCCGACTGCTTTAAAACCGGCAAGCACTGCACCACAAAGGAGACTCTAACATGGAACAGCTTCGAGATTATCAGCCGCCTTGTCCTAACAACATTGTCAACACACAAAAGACAGGGTGGAAGGCATCAGGAGTGTCGGAGAGTGACTGGGGTGATCTGTATATCTCCTGGTCTGATGCTTAAAGCTTGCTTCTTTGTTCATGGTTATGATCAGTTTTCTCATGTTTTAATAGATTTTACTGTCTGTATTGTTTTCCGAAAGGTGCGAGTACTCTATCATCTATATATATTTATGTACCACATTACAATGACTAGAATGTAAAATCTACAGCTTTGTTGGATTGTGTATTGTCTTATGTGCATCTTCATATTGCAAAGTTTCCACTCCTGAAGCAGAATGAGTTTTGTTCTCGTTTCCATTAGAGGTTCTCTGTTTTCACATCTTGAAGCAGAATGGAGAGCTGCAGTTTATGCACATTGGCTCAAGTTCTGGGAAGTTCAAACTTCACCAGAAGGGTTCTTATGCTTGCAAAGTACACACTAATCTGGAACTTCTTCCGTTCAAGACAACTGGAGTTCCTACCATTACAACCTTTAATAATTCGAGCTGACCAAAACTCATTGCCTACCCGGTAATGGTTCACATCACATGCTTTATGCAAGCCTAGGTACGGGAGTGGCTTCTGAAGGTGGTAGTGTAACTGATCGTAACAGCTCTAGGGAGAAGAGAAGCCCGAGGAAGTGAGAGAGGATTGTGTTTGCTGATGCCTGCAGGAAACATAGCATACAGCATAATTAGTACGTAAGACAACGAAAACTGTGAACAGTCTCTGCCAAAGAAATTACTGTCCCTGGTAATTCAACAGTTGGGAACCACGACGTAGCAATCAGATAGCAGACAAGCAGGCTCAATGAGAGACAATATACCTGCACCAAGAAAACGTCCAATGCAAGAACAGGACTGTATCCTGGAGAGATCCCCTGGTAATAAGGGTTTGCAGAAGAAGTCAATGCCTTGGCTACCAATGTCCCTACTGTGGCTTGCATACCAAGAACAGCAGCACCCATGCCCAACAGATTCAAGATGATGCCATTTCTCAAGCCTTTTACGACCTCAGCCCGAGGTGGTGCCTGAAACCAACAGAAACTGATGAAACACGAGGCATATGAAACAGATATACCCAGAGAATTCAGTTGTCTCGACAATAAGTGGCTCCCAAGCAGTGGTAATCATATATTCAGCGAACTCACATATTGGCATACAAAGTCATATGTCACACTGAAAAATCAAATCATGGTGACGTTGTGACACTCAAATTTGCTTATGAGATCTGACTTCCCACACCATGGAAGTTAAAGTAAACAGAAAGGACCATGTGGATCGGTAATGGAAGCGCTCAATAGTTACCACTCCATGCGAGAGCATCTACCTTAGCATACAGGTAAAATATCCAACTGAATAAAATGAAACAAAATCAAGAGGTCAAAGTTGTGATCCCAAACACTCTGATCCCTTGTTGTTCTTCTCAAATGATGAGGAACATTTGAACAATTTTCAAATGCTTGTCTAGAAAAGAAGATCATGGCATGTGTGTTTAATATGCAAAAACTAACACCCGAAACATTATTCTCTCTTTCATGGACCAGTACCCTTGGATTGCTCAATTATGAACTCAATACCAAGAAAAGGGATCATCTATGCATACTACTCATTTGTCTATGTGGCTGAGCTGAGTGTAGATATATGATAACACTACTTTGCATTCATTTTCTGCTGATCAGTTAAGGATCTAGATCAGCATTCAACGAAATATAGGCTAGCATCTGGCGCAAGGTCCTAATATACAGAATTGAACTAAGTTGTTATCTCCATCACCCCGTCAATCAATTTGGCCTAAAAGCGACTACTTTGAAATTTTAAGATAAGCATGTACATTTCTGGAATTATACCAAAGCAACACACAACGAATGGTACCTTAGAAGGCTCGTTCGCAGTCCTCCGAAGCTTTTCAGAGAGCCGGATATACCCAAAAGACCAGAACACTGAGATAAAAGCTGCAGCTATACCACCAGCGGTTGTATAGAAACTTGCAGGGGACGAGATTCTCCCAGTGGCAACAACCGAAAAGGAAAGGATCACAGCGGCCACCACCGTGCAAATCAGCTGCCCCCAAAAACCTATACTTCCAAACCGCTTGAAACGCCTGGATGTATTCGCCAATCTCTTAGCAACCTACACCGTGCACAAAAGTTACAACCTCTACTCCCATCCCTACTTCAAAGAACAATTCGCAACTTAACCCCTTCACCAAAATTCAGCCCCTAAACGAATAATTCGCGCAATTCCAATCATTTCCCACAACTTCTCTTTACCAATAAAACATCTAAACCCGCCACTTAACACGACAAATTAAACTACATTTTCCAGAATTGGAGTCCTCAACAAAGTAGCATAGCTGGAACTACACGAGCAAGATAGTGAACAAAAGCTTACGAAATTCAGATTCCAGCTAAAATATGAACTGGAATTGGGGGTAATTTCGGACCTGAGCAAGTTTGGCTCGCTCCGATTCGTCATTTGGGGAAGTGTAAGCAGCAGAAACCGGAGAGGAAGCAGCAATCTTCGAGGAGAAAGATAACCTGCGGCCCCTGCTTCCAAGAGGATCATAGGCTATCTGGGAAGAAGAGTGAAATGAGAGGGAGGACTGCTGCGGCGTGGGCTTTCGCGAAAATAACACGGAATGAGTAGAAAACAGCAGCCGCCGAGATCGGAAATGAAGGAGAGACGGGTTCATTCCAACCGTGACGGCGGAAGATACCGCCGGGAGAAGCAGTGACTGCATATCCACACACTTGAGAGAGTGAAAAACGGCCTAGAGAGAGAGACTTTGGTTAAACGGCTTTTCTCCGGCGGATTCCTTCTTTTCTTCCCTTCTGCTGCCGACTGCGAGTAGCTTTGTGAATTATCTTTCCCATTTTCTTCACTTCTCGTAGCGGTGTTGGAATAATGGGCCCGATATCTGCCTACTTAGGCCTGAAATAGTTTTAAACTTTTATGGCTCTGGGCCCAATTAATTGAAAGCCATCCCAAAGAAGGAGTATCATGTTAAAAATAAAATCGCCGTTGCCGGGGATCGAACACGGGTCACCCGCGTGACAGGCGGGAATACTTACCACTATACTACAACGACATTGATGTTGGTGGCCACAGTTATTGGGGTAATATAAAAAGTAACATGTGTGGTCTTTGTGTGACATTGAATGAGCAACTGGATAAAACCTCTTCAATGTCCAGCTAAATATGGTGGAGGAGCTTTGATTGGTCATGCTTTATGCTTATACTTGTTGCAATATAGAAACGACAATGTATGGCCCAGATGATCACTACCACGGACACTCCGTGGTCTCGCCTATCTATCTAATCTTATCCAGTGATATATTATCCCCAGAAAGAATTTCATGAGTCTTTTTGGTAGGAAGTTAGTCGGGGCAGAATCTGCATTACAAATGCCCTATACATTGATCACTAGTACTGACTAGTAAGTACAGCAAGTTGGAAATTGCAGAGCAATAGTAAGCTTAGTAGCTTGTCTGCATATTGAGAGGAAGAAGAGACAGGAAGCTCGATCGCTAGCCTATAGCTAGCTAGGGTTTGTCTGGATAAGCTTACAGCTGATGTGTTACTATATATGGCAGTGTCTGGATCTGCAAAGTCGTCCCATCTTAATCCTTCCTTATATGTGGGCGCGCGACTGTGTAACGATTTTGATCAAGTAGTGTTGCCTGCCCTGCCCCCACTTCATTTTTAAGTTTGTAACTACCTAGCTACTACACTCTTTCGCAGCAGTGGTGCTAGCTAGGCCACAATTAATATGTATCGAAGAAGAGGTCCCCAAGTTTTGGGAGCACTCAACTGCTTCTTTGTTTGTCCCTAAGCACCGTTGTGCTATCTCAATCTATCTATATCAGTATGTATGCCCAACTTGTCAAGTCATGTTTTTGTCTCTCATGGACAAACTGGTCCAAATCACACAAAATTTTGGCACAGGTTCTTGTATCACGTTTTATATTGAAGGGGTTTATCAAAATTTCTTAGTATGGAGCTAATACTAAATCCAACCGGTCGGTAAAACATTTCATTTTGATGAGTTTTTCATTATATTTAAAAGATTGATCATAATTTGATATTGATTATAAAAGTAGGGGCATGTCTGCTATTTTTTTTTTTTAAATTAACAGAGCAACACACTGTGGACCACTTCATGACGCAGTCCAGAAAAATGACAAACCACGCCACAAAACACATAAAACAAGCAAGAACCAAAAGTTTCCTAAAGTATACAACAATATAGTCAAAAGTCTGTTTCTACGTAGAAGCGTAAAACCGTAAGTTTTTAAGGTTTAAAGCGCGTTCTTAACTACATAATTATAAAAACTAAATTTTTACGTAGAAGCGTTTTGGCGACCTAGAAGTGTAAAAGCGTAAGTTTTTATGTTTTAAAACGCGACTTTGACTACAATGGTAGATAATAAAACTAAAGCTTAACGTAAATATCATTCAGATAAAAATATGACAAACCACACCACAAAACACTTAAAGTATACCAGAAAGCTCATATATACAACATACCAAAAGAAAGATAAACTACGAAGAATTGAGAAAAATTGATACATCTACAACTAAATTACTATTAGGGTGCGCCTATGGTGCCTTGCAAGTCACCGTAACTTGCACTTTTCGATCGACATATTCCTAACTGAGGTCGACTAAATACACTAATGTGGGCACTCTGATGACTTATCACGGTCAACCTTTAAAATGTAATGGTCGACCATTTTCAGTTAAGTTGAGACATTATCCGTCGACCACAATAAAATATCGGTCGTCCTTTTCATTGGAGTTAGAAGCAAAATTGTAGACCGTGAAGGTAAGTAGGTCGACCACTTGATGGCGGTCATTACCAAAATGGTCGACCATTTACAGAAAGAGATCGACCTGATAGAAGAGTAAAGTGTTCTATCCATTTATCCATCCCCCTTTGACGTAAAATGAAGATCAAGAGTGTTGGTTCGACGTCGACCGAATACAATAAGAGGTCGACCAAATACAGGAAAATCAGCCTATGACCTGCGTCTTTTTTGCTTACGTATGTCGATGTGGGTGGTTCGTTTGTTCGTACAAATTACATTTCAAACCAACAAAATCAGTCGTATATCATTATATCAAGGACTCATAACTTCATAACATAACAACTTAATACACTTACAAGAAATACAATAAAGCACACCTCATAATTGTTCACACATACCTAAAATCGAAAACCACATCATATCAATCCACAATCGTCTTTAAGATTTAACAACAACAAAACACAATCTTAAATCGTCGAGTTCCTACACCTTTCCCCTCTCTCACTCATTCGCATTTTCCTCATTGGTGGTGCTAGCATTATGGTAGTCAGATGAGGTGGGATGCATGTATCTTCCACTGAAAGATCGGAACTTATATCGCAGCTCTGTTACAATCACTTGCAGTGTGCTCATCTGGGTGGTCATCTGCGATCTGCCCATATAGTCGTACATGCCAGTCACTCGGGTGGACATCTGCCCCATGTAGTCGTACATGTCATCCATGCGCTCCCATATACTCTCTAAGGTGACTGGTGGAGTTGAACTCTGTGGCTGCACCATTGGCTCGTCTCTGGGCTCTTCATCATCATCAACAACATCATCCTTATCATCATCACCACCATGGACTACATGAGAATTGTATGCTCGGACATACTCACCATTATGCATCTCAAATCTCATCTTCTTCAGGGATGAAACTGTATAGGTAATAGCTTACCAAGGCGATGATCAGTAGTTGGTCCGAGAGGATGATCAACCACACTGGGACTATTGCAGGTAATGTAGGATTAGCATTTCTAGAACCATCAATGATTGAGGAAAGTCCTGCCTTGTAATTCTTAAGCCAACCTCACCACTTAAATCCACACCAAAATGCTCAAATAGCAAAGTCAGGATTATCCCATATGGGAGATTCCTGGTTAAACTCTCTACAAAAGCAAGCATGTGTTTAAAGATCAAGTATGGCAAGTTCACCTTCTCATTTGAAAGTAGGTTGGTGAGGAGCTCCATGTCGAAGTAGGTGACTGCCTCCCGATGTCCACCCTTTGGTAGAATATTGTAGGAGAGCATGTGGTGAAGAAATCTGGCTTGAATTGTCAGCTGGCGAATCGTTGGCCTACTGCGATCCTAAACATCTTCCTCTACAGCAAGACCACATACAGTCTGAATTTGCTTGGTTCTCAAGAAATGAGTTTCATTCCAAGCATTGTAAGAATTGATTCTCTTTCCTGGTTGGAGTCTCCAGCATTTCCACCAACACATTCTTGGTGATACGCATCTCCAACCCTTCCACATAGCTTTTAAAAGCATAAATTGATCTATTTGCATTAGGTTGATAGACAATGTTGTTGTAGAAGTACTATACCATTTTGGGGTACTATGGTACATTGAGAGATATCTCCTATCTGCATTATGGCATATAACACTTCGTTAGGACTAGAGAAAAACAAATTTAAGCAATTTTTTTGGTTGATGATATATTAACCACTATCCAGATCTTTGAATCCATAGTGCATCCACTGCATCATGTGCACACAACACTCGGTAACGTTCCTTTGCCATTGAACGCGTAGCTCATCGATATTGAAATCTCCAAAATTTGGTACAGCTGCATTGCTCATGCGCTCTGGTTTGAAAATATCGTGCAGTTTGGTCAACTACACACTAATAATGTACATTATATGCTTCTAGCAGTATACGTGACACTTAGTAGTCAGATAATTATAGGAAACACTTACCAATTTGTTTCAATGGTTTGATTTACGCTTACGAACTGCCTCAATAGTTGATGGTAGACTGTCAAGCATAAATGCGGATTTTTGCTAGACATTGATGAGATACAGACATGATGTGCCTCGTCGTCCAGAACTGGCATAAATATCTAACAAATAAAATGAATATGTTATAAAATGAGAATACAAACAAATGCACTTTCAGTAAGCTTAATGATGTTGGGACATTGACTAACCTTCTGGCATGCGCTAACATTCGGCATAAACACCACACAATCATCCATCAACTTGTTACGGATTTGTTCAGTCTTCATGTTACTACGTACCATTTTCTGCACCATATTTTTATTTAGATTAATTGACATGGTACAATATTAATAACTAGGTTATGACAAATAAATAAAAATTACGACTCTTACCGAAAAAATATTTGGAAAATATCACACATTTGCCCCGTTCTTCTCATTCTTTTCAGACATTATTAGTGCACTTGCACACAAATCCACTACCTATAAACCAACAATCGACCACAAAATCATCGTAAATCATAACAGAAATAGTGCACAATTCATACCAAACTCGTAGAAGTATAGTACTTACGGATGAGCAAATCCAGCTACTCTCGCTAATGATCGAACTCAAATATTCTCGTTGTACGTTTTTCATTAAAAAAGTCAATAACGACCAAATTGCAAAACAAGAAAATAACATAAATGTCGATTGTGACTTGCATAGTATCGGTCGACCTCATTATTTAAACGGTCGACCACGTATACTATTTTAAAATCATAATACTTCTCTTACTTAACCCATTTCGTGTCTCCGGCCTTCTTTTTAGTAGCAACATAAAACAAGTCTTCAACTGGATTTTGCATATTTTTTATGAATCCTTCTAGGCCCTCCACTTTCATGACTACAACTCATAGTTAAAATTAGGGTAATGTCTATTTTTTATCCAAATCTTTTTCAGATTTTTTTATATTATCCAAACCTATCGAATTAGTAAGAATTATCTAAATGTTAACTTCCAGTTAGCAATTTTGTTAGTAATATTGACTTGGCAACATGATACTGACCTGGAAGAGACACATGAAGGTCAACATTCCAAAATTTTAGTATTTTAACTAAGAAAATGGTTATAAAATTATTAACGATAACGTAAAAATGGCTAATATTTTGATGCATTGCGAAAGATTTTGCTAATTAATAGCATTTAATAGGTTTGGATAATATAAAAGAATCTGAAAAGGTTTGGATAAAAAATAGACATTACCCTTAAAATCAAAGTTACATATGAAAGCAAACACATTATAGATCAATATGTACTGTAAACTTACTCCGTGCTTTTCAAAAGGACTCTTAGATTCATTTTCGTCGCTATCAGCACTAAATAATCATTTTCTTACTAAATGATCCTTCTTTGGAGTGTTATAGGAGTCACTTTCATATCGAGGTTTCTTGTACTTAGGAGATGAACCCTTGCTGCCAAACGTTGTTTCACTCTGTCAATCCTATGAACAATACAAATTAGCACTAATGATAGTAATACTATTATCTTTACTCACGTATGAATATACTTGGCTACCTTTAACTTGTGGTCTTTCAATAAATCGTCTATGCTTTAGTGGCAATTTGCAGAGTAATCATGGTCTTCCTCCTCTTCATCAAAGTCAAATTTTTTCTGGTACCATCTCTTCCTCCCTTCTCCATTCGTCCTGCACGTATTTCTTTAATAGCACCTTCTAGCCTCTCAAAACCATCATTCATCATCCCAGTCATATCTGTCAATCAAACTGACAATTGCTCCAGTGTATCACGAATGGACTTCTGATAGTCATTGAATTCTTTTTGACACACCATTAGCTGCTCTTGTGTGACTTTCCATACTTTCATGATTTCAACTTCATCGTGTTGTTATTTCTCATCATGAGCCATCATCTATACAAAAGAAAATTTCAAATCATAATTCAACTTCAATTTTATACAAATGACCAACAACAGAGACGTGGTCGACCTGACTTATTATTAGGTCAACCTTAAAGACATAATTCGTCACTACTAGAACCAATTAGTTCGACCTTTTCTCTTCTTAGCTCGACCTATCCATCAGAAAAATACCAATTTACCAATAAAAACATGTGTAATACTACCACGAACAACTGATAGGTCAACCAGACACATTGACCGGCCGACATTTTAAGCACAACATAGTCTTACAAACAAAGCCAAAGTCGACATTCAGGATAAACAACCAAAACAAACAGAAACGGTTGTCCTTGACAAAAATTAGGTCGACCTATTGGGTTTGATCTTCCTTACCTCGCAAGTACAGGAGTCTGAGTGTTGTGCCCTAAATTCAATTTCTAGCAATTGTCAAACAGAGGCCGACATGATTGAGATAAGGGTCGACCAAATGGTTTTCTGCACGCAACAAAACAACAAATTAAATGGTGCAAATTACGCATAAGCCAAGATGACGACGATAGCTAAATTAGGTCGACCTCACCTTTCACGTGGTCGACCTCTTCAAACACGTGCACCAGCACCTGCAAAGGATCTTCTTCACAAAAGCTTTAACCGTACAAAAACCCAAATTCAGAGTTTCGGTGGCGGTGAAGGTTACAAATATTCGTATTTATAGATATTTAGGACGAGATTATGTCGAATTAAGTGGTAGACAAGTTAGGGTTACCTTTCTGGTGTTGGAATAATTATCCAATACGGATACGATGTGCAAGCGATCGACCTCGTACTTGTCAGGTCAACCTTTTATACTATTTTCCTAAATAATCCTAACGTTGATGTTGATCAGTAAACTACACAGAGGTAGACCCTTTCACTTATGAGATCGACTTTTTAGTACCCAAATGGTTGGCCTTTGTGGTATTGGATCCTCCTATAATTTTTTAAAAATGACAAATGTGCCCCTCACTTTACAAATCAACATTAATTTTGGGCAATCCCTTAAATACAAAGGGTCATTTAGAAGGATCGAAAATACAAAAGGTCATAAAAAAGAAGTATTGCTATTTGCTTGAGTTAGTATTAGCATCAATACTAACAAATTCAGCATTAACATCCTAACTTAAATCATAAAATACTTATTAATTATTTTTAGTATAATGCTAACTCATAAGATGTTAGCCCCCTATATTGGTCAGTTCCTTGTCCGTGATGTATGTGCTCAAATTTGTGTCTGACGGTCGAGACCGTTCTTCTGATCAAGGATTCACATGATAATGGCATCCCATTTTCACTTGTTCTTGTTCCCACTTCTCGTCTCCCCTTCAATTATTTTCCCCCCTCTGCGGCATCAGAATCACATGTGAGCTGTCTGGGAATTGTCTCCACTCTTCTCCTTCAATTCTATTCAACCAGTAATAAACCGATCGATGGGCTTTTCCTACTTAGTTTGAAAAAATCACTTACAAAAATAAAGGAAGAAAATCACAGTTTTGTATGGAGATTCTAAAATGAACGATTTTAGTCATTTGAGATTCTAAAATGACATTTAAAAATTTAAGCATTTTGAACAACTTTTATATAAAAAAAATCGATAGATTGTAAAGAATTCCAACATTCAAATAATTACTCATTTAGCCTGATAGCTTCCAAACCAACCCTACATTTAATCTAACCCTTTCTTTCAAGGGTTAATACCTTATTTTGCCCCGAATTATGACCATATATTCAACTTTCGCCCGTGATTTCAGAAATTAACATTTTGGCCTCAACTATGCAGCATATAAACTTGATTGGCCTAACTCATGAATTTCCGTCAAATTAGACGGTCAACGTCATTGACCGTTAGTGAATCAACATGCTATGCTGACTTGGATGCCATATGAAAAATTAAAATTAAAAAAAATATAATAATTAAAAAAAATTGAAAAAGATAAATAGAAATAAAAATTAAAAAAATGCCTCTTTCTTCACTCGGCCCACACTTCCTGCTCACCTCCGAACCTAGTTCGCCTTCCTTTCTTCCTCCCAACACAGGTTATCGCCATGGCAGCAGCAGCTCCTTCGCCTCCTCCACCCGACTCAACTCGATTGAACCGGTCCTTGCCGCCGTTGCCATCCACCTCCCTGATCTCACCACCGCCGCCGGCACTAACCTCTTCATCTCGTCCTTCTCCATAACCGTTTCCAAAATTTCATTCAGTCTCCGCCACCATCTCCCGCTTGACTAATCCGAAGTCTTCCCCAGCCGATTTCACCACCTCGTAAACCAAATCGCTCTTCTGCAATTGAAGAGAATTTGGAGCGTCGCACACCAATTGGGCAAAAATGACCAGAATCTCGACCTCGGTTAGCAAATCTTCGCTCAGCTTCTCCAGAATCGCTTCCTCCTTCCCTCCCTCGCCGCCGCCGACGGAGAGGAATTGACCTAGGGTTCTCGAAACAGCGAGATTCTGATCGATGACAGCGGCCTACCACCGTACCCAGGATATGAGGGACTCGATGCAGGTGCAGGCGGTGCGGCGGAAGCCGTGGCCGCCGAGGGAGAGGACGCCGGAGATTGAGTGGTCGGAGGGAGGGTATGCGGCGGCGTGGGAGGTGGCGCGAAGGATTGCGAGGCAGAGTTTAGGTTTGGCAGGGGAGAGGAAGGCTTTTAAATTTTATTTTTTTGGTTAATTTGAAATGGTAATCATAGAAATTAGGAAAATAATTTGAATTTTTTAATGATTTTTAGGCTAACAAGGCAATAACATGGTGTGTTGACTAACAGTCAATGATATTGACCGTCAAATCATGTGTCGGGCCAATAGAGTCTATATGCTGAATAGTTGGGGCCAGAATATTAATTTCTGAAAACACAAATCAAAATTAATTATATGATCATAGTTCAAACCAAAATAAAGTATTAACATTTCTTTCAACTGCAGATAAAAATAACTTGGTTATTCGCACATCTATACGATATATACGTACATAGTCCAACTGGCTACTGCATAGAGTTCATCCAAGACCACATCTGATCTATTGCCAGAAACTAGAGATCAGTTGTACTGTACCTTTCCCCTGCTTTGTTTGGTACATTTGTCTTATATGGTGGATTAATTGACAGTTACGTTGGAGGTGTACTCAAATGAGCCGTCAGATACATGTGAGTTGTGTTCATGTTCCTCATTGTGATCTTTACTATATTTACTGTTAAGCCCATTTTTAAGGGGTTTTTTTGCTTGTATTAAACAAGAAACAAGAATTATTTTATATGCCTTTACAGATAGTCAGACACAAAAATCGAACCCATTACATTAATTAGGAAACAACGAAAAAATCTTTTTAGCCACCACATGGACTACCCTATTATATTCCCTACTTAGAAACCGAAACCGAAGATTAGAATATTGTAGCCGAAGGCAGCAAACCTCCTCATATATTGCACCGACAAACACATCACCAATCATTCATGCATTAACCTTATCAATAACCACCTTGGCATCTCCAAAAATCGGGACTGAATGCCTTTTTTTGTATGAAACTGGCATTCGCCATTCAATCAACTATTTTATGAGTTCTAGTCGTTTGTAGTTATGGTGGGTTTGACTTCGTACATGAGGAACTGTCCAGATTTTAATAATAACACTAACTCGTGTAAACATTATCTATATTTATTGAAAATCAGTTTTCAATATAACTCAAGTTTGATATATGATATCCAAATGTAAATCTAATATTATTTGTCTATTACATGACTTTCCCTGCAACGCTACTATATATTGAAATCAATCAATTTGGCAATTCACACTGCTTAGAATCCATGGGGAAATATAAGATCAAAGAGGATTAGCTTTGGATGTAGTAGGTGCAATATATGTGGTCGGTACGAGAATTAGGCAGCTATGGCTTCGTTTGGAAGATTTGAAGTAGTTGTTTGTAAGTGGAATGGCTCCAATTTCCATGACGATGAACAACTAGAAACTAACTCCATCGTCGTTGTTGTTGAAAAGGGTCCCATTCTGCTTTCTTGTTTGCCAAACACGTCTAGAATGATGCCATTTGTATGGCATTGACCCAGGTCGCAGGATCATGAACAAATCTCATTTCCTTTAGGCGGGTTTTACATAAATATTACATTTTAGGTGGAATTTTGATTGGGGAAGTATAATAAGTTTCATTAGTGCGTGGCAAAATTTAACTAACAGATCGTTTGGTACCAAATGAATTAAGAATTCATTTCATTGTAAAATGAATTATCGTGTAGAATTTATGGTCAAATAAAATTTTGTGTTTGCCATATCATATTCAAATCTTTAGAAATAAAATGAATTGTCGTGTAAAATTCATTATCAAATTAATTCATGTATTTTGTATGTCATATATATAAGTAATTTAGTTAATAAAGAGGATAATTATGTCATTCTATTATAATTAGTAAATAGTTGGGGAATTCATTTGGAAATTCCATCTCAATTTCTCAGAATTGCTCTGACTAGTACCAATTCAATAGAATTCAAAATTTAGAATTAGAAATGAATTCTTTTAAATACCAAACACAAAAATGTTTCATTTCAAAATGAATTCCTCAAAACTTATGGAATTCAGTTATACCAAACGGTATGTAAATAATTTTTTGTACCAATCCAACTGACTTGAATATAATTACATTTTGTTTACAAATTGTTTTTTTTTTCGGCTTCTCTTGAAAAAACGAAAAAATATAGTAAATCAAATCAAGATATAGTGGACCAACGATTACAAGATAACTTAATTATATGCAATTGGGTCAGTTCTCTATTTGTTTGTCCACACAAAACTTGGACCACAAACTCTATGATCAACCAATTTCGTCATAAACATCAAATCTTGAAAATCCTACATACTTGGTTCAATTCTTAATAAATTGTGGTGAGCCGGGACCATTGAAGAATTCCTCTACGATTTATAAGTGGAGAGTGGACCAAGGTTCCTACTAAATTTTCTTTAGAGGTAATCTCAACCATCCATCATGGAAGAGACATAATAGGAAGATAACTCTTCGGTGTTGATAGTCTTCGATAACTCCTTGTTTTTAAAGTCAATTCAAGTACATGTAACATTTGTATTCTGTTTGAACCTAACTGAGTGTAGGAGTGAGATTCCGGGAAGAGTGTGGGTCACGAAGAACGCAAGTGGGGGATTCGTCTTGAAGAATGAGAATTGGAGAACCAAAAATGAAAACGAGAGAGAGAAGTTGGTGTTATAGAGAGAGAATGTCCGAAAAATCCCCCCTCTCACCCACCGTAGTAAATGCCATATTTATAGGCTACAAGGTGGTGGGTGAGTGGTTGGGTACGTGATGGTACTACGACATGACCGCTGACACAATGGGGATTTAGGCCATGCCTCTACCTAGGACGTGTCAGAGGTTTAATCATGACTATACCTAGCTCCTTAATGTGACTGTCTCGGGAAGCGTGGTGACGCCTTCTGCGGCTCCTTGGTCCGTCTCGTATTCTAATTTCCCCGTGTGTGCGCGTTCACGTGTGCGCGTCCCGTGGCGCGCCGATGTGTGCGCGCTATGCCGCGCGAGGGGTCCTCGGTCGTGGCGTACTTAGGCGGGTCACTACAGATCCTGTGGTAATGTTGGTGCGCTTCTTTGGTGCGGCGGGTCCGAGTTACATCCCCAACAATTGCCCCCCATCAGGGGGTGTTCCGCGAATACCTCCTGTTGATTTCCGCCTAGTCGACTCGGACACGCGTGACTCCGTGGGCTTGACCTTCCGGGATCGTCGCTAGTCGCGCTGATTTTCCGCCTGGATGGAGTCCTGATGCTCGCGCGGCTTTCACGGAGTTTGATGCGTGATACTCGATCGGCTGTGCGCGACGCATTTGTTTGGGGTTGGATTTTGCGGGATTTTCCATTGGCGCGCGTTTCGCGGGCGCCTTCCAGACTCGTTACTAATCGTGCTGATTTTCCGCCTGGATGAAGGTCTGCTGGGCGCGCGACTTTCATGGGATTTGTTGCGTGATTCTTGGTTGCCTGCGCGCGCTTCGTTTGGAGTTGGGTTTTGCGGACGCTTTTTTCGTGCCCGCGGGTGTGCCATGCCCCCCAGGCGTTGCGCGGCGCTGGCGGTGTCAACGACTATGGTCTACGCCTGTTATGATTGCCTAGGATCTGGGTTTGCCACGTGTTGTTGTGTGGTTGGCCGGTTTTGGCGGTCGTTTTGAATTTCGAAAAGTGTCTGACGGTTACGATTCCCGAGCTACCTTTAACCCTTCGGCTTCCCGCCATCGGATATAAATAAACCTTGCTCGTGAGAGGTTGTCTCTCATTCTGTATTTGTGCGATTTTCTCTCCAGTTCCAAATCTTCTGATCTCTGAGATTCCTCTCCTTCTTTTACAACCTCAATTCTCCCCTTTTGCTGTTGCTAGCTTGAGAATCCTTACCATGGATAGCACCAACATCAACGAGACTGAGGTCGTGCAGGTCGAAGAAGGTAATCTCTCTTCTTTCTCACCTATTTCTTCCAACAATTCGCTGGATTTGGCTGGTTCCGGCCATGGCGACGGTGGCGATGCCGATGGCGGTGGCGGTGGTGGGCTTCCGGCGACGCCATCGTTCGACGATGATTCGGAGAGGGAATGGGCTGGTTCTCCGGACGCGCAAGCGGTTGCTTCAGGCAGTGGTCCGTCAAGTGCGGGAGCTCGTGGTGTGTTAATTATCCGTCGCGACCGCGATGGAAGACCTGAGGCCGCGAGTTCCGGCACACATGAGGGGTCTGACACGCAGTCGGAGCCGCTCTATCTTGTGCGCACGTCCGATGCCATTAGCCGCCTCGGATTTCAGGGTGTGGGCGCGGTCTACACTGTCAGGGATTGGGCAGAGATGTGGGGAGATCAGCCGGCGCCTCACGATAATCTACTGCGCGGGCCAGACCATGCCTCCATCTACGACCGCCAAGACGTGGAGGAGATTGTGCGCGGGTTGGGGTTGTCCCCATGCTGGGAGTACGCCATTCTGTCCACGCGGAGTAGGGTCGGGAACTGCCCCCCTGGCTGGTTTGGCATCTACACGGAATACTGGGTGATGGGGTTCAAATTCCCCATCGACCCGTTGCTGTGCGCGCTTTAGCGGAAGCTGAACTGCTCGATTGGGCGGCTGTCTCCCTCTATCATCATGCACGCAAGCTGCCTCCGACTCGCGTGCAAGAGGCTCAACATCGAGCCTACCTACGGGTTGTTCCGGAAATTCTACAAGATTAAGGAGCCCAGTAGGACGAGCGATTGCCTCTCCATTAAGCGGCGCGACAACAGGCCCGAGGGTTTTGTGTATGGGTCGCCGAAGTTGAAGAAGACGTGGTTCGAGCGCTTCTTCTACGTGAAGCCCACTCCCGGGGAGTGGGCGAGTGAATATATCGAGGAGCCATCTTCGTAGAAAAAGGGAGGCACGAACTCGTATGAGTCGGAGTTGGGCACATATGTCGGGCTCAATGACGAGTACGAGGCGTGCATGCACCAGAAGTTCAACCTTTACGAGGCTGGAGTCCGCGAGGCTGTTTTGGCGAAACTGTTTGCAGATGGTTAGTTGTGTTTCTTTCATTTTGTATTCTTTCTTATTAACCGCCCTCTTACTATCTATTGGCGCAGGTGTTGATTTTTCCAGCCTGGCCAGTATGATGTCAGTCGATGACGTCGTAAAGGCACCTCGCGCTGGGAAGAGGAAGCAGAAGGGAGGGGCGGCTTCCAAAGGTGGGAAGAGGAAAGAGCCCGAAGAGCCGCGAGTGGTGGAGAAGGCGGCGAAGACGGTTCGAATTGTTGAACCGACTGCGCAGGCGGTCCTTCGGACGCCTTCGGTGATCACGACTACCGCTCCACAAGCGGAAGCTGCTGCTCGGGCCAATAAGGGCGCGGCTGGCAGCTCGTCCGGGGCGAGCGTCCAACAGAAGCTGCCTCAGATGGCTGGGGGCGCCATCGACTATTTCCGCGATGTGCGGATTCACACTGGGGCAGCTTGCAACCTGGCATCCGCAAATACTGCGCTTCGGGCGCTGGGACCTGTCTTGAGCGTCCCGACGCGGCTGGAAAAGTCTGATCCCCTGCATGACTTGGCGCAGGTTCACTTTGCGGTAAGATTGGTTTGGTTTCTTGTGGAGTCTTTGAAGTTATCTTCTTTTGTTGAGCGCAATGTTTGGCTAAGTCTTTTAGCGCAATCGTTGTAGGGTTTACTGGCGACCTTCCGGGCCCAGCAAGAGCGCGCTTCGCAGCGTGCAAAAATGAGAGCTGACGAGGCGCAGATCGTTCAGCTGGAGGGAAAGCTTATGGGCGCGAACAACCGTGTCGACTTGGCCACGAACCAGGCCAACGAGGCCATGGTGGAGCTCGGCGTCCTGCAGAGTAAGTTGGCCGCTGACGTGGAGGCGGCCAAGGAGTAAGTGCGTGCCGAGGAGCGCTCCGCCATCCGTAAGCAGATGGAGGACGCGTACGCGGAGAAGCTGCAGCGAGCTCGCGAAGAGCTCCAAAAGGAGAAGGACGATCTGGTCCAACTTCACCAAGTCGCGAAAGCCGAGGCTGTTCGCGCGGCCGAGGTTGCGGCCGTCCGCCAGTTCAAGTCTTCTTCCGCTTTCGGGAAGATTCTGGCGGATGCCATGACTAAGGCCGTGCTCGCGGTCGGGAAGAAGGTTAGGCCGGAGAACCCGGGGTTGCACTGGGATAGCCGCGAGATGGTCCAGCATGTTAAGATGTGGCTGGGCGCGAAGCGGCCTCTGGAGTCTGACTCCGAGGATGAAGAAGAGGATGATGGTGAGGACGGGGAGCGCCCGGATGGGGAGAAGGCTGGTAGCGCGGATGTGGATGGCCAGGGAGGTGATGAGGACGAGGAGGAGGATGTCCAGCCTCTGCTGCGTCGTAAGAAGAGTGTAGAGGATATGCAGCCTAACACTGACGGTGTTCAGGCAGATTGAGTAGTATCGCGCTAGGGTGTTTCCTTCTTTATTTTGTTGTTTTGCTGCTTTTGGTAGTTGCTCCCTTGAATTAAATCCAAAGAGTTTTGCTTCGTGACGCTCACTTATTAACGCGTTCGTTTGCCGTTCGGGATTTTGTGCTGGACTCTCGCTATTTTTTGTTCTTTACGAACTGAATGGGCGCGAATAGTGCTGGACTATTGCTACTTTTTGTTCTTTATGAACTGAATGGGCGCGAATAGTGCTGGACTATTGCTATTTTTTGTTCTTTACGAACTGACTGGGCGCCAATAGTGCTGGACTATTGTTATTTTTTGTTCTTTATGAACCGAATGGGCGCGAATAGTGCTGGACTATTGCTATTTTTTGTTCTTTACGAACTGAATGGGCGCGAATAGTGCTGGACTATTGCTATTTTTTGTTCTTTACGAACTGAATGGGCGCGAATAGTGCTGGACTATTGCTATTTTTTGTTCTGACGAACCATGTCCTTTTATTTCTTGCGTTAATGCGCTATTGCGAATGGGATACACGTTAAGTTGCTGGGTTGTACTTCCTGAGATTTTGCGCATTCCATGTTCTTGGGATTTTGTTGCCCCCCAGCTCGCTAAGATTGAATGTGTTGGCGCCGACCACTTCGCGAATTAGGTATGGGCCCTCCCATACCGAGGCAAGCTTCCCGTGCCTGGGGTCGGGGCAAAAGTTCCGCCGTAGGACTTGGTCTCCAAGGATCAATTTGTGTGGAACCAGCTTCGCGTTGTGATACTTGGCTACCTGTTCTTTCATTGCGGCTAGCCTGATGGCGGCAAACTCGCGCCTTTCCTGGGACAACTCTAGCTCCAACAAGTGCGCTTCATCGTTCGCTTCTTCGTTGTACCCTGTGATCCTATAAGTCGGGGCTGTTGTCTCAATGGTGATTACCGCGTCGGTGCCGTATGTAAGAGCGAAGGGGGTTTCGCCTGTTGCCGTTTTGTATGTGGTGCGGTGCGCCCATAGCACCGTGTGGAGCTCGTCCACCCAGTTACCCTTGGCATCGTTCAGGCGGGTGCGCAGGCCGTGCAAGATCGCTTTGTTGGAGGATTTCGCTTGGCCGTTGGCTTGGGGGTAAGCCACCGACGCGAACCTTGCGATGGTTCCCACTTCGTCACAGAAGTCTATCACTTCAGCGCAGTCGAATTGTTTCCCATGGTCGAAAATGAGTGCGTTCGGGACTCCGAAGTGCGACAAAATGTTGCGCAAGAAGCGCGTTACCTGCTGCGCCGTTATGGATGCCAGCGCTTCGGCCTCGATCCACTTGGTGAAGTAGTCTGCTGCCACGATGATGTATTTGCGCTTCCCTTTTGCCGTTGGGAAGGGACCCAAGAGATCTACCCCCCACTGCGCGAAAGGCCATGGGCTCAAGTTGCCCTGAAGCTCGGTGGCTGGCAAGTGATGTTGGCGTGCGTTGACTTGACATTTGTGGCACTGGTCTGCGTGGTTCTTCGTGTCCTTCTTAATTCGCGGCCAGTAGTATCCGTACAACAGGATGGTGCGCTCCATGCTGCGTGGCCCGGCATGCATTGCACACAGCCCCTCATGTAGCTCACGCACTAAGTCGCGCGCCTCTTCTTGCCCGATGCATTTGAGGTAGACGCCCGAGTACGACCTTCGGTACAATTCTCCTTCAATGAATGTACAACGGGCCGCCTTTTGCCTTAGAGTCCATGCTTGCTTAGCGTCTTCTGGCACTGTGCCGTCTTGTAGGTACTTCACAATTGGGTGTCTCCAGTCTTCGTTGGACGTGAGCTGGGTTGTATTGATTGCTACCTCCGGGCGGGTTTCCTCCTCTTCTTTCTGGACAAACACGAGTCGCGTGGATTCGAAGTCAGTAGTCATTGCCAACTTGGATAATGCGTCGGCGTGCACGTTCTCTTCCCTTGGTATCTGCGCATACGTTACCGCTTCGAAGGCGGTGGCCCGCATCTTAACGCGCTCCATGTAATGCGCCAGTGTATCTTCCTTTGCGTCGAACGCCCCGTTTAGCTGATTGACTGCCAGAGAGGAGTCAGAGAGTACCCGTATCGTTCTGGCGCCCAAGTCGTGGGCAGCCGTCATCCCCGCCAAGATGGCCTCATATTCAGCGGCGTTATTCGTCTTCAACGCCCTGAACCTGATTGCTATTTCGTGTACCGCGCCGGTAGGCGTGCGCACCACTACCCCTGCTCCGGCGCCATGCTTGCTCGCTGCTCCATCGACGTAAACTTCCCATACACCCTCTGCGTTGTTTCGAGGGTTACCCCCTCGGCGATGAAATCCGCTAGGATTTGGGCCTTTATTGCTGGTCTTGGCGCGTATTGGATATCGTACTCCGAAAGCTCAACCGCCCATTTGACCATGCGCCCCGATACTTCTATCGAGGTCAGGATCTTTTTTAGCGGAAGGTTTGTCAGGACGGTGATTTGGTGTGCTTGGAAGTACGGGCGCAATTTCTGTGACGCGCTTACCAGCGCCAGGGCAGCCTTCTCGATCGAGGAGTATCTCGTTTCCGCGCTGACGAGGGTGCGCGAGGTGTAATATACCGGTTGCTCGGTTTTACCATCTCTTCTAGATATCAGTACTGCGCTCACAGCCCTTGTTGACACAGCGAGATACAAGAAGAGTTTTTCATTAAGCTTGGGAGCGGTTAGTACAGGGGGGGGATACAAGATACGCCTTTAATTCTTGGAATGCTGCTTCACACTCCTTGGACCATGCGAAACGTGCACCATTCTTGAGTGTCTTGAAGAAGGGCGCACATTTGTCGGCAGACCTTGGTAGGGGTGATAAACGGTTAGTCGGTTATCGGTTTTAACTGATAACCGAACCGATAAAGTCGGTTAGTGGTTAACCGATAACCGCTACTTCCTTATTGGTTTCTGTTTCGGTTAGTAGTATTTTGGTTAGTGGTTAACCGCTAACCGACTAATCGGTTTGCGGTTAACCGATAAGAAAACCGATAACCGCCTACTAGTGTGACTACATGGTTTTTTACTTTGGCTAAGGAAAAAAGTTGTAAGATTCAAAACCAATCAAAGTCGCAATTCCAAACATCCCAATTCTCACCTATTGCAAACAACCCTCCATCAAGAGTCTCGAATGTTTTTAAGAGTTAGAACTCGAAAGTCACCCCTCTCTAACTCCCCTTTGCACTCGATAGAGTGAACCTTAGGTTGATGACTATGGGCTAGATGAAGATCTTGGAGTAACTGATGACTATGGGCTAGATGAATTGGAGTGAGATCCTCGGATCATTTAGGTTGATGATTTGGAGATAATGAACTTGTTATTTGTGTATAGTTGTGATTGTGACTTGTGGTTGAATTGTGGGCATGTAGACTTTATGTTGTGGAGTTGTGGTTGAATTGTGTGGTTGCTTTAGGCTTTATGCTCAATTGATTTGGATGACTTTATGGTGTGTGATTATAGAGGCTGAAACAAAAGCAGGTCACTCAAAATTGAGGGTGAATCATTAAAAAAGGTGGTTGAAATTCGGTTTTGGGTGTCGGTTTCTGAACGAAAACCGAGAAAGTGAACCAGAACCTGCGTTTTGGTTTACCGCAATGGAAAACCGAAACCGATGTTTGCGGTTTTCGGTTAACCGAAGTCTCTGTCGGTTTCGGTTTCGGTTAGCGATCTCGGGACAATTTTGATTGCGGTTAACCGATATTTCGGTGCGGTTAAACCGAAACCGCACCGACTAACACCCCTAGACCTTGGAATGAACCTTTCTAGTGCCGCTATCTTGCCGTTGAGGGATTGAATTTCTAACGCGTTCCGAGGCGCCCGGAGTTGTTGGACCGCGGTGATTTGTTTCGGGTCGACCTCTATACCGCGCTTGGTTATCATAAACCCAAGGAATTTCCCTGCCTCCGCTCCGAAGATGCACTTGAGTGGGTTGAGGCGAAGGCTGTGCTGGCGGAGGGCCTCGAATGTCTCGCGCAGATCCTCCAGGTGTCAGTTGCCCGCCTTCGTTTTGACGATGAGGTCATCCACATATGCCTCAATGTTCCGCCCGATCTGTCGTGAGAACACCGCATCAATCATTCTCTGGTACGTCGCGCCTGCTTTCTTCAACCCGAACGGCATCCCGACGAAGCAAAAGTTTCCGAACGGTGTCATGAACGCCGTTTTTTCTTCGTCTTCGATGGACATTGGGATTTGGTGGTATCCTGAGAACATATCGAGGAAGGACAACGTCTCATGGTCGGCGGCCGCGTCGATCAGCTGGTCGATGCGTGGTAGTGGATAAGGGTCTCCCGGGCATACTTTATTGATCGTGGTATAGTCGACGCACATCCGCCAGGCCCCTGACGATTTTTTAACCAAGACCACGTTTGCCAGCCACTTTGGATATTTCACCGGGCGAATCAATCCTGCTGCTAGTAGGCGCGCTACCTCTTCTTCTATGGCCTTCAGTTTGTCACGAGTGAACGTCCTTCGCCCTTGTTGCCTTGGTTCCGCGTTGATTGGGACCGCAAGGCAATGTTGAGCTATTTCTCTGGGCACTCCTGGCATGTCTTCTGTGCACCAAGCGAACAGCTCCTTGTACTCCTTTAGCAGCGCCACGAGTGGTTCGATTGCGTCACTGCTGACGTGAGTGGAGATGCGTATTTTCCTGGTCGGCTTGGCGGGGTCCAGCGCGACTTCGAAATCGGAATCCATGGATTCCGGGCGGGGCTCTTCCGCTCTTGTGTCGACGATGTTGGTCTGGCGCACCTCATCGCGCTCTTCCCATGTCGTTCCTCGTGCCTCTCCGACTCCTGTTTGGGTGGGGAATTTGAGCTTTTGGTGGCACGTTGACGGGAGGGCCATGAACTTCGCAAGGAACGGTCGGCCAAGGATGCCATTGTGCGCCGATTTGCAGTCGACAATTGTGAATTCTACTTGCTTGGAGACGCGCGGCTCTTGGTCTCCGATTACTACTGGGAGAGTGACCACTCCAATTACCGGGACTCGTTCCGGAGAACCCAACCAGGTTGCCTTGCGCGCGCTTGATTAAGCGAGGGCCGATGTCCATTTTGTCAATGGTGCTTTGGAAGAGGATGTCAGCCGCGCTGCCTCCGTCTATTAGCAGACGGTGGATTTTGCAGGCGGCCACCAGCGCGGTGATGATGAGTGGATCTTCTGATGGGACTCCTCGTGGGAACTCCACATCGTCGAAGCTCAGGTTGAACTTCGCCTGCGCGTTGACTGCCGCGCATTCCGTTGCGTCTACCCGCTTGGTTTTCTTCTTGGGGCGATCTCCTTCTACCGTCACCACCCCTATTTCTTTGCGTACCACGTACGCGCCCGTGGTGTCGTTGTAGTCGGCCTGTGGAGGTGGCGGAGGGATCTGGGGGCCTTCAACTCGTTCCTCCTTGACATGAGTGAACTCGGTCAGCAATCCTCGCCGTATGAGGCCCTCTATTTCATACCGTAGCTCTCGACAGTCCTCTGTCCAGTGACCCGTTGCTCTGTGGAAGTCACAATGCTTTTTCGGATCGCGCATGTGAGGTAGGGACTTCAACGGAGCAGGCCAATTGAGCTTGTAGCCCTTCTCGCGGAGAACGTGGAACACGTTTCTCACGGAGTCGTTAAGTGGCGTGTAGGCGGTGGATGCGCGTCTGTCTGGCGATCGCCCGCGCTGAACTTGCTCTTGTGGGGGAGGAGGGTGTCGTTTTGGACCACTGTGCAGCTGCACCAATTGGTCTCGTGGGATCGGGATCGGAGGCTGCCGACGCCCCTGTTCTTCGCGCGGCAATTTCGCCGGTTTGAAGCGCCTGACAGATCCCGCCCCAAGGGTCTCTTCCAACGTGATTGCCTTCTCGATTTTCATCTCCAATTCGGTTGATAGCGTTACGGGCCTTTTTGCTAGTGCCAGCTTGAGCTCCATGTTGCTGGTGGCCTCCATAAGGTGATGGGCGGCGGTTTCGGGGGTAAGGTCGCGCACGGCCATTGCCACCCTGGACCATCTAGCGTAGAAAGCCCTCAGGCTCTCTCCCTCCTTCTGCCTGATGTCTATCAGCGCCTTGAGATGCAGAGGACGCCTCTTCTGGGACGCGAACTTTGTTGTGAACAGAAGTATGAACTCCTCGAACGAGCGGAGGATTCCGTTCGGGAGTCTGTTATACCAGTCGAGGCATATTCCAGAGAATGTTGACGGGAAGGTTCTGCACAGCGCCGCGTTGGAGTTGGTTTGGAGTTGCATCCGTAGGCAGAAGGTGCTCACATGGTCTTCGGGGTCGGTCGTGCAGTTGTATGTTGGGAGGGTGGGTGGCGCTCCGCTTAGGTGCTCCGCCATAATTTCCGCGCTCAACGGCTGGTGGAGAGCCTTTCTAGGTGGGTTGAGTCGGTATTGCGGAGACAAGTATTGCTCCAAGAAGCTGAGGTCCGCCCGCCCTGGCGGCTCGACTCCTCGCGTTTCGCACGCGGGGAATTCCGTTTGCGCACGTTGTGGTGGTTGAGCAGTCCCCGACGCTTCTCCTAGGGCTTGTTGTGGCGCGACTGCCGTCGCGTCCATCGTCGTCGCGGCCTCCTTGCTCATCATGAGCGCTATGACTTGGCCCATTTGTTTTTGCATGTCAGCTATGACACTGTTTTGCTTTGCTACCAGCTCCCTCATTTCTTTGGCTGTCAGCTCGGGCTCTTCTTCTTCGATGAGCACCGCATTGAGATTGCTGGCTTCCGCGAACGCCCTTGGGTCGGTCATCGCCTTGATGGGCGTCGCCTCGTCAGGTGAGTCGTGGTTGCGTTCTGCCATTGGTCGATTTTCTTTTGCGTTTCTTCTCGGCCCCACGGTGGGCGCCAATTGTTTGAACCTAACTGAGTGTAGGAGTGAGATTCCGGGAAGAGTGTGGGTCAAGAAGAACGCAAGTGGGGATTCGTCTTGAAGAATGAGAATTGGAGAATCAAAAATGAAAACGAGAGAGAGAAGTTGGTGTTATAGAGAGAGAATGTCCGAAAAATCCCCCCTCTCACCCACCGTAGTAAATGCCATATTTATAGGCTACAAGGTGGTGGGTGAGTGGTTGGGTACGTGATGGTACTACGACATGACCGCTGACATAATGAGGATTTAGGCCATGCCTCTACCTAGGACGTGTCAGAGGTTTAATCATGACTATACCTAGCTCCTTGATGTGACTGCTTCGGGAAGCGCGGTGACGCCTTCTGCGGCTCATTGGTCCGTCTCGCATTCTAATTTCCCCGTGTGTGCGCGTCCACATGTGCGCGTCCCGTGGCGCGCCGATGTGTGCGCGCTATGCTGCGCGAGGGGTCTTCGGTCGTGGCGTACTTAGGCGGGTCACTGCAGATCCTGTGGTAATGTTGGTGCGCTTCTTTGGTGCGGCGGGTCCGAGTTACATGCCCAACATATTCCTATCATAACTCATGTAACATATTGTATTAAGGACGAGATAACTCTTTTGTAATTACAATTATCGTACAGTCTCCCACTTGATTGTTAGGAATACCCATGATTATTTCTTGTGGGACATCATAAGGCACACATAAATTGTTAAATTTGATATGTGTAATTGATTATCATAAGTGCCATAATTTATGTAGTTGGTAATGAAAATCACGACGGTCATAAGTTTGGGAAACTTAAATCCTTTTATGAACCACGACATTAACACGTATCAAAATCATACCATTATCAAGAGTTTCTGTAATGGTGTCATGATATCTTTAGAAAAGACAGAACTTTGTTATCATACATCCAGAACAATGTGTGTACACAGTGAAAAACATAACAAAAGATGTATAGTTCCATTTATGAACTCCATGGCAAAGGAAAATATTAATTATAAGGTAAATACAATTTAATAGTTAAATCTTTTGTTTTAAACAAAATAATAGCCAAACCTTTTCGAAAATAATATAATAGTCAAATCGTCAACTTTGCGTCCGGTCAACCATTAGTTGACTCTGACATGGGAAATTTTTGTTGATGTGGCAGCTAATAAAAATTAGGAATTGATTTTATTTTAACAATTAAAAAAAATGAGAAAAGGAACCACTTCGTTCGTCTCCCTCTCTCAGTGACAGATCCACTACTGACTACCCTCCGGCGAAACCCAACCACGTCGCCCACCACAGAACCAAATCCAACGGTGTCCCCTTCATCCCCGTCGGAAAAAAACGCGAGTGTTTCCCGGTCGTGTAATCCCATGCCGTAGCCGAATCCCGACAACAAAACCTTCTTCCCGTGGCCGACGGGTTGGCTTTCAACCATGAAATCCCTAATCAGATCAAACCACAAAATCCCTAATTCGACAGACCATAAAACCCTACAAACCATAAGAACAGATCTGGGAAACAACTATAATCCCTAATTCGTCGGAGTCGGATAAGGCTTTATTCATCGATGAATAAGGAAAAGGGAGACAAATCGTCGATTTTTGGGTTTGATAAAAAGAGAGGATGGGAAACAGATCGACAACCCTGGTTTCAAGGATGGTTCTGCATCTCCTCGTTGACTTCTCCAGCCGTCTTTGGATCCCAAACAGCGAGCAGGGGGTTGCGATGCAGCGGGGTATGCCGTTGTTGTAATGCTCCTCAAGTGGGGATTGCGATGTGGTGGTGGTGATCGATTTAGGTACGAGCTATCCCAGAAGGCAGGGTCGGTGGCAGCTGTGGAGTCGGAGGGCGATGGATCTCCATTATCAGCAGATCCTGGCGGGCGGCGATGGTTTTCATTCCATCAAGTTTTGTGGAATGAATCAAGCAGTGGGATATGATGGCAGGATTTGAAGGAGGAAATATGTTGGGTTCGGTCTCCACGTGATGGATTTGAGTCGAGGGATGGAAGGGAACTGGGGAAGAAGATACGTTTGTTAGTTGGATGTAGGGGTGTTCAAACGGTTTGGTTACCATGGTAACGTTTTAACCAGTACTATTTGGATAATTTGGTTTGGTTAATTTGGATAATTGGTTTGGTTTGGTTAAAGTTTTTAGCTTGTTTGGTTTAGGTGGTTTGATTTGGTTTCAGACACTCCTAACCAGTCAAACCAAATTAACCAGTTAAGTAATTAGTCATATATCTAACATAATATTATATACACATACTTAATACTTTGCATAACCACTCAAGAGTTAACGTTCATCCCTTTTAGACTCATAAAATATAAAGCTGAATATTGCTCATATAGTGTATATTTGTATATGTAAAATGTAGACCACAACATATGGACGCCTAATTTAGATAAATTTCATACATTATGATGGATGAAAACTTGAAAGGAATGTCATTTCCAGTCTATGATAATTGCTAAGAGACTAAGTCAATTTACACAAACACAACAATTCATTAACTCATACCATTGTCATAAATTTTCGTTAGGTGAATACTTCTATACTAATCGTAATAATTGTCTTAGTTGCATGTATTTTTGTTAAGGGTCAACTATAACTACGTGTTGATTGTTATGTTTTATTCATTATATAAATTGAGAATTGTTGCATTAACCGGAAAATTTTCATCGTCAATGATAATGTGATTTTATATTGGTTAATCTGGTTAACCAATTAACCAAACCGATTAAACTTTAGTTTGGTTAATTCGGTTGTTGTATTAGTTTGGACGGTTTGGTTATGATATTGTATTCCATGATTAATGGAATTTAGCCTTATTTGGTTTGGTTATAACCATGGTAACCATTTGAACACCCCTACTTGGATGGGGGAGAGGAGGGGAAGGGAAGAGATGCAGTGGTTGTGAAATTTTTTATTCTATTTTTAATAATAATTCATTAAATTAATATATATACATGTGGCCTAGTAAAATGATTGACTTTTTGCCACATCATCATTAATTTGCCATGTTAGAGTCAACTAACGGTTAACCAGACGAAAAGTTATCGGATTGGCTATTAAAATATTTTCGAAAAAGTTTGACTATTATTTTGTTTAAAATAAAAGGTTTGACTATTAAATTGTATTTACCCTTAAATATATTCAAAACATACGGTGGAAAATTACAAGGAATTATCGTCAAGACTCAAGACCCATACCATCAGCTTTTTCAAAGATTTTGGAGGTAGTCATTTATAAATATATCTGCCACCATTTTGTTTGTGCCTAAATTCTCATTAGAAAGATCACAGTCACGACTTTATGATCGTGGCCGTGAACTCTTTCGCGGGGAAAATCCTTCTTCGTCGCGAATTAGGGCGTGAAACTTTCTGCTCATTTTTCTGTTGGAGGGTGCGTTATGCCCAGGAGAGCACGACCGTGACCTAAGACCGTATCCTATGTAAAATTATCCATTATTGCTCATATGCAATGCGAACATGCTCAGATGAACCCCAATCGATCCCCAGCCAATTCTAGACGAGTACAAGACCTGAAATATGATCACAAAGATCAAGCAAACATAACATATGACAAAGTGGAGTGATTTCCCCTAGATGAACATTCTTAGCAAACTATTTATACGCTAAAAGATAACCATAATTCCTAGTAAGTTTACTTTAGAGTTAATCTCAACCATCCAAAATTGTCTTATAAAATATCAATTTTTTATTTTATAGGAGTTAAATTTACTCATTAGATGTTTAAGGACCAAAGTTACAATTATCCATTTCAATAATCTCTTTAGAAAACACAAATTTCATGTAATTAGAATTAAATGGACACACTAGAAGATTAAAATTTTAAATTATCAAAATACTTAAAAGGAGTGATTAACATTATAGTCAAGTTAAATTAAATAACTGATTTTTCATGTAGTGGGAGTTAAATGGACAATTGAAGTTTAAGAACTAAGAAGATCAAAATATTAAAGTGAAAGGACTGAATGATACGTATAATTAAGTTAAATTAAATAATGCATAAAGCACAATTTCAACATATGATCAACTATTCATCATCTAGCATGCTCAATGTTTTATTTTTTCGCTACACTCTATATAGATTAAGTTGTAAAAATTTCAAGAACCTGAATGTGGTCTCTTTTCGTCCTCTTAGTCTTACAGTGCCTCCAATATGGTCTACTCTTCACACGACCGTCTCAAACTCAACTTCGAAGTTGGTGTTCATCCTTATCGATATTTTGATACGAGCTTGGTGGTGAAGTCCGCAAATGACCATTTGCACCTCACTATTGGTTTTCAGCATCCTGGGATTGCCCATGTACCTACGCGAACTACTACATGCTCTAGACTGTATGCTTGTGATTCCTACATCAACCTCCATGGAGTCACATTCAAAGGGAATTCTGAATTCGACATTTGGCAGCTTCTCAAAGGGATAGAGTCATATGCGATTGGAGAACCAGTGCTTAGAGGCTGCTTAGAGTTTTATTTGATTTCTAGAACTGCCAATTAGAATGTCCATAGTGTTGCAAGAAAAAAAAACTTTTCTCAGTTCTTGTTTAGAGATACTCTCATTTAATTTTGTTGGTTTGGTGAGAAAGATTTTTAGAGTAATAGTTTTTATTTGGTTTATTATATTGTCATATGTGATAATATTAAAAAAAAAAAGTTCAAGTCCATAAACTTTATGGGAAGGTACATTTTTAAAACTAGAGAGAGCCGCCCACCCACTGGCTGGCCAGTATTCATACATAAAGGTATCTCCAACTCACTCAGGTGTCTTGTAGTAGCAGACCAAGATTCTCCCCCCGCTAGCTTGTGGACTTTTCACCGATTTCCCATTTGGAAATCATATATGCATTGCTAGGACTTGGGTAATTGGCCAATATAATATATAATAAGTTTTTCATTAGCTGTTATTATTTCATAAGTAACTCAGAGACATGTTAGGATACTAACACCCAATGTTAAAATTTGTTAGCATGGTGCTAATACTAGTCTCAACTAATAAGATATTTAATTTTGATAATTTTTTTTATTTCAAGTGGTTGGCCACAATCAATGCGAATTTGTAAAGGGAGGGAAACGCTTGTCGTTATTAAAAGTTAAGGAGTACAAGTACCATAAAGCATACATTAAAACACAAACCAAAAATACTACAAACCACAAGACAAATAACATAAGCATATCAAAAAACTTATTGAACCACACCACAACACCAAATTCATAAAGCAAACGAGAAAACCAAAAATGGCCACAAACCCCCTTGTAGCATACAAGAAACCTCATAAAGCATACCACAAGTTCTCTAAAGCAAACTAGAAACCTTATAAATCAAACCACAAGTTCCCTGAAAGTATACAAAAAACCTCATAAAGCAGACAACAAGTTCCCTGAAGTAGACCACATGTTCTCTGAAACGGACCGGAAACCTCATAAAGCAGATTGAAAGTTCTCTGAAGCATACCAGAAACCTCATAAACCAGACCACAAGATCTGTGAAGCAGACTAGAAACCCCATAAAGCAGACCACAAGTCCCCTGAAGCATAGCACAAGTTCCCTGAAGCATACCAAAAACCTCGTAAAGCATACCACAAGTTCGCTAAAGCTGACTACATGTTTATTTAATCATACCACAAGTTCACTAAAGGAGAGCATAAATCTTATAAAGCAGACAATAAGTTCCCTGAATCAGACCACAAACGTCATGAAGCATACCACAAGTTTATTAAAATAAACACAAGTTTGTTAAAGTAGACAAGAAACCTTATAAATTGGACCTATTTGTAGATGTTAAAAAGTTTAGGTACCATATTTAAACATAAAATCTTCGGGTACTAAAATGTTTTTCTCAACAATATTTTTAGGAAGTGTTGGGGATGTGGCTCAGATCCCGCCGCGCGAGTAGAACAACCGAGAGACTTCCACGAGCGCAGGCATGTTCGCGAGCAAGTGAAGCATTAACCGGCACCGTTTCACCCTGCTCCAAACCGTCGTCGTTTTACCCTGTTTGCACTGGGAGAAAAAACCGAGTGGAACGGCGTCGTACCCTCTGAAGGAGAAGTCACGTCCTAGCCCTAGTCCTAGCCCTAGCCCTAGTACTATAAATAGAGCATTTACTACGGTAGGTAGGGGATCGACTTTTGGATTCTCTCACATAATACAACAACTTATCTCTCTAAGAATCTTGTTCTCTCAATCTCCCTTCCCTTCATTGCTCCTGGCCATCAACAGATTAGAGATTCACCTGCCCATTCTTCTACCCCACATTACGGAGTCTCACTCCTACCCTCAGTTAGACTCAAACAATTGGCGCCCACCGTGGGGCCCGAAGAGAAGCAGGTGAAGAACTAAAAAAAATGGCGGAATACAACCCCAACAACCCTGACGAAGCAACGCCCATCAAGGCGATGACGAACCCGAGAGAGCACGCGAAAACCAGCAACCTTAAAGCGGTGCTCATTGAAGAAGAAGAACCCGAACTGACAGCTAAGGAGATGAGGCAACAAATGGCTAAACAAAATGAGGTCATAGCCGATATGCAAAAGAAAATGAACCAAGTCATAGCGCTCATGAAGAGCAAGGAGGCCGCGCCACCAACCTCCACAGAGCACCGCGCGCCACCACAGGCGGCTGATGAAGCGTCAGAACCTATTCCCCTGCAACAACCAATGCCGAGCGCGCCGCCCGCGGATGAGGCGCGACAAACGGAGCCACGCCCCTGAGCGGACCTCAGTTTCCTGGAGCAACACTTGTCTCTGCAATATCGCCCTCACCCGCCTCGGAGGATCCTCCATCAACCGCTAAGCACGGAAATCATGGCAGAACACCTAAGTGGGATGCCGCCCGCCCTCCCAACGTATAACGGAACAACCGACCCCGAAGATCATGTAAGCACATTCTGTCTTAGGATGCAACTCCAAACCAACTCCAACGCGGCACTATGCAGAACCTTCTCGTCGACCTTCACTAGCATATGCCTCGACTGGTACAACAGGCTGCCCAACGGAATCATCCGCTCATTCGACGAGTTCATTCTCTTGTTCACTACCAAGTTCGCATCACAAAAAAGAAGACCACTCCACCTTAAAGCCCCGATCGACATCAGGCAAAAGGATGGAGAAAGCTTACGCGCTTTCTACGCCAGGTGGTCCAGGGTAGCAATGGCCGTGCGGGACCTCACGCCCGAAACCGCCGCCCATCACCTCATGGACGCCACTACAAACATGGAACTCAAGCGCGCCCTAGCAAAAAGACCAGTCACTCTTTCGACGGAACTAGAGGTCAAAATTGAGAAGGCCATCACTCTAGAGGAAACTCTGGGGGCCGGTTCTATCAGGCGCTTCGAACCTTCGAAGCCGCCCAAGGAAGATCAGGGAAGGAAACCGCTCCCGTTGACGCGGGAGCAGTTGGTGCAAGCACACAGCGAATCAAGGCGATCTCACGCCCCGCCAGAACAAGCCCCGCGAAGACACTCGCCGGAAAGACGCCCACAGAATGCGATGCCCGCTTACACACCGCTCAATGACTCGGTGAAAAATGTATTTCATGTGCTCCGCGAGAAGGGGTACAAGATCAACTGGCCCGCTCCTGTCAAAGTAGCTCCGCACATGCGCGACCCAAGCAAGCATTGTGAGTTCCACAGGGAGACGGGTCACCTGACGGAGGACTGCAGGGAATTAAGGTACGAAATTGAGGGACTCATTCAGAGAGGGCTCTTGTCCCAATTTGTTCAAGGAGCGGAGAGGCAGAAGGATCAGCGCGGAAATCTGCCGCCGCCACCACAACCTGACTACGACGAGGCCACCGGTGCGTACCTCGTTCGGAAAGAAATAGGGGTGGTGACTGTCGAAGGGAACCGCCCAAGCAAAAAGACGAAGCGAGAACGCGCGATAGAATGCGCAACATCAGAGTCGCAGCCAAAGTGCAACATGAGTTTCGACTACGCGGAACTTCCCCACAGAATCCCATCAGAAGACCCGCTCATCGTCACCGCATTGATAGCCGCCTGCAAAATCCACCGCCTGCTGATAGATGGGGGTAGCGCGGCTGACATCATCTTCAAGAGCACACTTGACCAAATGGACATCGACCCGCGCCTAATCAGGCGCGCGGAAGGAAACCTAGTCGGATTCTCAGGAACAAGGGTAGCAGTGATCGGCGTGGTCACCCTTCCCGTTGTAATCGGAGACCAGGAGCCGCGGATCTCCAAACAAGTCGAGTTCACGATTGTCGACTGCAACTCGCCCCACAACGGCATCCTAGGGCGACCGTTTCTCGCCAAGTTCAGGGCACTCCCATCGACGTGCCATCAAAAGCTCAAATTCCCCACCAAGGAAGGAACAGGCAAATCACGCGGAACTCCATGGGAAGCTCTAAAGAAAGGGGGCGAGCCTCGTCGGACCAACATTGTAGACACAAGGGCAGAAGATCCACGCCCAGAATCAATGGACTCGGATTTTGAGGTCGCACTCGACCCCACCGAACCAACAAAGAAGATCCGCATCTCGACCCACGTCTACAGCGACGTGATCGAGCCGCTGATAGCTCTGCTCAAAGAATACAAGGAGCTATTCGCCTGGTGTACTGAGGACATGCCTGGAGTGCCGAGGCAAGTAGCCCAACATTCTCTTGCGGTTCTCGCCAACGCGCAACCAAGGCAACAAACGCGACGAACCTTCACGGGCGACAAACTGAAAGCCATAGAAGAGGAGGTCGCGCGCCTACTAGCGGCGGGACCTTTTGATTCGACCGGTGAAATACCCAAAGTGGTTGGCAAATGTGGTTTTGGTAAAGAAGTCTTCGGGAGCCTGGCGGATGTGCATCGACTACACGACAATAAACAAAGTATGCCCGGGAGATCCTTACCCACTACCGCGCATTGACCAACTGATCGATGCAACCGCTGACCATGAAACACTGTCATTCATAGACATGTTCTCGGGATACCACCAGATCCCAATGTCTCGCGAAGACGAGGAGAAAACGGCCTTCATAACGCCATTTGGAAATTTTTGCTTTGTCGGGATGCCGTTTGGCTTGAAGAACGCGGGCGCCACCTATCAAAGGATGATCGACTCAGTGTTCTCGCCACAATTTGGGCGGAACGTCGAAGCATATGTGGATGACCTTATCGTCAAGACCAAGGCGGGCAACTCACATCTGGAAGACTTACGCGAGACTTTCGAGTCCCTCCGTGAACACAACCTCCGCTTGAACCCTCTGAAGTGTGTGTTCGGAGCGGAAGCGGGGAAATTTCTAGGATTCATGATCACCA
Organism: Linum tenue; assembly: GCA_946122785.1. NCBI lineage: Eukaryota > Viridiplantae > Streptophyta > Magnoliopsida > Malpighiales > Linaceae > Linum > Linum tenue. The sequence continues at coordinate 28,178,693 of CAMGYJ010000007.1, forward strand.
AGCGCAGCATCGAAGTCGACCCAAAATAGATCACTGCGGTTCAACAGCTGCACGCTCCTAGGAGCGCGTTAGAGATACAATCCTTAAACGGCAAGATAGCGGCTCTGGGAAGGTTCATACCAAGATCAGCCGACAAGTGCGCTCCTTTCTTCGACACGCTCAAGAATGGCGCGCGCTTTTCATGGTCCAAGGAATGGGAAGTGGCTTTTCAGGAACTCAAGTCATATCTTGTATCCCCCCCTGTATTGGTCGCCCCAAAGCTTAATGAAAAACTTTTCATGTATCTTGCCGTGTCAACAAGAGCTGTGAGCGCCGTACTAGTGTCCAGAAGAGACGCCCCGACAGAGCGACCCGTGTATTACACGTCACGAACTTTGGTGAGCGCGGAGACGAGATACTCCCCAATCGAAAAAGCCGCCCTGGCACTAGTAAGTGCATCGCAGAAACTACGGCCCTATTTCCAGGCACACCAAGTCACCGTCCTGACCAACCTCCCGCTAAAAAAGATCCTAACCTCGATGGAGGTGTCCGGGCGGATGGTTAAATGGGCGGTCGAATTGTCGGAGTACGACATCCAGTACGCCCACAGGCCAGCGATAAAGGCTCAAATCCTCGCGGATTTCATCGCTAAAGGAGTCACTCTTGATTCGACACCAGAAGGAGTATGGGAGGTTTATGTAGATGGCGAGGCGAGCAAACACGGAGCCGGAGCGGGCGTGGTAGTGCGCACTCCGACGGGGGTCATTCACGAGATAGCGATCCGGTTCAGAGCGTTGAAAACAAATAACGCGGCTGAATACGAGGCAATCTTGGCGGGCATGACGGCCGCCAACGACTTAGGTGCGAGAACCATAAGAGTACTCTCCGATTCCTCGCTGGCCGTTAATCAACTGAACGGAGCCTTTGACGCCAAAGAGGACACACTCGCGCATTACATGGAGCGCGTCAAGTTAAAAGCAAGTACCTTTGAGGCGGTGACTTACGTGCAAATTCCAAGGGAAGAGAATATGCACGCCGACGCGCTATCAAAGCTAGGAGCCGCCACTGACTTCGAATCGACGCGCCTAGTATCGGTCCAGAAAGAAGAAGAGGAAAACTGTCAAGAAATTAACGCCACCCAACTTACGCCAAGCGAGGACTGGAGGGCCCCTATCGTGAAGTACCTACAAGATGGTACAGTACCGGAAGATGCTAAAGAGGCGTGGACTTTGAGACAAAAGGCGGCCCGGTGCACACTCATCGGTGGAGAGTTGTACCGACGGTCATTCTTGGGCGTCTAACTAAAATGCATTGGACAGGAAGAGGTGCGCAATGTGGTGCGCGACCTGCATGAAGGAGTTTGTGCAATGCACGCCGGATCGCGTAGCATGGAACGCACCATCTTATTGCACGGATACTACTGGCCGCGGGTAAAAAAAGATACCAAGAAATACGTAGACCAATGCCATAAGTGCCAAGTTAACGCGCGCCAGCATCACCTCCCGTCTTCCGAACTCCAAGGCATCCTAAGCCCGTGGCCTTTCGCACAATTGGGAGTGGACCTCTTGGGTCCCTTCCCGACGGCAAAGTGAAGGCGCAAATACATCATCGTGGCAGTAGACTATTTCACCAAATGGATCGAAGCAGAAGCACTGCCTTGATAACGGCGCAACAGGTAACGCGCTTTCTAAAAAACAATATCCTGGCGCACTTTGGAGTCCCGAATGCGCTCATCTTCGATCATGGGAAGCAATTTGATTGCGCAGAAGTGATAGACTTCTGCGACCAAGTGAGAACCATTGCGCGGTTCGCGTCGGTAGCGTACCCCCAAGCCAACGGCCAAGCAGAGTCCGCCAACAAAGCAATCTTGCACGGCTTACACACCCGCTTGGACGAAGCCAAGGGCAACTGGGCTGATGAACTCAACACCGTGTTATGGGCACACCGCACCACATACAAGGTGGCGACAGGCGAAACCCCTTTCGCACTCACATACGGCACGGACGCGGTGATCCCCATTGAGACAACAGCCCCGACCTACCGAATCACTATGTACAACGAAGAAACCAACGAAGTGGCGCGATTGCGAGACTTGGAGTTAGCACAGGAAAGGCGAGAGTTAGCGGCAATCAAGCTGGCCGCGACGAAGGAGCAAGTAGCTAAATCTACAACGCGAAACTGGTCCCGCACAAGCTAACGCTCGGAGACCAGATACTGCGAAGGAACTTTCGCCCTGACCCCAAACACGGGAAACTCGCCTCGACATGGGAAGGTCCCTACCTAATTCGTGAGGTGGTTGGTAGAAACACTTTCAAAATCAGCGAGCTGGGGGGCACTAAAATTCCAAGGACGTGGACCGCGCAAAATTTGAGGAAATATCACAGTCCCGCTTAATGTGTATTTTCCTTTTTGTTGTTTCTCCTAGAGGGCGCATTTGCGCGGACGAATGAATAGATGGTTTGGCAGAACATAAACGCTGATCATGAATCGCGCATATAGTTCATAACATAGCAATAATCACGAATTATTTGCGCCCGCGCTCTGCTCAAAAGAACGTATCGCTGATCATGGATCGCGCATACAGTTTGAAAATAGCAATAATCACGAATTATTTGCGCCCACGCTCCGCGTAAAAGAACGTAAATGCTGGTCATGAACCATGTAAAGAGTTCAACTAATAGCACTGGCCGCGCAACCAGTTGTTCAAATGAAAGAGGAACTCACACGATACCCAAGAAAGAGGGAATAAAAGTACTTTTGGATTTCATGTAACGGGAACATAAAAAGTACATCATAAGTACATACCCCGTGCAACCAGTTGTTCAATAAAAGAGGAATTCATAAAATAAACGAACATCAAACGGCCCGCTCATCGGCAGCCTCGTCCTCGTTTGTCGCCGCATCCGGCTCTCCTTCCTTGTCCGCGCTGGACTCACCGTCCTCTTTCACCGCCTCCGCGCGCACTTCAGTTTCCTCTCCTTCCGACTCCGACTCCTCCTCCGACTCCAGCGGCTTCTTCTCGCGCAGCCACGTCTGCACGTGCTGAACAATTGCGCACGTATCCCACTGATGCCCTGGATTCTCCAGTCGCACCTTCTTACCAACCGCGATCACCGCTTTGGTCATCGCGTCCGCCATAATCTTCCCAAACGCAAGGGAAGACTTATACTTGCGGATAGCCACGACCTGCGCTTCTCGCACAGCTTCCGCCTTGGCAACATCGTGAAGGCGGACCAGATCCTCCTTCTCCCGCTGGAGCTCGTCGCGAACCTGCTTCAGCTTGTTCGCATGAGCGGACTCCAACTCCTTCCTCTCCTTCTCCCTTTCATCCGCCAGACGCTTCTTCTCTTCTTCAAACTCGCTCCGCAACTCCTCCCGAACGCGAGCCTTCACAGCGTTCAAATCCTCCTCCAGCTTACTTTGCAAAACGCCGAGCTCCTCGAGCGCCTCGTTGGCCTTGTTTGTCGCCAACGACGCGCGTCCCTCAGCCCCCGCCAGCTTGCCTTCCAACTGCACGATTTTGGACTCCTCGGCTTTCAGCTTGACGCGATCCCGACCGCGCTCCTGTTGAGCGCGGAAGGTTGCCATCAAACCCTACACCAACAACGCAAGAAGACTTAACAAAATTCAAAAACACAAGAAAAACAAAGTACAAGAAACCCGGCCCAAACTTACAGCAAAATGGACCTGGGCCAGGTCTCGTAATGGGTCGGACTTCTCCAGTCGCGGGGGAACACTGAGGACTGGCCCGAGCGCCCGAAGAGCGTCCTGAGCGGCGGTAGAATTGCACGCCGCGCCGGTATGAAACCGCACGTCACGATAGTAGTTGATGGCGGTCATCCCCAGCAATGTCTGCTGAACGGTCGCCCCAGATGCACTGGTGGCCGTTCCCTTATCCGCGCGGGTAGGTTTACTCGCTTGCGCCACCTGCGCCGCCGGATCCACATCCTCACCCGCCTGGCTCGTGTGCTCAAAAATCGTCAAAGGCGACGGCTGCACCGACGGTGAAGGCAGCTCAGTTACCCGGGCGGTCTTCTTGGGCCTGTCCGCAGCAGGAACCACCTCAACATCCTTCCTTTTCGTGCCACCAGCACGAGCGGCCTCTTTTCTCTTCTTCTTCTCGCCACGCGTGGCACGCGGAGGATTCACCACATCGTCCACCGACATCATGCTTGCCAGTGACGAGAAATCAACACCTGCGCCAATAAGTCGTAAGACGGCCGTTAATATGACAGAATGCAAGAACAAAAGAAACATAACTAACCGTAAGCAAAAAGCTCCTCCAAGCAAGCCGCGCGGACTCCGCTGGAGTATAAATTTATCCTATGAGGCATGCAAGCCTCATACTCATCATCGAGCCCATCGTATTTGCCGAACTCGGACTCGAAGTTGCGCACACTCCCTTTCTTCCAAGTAGTGGGCTCCTCCACGAACTCAGCGGACCATTCACCTGGAGCGGGCTTCACGAAGAAGAACAGCTCGAACCAGTCCTTCTCCAACTTCGGGGACCCATACACGTACCCTTCGGGCCGCTTGTCTCGCCGCCTAATCGAAAGACAATCGCTTGTCTCCGTGGGCCCCCTTAACTTGTAGATTTTTCGAAAAAGCCCATAAGTGGGCTGAATCTTCAACCTCTTGCAAACGAGGCGAAGAAAAGAGGCGTGCATTATGACAGATGGGGAAAAGCGCGCGACAGAGCAGCCCACACGCCGGTAAAGAGCGCACATCAATGGGTCAATGGGGAATTTGAAACCCATTCGCCAATATTCCGAGTAGACGCCAAACCAACCTGGGGGGCAATTCCCAATTATGCTCCGCGCGGAGGGAACTGCGTACTGCCAGTTGGGGGGCAAGCCCAACCCGCGCACCAGGTCAGTTACCTCTCCTCGCCCGTACACAGACACGTGGTCCGGCCCGCGCACCAGACTGTCGCACGGGACCTGTCCCGCGTCAAACATCTCCTCCCAATCCAGGATTGTGTACTCGGTCCCCACTCCGCGCATTCCGAGACGGCTCATTGCCTCCGTGACGCGAGACAAGCAAACCGGCTCTGATGAAGTTTCCGACGCCTCCGACGCGTTAACAGGAGCAGCGCCAGATCCGCTTGCGCGATCGCGCCTGATTATTAGCACCCCCCGCGCACGCGAGGTTGCCTCACCATGGCTCGTCTCACCAGCATCGGAGAAGCCATATGTCAGATCCCGTCTAGAATCGCCGTTGTACGACGGCGTCGCCGGAACACCGCCGTCATCTGCTCCGCCGTCGCGATTGTGGCCGGGCTCGTCCAGAGCCAACGACGGATCGGAAGATATACGAGATAAAGGAGAAAGATTACCTTCTTCGGCTGCTACGACCTCGATCTCACGATTCGCATCGCTGCTGGCCATCGTACTTTCGAGGGAATACTACGAACAATGTCGAGAATTGGGGTCGTCGGAGAAAGAGAGGAATCTCTTCGGCAGAGGAAAAAACGATAGAAGAGAAAGCACAAATGAGGGAAAAAGTAAATCCTCTCAGTAAAAAGGGGGAGTACTTATAACCCACACAGAGGTAACCGAAGAGTCCAAAGCACATCGGGAACCGGAAACGTCATTACCGTTTGAATTTCAAAAGCCACCGCCCAAACGAGTGAACGTCAGAGCGCCACGTCATCACCTATGAATTATAGGGGCTAGTCGGTGACGTCATAGGTACGAACACCGCCTGGGGGCATGGGGTACCCGCGGAACCCAAAAAATATAAGAGAAAAACCAAAAATACCCTGCGCAAGGATATTGAAGGCGCAGTAGAACGAGCAAGGAGCGCGCAAGACCGACCTGACGCGCGAAACGAAAACAGACGCACATCCGCCAGTACGAGCCTTAATCATGGTGTACCCACGGAACAAAGATATACCCAAAAATCAAAGCTATGACGCGCAAAACTATCGAAGGCGCGGACGAGCGAGTGAGGAGCGCGCACAACCGGGTCAGACGTACAAGACCAAAACAGGCGGCATTCACAGAATACCCCCTGATGGGGGGAAATTGTTGGGGATGTGGCTCAGATCCCGCCGCGCGAGTAGAACAACCGAGAGACTTCCGCGAGCGCAGGCATGTCCGCGAGCAAGTGAAGCATTAACCGGCACCGTTTCACCCTGCTCCAAACCGTCGTCGTTTTACCCTGTTTGCACTGGGAGAAAGAACCGAGTGGAATGGCGTCGTACCCTCTAAAGGAGAAGTCACGTCCTAGCCCTAGTCCTAGGTAGAATTATGGCCTAAGGCATGACCTATGTATCTGGCACACGTAGTGGTCTTGTCGCATTAAATATCCACTTACCACAATGTACTATAAATAGAGCATTTACTACGGTAGGTAGGGGATCGATTTTTGGATTCTCTCACATAATACAACAACTTATCTCTCTAAGAATCTTGTTCTCTCAACCTCCCTTCCCTTCATTGCTCTTGGCCATCAACAGATTAGAGATTCACCTGCCCATTCTTCTACCCCACATTCACGGAGTCTCACTCCTACCCTCAGTTAGACTCAAACAGGAAGTATATGAAAAAAATTAGAACTAAATATTAAAATTTATTATGTTTAGGTAGAGTGCTAACTTTAAATGATAGTTACTACAATACCCTTATAATTAGTGTTGGTAGATTGCTAAGTGTTATCTAATCTGAGCTAACCTAAAAGAGGATTCGAACCGGATATAGAAAAAAAAATTCCCTATAATGACCAATGCACTCTTTGGAAGGGACTTCTTACACGCGTCCGAGGATTAATTGAAGCTGAAGATGAATGTTGTCTCTCGCTTTATTTTGATGAGTCGGTCAAAATGAGGCTAGATGATCATTGCTTACGACTTACGTCCGTCCTTTTCTTCTCATCATGGCAAGTCAGCATGTATGAAATCTGCTGTGACAATTGTGTGACGAAAAATTAGGTGAAGTGTTCTATGTGCTAACTCCAAATTGAGCTTGCTAAAAGTTTATGGAACTCGGAGTTCTAACTTTTCACTATAAGTGATTGCACTCATTTTTACTAATACTAGGTAGATTTTGTGCCGCACTTCGCTGCAGCTTTTCATAAGATTAGAAGTATTGTTTGCTAACCCGTATTTGATTTTTGACCATGTTTAGTAGTCGTATAATATATTCTCCTAACGAAATATAACTTGATAGGTGATTTTAGCTATATGTAATGATTTAACCACGACCGAACTACAATTTTAAGATAAAATGTCCTCGTTCTACCTTTACTGGTACGACTTTCGGTATTGTTTTACAATTTTTGGTATTTTCTCAATACACGTCAAAGCTCAGGTTGGAGCAACGTGTAAAGCCTGATTTAACTACGAATGAACTATGATTTTAGCACAAAATATCATAATGCTAAGTTTATGGGTACGAACTTCGGTGTGGTTTACAATTTCTGGATTTTCTATGTACATCGAGGCTCGGGTTGGAGCAACATTTCAAGCCTGATTTTAACCACGGTTAAACTACGATTTTAGCACAAAGTACACTAATGCTAACTTTTTCGGTATGGTCTTAGGAATGGTTTACAATTTTGGTTTTCTGAACATAAATTGATGCTCGGGTTGGAGCAACGTGTCAAGTCTGATTTAACCATGGTTGAATTACAATTTTAGCACAAAATATCCTAATTCTAACTTTTTTGGTATGACATTCGGTATGGTTGTACCATTTTAGGTTTTTTCTCAATATAAATCGAGGCTCGGGTTGGAGCAATGTGTCTAGTCTGATTTAACCACGGTTGAACTACAATCGTACCGTACTGGCAGTCCAATAGAAAAAGTACTAACAGTGATACACCCCAAACTCCTCGTCACAAGCTTGGAGGGTGAAGATTTCGAAAACAGGGAAGAAACATATGGTTCAATCGTGCAACTTCTCACCAGAATTTGGGAAAGAGGCTCGATTGAGTGGAAGGTAGCAACTCGTCCACAATTGAGGTGGATACTCAACTGATGCAGAGCTCGCTTGCTCGATGGAATCAATCCGATCAACCAAGGACATAATTCACGAGATCAACTCAATGAACCAAAAGTGTTTTCTCATAAAACTTGATTCAATTACAACGCAATCTTAACCTTAAATAGACCCTAGCTAGAGTACCGAACAAGGAAGGAAATCCTAAACCTATTACAACTTACCTTAAACCCCAAAAGAACTCAACCATACATGGAAAGGAAACCAAACATGAACAAGCTATAACTCCCAATCCCACAAGGATCGCTAATTTCCAAAGTCAGAACAGTGGCCTCGACACGATCTTTGGACGCTTAGTTCGAGTGCTTCTAGGACCCAAATCAATCATCCAATTCCCCGTCGTTGTATTCTGAAATATATAGTTTGATGTGGTAAACACCATTGATCCCAACTCACAACCCTTTTGTCAGAATTATCCTCCAAAGTGGCTATGCTGAACACGGTTTTGGACTTGGACAGAATTGGGCAGTTTTCCTGCGTAGAGCTAGCCTTTTGTCGAGCCTGAAAATGGACCTTCCACGTTCCACCTTGAGCCACCAAACACTCCAACTGATAGCAGATGTCTTGAGCTTCAAAACAAACTCCCAAACTCACCATTCCATTGCCCCAATCAGAAGAACCAAGTCCCCAAAGTACCCTATCTGAACTCGTCAAAAGACTTAACCAAAATCCCACATTGTTCAAATGAATTGGGTTACCTTCTTGAACAAGTAGGTCCAGCTTGGCAAGGAAGCAATACAGGGTTGCATCAAACAGAATCTAAATGGGTTTAGTTGCATGAAATGATTTAACCGCGATTGAAGTACGATTTTAGCACAAAATGACCTAATGCTAATTTTTTTGGTACGACCTTCGGTATGATTTTATAATTTTTCTATTTTTTATGAACATGCATAGAGGCTCGAGTTGGAGCAACGTGTCTAACCTGATTTAATCACTATTTTAGCACAAAACACCTTAATGTTAACTTTACCTATACGACCTTCATTATGGTTTTACAATTTTTGATTCTTTTCTCAACATAAATCGGGGCTCGGATTGGAACTTGTCAAGCCTAATTTTAACCATAATTGAATTAAAATTTTAGAACAAAATACTCTAGTGCTAACTGCTAACTTTTCGGTACGATTTATGTTACTTTTGATAAAACTCTAAAAGATGGCCAACTCTCATCATCAATTAGCCAAGACCAAGAAGAAGAAATAATAATTATCCCTGATTATAATATATTCATAAGCATAATAATTCTAAAATCCCCAAACCTCCCTTAGACCGTCGACTTCCCCAAACTTAAACATATTTTATGTAAAAATCCCACCAGAAATGCCATGCTCCGGTGATAAGTCTTGCTGGTCATTAAAAGAAGAATGACAGTGGTGCAAAATAGAAAAGCTCTTAAGCAACAGTAATCACATTGTAACTTTAATTATATTTAGGATGTTAACTTTTACTTTTATAGAAAACTCGAAGAAACATTTCGTTTCAATCTTGGTTAAATCTTATGTATTAAATGAGATTGTTGAGAATTTAGATAGTTTATTTAAGATGATTGGTTTGTTTTGTCCAGTTGTAGCCTTAACTTTTTATTTGAATGTTACCTAAATTTTTTTTATTTGTATTGCTTTTTATGTTAAAAATAAAAGATAAAATCGATGTTTCATTCAAAAAGTAATATAGCTCATTTAAATACTATAATTATAATTGCAAAACCCTAAACAATATTAATAGAAACACTAATTTTTTATTTACATGATTTTTAATTGAAACAATGAAGTAAATGTTAATACTTGGGTTAATATTTTTGTTTGGTCCGAGCTTTTCACAAAATTGCTATCCTAACCATTATTATACGAAATACATATCCTGGCATGAAATATTATCGTAATTGAGTAATTTGGCCTAACACGAGTGTTGACCGTTAATTAGGACGGTCAACCCGCCATGTCACTTACATGTCAGCAAAAACCCATTTTAAAAAATTTTTAAATTCCACATAAGTAAACCATTTCAGATTTAAAAAACTAACAAATAAAAATTAAAAAAAATAATAAAAAAAGATTATAATTTATTAACCCTTCAACCTTATCTCTCCATCGTCCCCCACAATTAGGGGTGAAAATCGGTACGGTATCGGTATCCCAATACCAAATACCGAAATCCCGAATATCGAATTACATCCTAAAGTCAATCCCAATCCCAATCCCTAAATAATTTCGGTATCCCAATCCCAATCCCTAAATAGTTTTGTATCCCAATCGGTACTTCGGTATCCCAATCGGTATTATCGAATATGAAATTAATTACCTTTGAAATTAATAATTAAATATATAAATTAGATTTGATTGTTTAATTTAGGGCAAAGAGACTAAGCAAAGAGTCTTGAGTTTGCCTAGAGCTAGGATATGGACAAGGAGAATGAAGGAGAGGTGACATCTCAAAATTTTGTCATTGGTAATCTTTAATTTAACGAGTTGGAGGCTGAGAGACGACTAATACTAGTGTTTGCTTTTTAGTGTTATGAAAATAACAAGAGATTAGGTGAGAAACGAGAGATACTTAAACTGGAAAGCCAAAATTGAGTTGGATGGAGGCTTCTTAGTTGTGAAAGAGTGAGGAATGACTAAAGGTTGTGTGCTATATTTCATTTAATTTTTAAAGTTCGGTATTTCGGTATATACCGATCCCAATTCCGTAATCCCAAATACCGAATAGCACTCCAAAATGAATCCCAATCTCAATCCCTAAAAAATAAGTCGGTATTCGATAATACCAAATAGTGATAAATTCGGTACCGTATTCGGTATATCCCAAATACCAGTACCAAACTTCGAGCCCTACCCACAATCGACCCCCCACCACTCTTTTCAAACCAAACCATCTACCTCTGATCTTCCCCTTCTCATCGCGCAAGTCCTCTTTCTTCATCCGCTGAACAAAATGCAGTGATGACTGGTCGTCTAAAGTCGACGCCTTCGTCACAATCGTTCCGTTGTCCTACTCCGATCCCCATCCTTCTCACCTTCCCCTTCCTACACGACCCTTCACCTTCCCCTACTCTTTCCACTTATTCTCCCTACCTTCTAGTTTCTGTCGAGTCGTAATCGCCTCTATTGCTCCTCTCTTCGATCATTGTCTCTAATAGGGACGACAACAGGGCCAGATTAGCAAGGGTACATAGCGCGAGATCGCGTTTTCCATCAACAAAGTAATCACATAAAGCTTAGGCCTAGAATCGTAACTAAAAATTACCTTGCATAGGCCCCTCATCGAATAGGAATGTACCAAATAGAGAGATGAGAAGGGTGCAGCAAGGCTTTGGAACATATCTGGATATGAACACCGACAACATGCATGCCAGGGTATGTGAACATTGTTATTATCATTCATGTTCAATACTGCACTTTTGATTGCCCTGTTTTACAGCTAACATAATTACCCGTCCTGTTTTGAAGCTATGCGAGAAGGTTCAAGAGCATGTTGGAGGAGTCCAATCGACTGCACCAGACATGAATTATATGAATAGTTTTATCTAGCTGATGGAGATATATCACTCTATTTTGTAAATGCTATGACATGATTTATGGTTTATCTAGCTGCCAGTTAATATAATCATGTGTAAGCAGTTTGTGAATCTATGCTCACTTCATTTCAAGCTAATTTCAACTTCATTACTCATCAAACATCCACCGAAGGTCTCACATATCCATTACATACGAAACATAGCTAGTACAAATAGAAGCACCGACTGCGAAGACTACACACAAACATATATGGTCAATTGGTCATCCTCTATTGTAGTGCCCAAGTAGCATACTTTATCTTCCACAATTCTAGACAAGTAGCTGCACTGAGTTCTGAAACCTTGGTCAAGTCTTCTAATATTAATGTCTTCCCATGTTTCCTTGTCCTCCCCTTCTCTTTTGCTCTACGAGCACGCCCTTCTAGCGCCTCCATATCATCTGGTTTCAATTTTAGCTGATGGTTCTCTTCCATTAATCCATTTGTTGATATGACTTGAATCGGACTATCTGGCACTACGACTAGATGGCACGGGAGTCCACAGTGTTGAGCTCTAGGGGTGGACATCGGTTCGGTTCAAACAGAACCAAAAAAGAGTATTTCGGTACCCCTATAACACCAATTAGGCAAACCGATTCCGAACCGAAATATATCTCGGTTTGGTTCGGTATACTGGACAAAACCGAAGCTTATCATTCTTTCTAACTTCCCATTTTCCACAAAACCCAACCTTGGTCAATTGCTATCCCGTCCCAACTTCTCTCTTTCCTCTGATCCTTCTCTATGTTTTTCCTCTGCATATGTCTCAGAGGTAGAGGTCGCAGCACCACGGCGAAGAAATCGCAACAAGGGTCTTCCAGCAGGCGGCAAACCCGTCCCACCTCACCTTCTTCTTCTTCTTCTTCTTCTTCTTCTTCTTCTTCTTCTTCTTCTTCTTCTTCTTCTTCTTCTTCTTCTTCTTCTTCTTCTTCTTCTTCTTCTTCTTCTTCTTCTTCTTCTTCTTCTTCTTCTTCTTCTTCTTCTTCATGGATTTGGATGCATGTGGGTTCTTTATGTTTGGAATTGGGTTTCTCGTCTCGAGGAGCTCAACCGAGAACAAAGGGGGAAGGGATGATGGTGATTGACAACGGAAGGGGAAAGTCACAACTCACAGGCGCCGCCAGCAGCGGCCACCGCTGATGTAGCCGTAGTCGTGCCAAATAGTAGTAGATCCGAATCCCTCATTGAAAAATATGATTGTGTATTTGTTGTGTTTCTTTTTCCATTTGGATTTTTTCTAGACTTAGTAATATGATATTTTGTTTTGATTGACTTTTTTGGGTTGAATGGTAGGCGAGGCGAGGAGAAGAGAACAGAGAGAAGGGGGAAATGAAATGGCATCGGCGACGGTGCATGATTTGAAGGGAGCTGGCTGCTCTGCTGGCCGCTAGGGTCTGGGGAGAGTGGTGAGGCAGCTAGGGGTGAGATTAGGGTTAGGAGCAATGATGTCGGCTGGTGAATGGGGATTGAATTCCCTAGGATTGATAGTGGGTGGGCTGGGTTGGTGTTGAGAAAGGGTTGGCTAGTGATTGATAGAGAGTGGGTTAGGGGGAGGGTGTGGAGTTAGTTGGGCTTGGGGAAGAGGGTGGGCTTGTTTAGTCTGTGGGCTTATTTAATTTAACTCGGTTGATCGGTTCGGTCGATCGAAATTTGGGTACGGTGTGCAGACCCTGGGTTCCGAAATAGTGGGGTTTTTTTCCGAATTCCAAACCGAAATACAATATTTTCGGTTCGGTTTGGGTTTACCGAACCAGATGCCCGCCCCTATTGAGCTCAATCTTATGTGGGTTCATGTTCTGGCCTGGTCTCTAAATGCTTTTCCTTTACCAGATTGGATTAGGGTTACACCATGGAGAAGTACTATAAATACTTATCATACTCCTTTGGAATCTGTATCTCCTCGAAGTATAGCGAAACTGGCTCTTTCCTGCTTGTTGACTAGCTAACACACATTGTGTTAGTGAACCACGTAAATTGTGTGTCGTGTGGCTTCTTATGTTTCATTTTCTTGCTGTGTCGAATCCTCCTAATTTCCGATCCGCAGAGAAACCATTGTGACACCATCCACCACAGAGTCACTTTCATGTTTATCATCAACCCATAAGAAAATTTTGTTATTATCTCTATAATTTTACAGGAGATGATTAAGTCAATATCACCCACCAATGCTGATTTGCACGATATACAGAGATTGGACCATATAAGCCCGAATGGACAAGAGTAGAACATTCTTCCATGATTTGTGCTTGTGCTATATGTATTCACCACCCACGGAGCTTTTTGCCCTTTACATCGAATTGTAGTTGTGTTTTTTGAATTGGATTAGGCTGAGTCTTCGTTGCCGATTTTTTCACTTTTCATCGACATGATTGCTTCTTCTTGGTCGTTGACCCCGTCTTTGGGTATATTTGGAGCTAGGAAGAGGCTCGCAACAGTCGGTCGTCGCTACAAAGGAGAAGTCGAGGAGGAAAGGGGAAGATGGTGGTGCGAGGAAAGGAGAAGTCGGGGCGGAAAGGGGAGGACCGCGGTGGAGGTCAAAAAGAGAGGTGGGGTCAATTAAAATTAAAGGGAGATAATGAGAGAGATATATCATTTGTAAATTTTTTATTTTCTTTTAGTTTTCTTTAACCCAAATGGGAGCTTATGTGGAATTTTATTATTTTTAAAGTGGGTTTCTGCTAATATGATGGTGACATGGCGGGTTGACTATTTGTGAACGATGTTCACCGTTCAAATTAACGGTCAACACTCGTTCTAGGCCAAATTAGTCAATTACAATAATATTTCAAACCATAATATTTCGTATAATAATGACTACAGTTGTAATTTCATGAAAACTTCGGGCCAAACAAATATTAACCTTTGATACTTCACTCAACATTTACAGGTGTGCAATGTTTTTCATGATCATTAGACAAGCATGTATTATGCGATAACATTCATTAATTTTTAAAATATACATTTTTTTAATATATGATGTAATGTATTGAACAATGTATCATGTATGGTGAGCTCAAAAAGTTTATTCTCGTGAATTCTTGGGTAATGATTATTTATTAGTCAAACCTTTTTCGGATTCTTTTTTATTAGCCAAACCTATCAAAATACTAAGAATTAGCCAAATGTTAACATCCAGTCATGGTTCAAAAAAGCGCGCTTAACCTTATGCTTAGGCACGCCTAGGCCCAAAGCAATAGCAAAACGCCTCGCCAAGAGGTTTCACGCCTAGTTAGATACTGGAACACATCAATGGAGTACGACAACATCTAAGTCTCTCCTAAACCATTGCTGATGATTTTCTGAAAGTAGGTTCAAATGACTTAATGGCAATTGGTTTGGTAAATGTCGGCATCGCATCGGGTCAAGAACTCCAGCAGCGGATATGCGACTGTCGATCTATTCCTGATGTGGTGTCCTTTCAATCAACTAGTGCTACTCCCTTCCCTGGCTTCCTTCCTCCACAGAAGACTTGCGTCAATAGCTTGTGTCACTTCCTTGCATGGACAGCTACCACCTCTTCTCTTGACTTTCCTTCGCTTCGGGTATACTAAGAAAGTCTACTCTATCATTCAATCGTGACAGCCTGCCTTTCTACAAAGATCCAAAGAAAGAAAAAATAACTAGATGGAGCTATGAAGTCAATATTAAAAGAGGAAATTAAAATCAACTAGGAAATCAATTTTCATATCAATATTTTTAATAGTTCGAGAACTTTGTGAGCTATTGAACTATGATTCTATGAATTCGTGAGCTATGTTCTTGTCATTAAGTGTTGAGTAAGTTATTAATCATTTTAAATGAAATGAGAAAGTGTTGTATATTATTATTTCATTCATCATGCAGTGTGAATATCTATTTTTCTTGCAAGGCAAAACCTCAACGCCCGCCTTACGCCTAACGCCTTATTGACCTTGCTTCTAGTCAACAATTTTGTTAGTAATATTGACTTGGCAACATGATACTGACTTGGAAGAGACACATGAAGGTCAACATTCCAAAAATTTAGTATTTTAAATATAAAAAAGAGTAACAAAATTATTAACAATAATGTAAAAATGACTAATATTTTGATACATTACGAAAGATTTGGCTAATTAATAGCATTTTAATAAATTTAGATAATTTAAAAGAATCTGAAAAATATTTAGATAAAAAATAGACATTACTCTAAATTCTTATAATTCTCGATGCAAAAAATTGATGTATTCTTAAATTCTCTCCAAATTCTTATAATTCTCAATGCAAAATTGATGTATTCTAAATTCTCTCCAAATCATCCTTAATTTTGAGCTGCAATTTTATTCTCCTGATCAATCATCTCCAACAGTGTTCTCCACCTTTTCACTCGTCCCTCCTCCCATTAGGCCATTAAAAATTTACACAACCTCCAGTCCATCACTCTCTTCCTGGCAAAATCTCCTCCTGGCAAAATCTCCTTTTGTCCTATCTCTGCTCTTTCCTTTTCCACCCTTCCTTTACCTTCCATTTCTCCCATTGAGACCCTCTCCCTCAATAGTTAGACCCCTTTACTTCATTCCCTCAACCAAACCCAAAAAAACCCACTCAAAAAAGGAAACAGTGAGAAAGAAACAACTCCTCTACTTTTCCCCTGCTCTGCTCTGCTCAATCAATCCTTTCCACAACAACTCCAACCATTGCAGAGCAGCTCACCATCTCTGATCCCAAACTATGAATACCCATTTCCCCCAAGTCCCAGCATCCTTCCCCAGCTAAGGCAAAAGATACCATGACGAGCTCGATCGCCATTAATCTCCCTTTCTTCACTTTCTCTCTCCTCCTTGCTCTGTTGTGCTCTGTTTCTTCCGCTCTAAACAGGGACGGTGTTCTCTTGCTCTCATTCAAATACTCCATTATCGACGACCCTTTATCCGTCCTCCAGACATGGAACTACGACGACGCGACTCCCTGTGCCTGGACCGGAGTCACCTGCACCGACCTCCGAGTCACCGATTTGGTCCTCCCCAAGAGCCAGCTTCTAGGCTCGATTTCTCCCGACTTGGGTCTAATCGAGCGCCTCCGCCACGTTGATCTCTCCAACAACTTCTTGAACGGCTCGCTGCCTGATTCCTTCTTCGGCTCGAACGAGCTGCAAGTGATTTCCCTCTCCGGGAACGAGATCTCCGGCGGACTGCCGGAATCAATCGGCGGGATGAAGGGTTTGCAGGTGCTGAATCTCTCTGACAATGCGTTGGCGGGTAATGTGCCGAGGAATTTGAGTGGTCTTCAGAATCTGACCGTTCTCTCACTGAAAGCTAATTACTTCAGTGGATTTGTCCCGAGTGGGTTTGGTTCCGTCGAACTGCTCGACTTCTCTTCCAATTTGTTGAACGGGTCTCTGCCGTTGGAATTCGGAGGGGAGAAGTTGCGGTACTTGAACCTATCTTACAACAAGCTCACCGGATCAATCCCGCCGGAGTTCGGGAAGATGATTCCGGAGAATGCTACCCTCGACCTCTCCTTCAACAACCTCACCGGAGAGATACCGGAGGCTGTTTCGCTGTCGAATCAGAAAACAGAGCATTTTAAAGGGAATGTGGATCTCTGCGGGAAGCCGCTCAAGAACCTCTGCTCGATTCCTTCAACTCTCTCGTCGCCGCCCAACGTTTCGACGACATCTCCAGCTATCGCCGTGATCCCCAAGCCGTTAGAGTCCTCGCCGGATTCAAACTCATCCGGCGACCCGAACCCGACCAAAACCCAAGCCCAAACTCAGAACAATGGGCTAAAACCGGGCACAATCGTCGCCATCGCCACCGCTGATTTAGCCGGAATAGGGGCCCTAGCACTCATCATCCTCTACGTCTACAAAATCAAAAAGAAGAAGGCTGCCACAGCCGCCGCCGCTGCCGCTTCGGCTGAATCCGGCGAAGGAAAGCCCCCTAGCAAACAGAGCAAAAATATACAAATCCCATCGGAATCCATCATCATCAGCACATCGCTCGATGAAGAACCCAAAAGACGGTGGGCGTCGTGCCTGAAGGGCAACATCGGAGGAGGGGAAACATCGGAATCGGCGAATTCGTCTTCCGACAGCGATCGGGAAGACCGGAGCAGTCCACAGAGACTAGGAGGAGCCGCCGGGAGCAATAGCGGCGTCGGAGGGGGAAAGCTGGTGATGGTGGACGGGGAGACGGAGATGGAGATGGAGACGCTGCTGAAGGCGTCTGCGTACGTTCTGGGCTCGAGCGGCGGAGGTAGCATCGTGTACAAGGCGGTTCTCGCAGACGGGACGGCGTTCGCCGTGAGAAGGATCGGGGAGATTAGCGGCGGAGCGGCGGGGAAGGGGATGAAGGAATTCGAAGGGCAAGTGAGGGCGATCGCCAAGCTTCGGCATCCGAATTTGGTGAAAGTGAGAGGGTTCTGCTGGGGAGATGATGAGAAGCTCTTCATCTGTGATTACGTCTCCAATGGCAGCCTCGCCACTTGTGGTTACAGTAAGTTCCCCTTCCTTCTTCTTCCTTGCTCTGTTTCCTGCCTTGTGTGGCGGCGCGTGTTAGTTAGACTCTGGGGATTTTGCTAAATTCCGCGGATTATTACGTGCAGGTTAGCGTAAGAACTATTAGGACTTTGGATAGCATTTCCTTGGTAAATATTGACTTTGGTCACTGAACTTATCTATATGAATTATATTGGACACTTAGCTTGGTACTTATCTAACTAATAAAGCATCACACTAGTTGTAATAAGTCATTTGTTACCATTTTATCACTAGCACTATATTGCTGGTTTAGTAATTCATATAGACGAAGGAAACAAAAATGTTGACAGTGAATCATCTGGACAAGTTTGGTGTTTCAATTGTGTGAATCCATATTTTGATTAACTTCTCGTTTTTATATAAGAGTGAACGGGTGGAGAATCAAATTCTAAACTATCTTGATGGAGGCGTGGCTACTTAACCAGTAGAGAGTAGATCATACCTACTATTCCAAATTCATTCTCGAAACTATGTTTCATTATATTGACTTTAGAGAAAATTGTATTTCAAAATGATAGCTATGAATCTAGGATAGGTTATGAATAATATAAAAACTGTTTTTCTTCATATTTTTTTTTATTTCTTAATGAGTTTAAGGTTCTAATGGGTCGTTTGCTTCAAGGATTTGGACGTGAGATTTGGTTCTCAAATCCAACACATGAAGGATTTGTTCAAAAGTCATTGTTTGTTGAGCCAAAATGGAGGGTACCAAATCCGTGGGGTCCACTGATTTGGGGCTCCAAATCCGTGGGCCCCACGGATTTGTAAATCCCACCTCATACCCAGGGATTTGGAAACAAGCTAAAAAACCATTAAATCCATGATAAAAATAGCTCAACAAACAAAAGATTTCCTCAAATCCATAATGCTCAAAATCTCTAATAAATCCCAAGGTTTTTAATTAACAAATCCATGGCAAAACCCTCGTTCTAAAATCCTTGAAGCAAACGACCCCTAAATATTTTTAAGGGTTTGGAGGTGTGAGTGTGTAGAGTGAGTCAATCACATGTCTACCAACATGAAAAAAATGAAAAACATTCACGAATCACGAGCCAACTTGCAGTCTAGCTTGTAGAATAATAATTATTTATGACAAATGTAATTGGAATTATATGTCTCGTAAGCATAGTTAGAGCTCACCGTGAACTGTATAACTGGAATAAAGGTTGGTAGCCTGGATCAGCTGCAGGAATAATTCATTTGCAAACTTAATTAAATAACAATGATTAACAGCAGAGATCAAGGATTTAATTATAATCTCATTTACACATATATTTAATTAATCCCTACCTTAATTCTTAAGTAAAGTCTAATCAAATGGGTACTACAGTACTGTGCACATTGGAATCCTGAAACCAAAGAGGCTTTGGAGGTTTGTCATAAAAAGGCCCTTAATAAACTATGGTGACCAGACCAATCATATCATTATTTGTGTAAAGCAAAATACGACTGGAGATTCCTTTGTCCATGGAGAAGGGGTAATTATAAAAAGTTGCATTGCATGCACCAAAAGTGAAATAAACGCATAATGCGCCAAATTATCATGTCGTTTTGCGTAGAAAAGCAGCTACTACTTAGTCTGTGCCTTCACATGTGTTAAGCCTTAGCTCACTGGTTGTTTTGCAGGGAGGGTAGGAGCATCGCCATGTCATCTACCACTAGAAGTCCGGTTGAAGATAGCAAGAGGGTTAGCCCGAGGGCTAGCCTTCCTCCACGAGAAGAAACAAGTCCATGCCAACATCAAGCCTAGCAACATCTTGTTAAGCCAAGACATGGAGCCCATCATCTCCGACTTGGGCCTGGACCGGCTCATATACGGCACCAGCAAGGCCGGCAACGGCTCCTCGAGCCGACACTTCGGTAGCAGCCAGAGGTCGATGGTCGGTACGACGACGTCACTGGACAACCACATGATGGCTAGTACCGGTAGTAATGTTAATGTTGCCAACAATAATGGTATGATGATGGCTGCCAGTCCCTACGCCACACCCAACTCTTCAGTCGTTGTGGGTCCCTCACCGTACCAGGCGCCCGAGTCTCTGAAGAACTTAAAACCAAACTCCAAATGGGATGTCTACTCGTTCGGGGTCGTGTTGCTGGAGCTCCTGACGGGGAGGGTGTTCACCGAGCGGGAGCTGAGCCAGTGGGCGCCCACCACGTGTTCTGAGGATCGGAGCTGGGTGTCCAGACTGGCTGATGTGTCGGTCCGGGGCGAGGTGGAGGCAAGGGAGGAGGACGCCATGGTAGCATGTTTCAAGTTAGGGTTTAGTTGTGCTTGCCTTGTGCCACAAAAGAGACCGTCCATGAAGGAAGCGGTGCAAGTGTTGGACAAGATCCCTTCCCATGCCCACTACTACGCCCCTCACTTTGTTGTTCAAAGCTAATTGATGATGAGTTCTGATTTTGGTACGTGGGACCCATTTGAAAGGAAATGAAGAAAAAAATAATGTGCCACAATGCAATGTTGTTTATCTTAAAGGGTTGTTTGGCTGTACCCCTTTCTCTTTTTCTAATGCTTTGTTGACCTTTTGGAGATGTTGGGACAGAGGTAGAAGGGAGGTATATTTGGGGTATCTAATGTGTTGAAAGTGACCATGTTCTTGTTAATTTGACCATATGATTAATCAAATCTTCTTTGTTACAAAAGATGCTCGTGCTAACATTTTGCTTTTATGAATCTTTTTACTTCTTTTAGATGAGTTGGAGCCATTACTAGTTGCTTTATTTGTTTTGGGAAGTTTTTGGTTCATACCACTCTTATAACATGTGTTTGATTACGTTATCATACAACTTCTCAATATGTAGCATAATTAAGCATGAGTTGGATCACAAACTTTTACATTTTGAGCTTTCCTTTAAGTAGTAGAAGTATTTTATCAAATTCATTTTATTTTGGGTTTTTTAACTCATCGTTAACTACATGTATTATTCTTATTTCTGCTTATACTGACTACAGTCAATCATAAGGAAGAGATATCCGAGAGATGGTGGAACTTGGTTTGTGTTTTTGTTAAGGTGCTAGCTCAATATAGTTAAAATTAACGTGTGATCATCACTAGCTACTTATATAACTCATTGTCCGTAAAATATGTTGCAAGCAAATATACGTATAAGTATGATGGACCAACACAAATAATAGGAAATCAGTAGTTTGAACTTGACTCGCTGTTAGAGTCCAAGTGTTTGGCGAGATGGGGTGTGGGCCTTATCGAGTCGTCTTCAACCTTCAAGAAATTGTACATGTAGGGCATCACGCACACAATAGAGAAGAGTACAAAGAGAGACATACGTACACATGATGTTTTGTTAACCGAGTTCGGCCCTATTGGCTTTACGTCTCAACTCAAATGTGGCTTACCCTTTGAGACTTAGTGTCTAGCTTTTTGTCTTATTCCAATCTAATTAAAAGTTGAGCTCCTTTGGGTGGAACTAAGACCATTGACAAGTATAGAGCAATATACATATTTCTCTCTTCCTCACAAGCACTCACGGTAAAGACAAGAATAGATAATGAATTTCGATCACCTCTGAATTCTATTGCTAATCACATAGTGTTTGATCTTGCTTTGTGTAGGATTGCTCTGTCACATTTCGTAAGACTTGTGTTTGTTGCTTTTTTTTGTATTTATAGTTGCTTAATGCACCGGTTCTCTTGATCTTTCACTTGATTGCGAAGATTTCTTAATGCAACGGTCTTCACTGGATCTTTCACTTGATTGTGAAGATTTCTTAATGCAACGTTCTTCTCTTGATCTTCACTTGATTGTGATGATTCTTTCCTGCTGCAATCATATATCCTTAGACTTATGAGTTATGACAGGTAATAATATAATTATACCATATCAGAAAAGGTAAGTTTTTTTTTCCACCCACATATTCCTCACATTGAGATAGATCAAACGTTTGACTCATGAAATTGCACTGGTCAATTTTAAGCTGGAGGACCTTTTCAATGGTACATTTAGGTGTCTGTAAACCTCTTAAATCCTATAACTTTATTTGGAATAAGCTCTTCCTTAAATGGAGTGAAAGCATAGGCGGAGCCAGCCTAGTTTGACATTGTCCCGGGATGGGTAAATTATGGGAGGAATAAAAATACTTCATATATGTTTATGTTAAGGATTGAACACGACACCTAGTGCAACGTATTTTGTCACTATATATCACAATTCATTACTTGATTATAAATTGACATTAAATTAATTTATTATACTATAAACGAAATCTCAATTGGAATATATCTCTTTTCTGCATATGCCTATTCAATTATTTTCCCAGCAATCTTGAAGCAGTTCAGTGATAGCGTCGATTCCACTAGTTTTGACGACAAGTGTAGATAAAATATTTCCAGCTTTGAGATATATCAAGAACGAACTCTGAAGTCGAATTCACAACCAGTTTGCTATATGATTGTTTAGTGGAATCCATTGGAAATGACTTACTTAAGAGTGTATTTTGTGTTTCTTTAAGAATATGAAAACTCATCATGGTTGTTTATGAATGTACCTATTGTATTAGTCGTTATTTTTTATATATGAAAATAAATTATGTAGATATTATTAATTTAAATTCATTAAATATTTATATATTTATAATACGAAAAGAGGACAGGGGTAGTTTCAAATCCTGCCTCCACCACTGTGAAAGACAATTTATCCTCGTGTTCTTTGTCAATTACCAATGGAATTGCAAAAAAAAGGGTTGAACTTATTGTTTTCCGTATTGTAGCACAAACAAAAGGAATACTAATCAAACAGCTTTCAGTGTCAGCAGAACTAGAAAATGATGTTGATGAGGTAGCTAGCTAGCTCTCTTACACTGTTTAGGCATAGCTGAGATGTTGGTTCTCCGAACACAATCATTAAATGGGCGAAGATGGTATTGGATTGCAGGCAGGGCATCGAATAATTTTTCTGGTTAGTTGCATTATATTGCATGATGGGCTGATTGATTCTTTGTGGAGGCGTTGAAGTGATCGATGATCCATTCCCAACAAACAAAAGTTGGTACGAAGAATGAATGACATATCAAACCAGTACTGGAAGTGAACGAATGGAATGATTAATATTGCAAGTGAATGAGACCATATGATGAATTGAAAGCTATCCCACTGATGAAATTGACAGCAGCAGCAGCAGCAGCAGCAAATGGTCTTCGCCCTAGTGATGTCAAATTGAACCCCAAAACTGGGCCATGCATGGCCTGGCTGCCAGTTTTGTCACCCTCCTACGTTCAATGCGTGAACCTAAAAAAAAAAACAATAGGAAAAGGCACTTTGGGTAAAGCAATTGAATGAATGATGAAAGCTCTCACGGGCCGCACATTCCCACTTGTGTTTTCTGTACTCCTTTGAGTTGTAGTAATTTGGGAAGACAAAAAAAATTACGAACTGAAATTGATGACAAAGAAGAATGTAGGGTAATGTATACTTTTTATTAATTTTTTATTATTATTTTATAGTATCCAAACCTATTCAAATTTTTTTAATTAGTCAGATCTTTCGTAATGCATCAAAATATTAGCCACTTTTACTTTATCGTTAATAATTATGTAACTCTTATCCTAGTTAAAATACTAAAATTTTGGAATGTTGATCTTCATGTGTTTCTTCCAAGTCGGTATCATGTTGTCAAGTCAATATTACTAACAAAATTGTTATATGAAAGTTAACATTTGGCTAATTCTTAGTATTTCGAAAGGTTTGACTAATAAAAAAGAATTCGAAAAAGGTTTAAATAAAAAATAGATATTACCGTATAATGGATAGATCACCAATGCTATCATGGACCACCAATGGAGCAATGTTCGTTGGAGGGATTGCCCACAAAATTTCCCCTATCTTGTAACCATATTTCTAATTGTCTTAGCACGTCTGCATCTTGATTTGCCTCTCAAAATGTGTGTTTTGCTAATAACATTCCCCGTTTCAATGAATAAGAGAGTTATAGTCTTCAAGAATGACATCTAATGGATGATGTACGAAATCTTTAGTATAGAAAAGAAGGATGGTCATTCGGGAGTTCGAAGACACCTCGATCATCTAATATTTCAATCGTAACCAATAACCCATGTCCCTATAAAATCTTGAAGAACGAAACCTATTGTTTCGATCAACATTAAGTTTCTCCCAATCCAATCTTGGCATTCAGCAAACAACTTCTTGAGCTGAATGGCGAATGCGGCTAGGACACCCACTAGACATGTGAATTTCGAGAGCCGGTTTATCAGTGATAGAGTATTTTGAACTGAAATCATGATTTAACCATTATTGGTAAAATAGTCTGCCAACTTAGGTTCTTGTATGAATTTTTTTCTGAAAAAAATATGGTACGATTTTGCAGACACGCCCTCCATCACATGGACCTTATAAGGCCTGGAATCTTTCGAGAAGAAGAAAAACTCGGGCTTGACCCACATGATGTATAAGGCCTAGATGCGGAAAAAGAACCCATTGGACCTATCCGGTCCATATGCAATTTGACCAACCCACACTAGCCACTCCACTCCCAGTCAAGAGTCAACTAGTGCGGAGCATTTCTCACTATCCCACAATTCTTCATCCTCTGGAATCAAGAATTCACCGCAAACGAAGAAGATCGAGGATGTCGGAACAGCACACACCATCGCAGATCTTCATCTTATCAGGGCAGAGCAACATGGCCGGCCGTGGTGGCGTAATCACCGACCCCCACAACCACCACAAGAAGCTCTGGGACGGGATCCTGCCTCCGGAATGCGAATCTCGCCCCGAAATCCTCCGCCTCTCCGCCGATCTGCGGTGGGAGAAAGCGGCGGTGCCTCTCCACGCCGACATCGACACGAGAAAAGCGTGCGGGGTGGGGCCTGGGATGTCATTCGCGAACTCCGTGAAGAATCGGTCGTGCGGCGGCGGCGGGGCCGGGGAGGCGATCGGATTGGTGCCGTGCGCCGTGGGAGGGACGGCGATCAGAGAGTGGGCGCGTGGGGAACAGCTGTACGAAAACATGGTGAGACGAGCCAAGGAGAGCGTGAGATCCGGTGCGGAGATCAAGTGCTTGCTGTGGTACCAAGGAGAGAGCGACACGTCGACGCACCACGAGGCCGACGCGTACCAGCGGAACATGGAGAAGCTGATTCAGAACGTTCGAGAGGATTTGGGTCTACCGAATCTCCCAGTAATTCAGGTAATTAGCTTGCTAATCCTAACTTTGAACGAATTCGAAGCCTGTCCTCTAAATAAAATGTGTTGGATGTTTGTAAAATCGTACTGTATCGGTAGTTCGGACTACTGAAATCGTTAATCGTGATCAAGTTGAATCCTTGGCCTTGCTGTTTCAATGTTTCGTGTTCAAGTTGATATGGTTTTATCACGATTGTTTCGCGGTTATCCCAATTCACATTTTGGAACCCTTGTGTCCTGTGTTAGATTTCATAGAATTGGTGGAATGTGTGTAGGTGGCGCTGGCATCAGGGGACCACAAATACTTGGAGAAGGTGAGGGAAGCACAGCTGTGTATGAAGATGACGAACTTGGTGTGCGTGGATGCGAAGGGATTGAAGCTCAAGGAAGACAATCTCCATCTCTGTACTGAAGCTCAGGTTAAGCTAGGACAAATGTTGGCTGATGCTTACCTCAGTAACTTTGCATCTCCTAATTCGTTAGCATCATCTTCTTCTTCTTGATCTCATCTGGTATGGTATTGTACACTATTCGCACTGCTGCTAATGCTGAGACTTCGGTGAGAATAACTCTGCAGTTCGCCTAATTCTAATCCAATACAAATTCTGAATGCTCGAGTTGCCTACTGCTACTACAACTAGGAAAGGAAATTACCAACCTTACTACAAATAGAGCATTTAGGTCATTATCGACTAATCGCCTTGATCAAGAACATCAACAATGGCGGCTGCGGAACCATCGTCCATGGAATCGTTCCAATCTCCATCCTTGGCAAAGAAAGTAACCATGTTCATTGTGTCTCTAGTAACATTGTGGATCTCATCAAACGCCACCTTACTGCTTCTGAACAAGTTTCTGCCCTCCTCCAATAATAATGACGAATTATCCTCCGGTTTGTCGATGTTCCCAACGATGCGGATCACGGCGCCGGCCTGCCAAATCGCCGCCTACTTCTCCGTTGGGGCGTCCACTCTACACACCGTGAAGTCAACAATGGTCAGCTTCCTCGTGATCGTGGTGCTCCTCGGCGCAGACCCCGGGCTGAATGGTCGGTACCCGGCCGTCGACTGCATCTGTTTGCTGTTCTCAAGTTTGGCCTTTCTCTTTTTCGTGGTGGATCTTCTTCATCATGTTGCGCCGCATCAACGCCGCTTTACTCGTTGGGCTAGTAAAAAAAGTGGGATCAGATCATTCAGTTTAAGAGGTGTAATTGCAAATTGATTAAATTGTTACTGTGATTATTCGCTGAATTTTTATATTTAATTTTTATAGAAGCGGATTATGTTTACTGAGATTATATTATGTGAGATACAGAGCTAGTTTTGTCTTGCTGTATTTTTTTTTCTTGTGTGTAAAACGGAGCGCAAAAGGGCGCTCCAACCTTTATTCAATAATCAAACGGGTGGTCTAAACCCCCAATAATGTAATGGTACAACCAATAAGACAAACTACTATCGGGAAGAGCAACCAGATGTCTACCGATAGGAAAAGAGTGGCCTATATCGGCCAAGTAATCAACAACTATGTTCGCCTCTCTCTATAGACATGGGCGATAGAACCACACAATCACGTTGTAACCACTGTCGAATCTCCGTAATGCTGGTGTAGTGGAGATGCTCTGGCGTCGCCAACTCAATGAGGTGCACTGCCGTCGTCGAGTCGGTCTGCAGAAGAACCTTCTTAGTTCCTATTTCCCAGGCGATCCGAAGCCCATGCACAATCCTAGCTAGTTTTGGATTTGTGATAGAGCCCCCCCCCCCCCCCCCCCCCCCCACACACACACACCAAGGTTCACTATAAAAGCTGAGATGAAGCGGCCATTGTCCCCCGCCAAGATGCCGCCGGCCGCACTACTATCCAAGGAAGGTATCACTGATCCATCAGTATTCAGGCACGTCCACCCTGTTGGTGGTGGAGTCCATCTAATTGCTCTCGATATTTGGAGTACCCCGGCTCCGAAAACAACAGTATCCTTCTCAAGGGCTTGAAAGATTTGATGTCTCAGCTGAGCAACTTTCCCCTCGATTTGTGCATGTGACTTCAGTTCTCCCTCGAAACAATAGCTATTCCGGTTCTTCCACAATAACCAACACATGGTTACGAAAAAGGTGCAGTCTAGGTCTCGGCTCCACCCTGTAGTGTACTGGGTCATCCACCGTTCCAAGCTAGGATCGAAGAAGGCTGCATCAGGTTTGTCGTGGAGTACATCAGCCCAAGTGGCCTTGGCGAACAGACAATCCCTGAGCACGTGAAGTGTCGTCTCTGGCCCCCCTCCACATATCTTGCAGCTAGGGGTGGCTATACGGTCCGGTCCGGTTAAATTGGCCCAAATTGATCCGGTCCAGTCCGGTCTTTTTGAAAATATAAGGACCGAAGATTGGATTGGATACAGTCCGGTCTTGATCCGGTCCAGTTTTGATCCGGTCCGGTCCCGATTCAGTCTTGATTTTACATTGAGATTGTGGGATTTGAGTGGCCTAAAGCCTTAAAGGGTGAGCAGTTGGTTAAGTTTTGTACTAAGTGCAAAGGTTTGTGACCGTTTATGCAAATTACCCTTAAGTTTTGGGTGTTGAGCTCTCTTATCCGGTCTTTATCCGGTTTTTTACCTCAAATCTAAGCCCAAAGATTGGATTGGATTGTTTACTATCCGGTCCCGGTCCGGTCTCGGTCCGGGTTATACGGTCCGGTTTCCGGTTTTTAATCCGGTCCCGGTCCAAATAGCCACCCCTACTTGCAGATGTCGTTCGTGGTGAGGTGTCGCCTGGCTCTTTCCGCGTTGGTAAGTAGTCTTTCATGCGCCATTAGCCAGAGAAAGGTTCTCGTTCTTTGAAGAGTTGGGGCTCTCCAAATTGATCGCTAGTTGGGATGTCTTTGCGGGAGGCTGGCATCCTCCTCCCCCAAGAGTTCATACGGTGATTTGAAGTTAAAGTGCCCATCAACGACAAAACGCCAGCATCGAACATCCGCATCGTTCCCGTCGGGTACCGGGTGGAGTAAGACCTGCGAAGCAATATCACCTGGTAAGAAATGTTTAATATAATCCTGGTTTCACTCACCCGTTTAGGAAGAAGTCCTCCACACGCATGCCCATAACTTCCGCATGGACATCCGGGGCATATGTCTCGAGGGGATCACCATCCGTTAGCCACCTATCTCGCCAAAATCGAGCCTCCTTCCCATTTCTTATATTCCAGGCCGAAATTTTCCTGGGTCTTGTGCCATACTCTTAGCACACTCCCCCCCCCCCCCCGCCATGGGTATGAGATCCGGTCAGTCCTCCTAGGAACCAATCCCGCCTCGGACTCCGCCGTGTACTTGCTTGGCACCACTTTAGCCCAAAGATCATTCGGCTTCCTAAGCAATCTCCATGCAATCTTCACAATGTAAGCTTCGTTGGTGCGCATAGCCGACCGGAGTCCTAGATCACCTTCTTCCTTTGACTTACAGACCGTCTCTCAATCCACCAGGTGAACCTTGCGTCCTCCCTCCGAACTCCCCCATACAAATGCTTTGATCTTCTTGTTGATCAAATCACGAACACTTGCTGGTAGAAACGATGTTTTCATAGTGTACAAGGGGAGTGAAGACAGGATCGACTGAGCTAGAGTAATCCTAGCTGCAAGGCTCATAGTGGACGTCTTCCACCCCGCCAGGCGAGAGTCAATCCTGTCAACCAGCTCGTTGTATGTCGCCTTGGTCATCGGGTCGTGAATTACTGGAACTCCCAAGTAGCGCCCCAGGTTCGAAGTTTGAGGGATTCCCTGTTCAGCACTCAATGCTACTCTCTACTCTGGTCGAACATTAGGGGAGAAGAAGACCATCGATTTAGACTTGCTGATGCTTTACCCCGAAGCCTGTCCAAAAAGCTGGAAGCACTGCATGATAGCTCGCACCTGCCTGCTAGACACCACTCCAAATAGTATGAGGTCATCTGCAAAAAATAAATGAGACAGATTTGGCCCTCTGCTGGTCAGCTTTATTGGCTGCCATGGCCTTCTCTCACCGAATCATTGATTAAATGACTTAAACGTTCCGTACAAAGCGTAAAAATATAAGGGGATAGCGCACATCCCTATTTGAGTCACCTCGAGGGACTAAAAGAGTTGGTAAGGCCTCCGTTCCACTAAATCTGCATAGAATCAGTAGTAATGCAAGCCATCGTAGCCTAAACGAAACTAGCTGGCGTGCCCACTGCCTCGAGTGTATCCCGAACAAACTCCCACCGAATGCGATCATAAGCCTTGGCTAAATCAATCTTCAATATTATTCATCCCACCCTTCCCTTCTTTGCCCGCATCGAGTGGACTACCTCCTGGTGGACACATATGTTATCTGTAACCCAATACAAAGCTCGTTTGCATTTCATGGACAAGGTTTGGCACAAAAGGGAGTTATCTTACAGACGGGTTCTAATTAAGGAAGTAATTATCTTTCTTAATTAAATCTGACTTATTCCCCAAGCAAGAGGGTATATTCTTAGGGGTTCGGCTCCTATAAATAGCAACCTCCCCAGCCCCTCTAAACACAATAGAGAGGGTGTTCAAAGAGCTTCGGTTTTCGCACAAAACCGCCGAGCATTTCGATAGTCTGTCGTGTGCATCGAGGGCAGTGCCGCGAACGTCTTTAAGAGAGCGACCTAGTCCGCGACTCAGCTCCAGATTCGGTAACCTCGTTCTTGTTGTTGTTCCGTTCCTAACATAAAGTTTTCGGTAAAATGGCAACCACCATTGTAGTTATTTACAAATATTCCAATTTCATGGAGCTCCAATTTTGCCAAAACTGAAGTTCAGACATCCAACATTTTCCAATCAAAGTTTTTTATATGTACATGCATACTCACAAAGACAATAACATAAACATATATACAAAATGAGAAGCTTGGATCATTGATAGGGCAAAAGCGTAATGCCTCAATCCTATCTCGTAGTAAAACCGGAAAGTCCGGGTATCGTCTCTCAGGGACTGGTACAACCTTATGATTTATCAATTCTATGAAGCAAACTATAGGTGAAAATGGTTTAACGAGACTAATTATCTAAAAGCAAAATAAACTAATTAAGCAAAGTAAACTTGTCGGGGGAAATTCAATGGGAGAAAGCTCTGGGAGAAACACCGGGACTCACTACCTATCTTATCCAGATTAATTCACATATTCTAATCAGTTTAATCCAACTCTCTACCGCCAGGATATCACGAATGTGCTATCTATCCCTGTCGGGAATTACTACGTACTAAACAACTAATTCAAATCCTACTGTCGTAGCTTAATGAATCAACTGTTTAGCCTGAAGACCGATATCCCAATTAAGACGACATAACACCTTATTTAATCCACTGTCGCTTCGATAAGTTACTATGTCACATGAAATAGGTTCAGTTATTAGGGTTTCACTGTCGCTAATAACCTAATTAACTTCAAATCATTGTATTGGTGGCCAGTCAACACAAAGCATTAAGCAATTTCATGCAATAGAGATTGGAAGAAAAGAATTATGAATCAATCATTCAAGTCTAGAAATAGCTACATCCTATGGTGTTTCCCCCAGAAATTGGGGTTTAGTTCATGATGAAACTAAGATAAAACAATATGGTTTTGATCATCATGTTCCAAATCAACAATAAACAAATAATTCAGACTAGAAAATCCAACCAAATCACTTGTTTTTATTGAAATCAGCTCTGAAATCAGCTCACGCCACGCCGCGTTGGAGAAGTCGATCGTCGAATGCTCTTGTCCAATCACCGCTCGCCAATCGCCTGCGTTGCTGCCTTTTTTTTCCTCCTAGAAGTTTTTTTTTCGTCCCAAATTAACCCTCCAAATTAATTACCCCTCCCTCCAAAACGATAATGTCCTTATGACCTCACTACTGGACAACAGACTTGGGCAAAGAAATTCAAAAGAATGCCCCCCTCAATTCATTCTGTTCGGCCGCAATTTTCCAGGGAAGTAGGGTCACTCCCAGCCCACTCCAGGCCCACTTCTTCCTTCCTTGATAGCTGCTCTTTCCAGGCCCACTTTTTATTCCGGCAGTGATTCGAGAATTGTTTGCCTGCGCAACTTCTCATTTTTCGTGTTTTCTTCACCTGTAATACATCAAATTTATGGTACTAGGCAGTAATGGTTTTCAACCATTCTAGGGTTAGCGAGCCCTAAAATAGCACCAATTGGCTTAAACATATCATGGGATAATCACATAAAGTTCAAGAATCAGATATATTAAAGTTGATTATCAATCATTAAACATAAACAAATCGACACGAATCAATTAGCATCAGACCAGGAGATATCCAAATTGCCCTAGTCACTCTCAGGCATGCCCAACGCCTTCCAAACAGTTTTGGATGCATCGACGATGTTGTTAGGACAAGGAGGTTGGTAATCATGATCGGAATCACACCCCATTGTGGAGTCGCATTCATCAACCACCATGGCCCTAACAGTGTTGCCATTCCCATGAATGTTGATGAAGTTGAGACACCTGCTTTTCTTGTTGAACCATCCCGTGGAGAGTGCAACGATAGGCTTGTCGTCGGAATGGTACTGATTGTCAACACTCCGATGGGCCTTTGTCGCTGCCTCCTGCCTCAAATTTGTTCCAAGTTAGAGTCGCCTTCGTGGTGGTGGTGACCGGAGGGGAACATTTGTAAGTGGTGTAATGCTTGCCAGTCTTGCAGCAGTCAGATTCCTCTCCTTGGTTGCATTGTAGGATTATACGCAAGAAGCTTGAAATATACCGACATTTATGGGATTCATACTGAATACT
Organism: Linum tenue; assembly: GCA_946122785.1. Lineage (NCBI taxonomy): Eukaryota > Viridiplantae > Streptophyta > Magnoliopsida > Malpighiales > Linaceae > Linum > Linum tenue. The sequence continues at coordinate 28,210,652 of CAMGYJ010000007.1, forward strand.
GGATAAGCATTTGTGGGGCCATAAATGAAAATGATAATTTCCCAATAACATAGGAGATGGGGTGAAAGTCACGGGAGTAGTGGATTCTGCCATTTTGGTCCATTCCATTAATTCCAATCTGAATGATAATATTGTTTAATGGGAGATCCAACTTTGGGACTCCGGCGAGATGACAACGTAAGGAAAAGAGAAAAACAGATGACGGCAGCAATCCGGTGGAGATAGGTGTTCAGGCAAGTCGAGTGAAGAGCGTATGGTTAACTTCTGAGAAAACAATAGCAAATGTTTCAACAACTCCAAATAATATGATGCTCAAGATTGATCAAGTTTGGCAGATCGAATTCTCAGGGATTTTGTTTCCCATTATTATTTTTATGACACAGATGAAAGGGAGTTGACTGCTAAATGGAACCCGCAACTTGTTTTTTAACCCAGATATGAAACCTGACACTTCTCCAAGGTCGTGAGCTTGGAGATGAGTCTCCAACTCCAAGCCCAGTATCTCGCTGGAGCATCTCCGCTGCATTCATCTGATTTTGGATTTGCAACTCGATGATTGGCTACAGGCCAGCCATACCAAACCGGAAGTTGTCTCCACCGTGTAAATGTAATGCGGAACCTGACTATTGTATTATTGAGAGTGCATATTTATACAACAATGGGATGTAACAATGCTCAGCTATTTCTAAGGGTTGTGGGTGAAACCACTTGCTAAGAATATGGAACAGAAAGATAACAGAATGTTGAAAGAGTCAGCTGAGCTAAGTACACGTTCTATCACACCGGAGCTCAGATCACACAATGAATATGAAGATTTTTATTTGTTGCTTTTGTCAAGGCGGCGATAGTCGATGGTAAGGCCGTGCAAGAAGCAGCTTCCCAGAAAGCATGGCCGCCCTGCGAAAGAAAGGGAAAGCATGACACGGTGCAGACTTCGTCGGGGAGGACTGAGGCGGTTGATCAATGAAGACTCCATAAAGCTAGGACTATGAGTTCTTGGGATCGGATGGGTTGCTAACCATCTATTCCGTTAGCACCGTACTAACCCGCGTAGTCGCCTTCCTTTTTAAGTTTGGCCGATTAAATGTTTTATTGTCCGAGGCATTTTGGTAAGTTGGGTATATTAGAGGATCATGATATCATGCCGAGATCTCAGCCTGGTGGAACGTGTGCGGTTTTTGTGCTGGGAGATATCCCAACAGTTAAGAATGAGTCTACTTATACATGCAAAAACAACTACGACACATATTATTAGCGTACCACTTCTACCAATGCAAAACACTATACACATGCAAAAACAATTATGCCCCAAATTATTAATGTACCACTTTCACCAATGCAAAAACACTACACACATGTTCCAATGTCATTCAACTACAATGCAAAACCACAACTAACAAATCCACAACTAATGCGAAAATGCTACATCTTCCAACGTCCTTCAACTACAATGCAGAACCACTACTAACAAATTCACAACCAATGCAAAAACGCTACATCTAAGATGGACCAAATCACTACTACAATGGATTTGTTAGTAATGATTCTGCATTGTAGTTTAAGGACGTTGGAAGATGTAGCATTTTCTGCATTGGTTGTTGATTTGTTAGTAGTGGTTTTACATTGTAGTTGAATGACGTTGGAACATGTGTGTAGTGTTTTTGTATTGGTGGAAGTGGTATATTAATAATATGGAGCGTATTTGTTTTTGCATGTGTAGTATTTTTGCATTGGTGCAATTGGTAAGTTAATAATATGTGTCGTATTTGTTTTTTTGCATGTGTCATGTGTGTAGTGGTTTTGTTTTAGTCTTTTGTTTCAAGTTAGAAAAACCGCACACGTTTCACCCACCACAAAAACCGCCCACTAACACAACCAGATTTAATTAAAAAATGAAAATTAATATTTATTGCATGTGATTCCTAATCTACCCTGAATGCTTTTATAGCCATTAGATTAGACTTAGAGGTGTACGGTTAAGATTATAGTTAGTATGGTGCTAACCTAGCTTCTCCCGTTGTTCTTGGGTTGAGTTCAACGACAAGTAGTTGTGTGTTTAGCTGGTAGCATGATGTCGTTTTTAGAACTTATGTGCTTGGGCCAATGTTGCTTTCTACTTGTCTATGTGGGTTTACTTTCAAAATAGAGTTCGGGCTTTTAACTTGTCTCAAACATTTGAAGCCTATTCATAATCTGTTGGGATCAAGCCAGTCAAGAGGGAACGTGCAGTGCAAGAAAGGAAGAGAACGAGTAAGATGGAAAGACAAATCAAGCAGAAGGAAAGCCAAATCTCGAAATCAAGGAGTTACCAAATCTGAAGATCTCACAGCAAGGCGGAAACTTGAATGCAGCAACGGCTAGCTTTGAAATCAGTATAAAGCAAAGAAGGTTAGATTAGAGAGACAACTTTTCGGAGATCAATCGAGTGAAAATAGCAGGAGAGTTTCTGTAAACAGATTGATAGAGAAGTGGTTGAGTGATCGGGGAGATTGCTTGAGCAGGTCGACAGGGAGTTTATCTGGGTAGACTGAGTCATCAACAGGAAGTTGATCACGATTAGAATCTTATCAGTCCGAGAAGGTTGATCAGGGAAGCTCTGTACGTTGTACTCTGCTCTTCAAGAACATATCCTTAGTGGAACGTCAGTGATCACGGATTAGTGAATCACTGACCGTGGATTAGTCAGTGTTGAGATACTCTTTTCTCTCAACACTGGATACCACGTAAAAATTGGCTGTGTCTTTGTTTACTTTGTTTCTGAGATTTCTGCACATCTCTGTTTCTGTTCATCACTCAAATTGGCCAAGTAAGGTGCTGTGATCCGTTAAGTCTCAAAGTGAACCTCTGTTAGTTGTTTAGGGAAAACGGCAGCGTTGGCCTTAGTTGCTAGGATTAAACGGACGGGCTCAGGAACGAGTTTGAGTGGGCCAGTAAGGAGTCTGAAATTAAATAAGATTGTGGGCCTTAGCCCTTAAGCCAAAGCCCATCTGAGTTTCTATACACGTGAGGTAAAACTAGAAGTGGAGAGTGCTAGGTCGAGTGTTCAGATCAAAACGTTTGTTTTCCATTTTCTTCTAACCAGGTTCGAAAGAACCCTAGCAAATTCCAGATATCAGATTTCGTGAAATTGCAGGTGCAAAAAACTCCCTTTTGAAGAAAAAGAAGGCGCGCGCCACCGGACCAACAAGTGGTATCAGAGCAAGGTCGCCGTAGAAGAAGGTTCTGCAACCTCCGGCGGAATCCAAAATGGCGTCAGGCTCGGGAAACAATGCTCCACTCTACCTAGCAGATGGGTTTTCGCAAAATCGGCCTCCTAGGTTCGAGGGAGTCAATTATGAGTACTGGAAAAACCGCATGGAGCTGTTCATCGGATCGACGGATCCTAAACTATGGGAAAGGGTAACGAAGGGTCCGTATGAGCTAAAAGCAGATCAGGAAAAATGGACAGATGAAGACTATGAGAGATTTCAACAGAATTGTAAGGCAACCAATCTTATGTACTGCGCCCTTGGTCCTGAAGAATATCACAAGGTAGCAGGGTGCAAGACAGCAAAGGAGATATGGGATAAACTACAAGTCACGTATGAGGGCACTTCCCAGGTGAAGACCTCACGCGTCAATTCTCTGAAGCAACAGTTCGAGCTTTTCAAAATGGAGGAAGGCGAAACAATCAGACAAATGTATGAGAGATTTACCAACATTGTCAACAGCCTGGAAAACTTGGGGAAATCTTATGAAAGTGGTGATCTGGTAAGGAAGATTTTGTGGGGATTGCCCGAGAAATGGACTCCCAAAGTTACGGCGATTGAAGAAGCCAAGAATTTGGAAGCCCTACCCATTGATGAGCTTATAGGTTCACTTGCAACACATGAAGACAAGCTTAGCAGAAACAATGGTGAGAAGATGACTGGAGATAAAGGAAAAAGAGGAATCGCCTTCAAAGCCACCTTAAATGATGACTCTGAAGAGCTTGAAGACATGGAGGATGAAGAACTTGCTCTGCTTAGCAAGCAGATTAGCAGACTGCTTCGAATAAGAAAAGAGAAGAGAAGAGGAAATTTTGTGAGTAAGAACCGAGATATGGAAAAGGAAGGTGCAACCAGATTTGGTCAGCACAAACCTAATTTCAGAAGTCGAAGCGAGCAGATTCAAGGTGCTAAAGGCATCAACTCAGCAGGATGTTTCAAATGCGGAAGATCCGGACACATCAAGGCAGAGTGTCCTCAATTAAGAAAAGAACGTGCGATGGCAGCTACATGGAGTGGAAGTGAAGAGGAAGATGATGATGAGGAATTACATGAAGAAAGTTATATGGCGCTTGATGATCAACCTGAGTCTGATAACAGACATCAGACAAGTGAGGTAAGTATTCTAAACTCTGACACATATAGTGAGATAGAATATTACAGTGATGATGATCAGTTAACTACAACCATAAAAGAGATTCAGGCAGAGTTTGGTAACGTCAGAATAAAATACTCTCAATTAAAAAAAGATTATCTCAAACTAACAATTGAGCATGAAACGCTTAGGAAGAGAATGGGTGAACAAGATAGTGACAATATTAGACTTAGAAAAGAATGTGAGGACTTAAGAAAAGAGTCAGCTGAATTAACCTCTTGTCTAGCTACCTTAACTGATCAAAATGAGAAACTGGTCACTCAGGTTAAGAACTCTATAAGATGCAACTACGAGTCAAATGAAACGTCAGTACAGGGTAGGAACAGGAATAGAACAGTAACAAGACCTCACGAGATGAGAGCTCGTCGATCTGATGAATGCAATTACTGTCACAGGACAGGACATACAATTAAAATGTGTAAAAAGAGGTTATCGCTAATCTGCTATACATGTCATAAGAAAGGCCACATTAGTAGGTTTTGTTCAAATCATCAAGACAAACGGGTATCCAAGCAAGTCTGGATACCAAGTGAGGTAAGTATTCTAAACTCTGACACATATAGTGAGATAGAATATTACAGTGATGATGATCAGTTAACTACAACCATAAAAGAGATTCAGGCAGAGTTTGGTAACGTCAGAATAAAATACTCTCAATTAAAAAAAGATTATCTCAAACTAACAATTGAGCATGAAACGCTTAGGAAGAGAATGGGTGAACAAGATAGTGACAATATTAGACTTAGAAAAGAATGTGAGGACTTAAGAAAAGAGTCAGCTGAATTAACCTCTTGTCTAGCTACCTTAACTGATCAAAATGAGAAACTGGTCACTCAGGTTAAGAACTCTATAAGATGCAACTACGAGTCAAATGAAACGTCAGTACAGGGTAGGAACAGGAATAGAACAGTAACAAGACCTCACGAGATGAGAGCTCGTCGATCTGATGAATGCAATTACTGTCACAGGACAGGACATACAATTAAAATGTGTAAAAAGAGGTTATCGCTAATCTGCTATACATGTCATAAGAAAGGCCACATTAGTAGGTTTTGTTCAAATCATCAAGACAAACGGGTATCCAAGCAAGTCTGGATACCAAAAACCAAATGACTGCTTTTTGTGCAGAAATGTCTCCAAGTGAGCATGGAGACATCCGAATGGGTATTGGATAGTGGGTGCTCACATCACATGACAGGTAACAAGAAACTTTTCTCGACCTTCACGACAGGTAAGTCAGGTAAGGTATTCTTTGGGGATAACAATCATGCATACATTCTAGGAAAAGGCAACATAGGCTCTGGTCCCTCTATAAAAAACGTAATGCTGGTAGAGGGATTAAAACATAATCTCTTGTCCATCAGTCAGATGTGTGGTCAAGGTAAGAGGGTTGTATTTGAATCTGATTGCTGCTATGTAGAGTCAATTCAAGATAAAAAGATACTGTTCTCTGGAAAACGAAAAGGAAAAATATATGTTTTGAACATTAATGACAAACCAGATGAGATTTGCTTGATAACTCATGATAAAGGGGATCAAGTTCTTTGGCATAGGAAACTGGGTCATGTTAGTATAGGAATTTTATCAAAACTGTCCAACCTAGAACTAGTAAGAGAGCTGCCTGGGTTGAAAGATAGAAAGGACTTCTTTTGCGATGCTTGTGCTAAGGGTAAACACGCACGATCTAGTTTCAAGAGCAAAGCAGTAATTTCTACAAATAGACCTCTAGAACTGATCCATATTGATCTGTTTGGTCCTGCTAATATTCGTAGTTACGGAGGGAAACATTATGCTTTTGTAATTGTAGATGACTACACCAGGTTCACTTGGGTGTATTTTCTGGCATCCAAGGACGAGGCCTTTCAGAATTTTAAAACCTACTCTAGGAAAGTTGAAAATGAAAAACAACTCAGGATAGGCAGTGTCAGAAGCGATCATGGGGGGGAATTGATATCAGAACCTTTTGAGCAGTTTTGTGATGAGGCTGGGATTTCTCACAACTTCTCTGCACCCAGAACTCCTCAGCAGAACGGAGTTGTGGAGAGAAAGAACAGAACCTTGATTGAGATTGGTAGAACCATGCTTAATGATTATGCTTTGCCTAAACATTTCTGGGCAGAAGCAATTAATACTGCATGCTACATTACAAATAGAGCCTTGATAAGATCTGTTCTAAAGAAAACACCCTATGAACTGTGGAAAGGAAAGAAACCTAATATAGGATATTTTCACCCCTTTGGGTGTAAATGTTTTGTCCTTAATACCAAGGATCCTTTAGGGAAGTTTGATGCAAAATCGGATGAAGCAACCTTTCTTGGCTATTCTAATCATAGCAGGACTTATAGAGTATTTAACAAACGAACTCTCAAGGTTGAAGAGTCGATCAATGTGTTGTTTGATGAATCTTTTGATGAGTGTTCAGAACAGGTTGATGATGATGATTTTGGACTAGATAGAAAGCAGGTGGTGGCTGCCTCGACAGAGGACTCGGAACCAGTGCTGCAGCATGAAATGACCGAGGGAACTTCTACAAGCAACAAGGAAAGGGAGGCGGCAGGCCCTAAAGTCCAGGAAGGTGCAAAAGTTGTAACAGAAACAGTACTTCAGCCACCCCCACACATTAGTAAGCGACATCATGCTTCTCTTGTGATAGGGAACATGGACCAAGGTATGCTGACTCGTTCCAAAACTCATTCTGTGCATGTTGCATTCGTGTCCTTAATAGAACCTAAAACCATAACAGAAGCCTTGCAAGATGAATTTTGGAATGGTGCAATGCATGAAGAATTAGGTCAATTTGTAAGAGCAAACGTGTGGGAATTAGTACCTAGACCTGTTAATAGGACAATTATTGGCACCAAATGGATTTATAAGAACAAAACTGATGAAGAAGGTGACATTTTCAGGAATAAGGCTAGGTTAGTTGCCAAAGGCTATAATCAGGAAGAGGGGATTGATTTCGACGAAACATTTGCACCAGTAGCTCGTCTAGAGGCTATTCAATTGCTGTGTGCTTTTGCTAGTGCCAGGGGTTTTAAACCTTTTAAATGGACGTTAAAAGTGCGTTCTTAAATGGGGACTTAAAAGAAGAAGTCTTTGTGGAACAACCTCCAGGTTTTGAGGATCCCAAATTTCCGAACCATGTGTATAAACTGAAAAAAGCTTTGTATGGTTTAAAACAAGCCCCTAGGGCTTGGTATGATAAGTTGAGTAGTTTTTTGTTAAGTGAAGGGTTCAAAAGAGGTTCAGTAGACAAAACATTGTTCGTTAAAACAAACCAGTCAGATATCCTGCTAGTGCAAGTCTATGTAGATGACATAGTGTTTGGGTCTACAAGTCAACAAATGTGTCGTGAGTTTGAAACGTGCATGAAAAACACCTTTGAAATGAGTCTAATGGGTGAGTTAACCTACTTTCTTGGGCTTCAAGTTAGACAGTCTTCTCTTGGGACATTTCTGTGTCAATCAAAATATCTTAATTCCATGCTAAACCGTTTTGACCTTGGTAATCTAAAAACTGCCATTACCCCAATGTCCTCCTCTGCTAAGTTGGACAAAGATGAGGCTGGCAAACCTGTGAGTGAAAAACTTTATAGAGGGATGATCGGGTCCTTATTGTATCTTACTGCAAGTCGACCTGACATTCAGTTTAGCGTGTGTATGTGTGCAAGATTTCAACATTGTCCCAAAGAAAGCCATCTTTCAGCTGCTAAAAGGATTTTTCGTTATCTAGCTGGGACTCCCGACCTTGGATTGTGGTACTCTCGTGAATCTTCTCTAAATCTCTCAGGGTTCAGTGATTCAGATTTTGCTGGGTGCATAGTTGATAGGAAAAGCACCACTGGAACATGTCAGTTCCTTGGAAATTCACTTGTTTCTTGGTTTAGCAAGAAACAAGCTTCTGTAGCCTTGTCTACAGCAGAAGCTGAGTATGTGGCAGCAGGTCTTTGTTGTACACAGCTGCTGTGGCTAAAACATCAGCTTCTTGACTATGGTGTTTGTCAAAAAACTCTCGTAGTACTTTGTGACAACACTAGTGCCATAAACATGACCAAAAATCCTGTTCAGCACTCCAGAACCAAACACATAGACATTCGTTATCATTTCATTAGGGAGCTAGTTGAGGATCGTCAAATCAGTCTCGAGTTCGTTCCCTCTACAAGTCAATGGGCCGACATTTTTACCAAGCCCTTAGGATCTGAACCGTTTCTCCATATCCGTCGTGAACTAGGAATGTTTTCCTGGATCGAGATTGAGAATCTGAATTGAATGCTCTCCTTCCTGAATTCACCAGTCTTCCTCGGGTCTTTCCTGCTACTCTTTAGCTCCAAGACTTGCCTTTTTCTTGTACACCCACAGCAGATATTATATTCCCTTTCCCTTCGTGTCTCATCTCTTCATATCTTTAGGATCGTATATTCCATTTCTTTCCTGTGTACTGTGAGCTGTTCTTTCAAGGACTCCCTGTACTTTAGGAACAAGGCTCCAGTTACCTTATTTCAAAATCCTTCCCTTCTACTTGTGAACCTCACCTCCCCTATATAAGCTGACGATCTCTATTTCTCTGGCATCCGCCCAACATATCTTAACCCTTTCCAAAAATCCAATGGCTGCGTCCCTTCAGCATGTGGCACCCTTGAAGCTGGCTCAGGCTGCCATCTTTAATGGGAAAGGCTTCGAGGACGCAGCAGGATATACTCGCTATCTCCTTCAGTACCAAGATCGCCCTCTACATCCTTCCATCACCCTGGATCCAACCAAATTCAACAGGTATGGGATGGATATCCCTCGCCTGATCAATACCTTAGGCTGGGGAGACATACTTCCTAATCGAAACTTTGGGTTTCGACCAAAAGCTGTTCGTATGTTCTATGCGAACATGAAGCCATGTCTCCACGTCTCTCCACCCTGCTTCACCACCATAGTGTATAATTATCTGAATACTCTGAATGTGGAGCTGATTTCGTTGCTCCTGGGGATTCCTGTCTCTGGAGCAGAAGTCATGAATGAGCTTGACTTTCATTCTGTTGAGTTCAACGAAGGCGATGCCCTGCGACTGTATACTCGTGATACAGGACGTTATTATCCTTCGGAATTCCATTCTGGTAGACTTCCTGATGACCTCAAGGTGCTGCATTTTTATATAACTCGGCTGTTCTTACCTCGCTCTTTTGGCCTCAATACCATTTATCCTTCGGATTTATGGATCCTTGCTAGTGCCAAGGAAAATCGGGTTATTAGCTATCCACACTTGATGTTCGACCATATGCTGAACTATCATGCTGACAATTTCGAAGCCGAGCTCCCGTTTGCACCTCAAATCACTCAGATTCTGTTGGCATTAGGGATTGATCTCAGGTTCAAAGTTGCTCGTGTGGACATGCTAAACTCTCTTCGCGCACAGTTTGTTCTGCGCAAAGTGGATGCTTCTGTCGGTCGTCGTGCACCCCGGGTCAATGTCCCAGGGGGAGACAACGTTGATGCTGATGACGTTGTTCCTACTCCAGAGGATGGGCTTAGTCTTGCAGACTTAGTTGAGGATATTTCTGGCAAAGGGAAGCAGAAAGCTGTGTTGGACCCTTTAGAGTTTATCCGTCAATTCTACAATCATGACAATGAGGCTAGTACTAGTGGGCATCCTCATGAAGAACCAGAAGGAAGCGAAGGCGATATCTCTGATTACGTACCCTCACCACCTTATCTCTTCTAAGTAGGTCCTGGGTGCAGGGGGAGTTAATAGTTGAGTCAGTCAGTTGATTAGAATTCAGTGTCTTCTCTTTCAATAAAGCTTAAGCTTCTGCTGAGCATGAGTCAGTTCGTTAATAGAGGTTCAGTGTCTTTCCATTCAATATAGCCTAGCGTCGGCTGAGCAAGAGTCAGGGTGGTGTAACTTCCCTTCAATATGTCTTTAACTCATGAAATAAATAAAACTCCCTCTTCTGTTCAACTGAGTATTGTCTGACTTATTTTAAGCTGGAACAGTCTGCACGTAATCTGTGTGTTTAAGTGTGTGCAGGAACAACAGGAACATCAGATAAGGGCCATTGACCGGCTTAGGGGGAGACTGTTGGGATCAAGCCAGTCAATAGGGAACGTGTAGTGCAAGAAAGGAAGAGAACGAGTAAGATGGAAAGACAAATCAAGCAGAAGGAAAGCCAAATCTCGAAATCAAGGAGTTACCAAATCTGAAGATCTCACAGCAAGGCGGAAACTTGAATGCAGCAACGGCTAGCTTTGAAATCAGTATAAAGCAAAGAAGGTTAGATTAGAGAGACAACTTTTCGGAGATCAATCGAGTGAAAATAGCAGGAGAGTTGCTGTAAACAGATTGATAGAGAAGTGGTTGAGTGATCGGGGAGATTGCTTGAGCAGGTCGACAGGGAGTTGATCTGGGTAGACTGAGTCATCAACAGGAAGTTGATCACGATTAGAATCTTATCAGTCCGAGAAGGTTGATCAGGGAAGCTCTGTACGTTGTACTCTGCTCTTCAAGAACATATCCTTAGTGGAACGTCAATGATCACGGATTAGTGAATCACTGACCGTGGATTAGTCAGTGTTGAGATACTCTTTTCTCTCAACACTGGATACCACGTAAAAATTGGCTGTGTCTTTGTTTACTTTGTTTCTGAGATTTCTGCACATCTCTGTTTCTGTTCATCACTCAAATTGGCCAAGTAAGGTGCTGTGATCCGTTAAGTCTCAAAGTGAACCTATGTTAGTTGTTTAGGGAAAACGGCAGCGTTGGCCTTAGTTGCTAGGATTAAACGGACGGGCTCAGGAACGAGTTTGAGTGGGCCAGTAAGGAGTCTGAAATTAAATAAGATTGTGGGCCTTAGCCCTTAAGCCAAAGCCCATCTGAGTTTCTATACGCGTGAGGTAAAACTAGAAGTGGAGAGTGCTAGGTCGAGTGTTCAGATCAAAACGTTTGTTTTCCATTTTCTTCTAACCAGGTTCGAAAGAACCCTAGCAAATTCCAGATATCAGATTTCGTGAAATTGCAGGTGCAAAAAACTCCCTTTTGAAGAAAAAGAAGGCGCGCGCCACCGGACCAACATAATCCTCTTTTATTTTGACGTTGGCTCAGCTCTACTGTTTTGCAAAAACAGAAACTTAAGATCGATTTCTCATATTCAATTGTACCAAAAAAGAAGGGGAAACAATAGAAACCTAAAAGTATTTTTTCCATCTGTATATCAATACTAGTTTTGACTCGGCCCGTTGGTAGAATTATTTAAAATTAGAGAATATGTAAATATTTTTGATAAAAATGAAAAAAAACAATTATCACACAACTATATGCATTCCTGAGCGTTGAGTCGTGTTTGGACTGACACGATATGGACCCACCTCATGCCCATTTATTTCGTATCGTGTTTGGTACAACCTGTGAGTTTCGTTATATAACATTAATATTATATGATGAAACAAATCTCCTCTTAATGCATCAATCCATTAAAAATCAGAAGTAGCCACCTAACAACAATTTATACCAATGGTGTGATTAATGAATTGAGTGTGATTATGTAAATTATCTTAGGCTCTTAACAATTATAAGAGGCGGAAAAATCTTTTCACTTTCTCGTTTTCATCCAACATAATGTATAGTTTTTATATAAACTATAAGCTCATAAATTGTTGCCCACTCATTACAAGTACAAATATTGTATAAGAACTATTATGAGTTTTTTTTATAAATCCAAAACGGAGAAACGTTTGACTCTTGACTGGCTATGCAAAGTATATGTATGTGTTATATAATATATTAAATATATTGCTGATTTCTTAATTGGTTAATTGGTTTGGTTGGGTAGTAGTGTCTCAAACCAAACAAAACCAAACTAACTAAATCAAACAAGCCATAAATTTTAACCAAACCAAACCAAACCAAATTATTCAAATTAACCAAACCCAATTATTCAAACACTACCGATTAAAATGATTACCACGATAACCAATCTATTTGAACACCCTGAATTGTTAAACATCGTAGGCAAACCGGCTGGTTTTGGGTTTCTCCACCTATGATACTTGCATCCCGGCCCCAATGGACGAGATCATTTTCACTCCACTGTAGTAGGTTAGGTTAACCCATTACACTCTTTCGAGTGAAAACTCCACAACTAATCAGGGTTTGTTTGAAAGAGCTAACTAAAGTAACTTCTTCCATTCCATTGCATCCAAATCCATAGTTACTTATTAATTAATAAACACACTTGAAGAATAAACAAAAGAGAAAACAGCGGCACCTAACCCAAGTCCATGTCACCTACCAACCCAAAAAGAAGCAAAGAACAATTTCGCAAATTTAGCCTCACCAACCAAACCCCTTCATCAGCCCCCAGGAATGGATTTCGAGCACTAGTTCGATTCCAATTTCTCGACTCCAATCGCCACGTCACTCTTCCACACTACAAAGTCTTTTCTATTTCTAAAGGGCTAAATTACACGTTTAGTCACTCAAATTACATAAATTTTTCACGTTTGCCACCCGAATTACTTTTCTTTCTTATTTGCCACTGACTTTACAAATCGTTTCACCGTTAGTCATTGGCCGTCAGTCTCCGTTAACTCCGTCAATTTTTTGATGACGTGGCAAACAGAATTGCTGACTAGACCGTTAACTTAATGACATGTAAATTTAATATAATAAAAAAAATAAAAAAAACCCAGTAAAATGGCAACTGTGAACAGATGGGGAGTATCAATCCAATCAGAGATTCAACCTCTCGCCACCAGATCATCTCCCGATTCGAAATTTCGAAGCACCCGACCCACGAAGCGAGCCAACGGGGCTTCAATCGATTCCGAATCCCATTCAACTCCTCCACCATTGACCACCTCCTTAGTGTGCAGTCGGTCGCCTTCATCTGGAGGGAACCAGACGATTTTCGTCGATGGGTTGCTGGTGGATCTGATGGGGGACCGGGACGTGGTGGATTGGTTCTTCAATCCGACCGCGGCGACGGCAACGGCTGCTGCAATGGCGGTGTTTATGTTCCGGACGAGGAGTGGGCTGTACAGCCGGCTATGGCGGGAGGAGAAGTTAGCGCAGAAGGAAGAACAACTACAGCAGCAGCAAAAACAACATACTTGAATTCTCATTACTGATTTACGCTTGTAAGAGCCCTTTATAAGAGCTTGCTTTGCTAGCTTCCATGGAAGGGGAAAGTTATTTACTTTTTTATTGATTTGCTTTTATTCTCTTTTGCTTGAAAGAAAAGGGTCATAGCTACTCTGATAAAGAAGAACGATTCTTTGGATGATTATTAGTAATCTGTAGATTTGTGGGAAGATTGAAATATGCAGATTATGTGAATAAGCTTGACACTTTTTTTTGTGGTTTCCACTCACACACAGCAAAAACTGAATTCCCCTGTTTTTCTTTCCCCCAACAGAACTGTTCTGTGACTCTGTTTTCATCTTAGTCATGTAGTTAGAAATTTTCTCTGTTTTATGAGGATTTGTTGAAGGGAGTTTTGCCACATTAGACTTTAACTGTGTGCGATTCAATGGTGCCTGTGCCAAGCCTCATTACCACTGTAGCCAAATTTCATTTTGATTTTAATCTATGATGAGATGAGATGAGAAGATTGCTCGAACCAACAATGGCGGATAGCAAGAGATAAAATATTAAAACCCTAAAAAGAGAAATGTAACGAGGGAGCCAGCCTGTAAAATAAACCGTTGACCATTGACATTACGCTCTACAATTTCATTCCATCCTAGAGATACACTTCTGCTTCTTCTGAAGCATCAGGCATTGGGAAATCGAAACCGCGTTGAACACCAGCTCCGGATAAAGACGACCGGCCGCACGCTAAGGAGTTGGTGGATGTGAGGAGTTGAAACGGATTCGGAACCGAACACGCGTTGGCTCCTTTCGCTGGCCGGTGCTTCAAATTCGGGAGATGATCTGGCGGCGAGGGGCGAAATCTTTTACTGGATTGATACTCCCCATTTGTTCACAGCTGCCATTTTTCGGGCTTTTTCATTTTTTTTACTTTTTTTTAAATTGACATATCATTAAGTTGATGGTCCAGTCAGCAATTCTGTTTGCCACGTCATCAAAAAACTAACGGAGTTAACGGAGACTAACGGCCAGTGACTAACAATGAAACGATTCATAAAGTTAGTGGCGAATAAGAAAGAAAAGTAATTCGGATGGCAAACGTGAAAGATTTATGTAATTTGAATGACCAAACGTGTAATTTAGCCATTTCTAAAGCTTGAGTTTCGATACAAAACTCCGGATACTATGATACAACTGAATTTTGCAAGATTTTGTAGGTTAGAATTTTATACCCTATATTCTCTCCCATTTTTTAATTAAATATACATTCCATTTTATTTCCTTTTATTCCTTTTCTTTGCACTCAGCAAAAACTCGCAACCTTCACCCACAATTATGAGTCGTTTGCTTTGTGAATTTGAAAAATGAAAAATTTTGGATTTTGTAAAATCATAGATATATGAGGGTTTTGAGTTTGTTATGGACTTGAAAAATATCATTGTTTACTTCATAGATTTTATGATAGATTTGGATAGTTAGATTTGCGTGTATGAAGAGAAATTTATTTATATTGCACTCATTAGTATGAGAAGAGAAAGGTAATAGGAGTGGTAGGTTGGCAATAAATTATGGACTTCAAAACCTATGATCAATTGCCACCTAAAGAAGTGGAATTTTCAAGTCCGTGGAGCCCACTTGGACCCTTAAAGTTCATGGAACCCACGAATTTGTTGCTCTTAAATATATGAAGCAAAATATTGAGTTTGAACAAACTCTATGATAGATCCAAATGCATTATCAAATTCATCAAGCAAACAACCCCTTGTAAAATCTGTTTAAATTGTTTTGCTGATTTGACTAGTGATGCTTCAACCGATAGTATAACCGATTTGTACGAGTTATACTGGTTTTAGCATAACTTATAGGGAAGTGAGAAATCACTAACACTTTATGAATTTAGACATACACATAGAAATATATATAAACAATCTCTCTATAATCTTCTAAACATCCATACTTAATCCAACAAAAAAATCAACGTTTAACAGGTAAATGCCAAGTTTGGTCTCTGGATTTACTAAAATGTGTCATGTTTAGTTACTGGAAAAAGTTAATATCAATTTTGGTCACTCGAATTAGTAAAACGGTCCACGTTTAGTCACTCTCCGTTAACTTTATCTAATGTGCCAGATTTGTCATATTGAATAATTTGAATAGTTTGGGCTTTCTAGTGGAATTAGCCCTTAATTTTTTAATTGTCATGTCAAATATTTAACGGTCAACTGTTAGGGTTGACTGTCACATCAGATAAAGTTAACAGAGAGTGACTAAACGTGGACCGTTTTACTAATTCGAGTGATCAAAATTGATATTAACTTTCTTCATTGACTAAACGTGATACATTTTAGTAAACCCAGTGACCAAACTTGGTATTTACCCACATTTAACTTTCAAATTTAAGAACTATTCAAAATCAAATTTTTTATTGAAATTAATCAAAACGACTTCATATTGTTTAATGTCAAAAATTAATCCTACTAATGATGTGGGAAGCATTCCAATTCGTTTTGTGACTAGTACGAGATGACTCTAGATGTACCGGTCGACATGTCACAAGCATGGCCACCCGGGGTGGATAAGGTCCTCCCATATCATTAATACGAGATGACTCTAGATGTATTGTTGGGAGGACCTCCTCCCAGCGGAGAATATGATATTTGTGTAATAATAATATAGTTTATGGTTTATAGAAATATTATATTAGTCCGACAAGAAAAATGTAATTTTACAATAGATAGTAGTATGAAATCAAGTCTTCAAAAATATCATATACTCATAACATAAATAATTAAATATCATATTCTTGAAAACTTGATTTCATACTACTATCTATTATAAAAATACGTTTTTTCTCGTTGGATAAAATGTAAAATTCCTATAAACTATATTATCATTATATAAATATCATATTCTCCGATTAGAGTAGATCCTCCCAATAGTAGAAGGACCTTATTTTTTTACATGACAAAAGGAAGTGTAACTCCAAAGTAAACTGGGTTGCTAGGTCACGCGTACAAAATCAGTTGCTCTTTCTATGGATTCAGATTGTTGAAGTTGTTGCTCCACTATTGTAATGTTTGGCTTCTGCAACAAGTAATGGAATTTCAATGCCCTTTGGAGGAAAAAAAAACTATGATCCAATGGGCCAACCCCACTTTTACCACTCGCGCGCGTGAATCAGAAAGGCCAAAAACCCTCACCAAACCCTCTCCCAAGTCCCAGCTGTACAAACTACAAAATATAAATCCCCCAAGTAGATCTCCGCTCCCAACTCCCAAATCTCTCCACTCCCTATCCCCCATTTCCCGGCCGCCGCCAATAGCCGGAACCACCACCTTCTTTCCAAAATGGCTACCTCCACCACCAGCCTCAACGTCCCATCTCTCAACCCTAAACTCTCCTCCTCCCTCTCCATCTCCTCCACCCCGCAATTCTCGGTTTCCTCCCTCAACTTCCGCACCCACGGCCGCGGAACCCGCCGCTTCATCGTCCTCGCCACCGCGGGGCTCGACGCCAAGCCCACCGTCCTGGTGGCCGAGAAGCTCGGGGCGGCAGGGCTTGATCTCCTCAAGGAGTTCGCCAACGTGGATTGCTCCTACAACCTCTCCCCTGAAGAGCTCAACACCAAGATCTCGCTCTGCGATGCCCTGATCGTGCGCAGCGGGACCAAAGTGAGCCGGGAGGTCTTCGAATCTTCCGGCGGGAGGTTGAAGGTCGTCGGCAGGGCTGGCGTTGGGATTGATAATGTGGATCTGGCTGCCGCCACGGAGCATGGGTGTTTGGTGGTCAATGCTCCCACGGCCAACACTGTTGCGGCGGCGGAGCATGGGATTGCTCTCTTGGCTGCTATGGCGAGGAATGTCGCTCAGGCGGATGCCTCCGTTAAAGCCGGTTAGTCATCGGTTCTTGGTTTTGTTGGTGGGTTGCTTTAGTTTAATTCCTTTGGCGCATTTCGTCGAACAGGTGATAGATTGGTTATGCGGGTTATTCCGTATGGATGGGCGTGCTTTTACTTATATGCTGGTCTATAGAAAAGTTAGTTTTGCTCGCTTCCAAGGGTGGTCGCATTTAGGGAGAATTTCTATATGATTTTGGGTGCTTTTATTTATTTATTGCGAGTCATTGTTCTTTTCTTCTATTTTGGCATCCCACTTTTGTTCACTTGTTTTTTGTGTTCCATTCCCCAAAAGTGGAATTCGTGATTGTTTAGATTGCAAAAGCCAAAACTTTCTTCGGCGTAGTGAAACCCGATAAGTTTGGTTTAGACCCAGAGAAGAGAGGAACTTTGGAGGTTTCTGATTGCTGGCAACGATCTCAATGAAGAATCTGAAGGCGAATTTGGGATTTAGAAAGGGGTGTTGACTGTGGTAACCCTTTGTTCAAGTTTGCTCTGCAATGGGACCAAACTTGAAATATCCATGCGACTATTAATAACTGCAACTATGTGCATGAATCAAGGATTCAAGGGTCTTGTGATTGGGTTTTGATAATGGGTATTGGGAAGTGTTTGAAGTTCAGAACTTTTCTTTTGTAGGCTTCCTTAACTAAGTGCTGCATATTTTGTCAGTACTTATGTACACTGCTGAAGGTGATTGATGTTGATTTCATTTGGACGATACAGGGAAGTGGCTGAGGAACAAGTATGTGGGTGTCTCCCTTGTTGGGAAAACACTTGCAGTCATGGGATTCGGTAAAGTGGGAACAGAAGTGGCTAGGCGTGCCAAGGGGCTTGGAATGCACGTGATTGCACACGATCCCTATGCACCTGCAGACCGTGCTCGTGCTATTGGTGTAGAGCTAGTGACCTTTGATGAAGCCATAGCAACAGCAGATTTCATTTCGCTGCACATGCCTCTCACCCCTACAACATCAAAGATGCTTAATGATGAAACTTTTGGAAAGATGAAGAAGGGGGTTAGAATTGTCAATGTGGCCCGTGGTGGTGTGATTGATGAAGAAGCTTTGGTGAGGGCATTGGACTCTGGAATTGTTGCTCAGGCGGCACTTGATGTCTTTAGAAAGGAACCCCCATCACCTGAAAGCAAATTGGTGCAGCATGAGAATGTGATTGTGACACCTCATCTTGGAGCTAGTACTGTTGAAGCTCAGGTATGCTTTACTAATCATCACAATAGCAAACTCTTTATCGTTTCATGTTCTTTTCTCCATTTGATCCCAATATTTGGATGAGCAGGAAGGGGTCGCTATTGAGATAGCTGAAGCTGTTGTTGGGGCATTGAAGGGCGAGCTTGCTGCTACGGCAGTCAATGCACCAATGGTGCCTGCCGAGGTACTTGTTTTGTTTTCCAGTATTTCATGTCTTGTTTGGTTGCTCCTGTATCAAGTTTAGTTCTACCCCTAGTAAATCATGGATCAGATTTGCGGGACATAATGCCTTTTCATGTCTCACTCCAACAGGTGCTGTCAGAGCTGAAACCATATGTTATACTCGCTGAGAAACTCGGTCGGTTGGCTGTCCAGCTAGTAACCGGAGGAAGCGGTGTGAAATCCGTGAAAGTCACCTATGCTTCAGCTAGAGCCCCCGATGACCTTGACACAAGGGTACTGCGTGCCATGATCACCAAGGGCATCATCGAGCCCATATCTAGTGTCTTCGTCAACTTGGTCAATGCAGACTTCACCGCCAAACAAAGAGGGGTGAGAATCACTGAGGAGCGCATTGTTCTAGATGGATCTCCCGAGGCACCACTGGAATCCATCCAGGTCCAAATTGCCAATGTGGAATCCAAGTTCGCCAGTGCTATTTCTGATACCGGAGAGATCAGGGTCGAGGGACGTGTGAAGGACGGGGTCCCACATCTGACTAGGGTGGGGTCTTTTGAGGTCGATGTCAGCTTGGAAGGCAGCATTATACTTTGCCGTCAGGTGGATCAGCCTGGTATGATCGGGAAAGTGGGAAGCATACTGGGCCAGGAGAATGTGAATGTCAGTTTCATGAGCGTTGGTAGGATTGCTCCTAGAAAGCAAGCTGTGATGGCAATTGGTGTCGATGACCAGCCGAGCAAACAGAGTCTGCAGAGGATCGGTGAAATCCCGGCTATTGAGGAATTTGTTTTCCTCAAGTTATAATTAGCTTTTGGGATGATGAAATTTATGACAGTTTTGTTCCTGTGTTATTGTTCGTAGTCAGACGGATTTGGGTCTCGAGTATGATTTGATTGCGTCCATTTGCGTTCTGGTTTGCTTTGTAGTTGGTTTCCGAGGTTTAGAGCATGTACTTTTTGTTGAGGCAATCCTCTCGCTGTTAGTTTCCTAATTTTCCCTTCAAAAGATATGTATGGTGGAAGAAGAAGAAGAGTCGCTTTCTTGGCTAGCCTTCTCTTTGAAAATCTTCTGTTTGAATAAGCGATAAATGGTTCCTTGCAGATTGCACATCTGGATAATCGCATTATGTTAACCACTATCATTAGCTTTATTTAACACTAATTAACAGAGCAAAAAAGATATATGTAGAGCATCATCACCTTCCCAAGAAGTACGCCTCGCTATAGATTATATGAAATTACAACACTTTGTGAACCTGTCCAAAATATTCTACAGGCTGAATCCCCACTATGCATAAAGTGCACATGCAACTAAAAGGGATCCAAGCACCTTATTATGACAAACAACAAACATTCCTTTTCAAGCCCACATATCCCTCCACAATATCTATACAAAAAGGAAAGCAATAATTTGTATACAGATCGAAGCTGAAAGGGAAACTTAGATGTCATGAACCCGAAAGGAACGGGACCTCGGCCAGCGTCGTGGGTAGCGAAAGGTTCAGGTTGTGAACAGCCAAGTAGGCAGCGATTCCAGCAGCATAACCAGCAAAAGCAAAGCCACTAACCTGTAACAAAATCAGGAGTTGGTTGAGTTTGTGATAATGCTGTAATATACTCGGTCATTGAATCTGTGTTGTTTTCAGCTTACTTACCTTCTTCATGTACCAGAAGAAGTCAACTTTCTCCATTCCCATGAATGCAACTCCGGCTGCCGAGCCAATGACCAGCATGGACCCACCAGTGCCAGCGCAGTAAGCGATCAACTGCCAAAACTCGGAATCTTGGGGGAAAGAGGTCAGGTCATACATTCCCATTGTTGCAGCAACTAGGGGGACATTGTCGATGATTGCTGACACGACTCCCACCGCACTCGCCACAAGCTCAAAGTTTGGAATATGAGCATCAAGATAGTTTGCTAGCTCGCGAAGAAGCCCGGCTGCCTCCAAACTGGAAGAAATAAATACATGATTCCACTACTAATTGATCCCAAGATTCGCACGACAATATGATACATGAATACCAAAACTGACGTGTTTTTAAGATTGGAGTAAGATCCGTCATCAAAGGTACAAACATGAGAATAGCGTTCTTAAAATGCTGATACCCATACCTGCTAACGGAGAGAAGGATACCAAGGAAGAAAAGTGCCCCCTGAGTGTCAATGCGTGATAAAGCTTGGGGTACTTTCAACTTTTGGCGGTCCGATTCCCCATAATGAATTGCATCTGTGACAATCCAGAGAACTCCAAGCCCAAGAAGCATTCCCATGTAAGGAGGCAGCCCAGTGAGGGCCTTGAACACGGGAACAAAGATCAAAGCTCCAACACCGATAGAGAACACGAGCTGTCCTCGAGGAGCCATCTGTTCGGATGCCAAGACATCTGCGGCATCCTGTCCCTTCCCGTTAACTTCACTGTATCAACAAGACAAACCAATATCATTTTGATCCCAGAGTGATAAAAAAGAATCTGATGGGGATATGATCACTGGATTCTCCAAGAGCGTAAGAGGGATACCTGGTCAGAGACATAAGGGCAAGGGGCACAGCAAGAGAAACTGCTGAAGGTATAAACAAGTCCTGAAGCAAGGATGATGGATATGAGAACTTCACAAAGAGCTGAGTAAAATGAAAGAGCCTTGCACTGATAGAAGGAAAAACCTTGTTAATTAAAAGAAAATAAGATAAACGGAAAACCTTTATCGTTGGCAATGTGGAAATCTGACCATGGATCCATAGCATAGTGGTGGTAACATCACCAATGGGAGTCCAAGCACCTCCAGCATTTGCTGCAATCACAACGACTGCTCCTAGAAGCCTGTAATGAGAGAAAGCTACATTAGAATATATTCTGCTCAGATATTGGCACGTCTCATTTATTAATTGCTGATGTAACAAAACGATATAGCTGATTGAAATAAATTGTGAAAAACTCTTCTTGAATTCTCTTCAGAAAAATGTATCAAGGCTCAGGACTATGCAATGGGTATCCACATGTTTCTCAGTTCTCTCTTTTATCCATACTAAAAAAAATTAAGACACTGTAAGAATTTTATTGCACTTTAACTGATAGAGAAAGGATGAAAAGTCATCTGCCTGAGCCAAGCAATACTAAAATATCCAAAATCACCAGACTGTATAAGTTTACTGCAAATGAGACGCAAAAGAAACTCTTTCCATGTAACACATAAAGAAACGCTACACAAAATCATATGAGAGTACTGGCTACACATACTTCCGGTATTCCGAGGGGGGCACAAGTTTCCTCAGTAAAGAAACCATGACAATTGTTGATGTCAGGTTATCAAGAATTGAACTGAGGAAAAATGTCACCAAGCCAATCTGCGTAATTGAACATTCAACAGTTAAAACTCAAAAACAGCATGAATGGGCTAAAATGAATGAATGATGAATCATAAGCTATTTTGGTAATTATTTGCAAAGGAAGACTGACTACTACAGTGCATCACCAATGATGGGTGCATGTATCACCATTCACAATTGACAATTGCAATCTAAGAAACATCAGAAGAACCCAGAAAATGTTCATAGAGCAGGAAAATGGCACTAACCACCCAAAGCAGAGAGCGGGGCTTTCGAGTTGTTATATTGTCAGTGACTAGCTTAAATCCTTGATGAGCATCAACAATCTCCACAATTGTCATAGCACCAAGCAGGAAAAACACTATTTCACTAACTTCTCCTGATGCATGCTGGAGCTCTGAGACAGCAATATCAACTGAAGGAGCCTGCTCAAGAAAATCGAAGACCGGACAATCAATACATGCCATCAAGTAGCAGTTGTATGTGTAGCAGGGTAGTCGGTTATGATTTAACAGAATCCCACTGATGGTGGACCAATACAGGGACCATAAGTTGAGATAACACTAGTGAGATGGATGGACATGCTTACTTGGACTCAAATACTAACAAACCAATCATTTTGAACAATTCAAGTAATTTCAAATGAGAGATATTCAACACTTAGCTTACTCAAATGTTTCATGAAAGGCTCATCATCTTCTAGAGCTCAAAATGTATGAACTAAAACCATTCCTCATAGAGTAAGGTTCCATTTTCTATTTCTCCTAGAGTTTGATAACAGGTTTATTTTTTACAGTAAAATGACTAATCACATATACAAGAAACATTAGCTAAAGATGTAGGTGACTAACTAATGGAAAACGATATATGTAGCCAAGAAAGCAAAACTCACTCCAATACTTCGAACAGTCCACAAGCTCACAGCCATCAATAATCCCACACCACTTTTATTGAAGGCAAGGGACTCTTCAAAGATAATACCCGCATATCCTATGCCAAACAGCAATGCCATGGCAAGATCCTGTAGCCAGGATTATCAAATAGAGCAACCTTAAGATTAAACAGAGAAGTTCGAGCTTCAGTTTCCAATAAGCAATAACTTAAAGAAGCATGCCCTAGAAAACCTGATTAGCCGCCACCCATGAATGGTTAATCGCTGCAGCTCCAGTTAAAGCAGTTCCCACTACTGCGAAAGCTTTCAGCAAGTCTGTCTTGGGCTGGTAGTTGGTCTCATATTCTTGTGAACTCGTTTCATCAACTGAACAGATAGGATCACAGTTCCCAGACTCTTCTGCGGCATCCTGATGAAATGCAAGAGAATCGCCAATATGAATAATAGCAGGATCTTAACATCATGCATTTACTCCAAACAGAGCGGCGATATGACATTAATAACTAATAATTGAAGTGTGCAAGTAAAGCCTCCAACTTTGCGCTTTCCTCTAACGAGGAGCTACTGAAGGGCAAGTTTTGCGACAGAGGGCCATCCACCGATAACGCATCAAGCAGCAAAAATTAAAATTTGTGTGAAAACTAACATGACATCAAGTTTCTAAGAAAATGATGACATAAAGAACCTGGAGCTGCTTAATACTATTGGGTTGTTGAGTCCTCTGCTGAATTGGCGACGAATAAGATGAGTCCCTAGCCTTATCCTCTGCTCTGACGAGCAACCCACTGCCGAACCGAGTTGAACCTCGGAATTTACAGAAGGAAGAGCCAAACGAAGGCGGCGGGGAAGCGGGAGATGATGGAGGATGGAGCGAGTGTTTCTTGAATTGGCGCAATGGGTTCAGGTGGTGTGATCCAATTGCGAAAGACGCCATTGCAGGGCGTCCTGGAGTAGTCCCAGAAGCAGGTAAGAGGACTATTGTTGGGTTTTGGTTTCTGGTCTGGCGACTGGCGGAGTATCTTTTGTTGTGGTGCACCCGACTCCCAAGTCCCAAGTTGCGCAACCGACGAGTGCTTGAAAAGAATGGTTAAGATAACCATTTTAAGTCTTATCATATTTTGGTACTAGCTTATTACCGGACCGTTGGCCGGATTACTGTATGTTATCCACTTGTGGAATGGGAGAGAAAGCAAGTGAGAGTGAAGGGATTGAGATTCCACTTGATTAGGACCGACCCACTAATCCAATTCTTCCCGACCCGCCCCAACCTACAGGGTCAGAAAGAGTCAATAAGAAAATACGAACGGGGAGGATTAGTCATATATCTTGACTCTTCAGAAGTGGGTCAAACAGGATCAAGGTTGGGTGAGGGCAATTTTTAGCGCTAAGCAGAGTTCTGGGTTGAATACCTTTACTTAGGCCTAGAAATTGGTGCTGATGCAGACTGCAGATTTTATTATACCATCATCAATCATCATTGAATTAGTCCTGGGCATCCCTCCCCGCTGTCGGTCTGAATTCTAATGATGGCTTCATTCCTTGCACCAGCCATATCAGCGAGTTGCCATCTCGAGCATGATTTGCCTATGTACAAATAATACAATTAGAGTATGAAAATGAATTCAATGAAAAGGAAAAGAGAATTCTATCACATGCCAATAAATACACACATAATAGTTGAAGCTAAGTGAAAGTCATTACTCGCACATCAATTCTCAAAAATTACAGACTAAACATTGGCTAGAATGGCACTGAAATTACCAAGAATCATGGACGAAACAACTTGTCAAATTAAATAATCCTTATACTGAAACTACCTTCTAACTTGAAATAAGACACGATCACAGTTCATAGCTCTCTTCTCACTATGAATTGGTTGCAGCTCGTCCTTATCACTGCCTCTCAAGCTCAATTCAAACAGAATAGAGACCGTTATGTAAGATAACCATATTCTTACTGATCATAATTCCTTTCTTCACTCCATTTTTGTCGGAGAAAAGAGTTATCCCCCTCTCCTGCATTTCCCTTTCCCCCTCTCTTCTCCCTCTTCTTCACAAACCGATCCCTAAACCAGCAACAACAACACAAAAATAGCCTTCGCCTCAGATAGGACTGCAGAAGCAAAATTTTCTAAAATCAAACTAAATTTTTTGAAGCAGACTCAACCACGAAAAAAGAGTAAAGCAACAATGCAGTAGAACCCTAAATTTAACTACAATCAAGCACATATCAGCAAGATTTTCGATTTGTCTGAGAGTTAACTACACGGAGAGAACAATTGATGCATAATTGAAATGCTCCAAGCAAGTTGAAGGCAAACCATAACTTTAGAATTTGGTCATTATAATAACCTTCAAGTATTGATGCTTCTAAGAACTATCATGTCCAACCCCCACTTATACAACTACGTAGCCATAGTAATTAGTTGTATAATGAGAAATATTACAAAGAAAACTACATAAACAACCAATGTAAGTAAATATTAAAACTAACAACTGATAAAACTTAAAATCTCTCTATTGGTATAAATGTAGCTATTAGTAACTACTATGCAATCGAGTATATATGATTTTTAGGCAGTGAATAAGAAAAGTATAGATGGCTCACAAATGAAGACGTAGCAACTGAAGGTAGCACACAAAAACCAAAAATAGAAAAAGAGATAAGAAAAAAGGCGAGAAAAAGTCAAACAAAGAAAAAGCCCACATAGGAATACCTCGCTAGCTTTAGGGACTCTCTGCCACAACAAACAACCTTCTTAAAAATCTAACACCCTGAGACATCAAACAAACCTCCCACGACACTAATGTATGGCATTCCTATTGTCCAATAGATTTGCCCAATTTAGACTTCTAAATAAATGGACTTTTCACCATTAAACCAAAACTCACAATCATTAACAGTTAATGCAAAGACATACATTTCTGAGGCCAATCACAACATTTAAGCATAATTTTTAGTTGAAAAGAACAACTAAGTATTTAGCTAAATGATATAGTAGAATGGACACAATCTGCTACCTACTAATGATATAAACGTGTACCAGTACCATCGTTGTATCCTGACTTGCCATTTGCAACGGGCACTTTGAAAGACAACTGCATTTTAGAGAATAAACACCCATAAGGGCGTTACGAAATCAAGCTTAATCCAAAATCTTCATATTCCACTTCGAAGACTCCATTTTCAAAAATAAGAGAGTTTAACATGTCAAATCACTCATTTGAAAAATCTCAAACAACTATTAATCAATGCAATATAAAGGCACGTTCCAAATTATGTACTTGTAGGAATAATCCCAAATAATTATCAATTAATGCCCCAACTACCTAATGTGCAGAATAGCCCTGGAGGTGTGCTGTTGTTTGCGTTGGTCTACCTTCAAACATAACATAGTTGCATCACGAACCAAAGCAATTAAGCAAAAATCTTCATATTCCAAGTAGAATGACTCAATTCAATTTGGCCAACGCTTTATACATATTGTTTACCCCTGGACCTGTTGCACTTGCGCCTTCAGATCTTCGTGAACACAATACAATCGCGGAGAGGAGGCTGTCAACGGAATAAAATTGTTAATTAAGTGAATCACCATACAACTAAACAAACGCGCTCTTCTTGATTAGCTATCAAAATAGTGGGGGTCGCTACAATCCATCGGTTGCTCCCTCTGTGCCTAAGTTGTAGATATTAGGTTTCAGTGAGAACTTTGAGTACATGAGAAGATATTTTGTAGTGGAGGAGATGACCCGGCGAGTAGAATAGGAAGATTTGGAGAGGCTGCGATGGGCAAAGCAGTTAAAATCGAGATTTTACCTAAAATCGAAAATTGGGGTAAAATTAAAATCGTATAATCGAATCGTAAAATCGTAGGATTTTAAGTACCATATAGAACATAGCATATAAGGATATTAATAAGGTAAATTATTAATATCACAAAGACACCTAGCATTTAAAATGATAATTCAGAAGATTTTTTTTCCATAAGATAATTCTCAAGATTAATGTTCCAAAATCACTATTTTAATTGTTATTTAATGTGTAACTCAAAATAATTCATGATGAAGGGATATAGTTCATAGGTTTGGCTCTTATTTTCATGTTATGTCTAGGTTGTTTAACTCAAAGTAATATTTCGACATCGTCTACTAAATATGATTTAAAACTAAAAATAATTGAACTCCAATAAAATAAGTAATGTTAGTGGCTTGGTACAAATATATTCATTAATAAATTAATTAGTTAATAATGATGTTAGTTCTTACATACTTCCAATATTAGGACAGGTGTTTTACCAATAAGTTAAATGGGGTGAAGGGAAAGAGATTAACCGAACCCTAATTTGGTTATTTTTATTATTTTTGAATCTTTTTCTAATAGAAAAATATCTGAGAAGATTCCATTGCCCTTTCCGCTGAAACAATTATACTTATTTTAAATTGGCTCAAACCACCTATTTTGTTCTCTTACGATCAAAATCCCGATTTTAAATGATTTTAAGGTCCACCGATTTTATAGTAAAATCAAGATCGGAATCCCTAAGTAAAATCCTAAAATCCTACGATTTTACGATCAAAATCCCGAATTTGACTGCATTGGCGATGTGTGCACGATTAGTGGGCCAAATAACAGTTTGGGCCCGTTTAAATGAAAATATATTTTTACTTTCGTGCTCAACAGACCGACCGCACTGGCATCTTCTAAATTTACCCCTAAAAAATTGCTATGTACGCATCAAATTTGAAATGAAATCCGTCTTTTCTCATTTCACATTTCACATTTATATGATGTGTAGATTGTGATGAGTGTAGATGTAGACCTGTCATTGTTCTACAAATTCATTAACACGCCAAAAAGTGGTGAAATGAGCCACCCTATTAAACACAATCTTGTATAATGATCATTGGATCCAATCATGCCAGATTATGAAGAAGTTTAAAATGTAGCGGTTATCCCGACTAAAACATTAAAAGAACCAGTCTCATATAGTTTGCACAAAGATATAATTTCTCCATAGTAATTCTGAAAAATAATATTAATTTAAGAAGTCGATATTGCTTCTACATGTTTAATATTGCAATTCGATATGCAATATTCGAACCAGTGATATTTGGGCTGCAATTTTAGGGTTATTGTATATTTATAAAATAGATAGAAATTTAAATTAAGTATTAAACTACAACTAAAATAATAAAAGTATTAAAACACCAAATAAGTACTTACGGGAGATTCAGTGGCCAATTAATCGTTAAAAAAGTCATATGATTTTCATAATTTAGGTTCGTGTATGTTTGAATTTAAATAGATACAACAAGTATACTTAGTGTGATTGGTTATGATCCTTGCTTGCCTTTAAAGAGACCAAGGTTCAAATCCCAGTGCATGCCTTTTTTATGAATAAATAAATAAGAAAATAAGCAATTGTGAAGACCAAAATGTCCTTCCTATAATCACTCTCGTTGCAGGAAATTTGAAATGGAGCAACAGTTTTCATCATTCGGCTTTTATTTATTATCTAGATAAATATTTTGGTATAAATAAATTTTATAAAATTTGAGAAATTTATTTTGAAATGAATTTTTATTTTACGTTTGATATTTCAAAAATAATTTATTTTAATTTTAAATTTGAATTCTACGTAATTGGAACTAATTATAGCAATTATGAAGATTTGAGATGAATTTCCAAATGATTTTCACAAGTATTTACTAATTTCAAGAGATTGATATAGGTACTCTTATTTCTTAACTAAATTAATATTACATATATTATTTGGCACCAATTCATGCAGTATGAGGAACATCGACAAGAATTTGATTGCAATGCTAGTAGCATATGCTAGATATTTGATATTTCTGTTTCGATTGTATCAGTATGTTGTGAAGTCACAGCTAGAGTGTACGGTTCGTCAACGAGTTATTAGAAAAGAACTGATAAATAGAATAGAAACACACGATAACACTTTTGTTATCTACGTATGGGACCGAATGCATATTTTTAGAAGATGGATTTTCAATGAATATTGTTTCTGCCAGAAATTAATAATGGTGTTGGTGGAAACTTTTAATTTAATTTAATTCTAAACATATGCCAAACATGGTTTGGAAATTCAATTCATTTTATTTCTAAAGATTTGAATATGACATACAAAACACAAGAATGCATTTGACAATGAATTCTCGATTCATTTGGTACCAAAAAGTCTATTGGTATTTGATACTTTGATTTAATTAATTTGAATAATTAGCTTGGTTAAATTTTTTAGTTTGGTTGGTTTAGGTGATTAGATTTGATTTCATACATTTCTAACTAATCAAACCAATTAGATAAACAATTAGTCATATGTCTAAAATATTAGGATTAATATATTTGTATGGCCTGAACTTTGACCAAAATAAACATCCTGGCCAATCTTTTCGATCTATAACATCCTGGCCCAAACTATACACCAAAATAACGAAATTGGCCAAACCCGATATTTGATCGTTAACTTGGGCGGTCAAACGCGTTGACTAACGGTCAATGCGCCACGTCAATGCCAAGTCAGCACCCTTCCCTTAAAAAACTGTATATTTTCCACCTATTACTATTTAATTTTTTTCATTTAAAAAAAAAAATTTGAAAAATGAAATTTGAATTTTGGGAAAACCCTGGAAAATTAAAAAAAAATTGAAAAAACTAAATTCCTTTTTCTTTTTTTTTTGTTCAAAATTAAAAAGGAAAATGATAATAGGTGGAAATTATAAAATTTTTAAATTGAAAATTGTTGATGTGCAGTGACATGGCGCATTGACCGTTAGTCAACGCGTTTGACCGTCCAAGTTAACGGTCAAACATTGGGTTTGGCCAATTTCGTTATTTTGATGTATAGTTTGGGTCAGGATGTTATAGATCGAAAAGATTGGTCAGAATGTTTATTTTTGTCAAAGTTCAGGCCATACAAATATATTAACCCAAAATATTATATACACATATTTAATACTTTGCATACCACGATGATACTTTATTTATAGTGTTTGTTACTCCCATTCTTGATACATTTTCCCCTTCTATCAAAGCATCTTTGGCTATTTCAATGGTATTTCATATCTAAATCACAACTATTTGATTAATGAGCCTTTAATAGACTTAGGCTGTGTTTTTGTACTGTTTGATGCATTCTTGGTATATTTTTTTTTTATGGTTTTGAAGGTACAAAGAAACCTAAGGAAGATTGGATCAAGCATTGGACAACTCAGGAGGACCAAAAGAGCTATACAAGGAAGAATATGAAACTTTTCAAGAGAAAGAAGAGGTTCAATGACAGAGAAGTCTACTAGGAATTGCTATATAATCACAAGATAAGTCCAGAGGAGGAAGACTCGGCCCAAGATGAAGAAAGAACGAGCGATGTGTCAACTTTTGGTCCAACTGCCGCTAAGGATACCCGACCCAATGTGTGCCCAAAATCTAAGGGGAATTCGTCCATGAATTAAGGATCCCAACCCACAAAGAAAATAGTGGCGGCCCCAACCACCGGTATACCACCAACAACCTTAATTCTCCCGGGAAACTTCTTTAGCAAGCTACTTTGTCCAGAAGTTGATGGAAATCGACTTCAAGTCGGATAAGGAAGGCTTCGGCCAATTTTAGGAGAAAAAGTCCCTCTTTACCCACTCTCTCTTGAACTATAAATAGATGCTTAGACTTCAGTTAGAAAATACATTTTTACACCTCAGAAGTCAGAACTGCTAAAGCTATGTCTGAGTGAGGAGATAATGACTCATTTGTTGATGATCCTTCTCATTCTCACATGGCCAGCTAGATCTTTGTTTTTAGGGTGTTGATTCGATGATGTGATGTACTATTTTCTATGAGTTAATAAGATGTCATAAAGCATCGATGGTCCTTCTTGGAGCATCGATGGTTAGGTTCTTTATATGCTTGGACTTGTTATGGTGCATTACTATGTGTGTTGATTATACTACTACCATGAGAGACATAGAAATTAATCTCATGAGTAGGCTTCATTTCTAGGCATGCATTAGGGGGAAGTACAACCCTCTAATGTTCGAATAGTGATGATGCTCGATATCCAAAGATCCCAAATACTGTAGGCCATCGTTATGGTTCGTAGAAGTCCACAATTAACGATGCACTATCCTTACTTTCTTCTTGTTCATTAATTAGTTGATGGCATGAAATGAAAGCACACATTATCTAGTTGAATTCCCATAGCAAGAGGCACATGCACGGGTAGGAAATGAATATAGTGGAAGGGATAGAATGTCAACATTGCATCAATGCATGTATGCTTTTTAGGAGAAAGTATACATGCTCATCTAGATGATACTTCCCGAACAAATTGTTCACACTTTCTTTTAACTTGTTTTCTATTTTCTTTAGTATTTTATCCAAGTTGTAGGGAACTTAAACCCATTGATTTTACTTTCTGTCCTCTCATTTGATCACTTAAACATTTAGTTTTGATTAACTACCATCAAAACCTTGTGGAATACAAACCTAGAACATCCTAGGATTTATTACTAGATTTCTAAATCCAGTTTTTTGCGCTATTGCCGAGGACTTTTGATTGTGTATTCGAAAGAAGCTAGTTGTTCAAGGATATTATGAATTGTTTTTTTTTATGAACAAGGCGTGGAGATCGAGAAGCGGACATGGCGACCCTGTTCGGGTATTTTCGACCTAAAGCTTCAAAATTTGCTATGAACAACATCTATTTGACAAAGGACATGGATACCGAAAGCCATTAGGTGACGTTGGTGATTATACACTACAAAATTATGGAGAATATGATAAAGATCCAGTGGAACGCATCAAGATATTCAATTATGTTTGCTCCACCATAGAAGGAGAAGAAGGAGATAATGTATGACTAAAGATCTTCCCCTTTTCCTTGACAAGAAGGGCTCGAGTCTGGCTAGACATGCACCCAAAGAATACATTCACGACATGGGACTAAGTCACACAAGCATTCATAGACAAATACTTTCCACCATGGAAGACAAAGGAGCTCAATGAAAAGATATCAGGTTACCATTTCACAAGACATGAGACAGATTCAACCTACGTAGTGTGCATGAATGTTGCCATCATGGATTCACAAAGGAACAATGTGCACACGCCTTTTTCAAAGGACTTGACTAGCAAACATCCAAAGAGGCCAACCTAATGGTAGGAGGTAGCATTTATCAATGCACTATTGAGAAGTCGAGAAATCTATACGCAAATGGAGATCATTAGCAAAGACTTCTCGAGAAGAAGGCCACCCAAATAACAACTCAAGGCTATTCAAGTTTATAAACATCCAGCAGAGGAGGTCAAGGTGGGATTAGCCGAAATCTTAGACTACCCACTTATAAGCAGAATAGCATCCCTAGAGATTGCAATCCAGAAAAAGGAAGAAGACCATAAGGAAGTGGTGTATAAGATAAGCAATTCCATGAAGCAACAAGATAATTTGAGAAACTGGTGGAGTTGAAGCATATCTGAGTAAACATCGGCAAAAATCAACAAACAATCCAAGTGATTGATGCAAGAACCAACATAACTGCATATGACGTTCAAGTGATCACCGCAAACATTGGAGTTATGGACTCTGTGGGTGGCCAGAGTGACCTAGGGTTATGGACCCCAGGGGTGGTCTGATCGAGGTGACTCGGGGTGGTTGCCGCAGTGATCCAGGGTTATGGACCCAAAGGGTGGCCAGAGTGATCCTGGGGTTGCTGGAGTTGACACAAAGAAGGGAGCAATGTGACCCCTAGGGACCGGAGGTGCCAAGAAGTAACCTAGGGGATGATTAGAGGTGGCCTAAGGGTCGTCGGAGGTGACCTGAGGAGTGGCCTGAGAAGTGACTAGAAGTGGCCTAGGTGATTGAAGGCGATCCTAGAAGGTGACCAGAAGTGGCTTAGGCGATCGAAGGTGGCCTAAGGTGGCTGGAGGTTACTAGTGGTGACCTGAGAGGTTAGCGAAAGTGTCCTAGGTGTCTGGAGATGACCTAGAGGGTAACTGAAATTGGCATAAGGTGGCCGGAGGTAACCGGGGGTGGCCGAAGGTGACCCGAGGGGTGATCAAAGGTGACCGAAAATGGTCTAGGTAACCGGAAGTGGCCTAGGTCACCCAGGGGTGACTAGAGGTGGACTATGGTGGCCGGAGGTGACCCGAGAAGTGACTGGAGGTGACCAAAAGTGGCTTAGGTGAGCGAAGGTGATCCTAGAGGGTTACTGGAAGTGGCCCAAGGGAGTATTTTAGAGGTTGTCCATTAGATGAATTTCATTTTTTTTACTTAGGGTCCACCAACAGTAATTCCCTTGGTAAGGATCATAAATCTCTTGTTAAGGCTCCCAACCATCTTTATAAGATCAAATGGACCGGTGGTTGGACAAGTAAAACCGTCAAGCCAAAACGAGTTCAGATTTTGAAGAGGCACCTATAGGTGTCAATCGGGCGGGTTCGGGCTGGGTTCAATCGGGTTCGGGTTCAAACGGGTTGCGAGTTCACCGGGTTGCTGGTTTATCGGGTTCGGGTTTATCGGGTTCGGGTTCAAACGGGTTGCGGGTTAGTCGGGTTGCGGGTTCATCGAGTTCGGGTTCAATCGGGTTGCGGGCAAATCGGGTTTTGGGTCGGGCGGATTGCGGGCGGATCGGGTTGCGGGTTGTTCGGGTCAACACATCGAGTAACTTACTCATTACTCGTTACCAACTTACACCTTTTATTACACTAATTTAAAATATTTTCCCCAATTTTTAACCAATTTCTTTCTGCCTCGTATATATACATAATTTTAAAAAAACTAGTCAAAATGTTGAATCAATTTATATGACTTGCAAACTTGTTATGTAATTAATCGTAATTGGTAAAGTACACTAGCTAATAGTAATGGTTATATCAACATTTGCAACCAAAAGACACCATTAATTATTTATTTGGTATTTTAATATTATTTCAGTAGTAATTGGATTATAGTATCTCCTTTAGAATAACCATGTAAAAGTGTTGTGAATTCAATCATAATTTACTCAATAACATATATCCTATACACTTAGCCTTACTCTCAATCGGCAATATTAAATTAATATATGTTGTTGATCGTACACCCTAAACCATCAATATATTATACACTAACAACATACCCTATACCCTAACCATATATCCCTATGAGTTGTGATTTTGCTAGTATAGTTAATTTAAAGTGAAATTCATACTTTGATTTTCAAAACATAGATAAAAAGTGATATTTGCTATACCTAACAATATATCTTATACTCTACACCATTACCCTGTACCCTAACCATGTACCATCAATACCTTATACCCTTACCATATACACTCTAAACCATCTGTATCTTATACCCTATACCCTAACCATATATTTTATACCCTAAACAATGAACCGTCAAACTTACACCCTAATACCTTATACCCTATACATATATCTTATACGCTGACTCTATAGTCTTTACCCTAAACCCTTAATGGTTTGATTCATGAACATATATGTTAATAATTTTTTTTATCTGTTTTAGGTATTAGTTAATGATGTGGACTAACCGTGGCTAAACCATTAATACCTTATATTCTCACTCTATAGTCTATACCCTAAAACCTTAACGGTTTGATTCATCAACATACGTTGATAAAAAAATTGATCCTTATTAGTTATTAGTTATGATATTGATTAGTCTTGGCTAAACCATTAATACCTTATACTCTAACTCATTAAACCTAACCATATACCCTATGGCCTATACACCGACTTGGAAGAGACACATTAATGTCAACTTTTCAAAATTTTAGAATTTTAACTAAGAAAAGAGTTACAAAATTATTAACGATAACACAAAAATGACTAATATTTTGATGCATTACCAAAGATTTGGCTAATTAATAACATTTTAATAAGTTTGAATAATATAAAAGAATCTAAAAAAATTGGATAAAAAAAAAGACAAATACAAGCACTCCTTATCTCTCACTAAAAAAGTGTTCAATGTCAATCAAATTAACTGATTAAGTCGTATCCCTTTACTGCCAAAAATTCCCTTGGCGCCCAAAATTTCCTTGCCCGCCCAAAATTCCCCCCAACCAGCAACCATTGAAAACTTTCTCCAAAATTTGACCACCGCCCAAATTTACCCCTTCTTCAATCAATTGAAAATTTTCCCCAAAAAAAATCTAACCCACCCCTTTAAATGTATTTATTTCCTTCTTCTTCCCATCAAGCCACACACTCACTCTGTCATGAAAACAGAGAACCAAGGTTCCCCTCTTATCATCCCTCGACTGTCACCTCTTTCTTCTCTCTTCACAGTCGCCGCTCAGCCCATTCCTCCGGCAAAGTCCCACTCAGCTCACAGTCGCCACTCACTGGAAAGAAGGAAGCGAAGGTCCCTTCCCTACATTGGATACGACGATGGTGGATGATGACCAGTGCCTTCAAATTCAATGGTAAAATTCAGGACATTCATTTCTGATTAAGTGATTTTCTGTGGTTTTCTTTTTTTTGCTGTTTTGGATTCTAAATTCTAATTAGGTTTTTCTTCTGTTGAATTTTTATGGATTGAACGCGATGGTCAACGATCTTGGGGTAGATGAAGGAGATTTCAGACGACAGGGACTTCTCTGGCTCACCTTCACTTGTACGAGAATCCCCCTTAATGTCCGAAAATTCCCTCCAAAACCAATAGCGGCGATAGGGACTTCTTCGGCTCATCGTCGCCTAGCTTCCCTTCGTTGGCATCGCCTTCCAGTTTCACAGATCTACGAGCTACGTGGCGGTTATAGGCGGAGCAGTTGCAGCGGGCGCCGGCGAGCGGTGATGACGGCGACGTGTGGTGCTCAAAGGGTTTTAAATGCTAGGTTTCCAATTTTATGGGTTTGGATTTGGGGGTCTCCGATTTCTGGGTTTCAAAGGGTTCTAGTTGCTAGGTTTGGGGGTTGCAATTTCTGGGGTTCACGAGGTTTCCATTGGGGGTTTGGGGTTTGGATTTTCTAGCAGGGGTTCTGATTGCCTATGGATGTGAAAGAAGCGTTGTAGCATTTTGATTGCTAGGTTTGTGAAAGAAGATTTGTGGTTTTTTATTTTGATTATTGTTGGGTTTCAAAGAACTGTGGGTGCGTTTTTTTGGCAAGGGTTACGATTGTTGGCTTAGCGTCTGGCGAGTTGTTGTGGGCAAAGGAAACTGTCAGCGAGTAATAGAGAATGGTCAGTTAGAGGGTAGGTGAATACCCTAACTATATATCCCTATGAGTTATGATATGCTACCATATATCCCTAATCAAAATTTCTCACTTCTTTCTCTTCCTATAAACCATATCACCAAAAAAAATTAAAACACAAACTTTTCCACTTTTTTCTCTTTCTAGAAATTAAAAACACCAAAGCTTTCCCTTCTTTCTTTTATTAAAAATGCATAATTTCAACTCAATTTAATTTTTTGAACTTTCCTTTATAAAATGAAAAAATAGTTTTACTTGGACTTACAACAAACAAACTTCATTTCAAAGACTACATAATATATAATATAGTAATTATTCGGGTCAATCGGGCGGGTTACGGGTTAGTCGGGTTCGGGTCAATCGGGTTATGGGTCAATCGGGTTCGAGTTAATCGGGTTGTGGGTTAGTCGGGTTACGGGTTAATCGGGTCACGGGTCAATCGGGTTGCGGGTCGGGCGGGTTGCGGGTCATTGACTTTTAGTCAATTCGGGTTGCGGTCAGGTTGCGGGTCGGGTTAGTCGGGCGAGTTATTTGGGTCGGGTTCTGTTTTGACACTTCTAGAGGCAACCCCAGTTAACATTATCAAATGCCTTCTCGACATCTAATTTCAACATTAGACCGGGTTTCCTGCTTTTTCTTCTGCTATCGACCAATTCATTTGAAAGTAAATCGGCTTCAGCAATCTGTCTGCCATGAACCGAAGCATGTTGAAATTTAGACACAAGTGAGGGAAGGACCATGCTGAGTCTTCTCGTCAAAACTTTACAAATGAGCTTGTTGATACTACCCAAAAGACCAATCGGTCTCAAATCCTTGATTTCTTCAGTTATGTCTTCTTTGGGGATCAAGCAAATGAAAGAGTGAGTTGTACATTTGGCAAGAAAAACTGTTTCGTGGAACTCCATCAAGGCTGTCATAATATCGATACTCACAGTGTTCCAACACCTTTAATAGAATTTCATATAAAAACCATCCGGCCCTGGAGCCTTAGATCCGTCACAGTCCCTCAAGGTATCCCATATCTCTTTTTTGTTGAAAGGTTGCACCAGAAAGAGAGCAGCAAAGGGTTACTTGCAGGCACAAAAATGGCTTAGGCAAGGAGACCCATTGTCACTGTGCTTGTTCATTTTAATCATGGATGTTCTCTCGTTCATGCTGACAAGGCTGAAAAGTGTAGGTAAAATCAATGGTTTTTTCATGAATGAATCTACGCAAGAAAAGGAGAAGTTACTCATCTTTTATTCGCGGACGATACTATGATCTTCTGTGAATCATTCCATGAGCAAGTTTTGCATATCACTGCCACTTTAGCGTGCTTCCAAGCAGTCATTGGTTTGAAAATTAACCTCGAAAAGTCGGTGTTGTACACAGTTGGTGATGTTCCAGCTCCCAATTTCTTTGCGAGCATCATTGGCTACAAATGGAGTAATCAACCTCCAAAATATCTAGGCTACCCCGTCGGTGCAAACTGAATACAAATGCTCTCTGGGACTCAATCGTGAATAGCTATAAGAAACGCCTTGACAGTTGGAGTAGCAGATATCTTTCCTCTGCAGGAAGATTGGTCCTTATCAAATCAGTTCTCTCGAGCTTGGAAGTTTACTACTTCTCCCTCTTTAAAGCTCCAAAGACCGTGATCAACAATCTCGAGAGAATCCAAAGAAATTTCTTGTAGAGTGGTACAGGTGAAAAAAGGAATTTCTCATTAGTCAATTGGAAGATTTGCAAAGCGACGAGGGACAGTGGAGGTCTGGGAATTTCTTATCTTGCTTCGTTCAACAGCGCGCTACTCTCTAAATTGCTTTGGAAGTTTGCAATCGACATAAATAGTTGGTGGAGATCTCTTATTAACATCAAATATAAAAAACGAGTTTCTCAATGGCAAACTGGAAGAATTAGAGGATGCAGTTCAAGCTCTGTATGGGCTAATATTACAAGAGAATATGATCAGTTCTAGAATCATGCTTTCATTGACCCAGATGGAGGCGCTCATGTTTTTTTCTGGCAGGACCGATGAATACCGGGCTGCTCACTTGTTACTTCCTTTCCCCGCGTCGCTATTGCTGCCTCAAGCTCGGAAGCAATGATCAACGACATCGTCGACTTTTCAGATAATCATACATTATGGAACATCAACTTATCTTTTCATATGAGAGGGGGAGCTAAAAGGGAGAGGGAGAGATTATTTGACCTTCTTAATTCATACAATTTTCTTGATAAAGCTAACAACCCGGAGTTTAGTTTCACAATTAACTCGATGTACAAAGCTCTTTCAGTCAAAGGTTTCCTGGTGTTTCGGACTTTTCCGTCGCAGTCTGTTTGGAGGAAGATTGTACCACCAAAAATTTGGTTCTTCCTCTCGATCCTTTCACACAAGAAGACGCTGACTCTTGACATGCTTCAAAGAAAAGGATGGAACTTAGCAAATCGATGTGAACTTTGTTGCAATAATGAAGAATCTGCCCAACATTTGTTTGTGAATTGCCCCTTTACAGATCAAGCTTGGAAATTGATAGGGAGAGCTTCCACAGATCGATTGTCTTCCCTTTCAATTCGGATCTAAGCACCATAATCAGAACATGGCCTGCAACTACTCCTGACAGCGTGGAAATGTGGTTCAAACATGATGCTCTTCACGCAGTGTCGTGGTCGATCTGGCTGGAACGAAATCAAAGGATTTTCAACAATGCCGCGACTAGCGTTGAAGGAACAGTGGTGAAAATTCTCAAAATGGCTATGGGGTGGATTGTCGCACATGAAAAAACCAACCAAATTCAAGCTTCCCAATGGCTGCGGAACAGCCTTCAACAGCTTTTTTGCTCACAGTGAGTCTCGTTCCGGAGTCTATGTTTTTTTGTCTCAGGAAGCTTCATCTTGGCTACTGCTATTGTCCTCGTTTGGGGTGACGCTCTTTCTCGCGTCCCTGCCTGCGCCTAGACAACCCTTCTTTTTCAGTTTTTGTTTCTGGTTTTGCTTTTCGGGACGGTTTTTGTTGTTTTGTTTCTCCCATTGCCCGGAACTGTTGTTGCTACTTGTTGTTTGGGTTGTGGTTAGGCCCTTGGCTTGCCACTCTCGTCCTTTTTCTTTTTTTCTCTTTTCTTTTTCTTTTTCTTCCGGATCTGGCACCTCTTGTGCTCGTTCCGGTGACTCTTTGTACTTTCTCTTTGCCTTTTCCCTTAATACATTTATCACCTTCATAAAAAAAACCGTCAAGCCAATTTCAAAAGCACTCTGATTTATTTTCTTAGATGGTTAATGATGGACCGAAAAGTTTTTCACCGTTGAACTAGGGGTTTGCAATTGTACGAACTAGACTCATGATAATTGTTATCCAACAGTGAAATACATCTTAGCACCAAGGATCTGAACAATTATGCATTCGATCCAATTTGGTCTGGTCCAAATGTAAATTCAGTCATTTTAATCCGTATTTATAAAATTTAAGGTATCAATGACCGACAACATTATATTCGGTTTATTCAACAACATTATATTCGGTTCAGTATGATCCAGACACTAGTTCTTTTTGGTGCAATTCGGTACAAACCAAACCATTGGACACCCTTAAGTTGAATATGAAAACTAGATGAACCACGCGACTTGACTGGTCCACTGGTTCATTATTTTAACCACATAATAAATTAAGAAGAAAAATACTTCAATGTAAACTAAGACAATCCAACTCAAATTAATAATTTTATTTCTACTTCATCTTCTTCGTTTCCTAGCCTCCTTGTCGATTTTACGTAGTTTACTATTGATCAACGTTGTCAAACCGATTTAAACCGTTGAGCCGGTGAAGCAAATTGTTTGAGGTTTAATGGTCGGATCGGAGTTTGATTAGATTAAACCGTTTTATACTTAATATAGTTGTGATAATAATATAAGATGTTAATAACCTGAATGTAATTTGACCGGTAGCATATAGTAAATTAACAATAAATATATTATTGGAGCAAATATGCAATTGGATGTCATATCATGTACTTTAGCAATTGAAAATGCAATACCAATGTGGATGCTCTTATGTTTAAAGTGCCAGAAACAGGCAGTTCAGCCAGACCGCTGGTTTTTTTATGGTTTTGACCCACTACTGGTTTGAAGACAAAATGACTTATAGGGTCCATTTTAAGCACGGGTTCGATCAAACCTAATCAAACCGACCAGCTTGATAGCGGCTTGATGAAACTGTTATTAATTGTTACTTTAATTACGAACTTAAATTTAATAAACTTTTATATTAATTAAGAAATTAAATTTTATAAACTTTATACAATTTCATTTGTGAAATAGTTTGAATGATTCGTTAAACTTTAAGTGATAAATATTATAAATTTGAAATTATTTGATTAACCAACCGTTCTTCTACAACGATTAATCACTAACTATAAACCATTAATTTTTTCGGTTAGCAAAAGAGAGCTCCCAACCATATAATAACTACCAACCATTTATCTCATTTCATTTCCCTCCGCCGAAAGAATAGCCTTCCGCTGGCTGGATCCTGGTTCATCCTTCCGGAGGAAAACCCTAGCTACATCTCTAGTTAGGTCAATAAGGCTTCACCAATCTGTCTTCTGCCTCCCTCTACTCGAAAGAGATCTCCATCCCGTCCCGTCCCCTGTTTCCCTCTCTCGGTCAGGTAATTGAGCTCCTAACCCTAAACCCCATCTTCATTTCCAAGCTTCCCATTGATGGATTGATTTCTGTCGCTTACTGTTTAATTTACTTGGATCGGATCTCGCTGTTAGTCTTCTTCTTCGTGGCTCTCTCCATTTCCATGCTTCTCAAATTCTTCTTTGGTGCTTAATTTCATTTCCCATATGTGCAGCTCGGTTTAACGAAATAATGTAGTTGCCCTATTCTTCACCACAATCAATTATCTTATCCTTGTTGTAAATGGATTATGTCTAGCATCTGCTATACAATTACGTTCATCCTTGAGTTTGACCTCTTCTGTATAATTGGCTACTCTGGTAGGGCGAACAAAGGAAATGATGGATGCCAATATATGCGATATGAATCACTTGGATGCTAACGAAGTCCTTTTGCCCCCACGAAAGCGTCTGCTCACTGGGTACAAGAAGCGTGCTTTCGATTCTGCCGATCCCCATACCGGCACACTTGCTAATGCTAATGCTGCTGCTGCTGCTGCTGCTGCTGCTGCTTCTTATCGACTTCCTTGCTTGTCGTCCACTGCGTCTCCTTATTCCCAGTCGTCATCATCCCCCCTCGTCTCACCTCCACCTTCGCCATCCGCAACCCGGTTCCAGACCCATCTCAGCGACATTCTAAGTAGTCATTTCAACGATAACCTTACTCCCGAGGAGATCGTGACAGCTTCGAGAACAGCAGCCGATGCTGCTGTGAAGGCTGCGGAGGAAGCTAGAGCAGTGGCACAGGACAAGGCTGCTATGGCTGCAAAAGCTGTGGCTGCTGCCAAGGAAGCACTAGCCATGGTTGCCTCTTTCTCTGAAAAGGAGGCAGCATTGACCGCTGAACAGGAGAAGAGAGTTGTGGAAAACAGAGAGACAATTCGTTTTAGGAAGAAGAAACTGAAGAAGAAGCATGTCCAAGTTCAGGTCTTGTACAACAAAAAAGACCAACAACCCATTATGGCGGGGGGAACTATTAAAAGCTTTCCCGCCTCAGCAGGTTGCATTGAGTTATGAACAGCTCTCGGCAGACTCTTCCGCACGGTATTATCCAACTTCAGCTTGTGGCAAAGGCAGAGGCTTTGGAGAGCACACACTTCCATCAATAATCTTTGTGAAGGAGTCAAGTCTACATGGGATGTTCAGAAATGGGTTTCGGAAGTTAGAGGCCGAGTTGAGGATGGTGAATACCAGTGAAGCGGGATTGTTAGAATGTAAAAAGGAAGGAATGCTGCCTTTTGAGTTTCTGCATCTGTAGAAGATCAAGAAGCTAACTCCCAGGGAAGTTGCCGCATTGTTTTTTTTTCTTTCTTTCTTCCGAGTAGTTGTTGCATTGTTGTTACTGCACTAATTTACAGCATGTTGTGAAGCGGAATAAAGTCATGCAATAGTCTTTAAGATATCGATTAGGTCCTTTTTGGTTGCTAATAATAGAGAGGACTAGAGGAGACGGGCTAGCTGACCGTGGTAGACAGCAAAAGTTGCGGAGGTAGAGTGCTCAGATTGTTCATCATCCCATTGATGTTGTATTTTTTGTTTTTCTTCCTTTTTGTAATGGGGTTGAATGGCCAGAAACTGTACAATTTCCTTGTTTCGTTGGTTTGTTTGGAGGTTTGCTAAGTTTGATTGATTTCATCTGTTTGTATCAAATTCGAATCCTAATACTGTTGCTACTACAGCCGTTTAAAGTAAGACCTGTAGAAGTTTGTTTTAACTTTTAACATGAACTATTATGTTTTAGTATGTGAAACATGCTTCCCGTTTTGGTTCCTGTAAAGTCCATTCACCTGGACATCTGAGAAAGTTTAGTGTATATAATTGTACCAGTATAATTGAGGAAGCTCTGATACTGTACAAGTCTCATTGAGGGGCAAACATACATGGATGGGGGCAATGATGCATTGACATCAAGCTTTATAATTTATTACTCAATCGTTGACGATACTAACTAGACTCTAGATT
This sequence comes from Linum tenue, assembly GCA_946122785.1. Lineage (NCBI taxonomy): Eukaryota > Viridiplantae > Streptophyta > Magnoliopsida > Malpighiales > Linaceae > Linum > Linum tenue. Next base: position 28,253,462 of record CAMGYJ010000007.1, read on the forward strand.
GGCGAAGTAGTATAGTGGTGACCGATGTCGTATTTGAAGTGCCTTCCAGGTCTTGGCCTCGGCCTACTATCTAACCAAACAAGGAAGATCACAAGAGGTAAAATGTTGTTCGGGTTGAGTCTCTCTAGCAATAGATTGAATCGGGTTATAGTGTTTTGAGGTGCGAAGGTCACTATAGTGGGGATCAGAGCAATGATCATGTCTCTCGACCCCTCCTAGTCACGTCCACTGATTCAATGTCACAACAACCGATTTTCTTAACTAGGGGTGATGATTTACCTTCTCTAAATGGGTTCTACTCGTCTGCACACTAGGCGGGTGAGTCGATGGTCACACACTCACCTCACTAGCATCAACTAGGTGAGCTACTAATTGGAAGGGGATGGTCACCTCGTCCGCACACGTACCATATCATGTATCCACACCCTAATTAAAAGCATTAAGCACTCTAGTTAAGCACGATCACCTCGTAGATTAATATGTGAGATACAAAGGTTTCCCTATCTTCTAAGTTGCGAGGAATCACTCAAGCTAGCACCTAAATCAATGGTCATGCACTTAGGTACACTTCTTCTAGGTAACTTCTTGTCTCAATGATCATGTAACCAACAAATCACCTAGAGCACTAAACCTAGTTCCTCCAATTGGGAACAAGGCAAACGAGACTTCTTATGAGTAAGGTTGTTCGCCGAGTATAATTGGTTACTAAAAACAGTAATAGTAATATATGTATTAGGGTGTTATATTAAGTAAGGATTAAAATAGTTATTTACATATCAACCATCATATATCCAATAGCTTAAGATTCGTTTACAAATCTTTCTTAACTTAGGTGTTATTCATCTGAATATGACTCAAAGTTGCACATCTACACTCAAGTATGAAAAAAGAAAGGAATTTATGTCAAACAATAAAAAGAGAAAAGAAAGGAATTATAATTATATTAGGAAAAAAGTAAAGACAATGTGTTTTATAATTGTGCATGGAAGAATATTTAATGACATACAGAAAATGAAAAGAGAAAGAAGTCAGCATAACATAAAAGAAAAGATAATGATATCATTTTAATATGCGAGAAATGTCAAATTCAAGCTTAAAAATGACAAATGCATTATTTATATGTACATGACTTTTTTTAAATTTCTTTCACCAATTGGTCAAAAACATATTTAAACCATATAACCATAATTCGGTTTTGAAAAATATACAAAAAAAAAAAAAAATTAGTGACCATCGGTGTCTAGTGATATTCTTAAACACATGAAATTTTGTGTATATATCACTGTAGCATATGACTAAACTATGTTGATATATTTCATATATTTGTAGTAAGTATTTTCTAACAAATTGCAACATATTTACATTGGTTCACATATTTATAGTAGTTCGTCCAATAAAATGGTAAATTCTTCGTGTTCTAGAATGCGGAAGAAGATTATTCTTTACTTTTCATTTTTCAATTTTAAAAGAAAATCACATGTCAAATTATGTAAAAGTTTATAATTGTGTACCAACTAAATTTATGCTTTTCGGATTTTTTTAATTATTTTTAAGAAATTATAAACAATTATGAAACATATTATAAACTAAAAATAATTTATTTGTAGATGTTAATGATTTTCTTATCAATGGTAAAAAATAGAATATATAATTTTAACCGTGATAGCTATTCTATTGGTGAAAAAATAGTTGCAATTAATTGCATGAAGATATTTTATTGTATTGGTTAAAAAATTGAAATGATTACAGTTTGAGCTTGTAGGTTGCATGATTAAATCTTAGTTATGGTGATTGATTTACATATTTTGTTGTGGTTAATAGCATAAAATATACTTTATCTTGGTGGTTGAACATTTGAAATGGTGATAGTTTGACATCGTAGGTCACAGGTTCAAATCTTGGTCATGTCGATTGACATACATGTTTATTTAGTTTTATTTTAATGTAACTAATAACTTAAAATGTTAAAAATGACAAAATTACATGGAAAATTGTGGAGATTTCGTTGTCATACGTGTTAAAAACTTGCTCCACAACGGCCATAATATAAATTAAGATATATATTCAAAAGTTCGACTTAGGATTCCAAAGATGGATTTAGGCGAAAAGAAATATCAAATAATAGGCGAATTTCGCAAACCAAAATGACACAATTTGACCTCCAACCTGGTACCTTGTAGCCGTCGACTTGACAGGTGCGTGCAGCTCATTTTCTCACCGGGTCAGGGTCAAAGTGGGTCGACCTGCGAGTGACAACCTTGGGCGCTGGGATCTGGGATCTTTCTCCTCCGCCATGTCTCTCTCTCTTTGGACATCACAAGAAAGGGGAAAGGAGAAGACGGTTGGAGAGGGGGAAAAAAGAAATAAATAATAATAAATAAAACAAAAAAGAAATTAGAAATTAATGAATTTCTGATAATGCCAAAACTACCCTTCTCGTTTAATAATAATTCATCACATTATCTGGACCATTAGATCAATCCAAAGGCTGAGGGGGGTTTAGTCAGGTGACTAAGGACCCCCTAGTCACCAGATCCAGACCCCTAAACTAGAGTAGGTTAGGCAAGACGATATGGGGTTAGGGAAGCAGGGTTTGTTTCATCCTTTTAATTTTTAATTTCAATTTAATTTATTACAAAATGATGTGTTATGACGTGACATCTATGTGATGCCACGTCATAATAAGTCAACACTCATTTGACCATTGTTAGGTCGACCATTATCTCTAACGGCAAACAAAAATGTCATGATACAAATGTCACGAATTATCATACGTCGGGATAAGAATGTAATATTGAATAAAATATTATATAAATGATATTTTTTGATAGTTCGGGTGTTGTAGTGGTATTAGCCCTTAAAAATATGAATATCGTAGATCTTTAGAAAAATATACACATAAATTTCTTCACTATTTTGTCATACGTATTGGTTGTTTTTAATGATTTAAGCCAATACAAGTGAACTCGATAGACTCTTAGGAGATGTATACATCTCTTTCGAAACACGTCATTTTTTATAGAAAAAGGGAGGATATGAGGATCGCTTAAAACCCAAATTTCCCAAGATATGGGAGGATCATGATGATCACTTAAAACCTCATTTCCTTAGGCATGCATCTCTTTGTAAAGATTCTAAGTAAATATCACATTGTATTAGCCCAAATCATTGAAAATAATCAATACGATAAACCATTTACAAAATTGAATTGAAAACCACTATGTACGTTAACAAAATAAGCTATGACAAAGGTTGAAGAATTATACGTACATGAAAATTATTCCAAACATCCCTTGAACGATGATTAGGTTGGTCGTACAGAACACTTGCATCATGAGATCCTTGCTCCAGATAGTATCTTTGATCATATATATCTACTTCCGCCCCAATCTACAATAGCATAACAACAAAATAGATTAATTAACAAAAATTATAACAACATAAATAAAGAGAAGAATGAGTACGTATCACTTGATATTCATCATCATAACCACCCTTTTGATAGTACCAATCTTGGTCCATTTTTTATGAAAGCCGGACAGAGGTTCGACGTGTTTTGGAGGAAAAAACTTAAAAAATGTTTTCTGATGGCAGTTCAGACTTAGCCGTAACCAAAAGATGACAATTTCTTAAGTTTTGGGTGGAGGGGGATGGTAGAAGAGAAAAATTTTAGAAAGAGAGAGAGAATTGGTTTGGTGTGAAGAAAATGAAGAGGGGATGGGGTATATAGGAAGCAGATCATGAGTTGGGGCGGTTTGGTCTGGAAATGAAAACCGTGGGGGGGGGGGGGGGGGGAGGTGGCGGTTTGCGCGCAAGAGGTACAGATCGAGGTGGCGGTCACGCGGATCACTGACATGGTAGACGTTCATTCGTTGGATCGTGGGGTGATCGAACAGTTAATCCGACTGCCACGTCCCCACGGGATTCATGAGTGGAAGAAACACAAACTGCAGTCCCCTGCGGTCCACGTTTTAACCGCTAGCGGGTGCTGCGCTTTGTATTTAATGGTGGTATGAGTGATTTTTTTATAAAGGTGGTATTTTTATAATTTGTTAGTTTTTGGATGTTATATTGGAAAAAATCCACTATTTGGACGACGTTGGCTCGACCCATGGGTTGACCGTCCAACTGGAGCACTAACTCGCTTTAAACTACTCTCCCATTCAATGGCCAAGTATAACCAATAAAAGGTTGTTGTATAGGGAAGTAAGTAATAAAATGTCAACCCGGACCACTAGGTCCATTGTTACTTCGTGAACTGGATTATTATCTAGCTAACAAGGTATGATGTCGATTAGCAAACTAATGAAGCAAAGTATAGTAAATTAGTTCAAATTCAAGAATGAGAAGACCACTCGGGGATCCCCCTAGTTTGTCATTAGGTTGATGTTGTTTACTTTCCTAGATCTACTGATTCGATACTTCTACTACGGAGAGTCCTTAGCTAGTTTGGAATCTCTATTTGAGCAAATCAAGCTCACTTAGATGAACTAATCGAAGGGAGAGTTTCCACAACCAGTATAGAAAACTTAAGGCAAATAATATAGAGCTATTGAGACGACACCCACTACATTGCTATGATTCGACTCACTTTCGTGTTATCGGCTCACAATGTTAAGTTGAATATGCTCTATTGAACTGATCATTTTCTCTCTTTCATAAGTAAAAACACAATTGAAAGAGTATGATCAAGACTCATGCAATTCTTCATCAAACATCAATCAAATAGATAGTAAGAATTCACAATCATAGGGTTCTAACACAATCAATCCAACACGTGGAAATATGGTTCCTCACAACCAAGTGAGAGAGAAACTACTCCATAGAGATGAAGAAAACCCCAAGAGAAGCATCTGTCATCTTCATGTAGAGTTTGGAAATCGTCTTCTCTTCATCAATCATCACTCCTCGGTCCTTGGGTTGAGCTCCAATGGTGATTAGATGGCTCTAGAAAACTGCAAGGATGAGCTCTTTGTCACTTCTCTCTCTAGAATCTTCTCATCTCGTTTTTCACTCTAAAACCATATCCCCTTTACAATTGCCCATCAAAATACTCTTATAACCCGATTTCCCTACTCATGGCCAGAATTCACAACCATTACATTGACCGAAAATACATCGTATCTTCTAGTTGGGGTGAAAAATTCACAGGCCGGGGGGGGGGGGGATGTCACGATCATGGCCGTGACTCTTGAATTGCCGACTGTGACATGAGAAATTCCTCTGGATGCTTGTCGAACATCCCCGGCTTAATAAAAAATGTCATGAAATATCACAAAATAAACACAACTTAATGTAAATAAGCCAAGGAACGTTCCTAAACCAAGCTAAACGATCAAGAAATTATGTTCGAAAATGTATAATTATGTTGGACCACTTTGGCCAAACACCATGTCATCACTAAAAATTAATAAAATTTATAAATTTAAATACATATTCATAAATAAATGATTATCTCATATAATATGAATTAAGCAAAAATAAATATTTTAAATAAAATATTTAATGTAAATAAGCCAAGGAACGTTCCTAAACCAAGCTAAACGATCAAGAAATTATGTTCGAAAATGTATAATTATGTTGGACCACTTTGGCCAAACACCATGTCATCACTAAAAATTAATAAAATTTATAAATTTAAATACATATTCATAAATAAATGATTATCTCATATAATATGAATTAAGCAAAAATAAATATTTTAAATAAAAAATTCCATTTATCTCCTCCTCCTCTATACTCCCTCTCTCTACCAAATCATTCACGGATTGCCTAAGGCAAGAAACAATTTCTAATATGGCAATTAGGAAGCTTGTGTTGCAAAACTAAGGACGAGGCGTGGAGTACCGAAAGCATAACAATAGCTGCAACAACCTTTTAGAGATGGAAGCACGAAAGCAACAAAATTTACTTTTCTATCGCGTGCCCAAATCTATAAGATATATGATGGAGATTCATGACTCAACTTTCTTCCATTTCAAATTTTCTGCAACGAGAGTGAAAGTAGGAAGGGTACTTTCGTCATTGCAATTGTTTATTTTTTTATTTGAAAAAAATATTAGTGTCAAGATTTGAACCCGGGTCTCTTCTAACAAGGACAAGAGTCATAACCAATAAGACTAAACAAATTTGTTGCATTTATTTATAAAAAAAACATACAAGAGGCAAAATTCTGAAAATCAAATGACTTTTCCAGCACAGTTAGCTACCCCACTAAGTCTTTCTTAAGCATTTTTAGTGTTGGATCTTTGATTATCATTTATTATTATTTTATTTTGACTTCAATAATAATGGTAGTCTATCTTATAAATGGAGGATAATCTTAAAACCGCAATCCAAATATCATTTATTCGAATATTGCATATCAAATTACAATATTAAATATATATGTGCACACACAACCACATATATATGGGTCAGACTGGTGTACTCCTGGAGTATATTATACTTCAGGTACTCTTCGTGAGATATCTCTATCTAGACCATGATTTTTAACCGAGTTTGGGGTATGATACTCTACCCTAACCTCTAATGGATAAACCACAGGCCCCGATTCTCTAAACTCAAACCCAAAGTTTAATTTAATGGAAAATTATAATTGACCATTGAGATTGATTGGAGCTCAACAAAGTACATCTAATGTCTAGATCATGTGGAGTATACTATACTCTTGGAGTATACCAGTATACTATACTCCTGTAGTATACCAGTATGTGTGTGTGTAGTGTTTTCTATCATATTTTGAGTAAAATCAAAAGGTAACTCATACCCTTGGTAAGAAATGGCAATCTAGACTTTGAATTAACCTGATTTCGAGACGAGACACTATATTCTAACCCTTGACGAGTGAACTCTAGGTCTTAACTATTTAAATCATAGATCCTAAACCAAGGATTATAAAACCTCATCAGAGGTTGTACCGAAAAAGTCGGCAGGAGGGTATTTTATGCGAAAACTGTGGTTAACCGTGATTCAGTCGTTTCACAACACTACATAGTGCCTACTGGTTTAGTCGAACCCCCGGTACGTTAAGGGTTTTCAATCCTTGCCCTAAACACTAAGATTATGCACATAATTTTTTTGATGTATTTTGATGAAACACGACCTTCGATTATTGTTTCTAATAAAATTGATCTTAGTATATGAGCTTCATAGAATTAAGACCTAGATTTTAATCTGTAAGGGCTTAAGGTATAGTACCATGTCCCTAGCTCCGGCCACTAGACATCATTTTCATACTCAGAGTATATCATTCAAGGTCTATATATCATTTCCTTATGTCATTTTCTTAATCAAAATATGATAGAACCACCCATACTTATAGTTGTGTTATCCTGCTGGAAAGTCATTTGTTCTAAATGTTAGTTGGTTGGACTGCAGTTTTATCAGGGTTGTATGTTGTTTGAAACATTTTGAACTTCATTAGTCCAATATTTTTAGTACTCCTATATTATTTAGGGATAATATCCTATTTTGTGTTGAACTTTGATGTAAATAACAATTTTGGCATGAACATTCAAATAAGATAGTTTTGTCCGAATTTGAAAGAAATTAACAAATTTGACCCGAAATTTGGGTCGGTTATTAATATTGAGGGTCAAACATTTCTTTTTTTTATGACTCAACATACAATGTTAAGGTGACTGTGGTGTGACTTTCACGTCATAGGTATAATATGCTATTTTGCCCTACACTTTCAAATAAGACAGTTTTGTACGAATTTTCAAAGAAATGAATAACTTTGACCCAAAATTTAGGTTGCCGTTAATATTGATGAGAGGGGTACAAAGAGAGATAGTTTCGTGCTTTGGGATTTTTGGGGGCCTGAATCAATTTCTTTTTCCTTTTAATATGATTTATGCAAGTAAATATGAAAATATTAGGATATACTAAGGGTCCTATTTTGTGGTCTTTTTTTCTTCTGAAAAATTCACTTTTTTAGACTTTATATATAAATGACTTGGAAGCCACATCGCAACCGAAACCTCTCTATCACAACTGTCAATATTAAAGGTCAACCCAAATTTCGGACCAAATTTGTTCATTTCTTTCAAAGTGCAAACAAACCTATCTTATTTGAAAATTCGAGCCAAAATTGTCTTTTACATCAAGTTCATGCCAAAATAAGGTATCATCCCTATGACATGGAAGCCACATCGCAATCGCAACCACCTGAGCATTGTATGTTGAATGGATGAAGAAATTTTTAACTTTTAATATTAACGAACAACATAAATTTCAGTCCAAATTTGTCCATTTCTTTCAAAATTTTGAAAAACTGTCTTATTTGCAAGTTCATGTCAAGTTTGGCTTTTACGACAAACTTCAAGGTCAAAATAAGGTATATCCCTATTATTTATGGTCAACTTACCAATCAAAGTAGTCAGTGAAAGTATCAGCAACACTGACAAAGACAAACATATGTAATTCAAAATTAGTTGCACTCAGCCTTAAGTTTGAAGCTCTCTTGAGAACCGGGACTATTTTCTAGGCATCTTCGGGGACTACGACTAGCATGCTTCCAAACCAGCTGATCCTTATTCTACTTTCTATGAAGAGGAATAATATGGGTGTATCTGTTAGACATTAATTAGGGTTACAAATGATCTCATTCCTAAAATCTGTTAGAGACCAATCTTTTTCTTTCCTTCTGAGGGTTCATTATGTATGTTTTAGGAAAAACAACTCTAATCTTGAACTATTTGCCATTTTTAAGTATTGAAAACCTATTATTTTGTATGTTTTTCTTTTCTTCTTTGAACAATTATATTTCTTTTTTCAGTGATATGTCGTATCTTCCTATTATATTGTAAGCATGTTATATGAACATATTTTTTGTCTAGACTTTCCCGGCCAAGGGGCCGGGCCCGGTGCTAGTTTTACCTAAGGGTAAGAGCGTCATAGGTGGGACATTAGAGGAACAATGTTTATTGTCAGCGTAGCCACAAAGGGGTTGCCGCTTTTGTTTCGGAAATAACCATAATAATTAAAAAAAAAAATTCTTATAATAATTTTTTTCCTCATTTTATAGTTAAATAAAATATTAATTTATTTTTAATTATATTTTATGATGAAGTGGAGTTAGGGCAAAGTGGTCCAACTTGACAATTAGGGCAAAGTGGTCCAAATAGTTAGCAATTTTAGGACAAAGTGTGTTAACCTAAATAATATTTTTTAAATGGTTAATCAAAATTGTCATTAAGTACAGGAGATGTAACAAGCATTAAACTACTGTCAGCGACAACACACCAAGCTCTAAAAACATTTCGAGAAGAAAAACCAAGAACAAAACATAATTACGAACTAAACACCCACCATAGTCATCCTCTCCTAGAATTGGGTACAACGAGGTTGCATACATTATACATTTAGGTACTACCCTGGTTGCAAGCTGTGATGGAGAACAACAACCTCTATCTCCATATAATCTCTCTCTCTCTCTCTCTACAAATATGACTTAGGGACAGCCTCCACAAAAACCTGCGGACAACTGCTTTATTACCTGAACCCCTCAACTGTGAATTACCCACCGGAGACGATCATCCCACCTGAAAAATTTGGGAGCCACATAAATTTTCCGCAAGACAATCTTTAACATCCACATAGAGTAAGCACTTGAAGCAAACAAGTGACTTCGAGATTCACTTCTGCATGGACATAACAAACAACAATCTTCCCTCAACAATTTCGAAGCCAACAACTTGTCTTTCGTAATAATATTGTCAAACACCACTAGTCAAAACCAACATGCTATGTTTATAGGAAATGGGCTTACCTCAAACAGTATCACACTATGGAATTGTAGAAGAGGAGTAATGAATTAAGGACCAGATTGATTGGACTGAATACTTTGTAAGTGTAGCACCATTTCCATTGCAAGGAGGCCCTCATACCTTATATAAAATATTGAGATTGGGATTTACACTTCAGAATGCGACACTACACCCACGAACCCCTAGTAGAGGGCTTTAGATCCAATAAAGTCCTCTGCTTAATTAAGTACTTGCAAACCCAGGCAACCCAGATCGACCCTGCTTCTGCCAAAAGATTCCAAATATTCCTAAAATGACACAAGTCTGGTTCCAGGTCTTGAAATCTATGATTCTCATACCTCCTACTCTTGGCAAAGCTACTTTCTGTCATGAAACTGGAGCTCTCTTTAGAAAACCCCCTTCCCTCACCTTCCATAAAAACTTGTTACATAACTCTTCAATTTGCTTCAGTACCTTCATCGACAAAAGAAAGATAACAATCCAATACAGTAACACTTGTAATCATAGATGAAATCAACTATAAACATCCAGCATAGCTAAGGTAATGAGATTGCCAGCTTCTGATGCGAGCTGTGATCCAGTCCCTCAAAGTCTGACAATCCTTAGAGATAAGCTTCCCTATGATTAACGGAACTCCTAGATAATAATATTGAAAAAAATTTGTTGGGAATTTTTAATGTTTATTTGTATTATTTTTTATTTAATTAATTTTCCATACTACGTGGCATCCACGCTAGCAATATGTGCTGACTCAGTAACAGTAACTGGTGTTGACACTCCAACTTGACTGACAACACACAGATTATAGTAATTCGAGTAATGTAAAGTTCAGAACAAAATTGAATTTTTCGAAAATATGGACCAAATAACCTATTAGCGTTCCAATTTTAGGTATTAATTTTTTCTTTCTTTATCTTGACCTGAACTTATATAAATTTTAAGGGTGGTAACCGGTCAGCCAGTTAGCGGTGTAACCGACAACCGAACTGGTAATTGACAGTAGCCAAAATCCCACTATCGATGTACCGAAATCTGCCCGGTTATTTACCGACGATTAGTCAGTAAACCGAATACCGGAACTCAACCCTTAAAGCTCGTCTCTCTTCCCTCAAACTCTTTACCTCCAACGCCGACGAACTCACCAATTAACCCTCTTCTTTTCCTCTACCTCCCCAATGACGCCGCTGACTCTTCATCTGACACCATCTCCTCCTTGCTCCCTACTTGCAGCAATGGCGCGGGATCGCAAAGACGATAAGTCGAACAGTTACAGAGGGAGGGAACGACCGTTTTGGAATTGGGCGACGGAGATTTGGGACCTAGCGAAGGCCGCCAGTCTGGATGGGGACGCTTGAGATGACAGAGGAATGTCGTCCAGAGATCTCGATTGTGAGAGGAGGCATGTAAAACAAGGGCTAGAAACCCATAAAAACCTTAATTGGCGAACTACCTCCCGCTAACTCGCACCACCGACATCTCCATCTGCTTCTTCATCGCCGACGAAGGTGATGACGATTTCGTCGTTGTTATGAGAAGTGACAAGGAGAGGATATTCAACTAGGCTTAGATTCACACCTCACCTTCAACGCAATCTGACAACTACATACTCTCCCTATTTCAACAACAAATCAACCTCCTCCCTCTCCGTCGTCGCCACAGGTAGATTGACCTTCTTCCCAGATCTAGTCTCGCAAACATGGATCTCGGGGGGGTGAACACCGAGCAGCGGAGGCGTGGTGTTTGCAGCCTAATCAGAGAGCTCAAGAGGCGGCCTGTGTTTCCACTGTTGCTACTTGGCTGGCTATACGGTAATCGAGGTTTTAACTGTTAACTTGTTAAACGGTAACCGGTTAACTGGTTGACATTCGGTACCGATTGTCGAAAGTCATTTGGGAGGTTTCGGTATACCAGTAACTGACCGATTACCGGCCCTAATAAATTTGATTCAAATCTGGGCCTAAGATAACACCGAACCACGTCCATCCATCTACAATTCTACATCAAAGCCGGCCCAGCGGATAGCGGGCCGTTGATTTCGTCGGGTTTTCCTTCCGCTCCAGTGTCCAACTGGGTTACCCGATGCATCGTCGCTCCGCTCTGGGGTTTTACTTTACCTCTTCCCGCAATAGTTTCGCCAGCCCCTTGAGCTTCTTTTCTTCGACCCGAAAACCCTCTGGAGTTCGGTTCCGTTGCAGGCGCTCAAGGTTGAAAGGTCGTTAGGTCAGCATCAATCATGGGAAAGTCTAGGTAAGCCGAGCGCCATCACTCTGGATAAGTTCATAGATATATCGGCGAGCTCTCTCCCATTCCTAGGGCGGGTTTTCCCTCTTCTGATCCTTTCCAATGCTTCTCTCTGTAACTTGCAGAAAAGATTCCAATGCGAAAGCGGAGCGGAAGTTCGAGAAGAGGCTCGATTTCTACAACAGTGAGTTCATATTTCCGCGTCACTAGTTTTCGCTTTCTGTCTTTCCAATTTCTGCTCCGTTGGTCGGGTGCGGGAAATGGGCGTTTTGATGGTCGAGTCGATGTCTAAGTTTGGTGATTAATGGATTTTTAACAAATTAAATGCAGAGGTTAAGGATTCGGTTGTTCTGAATGCTACCAAGTCGATTGCCAAGGTAACGAATTTGTTCTTCCCGGCTTTGATAGTCTCTTGCTTGGCAATTGGCAATGCTTTTTAGCCTTTAAGGTGTTTGTCAAAAGTCCCGAACGAGCGAGCTGGGTGGGAGTTTGGGCAGTTTCGTGAATCATACTTTCTGGGCTGGTAATGGTGATGGCTGAGTGTGAAGTGTTTCGGTCTCTACAATCGTATGGTCAATAGCGAGTATATATCTCCCTAGCATTGCAATTGGGTAGGTGTGTGAATGGCGTTGTTAGCATGCTTGATTAAGGATATGCTGGAGGATGGCTCATTCATGACTTGGAAAATGTATTGATGTTAGAAACATAGTGAGTTATCGATTAAGCCTCTGCGTGAAAACTTGTTTGGAGGTCTTTTCATTTCTGGATATGACTCGTCCATGAATCTGCCCATGTCAGGTGGAAATAAAGGGCGGAATCAGTCTGATCAAGATGCTTTGAGTTGAACAGGCGAACTTTTTTGAATTCTTAAGAATGGAAATACTGTAATGCTGGAAATTGTCTTTTTTTATGGCTGTTCCATCCATCACCCGTTTGGATTAGTTGCTACTTTAAGATGTGCTGTTTTGTCTGGTCCTTGCTGCTTTGTTTTGGTCTCTGGATAAATTATTCAGCTAGTTGAAGTGAAAAACTTTCTTTCTTCCTTCCAGAAGAAGAAACTCAGAAGTCGACAAAAGAAGTTGAAGCCGTATGACCTTTCCACACTGTCTGAGTTTCTTCCTGAGTTGAATGCTCCAAAACAGAGAGCACCTGAAAAGGAGTTTAAACTGAACTGCAAGTCGAGGAGAAAGCTATTGTGTGTGCTTCAGTTCTATACTTAGTATGATCTATTCTCATATTGCCTGTCTTGGTTTTTGTTTCACTCATTGAGCCTTGTTCTGTACCATCATTTTCTTAATCAGGGAGATTGAAGGGAAACAACTGAATACTGTTCTCAACCATCCAGCTTTCCAGGCTGATCCATTTGGATCCATCCATCAACATGTACTGAGCACTTTGCCTCCTGCAGAAGATAAACCTAGGAAGAAGGACAACAAGAATGGCAAGAAAAAGAAATCGAAAAGTAAAAAGTCCAAGTCTTCTTCTGGACCTGCTTCTATGGAGTACTGATGTAATAGGTTGTGAGTTTTGTATGGCAACAGGAAGAAATCAAAACGATAAAAACTCGAAATAGTCCTCTGGACTTGCGTTGATGTAGTACTGATGTAATAGGCTCGAGTTTTGTATGTTTTTAGCAAAAGAGGAGAACTCAACCGATGTAAATGCCTTCACAGACTTTGAACTCAGTCTATCAGAGTTTGGTGCAATTTTGAATGAATCATTAGCTTCTTTTCATACAAGAAAATATCTCTTCCTTTTTTTTACACAACATATTTCATCTTATTGTCTCCTCTCTATTTCACTCACTAACTTGCCATCTCCTTGGCTGGAGAAATCTTAGAAACAGGGGGGAATGAAGTAAGTAGCTGCATATAATTCACACTGGCTTGCCAACGATAATGGTGGAGAGCCAATTTAGGCCTTCGTATAGCCCTTCTCCTGATGTAGCAGAAGAACACTGAACAAACCTGTAGTAGAAAAGAAAAATGGAAAGGTTATAGCATCTAGCAAGAACTTGGGAAGTTGTTAACTATGATCTGGACGCTTCTTACCACTGACGATGGCCGAGAGAATGAAGCCCGAGCTTATGAGCAACCTCAGAAGTATTCATGGCATCTGGAAAATCCTGCTTGTTGGCAAAGACCAATAGTGCTGAATCCCTCAGTTCATTCTGCAACACCACATTTCAGAAACGATTGTGTGATTTGAGGAACCAAAACCAAGATGCAAGTAAACTTTTCTGTAGCAATGGACACTTCTTGGAGCAGCAATGGGTTACCAACATCAGTTAGAATCCTGTGAAGTTCGTTCCGCGCTTCTGAGATTCGCTCCCTGTCATTGCTGTCCACCACAAACACCAGCCCCTGAACATTGTGGAAGTAATGTCTCCACAGTGGCCTAATCTGTTTGGAAGAAGAAGAGGAAGAAGAAAAATGAAACCAACGGACAATTTCTATGACAGCGGCTTCTCAATTCAGGCAGCTTTCCTTACCTTCTGTTGCCCTCCGACATCCCATACCGAGAAGCTAACGTTCTTATACTCCACTGTCTCAACATTGAAACCTGGTTCAGATCAAACAATGGTTCCTCATTTTTACGGCCGTGGAAGATTAAGCCTTGAGCAAGAAGGAAAAGGATTTTCCAGGGTAGATAGATAGATAGATACCTATAGTTGGAGTGGTGGTAACAGTTTCACCAAGCTTCAACTTGTAAAGAATGGTGGTTTTCCCAGATGCATCAAGACCAACCATCAGAATCCTAACTTTACTCTTTGGAAAGAACAACTTGGCGATCCTTGAGATGATCAACCCCATTTCCGCCTGCAAGTTAGCTCCCTAACTCCTGGAAATTGAAAGAAGTAAAAGTTAAATTACTGAAGATCAGAGCAGGTGGGAATGAGAACCTCGTTGTTGTTTTCTTGTGGGGGGCGATACATGAGATGAGAACACTTACAGCCTGAAGCAAAAATCCAAAGATTGCCGGTTCTAAAGTTCAGGGGAATATTGGAGTTGAGGAGGAGAAGAAAGGGATGAAAGTTTGTAGAATCCAATGTTCTTGAACAGTTGCCACCATAACCACCATTGATGGATTTGAAGTCAAATTTTAGTCATAGGAGATATCTATACTTTGCTTTTGGAGGAGATGAATGACATATTCCTTCTTCTGTTACTGTTTCCTAAACCAAAAGTTGAGACAGAATATATGCCCATTTAGTGAGCTACACCTGTCATACTCAGATAGCCCTTTCAACTCCAAAGTCAAACTACAATATCATACTCTTGATTTCAGGCCTAAGTGGTGATTCGGATCATTAAAATATGTGTTTGAATTAGTAAAGTTATATGTTAATTGACCGAGGACGTCCATGTGTCGAAGCCGACTTGAAGTGAAGAAGGAAAATGACGAATCGGTGATGGATTCCTGCCCTTACAGAGATGAATCAGAAATTCAGAATCAAATGTCATTTAATCAACAAATGTTGTCTAGACCCAGAGCATCCTAACCGACAATCCTTTGCATCAGATACAGATGTCAGTAGGCAACCGAAGTTACCAAACAGGCTGTTAACAAGGCTTCATAGTTCATACTTTAGTAGGGAAGCCATAGAAAGAAGCATCAAATGCTTCAGAGGAATCAATTAAAGCAGTACCAAGATGAGTAAGATATGCAACAGAAAGATTTAAGAGGGGTGCAGAATCTTTAGACAGCATAAATTCTCCACTCTTCTTGGAGCATCTCTGGAGCAGCTGTTACAAAAATTACAGTTTACTAAACACCGATGTTCGTCCAGCCAAATCAGGGTCTTAACTTTTGGATGAGGATTGGAAGATGAACACTGCTGTGAGAACACCAACCAATCCTGTCACCGCCAGGGCAGCTGTAGGCACGGGGCTCGAGAGCCCGAAATTCTGCAAGCAAGCAATGGAAGAATATTGAATCAATATGCTTGAATTCAACACATTACAGTACACCATGATAGTGTCGACATTTCAACTGCGAACAGATGGTGGAAGTGAAACCAAAGCATTACTTCAAGGAGGCCTTTCCCTGTCGAAATTTCAACCGTGATGGCCACAGCAAAGCCTATCATTGCAAGCCGTCCTAGCCATACATCCAAACCGCTATCCTGGGTGCTTTGCTCGCTTCTTATAGAAACTAATGCTGCTTTTCTTGCAGACTGCCTCTTCACAAGTCCAGTTCTAGATACCACTGCAAGTGATAGCAGAGAAATCACAACAAATGTTATGCGTATGCCTTTAAATTCAGTTTAAGCTTTTCCTTTTAGTTATATTTGGGCAAAATTCCCAGCAAAGCAACCGAAACAGTGGGAGTATCTATTAGATAGTCATAGCCACGAGAAGTTGTGTACATGAAGCTACATCATCTAGTCGAGAGATTTCCTTGGAAGGAACAGCTACAAGATGATGTGCCAGAATTTGCAATTCATGACTCATGTACAGTCATTCTAGCCATTCTACCCTTTGGAAACATGGCTACTGATTCTCTTCAGCGAACGAACTCCAAGGAATCCCAATTCCATTCAGACTGGGAAAACATTAGGTAAGTTTTGAAAAGAAAGGGGCAACAAAGGGCAAAGTGCAACTCCGCCAAACAGAACTCAAACCAACCAAAAATGCAGATCAATTCACACTCAAAGCACAGCTCTTTTTTCTCCAATGGAAATGGAATTAGAGGGGTGGAGTATGCTTACATAGAGGTGACCCAGTGGCGAAAGTGGTGCCAATTCGTCCAAATCTGGAATTGGGTAGCCGAGAAACGGATAGGGTCGCTTGCGAGCTGACAGGACAAGCATCTGAGACGAAGAACACAGTATAATAAGAGAGATTCCGCCAGCGAGGCAAAAAGAAAGAAAGAAAGAAAGAAAGAAAGAAAGAAGGGATTATGGTAGGAAAAAGGGAGGTGTTGGGGGAGAATTACCGCGAACAGAGAGGGAGAGAGACGGTGAGAGATGAGTCCCGACTGCTGCTGTGGCCGCCGCCATGTTCAGTGGAGAGTGTGAGAAGAAGTAGAGGTGAAGGAAGAATTGTGCGCCAAATTGAGCTGTTATCCGTTAGATATTTAGTCGGAGATCCTCTGTATTGTTGCGCTGGGTCTATCGTCTTGCTGGCGCGTGAAGATGTGAACCAGAGAATGATATGTGAGGAGGATGAGAAGGGTATAGTCTGACACGTGTTTCTTTCATCTGGATGATTATATACGGGTGAGTTTTTTTAGTTTGGGTAATGTGATAATGTCACGCCCGGTACCTAGAATTATCACAAATTTCCAAATTTACCCTCATTTAATTATCATGATTAATTAAGCTCTAACTAACCCTAAACAAAACCAAACGCAGTCGCAGAAATAGGTGGGGATTCCTCCTCCCTCACGTACATTCCACCTCCTTCCTCTCTACATCTCTTCATGTGGATACATATATATGCTAAACCTAATAGCCAAAAGCGATTATCGAAAACCTAAACTAATAAAACCAAGCAATGGCACCGCCTTCCCCTTTCCGCCTTGCGCGATCCAAACACGAGAGTCGGTCGACACTGATCATTTGCACAGGGGCTCCAGCTAATTATCACCTGTCTTGTAGTTTCGCCGGCAAGGCTCGGAGTGCTCGAACGACGATCCAAGCTAGGAGATCGACACCTTTAATCCCTCTATCTAGACTAAGGCACGCAATAGAGGTAATGATCGCGCTTCCTTAAATATAGTCGATGATGATATTGATTACGTTAAGTATTTAGTTGGGTTGGGTAGCGATTTAGAGAATAGCAACGGGAGCAGGCGGGTTATCCCAATAGAGAGGGTTATTTTGCTAGCTTTACAATGCCACCGGTGGAACCAACTATGGATTAGTCGTGGCTTGGCTTAAGAATGGTGAATGAATCACGCAAATGGAGTTTGTCCATTATAATTACTAAATGAAGGTGGACTTTGGTTATATATATATATATGGTTCAGACTTAGGTAACTAGTTCGTGGAGCGAGAGCGAGAGCGGGAGCGAGAACGAGAGCGTGAGAGCGTTTGGTTTAGAAGAACTCAACATTGAGAGCGTGATAAAAGCGTTAATATTATATTATTATTTGAGTAACAAACTTGAATAAATAATGAAGCACAAACCTGTATACTTGAACATTAGTCAAGTATGTAATCAGTTCTTCTCGGATTCTAACTCAGCTTTTATATATAATATTAAATATAAAAACTGAATTAATTAGTTAGTCTTTTAATTGTTTCCATGGTTTATAGTTTATACTCTCATTTCATTCTTAAAACGACTGATATTTGAATGCATGTGGAAATACTATGACGTAACCGTGATCGCTATATTTATAGGGACTATATAGCAATTTTCAAGTATAATAAAAAAACCCAGGTCTAATTGAAAGGATAAGGATTGAGAAATAGCTATAGAAAAAGGGAACCGGCTTATTCATTATCATCTTCTTCTCACCCTTTTAGGCTTTCTTTGGCTCGTTGGAGTCAAATCCGCCTGAGAATTTCCTATCCAACCAGCCACCAGTCCACCACACAATTCCTTCATCCCGCAGATTGTCGACGACTTCTCCGCAACCCAGACTGTCCCCATCCTTGACCACTGAAAATCCTCTTCTCCATGGCCCTGTACCTGCTGGTTGCCGTCCGTCTCGGCAACCCACCCGTCGCTCGCTCGGTAAATTATCTCTTGATAAATTCTCAATCTCGAGCGGTCGGCGACGAGTGAAAGAGCATCGAGCAGTTCAACGACGTAGCTAAGTTTTAGTGTGCCTCGATGACATCGAGCAGTTGCAAGTCTTGCCTGGGCTAGCACATGTGGTTGGGCGGCGATGGAGAACTGAATTGTCGGAAGCCATTTGGAGAATCAAACATCTCCTTGAGTAGGGAAGCGATGGGTCCTTGTGAAATTCGCGCTCCGTCAATTGAAATTCGCGCTCTGTACAAATGGAATTCGCGAATTGTAGCCGCTCCAATAAAAATTCGCGTTTCCACGCTCCAAAGCGGGAGCGGCGGAGCTAATGCAGCGAATTAGGTTACCTAAGTTCAGACTCGTACGCTCCAGACGCATAACATGCTCCAGGTGCTTTGCACCGTAGATCTAATCTAACGGCGGTCATTAATTGCATTAATAATTATGTATTTATTAAGAATTAAATTACAAATTGAACCCTTTAAATAATTATACGTGCTATGAAGTCCCCCAACAATAATTACCATTATATTTTCTCGTATGATACCTTTATTTCGTAGAGGTTTTTATTGAACCCGAAGATTTATATAATTGATAATAAAATTCCATTGTAATGTGGACCTTTAATTTCATCCTACCGCACCCCAAGCCCTTCGTTCATCATCATCATCATCGATTCATCATCAGTTCATCACAACTACCCCCATTAACTACACTCAATTTTACAATCATCATCCTAATCCAACAACCATAACCAAAAAACCTAAAGTGTCCACCGGAATTAGATGACGGCGTACGACCACAAAAGGATGCCGTGGAAACAGAGGTTGTGGTACGACCATTGCCGGAATCAGGATACTAAGCGATTAGTTTCCTCCCATCGTCGTTCTGTATACGACAAGATCGAAAAGAAATTGAAGGGGAAAAATTCGAGGTAGAGTTTCCTCCCATCAAGGTTTCAATCACGCGGATGAGTTGGGGTTGTCTCGATCAATGTTAGGGAGAGCTTGCTGGAGAATTCGTTGACCGGCCGCTGCACCCGAGCTCTGGCGGGTAGGGATTTCTGGTGGTATGTGGGTGCCTACAGAACGTGGGGTTTTCGGCGTAGAGAGATGGGGATGGGATTACAGCGAGGTCGGCAATTGGGTTGCTGGATGAGAGTGAAAGAGATTGGATTAGTGTCGTGGGCTTGGCGGAGAAGAGAGAGGTGTTGGATAAGCTCCTAGCGGATTGCTCCCTTTCGCAACGATGGTGCGTCCCCTGAACTTAATTCTGGTGACCGGAGATGATAATCGGAACTGAGAAAATGTACAGGGAGATATTGGGGAAAAAAGAGAAATGAGAAAAGAAGATATTGAAGTGGTTGGGCTGGGGGAGGGAAAAAATGTTTAATTCATGAAAGGTTTCGAACCACTGATCCTATGATTATGATGGAGAACATTCACAATCTCGGCTGTATTAGATTATTGATTACATACACATACGCTGATTACATAGAATTTGGAAAAGGTCTGGCTGAAAAAAAAGAGTTTTGATGCATACTGTAATTAAATCCCAGCTGGTCACCAAACGAATTACTTGAGTTTGCGTATAATAGAATTAGTTTCATCCCAAACTGAACAATTGAAAATGTACCAAAAAGTGTCGATGCTGTGGATCTAAACATATAGACCAAAGATTCTAAAACCATAAACTTAACTAGTTCAACAAACAAACAAGTTCAACATAGAACAAAAAGAACCGAATCCCATGATAATGTAAATTGAAATTTGTTCATCCAAAATACC
Organism: Linum tenue; assembly: GCA_946122785.1. NCBI lineage: Eukaryota > Viridiplantae > Streptophyta > Magnoliopsida > Malpighiales > Linaceae > Linum > Linum tenue. Next base: position 28,273,964 of record CAMGYJ010000007.1, read on the forward strand.
CAACAGAAATGCAACCATTAATCTGATGAAATGTAGTGAAACATATAATGAACAAGTCCTTGAATCCAAAAAGCAAACGTAGATTACGAAATCATGGAAGCACTATCTCCATTTAGCTCTAGTTCTTGTTCATCCTCTTTCGATTTTCTTCCTTGTACGTACGAGTCTCGAGTTCAAACCTGGGCGCATTCCTATTTGCTTCCTTGATGACCATATGTCTTACGTAATTTGCAGGTTGTTTGACCAGATACAAAGCTCGTTACATTCTCCTCATATCTCCACATGCCTGAATTTTTTTCATAAAGACAATGGGTAAATTCACTAGGTTGTTTAACTGCAAGTTGAAGCAAGTGAATGATTGCTTACCCATATAAAATAATCTTCATCCCAAGTTGCACCCATCATCCATATGCACACCCAAACGCCACTGTCATACCTACATAAAATTAGATGAAGCATATGAGTTGTCAGTATCTAAGTATGTTTTAGAATTTATGCACGAGGACTGATTCTTACTCGTGACGTTGTTCAGGAACTGAAGGAATTGTCAAAGAGAACTCCTTCATCACTGGGGGATCGCACATTTGTTCAACTTGTAAATAAAGATCCTCGAACAAGGCATCGAGAAATCCAATCTACATAGAGTAACTTTATTACAAATAGGAGAGAACAAAAATCTAGTTCACAAATATAATCTTATTCCACTCCCAGTTTCTAACCATACCATAGTTTGTACTGAATCTGTACAAGGTGTTTGGCGCTCTTCACAAGGATATGAATCCAAGATATGGACTTGCTTGTCATCCATCAAGATGACAACTAAATACCAATGAATGTCATCACCATGCATCATATCCTTCATTGGCAGACACAACTACATTACAACTAGAAAGACTAAAATCAGTAGACCATATTTAACATTCCAGTTATGAAAAAGTTAAATAGCTTGATGGGAAAAAATGAATATTCACATATACCTTCAAACAATAGCTGGAAACAATTAATGAGGAAGCCAATAGTGAAATGCAAAAGAAAGTATTGAGAAGAAAACCTTTCTGCAGGTGTGAGCTCTTGTGAGAAACTTTGTACCGTAACACTCTAAAGCTTTTTTCGGTGTCATGTCATAGTTAAGTACCATTTCCTAATCATGATTTGATTAAATTAGCAAAATTAAACGTTCATTGTATACCATAGAACAAAGAGTATATTTCACCTAAAATAAATGCACAAGGTAAATCAAATTGTATCTGCAGTTCAGTAGGCAGAAAACATACTCTTCTTCCACGGCCATTATCCCTCGAAATTTCCTCCAGGGTCAAGTGGCAAGTCATTGCTGTAATTACTTAATACACCAACCAACCAGGTAGAACAAATTTTAGAAGATTTATATTATACGAGTTGAATGGTAAGGAGAGAGGTAAGGTGCAATCTGTTACTAACTCTATTCAAAATGAGAAGCAAAGAAAGAATATTAGAATTGAAAGAGACAAACACCATCCTACAGTAGATACAAGTACAAAGAAAGACAAAGATACAGTTGGTTCCTTGTCTTTTTTGCTCATTACTAGTAACTTGGGAACACGAGGGGAGTTAAGGAAGTTGGGTGGAAAGAGACAAAGAAGCAGAAGCCAGGTGGAAGAAGAAGAAGATACAGAAGCCAGGTGGAACACAACAGATACAAGCACAAAGAAAGGCACATTTAAACTTGATTCCTTATCTTTTCGACTCATTATTAGTAACTTGGGAACACGAAAAAGAGTTAAGGAAGTGAGGTGGAAAAAGACGAACAAACAGAAGCTCGGTGGGACACATCATATACAAGCACAAAGAAAGGCACATGTAAACTTGGTTCCTTATCTGTTGCCTTACTAAAAAAATTGACAATAATTCGTATTAAAACTTACATCTGCATCAACATTAGAGTTCGGGCAGAGGGACCATAGTGCTTTTCACGTATAGGATTTCATCATGGTATCGACTAGGACCTCATTTAGCGGAAAGTCAGCTTGCAAATATGTAGTGAGCAAGTTTGATTTCCTCCTCACTATAGTTGACAACGTGAGGCAGCCTAAACTTAGTTTCTGCCTGCAATGGAAGACGAAAGAATATTAGTGGGTTCGATAAAAATATAACCACTGATTTCGTTTTAAGGAAAAATATTAATGGGGTGGATAAAAATACCTTTTCGGTGAATTGTTGGGAAGAAAATGTGGGACGACTTTTCCAGACATTCATAGTAATAAAAACAAACGTCGTTCTTTAGTTTTTAATGAAAAATAAACTGCCAACGATGGAGATATGGAAAACATGTAAACTGACAAACCATTATATCGAACGACCGCGCCTTTGATCTTGTCATTATCCCGCTGTCCATAATGTTCTGCATCTTGTTTTTTTCCCAGCGATAAAAAAGAAATCATAATGAATAAGAGAGGAATTTAGAAGAAAAAGAGACTTTACGATGGTGCCCTTCTTCCTCGTGTACATAATTGAGTTACCCTGGTTTTCCCATGGTCTCTTCTGTTCTAGCTTCACAGAACGGTGCGTAATTGTGCTCTTCTAATCCTGCCGTCACAGAGTTGGTTATTCCTGAAAGCATATAGGGGTTTCACACGTCTTAATATAGGGGAGGTAGAGTGTTTTTCTCTTTACGGTAAGTGTAATGTTTATCTACCTTATTAAGTCAACTTAGAAAATTCTATTAAAGCTATAAGGGTAAATATTTTATCATTAATTAAAGTTAGTGTAATATTTATCTACCTTATAAAGTCAACTTAGAAAATTCTATTAAAGCTATACAGGTAAATCTTTTATCATTAATTAAAGTGGAAGGTTAAGCCACAAAAAGTATTAAAATAATAATGTAACTAACCTAAATTTAAGTACTAAAATAATCATTCTTAACAAAGACAAAACGACATAGGGGTAAAAATATGTTTCCAGCAGCAGGTTGGCATAATTCTTGTACGACTAGGATCCCAACCCTACCAAACCACTTATCGTCAGTATCTCACTCTGCTGCCTCCAACCCTAACAAACCACCTATCGTCAGTATCCCACTTAGCCGAGACCCTAAACCAAAGAAGTTTGTAGCCATTGCATCGATGGAAGAAGAAGAACATCCTCGTAACAATGCCATTGAAGATGACCTTGAGAGTTTAGAGGAAACAAGAGAAACCGACAATGGCATTCCGAATGGAGAAACAACTGGGTTGGAAGATGTGATTTTAGATCCTTCTAAAATCGGCCAGATATTTAATGACTTTGAAGAAGCTTACAACTTCTACAATGATTATGCAAGATCTTGGGGATTCTCTATTAGGCGCTCAAAGAAAGTTCGGAACAACAAGGAAGAGGTAACTACTGGAGTTTTCGTTTGTTCTGATGAGGACATAGAGCCCCCAACAAAGGAGAGCAAAAGCGAGAATCCCCCATGGTGACCAGATTCAAATGTAAAGCAAAAAATGCGTGTGGCATTCAACAAGAATGATTCAAAATGGATAGTGGATAAATTTGAAGAAGACCACTCATATGCCCATTAATCGGCAGTGGACTCATCACATGAGATCACAATAAGGGTTAACAGAGGCTGACAAGGCTGAATTTAGATTTAAAAAGAATGCAGGTATGAAACCTTCTCGAATCATAAAGCTTGTTGTGCATAGTGTTGGAGGACATGACAATGTTGGGTACAGCGTAAAAGATGGGATGAATTTTAGCACCCGAGATCGCAATGAAAGGCTATGTCCTAGTGATGCGGCAGCCGCACTGGCCTATCTTGAATCGAGGAAAAGTACGGACACGCACTTCATCCTCCGATACACTACTGACGAGGAAGATATGCTCCACAGTTTATTCTGGGCAGACATTATGAGCATAGCTGACCTCTCGGGCTTTGGAGAGTTGCTCGCATTTGACACGACATACAAAAAAAAAATTACAATATGCCTCTTATTATTTTTACAAGTACACACCTTAGTTCTAATTTTGGTTCGTATATTCAGTTTTCTAATCTCTAAACAAGTTGATAAGCACATGCTATTGTAGGTATCAACCATCATTTCACTAGTTGCTTATTTGGGAGTGCAATGTTAGCTACTGAGACTGAAGGGAGCTACAAGTGGGCTTTAGAGATATCGAAGGAAATGTTGGGTGGAAAGGACTTGCATACAATTGTAACATATGGGGATAAAGCAATGAGGAATGCCATTGTTACTGTGTTTCGAGATGCAACACACCGGGTTTGTGCATGGCATCTTTCAAAGAATATCAAGGGCAAGGTGAAGAATAGCCCAGACTTCAAACCCCAATGGAGCACATTTGTACCTGCTGATTATGAGCAAGAAGAATTTAAAGAGAAATGGAAGGCATTAGTGGAAAAATGTGGTCTACAGAACAACCAATGGGTGACTAAAAATTTATTTGAGAGACGCGGAGAATGGGCAGACACATACTTGCGCTCCCACTACTTTGCCCGGCTGACAACCACATCAAGAAATGAAGGTATAAATTCATTTGTTGGAAGATATTTGAAGGTGAGACACTGTTTGCTTGACTTTTTCATTCAGTATGACCATTGGTGTAGGGATTTGAGGGAAACAGAGATCAAATTATATTTTCAATCTAATTATGGTGTAATCCGCTAAAGAGCATCATCCTTAGACCCTTTGAAGAAAGTGCAGTTAAGTTGTTCTCGAAAGCTGCATTTCTTAAATTTAGAAGTGAACTAGACCAGGTTATTGGGTATTTGGGTGCATAAAGAACAATCAATCTGAGGACGGAAACAATCACACCTACAGTTTAAGTATGTTCAACAAACAAAAGGTTGTGAACAACTAAGCCAAAGAGAATGTCATGAGTCTTGAAAGAATCATAAAATGGATCACAAGTTAGAGGTACTATGCAAAAGAATGCATCTAATGCTTACAGAAAGTAAAAGCAGTGGTATGAGGATTTTGTCGCTAAGGAACAGGTAACGAGGCAATGACCATTAGGTTGATGGTTAGAGGCTAAGACGGAGTATCAAATAAAAGAAAGTAAGAGATGCAAAGTTAGGAGGTACAAATCCTCGTATTAAAATGGATTACCACAAGCTCGGCTTGGGGAAATCGCAATGGACAAATTTTGAGGGCGAAATTTCTACAAGTGGGGAGGAAATGTGATACCTCGATATCGATTCAGATTCAACAACAAGTATTGAATCAGTTGAATCGAGGCATCAAACAGAATCGAAATCACACTACCAAGCCAAGTTGGAGAATTAAAAGGGCAATGAGTCACTCAAAGCTATTCGATGCCACCGAGCTAGGTGAGAATACATGTTATAGTCAAGAGTACATATAAGAACTATAGTAAACTATACTGGACCAACAAAGGAAACCATTAAAGTTCACATAGTGTGAACAAATTCTTGAGGCAAGAAAATACAAGAACGGTGTTGACAGAGGAGTGAGTTTCGAGAAAATTTCGGGGACGAAATTCTTATAAGGGTGGAGGAAATGTTACACCCCGACATTTGGGTTCAGGTTCCACCCAAACGTGGCCTAAAAAGTGCTCTTGCATTCCTCTTTCAATGGCCCCAACGACCTCCTGACCTTTTGTGATCTGGTGGTTTGTAGGATCTCTCATATCTCAATCCATCCTCTTTCTAGCTCGGCGTTGTTCAATAGCACATTGTTATTCTTGATCCAAGCTCGTTCTCTACCTCGATTATATTGACGCTTGTCTTGTTCCTTTAAAGGCTTGCTATCAGCCTAACTCCCCAGGGTCATGTACGCTCTTCTCTAGTGACGTAGTTTATCTATAAGGGTCCATTATCGTCATATGTAAATGACCATGCCTCCTCTACGCCTTGACCTATTGAATTTTTGACTTCTTTTCGTACTCCCTGTAACCTACTTATTTCCTCATTCGCTTCCTTTATACTACCCTATCATTTCTTAAAGTCTAAACTTTCTTCTGCTCCTTGTCACTGCGTCGTAACCGTGGCGACCACTAAAACCATTTGTGTGGCTTCTAGGGATACTTTTTTGTTTCTTGACTCGTTGCCCACTTTCCACTACTTAGGACCAAAGACCCTAACACCCTCCTATTATCATAGCTACTGGCAGCTGGTGATTGTACGTCTTCCTTCTAAGGTTCATATTTCTCCTCATTGTTTGTCTTAGCTTATGAGATTCTCCACTTGTCTCCAAGCAGTAAAATTCTCGTACTACTCTCTCAACTCCTTCAAAATCCTCGAGGTATTCCCTTTCAATTGGCACCTCTTTGTTGGTGTTTGGAGTTGAAGTCCTGACACTTTTGATTCCACCTCCACAGACCTTTGCAACGTTCCTCCTTCCTTATCTAGGTTGATGATAATGATCTATTTGATAACGTCCGAGTAGTTGGTTAACTAATTCAAAAACTACTATCCATCGTGTTGACGAGATACTTGATCTTGAGAGCCTTCGAGATTCTACTTGGGTTGGTCACGTTTCTTGCATATTTTCTTTCTTACTAACGATCGCCATATGCCTAAATCTCTCATTTGACAAACCACGACGTGTTAACTAAATCGTCGCCCAGCTTATTCTTAAACCAATTGCACCCTTGCGCTACCATTCCGTCATGTCGTACCTTCGTAGCTATTCACCTTATTATGATTAGAGTGGACCGGAGATTCCGTAAACTCTTAAGAGAAAACCCTTGACTCATTTTTCTTTTCCTTTAAAACAAGAGCCTTTAAAAACGGAGATCGATATTACAGTATTCCTTGGAGACCAAGGAACAGAGGAAGACCGGCTATGATACCAAAATGAAACACCCTAGTCCGGCCGGACACTACTTTTACCAAAATACCCTTGATAAAATGTAAATCAAAATTTGAAAAAAAAAGACTTGAAAAAAAATAACAGAAACCTTTCATAAATAACTTTAATCATATTAAAATTAAACTGACATCTCTTAAAACAAAGCCCTAACACTTGGGCAAACCTCAAACACAAAACTCTTAATCTGAATCTCCAGTAACTACTCATAATCGTAAAGCAATAACTAAAACTCTACTTTGTTGTTTACTCGGATTCGATCTCTGGCACCTTCAGTGACGCTTGTACTATCCTCCTCTAGCTGGCTTGCCTCGAGACGCTCTCTCGATCTCGCTGCTCTCTACTGCTCCTCTAGCTAGCTGTTATCGATCTGGTTCTCGCTCATTCCTTTACTAAGGTCTGGTGAGTGAGATGGGGTCAGTCTACGCCCTTACGTTTAAAATTTGTTATACTTGAGTACTTTGCTTAAACACTTAACTTTAACTGGTGGAAGTTGTTTGTACTTCCAATCTTAAAATCTTAACTCTTAAACTTTGAGGGAGTTAAAGTTACTCTCCTCTCTTAAAGCTCAAATCTCGACTTAAATATATGACTGACACTGGGATCCCTCACTAGCTAGTCCGGTTGCCAACTCATACGTATGAGAGCCCATCCAGGTTTTCCTTAAACTTAAACTTATCGTGGAAGGCTCTTCTTCCACGATTCTCAAGAGCATAACTGCTGCTCATCTTAAAATATCTCGAGAGCATAACTGCTGCTCACCTTAAAAGTCTCACGAGCATAACCGATGCTCTATCTCAAAGGTCTTGAGAGCATATTGCTGCTCTATCTCAAAATCTCAATTGGCAACGGACTGACGCTAGTGACTAAAAATACTTAAAACGACTTCACCTTCTTGAAGGTGAGTTACTTCTTAAAAGAAAGCGTGTTCTTAAACTTCAACTTACTTATAAATAGAGCAAGCATTATAATATGTATAACTGGAAGTATAAATCACACGCAATCACATGCATCATATAAACACACAAAGACAAGTATAGCACACAGCAGTCAATCTCAAAAACTGAAATACCGTAAGACGAAGAATTTACCCTTTTACACTCACCTTACTATCTGTGTCGATGGCAGCGTAGCACGAACTCCTTTATTCATCAGGTAACCTACGGTACACAAAACAAAACCGTGGATATTGCATTACTCCAACCGGTTTGCTAGTTGTCTTGCATAGTTCCATCTTCTTCCTTCACGCGTTAACTCCTTACTCACACGGGACACCAATGATTGCCCCTCGTAGAGGTCATCCATAACTAGCTAACATGATAGTGAACCACCCCTAGCTGTGTAGCTGCCATCCACGCACAAAAACATTTGCTTATTGAAATTACCAACCCCACCTTTTCCTTGGATTCCCCAATTTCGTACTCCATGCCAGAACCATTCCCGTTCCTCATGCTTATTATTATCTCTTTAAAAGAACAAGTTACAACTTTACTGTTTCTTAGAGTCACATCCAAACACTGTGACTTAGTTTGCTTTTTTGGGTCTCTTCCATTGGGTGCTCTTTCCCATATACTTGGCTTCCTCCCGTCACTTCCCATCTGACAAACAAAGACTTTCCTTCCTCAACTCTCTCTTCCTAGCCTTTTCCTACTTCTCACATACCATTTCTCAGCCACTCACCCTCCTCACTCTGTTGGAAGAAGAAGAATAAGAGAAAAAGCTACTTTGGTTTTCCATTCATTTAATATTTTCCCTCCATTCTCTCCCTCTTTCCAATCCCGCACCAACCTGTAATCTCTTTGGCTTGATCATAATATCAATCATACATGGATATAGAGTAAGTTTCTAATCCCTTCCTACTTTAGATTCTTAGTTTTCAGGGTTTTTGTTCATCCCTGTTTGTTGATTCTGTTTTTGGATGGGTTTGTTCATCACTTTTGCTCATTCTTTACAGATCAGAGTTTGTGGGGAAAGATATGATGGAAGATTCTAAGTTTTTAAGGTTTTTGTCCATCCTTATTTGTTGCTTTTGTTTCTGGGTTTTGGTGTTGATGGTTTGATTCATCAGTTTTGCTCATTCTTTACAGATCAGAGTTTATGGGGAGATACATGATGGAAGATGGAGTCACATGATAATTTTTGTTGGATCTGCTTTTGTCGATTTCCGTCGTCTTCAGTTGGTTCATCATGTATGCTATTCTGTTCCCATCGTTGTTCTTGGGGGAGATACATGATGAAAGATAGTGAGTTAAAATAAAAGAAAAAAGGTGGGAGTGGCTGGTAGAAGGTAGAGTAGGCAAATGCTGGTTTGGCTGAAGAGAAAGAAGGCAGTGGATTTGGACGTTGGAGGCTTGGATTTGCTTCATGGCGGTGTGATTCTTCATGCTCAGCGTGGTGGAAACAACGTTCAAAGGCAAGTCTCTCACTTCCTCTTTTTCACTGCACCTTGAATCTGATCACTCTGAAACAATCTCTTGGTCTCTCTCGAGTTTCGACCTTACTCTTTGCTTTTTGTCGTTGGTTATGATGGCCTTCAAGTAGTGGTGGAAGTCAAGTAGTCAAACTGCTTTTTCCTGCAGCCATAAGGTTATGTGAAGGGTTTGATTGGGTTGTCTGTGTTCAAGATTTTGGGAGAATATTGATTTCATTGTTGTAGCTAAATCCAACCAATCTATCTAAATTTTCCAGCAGCTTGCTTTGTTCGTTCGCCATGGACCAAGGAGCTTGTGAATTTACAGTGCAGACAATTATAATTTCACCATTGATATGCTAATAAGATTTCCGCGCTGAGCATGGGGCGGCGTACGTATCTACTTTGGTTTCTAATGATAGTCTTAGGTGGAGGCAATGGGGAGCAGGCCTTCCTATTGCAAGGGGGGGATTGTGCGGAGAGTTTCCTGGATTATAATGACAACACCAGTAGGGACACCTTCCGTGTTATTCTCTCGGTGGCCATCGTTCTCACTTTCAGCGCTCAAATGCCCGTCATCAAGGCTAAAATCAAAACCCCTAATTTCTTTGATTTGGTTCCAAATTCGGTTCAATTTTCAATTCCTTTTTTCCTTCGCCTTTTTAGGTTGAGATGATGGCTGCCCAGTTTGCGAAACCTGGGTCGGATTCATTTGATACCAAGGATGGGATGAAGCTGCCAAGTTACCGAGGAGATAACATCAATGGCGATGCCTTTGATGAGAAATCTAGCGTTCCTGGTCCACAGAGGCTTATCAGAGTTTACCTTCAGTCTGTTGCCACTTTGAATCTTGTCAAAGTTTTTTGCCACCGGTGGATATTCTGCTATGCATAGAGTTTCTCGATGGAATCTTTACTTTTTGAAGCACAGTGAGCAAGGAGAAAGGTATAATTACTTTGCTTATGCCTTTTTATTTCTTTCCTCAATTGCGATTCGGAAGGTTTTATATTTTCATCCAAATGGCTAGCAAATTTTGTCTTTAGTTTTTCCCTTCTTACATGGAACTAGCGAGTAGGGTAGATGATGCGATTGGGTTCATGGTTGCAGCTGGTCTTACCATTGATCACCCCATCATGAACACAACCGAGTTTCGGACATCACACGAGTGCCTTCATCTGCCTTACGGGCAGGCCATGACAAGGAGTATTCGCGACGGGTCTCTTCTATGACTGCTCTGCTCATGTGCTCTGGGTAGGGGAGAGGACTAGCCAGTTGGGTGGAGCTCATGTCAAGTTTCTCTGGGGTGTCTCAAACCCTCTTGCCATTAAGGTACGATAGATGTGTCCTTCATCTCTGGAATCATTAATGAATAATGATCATAACGTTTAGCTACATGGAGTGATATTCTTGCATCATGATTCTGTTTTAGTTTCCAACTCTTTAAGAAGAGAGTCCATATCTTTTGCAACAAAAGACTGTACTGATTTGTATAAATCACACAGTCCACCAACTTAGAATCATAATCTTCCATTTGGGTAGGTCATATAATGTGCATTGATGCCGTAGCGTTGTGGGATTGGAGGAGGTGGAGACCGAGACAACGATGGAGCTTTGGCGAGAACGACGGAGGGAAATTGCACTGGACGACAGAGGAGACATTCGAGGATGGCCTATGTAGGTTAGTTTTATCTCTCAAAATCTTGGAATTCTTGTACTGATTGAGTAGACTTCTACCTATCCATGGTTCACTTGGCCCAACTCCTACTCAAGCTGGCAGAATTTGGTATATACGTCATGTTTTTCATTTCGAATTTCTTGCCTGTCAAACTGAATTTCATAAACTTATACTGTGATTGGTATTTCTGGATGGCGTTAGTCCAACTTTAGGATCTTTATTGTGATAGGATTGTAGAAGCCCTTTGTGCTAAGTCAGATTTGTTGGATCATTTGTAGTTGTGACTCTAAGTTTGCATTCTCGCTGCATATTCTATAACTTTCCTGGTCTTTGGGTGTCGGTGCATACTCTGGTGTGCAGAGATAGCTACGGAGCTGCAGACTAAGTCCAAAATGTGTCCCTGTATTGCAGATGGGTTACTCTACCATTCTTATTTTTCGAGTTCCCTGCATAACTGTGTTGCCTCATACTCTATTTTCATTTTACTTTTTGGGACTTGCTATTTCAAATGCACAGAACCCACTTTCTTGGGAATATTAGGGAAGTTCTCTATTGAGTTCCACTAATGAGTCCCTTAATGATTTCATGCTTCATTTGCGGCAATGCGTCTGGTTTCCTGGCAATGGAAGAAGGGATCTGGCAAGAGGAGAGATGGCAATTTAGCATGCAAAAACAAGGATAAGTAGGTATGACCTTCGTTCGATTTTATTTCCCCTATTTGTGATGTATGCAACATTTGGAGTTCAGTGAACAGACAAAGGGGTATATGTCCCTGGATTGCAGGTTTTTTTTAATTGTTTTGGGGTGGGAAGGAGACTAGGAGAGTGAACTCCGAGCTGCTTCCATTTCATACGTACAAGACAGGTCTATAGAAAATAGTTCCATGTTAGCAATGTTAAATTGTTTAGCATCTTCCATTAGATACTAATATTTATTGCTCTGTGCAGAGATAGACATGTTCAATGGTTAATAAATTTCATTCACAAAGTTGTATGTCTGCATGTAGCACTAATGGATTGCGAGGTCTTGAGGTGAGTATTCTTTCTTCGTCAATTGATGCTCATGAATTGTTTTGATTTTCTTTTCTTACATGGAAAACTTGCTGTTTTGAGTTCATGGGAGACCATTTCAACACTATCACTCCCGCCATTATAATCCCTTAGTTAGTTAGTCTCCCCCCATCACTAGGACGCAAGGGTCCCCAATCAAACCATTGACTTTTCTGAGTTCGCTACTCTCCACATTGCCTTAGGGAAAACCCAGGGCCTACTGATGTATGAGCTTTGAATGAGATGTGGAAGATAGGGATATGGGAGTTCTATGCATTGGCGAGACATTTTTTAATTATCTCTTCCGTCGTTTACATTTTTTCGTAGTTAGTATGAGTCTTGAGAATTGGAGAGAAATGTCAGGAATTTCATGACAGAGATGAGGGCTAGGAATTTCTCATCCTTGAGTTTGCTTTTTAGGTTTCAGCCCGACATTGATAGGAAACCTGTGGTGGGAGAGAAAGCGTCTGAAGGTTCATCATTCTCAAAGATAGACCATCGGAACTGGCCATTGGTGGTGAGCTCATCTCTCTACCATGCTTGGAGGCTGCCTTTTACAATTCCCAATTTGGGGTTTGTTTCTAAATCAGGAGTTGTTCCGTGTACATCCCATTGTTGCCCTCACTAACATCCCTCTACTTCCGATTTCGCAGGAGTGGGTATTGAACACAAAGTTCAAATGAGAGAAGGAAGTGGTCATAAGGTGACTTAATTAATGAAGGCAAAGGATACATGTGTCTTCAAATCACAACATTGCAGCAAGAACTGGTGAAAATCGAAGAAGCACAAAATAATGCAGGAAAGTTGGAATGAGAACTCACTTATGTGAGAAAGGTACAAGATGATAAGGCTTGCTTGGTAGAGGAGAAAGACAGCCTAACTTGAATTCGACATGTCATTGCAACAGCTAGAGGCAGGCAACAAGGCATACAAGCAAATGTACTTGGAACTAGAGGCTAAGGCTACAACTACAACAGTCACTTTCGAAGAGAGAGTCATAGAACTAGAAACTCCTACAAGATTCAAGAAATGAGCTGAAAGGCCTTGAAGCAACGTTGAATTCTAGACAACAGAGTTGGAATAAGAGAGAAACCAACTTTCTGAAGTTCGTAAACTTGCAGTTTCATGCATTGAATGCTTACTCCTTATTTACATTTTACTCTCATTTAGCTTTCACTCTCATTGACAAATTAATCCACTGGACAGCTCCAACAAATGTGAAAAGAACTGAGATTTTGTTTAACATGCATCGAGGAAGACGCCTTACAAGTACAACAACTCTTCTGTGACGTTTTGCAACCTACGAGTGAAGTTGAGGCCATTGGTGCTATGAGGCAAAGGCAGGCAAATGAGGTAATCCATAAACTGATATATTGTTCGGAAATTTGAATTTGAGTAGTCTGGCTGTTCTTCTTCTTCTTCATGTTGGTTTCTCTTCGCTATTTATATTGAATTCTTGGAATCAGATATTGGAATGTTCTTTTAGATAGGTTTTTTCCTTATATAAGCATGTTTGGCTAGAAATATTATACATGTGAGTGGTTGGAACCCTACATTTTAATCACCATATTAGATACAAAAGACCTATTAGTTTTCCTTCTTAAATTGCTTATGCTCTTTTTCTACACTGGCTTTTCGTTGACGCTGTCATTAGGTTACAATGTTAGAGTTGGGAGCCATCGGGAATTTTAAGGTCTCTCAACTATCCTGCTTCAAGGTCATAAATCTTGATTTTGGTTTTACTGCTTTGTGGAACAGGTTAGTGTTGGGAGAGTTTGGATAATTGGATGGTTCTGCTTTCTTTTGCTAGGCTTGGAGAATGGGAATGAGATGTATAATTGGTTTATTTGAGCGTACTGTTGATAGCTGCTTACAGGGGATTTGCCCTTTTATGATGCACAATTATGTTCATATGCAAAAGATAAGGCTGTGTGCTGCTATTCTCACCGAATGCTCTGGATAATAGGTCCGCTGGAGATCCTGATGGGTGGTTATTAGATCCACAAAGCTATGAGTCGTGGTCAGAACAAAGAAGCGCAATACTATGTAGAACCTCTTTATGAGCATGAAAAATATCAAACTGACCTTGGCTAGGAAAAGCCTGTGTTGGAGGCTCAATGAGATGTTGTCAAGGTAAGCTTCTCTTCGTTGTTTTACCAAGTACGCGTATTGGATGCCCGATCATGCAATGAGTATTGTGTTGCATTGTGTATCATTTTACAAATATCTGTATGTTTCAGTTTCCCTAATAACGCTACTGTTTCAATTTCTACTCGCTTCTTGCTTTGGTTGCTGATCCTTTTGGGTTTTAGTTCATCTAAAATATATTTTTCATGGGTTTTCAGACTGATCGCCCCTTTGAGGATGTTCGGCTTCGAGTTCCTTTCTCGATTTCTTCACCTTAGGGGAGTTTTGCATGATGAGAGACCATGTCAACTGAATCTTGGTGATCTCCGTTAGTCCTGCTCGGTCGAATTGAAGTTGGAATACTGCAAATTACTTTTATTTCGTTAACAATTTCTGGGTTTTGATTTCATCGGATCTATTTCTCCTTTTTAATAGTTGGTTGCTTGATTTCAAGAACTTCATGAACATACCTCTATAACTGCATTGGGGTCAGCTTACCTTACTCTTGACAATCTTTAATCCAGTGTTGGTCAGTTCGTCGAGCAATTTATTCATGACCTTTTGTTTGGAATTGTGCAGAGACGCATCAAAATTTGCTGGAGATGATTTTTTTATGTTGATGGTTTTTGGAGGTCAAGAGCTCTATTGTTACCTATTGTAAAGGCGTGTCTGCCGCCTTTCTTTATCTTTAGTGGTGTGGTTCAGTTCCTTTGAATTTATGAGCTTCGAGAGTGCGTTTCCAACTTAGATTTTGGTTGGTTCTTAGCTGGTGTTGAGATGGGGATTGAAAAGTAGAAATAGGGTGCTTTTAGATTGTTGTTCACTGATCTAAATAGTTACTTGCAAGATGCAGCAATATAGAGATGGAGATGAAATTGAGAGCTTCCGTGCAACCACTCTATACCTTTATTGTTCATGTACTTCCTACTTTGTTTGATCAGATACTTCCATCTACCCATGCCAGAGTCTTGCTTGCTTATGTACTGTTAGACTGGACCTTATTGGAATTTGGAATCCATTGTTGCAGAAGGTAATTACACCAGGATGCATGGCCCAAATTAGTTTTGGTTAGAGAATGTGTATTGCACATCTAATTTGAAAATTTGGGAGAATGCAATCTGAGGAACCTGTGGTTATGCCATGGGGCCGATAGAGAAATTGTTTGCACACTACTAAATAAATACCATTTGTTCAATTATTTATTATTTTTTCCTTTTGATGTTTATATAATATATGATCTTTTGATTCATTTCTTGAAGTGGTGTTCGTGACAAACTTATATTATCTGCCCTCAATTCTGAATGTCTATTGCAAATTATTCTACTACCCGCCTCGTAGCGCGGGCTTCCGTACTACAATTGCAGAACACGAATTTCGTTTAGTACAATGGTGGAACAAAAGTTGCAGAACAAGAATTTGTTGTCTCAACAGAACTACTGGTGTGGCTGTTGCTGAAACTGGATACTATCCAGTCTGAAGAAGAAGGTACTGTTCGACGGAAAGATCAGGTAGCCATAACTAGAAACCAGCGATATGTTCTTTGATTAGATTGATACATTTTTTCTTGAGTTAAATAACTGGAAATCCAACAACTCTTGAGTACAACTTCTTGCTATGCTGAAGTTTTTATACTTTTGTTCACAGCTTTTACATTTTCATCGTAGTACAAGACGAGACAAACTCCTACTACTTTCTCCTCAACCACGATGCAGTAGCCGCATTATTCCAAGAATTTCGTTTGAGGTGCGTACTCGACATCTTCACCTCAAACAAGTTGGTCGCCATGAAGATGTGACATCGCCATACACGACCATGTCGAACAACAAGGCTCTTCACTTTACAACAATCGATTGCCTGAATTCCGCTTGGTTTCACAATCATGTCATGTAGCATTCCCTTTTTTGGTCAGATTGTCTACCTTTGCTTAAATTCGCAAACATTGTCTTCCCTATAACTGATGTATTATTGATATGGTCCCTGTTATTACGTCATTTACAGTTTGCACTAATTGTACCCGTTCAGGAAATCGCTATATGCCGTTTGATACATATCATAAATTAGCGCCCGTCGCGGAGCGCGGGCTTTCCTTACTAGTTTATATAACTTCACGTCCAGGGGGATATAGAAGGATCCTGTAATCACTTATTAAATATCTTGTCCAACCATCTCATCGAAACAAGCAGAACTACGAACAGCAGCTCGCGTACCTAGTATATAAATTGACCTCCGGCCGTCAGTGTTCCTTCTCGAGGTGTCGTCCTTCCCTATATCTCAACGTCGTCGCTGATCAATGCGGTCCTCTTATCGTAGCTTGCCGGAACAATCGGAATCCATCCCCTCCTTTGATTCATGGTTGTCTTCCAACGTAACCCGCTCTCTATCTCTCTCTCTCCCGAATGGGGTTCATCGATCGCTAGCGGCGGATGACATAACCACTTCTTATATACATGTGCACTTGTGTTTATCAAATCCTTTTGATATACCCTACCTATCTCGCCTGCAACTCCCATGTAATGCTTTTCATGAGCAAACCTTGCCTTGTTTTCCATCGGCCCAAAGATGTCACGGGACCCAATATTTTGCTGCCATCAGAGGGCCCTAAGTTGGCCCAAGCTACGTCACAAGGTTGGTCCAACTTAATTGAGCTAACTTCTCGTACCTAATCCTCTATCCATTCATATGATCGATTTAGTATGGACCTCGTTAACGTAATAATAATTGCTATTATCATTATTATTATTGCTCTTTCTCCACGGTTGCAACCCTTTCACTTGCAACGATAAATTTGGGCCGCGTCAATTGTCTGAGACTTGGTTCTTGACCTGATTTGGTTTGATCATTTCGTACTTAATCGTCGATCTAACCGTTCATTTATTTTGGTCGAACCTGAACCCAAATGTCGGGGTTTGATCATTCATAGCGGAGGGAATTTTTTAGGCCACGTTTGACATTAGTTGTTCATTCACCACCACATCCAACGCTAAGGTATCACTTTCCTATAAGACTTTTTAATTTACTGCGAAATGAGATGATCTAAATTCCTTCAGTTGTAGGTTTCAAAATAGTACATTTACAATCACTTATTACATAGTTTCCATCTCCTACTTTTAAATGTGTGAGATTTAAAGTTTCTTTATCTAGATTGCATAGCAAAATATGAACCTGTAAACATTGGCAGAGGTGAGTGAACAACTAAAGATCACAATGATTGTAGCTTTAGTGGTATGGAGGTATATTTGAGCTCATAAATCAATTAACAACATATCATCTTTCATTGAAAACTAAGCGAAATTTAGGGAGTTATTCATTGTTATATAAAAGTATTTAAGTAAAATATTTTTGAAAACTGAAATTGCATGCATTAGTGAATAATAGAGTTCTTAATTAATATATATATATATATAATAGAGGAGTATATTATACCTATAACCCATTAAAAAATATACAACAAATTTGTTCAGTCTAATTTGTTATGACCAAGGTTGTCACTCGATTCCACAAATGAGTCGTTTAAGCAAGTGGGTTAAGAATTAATGAATGAATTGGATTAACCTGATTAAGCCTAGCTTTACCTAGGTGCATGAAAATTTTATTGATTTCACATGTATTATGCTTAGATATTTATGAAATTTCTATGATAAATTTAGATACAATGACGATTTAATATAACTTATTCGTTGTAATTGAGTTTCATTTTTATATTTTTCTCTCACTTGGAACTGATGTTTTAAAATGACGCTTTAATTCTAAATCTCTTCCCTCTTTCTTTTTATCTTTTTCCATTTCATTTTATAGTTTTTTCTTTTCTTCTTTTCATTGCAATCATATTCCATTCTCAATGTTCTTACTCTTCTTCTCCAATTCGATTTCATGTATATATACAAATGAGGACATTGGTCTTTGTTAATCACACAAAGTCTCAATCCAAATATATGTTCGTCTAATCTTGTGGCTTGAGATGTGGTTGATTGGCGATGTGACCTTGCTGCTGGAAGGAAAATGGCATTGACTACTGAGGAAATGTGTTGGCTTTTGAGATGATTGGGACTTGTATTGTTGCCTCCCGATACTAAAGGAGGAAAATATATTATGGGATAACTTAACACGGGTGGTTGATGTATGTTGCTGCATGAGTATTTGATAAGGAAAAGAACGACATGTCAACAGAGCTAGTGATTAGATTTGTTGAAAATGATGTCGGTTTGAAGTGACTCAGTGCTTAGATGAGTTAGTTGAATCAACTCGATTTCCAAATTCAACTGGTTTTCTTAGTTTGACCAAGTTTGGGTTGATAACCAACTGGGCCTCCAACATCCTAACAAATACTCGGGTTTGGGCAAAACTGATTCGCCCAACCTTGGGCAGGCAAAACTAATAATTGTGAAGGCAAATATACCATTCATACTTTCACTCTCATTGTAGGAATTTGAAACGGGAAAATACTTTTCTCATTCCAGTCTTATATATTGTATTGTGTTTAGACGTAGACATATGTCATTAACATGTACAAAAATGGTGAGATGAACCAATAATTAAGCTCATTCTCATACAATGATCATTGGATCTAATCATGCCAAATTAGGAACATGTTGAAAGCTTAGCAGTTAACCCGGCGAAAACGTTAAAAAAACCAGTCTTATATAGTCTGCATAAGCAATGCAGTCAAAATCGCGCTTTAAAACTTAAAAACTTACGATTTTACGCTTTTGGGTCACCAAAACGCTTTCGTTTCTATATAAAAACTTAAGTGTATAAAATCGGACTAAATTGCGCTTTAAAGCTTAAAAACTTACGGTTTTACGGTTCTAGTTCACCAAAACGCTTTACGTTTTTACGCTTTTAGTTCACTAAATGAGTATTCTTTTCATGAAATTAATTATAAAAAGTATATTTTTAAAGTAAATCACTAACAATATGATACATTTGAGATTAAAAGATTCATACTAGGTACTTGGATGCATTCTACTTCAATAGAGTAATCTAATTCACCAGCTAGGGTTTCCCAAATTCATTAGCATAGAGGGAAAAGTGGCTTATCGTTAAAATTTATGTTTATGAACTTATTATTAAGATGCTATAAGTTGCTCTACTTTAAACATGAATCGCATGTATTTATTAACTTATCCAAATTCTGTGCATTTATTTGCATAGCATATGTCCTACTAAATAGATTTTTAGTTATTTTTCAGTATGCGTCAAAAACTTACGCTTTTACGCTTTGATTCTACGCTTTACGATTCTACCCCTTTTCCGCTTCTAAGTAGAATCGCGCTTTTGACTGCATTGTGCATAAGGATATGATTTCTTCATAGTTAATTCTAAAAATTAATATTAATTTAAAAATTTGGCATTGCTTCGACCTATTTAATACTCTAATTTTATATGCAATATTCAACCAAGTGATATATGGGTTGCAATTTTAAAGTTATCCTCTGTTTATAATATACATTGAAATATAAATTAAGTATTAAAATACAATTAAAATAATAAAAAATATGAAAGTCGAAGTATCAAATCACCAAATAAGTACTTATGAGAGATTTAGTTGCTAGCTAACCGCTGGAAAGGTCTTCTGATTTTTGAGATTTTAGGTTTGTGTACGTTTTTCTTTTAAAAGATATAACAAATATATGTAGCATGATTGGTTGTAGCCCTTCCCTCTCTCAAAAGTGGTCATGGTTCAAATCCTCATATGTATATATTTTTTATGAATAAATAAGAAAGAAATAAGTAGTTGTGAAGACAAAAATGTTCTTCCTACTTTCACTCTCGATGCAAGAAATTTGAGATGGAGCAATGGGTTTGGCTTTCACCTTTAATAATATGTGTTGATCATAGTCTGAAAATCCTAGTCCCATTAATAATGATAAACATCAACAATAAGATGATTATATTTCTAACATGATTTATTGCTCGGGTATATGAACGATGAAACCCTCCATGCTCACTCTGGTGCGTTCCGAGATTACAGAGCTATGTTATATGCAGTATTAAGCCACCTTCACTGACCTACTATGTATTGATTTATAAGATAGAAATCTAAATAGTTTTGCCAATGATGGCAGTGAGAACACCAGCACAAGCTTAATCAAAATTCAAATAACCATGACAGCTGCATCCATATCCAATCATCTATTCATTGAAGGCTTCGCCCTTATTCAAATTGGCCTTTGATGGGAGCAGGGAAGAACAGATGAATATGCGGAGCAACGAAGGAAAAAGTCTATCTTTGCAGAAGCCGGGATGTGAGTCAGTACCGGCGATGGCGAATATATGTTCGACCTAGAAACCCATCTCTGCATTCTCATTTGTAATCACTACCGGGAGTACGTTATTCCCAAATGTCCTAAAAGTTCCAGGATTCTAGACTACATTCAGATTTGATATCGGATTCCGGCATCAGCGACCATCCATGCCCAAAGGTGCTCTTGCGTTCTTCAAAGCTCACAGCTTCGTTATCATCACCCAACGGCGAGAACTGAATATTCCACTGCTCCGAAGCTGTGGGTCGTACCGCAGGGGGGTCGCCAACAGCCCGTAGTGGGTGGAGGCGCAGCACATTCCGGGATGTTGTTGATGACTGTTCAGGATTTGAATCTTCATCCAATTACGTCTTTTGATATTGATCTACCAATTCTCAGTCCGTTTCACACAAACTCATATTGGTCGACTTCCTTCTCCCCTGATTAGGATCAAAGCACTCCCTGCAAATGAGATAAGTGAAATAGGATGTTATAACCTATAAGTTAAAAATTAGGTGAAAATGAATATGTTATTGGATTTTGGGGTGTGTATTGTAATTTTATTAAAATTAATTAATTAAAATTGGTAAATAATTAATATGTGTGAACACAGGTGTATAGCGTACACCGGGTGTACGCTAACCTAAACTATATATATATGTGCAGTTCTAGGGCGCCCAGGGCAAAATCCAGGGTACGGAAGACCGGGGGCAAGGAAAATTACAAAAAGCATCACGAAGCGTTAAAGCTTTTTTCATTGGACTTCAACCTAACTGTACCCGGTTTAATTATATCGATTAAAAGGTTAAACCCTATGGATACGACCCACCACCGCCCTAACCAATTTCCAGTTTCCCTTCTACGATCCCTCATTCGTCTTGGAGGGTTCCCTCTTAGTTCGAAGTTCGATCATAAGCGGCCTATCGAATCTGAAATCTCCAACAAAATCATCGTTTCGAAACCCAAATCCTTTTATTATTTGATCCACATTCGATTTAGCTCCATATCCAATCTCAAATCCCCAACATCATCATGTTTCATTCCCCAAATCTATGTATCCACATTCGAAGAGAAGATCCCCATCCAATCTGAAATCCTCACATAATCATCGTTTTGAACCCCCAAATCCTTGTATCCACAAATCGACGTTTTGTTCCTCACCATTTTATTTCCGGCCGGAATTTACTCACTTATCTCTTTCTAACACGATTACGACGATCATGTCTATTATTGATTGATTGTATTCATCAAACTTTTCATTTGCGAAAGAACCCTTGAAAGAGGTTTGCTAACCCTAGGGTTCATGTCGCTACACTACAGGAAAAAAGCCTCTTTAATCATGGGAATTCCTGTATTTAAAAGCATGTTTCCCGTGATTAATGACTTAGTCACGGGAAAATTACCGTAATATAAAGCTCCGTGACTTAGTTTCTCATGATTATTTATACCTACTAATCACGGGAAACTCCGTAACTAATGTTAAATTTTAGAGCACATCTAGAGACGATATGTTTCCCTTTTAAGATGGTGTTTACTGTAACAAATTGGTTCCCGTGACTATATATCAATCACTAGTCACGGTATCTACTATTTGTAGTGGCTGGTTCATGGTGACTATATGCCAATCACTAGTCACCATATTTACTACGGGTAATTACAAACCGTGATATCTATGCAAGATTACTTATGAATTTTTGTCATTACTAATTACGAAAACTGGTTGTATTCAAGTGTGGTTCCACCAAGTAAGAGAAAATTAATATTAATTATTTTGAATAATGGTCATACATTTAATTCATTAACATAATTAGGAAGAGGACGAAGAGGCAAAGAAACAAGAGTTCTCTACGTAACTATCAGGAGCACACCAGCAAAGAAACAAGAGTTCAACCAAAGTAAAATTTCGAGCCAAACAATTCTTCCTCCTATAATTTTGAATAATTATTGTTAAAGATAACTTTCACATTGTTCACGGTAATTAACCATTTTCAAGCCAAAACAAATTTTTTCAACTAAAGTAAAATTTCAAAATTGGAGCCAGATAATTCTCCCTCCTATAATTTTGAACAATTTTTTCAACCAAAGTAAAATTTGGAGCCAAACAATTCTCCCACCTATAATTTTGAATAATTATGTTAAGGATAAATTTTCACATTGTTCACGCTAATTAACCATGACTAAATATTAATCACGGGAAATGAATACTGAAAAAATATGAATTGATTCCCCTAATTAAAATCATACCACCAATTTCGAGAATTTTCCCGTGACTATTAGTGTACTTCTTAGTACGGGAAACATTCCCGTGAATAAGATCACGTGACCAGAAACCAGTTTTCCTGTAGTGCTAGTGCTTTGTCATCTTGTCTTAGAGTTATTATCATTTGCAAAATAACTTCTATCTCTCGGTGAAATTAAGGTTTCCTTATATGTAGTGTTCGTCTCGCCCAGAGGATTGAGGAAGAAGATGAAGAATACAGAATTTGATTCGAATCGGATGGAGAGGTCGCCTTAATTTGTGTTTATGTATTAATGGTGTGTTTAGGACTAATTCTAGTTGGACTGGGATCCGTATTATTTCTGGGTCTGATCATTGATTTTTGCAGGCTTTTAAATAACATTTAAAAGTGGGCTTGAACAGGATCCATGACACCTAGTTTGTTGATAATAGATACTGCGTTCCGGATTGTCATTAGGTTGGGCCTTTGATAATTGTCTATCCCAGTTTTTGGTTCTTTGTTTTACTTGATTTTATATTTTATTTACATCTGCTTCTGCTTCTAAAATCCTGATCATGCCTTGAGTGCACGCAATTTAAACATAATTATGTGTTCCATCTTTTTTTGGGATTTGGTAAGTGGTAGCATGTCTCTTTACACATTTAGCGGTACCAGGTAAACTACACTCCACCTAATTTAACTCCATTAATTGGCCCTATTCCACTCTCTCACTGATTGCCCCTCTTTATGCATTGCACTCATACATAACAAACCTCTTGTAGACTAATTAGAGGCTTGTGGTTGGATATTTAGTGATGATATTTTTTTAACTTATGTTTTGAAACGAAAGTTAGAATTTCACTTTTGAAGTACCTATGTACTTTAGTTGGGCAAGTATTTTCAAAATGTAAAATTTTATCAGCGTATAGGTATACGGTTGTTGTATAATGTGTTGATGTTAAAGGAAATGGGTACTAACTAGTTAGGGTATTAGGTTGTTGATGGTATAGAGTATATGGTATATGGGTAGGTTATAAGTTGTTGATGGTTTAGGGCATATGGTATCGATGAGTTAGGGTGAGGGTAGGTGTTTTTTATTTTTCTCGATTTTATATTTTCTTTATATCTGCTATAAATGCTGATCATGCCTTATTACTAAAAAGAACTTAGACATAATTATTGTAGCGTGACACATTTATCGGTACGAGATAAAATGATTTGGTGTGTGCAAGGTAGGTTCCTATTAACGATTTTGCCTTATTGGTTATCCTTGTTGGTGATCCTGGCCATTAGCGATTCGCCACATATGGAATGAAAATTAGTTAGAGTTCTTAAGTTCATCTTTCTTCATTTATTCTTTGATTTGAACCTGAATGTTTTTGCTCTGAAGGATTTTGTAGTGGCGTGCTAAAGACAATCCGTTCAATTTAACTCTTCATTAATTTCCCCTTTTCCACTCTCTCGCTCCCCCACGAAGCAGAAACAATCCCCTGTGATATATTTACCGTTCATTTTAACCCTTCACTTAATAAGAAAGCTAAATTTCACATGATGATCATAAATATCATGTAGCTTAATTGGTTAATTATCCTTTAGTTGCTGAGTCAATAAAGTAGAGGTTTGTGGTTCGATACTTAGCGACTATCAATTTTTAATTTATGTTTTGAAAAGAAAGTTAGAATTTCAATTTTGAAGTACCTATGTACTTTAGTAGGGCAAGTATTTTCAAAATGTAAAAATTTTATGAGCGTATAGGTATACGATTATTGTATAAGGCGTTGATGGTTAAGGTAAGGGGTTTAGTGTATTGAAGTCAACAATTTTTCTAAACTTGATATGCAATCTTTGACGGTTCATTGTTTTAGGCATATGACATATGGTCAGGTAGGGTATAAGGCGTTGATGGTTTAGAGTATATGGTATTGGGTTAGAGTATAAGACCATCTCCATCCCTAAAATTGGTTAGCAATTTCTAAACGTGGTCCCTACCGCCACATCATCAATTTTAGCAATTCATCACTTATCAATTTTAGCAATTCATCATCTATCAATTTTTAGTCATCTATATCCCTAAATTATGCTAGCAATTGCCAAAGTGGGTACCATTTACTATTTCAAAGCTACACAAACACTTATCAATTGAAAAGTTAATAAACAATAAAATAGAAAAAGAAAATCGTTATCTATGTGTCATTGCTAGAAGAATTCCTAATTTAGCACTCTTCCTAGTTTAGAAAGAACTCCTCCATCCCTAACCATTGTTAAGTTTCGCCATCTAAACTCCACCTCATTTTTAGCAATTGCTAAAAGTTGGGGATGGAGATGGTCTAAGGTGTTTATGGTTTAGAGTATAAGCCTATAAGGTATTGAAGGTTAGGGTATAAGGTAGGTAGAAATGTGTTGATGTTTTAGAGTATATATGGTATTGATTGGTTAGGGTATAATGTGTTATTTGTTGTAGAGTATATGGTATTAATTGGTTCGGGTATTAGGGTTTGGTACTTTGGTTTAGGGTTACAATAACATATACCAGATCAATAGATTAATTTTGCTAAACGAAAAAGTTAGTTAATCTACAAAGCCAGTCTAAAAGCACATCCCCATCTCCCGCCGTCACTTCCTAATTTTTCCCTTAATCCGATTGTGAAAGACCGTCAATCCTTTCCGCGGCGTGTCACCCAATCAGATTTCGCCATTTACGGAAAGTCGCATTTGCCCATAACCAGTGCTGGCGTTACCAAGTCCGAGGAAGCGGTAGGAAGTGTGATTTTCAGTAAATGGGAAGGGCGGGAAAGGCAAAGTAATTTTACGAGTCCATTTATAAATTCGTTAATCAGAGAAGGAGAGACCGTGCTCCGAAACCCGAGAGGCACTCATCTCCTGCTGTTGTTCGTTCCTCCTCCTCACAATCCCTGAAAAGACCCCTTTCTCCCATTTTCTCGATATGAATCTCTGAAAATCAACCCCAACCGCCTCTTCGTCCTCCTATCCCATGCTTTATTTTCGGGTGCAGTGGCAATAATCAGACTGCGTATTATTTTAGATCTCAGTTCCTTTCATTATGTCCTTGTTAGATCATGACTGTTAAATTAACTCCTTCATTTTATTGTTTCTTCTTTTCTCTCCATACAGGGTCTTTGTTAGAGGCAGGGAGAGGAGCAATGACAATAAGTCGCCGTCTGAATATTGCCGAAAAAATCATCATATGTTGTTACGATTCCATAATAGGTTTTGTGGAACCCTACGTCATATGGTGGTTTTTTTAGCAATATTGACGCGTACATGTTAATCATGCTTCGAAATAATACAAGAGGGGAAAGTTGCCATATGTATAGTATAAAAGAGGGAGGGAAAGAACATTGTTTTATTTTTCAAGATTTGTACTTTTAGGGATTGAGATCTTAATAGATCGGTGAGAATCTTTCACTCCCAATAAAAATATTGTAGTTTATTTCTTGATTACTGATAGACCAATAATTGCACATGTTTTTACCCCTATTCTTGAGCCGTTTGAGATGTTGATTCTCGTGTTTTAAGCCGATTTCATGCTAGGTTGTGCGTTTATGTCATATTTCAGGGCTTAGCGTTGGCATCGAGGCGAAGGAATGAGATTCGGGTCGAAAGGAGCAAGTGAGGCTTGAAGTGTGTTGGAGAGCAAAAATACCCGGCCATGAGCAGAAATACCCGGTCGGGTATTATCTGGCCATGACCGGGTATTTGAAGCTTTGGGCGTCCGTGAGAAACAGAAGGGGGCCCGGGAAGGAGGCGAAAATCCCCGGTCGGGGATTATTGGCCATGGCCGGGGATTTCCCCTAAGGCGAAACGGCGCGTTTAGCACATACCCGGTCGACACCCAAAATACCCGACCGGATATTTCGACCGGGTATCGCGACAGTCGACCTTTTAAAGGAAAATAAGGCCAAAAATCAAGGGTTCCGAGTTTTAGAGAGACAGAGCGATTCCTAGATAGAGAAAGCGACGAACCAGAGTTCCCAAGTGCCATAGCTTGATCTTCATCACCATTGGAGCCCGGCTTGAGCTTGGAGAAGTGCCGATCGACGACCAGGAGCAGAAACTCATCCTTCACAGTATGATTTCCGCATCTGAATCTGCTTTTGCTTCTCTCTCCATGGAGTAGTTTCCCCATTCATCTGGGTATGGAGAACCCTAGATTTGTATGTTAGGTCTGATTGTATGAACCCAAGTACAGATTTTATGAGTTGATTATATTCGATTGAGGCTTGAATGATTGAATGACTTGAATCCTGATCAAATTCCTGTTGTTTCTGCTTTAACCTAGAATGAGAATATCTGCCTAGGTTGATAGAGCACCCTTTATTGAAGGTAGTGAATTGGCGACTTTAGTCGAGGAGCCAATTCGTTATTATGTACCGAATTTACTTCGGTAGTGGAGGTTTGGTTCGTTAGGGCCTCAATCTGTTTACTCCGGTGGAGGTTAGTCGCCCGCTGGAGACTCAGATTGAGAGGGTTTGGAGACCTTTAGTCGAGACTTCAGACTGTTTAAGAACCTTCAGCAGTATAACTTTCATGAAAACTGAACTTGGTAAATTGCAATCCGGCTTAACTGCAGTCTAGCGGGAACCATATTTGGGTGACCTCTCTTGACTTGAAAACAACCGTTTAACTTGCTTTGTTTGTTTGTTAATTTGGACTTGCACTAAAGTTTCACTGCTAGATAATAAGAATTCACTGAGTAGTCATCAAATCTAGGACCCGGGTTGACATTAAAACCCAAACCCGCTATACTACGCTTTAGGAAGTGGTTACACTTGGCCAATTTCTAGAGTGACAGTAGGAGTGAGTCAATTACTGACTCCATTTTCAGAAGTCTTTTACTATTGGGCCAACAGTATTTTTTCCGGATTTCGAACTCTGCTCCTCTGTCGCCGCATGCTCTTGTCATTTCACGTCTAAAATAAAAAAGTGAAATGGAAAAAGGAAAATTTTCATTTCATAATTTTAGTAGCCAATATTAAATAAATTTATAAACACGTAAAAAATACGATATAATAAATCAATAATAAAAAACGAGTGCTTAAAATTATTCAACTGAAATGTTGCACATGATATATTTAGGGTGCAACCTCTATTTTGAATTAAATCAAATCCATCCGAACTATTCAGAATTCAATCAACAAACATCTAATTGCAAGACATCCGATTAAAGAACACAGAATGGAGCAGTCTTCTTATAAACCAAACAGACACATAAATAAACGACACCGCAGAAGGCAACAGTCTTCTTATAAACCAAACAGACACATAAATAAAACGACACCGCAAAAGGCAGCAGTCTTCTTATAAACCAAACGACGCCGCTTCAAGCTGACAGTGACAATCTTCACATAATCCTAATCCGAACAGGACAAAGACTTCCATCTTCACTTCAAGTTTTCAATACTGATCAAATAGTTGAAGCCCTTTTACACACGCATTCCGAAGAACTCAAGTGTCCAAAACTCTGGTCCTTTGGTTGCTACTTCTGGTAACATGCCTCTTCTGCAAAATCGATAACAACAATTTTAGTCGGACAAAAATATTGGATGCAACTGAATTGTGTAGAAACGAACAATTATATTTTATTCTTACCCTAGGTTGCTCATAATCGTCGTCAGAATCAACATCATCGTCATTTTCATCATCGGATGGCCCAAACCCAGTACATTTTCTTGCATTATGATTGGTAGAACCGCACTTACTGAAATGCTTTTTCCTTCTCTTCGGTAATGTTTCCGACTAATTTCGAATGGTGGGAGGATCAACATCGGTGTCATCGCCACCTTCTTCCGAAACACCAGGATTCGGGGCATCACCGTTTGAGGTTGGCTTCACATAGCCAACAGGATGTGGGCATCGGGTCCTATAGTGGCGCCATTCCCCGCAATTACTACACTGTTGTGGTTCTCCTTTCTTCCTTTTAAGTTTTTTAGCCCCCGAACCTTTAGCTTTGACCGGTAATGGATCCAACAAAATATCGTTCGCTTTCGGTCTATTAATGTCGGGTATGTCCACGTTGCCAATGTCCAGCTTTTCACATAATGATTGAATTCCCTCACGAGCAATCTTGAAGCACTCACTAGATTTTGCCCCTTTTAACATTAGTTGTAAGTTGTTTTGTTGAATAGTACCATACCTGATTGACACAATATTTTATACAAAGTGAGTAAAATTAATGTTCACCTGGCTTCGAACCAATATTATAAAAAAAATTGATAGTCGTGGCAAACCTCAATGCGAAAAGTTGCGATTCATCTATTATGTCCGGTTCCTCCAAGCTCTCTAGTGTCTTCGACTTCTTTGACCATCTTCGACGTACTAGGCCTTCAGGAAGTTCCAGTATGCTCTCTTCTTTCAGTAAAAAAATCATATGACGGCATGGTATTCCCATATAATCGTAGTGATTACAACTACACTCCATTGCAAAGGGTTCAACTGTGTACACTCCAAATAATTTAGTGACAGCTACATATCATCGCTAATAGTGTTTTTTTTCGTCAAGAGTTAGCAACGTCGCAAATATTGGAATCCTTATTTGTGATATCTCTCGTTCGTCGTAAATATAATATTTGTGACGATGTTCAATTGTCCCAAATATCATTAAACGTCGTCCTAAAAAATGTATTACCGATGACTTTATTAATTATAGAGACGGATATGTATCGTCATAAATAGGCAACGTCGTCAAAAAAAAGTATTATCGATGACTTTTTTTATCATAGCGACGACTAGGGATGACAATAAAACCCATGGCCGCGGGTATCCGACCGCCCCCGACCCAGTCAACGCGGGGAATCCCCGCTTTGACCGGGTATGGGGCGGGTATGGGTAAAACACGCAAAAAGTTTGATGGGTATGGGGCGGGTATGGTTTTGACCTCCCCCGCCCCATACCCATACCCATACCCGCCCCACCAAGAGAATTTCTTCACATATAAAAAAATATGTGGATTAAATTGTAATCTATCAATGGTAATGAGGATAAATCAAGGAAATAAATAGTAGAAATGCAATTGAGTGACCATTTTAATCAAAATCTAATTCATTTCCCTCAATTCTCCTTTCACTCTTTCACTTTCTCCCTTGTCTACAAGATTATGTTAGTTAATTATTACTTAGTAGATGTATAAGAGTTAGAAGATAATAATTTGAAATATATTATACTCTATATTATGTATTAATGGATGTTTTAGGATCATATACTTTGAACCGTATTAAGAAAATGACCGTGTTTTATTGACTTCATGATATAATAGGTTCGTTTAGAGTTATAATTAAATTTTTTCTTGTAAGTTTTAGGTATAATAATGTTGGATATATGGGTACGGGTATACCCATGGGTACCCGAAACCCACGGGTATGGGGATGGGTTTGCAAAACATTCCCCCGCATGGGTATGGGGCGGGTATGCGTTTGGGTTTTTGAAGATGGGGATGAGGATGGTTTAGACAAACCCGCCCCAAACCCGCCCCATTGCCATCCCTAGCGACGACTATATCTCGTCAAAAAAACGGACAATGTCGTCAATCGTCGTCAATGAGAATTTATTACTGACGAGATTGTTAATTTTTCCGACGATTCTTTGTCGTCACAAAAACAAAAACTGGGTAGTTTGTCAATTTGAACAGGTATTAGAGATGACTCCAACCTGTCGCAAAATAGCTTTTACGACAGCTCGTCACGAAGAAAGCTTTTGTGACGCTCGTATTTGGAACGACGCT
Organism: Linum tenue; assembly: GCA_946122785.1. Taxonomy (NCBI): domain Eukaryota; kingdom Viridiplantae; phylum Streptophyta; class Magnoliopsida; order Malpighiales; family Linaceae; genus Linum; species Linum tenue. The sequence continues at coordinate 28,304,233 of CAMGYJ010000007.1, forward strand.
CGACGGCCTCATGTCGTCGCAAAATCCCATTTCCGACGAAATTTGGCCTTTACCTACGTAAACCTCTGGTCACTAATGGCACGCTTTTTTTAGTGTAGACACCTTGACCTTGTACACACACTCAATTTCCGATCGCTCTGACTGCACCCTTATGCAACATGCTGACTTTTCAACCTCGTCTCTGAATAAGAAGAATGTGTTCTTTGTGAAAACCATCGCTCCACTCTTCTGAAGTGAGACTAAGACATTGCTTGTGATGGTTCGTTCTCGATGAATGGATTCAAAATCAGCATGACGCTCATTCTCCCTCATATCCCTAGTCCAACGATCAAAGTGAATAAAGAACTCAAGGAGATTTGTATCATTTTCGAAATAATTGGCAAGTTGAGAGTTCACTCCTTCACATCTTGATGTTGTACTCAAGCCTACGAAGAACTTCGTACGAAAATATGCAGACCCCCATTCATGTCTTTGCGCAAATAAATTGGAGACCCAATTGTTGTGCTGAAGGGAGCATTCCTCAACCACTGATTTCCACTTTTCTTCGAAATCTGAAGGTTCCCAATCAGTTGGCACAAAATGCTTCCATCGGCGCAAAAAAGTAGGATGATTCTTCACATTTCTGGTTATAGTCTTGTCTATATGCAGGAACATAGACGATGTGTTGCATCGGCAAAATACTTTATGAATTGCATTACGCATTGCTTTATCCCCATCTATAATAACAGTCTTGGGATCTACACCGCCTAGCCTTCTCTTTAAAGCTCCCAACACCCAAATATAATTTTCCTCTCTCTCGTTAGCCAAGAAAGCACATACAAATACGCAAGTTTGCGAATGGTGGTAGACACCTAAAAAAGTACAAAATAAGTTAGATTATGCAAACTGTTAGGGTTACTTTAGCATGCTCGGGATAATTCCATGTGTGAAGGACAAGTACCTGAAAAAATCACGAGAGGCATCTGGTAAATGTTCCTTTTGTAAGTAGCATCGAATGACAGTAATTCTCCAAAGCATGCATAATCAGCGACAGAAACACTATCGGCCCACAAGATGTTAATAAGCCGGTCGTCGTCATCCTTCTTTAGTTCAATAACGAAATGATCGTCTGCGATGCATTTAGCTTGCCGGTAGGCTAGGGATGTTGCGGCATCACCTTCACTGATTTGTTCTTTCCTCTCTTTGTCCACATAATTATATACATCCTTCCTCGTGTAGCCCAAATTGTCGTAGCCTCCTGCTTCTAATACGACCAAATTCACAATTTGAGAAGTTTTTATGCCTGCAACTCTTCTAAAATTTATCGTTGCTTTGACTGCATCACTCATACGACGTTTCCCTTTCATGTAGTGCCTATATTCTCTGGGGATCATTTCATGTGTGTGTACATCATCAAACTGGTGCACATACCACTTCCCATCGACCTTGTCGTGTTTAACATGCATCTTGGCTCTGCAGTTAAATCTGGTCTCCCCTCTTGCTTCTCTCTTTCGTTTTGTGCTTTTCATGCACCTCTTTCCCTCACCAGAGCATACATAGTCATGCCATATCATCACTTGGTTCTTATCACGACCAATGTCTGATTTTCTGATGTCAAAGCCTTTGACCAACCCGTAGTCCATGTAGAAATCATAGGCTTCTTTTGTATCATCGAACTTCATTTTTTTAATATCTTCAGGCTGTAGAAATATGAGATCGGCGACATTATCTTCCTGGGTGGTGTGACTGGCTCCGGCACCATCATTTTCTTGGACTGGCTCCGACATCAATGGTGGGACTGCCTCCGACGTCATTGTCAATGCGACTTATTTTGGGGAACAAACGTTGTAGATTACAAAACCCTACTGGGAATGATGGCCGAATTAATGCTTGAATGAGCCACTTAATAATTATCCCCATTAAACCGAATCATAACACGATTTGTGATATTTTATTTTTTTGGGAGGAACGATTTGAACTTTTTATTCTTTATCTTAGTAATTTCTTTACCATTTTCATAAATAACGAAAATATTTAAAATGATAAGGAATGCTTAGTAAAACCAAACGCCAACTGACTCTATCTGTGTACTATGTGTATGGGGAAGGACCAAATATTAATATGAGAGAATATTTACTAATAGCACTCAATTTTTTATTCAATCGAAAAACAAAATATATTTTTATTTTTAGTAACTACCCATGTTTATCCCAAGTTCATGTACCTTAGACTAAACCCTAACTATTTTTCCACGGGAAAAATATGCCGCCACAATTTATCCCTGTAAGCTAGTATATATAATTAATCTTCAGCGGTAGAGCAGTGGTTCCATATCCTTCTTTGCCGCAATTTTGAGTACAGACTAGAAGCTTAGAGGCACAACATGAAAAATAGGAAGATTACTCGCTCTTCGTCCAAGCTTGTGCTATGTCAAATAGCGCTTTAACCATTAAAATTCATTCTAGTTAATTTATTAATCGTAGGTTCACTGTCATTGAAGGAGACCAACGAATTTGTGACTCCAACAAAGAAACCAAGGCTACCCAAAGGTGTGCGCACTCCATCCACTGCTGCTTCAGTCATCGTTTCTATTTCGGACGATGAATCTGACTCTGAGGTAACTCCAAAGAAGCCAAATGGAAAAAGTATTTCCCTAAGTTCTGTTGACAAGGTAATAAAAGTGTCCTATTTGTCATACTGTTATGGAATATGATGATGAGCAAATCCAGCTTGCTCACTATATATTTTAAGCTACCTATTGGTCAAAACCTCAAACAACTCTTGTACCAGGAAGTCATTGTGGTTCTTAAGCCCTCGCTCATTCGTAGATGCTGAAGTAATCTACGGAACTCCAAAATTTTGTTTTGTTTGTCCACTATCCATGCTTTATAGGTAGAAATATTTTCTAAAAAATATATAGTATCATGAAGTGTTTTTTGTTCATGTTATATTAGGTTATAACAGCTGTGGCCTGTCACTTGACTCTAGAAGAGTTGTGCACCAATTCTAAGGACGGAAAAAGAGAGTGATATATGTCTGCTGAACTATAGGTTGTGGGCCGATTTTGCTTAAGATTAATTTCCTGTCAGCAAACGGTAAATTTGTGACACTGTGCCGTTATAACCCAAAAAATGTAAATACATCTTTCTCAATACAAACGTTTCTTAATTTGTGCAGATGGGATTTATGCAAGCCTTATGGAAGATTCTCTATCGTGAACAAGGTCCGGGATTGTTGCCACTAAGGATTGCGGTGTTTTCGTACACAAATCCTTCAAAGGATCAAGAACAACTACATCGGTAAGTATGTTTGTTTTGCGTGATATTAAACGACGGCTTATCAACTTGTTTATCATGCAATGCTTTCATTTTATGTAGGTCTGACAGTGGAGTCTGGGTCTGCATGTGGATGTATGACGCAAGCTGGGACTCCTCTTATATTTGGGTAAAGACAATTCTAGTTAGCATATTGGAAAATCACACTTGTTTGTTATTTTTGAATCATGCATTAAGCACCATGTTTGTTGATGTTGATAGCCATGCACTCAAGTGAGGAGGATGCAGATCGCTTTGTACCTTGTTCGAGAGCCCATGAACTACATAAGGCATACAGTGCTCACAGAAGCAAGAACAGTTGCACCTCAAGTTGAAGCTGCAGTCGAAGAGTACAAGAAAGCCCATGAAAGGAGGAAAAAGGAAAGAGAAGAGCACAAGGAAACCCAGTCGAAGAGCCCAAGGACAACCTGATTTTGCGTTTTTTTTCAAGATGATGGACAACCATGTTATGTTTTTTTTGTCAAGATGATGGACAACCATGTTATGTTTTGTTTTTCAAGATGAAGGACAACCATTTTTAGTTTGGTGAATGCTTTCTATATTTGTTTTTTCGTGGAAACTATATTGACTTTTCAGAAAGGAGTTTGCTTTTAAAACCCTATGCCAAGTAGACATGTATGCAATTGGGGTCTTCTTCAATAACAAATTACTTTTAAACCCATATGCCAAGTAGGCAAGTCGCAACTCGTCCACAATTAAAGTCGCAACTCGCAGCCATCCCTTCCGTATCGAGTCTCAAAGTATCTAGCTTGAACCTGGCTACTACCTTAGCCAAAAACTGGCAATTTCCAGCTTTCCAGTTACACTTTTGCACAACCTTTAAAGGGACCTTCGGGACTTGATCTCCAGCTCCCAAGTAATCCCAGGTGTTTACAAACATCTCAGGTTCAATACAAATCAATAAAATCTGATTTTCATCGAGCCATGCATGACGAACAGGCTTCCAAAGTGAGCTCCCCGAAATGGCAAAGGGACTGAACCAAAATTCCAGCTTCCAGCTTGTGAGTGAGGTTGCTTCTGTTTCAAGCCATTGTATCTTGTAGAGATGTCTTATTAAGATCATATCATTCCACTTCGTTCCCAATTGCCCTCGTCTAATTAAATTTGCATTAATGTCTGGTTAACCCAAAAAGTAAAACTGATTGGCTCCCAATCAGCATAATTAATGACGAAAACCCGTACAAGGCAGATAGAAAATTCTTAGGTAATTAATTTAATGTTCCTGGGATATGGAAAGGCTTCCATTCCTTGAATTTCCACCAACGATGTATGCACTCCCCTTTTAGTGAGAGAATTCATTGTATTAATAAATACAATAAAAGGCTCACATAATTAATGGATTCTTTATTGTGTATAATTAAAAGGGTATATTTACTATAAACGAAGCATGAGTCTTGATAAAAAAGGAAAAAAAATCACCATAGATCAAAATTCATTATAATCAAGCCATTTAAAATCCATACTATTCATGCCTATCATCACTATACTTGTGACCAAATATAAATAAAATCATAATTTTTGAACACCATGAAAAATTGAAGATGAAATAAGTAACACATTCTTCGACCTAATTGGAACTGCTTATAATAAAAGCGGATGAAATAAGCCTATCAACTTTTGTTTCTATATGGTTGTTGTGTTCTATTTTGTAATATATTTTTCAACTCACATGTCTATCGAGTATACTTGTGATTGATTTTGTAGAAGATGATCATTGCTAAGCTGATGGGGAGAATGTTGGGAGCAGCATTGCAATGGAACCCAGCAAAATCAACAAAATCGCCAGCTGGAGAAATCAGTCTCACCATCAAGGAAGTTTATGCAACTAAGCACCAGCGGGAGGAAGATTGAGGAAATCATCCTTAACATATTGCAATTCATATGGAAAGTTACAGATTCAAGGAACAAGCAAGGAAAAGAAACTTTATAATTCCAACGACTATGAGGAGAAGACAAGTGTATATGTAGAGCTGGAAGCCAGAGTAATCGACAGACTTTTCAAAGTGATCAAATCAGAAGGCTTCTAGCGAGTTAGCAATTGGGTTTGAGGATTTATGGGTAAATGTTGTTTGGGAAAACAACAACTCTATTAGCGGGGTAGCTGATAGGATTGGTGTGTCGATTTAGCAGGGAGGTAATCGACTAGGATTGAGAAATCATTATAATCATGCGGAACGTCAACGATCATATACTTGTTGCTTCGTTTGAGATCACAAAACGTGATAATCGAATCGTGGAATAGTCAGTGTTGAGATCCTTATTCTCTCAGCACTGGAAATCACGTAAAAATTCTGGGTGTTCTGTGTTCTCTCCTTATTTCTGCTGATATTTGGTTTTTACTCTGTTCGTGGTTGTTCTTGTGAATCTACACAATAAATAAAAGCCAAATGAGAAAACTTGAAGTCCCATTTCAAATTTCCTGCATCCAGAGTGAAAGTAGGAAGGGCATTTTGGTCTTCACAATTACTTTTTTTTTATTCATTAAAAAGACACTTACTAGGATTCGAACCATGACCACTTTCAAGAAAAGCAAAGATCATAACCAATCACACTAAGTACGTTTGTTGTATCTTTTAAACACAATAAATAAAAGCCAAATGAGAAAACTTGAAGTCCCATTTCAAATTTCCTGCATCCAGAGTGAAAGTAGGAAGGGCATTTTGGTCTTCACAATTACTTTTTTTTTATTCATTAAAAAGACACTTACTAGGATTCGAACCATGGCCACTTTCAAGAAAAGCAAAGATCATAACCAATCACACTAAGTACGTTTGTTGTATCTTTTTAAATTGAAAATATATAATCGCAGTGAGGAAAAAACCCTTTCCCTATTTCAAATTCCCTGCTCCAGGAGCGTTTGCAGGAAGGGTAGAATAGGGAGTGTCAATTTTTTCCTTTTTTCTCCGTGGAACGGGCCAACTTACCGTACACAAGTGGATTTAAACGGGTCCGAGAGTGTCAATTTTGTTCTTTAAGTCCTTTTATTTCTCCGTGGTGGTAAAATATATATGAAAAGGCAAAAACAATACTCCTTTTTATTGCTAAAAAGAAAAAAATTTAACAATAAACTAATGCATGGATTCTAATGGGCTAACCGCTAATCATAAATAAAAGAGTTGAATAGGTCTAACCTACACGGGATTTGCCAATCAAGTAATACAAATAAACATCATGGGTTTGTCATTCTGAAACAAGCTATTTTCTCTAGCATAATATATATTATGCTATTATTTTATATCTTAGTGGCTAAAATATAATGTATTTTAAAGTTATTCAATGAACCTCGACCAACCCAATTAGTTCAATTTTTATCATTTCAAATATATATTATGTAATTATTTGATATCATAATGATTAAATTATAGTGTATATTATAGGGAATCGTTTGATATTTGTTAGTAAAAAACTAAACAGAAAGATCTATTTGGTTATTTTTAACATTAATTTCATTAAAACGATTCTAAACATTTTCAGTTTCCTTTAAAAATTCTATAGCTTTATTCCCGAATCAGTGATATGCAAATGGCGAATTGCAGTCATCTCTTTTCTTTCATTATTTTTTATTTTCAAATAGAAAGTTTAAAAGTAAAGAATAATTAGAGGTTGGCATGGGTCGGTCAAACATGCGGAATTTCAAGTTTTGGCCTGTTTTGATCAAGTCTAATTTATAATCACATGGTTCCCTGATACCCGATAAAAATCTCAATACAAACCAGTTTGGCAGGTGAGTCCGTGTTTACCACCATTTTCTAGGGATACAGGAACGGTGGTTCCTATCCTAAATCGTGTTGTTCATTCTTGATTTCTTTAGATTTTATCATGGCTTGGCAAAAAACCAGAAAGCACAATGATGAAAAGATGAAAGTTTTATAAAACAAATTAATCAGCCAACGGGCCGAGTAAAAGCTAGCAACGATTGTGAGATGCTCATTTCCCGAAAAACCGGCGGGATAGGCGATTTTTTATTCGATTTTCTGGAATTCGGTTTCTATAAAACTTACTCCACCTCATCATATTACCAGAAACAATATTGTTTCACAAGGTAACAGGTACTTGATTTTGGTTCATAAGGCTGATTTTTGATTCGTTGCATCATTCATGTCTCTTTCCTACTAAAATTCACTATTTTTATCACGTGTTTCCCCAAAAAAAAGTATACAACAATAAGCTATACACTCCATTACATTATCAAATTTCATACCTCACCTTCCTCCGGCCAAATGGCCGGGGCCCACGCTAGTTTTGTTTTATAGGGGTTTCTTGATCGAAAAGAACTTGAGGAGAAGCTGTAGGTGAGTTGGTAAAACGTTGTACTTTGAGGGAAAAGGGTTAATAAGGTTTGCGACATCACTTGTGGTGATTGGGCTTTGGTGTATCTTTCTTTAACGTAAAGGTTTGGGCTCTTTAATAAGGGCTAATACCACTGGAAATACCAACCTTTAGCGAAAGTGCCATTTATAATACGTAACTTCAATAAATACAAAAATATTCCAACCTATTAGATATTTGCGTCATTTGTGTTACGGGAATTTTTGTTGACCGTTAGAATTGACAGTTAACATAACAGAAGTCAAAACATGTTTGACTCTTAATGACATTGCATCATTTATCATCCACCTAAGCGCCACATCGGCTTTCTCTCTCTCTCCCTCCCTCCATCTCTTCTTTCTTTCTTTCTTTCTCTCTCTCTCTCTCCCTCCCTCAGAGTCGCCAACGACTACTACAGAGGAAACTCCTCACCTTGAATTAGCCCAGCCCCACCCCTTCCAATTACCAGGATAATCGCCCCACCTCAAATTAACCATTTCCCTCAAATTAACCCACCCAATTCGACAAACCCTCCTCCCCTCCGCCATTCGACATAGCCGACGGCGACCTGGAGCAGCGTAGCAGTCCCAATCGTGAGGGTTTTTCGTCAGTTGTAGTCGTCGTTCGACAAAGAATGTCCCTGGTCGCTTCTCATGGCTTGACGAAATCGTGAGAGTTTCTGGTGGTACCCACAAATCCAAGCAAACGAGATCCCGGTAGTTCCACCATCGTCATTTTTTGGATTCCCGAGGTAGTTGATTCTTGGTTCTTGAAGAAGAATGAAGTAGCCGCCTTGACTGATTCTTCTTCCCAACAATCAATTTTACTTCTTAGCCGAATTCGAAAGACCCAATCAATTCTGTCTCGGAAACTCAATTTTGAATCCAAATTTCAAATTGATTCCCAGTTGTGCGTGGATTTTAGAATGTGTTGTAAGCGTCTGGGGTGTTGGCGTAGCTGGTGAAGGACTGGGAGCAGGCGTTGGTGTCGTCGCTTTAGCTGGAGAAATCGAGCTTGTGGTCGTTGCTGACAGAGTCGTAGGTGGTGAAGCGGAGACCAGGCAAGTTGACTCAGTTTTGGTAGTTCTTGAAATCGCCGGCGGTAGATCTGGAGCCGTTCCAAAGCTGGCGTTGGCGACGTTGGAGAAGACATCGTTGTGGCGGTTGGCCTGGCGGCTGTATTTGAGGAGCGAGTCGGAGGCAAAGTTCAACCCGGTGGAGTAGTTCTTCAACGACTCAACCTCGCCGCCTTGCCTCGAGGTCCTGTAGTTTGAGAAGTGGTTGCATCGAAACCCCAATCTGCGAGAGTTGCCGATGGCTATGGCGGCGGCGACGTTGAAGCTGGGTGAAGGCGACGGCTTGAAGATGTGAGAGAGAGGGAGAGGCCGAGCAGTGAGGTAGGGTATGGTGGTGGACGAGCTTTGATTTTTTTTTTTTACATTTTTTTATTATTAAAACTTTCCACGTCAGCTGCCATGTCATTGTTGATTGTATTTTCTGTTAACCTCTAATGGAAAACATAACGGTTGGTATACAACTGTCATATCAAAAATTTCATAATATAAGTGGCACTTTCGCTAAAGGTTGGTATTTCTAGTAGTATTAGCCCCTTTAACAATAATTAGGGAGTTTGGAATGGCCTGGTTTATAGACACAAAGCCGGTGTCGTATGAAAAGCCAAAACTTGTTCTTCCTGTTTCGATCAAATACCATTCTTGTTCATCACTCACTTGTTCTTGGTCGAAGCATCGGGAGGGTTTTGTTATCTCTGTAGGAGTTGGCAAATTAGCTCCGCAAATCCAAAAGAGACTAAGAATGTCTCGCGCGCGACGACCAAAAAGGGTGGTAAACAGTTAGTCAATTATCAGTTTGAATAGCAAACCAAATGGATAAGGAAGGTTAGTAATTAATTGATAAAACGATAATTTTTTAGTGGTTTTGTTTTGATTAGCTATATTTTGCTTAGTGTTTGGAATTGCAAATTTAATTAGTTTTGAATTTTGAAACTTTTTTGTCTTAACCAAACCTCAAAACTATGTGGTTATAGTGAAATTGCACTTTAATTTTTTCACTTTTTTTTAAAAGATATCATATATTGATCCAAACAAATAGATAGTTACATCCTCGAAACCAGCCAGGCCCAGAAATCAAAGAAACGACTCATAGTCGGGTAAAAGGAGATGGTTTTTCTAACCACCGAATGAGTTACCCTATTGTTCTCCCGACCTATAAATCGCACACTAAACCCAGCATGGGTGTGAAAATAATGACCTATCTCTTCAAGGACAGCACCCAACCGGTTATCTCTTGTGTCAGCTTGGTTAATTTTATCAATGATTACTTTCGCATCGCCCTCGAACCGGACCTCCGACAAGCCACACTCCAAACACCAAACAATAGCCTCTCGAAACACAAGCAACTCCACCACCATCGGCTCATCAATTTGAGGAAACTGAAACCCCTTAGCCAAAAGGAGAGTCCTCGCCGGATCAAAAAGAACCATCCCACCAGCTGAATGTGATCCACTCCTAGTGGCCCCATCCCACATGCAAACCAAACTTGAATCACCCATGTGAGTCACTGGCTGTACCAAAGGAAAAGACACCCTAGGAGCCTGGTCAATCGGCAAGCCCACCCATTCCTCATATTGGTGGTGAAACTGACGCATTAACACATGGATTCCAAACTGTTTTCCTTCAAAGACAACCCAGTTACGAGACCGCCAGATCCGCCAAAGGATGGCAACCACAGCCATGAACAATGACGGTTGATGAATCAGCGCCAACAGTCTTTTGAGAAATAATGGAAAGGTCTGCCGAGGCAAACCCTCCCCCAGGTACTCCAGCCCCGAGTAGTCCCAAAGAGCCCGGGAAACCGGGCAATAAAGAAACAGATGTTCCATTGTCTCAGGGCTATCCCAGCAAACCGGACACCAGGGAAGCACAGAGACCTTCTTTTCAATGAGCGCCTCAGTAGTCGGTAGTGCCCGATTAAGGATTTGCCGGACAAATACCTTCAGCTTTGGAGGGATATTTGCCTCCCACAAAATGGATCCAGCTGGGCTTATCCATCCAACTAACTGAGGACTGCCACCCACCCCTCCTCCTATCCACCGCAACAACCAAATGGTAAGCCGATTTTACCGAGAAAACCCTGTCTGTCGAGTTATGCCAGATAAGTTTATCTGCCACATTCTGTCGCGGAAGCGGAATAGCCTTTATGGCACGACAGGTAGATGGGTCAAACCATTGACTAAGCTTATCATCACACCAACGCCCTTCCCCTTGACAAATAACCTCCGCCACAGAGGGGTCACCCCCTTCCGGTAAGATCAGCGAATTATAATGAGGGGGATCCAGCTGAAGCCCACGTATCTAGCTAGAATAAAGAAGAGAGGTCGAGCAGCCATTACCGACCTGCCATCTTAAACCCATCTCCAATAACTGGCGCCCAAAAAGGACACTCTGCCACCCCATGAAGGGTGTGATCAAGCCTTAGCGCCTAGGAAGGTTCCTTGAAGAAAATACTTCCCTTTATAAACCTGGGAAAGGATTGAATGAGGTTCATTGAGGATACGCTAGCTAATCTTTGCCAAAAGAGTTTGGTTAAAATGTTCAAACTGGCGAAATCCCATCCCCCCATCATGTTTACTCCTACACATATTTCGCCAGGACATCTATCAAACCTTCGGATGTCCCTCATCAGCACCCCACCAGAACTGGGCCACATGTATATTCAATAGACGACAAAGAGAGGGGGGTAATCGGAAACACGACATAACATGCAGGGGTAGAGCCAACGCAATCGACTTAATCAATGTTTCCTTTGCCGCCCAGGACAATGTCCTTTGCTTCCACCCCTGGAGTCACTCTATTAGTTTCCCCTCCAAATATCTGAATGTAGCCATCTTAGATCTGGCAACTAGCGTAGGTAACCCCAGATATTTATCATGGCCCCCATTGCGCCAACCCCTAAAATCGTGGCCAAGAATTCTTGATCCGGCAGAGCAATATTTTTGCTAAAGTATACTGCCGATTTCTCCTGATTAACTCGTTGGCCACTAAGTTCCTCATATTCGTTCATGACCTCGATTAAATTCTCGCACTCCTGGAGAGATCCTCTCAGGAATAAATAAGAATCATCAGCAAAAAACAAATGAGAGATTCTTGGAGCACGAGGAGCCACTTTTACACCCTCCAGCTTCTTCTCCTGAATAGCCTTTTAGAGGAGAGCCGCAAACCCCTCTGTGCAGAGCACAAACAAGAGAGGTGATAGCGAATCCCCCTGTCGGAGCCCCCTAGAGGAAGTGAAATAACCCGAGGGGGGGGTACCATTCATCAGGACATAAAATGACGAGGAGCGACGACATTCATGTATCCATCCTTGCCAGACAGAGTTAAAACTCATTTTATCCAAAACCTCCAGAAGGAAGGGCCATTCGACTCTATCATAGGCATCTTCCATGTCAACCTTTAGAGCCATGTACCCCTTCTTCCCCTGCCTTTTGATTTTTAAATAATGCATTAACTCAATTCCTAGAAGGATGTTATCAATAATCTGCCGGTCTCTTATAAACGCATTTTGGCCCTCAGAGATGATCTGTGGGAGCAGACCAGCAAGCCGTTCATCCATGATCTTGGTTATCACTTTATAAACAAATTGACATAGGTTGATTGGACGCAACTGTCTGATAGTTTCCACAGAATCCACTTTAGGAATCAAAGTGAGCCAGGTATGGTTAAAAATCCGAAGCATCCAACTCGTTGTAAAGAAAGAGCACACTGCCTCAATCACTAAAGTGCCTACAATATCCCAGAACGCTTTGAAGAACTTTCCTGTGAAGCCATCAGATCCCAGAGCCTGCTTCGACCCCATTGAAAAGCCATTCATTTGCGGAGTAACACTGTGGGCAATGGGTAGAGTCTCCACCCTATTAGTCATATTAGGAACCTGGGATTCTGAGGTAATAGATTCTGGTAAAAACCAGTAGCAATATTCGCTTTCCCACTTTCCTTAGTGACCCATTCACCCTCATCATTTCGAAGACCGACAAAAAAATTCCATTTATAGGTCACCATAGGGGTACCTTGGATCTCCTCCTGCCAGATATAGGTCACCATAGCCTTGACTTCTGGATTATCCGCCCAGCGCGCATCAAACTGAAAAAGGGGTAGACTATTATGAGTATACGGCTTATCAGAGAGGAGAAGGGCACGATGATCCGATCCCTGGTTCGTAAAATGTTTTACCAGAGTCTCCATATATGTATCAATCCAGGACTGGGAACAAAGTGCCTTATCCAGATGTTTCACGAATGCAAGCGGCACCCATACGTTTGTTCATCCAAGTGAATTGATCCCCTTGGTAACCAGGATCATGGATACCCAAATCATGAACAAAGTCACGTAGACTAGTGGCTTGTGCAGCATTCCACGCCAGACCCCATCCTTTTCATCCTCATGGAGAGTAGTGTTAAAATCACCTATGACAACATAGGGGTGATTGATGTTCGCACAAACTTCCCGCAGCTGAGCCAATTGAGTAGTTCTTATTGCAACAGTACAGCTAATGTAAACAAAGATCATAAAATAAGAGAAATCTCCTTCATTAATTTGCGTACAAATGTACAGATTGGAATGAAAAACACCAAAGTGTCAACCCCGGGGGACCAAGCTACTACTAAACCACCCGATGCATCAACCGCATCAACAAAGAAACAATGAGAAAGAGCAAATCCTAAACCCCGCATATGGCGGGACACTACACGCCGGCTCGATCGCGTTTCAGAAAAGAACACGAGATCTGGTTTATTCGACTAAACTAGCCCTACAACAGTTTGGAAAGTGAGGGATGGCCCAATTTCTCTCACATTCCAGGCAAGAAGCCTCATTTATTGGCTGGGGGCCACTCGAGGCTGGCTTCCTCCACCTCATCCAAAACATCAGCTGATTTCACAAATTGCTTCTTCGGGGTAGGAGGGTCACCCACATCCCCGTCCAACTCATCAAGCACCCACTTCCGATTCTCCATGATTGGGTCCATTAGATTAGACCTATACTCACCCAGGCTCGAGCTTAACCCCTTGCTAGAAACACCCTCCTCCGTGCAATGACTAGCCTAGCTTCAAACGCCTCCACCACTTGGTTAACACGCCATGTCATGACTTGGCGAGTCTGCATGGAGGCGCCAACTGGTGACCTTCGCTTGATTCCAAAAGAGTGGTGATCCTATGTCGACTGATCTCTATCCGATTCAGTGGCATGCTGATGATCCTCATAAATAGGACCATCCAGAGTCGCAACAATCTCGGTATCCTCCAGATCCAACAGAGCACCAGATGGAGTAGAGCCCCCATCTTGATTGGATATAGTTAGAGGGCAGCTTGCTCCTCCTTTCCTCAGACGCGGGTGAACCCGTGGTGCCGAAATCCCTGACTGGGTCACGATCCTGGAGGGCACCCGAGGATCCTTCAGAGGCTTATGGACAGGGTCTTTTGTAGGGCCTAAAGAATTACATGACTTCATGGGGTGTATGGTCTTCTCACCCTCGGTCTCTTCCTCCTCGTATTCCTCCTGTAAAATTAGCCTACGCCGCCGGGATTGCTCGAGAGTCGCCGCCATATGATCCGCCACCTGCTAGCGTTGGGAGCCTGCCTGCGCATCTTCCAGGCTGCTGGCGACCCTTGGTGCCTTATCGAGGAAGAGAGGCAACATTTCTAGGCGACAACTTCTTCTGGTGTTGCTGAACACCACCACCAATCTTAACCCGAGGCGACGTCTTGAAGACAAAGCTCTTGGGGCTAGCACGATTCCCATGCGGCTTGTTATTGAGTTCACGCAGCGTAGGCTGTGTCTCATTTCTAGCTTGAACATTCGGCTCTCCTCTCAGAGGATGATACGTCTCTTGAGCATGTGAGCGGTCATTAGGCACTGGTGGTAACACCACCTCTCAATTTCTTGCAATCTTCTCACTCCCATCGTTGTGCATTTGAACATTCCTGTTAACCCACACAGACTTGCTGGCATTGTGAAACTTAGGGTAATCTTCCTCATCCATGTAGATCTTTCTTCTTGGCTTCCTTGTAGACATGTGCGGGCCAAAGCGTTCTTTACCCAGTGGGGGATCAAAAACACATTCACGTTTTGAGTGTCCCACGCGGCCACAGTGGTAGCAGAAAGTCCGTAAAAAATCATACTTGAGATTTACCTAGAAACTGTCGAGCTCTTCACTAACCACCATGAATTGAGACCGTAGAGGCTTGGTAAAATCGATGAGAGCGTGCACTTTTACAAAGCACTCACCCATGTCCTTGGACGCAAAGACATCTGCTTCCAAGACCTGGGCGATAGTTCCAGCTGCCACTTTCTATCCAAACTGCTTAGTGCAGCAGTCATCTTTCACGTTTCATAGTTGAACGCGAAAGGGAGTAATGACCAAATCATTAAAAGTAAGCCTCGAGATAGATGGTGTCCACGAACGAAGGTGAAAAATCCTGTCCTTAACAATCCAGGGTGTTCTTTTCAGAATCCAAACCCTTGTCTCATCACTTGGAAGAACAACCACAAATAGGCCAAACTTAGTGACCGAAACCCTAAGGTTTCCTTTCACCCGCCAAGCATCAATCAAGCCATCCCTCAGCTCTGTAGGAGTGAACTTGGTTTCCGAAAATAATCTCCGCAAAAGGGTCCTCGAGGTCGAGGTTCGAAACTTCACAGATTGGACCTCCTCAAGTGAAGACTCGACCACTTGATCCTCCGCTATACGCGACATCGTATTCACCTGACACAAAGGGATAGACAAAGCGTTAGAGGCACATGGTCTGGCCGCAAAAGGCTCGGCCATTTAGTCTGGCGCCAGCAGACTATGAGGAAGAGAGGGGGGTTTTGCAGGCAAGAGGGCAGTGGGCTCAATCGAAATAGAGCAAGGAATGGAACGTTAGGAATAAATACCAGTACCTGACGAAAGGGCAGAAGCAGCACGCTGTTGATGGGGGAGGCTGCTATTCTCGCTTTTCCAACAATCACAAGACGCCGAGCACAGCACAGTGACGGGTCAGCGAGAGGAGAAGCATATTTATAGGCAAAAGAGTCTTTAGTCCCCAAAAGAAAGCGGGTTCCCCTGTTCCTTCCGGCTCTTAGAGTATGGATCGGATTAGGAGATCTCTGCTGGGGTTAGTAATTTATTTTTTGAATCGGATATGGCTCCCACAGATCCTGCCCAACAATAATGAAAAATCGGGAGAAAAACCATCCGTAACCACCCAGCTAAGTCGCGTCCCACCAACCTGTGATGAACGTCGGCGCCACTAGACTGGACGACCAGCTCGTCGCCGGTGATAGTAGGGCTAGTGCATTACATGTCACTTTCTTGTATAGAAAAATAAACCGGTTGGTGTTTCTTTTGCTAACAAAAAGCCCACCAAACCAACCACCGCCACTCACAAATGTTTTACTGAAATTGCAAAATTAAACTTTTTACAGTGTGCACAGAAGCCCGGGCCCTCTGACAGCGTTGTCAGTTTCAGAGACAATAATTTAACTAACCAATCATTTTCTAAGTTAAATCCCCGCTTCACCCACAAACCACCTTTGTTTTTAAAAGGGAAAAAGAAAAAGGAAAAAAAGAGTCGACCCTTTCTCTCTGCTGCTGGGTCTGGACTGTCCCGCCGGTCAGTCGTCACGCACCCACGGACCAAAATCTCCACCAGTCAGTCAGAAGTGAACTCCGACATTTCCCACTACTCTTATTAAAATGGACTTCAAAGTTCAAACTGTTTTGGTATTCCCTTGGTACTTAATTATACTAATCTGCTCCTCCACCACAGCATATAATTAATCAAGATTAGAAACCAGATAAATAGTGTTTCAGACCAGAGGATGACATCATCATTGGTCAATCAAAAGCAGCCATTCAACTTTTGCAGGTTCAATGGACTCGTTATTCTAGAATCTATGCAAACACATGTGACTGTCTCTCCCATTCCATATCACTTCTCTTTCTTTATTTCCCACTTGCTACACAAACATACCCATTTGCCCAAATTTTCGATACCATAATTTAGGGGCGTAGCAGCATTAACTTAGCGACGGAAATTTTGAAGATTGCGTAAAAATATACTGAGTGATTTGAAAATTACATATAAACCACATGCAATCTATAAATGGTTATGTAATGTATTAGATGACATTCCATATTTGGGACAGGAAACATACTTCTTTTTCTTTTAAGTTAATTTTTGTTTCAAACTCAATCCAATCACTTAACTTTCAAAAAAAAATTCTCGTAACTTACTTCTTTTTCTTTTAAGTTCATTTTCCAAATGTTAATATTCAAAGACCTTTATTTTCCCTTTTTAAAACATACATTTCATTACCTCAACTATTAAATACACACAAAAGCGTTATTTACAGAACTAATCTCCACATACTAAGATTACGAGGGAGATTTGTACTAATTAATAGGGCTGAGAAAATAAACCAGACCGTTAGAAAAACCATGGTCCAAACCGTACCGCACAGTTTGATCCGGACCGTAGACCGTTAAGTATGGTCTGGTCTGGTCCATGGTTTGTATTATTTTATGTTTTGATCTCTTGGTCTGGTCTGGTCTAGACCGCGGTTTACCGGACCAAACCGTGGACCAAACCGACTTGTCAATACGTGTTAACAGCCCATTCGACCACTCTCCCAACTCCCACAACGACACCCAAGTCTCAACCTTAGTTTTGTGAATCTCGTCCCTCCTTCATTTACAATATATTTAACCAGAGAGTAGAGATAATCGTGTCTCAATATGACATTATGTTAATGTTTATGACGTTATGGTGCAAGTTGGGATGCTTTTACTTTGTATCTTTGTTATGTACTAAGATTTAGGGTATCAAAATTATGCATGCATGTTAGGATTAATGTTTTAAGGCAAATAACAATTATTTTTTTTGGTTATTGGTTCAATTTTTGTGTGGTTGACTAAACAAATTATTCATTTTTAGTTTAGTGTGGTCTATTTGGACCAGACCAGACCAAACCATACCACACAGGCGTGGTCTGGACCGGACCATATAGTTTGTGGTCTGGTCTGTGGTCTATACTTCAGCCTCTCGGTCTGGACCATAGACCGTATATATGATCTGGTCTGGACTAGACCGCACCGTTCCCCAGCCCTACTAATTAACCTCCCTTTATTATCATTATTTATTTTCCCCATCCCTAAAATCAATCCAATGTGGTTGGTAGCAATATTATACATTGAAAAAAAAAGGAAAAAAAAACTAGGACCTCGGTTTCCTGCCGCCATAAGCTTGCTTACACACTTCACTCGACTTCTGCGACGGACTACAAAGCTGCGACGACCCTGGACACCCTTCCAGGCAATTATCCCCCAAACTACCCGCCGCCACCGCCGCCCCACCGCCGAAGAAACCCGCCGGCGGCTTCCCGATCAAGTAATTCCCATCCAGGAACAACCTCCTCAAGCTCTTCTTCCTGCTGTACTCCAACGGGATCCTGCCACGTAGCTTGTTGTACCTCAACGACAGAGCCGACAAACTCGGAAACCCGGCGAAATTCGCGGGAACCTCCCCTTCGATCTCGTTGAACCCGAGATCCACCGCCACCAGCTGCCCGACGGCATTCTTCCCCGAACCCCTGGGCACCACGACACGCGTCAGGCTGTTATTCGCCAGATTGACCTGCTGGATCGCGGGCAGCTGGAAGAACCACGCCTCCACCGTTCCGCCCAGCGAGTTCTCCCCGAGATCCACCACCTCCAGCTGGGCCGCCCGCTCGAACGCCGATTTGGCCAGCGGGCCGGTCAGCGAGTTCGCCCGGACCGCCAGCTCCAGCAAATTGGGCGGCAGTTTGGGGACGGAACCGGTCAATTTGTTGTAGCTGAGATCCAGCCGCCTCAAATTGAGCATCGAGTCCAGCCCCTTGGGAATCCCACCTTCCAGCCGATTCCGCGACAGGTCCACCGACTCGAGCAGGTTGAGGGTGGTCAGAGCGGCGGGGATCGGGCCGGAGAAGGAGTTGGAGCGCAAGGTTAGGGACTGGAGGGAGGCGATTGAACCGATGGAGGCGGGAATGGGGCCGGAGAAGTAGTTGTCGGCGAGGTCGAGGGTTAGGAGGGCGGTGAGCTGGGAGAGGAGCGGGGTGAGCTGGCCGGAGTAGCCGACCGGGTCGAGGGTGAGTTGGGTGACCCGGGTGGAGTCAGGGGAGCAGGCGAGGCCGCAGACGAAGTGGGTGCGGCGAGGGAGGGAACATGGGTCGGCCGCGGCGAAGTCCCAGGAGGCGAGGCAGGACCAAGGCGGGATGGAGGCAGGGGAGATGGCCGATTTCAGAGCTTTCAGAGCCGAAACGTCTTGT
Source organism: Linum tenue (assembly GCA_946122785.1). Classification (NCBI taxonomy): domain Eukaryota; kingdom Viridiplantae; phylum Streptophyta; class Magnoliopsida; order Malpighiales; family Linaceae; genus Linum; species Linum tenue. Next base: position 28,323,217 of record CAMGYJ010000007.1, read on the forward strand.
GGGGAAGTGAGAGCTGTTAGGCAGGGTAGAAAGCAGAGAACAATTGGAAGGAGGAGGAGGAGGAGGTGGGAAATGGAGGAAAGCTGCATTTTTCCTTTTGTTAGGGGGAATTGGGAAAGGTTGGGATTGTGAAATGTGAGAGCAGGGGAGGGGAGTATTAGAGAGTTTGGGAAAAGGGGTGGGGTATGGCAATGGCTGGCTGGAAGGCACCAAAGGCGACAAAGGAAAGCTCAGGTTGGTGGTGGTATAGTCGTATTCACATTCACTCGTATAGTGATCGAAAGACAGTTCAATATATTCGTCGTCGTTGAATGTGACTTGGGGCAAGACATAGGTTACATATTTTTTTTTATGAGTTTATTTTGGATTTGGGGGTCTGATTTTTGCTGTCCATATATGTGAGTGGTAGGGTTTTGGGATTTGTTTGTTTATTACAAAGGATGTAGGGTTTTGGTGGTGTTAGATGAAATTTCTGGTAGAGTCTTTGGCATCACTCCAAACTAATTAGCTGTACTTGTTATCCAGAATATTAGGTTGATTGTATTATGAATCATTCAGTCATGATGATCCGAGTCCGTCTTGTTTTAATTAAATTGCTACCAAACATTAGTCGAGGAAATTATTCGTTTTAGGCGAATAAAAGGAAAAAATCTCACTAATGTGAAATGTATTTTTGGGGTTAGCATGCATATTATTTCTCAATCGTTTTATTAACGTACTAACATTACTTATAGAACTCATGTCGTCTTCAATCCAATGACCAAAAGCTTAATAAACTAGATTGTACAATGCCAGCAAATACTTGTTGGGAATTAAATTGCTACCAAACATTTATCTCCTTTAGATTCCCCACTTCACCATCACGATTGACAAGAACTTGCCAGTTGCCAGAGTTTAGTGTTATTTTAAATGGTTGTTAATGGGAATATGCATGCTCACAAATTGCGACAGCCAAGGCTTCGTTAATACTTAATAAGAATAAGATAAAATGATATGGTGACAGTATATAAAGCAAATGAGATTGGCTCAATATTAAAAACACATAATAAGGTGATAAAGTAACAAAAACAGAGGTGTTAAAGTCCAACTTTTTGGTGCTGCTAATCAAAGAAACGTTGATGAAAGAGTTGAAAGAACTATTTTGTTAGGTAGAATTGCCAGTTCAAAGATTTGCTGTCTAAGGGATAAACTAATACGAAAAACTAATCGTGCAATTTGTTAATTGCAATAAGCTACGGTTGATAGGGGTTAGGACAAAGTTTGTTAAATATTTTATTAAATGCAATGTGGGCATAGTGCTTTTTTTAATTAGATCAGAAGGGAACTAAGATCCAAATATAAAGATTAGTCAAACATGAAATAAAATCATACTTATCTTCAACAAATAGGATGACAAAAATAAGACTTGACGAATGACGAGCCATCGAGTGCAAATGAGTTGCCCTATTCTGTTTATACTCAACCAACAGAATAGAGAGCCAGACCAATGAGATGAGTGAGATAGAGTGCTTTAATGAGTATAAACTATAAAGTCGCCTAACCAAAGGAAAAAAAATCCAAAACTACCACTTTTTTAAAAAAATTTTACAAACTTACCACCCATTCTAAAAAAATTTCCAAATCTACCACCATCCCCCATAAACCGCGCCTCGAAGGGGCGGTTATCATGTAAAACGCGCGGGCAAGGGGCGGTTTGCAATTGGGCAGCTGGCAAAACGCGTCTCCACCTGGCGGTCCATGCAACCGCACCATGGGCAGGCGATCTGACGGCCTAACCGCCTGCCAGCGGAGCGATCGGCGTCGCCCGCGGGAAACCGTTGCCCTGAAGCGCCATTTGCGCGTTCGGAAACGTAAACTGTGTGCTGGAGGCGTGGTTTTTTGGGGGGTAAAAAGACTAAACCGCCCTCTCTAGCACGCGGTTCCTTCCCTATATAAACCCACCCCTTCCTCTCATTTTTTGCACAGCAAACCCCCATTTTCCTCTCTCTCTCTCTCTCTCTCTCTCTCTAAGTTTCTCACTCTAGCCATCCCCCCTCCCCACCCAAAAATTTTGGAAGTAGTTGTTTTGTTGGTTGCGGCTATGTCCGATCTGCCTTCAAAAAACTTTTCTTTGGTTTTCATTAAAAAACCGTCGAATCTCTGTCGTGATCCTGAAAAAATGACTGATTTTATCAAAGAAGAAGGTATTTACTATGCTGATTATCAAGCGGTACGCATTTTACCCAATTTTTGTTGTTGTTATAATGGTCTATTTAATTTATATACTAATTGATTTATGTTGTTTTTATGCTATCGTAGGTTGGGCCGGATGTTGATATATACAATCAACGATATTATGTTGATCAAGGACCGATTGATCCGACTATTTTATACGATCAATACAATCATCGTTCAAGAGACGTTTGGAACGACCACAAGGTGCATATTATTTATCATCACTTGTAATTTTTATTTTGTTAATGTAATTTATTTGTTTCTACAATAAATTACTTAATTGTTAATCGTATTGATTATTTTCAATAATTTAAATCAATATAATACAACACTTATTTAGACTCTTTATAAAGAAATGCATGTCTAAGGAAATGGGGTCTTAAGCGATCATCATGATCCTCACATGACCTGGGAAAATCGGGTTCTAAGCGATCCTCGGATCCCCCCTTTTTCTGTCAAACAGACTGTGTTTCTAAGGAGATGTATAACTCTCCTAAGAGTCTTACGAGTGTACTTGTATAACCATTAGTCAACGCATTTGACCGTCCAAGATAATGGTCAAACATCGAGTTTGGCCAATTTCGTTACTTTAATGTATAGTTTGGGCCAAGATGTTATAGATCGAAAAGATTGGTCAGGATGTTTATTATGTACAAAGTTCAGGCCATACAAATATATTAACCCTTTAATCAACTACATCACTCTCTCTCTCTCGCCTTTCCACAGTCAGAACCTTTTCACTTTCCACAATCAATTTCCTCATCTCTTTCTTTTTATGGTTACCCTCCTCCTAGGATCTTCGGGTTAATGACATACTTGTTCTTTTTTTTTTTTTTTTAATTTACCACCAATATGATAGTTTTTAAAGTATTGACACAAATATTGTGTATTTGTGTAGAGTAATAGGCGGGACCGCCCCACACCCAGGCGAGGCCCCATTTTGAATTTTTTTTGTTCAAGCAAAGCGGACCCACCCGAGTCAAAGGCAGTAGCACCAGAGACACAAGCGGCCTCGCTCCCCCTACCATTCCTTTCTTATCTTCTTCTCCTCCCAACCCCCACCTCTCACCCCAAACAGCCACGCCCAGGACAGAGACGACCGCGCCGCAGACAAAGACGGCCGCACCTCAGACAAAGACGGCCGTCTCCTTTCTTCTTCCTCAACCTCGACGGAGAAGAATCATATCCGATTTTTTCTTTTTGGAGAAGATGTCCGACGACAAGGAAGCAGTCGCCGACAGAGGTGGGGGCAGGCCGACGACGAATTTTTTTTGTTAATTGAATTTTATTTAGTGATTAATATTTTTTGTTGTTTTCCCAGTTCCTAGGCTTATGGACAGTTATTCCATGAGACTACCGCCTACGAAAATTGATCCAGCTCCGGTTGATTCGGTACTTATTTGGTGACATGGTCAACATCGTGTCGACTCAGTTTGGGCGAACGAGATAAGTATTTCATAACAACTACTTCTTTAAAGTTAATTAGCTAGTTAGATTAGATTAGACTATTATAGGTCTTAACTAGGTGAACTGAACTGAACTTAGAATAGAATTAAGTATGAATTTTTTTGAAATTAGTATAAGTTTAGATTAGATAGATTTTACTAGGTGAAATTAGAATTACGCATGACATGAAATTGAATTTATATTAATTTTATATGTGCATTATATGCTGGTGATCGACCTTACCATGTTCGAAGTACGACCAAACAATAAGGGTTTTGTGCCATAAAATCGAAGAGCACATTCAAACTATCATCATCCACAATAGACATCACATAATGAAATAAAACAACATTCTGCCATTCTGGAAGACGGTAAGTGAAACCTGTGATCACATCACTATCTTGTACTGCTTCGTCTCTATTATGTATTCTCGGAATTAGATTCTCACAAACTTGTGATATATCACTCTGGATGTGTTAACCTATAAATGGCGTACAAATTAGGGTTCTTGAGGATTTGGGAATTGGAAATGAAAATGAAGAATGAAACAGAACAAGGGAGTTTTTGATCTGATCGAAAATCCTCTTGGTTCTTTAGAGTGGGGAGTTGGGCTCAAAACCAAATAGGCCCAAAAGAGAACAGACAGATCCACCCAATTAGCAAACCACTCAGGCCCAAACCCAGAGCCCACTAGTTCCAGTTTCTGAAACGAGTCTTCTTCTTCTTCGCAGAGAAGATGATCAGAAACATATGAGCTTTTCCAGAACAGAGAAGCGGAGGAAGCTAACAGACTGAAAGCAATAAATAACACAAGGATTTTTAACGAGGTTACCCAAACTACCGGGTCAGTCCTCGTCCTAGACTCAGTACCACACTGAGGTCTAGGAGACTCTGATTTTTATTGGATTTTTTCCTATCAAGCAAAAGAGAAATCGAACTTGGAGACTCAAAGAACAACGAAAGTAAAGATGAAAGTTTCTTCCCAGATCCCAATTCCAGACCTGTTACACCGTTAATCGAACAGACCCTATTCCTCTGTTTTGATTAACCCACTGATGCAAAAAGCCCTGTACCGCCCCTTACAAAAGATGATTTGACGAAATGCTGAAGGGGAATTTATAGCCTTGAAACCTTGTGACCGTTGTCTTTGAATTGATGCAGAGAGGGTAAGTTTCTTGACAAGGTAACTTGATCTTGATTGATTTCCCACGATTGATTTCCAACTTTTCCTCCTTCAGCAATCTCCAGCCAACAATCTCCCCCTAAGATGGAAATAGCAAGTTTCCTTGAGATCCTGCAAAAACAAACAAACTTCCTCCACACAAAGAGATAAACTTCTGAAAAATTCCTCAATAACCAAGCAATCCGAAAAAGTCAATATGCTCAAGCAGTCACAGCAAAAACAATCAAGGACCACAGCCAGGTCAGGCAAACCAATGTCAAACACAGTATACTGTTCTCTCAAAAACCAAAGCAAAAGACCACAACCTGGTCAAGCGAATCAACAAGCGAAGAACAGATGATGCTCCCCCTGTTGTCATGTTGTATCTGCATCAGAGTCCGACCCATATAAAGCTTGAAGAGTTGCTGCAAAAGGTTCCAGTTCTGGGGCATCATCAGAGTCACTGGGATCTGATGATCAGAACATTGTCGTCGCCATTCTCCTCCTCAACTGCTATTTCCAGAAGGTGCGAAAAGGGTGGAGGTTGACATGGAGACGAAGCAGGAGAGTGGTGATGAGAGGACCAAAAGGGAGAGATGAAGTGACAGACACATCACAGAAGGGGAGAATAGACCCGAAGAAAAGATGAACATAATTCAGTGGGGTACCATGAGCGAGCACCCAGAGTTCCACAGGGGTGATCAGGTGCAGATTCCCCGAGCGAGGAAGAAACACAAAAGAAATATAAAAATGAAGGGCACGCAGCGAGGGAAGCAGAGCAGAGACATGCATGGCAAGATTTGGTCCAGGAAATTGACCAGTAAGCTGATGAAACTCTGCCGAGGGATCAAAATTGAAAAGACTGAGCTCAGATGCATCGGCAAGGACCTCTCCTATAACTGGTAAGTGAAGAATATGCTCAATCTCAGCAACAAGAATAGTGAGAAGTTCACCAAAGACCAGAGTAGTAAAAAAACGAGAGTTCAAGTCCGTAAAACGAAGATTGGAATAAAAGAACTGAACAACATCAGGACATATGACAGTTGAGAACGGATGGTTCAAGAGAGAATTCCAACCAAGATTAGAGATAAACGGACGCACATCCAGACTAGGTCTGGAAGATCAACATGATACGAGGGGATAACTGGTCGGTTTGCAAAAAAAAGTGAATGTCGATGGGCATTTGCAGGGATGGGATCCAAAAACATCGTACCAGTGAGTGTACGAAGAAAAGGAGGAGCCATATTGACTAGACACGAATAGCATAAGGGAATTGGGAAGATACTGAGAGAGCACTCGAGCTACACCTATAAATACTAACAGAACTAGCACAAAGGAAGAAAGAAAACTAAACCTAGCAAATCAAGGCAAATCAACAATGAATGCAGATCAAACAAGGTAAATAGAAAAGCTGTAAATAAAACAAATAAAGGAAAGACACATCGCCAAAAAAAAAAGAACAGAAAACGGAAAAGGAAAACAAAAAAATGCAAGAAAAGGAAAGCTAAGAGGCCAGCACCTCAAACGACTCAGACAATGATGCCAGAGATCGTAAGCCAATTTCATAACACAGAAAATGAAACCTGTCAGCAGATAAAGCCTTGGTGAACAAGTCAGCCAGTTGAAACTCAGTTGAAATGTATGAAATGGCCACAGTACCAGACTGAGCTAACTCCCTAATAAAATGAAACTTGATGTCTATGTGTTTGATTCAGGAGTGTTGAACAGGGTTCTTAGTCATACAGATAACACTGGTATTATCACAGAACAAAGGAATAGAGGGGATGGACAAACCATAATCAGCTAGCTGACTTTTTAGCCACAGCAACTGGGTGCAAGCACTCCTAGCAGCAATATATTCAGCTTCAACTGTGGATAAAGACACAACCCCTTGTTTTTTGCATGACCATGATACCAATGATGTTCCAACAAACTAACAGCAACCAGACGTGCTTTTTCGGTCTGTGAGACTTCCAGCAAAATCGGAATCGGTATAGCCAACAAGATCAAATGAGTCTTGTTTAGCATACCATATCCCAACATCGATGGTTCCCTTAAGATATCGAAAAATACGTTTGACTACTGAAAAATGACTTAGTTTGGGTTTGGACTGAAAACGAGCACATAAGCAGACAGCAAACTGAATATCAGGATGACTTGCGGTAAGGTAAAGCAAAGATCCAATCATGCCACGGTATTTGGATTCGTCAACTGGAATTCCAGCTTCATCCTTATCCAATTTAATATTAGTCGCCATAGGAGTGGGACTAGTATTAACAGCATTCATCTCGAAACGACTAAGCATGTTAGACACATACTTGGATTGATTTATAAACGTACCAGAGGGTGTTTGCTTGATCTGTAAGCCAAGAAAGAACTTAAGTTCTCCCATTAAGCTCATTTCGAAAACACTCTGCATGGATTCACAGAAGGACGAGCATAAAGTAGTATTTGTTGAACCAAACACTATATCATCGACGTAGATCTAAACTATAAGGAAATCGGATGCAACATGCTTGATAAATAGAGTTTTTTCTACAGATCCTTGAACGAATCCTTGACCACAAAGAAAGGAAGTGAGCCTATCATACCAAGCACGAGGTGCTTGTTTAAGCCCATATAAAGCTTTGTTAAGCTTGAAAACTTGATCAGGAAAGTTTGGATCAACAAAACTAGGCGGTTGAGCAACATACACATCTTCTTGAATGACCCCATTTAAAAACGCACTCTTGACATCCATTTGAAATAGAGAAAAACCCATGTAGGAATCATAAGCACACGAAAGACGAATTGATTCGAGTCGAGCCACAGGAGCGAAAGTCTCATCGTAATCAATTCCTTCTTCCTGGGAATACCCTTGAGCGACTAACCTAGCCTTATTCCTAATAATAACACATATCTCATCTGTTTTATTTCTAAACACCCATTTGGTGCCTATAACAGAGACATTCAAAGGCCTAGGAACAAGATCCCAAACATGCAAATATTCAAATTGAGTTAATTCCTCTACCATAGCATAGGACCACTCATCATCATCAAGTGCTTGTTTATAGTTTTTTGGTTCAATCTGAGAGACATAGGCGTATTGTCCAGGAGTATACTTACCTCGATTTTTGATCCCTTCATTGATGTCACCAATTACATGTGTTGCTGGATGCCGCTTCTGGATATGTGGAGGTGCAGTGGTTGTTTTCTCTTTTTCAGTCTGAATGCAGGGAGTAGAATCTTCTGTGTTTTCCGTGACAGGAACTGAAGAAATTCCTGGTATTTCTGGTTCAGCAGCCTTGATAGTATCATGAAGCATTTCAGATAAATCAAAAGACACTGGAATCGTAGGTTCAGAGGAAGCAGGAGCATCATTAAACTTAACATGTACTAGCTCCTCAACTTTACGAGTCCTCTTGTTAAAAACACAAAACGCTTGACCCTTCACGGAATAACCAAAAATGCTGCAGGATCAGATTTGGAATCAAATTTTCCCAGATGATCCCGAGTATTCAGAACAAAGCACGGACACCCGAAGGGGTGGAAGTAGGGCTGGACATGCGGGCTGGTGACCCGCGGATATGACCCGATCCGCCCGCAAAATGATCCAATCCGCATGTTGTGGGTGGATTGGTGGGTGGATTACGGATGGGCCTGGTGGCGATCCGCAAGGAGGTGGATGGTTGCGGGCGGGTGTGCGGGTCACCCGCAAACCCGCTTCCCATCGCAAGTTGCAATGTTGCCAGCATCATCGGCAGCTCCCCTAATAGTCTTTCCTTTCTCCCACCGCAAACGAACGAAATCAATATTCTTTCCATATTCTAAGAACGGATCAGTGGATAATCCTTCTTCCCCGAAGAAATTTCTCCTATCAACATCTCTAATCCAATCTACTTCCGGAATTAGAACGACCTGCCCCTTTCCAACCTCTTGCTAAATCATATTCTCTACCCGATAATCATGCCAATTGAAGGCAATCTCGAAAGCGTCGGGTCGCCGGGATCTGTCCAAGCCTGTGAAGGAACTCAATTCATCTGTGGGTTGAAGCTATATAAAGGTACGAGCTTCATTCTTCCACCCACAGCTCAACTTCTCAAAAGTTCATGAACCCTAAATCGTAATTTTCAATAGAGTTTTTGCAGCCTTTTGGCCTTCTAGTATTTGCAGTATCCGGTTTTCTCAGCTTCTAGTTTTCGTAGCTTCTTGTCCTCTGCTTCTGGTCTGATGGTGGATGCACAACAAGAGGTAAATTTCAACAAACCTAGTAGACCATGTGCACTCGTTTTATTTCACAGCATATAAAAGCTCTAGTTTATTGATGACATTTAGTTCTAATCTTGTTCGTGTCCTATTTGCTTACTGATGCAAAGCGCACAGCAACTCTACTTAAACTTAATTCAATTAATTTAATGATGCACAGAGCACAACAACTCTAGTTTTATTACACAACACACAGTAGCTTTTTGGTGCTTATTGCTAATGATGTCAGTTCATTCTTTGAGCTTGTATTTCTATGCTAAACTTAATTAAAGTTGCTGCTTTTGTATACATGGTCTCATGAATAAACTTGATTCCAGCTCTTTGTCGTTGACTAATTCTAGTCTTGTGTCCTCTTTTTTATATCTTTGTTTGGACATGAGAATTCTCTGCTGATGGATCTAAGTGCATAGTGAATGATAATATTTGGCTAATAGTTGTTGCTTGAACTTGCTGTATATATATTTTTTGTACCTTGAAGATTTGCTGCTTAATCTTGCTGCACAGTAAATGGCAATCTTTGTTTGTACCTTGATGCTTTGCTGTTTGTATCATTGACTAATTCAAGAATAAATGGTAATCTTCCATATGAAGTTTGATAAAAGTTACCACGCACGTACAAACAACTCATCAATATAGACAAATAACTCAGCAACATAGGGAATGACTGATTATTTTGTGTTTCTTTTTATATATGTGCAGGTTGGAGTAACCCAAGCTGCTAGCACTCCAGTCCCAGCTTCCCATCCTCCTGTTTCTGCATCCCAGCCTCCTGAAGTAGACAATGCTGCGGAAAAAGGTAAACCTCAAGATTCCAAAAAAACTTCTAAAGCATGGGATCACTTTACTATGGTGCCTGAGACAATTGGAACTGATAAACCTAAGGCTGCATGTAATTACTGCAAAAAGAAGTACTTGGCTGGCTCTAGGGCACATGGAACCAGCAATCTTTTGAATCACATTGAATTGAAAAAGTGCAAAGAATATGTGAAGCTACTGAATGCTAAAAACCAGAAGCAAAGTATGATTGTCATTGACAAATCTCAGCAAACTGTGGGTGATGGAATTCGGCTAGCATCCTTTAATACTTCTGAAGCTAGGAAAGCACTAGCTAGGATGATTGTGATTGATGAAATGCCTTTTCGAACAGTAGATGGTGAAGGTTTTCGAAAATATAGCACTACTTTGCAGCCTAAATTCATTTTGCCTTCTAGAAGAACTGTGCAAAGAGATTTCTTTAAGCTATATGAAGAAGAAAAGGCAAAATTGAAGTCTGTGTTGCATTCTCAACGTGTTTGTCTTACCACTGATACATGGACATCAGTGCAAAATCTCAATTACATGTGTTTGACATCACATTGGATTGATGATCAATGGAAGTTGCATAAGAGGGTTATCAATTTTCCAACGATAGCTAATCATAAGGGGGAGACAATCGGTTTAGCTATCATGAATTGTTTGAAAGATTGGGAAATAGAGAAAATCTTTACTGTGACTGTAGATAATGCTAGTACCAATGATGGTGCCATTAAGCATATAGTTCGAAGAACAAAAGACATAGTAGGAACGGTCTTGCATCATGAGTACATTCATATGAGATGCTGTGCACACATTCTTAATTTGGTTGTTCAAGAAGGTTTGAAAGAGGTGGATGATGCTATTATCAAAATTAGAAATGCTGTTAGATATGTTAGGAGCTCTCCTGCTAGAATGCAAAGCTTTTTGAAGTGTGTTGATGAGGAAAAGATCAATTCCAGAAATCGTGTATGCTTGGATGTTGAAACTAGGTGGAACTCGACTTATCAAATGTTGGTTGTGGCTGAAAAGTATGAAAAGGCTTTTGATAAGTTGGAGTGTGAAGATTCTCGCTACTCTTTATATTTTTGTGGTGCTGATGAAGAATCAGTAGAGCAACCTGATATCATTAGCAAGCAGAATGAGGTATTTGCTAGCACAAGAGGAAGAGGAAGGAAGAGACAAAAATTGATGGGTCCTCCAGCATGTGAAGATTGGAAAAATGCCAGGTGCTTGGTTGAGTTTTTAAGGTTGTTTTACAATGCCACATTGAAGTTTTCTGGTACTGCACATGTCACATCCAATTACTTTTTTCATGAACTTGTGGCTGTGCAACAAGGGATTCTGGACATGACCAGGAGTAGTGATCACATATTAAGTGGAATGGCATTTAGGATGCTAGGAAAATTTTCCAAGTATTGGGTGCAAGTTGATAATTTGAATCCCTTATTGCATATCGCTGTAGTTCTTGACCCACGGTATAAGCTAAGATATGTGGAGTACTGTATGGAGATGATTTATGATGCCAAAGTTGCTGCCTCCTTTGCTGAAAATTTGGAGAGCAAGTTCTTAGAGTTGTATGCATTTTATGCGAATGAAAACTTGGATTCTACTCCACAAGATGCTGGAACTGTTTCAGTGCCTACAATTTCTGCAGATTTGGCAAAGGTTGACCCAGCTAAAGCACTAAGGCTGAAATTTGCAAAGGAAACTGCATCTCCTATCATTTCTGGAGGGAAATCTGAAGCACAACGGTACCTAGCAGATGTTGCAGAGCCTGAAACGGACGACTTTGACATTCTTATGTGGTGGAAGGTTCACTCAACCAAGTATCCAATTATTGCAAAGATGGCGAGAGATGTGTTGGCTGTTCCAATATCAACAGTGGCCTCGGAATCTACCTTTAGCACTAGCGGTCGTGTTTTGGATCCTTACCGAAGTTCATTGTGTCCCAATACCGTTGAGGCTTTGATATGCTGCGAAGATTGGTTAAGAGCAAAGCCGAAAACTATAGAACCTGAGAATGATGATTTAGGTAATCTATTTTTCGGTTTAGTTCTTTGCTGACAACTAATTGAATTGTGATGATAATATGTTTGTTGTGCAATCAATTCATGTAGAGTCTCTAGAAGTTGTTGCTCCTGGACCTGGTGAAGCAAGTGCTGGAAAATGATTTACTATCCTGCTAAATTTCACCATGTAAGTATTTTCAATGGTTTTATTGGTCTGTATAGAGTTGCCATTATGATCTGATTCTGATTTGATTGTTCATCTCTTTCAGGAGCATTGACTGAATTTGTTGTGGTGATCACCATTGAATTGGAATGCTTGTGGCTGAAAAGTGTGATTCTCCCGTTTAGTTTTTTAGATTCTTGAGTATGGACATGAGGATTGAGATTTATTTAGCTTTTTGGAATTCTTTGTTGGGATACTTTTAATTTCTTAGATTCTTGCTGTACTAGTTTCACCAGCTGTTGTTTGCTGGTAAATGATATTAATAATAGTTGTTGATGTCTCTTTTGCCTATAGCTGCTGGCCTGCTGCGTTTTTCTTTGTTGCAACTGCTGTCTTTTTTTATTTTCCTACAGCTGCTGCATTTTTCATTTGACAACTATTGTCTTGCTTTTGTCATTTTTACAGATCCGTGTTTGTTTAATAGCTGCTTCATTTTTATGCAGCTGTGTTTTTCATTTATTCAGATCTGTGTTGCATTTATACAGCTGCTATGTTTTTCAGTTCAATAGCTGCATCTCTGTTTTATAGCTGCTGCATTTTTTAACTTTATAGCTGCTGTCTTGGTTTTACATTTCTACATATGCAGTTGTTTTTTTTATTCCTTTTCTAAACCTCTGTTTCTGTTTTACCTGCATCTGTAGTTGGATGCTGCAACCTGCAAGCTACAACTGATGATGTCCTTTTCTTTTTTTTACAGTCGTTGTTCTTATCTTTTACACACATGTTAGTATATTTTTAGTATAGCCTGTCACCAATCCACACATCAAACCAAATAAAGGAGGAAGTGCACTCCACATTACTTCAAAATTTTCAATTCAGTAATTACGCCATTATTCCCTTTTGTCTTCTCTTTGGTAGAAGAGTATCACCCCATTCAATATCTTGTTTCAGCGGGAAAAAAGAGGAGAGAAAAATGAAAAAGAAAAAAAAACATATCCATAGACGACAGCACAGAAGGATACAAATGTGGGTGAAACAGCCAATCCAACCGCATCATCCGTCATCCGCCCGACCCAACCCGATACTAAATGCGGGTGGGTGACGGATTGAAAATTCTCAATCCGTTTAGGAGTGGATGGATTAGTTTTCTAGCAAAAATCCACCCGATCCGCCCGTTGCCCACCCCTAGGTGGAAGTATGAGATGTTAGGAGTTTTATCCTTAAAAATCTCATATGGGGTCTTGTTCAAGGTTTTCCTGACTATAACTCTGTTTATGACATAGCAAGCAGTACTAACTGCTTCAGCCCAAAAGTACTTAGGCATGTTATACTCAAGTAAGAGAGTTCGAGCACATTCGATAAGAGTGCGATTTTTGCGCTCCACCACCCCATTTTGCAGAGGGGTTCGAGGTGCTGAAAAAGTATGTGAGATCCCAGTATTATTTCAATATGTATCAAACTCATCAACAATAAACTCTCCCCATTGTCACTTTTAACAGTTTTAATTCGACCAGCATACAAGGTTAAGAAAATTTTGAATTTCTCAAGGGTTTCATCTTTATGAGCAAGAAAATAGACCCACGTATATCTAGAGTAGTCATCAACAAGAACAAAAACATAATTCTTTCCTCTTAAGCTTGTGACATTACATGGTCCAAACAGGTCCATATGAATCAGTTCAAACATAGAGTTGGAAGTAATGTCAGGCTTGGGTTTAAAAGATTTGCGAGTTTGTTTTCCAGAAATGCAGCTTTCACAAAAGAAATTTGTTTTGTCTTTAAGAACAGGAATTCCTCGTACTAAGTTTAACTTGGACAGAGCTGCCAGTTTTGATAAGATAACATGTCCAAGTTTCCTATGCCACAGGAGCTCCTGTTGAAAAGACGCAACAAAACAATACTCATTGAAGGCATCCAGATTACGCAGATTGATGGTATACATGTTGTTTTGTCTAGTACCTACAAATATGACTTTACCATCCTTCTCACGTTCAACCACACAACGAGACGCTTCAAAAGAGACTTTATGACCATTTCCACATAATTGACTTATTGAAAGTAAGTCGTGCCTTAATCCTTCTACAAGCAAAACATTATGAATCATAGGATGAGGTTGACTTCTAATGGTTCCAGTTCCTACGATAATACCAGAACTGTCATCACCAAACACAACCTTTCCTCCTCGCTTAGGTTGAAGAGTAGAGAATAGTTCTTTCTTACCAGACATATGGTGTGAACACCCACTAGTTCCAGTTTCTGAAACGAGTCTACTTCTTCGCAGAGAAGAGGATCAGAAACATAGGAGCTTTTCCAGAACAGAGAAGCGGAGGAAGCTAACAGACTGAAAGCAATAAATAACACAAGGATTTTTAATGAGGTTCCCCAAACTACCGGGTCAGTCCTCGTCCTAGACTTAGTACCACACTGAGGTCTAGAAGACTCTGATTTTTATTGGATTTTTTCCTATCAAGCAAAAGAGAAATCGAACTTGCATACTCAAAGAACAACGAAAGTGATAGACCGTTAATTACACATGTTTTCACTCCTATTATTGAGCCGTTTGAGGTGTTGATTCTCGTGTTTTAGGCTGATTTCACGCTAGGTTGTGCTTGTTTGTGATATTTCAGGTCCTAGTAAGTGAATGAAGGTTTAGGAGAGAGTTCGGGGTCGTTTGGACGAAGATCGGACGCGTGGCGAGGTGCTGAGGAAGCCACACGGGCATTCCTGGACATCACACGGCCGTGCAAGTCATGCTTGTGGCCGTGTGATTTGTGCCGAGAGCAAACACGGGCAAGATGGAAATTCCACACGGCCGTGTGACCCTGGCCGTGTGGGAAGCCTGAAATTCAACTAATCGATACGCAGCGTTTTGAGCCACACGGGCAACTGGGTCAGCCACACGACCGTGTGGCCTACCCGTGTGAGTCGGGAAATCTTGGTTTTTACCCAATTCCGAGCCACAAGTGAGAGGATCGGATTTTGAGAGCAAAAACAGAGCCCTAGAGAGAGAAGTGCGAAGAACACATCCTAGAAGCTATCTTGGAGCTGGGTTTCATCAAATCGAGCTTGGAGATCGTCATAAGAGTGGAAATCATCATCCCAGAGCAGATTCTTCCCATTGTTATGAGTATGACTGCTTTGTATCCTGTTTTCCTCTCTCTCTCTCTCTATGGAGTAGAACCCTTCTCTCACTTGGGTATGAGAACCTTAGTTCCATGTGTTAGGGATTTGATTGTAATGACTTGGGATGATTATACTGTTTGATTTTAATCGAATGATTCATGTTTTATTGAATTGATTGAAGTCTGATCAGCTTTTCTTGATTTCTGCTGCAACCTGAGATAGATAGAATCTGATTAGGTTGTTAGAGCTTCTTCATTCGATAGTAGGAGATTGGTTATGCGAGAGTTAGCCAGTCTATTGCTTTGTACTGGAATCCAATTCCAGTAGTGGAGTTCTGTGCTTATTGCTTCAGCTTTCTGTCCCGGTGAAGACTAGTCGTCTGCCGGGTAGTTAGACTGAGATGGCTTGGTCAGCTTAAGAGATTCCAAGCTACTGTCGGATCTTCCGCAATCTAATCAACAGTAAATCAACCCAGGGTAATTACAATTGAACCTAACTAAGGAGCTAGGGGGACTCATTTCCCGAGTGACTCTTCCCTGCTTGAGAAAACCAAACCATTTTCTACTTTTTACTGCTTTTACTTTAAACAACAATAACTCGACTTAGTTGGCTAGGTAATAGATAATCACGGAGTAGGCAGTAGATCTAGACCCCGGGTTGATAATAAAACTTTCCTGTTACTGCATTCACGGACTGCGATTACACTTGGTCGCAGTTTGGTGTTGTGTTTTGGCGTGTCAAGTTTTTGGCGCCGTTGCCGGGGACCCTCTAGGTTATTGGGGAAACGTGAGAATTTGTTACTCTAGCTTTTTCTTTATTGCATTGTTTTCTCTTCCACCTGTGTGACTTCACGGGTGCTTTTGCTGGTTGTGTGCAGGTAGTGCATGACCCGTAGCCAGTCAGGAGAACTACTACCATTAGACCAGGAGCTTGAACGGATCTGCAGGAACTTCAAGCGGGCTCTAAAGGCGCGACTAGCTGCGGAGGAGGCGCTAGCACAGCTGCAGATCACTGACGAAGAGGAGATGGCTGATCCACAGAACCATGATGTGATCAATCCAGAGGAGCAGACCATGGGATCCTACTGGA
The DNA here is from genome assembly GCA_946122785.1 of Linum tenue. NCBI lineage: Eukaryota > Viridiplantae > Streptophyta > Magnoliopsida > Malpighiales > Linaceae > Linum > Linum tenue. The sequence continues at coordinate 28,339,462 of CAMGYJ010000007.1, forward strand.
CCGCTAGAGCTGCGGACATGAGGTCACCCATTCAACATCCTCATGTCCCAGCCAACAATTTTGAGGTGAGCACCTCAGTAATCACCATGCTGCGCGGTTCAGTGGTGTTCCGTGGTAAGGAGGGGGAGTGCCCCCGATCTCATCTGAGACGATTCCATGAGCTGATCGATGGAATCAAGATAAATGGGGTCCCAGCTGATGCCATCCAGCTGAGGTACTTCCCATTTACTCTGGAGGGGCAGGCAAAGGAGTGGCTAGACACTCGACCTCCGGGTTCTATCACCATGTTCGCCAATCTGGCGGACAAGTTCCTCACCCGCTACCATCCCCCATCCAAGACGGCTGACCTGTAGAAGCAAATTACCCATTTTGCTCAGGATGAGGATGAGACCATCCGGGACGCATGGGAGAGATACAACAGTCTCTTCCTGAGGTGTCCAAATCATGGCTTCAATGATGCTTTCAAGGTGGTCACCTTCTATCACGCCCTCTTCCCAGAAGACAAGCAGCTGATTGACTCGGTTTGTGGCGGGAACATACTAACCAAAATACCGCCACAGCTGAATCAACTCTTTGAGGAGATGGCAGAGAACGGGTATGATTGGGGCACTGTTAGGAGGTCGAGGAGAGCACCAAGCCGGGGTGTACATTCTGTGGGAACCCATTCCTCTGATTTGGTGCAGGTAGTATCGAAGCTGGTTTCAGCTATCGATCGTTCCGGGATGATTCCAGGGACCGGACAGCAGCAGGCGATGCTCTGCCACTGGTGCGAGAGCACCCATCACACGGTGGAAGATTGCCAGGCGATGAAGGAATCGACCACACCCCAGGAGCAGGTGAACTTCATCAATAATGTCAGGCGCAATGACCCCTACCGTAACACTTACAACGAGGGGTGGCGCCAACATCCCAACTTCTCCTGGGGTGGGGCAAATTCCAGACCACCAGTCCCCCAGGGACTACCGGGCTTCCAGAGGCCGCCATATTAGCCCAGACAGGGGCAATTCCAGCAGCAGCAACAGTCTCTCTACCAGCCCATGCAGGGGCATGCTGCTCAATCACAGCCGCGACCTTTCCAGCAGCCAGGTGTAGCCCCTGCTGCCCTAGTGCAGAATGATCAGATGGCTGAATTGCGGGACTTGGTGGGTTCTCTCGCTAGTTCTAGTGCTCAGAAATTTAACACTATCGAGCAGTTCATGGAAAAGGCCTCGGGTAAATTCCTGGCTCTTGAAGCTAGCCAGAGGAACACACAGGCTGTCTTGCAGGATATCCAAACCCAGTTGGGGAGCGTGGCTCAGGCAGTGGCACAAAGGGCTCCTGGTACTCTACCCGGTCAGACCATCCCTCATCCGCAGAACCCGAATGAGCACTGCAATGCCATCACAACCAGGAGTGGCAAGATGACTGTTGATCCACCTGTTCGAGAAAAAGAGAGAGAGACCCCTGTCTTAACGTCTCCAGCGGTTGAAGAAGAAGCAGAGAAGGAGGTTGAGGTGCCTGCACCTAAGCCGCAAGCGGTAGTGAAGGAGTATACCCCGAAACTCCCCTTCCCTACTCGGTTGCACAGAGACAGGCTGGAGGCAGAGTTCGAAAACTTCATGTCCATGCTTAGGAAGCTGAATGTCCAAGTGCCCTTCCTGGAGGCACTATCTCAAATGCCTAAGCATGCGAAGTTTCTGAAAGAGCTTCTCTCAAAGAAGCAGAAGCTGAGTGAGCTGGCTACTGTGGAGCTCAGCGAGGAGTGCTCGGCTATTCTGTAGAACAAGCTTCCGCAGAAGCAGAAGGACCCAGGTAGTTTTACTATCCCGTGCTCTATAGATAAATTGCATGTAGAGAGGTCCTTAGCGGATTTAGGTGCTAGTATCAATGTTATGCCGTATAAATTGTTCAAGAAACTAGGCCTAGGTGAACCTCGTGCTACTAGGATGAACCTTCAATTAGCTGACCGATCTGTAGTGCATCCTAGGGTCATAGTGGAAGACCTTCTGGTTAAGGTTGGCAAATTCAATTATCCTGTGGATTTTATTGTCTTGGACATCAATGAGGACACAGAAGTGCCCCTTATACTGGGAAGGCCTTTCCTGGCCACCGCCAAGGCTCTCATAGATGTGCATGATGGGACCTTAGTTTTGAGGGATGGCGAGGAGCGAATAACGTTTTCAATTGCTAATACTCTCCCTGCTTCGTCACCTCTGCATGCTGTATCTCACCAGGAGCACGAGTCTGTCGTGTATCCTTTTGTGTTTCCTATTTTGCAGGATCCGCCTCCTATACCTTCGCCGCCACTCCTGTCCACTCTGTCACCAAAAGAACAGATCAAGGAGGAGTGGCGGCCGAAACTGCAGGCAGCTAAGCCTGCTCGAAAGAAAGCCGGAGACCACTATGAGCTGGTCCCGCCCCCACCTTGGCCATCCGAGTATTCACTCGCTTGCATCTTGCCGGATGACCAAGTCGAGTTGGCGAATGTTGGTGGCCACATTCGTCGTGTGCATGGCCACCATTTGAAGCTGTACCTCAAGAGCGAGGTGGATCCGCTCTTGAAGGCACCTGCCCCCTCACCGCTCTGAGCATCCACCCACTGGCGCCCAGTTAAAAGACGGTAAAGAAGCGCTTGTGGGGAGGCAACCCCACCGAGGTTTGCATTTTCTTACTTTTTTTTTCCTTTTGTTTTTTGTGTTTTTTGAGTCTTGAGGTGTTGTTCCAGAGTCGAATGTCGTTTTTGAGTGAAAAAAGGTTGAATTCGGGGCTCCAGCAGTTCACACGGCCAGGCCTGAAACTCACACGGCCGTGTGAGCTCTCGGCAAATTCCACACGGCCAAATGTGCAATTGGCCCAGCCGTGTGGCTTGCCTTGGCCTGGCCGTGTGGCCGACACGGGCATCTCATTTGCTCACACGGCCGTGTGGATTTTACCCCTTGGCCGTGTGAGCTCTCGGCAAATTCCACACGGCCAAATGTGCATTTCGCACGGCCGTGTGGAATTCCTCGGCCTGGACGTGTCGGCCAACACGGGCAAAACCTGCACCTCACACGGTCGTGTGAGCCTTCCCGTGTGGCCGAGCCACGACCTATAAATTCGGCCGACACGGCTGAGTGGTCAGAAATTTCAAAATCACTCGCCGGAAACCTCTCCCCCTCGCCGGAAAATCGCGCCTTTTCACCCTCCTTGGCGATTTTTGGCCATTTTTGGTCGGTTTTTCGCAAAACCAACACCACACCCACCCTTCCCTCACCATTATCGGCCTATCCCTCGTTTTTTAGGTGATTTGGCTCGATTTTGGGTCGCCGGAGGCAATTTCCGGCGAGGCTCTGACGAGCACTTCTAGGCACTTTTTCGGCTTTTCGTCGCTTCCATCGCCTTCCCCTCATCATCCCCTACACCTCTACTTGAGTCTCCAGGTTTGATTTTGCCCTTAACTATGTTAATTGTGGAGAATTGGGTGTTAGGGTGCATGTTTAGAGAACCTCATTGAATCTTGTGATTTTTGTGCAATTGCTTGAGGGGGAATGCATGGATTGTGTTTGAATTGTGTTGGGCAATGTACCCCTTCATTGTTTGAGCCCTTGTGTGCAAGAATTTTGCCAATTTCATGCTTACCTTAATAGTGCACACAAGGTGTTCGATGAAATGCCTGTTTTCGTACCATTTTGTGGGAGTCGGTTGGGACCCTTAATGATGTGCTTTGAGGGTGTGTTTGCTATGGATGTGAACCTTGAGTTGCCTACTTTTTCATGGATGTGCACCCCCACTGAGATTATACTTGATTTATCGAGTTTTTTACCCTCAAAATATGGATGAAACCATGGTTAGGCTGTTTTCTGTTCTTAAGTGTGGGGGTGTGATTAACATTTTTCTTGGCTCTCCTGGTTCCACTTTGGGTTGTTCTTTTGCAGGACGATGACGAAGCCCAACCTCAAGCACCCGTTCATTCAAGATTTGAGAAGGGGGCCCCACCAGGATCTTTTTAAGAGCATCCTGGCCTACAAATTTGGGCAGCATCATTGCTGGTCCAAGCGAGAGTTGCAGAAGCTGAACTGCTACGAGCACTTCTCCGCCATAGTCACCAATCGCCCCTGGCGCCGCCTCCTCTGCATACGCGAGAAGGTCTACCACGAGCTCGTGTTTGAGTTCTACACGACCTCCAAGCATGCAGACACGGATGATTGGAAGGACGGAGAAGCCGTCCAGTTCAGGCTCGGCGGTGCACCCCGATCAATGAGCTACCAGGAGCTGGCGACCGCCCTCGGCCTCGGCCTGGTCGATAACAGGGACTACATCACCGAGCTTCTCGAGCCAGAGGGGGTGAACTTCCAGACGCTGTACACCCGCCTCGCTCGGCCAGGCCAACGTCCCTTCTCGGCGGGGAAGACGAAGGCCAACACATTGTAGCTCGACAATCGCATCCTCCACCACCTGCTGGCCAAGTCTTACACTCTGGCCTCGGACAGTGCCAACGCCATCACCCGGCTAGCCATGTACCTCATTCAGTCTATGCGCCAGAGGGATCATCCTCTCCACTTGGGTTCGGTGGTGGCGAGGACCTTTGACAAGAGTGCTTCCGAGCTGAAGAAACTCCACTGCACCCCCCTCATCACCCGCCTGGCAGCCTACTTCGAGATATCCCTGCAGGGGTGCACAGAGTAGGGAGACACCAGTGCCTTTGGCGAGTTGACCATCAGTAAAATGCACCTGCTTCGGGAAGAGCGAGGTGTTAAGTGGATGGAGGGGTTTCCTCAACCTCAGATCCCAGAGGAGGTTCAGCCGGAGGTTCCCGAGGGTGCGGCTGATGAGGATGTGGAGCCCGATGAGGTGGATGAGGCTGCTGCCCCCCGCCCCACCACCTTCGAGTATGGGGGTGGCAGCTCCGCTTTCCCCGGGCAGGACTACTTCGCCTACCAGTTCGAGCAGTTGCTTCTCCAGAACCAGCAGATCCTTGACCAGCAGCTTTAGTTCCAGCAGCAGTACGCGGCTCACCAGGCCGAGTACCAGCAGAGGATGGCTGCTTATGATGAGCGCCTGGACATGATGGCGACCCAGCAGGGGGTGACTCTGGCTCATATCGAGCGCGAGAAGGCTTGATCTAGGCGCATGCAGGAGGTCCAGCAGCACCTACTCCAGTTGTTGCCGGACGAGCAGCCAGTCTGGAGGACTCCCTGGGAGGACTCTCCACTTCCACCCCCCAGTTGATGGTGATGATGGTGATGACGCCTTCATGGACGACATCGACCTGGATAACCTTGGCGACGAGTAGGCTGTACTCATTGCCCATCTTAGTGTGTTTTTCCTTTTAGACTTTTCTGTGTTTGCTCAATGTGTGAGGAGCTTGAACTTAGTGTCGTTTGTTTTTGTTTTTCTTTTGTGGATTGTTTATGTTGTGGCCGTCTGGGCTAACACTTATCCCTAACGCACAGTGTGCTAGTGTGTTCTTGGTGTTCGATTCGTGCAGAACTGTCCATCTTCCCGTTTGTTTCTCGCTGACTGGTCCACTTCCAGTCCCCCAGTAGTATTTCAATCCGGTAACATCGTTCCCCTTATCTCTCCCTCTACTCCATTGAGGGCAATGTCGTGCTTAAGTGTGGGGGGTGCTTTGTATCGGTTGGAATCTATATTTGTGTGCTTGGAGCCTAGTCCGCTGTCCGAATCTTACGATTTGAGGGCTCCAAGTACTGTTGTTTGATCATATTGGCACTGTGTTGTGATTGGTCAATTGAATGGTTTTCGGATTGATGCATGACAGCTTGATTGTGACTAGGACAACCTATGATGAGGACTGAGACGTGCAGTAGAATTGTGCAGGGGTTCAATTTTTCAACTGTTTTCTTACCAACTGTGACTTGGATTGATCACTTGTTCTTGACAGTCGTTTATGCATCTAGTTCAGGGAATCAGAATGTGAGATAGAGCATATAGGTAGCCATGTGAGATTTGAGCCTGCTCGTTTCTTTCTTGTGCGATAGATCCCTCTTCCATGATGTGTAGCATTCACGTTGTCACTAGCTAAGATGATGGGGGCATAGGATTAGCCCACGACCAAATTGACTGTTCTGATGTGTCATATCCCCTAGTCAGCCCCTTTGAGCCGTGTGTTATCCTTTCTTTCGGTCTACAATGAAAAATCACCCTTTTGCATCTTTTAGAAGGTTCCACAGAGTGGTTTTTACATGTTCTCTGCTGTTTTTGCTAAATTTAATGTGAGTGTTGGAGGTAGTGCTTAAAAGTTGGGCATGTGTTTGAAATATGTGCAGAAGTGGTGGCTCTCTTAAGAAATGAAAAGAAAATGAAAGAAAAACAAAGAAAAAATGAAAGCAAAAGAGAGCCACTACCAAAAATCTGAATAATGCCCAGTAAGTAGTGTTTCTTAGCAGTCTGGCTTGGAAATGCTAACATTTATACCTCCTTCGCTTTTGTGCTCTTGAGATATTGAGTAATGCAGAATAGCAGAAAGGAAATACCGGTTTGTTTGACTGTGATTGTGTGGGTTTGGAATTGTGGAACCTTGTGCTATGAATACTTCCACCACCTAAAAAGCCTTTTCCCCATGTCCAAGACCCTAGCCAGTCATTTGAACCTGTGTCTAAGACCTCCGGATTAGTTAGTGGTGACACTCCATATGTGAACTCTAGCATTTAGAGGCTGCCATCATGGTGAAGAGATGTTAGGGATTGACAGAAATAACATGCACATTTTTCGCATCAAATTGTCCTGACCCCACTGGTCGAGAGTGAGTGATTCATTTTCATATTCTATATACTCTTGTACCCCGGTGAGGACCTAGATTGCTCGGTCTCTATTCTGATGTCTTGAGTTGGATGCATGAGGTGACTGTTTTGAGTAAGTGGTTGAGTCAAGTCTAGGTTGGCTGGTGAACAGAAGGGAGACTCTTCCTTTACTCGATTTTGCTGCGCTCCAATGTCCTTTGTGGTGGTTGTCCAGGTTGCTATTGAAGTTGTTCATGTGTTGATGTTTGAAAACCAGTACGATTCACGTGTTCTGTGCCTTTATGACTTGTCCCCAATGTTGGTTGATTGAAATATGTGAGCTTACCTTGTATCTGACTTGGTTTGCTTGGGGACAAGCAAACGGTTAAGTGTGGGGGAGTTTGATAGACCGTTAATTACACATGTTTTCACCCCTATTCTTGAGCCGTTTGAGGTGTTGATTCTCGTGTTTTAGGCCGATTTCACGCTAGGTTGTGCTTGTTTGTGATATTTCAGGTCCTAGTAAGTGAATGAAGGTTTAGGAGCGAGTTCGGGGTCGTTTGGACGAAGATCGGACGCGTGGCGAGGTGCTGAGGAAGCCACACGGGCATTCCTGGACATCACACGGCCGTGCAAGTCATGCTTGTGGCCGTGTGATTTGTGCCGAGAGCAAACACGGGCAGGATGGAAATTCCACACGGCGGTGTGACCCTGGCCGTGTGGGAAGCCTGAAATTCAACTAATCGATACGCAGCATTTTGAGCCACACGGGCAACTGGGTGAGCCACACAGCCGTGTGGCCTGCCCGTGTGAGTCGGGAAATCTTGGTTTTTACCCAATTCCGAGCCACAAGTGAGAGGATCGGATTTTGAGAGCAAAAACAGAGCCCTAGAGAGAGAAAGTGCAAAGAACACATCCTAGAAGCTATCTTGGAGCTGGGTTTCATCAAATCGAGCTTGGAGATCGTCATAGGAGTGGAAATCATCATCCCAGAGCAAATTCTTCCCATTGTTATGAGTATGACTGCTTTGTATCCTGTTTTCCTCTCTCTCTATGGAGTAAAACCCTTCTCTCACTTGGGTATGAAGAACCCTAGTTCCATGTGTTAGGGATTTGATTGTAAAGACTTGGGATGATTATATTGTTTGGTTTTAATCGAATGATGCATGTTTTATTGAATTGATTGAAGTCTGATCAGCTTTTCTTGATTTCTGCTGCAACCTGAGATAGATAGAATCTGATTAGGTTGTTAGAGCTTCTTCATTCGATAGTAGGAGATTGGTTTGCGAGAGTTAGCCAGTCTACTGCTTTGTACTGGAATCCAATTCCAGTAGTGGAGTTCTGTGCTCATTGCTTCAGCTTTCTGTCCCGGTGAAGACTAGTCGTCTGCCGGGTAGTTAGACTGAGAGGGCTTGGTCAGCTTAAGAGATTCCAAGCTACTGTCGGATCTTCCGTAGTCTAATCAACAGTAAATCAACCTATGGTAATTACAATTGAACCTAACTAAGGAGCTAGGGGGACTCATTTCCCGAGTGACTCTTCCCTGCTTGAGAAAACCGAACCATTTTCTGCTTTTTACTGCTTTTACTTTAAACAACAATCACTCGACTTAGTTGGCTAGATAATAGATAATCACGGAGTAGGCAGTAGATCTAGACCCCGCGTTGATAATAGAACTTGCAGACTCAAAGAACAACGAAAGTAAAGATGAAAGTTTCTGCCCAGATCCCAATTCCAGACCTGTTACACCGTTAATCGAACAGACCCTATTCCTCTGTTTTGATTAACCCACTGATGCAAAAAGCCCTGTACCGCCCCTTACAATAGATGATTTGACGAAATGTTGAAGGGGAATTTATAGCCTTGAAACCTTGTGACCGTTGTCTTTGAATTGATGCAGAGAGGGTAAGTTTCTTGACAAGGTAACTTGATCTTGATTGATTTCCCACGATTGATTTCCAACTTTTCCGCCTTCAACAATCTCCCGCCAACATGATGGAACCGTCAACTGAAAACTTCTACCACCAACGAATTGGGCGCCCAAATTATCCTCTACTTTCTCTGATTTCCACCGAACGACTAGTTCAAATCTTCTAAAATCACTACATAAAAATAAACTAACTAATTAACTAAAAAAAATCATAATAGCTGTCGCAACCGCACCTCCGAATCGGGGGACCCGTTGCGAACTGATCGGAGTCGCCATCGACCTTACTTGGGGTGGATCGAACACCCATTTCCGGTTTTGTTATTTAGGTTAAAACTAGAAATCTGGTCCGCGAGTTTTAGATTTTTCTAGGTTCGGGAGTACGGTTACGTGTGGGAAAGTGTATTCACACCCCACAACGCCCCAAATGGGTACTACTTAAATCGATAAGTTTTTAAAGGTTGGGTGTTTATAATTTTTGCCTTATTTACGTATTTAATTATGTGATGATTTGATAATTTAGATATTTATCTTTACAATTCGATCATACGTTTATTAACGTAAATCTCGAACGTAAAGAAAGATTGTTTTTGTTAGTTGGACTCGAACCTATTGGTTGCCTACGTACCCGAGTATCCGGGATCAAAGTCCACGTAGTTCGATTGTTGATCGATTTGTGTAAAAAAGAAACATAACACGTACGATTGCTTTGTGCTAAGTTTTGATGTGTTGGGGGCTTTTTCCTTCTTAGAGAATTTTGATTTTTGTAATTGTGAAATTTTGAGGCTGCTAATTTGGTATAATAAAGAAAACAATCACGATCTATTGATCCATGATTTCATATTGAATAATTTTAGGAAATATATATATGTGGAACGAAATTGATATTGTCAAAGGGGAATTTAATTTGAGGTGATTTTGGCGAATAGGAATAATCGCATTTAAAATATACTAAGCGTCCTAACATTTGTAAAATTGTGTTAAGGTTGATTAGGCAACAAAAAATGAATTAAGTGAGTAAATTAAGAAATAAGAAGTAAACAGCAGTTGGCTAATTCATTACATGCGTTAACTGAAGCAGAGTTTGAAAATTGAAATTATAGGTGGAGGGCTCCAATGGCAACGAGCAATTTCATCAAACGAAAGGGGCAGTTTGGTCAAGGTAAAAAAATGGGTACTTAAACAAAGCTATTGACTCCGACCGTCACCCTAGCCGCATTTTTGTCCCTAATTACCCTCTCCCCTCTCGTTTCTCAACTCGTTTCCCTCTGGTCTGCCAATCGACGAAAAAAAGAAGAAACCAGAACATCTTCTTTTCCATATCTCACTCGATCTGCCTCCACTTCCTATAAATCGACCAACATTCCAAAAATTTAACATCTCCTTCTTGCCCATTCGATCTACCCTTTCCTCTCTCTCCCTTTCTAGTAAGTAGTAACGAAGAGAAGAAAGGAAGAAAGGGAACGCCGGCGATGGAGGACGACGGCGACGAAGGTGGTTGACGCCGGCCAAGGTCAGAGGTAGGTGTTTTTGGTTGGCATGCCGTATTTGGGTTTTTCTGTTGTTGATTTCTGGGTTTATGGAAGTGGAGGCGGTCCGCTAGACGAGGAGAGTCTCCGGCGGCAGAAGGCGGCGCAGGCAAGATGACGGCGGCGCGGGCAAGACGGCGGTAGACGTCGACGGCGGAAGAAGGTGAAATCAATTTCTTTCACTTGCATGTTGATTTGGAGATTTGATTTTGTTTATTTAGGTTATGATCGTATTTTGGTTTTTGACTATGGACGAGGAAAAGATGTTGTGGAAACGCATGGAAGAAGAAGGCCGCCGGCAGAAGCCGTGAGTTTCGCCGGTCGACGAAAATGGCCAGAGAACCAACGACTGGGGTTTGGTTTTAGGTACGGGTGGATCGATTTTCTTCATAAGGGTAAAGAAACAAAACCTCTAATCGATTGTATCCAAACCAAGTGTTGCATTTCATAATAGAAGTCATTAGCAGTAAACATAATTAAACCCTAAGAGGGAAATTTTATGGTCCTGACTTTGTTAAATGAGTTTCAGTAATGGTCTTGCTGATTTTTTGGTTTAGAGTGGTCCAAATTGGTCGTATTTTGATGCAAGGTTTCAGACTTGCTGGATGGTACCTCTAATCCTCTATTTTGAAAAAAATTAGGAAGTCTCAATCCGAAATGGATTTCATGGTTTTGTTCGTGTGGTAACATGAATTTTGATCTTTAGTTTGTGATAATTATGTTGGTAAATTTTCTTATATGACTAAACACTGCTATTGCTTGTGAGTAGGAAGTTTTGTATTGTTTTAATGGTGGTTTTGAATCGTGGGGTTTGAGATGGGTTATTGTTATGAGTCTGGACTCATTTGTCTGGTTCAGTTGCTTGGTTGGGATTTGTTTTCACGGTATCGTATGAGTTTAGATGTTATTGGGTTGTATGTAAGTTTGGTTATACTAAGTAAAGCGATTAAGACAAACTAAGAAAGAAACAGGTAGAGTCCTATTTATGATATGTATAAACATAGGAGTGCTTGAATGAACAAAACTGAAATTGAAGTAGAAGTAAAGCAATCTGATTTAGTTGATTGCTTCGTGGTTATTGGTAAACTTCTATTTTGTACTTTGTTGAGGTATCAATTGATTAGATGCCTCCTTGGAAACCATTTTCGTTAAAGGGTAGGAGTAGAGATTGATAAAAAAATGGGATGAATGATAATGATGGTTATGCTGGATTACCAACCTATGCTATTTGAAGGTTGGATGGTGAGTCTGATTCTTTTCTTCCGAACTTGCGTGTTGTGTTGCTTGCTGTCTCCTTGCTCCTTTGTTCCTTCTGTATTTGATTTTGGTTGAACACAAGGGAATGGAAAAGAATTTGATTGTGCTTGTGTTGACCTCCCTTTTCTGACAGTTGGGAATTCGACAACGTTTTTGGGGCTTTATTTTGTGTTTGAGGTTGTTCTTTTGGTCTTCTCTTTGTTGTCTTTTATTTTTTATGTTCCGTGTTGGTGTCTGTATTTGTGGCTTACAGGAAGAAGAAGAGAAGAGTGGAAGTGTTTCTTCTGTCTTTGTCGAGTCTGTTTGAGGAAGCGAAAGGATTGATTTTTTGTGTTGTCTGTGTCTTTTGTAAGGTGTAGGGAGCTTGGGGAAGAAGAAGATAAAGAAGAAGAAGAAAGGCCTCGTTCAGAAGGGGGAAAGCAAGTATGAAGAAGCAGAAGAAGAAAGCCGCAACTGCTCTTTTTTTGCTTAGCGAGGGAAGCAGAAGGAAAGAGTGAAAACCCCCGAGGAAGAAGATCCAGCCCCTGAACCCCGGGCCTCTAGTGTTTATTTTATAGGGAATTGGAAGCTTGTTCCCCAAGTAAGCAACAGTAACGGGTTTGGATCGGACCGTTCTGGGTCTGGTCAGACCTGACCGTGTTGATTGAGTTTGACTTTTGTTGACTGAATTGATCCTTTGACTTTGACTTTGGGATTTGATTTTGGCCTGAATTTATTTTATTGTTGTATTTTTGTTTGTAAATTTAATGTATCAATTATTATGAATTATTATGGAATAGCATTTCATTGTAATTTTCGTTTATGTTTGATTTGATTCCAATTTATTTTAATAAGACATTTATTTTTCTTAATTTGACCCTTCTATTGTTTCGAAATCAAGGTACAATTTTCACCAAATCCAAAGTCTTAAGAACCAATTCAAATATTAACTCACTTGATTGCTAAATTGTCTAAATCATCAAATCAAAGCAAAATAATCTCAACTCTCACTATCAATTGTATCGATCGAGATTTGCTATTGCTTAATCTCGCCATGTCATGGCAAACACGACCCACATCAAACACAAAGCTTCAAGCTTATTCAAGATTTGTTATTGCAAATTTTATTTAATTATAGATGTTTTAACCCGGACAAAAAGTGGTGTCTACAATAGCATTTGAAGAATATAATTAAAAAAAATAAATGTGTCTCTTACCTATTAGCCATCTTTGCAGCAACCAGAGCTTCTCTCATCTAACTTCGTCGATTTTTTTTTGCGGTGAGCAACTGAAAGGAAATTCACTGGTTTTACAGGGTAAAGGCCCGCAGTACACCAACGGACCCGTCTTAGTCCTGGGCGCCATCGCTGGGTACAATTTCCCACCAACTCGCCTCAGTCTCTGGCGCCACCGCCGGTCAACCTTTTTGGACATTCTGAAAAACCTTTAGGAATGGCGGTACCGCCTTAGTCTTGGGCGCCCCCACTCTCACCTTAATCAAATTGATTAAAAAAACAGAAATAGCGGCAGCGCCTGAGTCTCAGGCAGTCTCGTCGATTTTGCTCCCCAAAACACAATAACTGTGTCAATACTTTTTAAACCGCCATATTGATGGTAAATTAAAAAAAAAAAGACAATATTTGTGGAATTTACCTAGGATCTTCAGATCCCTTCCTCTATAGTATATATTCTCCATTATTTCTCCTTTCTTGTCTGCGATTAAATTTTCAACGGCAGTTGGACGATGGTTATAGTGGGCAGGACGGTCGCGACAAGCATAAGCTTTCTCCAGTGATTAATTCTTTCAATTGGACGGGTTGTTGCTCAGAACCGCATGATCAGTTTGAGCGGTTAACTGTTCAAACCGTTAGCCAACCGGTCGAGTTGAAGGTGACAAATTTTTAACTTTGTCGAGCTGAACTAGTATTTATCCTTTTTTCTTTTAAAAGAATAAATTACTTTATAAAATTCATATAAGGGGTTCGATCAGAAAATACTTTATGGGAGTCTAAATTGGTACGCGATATGTACTACATAGCAACAATTTAACTACGCTTAGATCACAATTTTACCATAAAATACCCATCAATAACTTTTTCGATACACCTCAGTATGGTTGATATAATCTCAAACTTTTAAAAATTCAATTTTTGAAATAGGTATATTCAACCAATACATATATGATATCCTCCCATCATATTATGGAGGTTCCCTAACAGCAGACAACCCACTTCATTCTAAAATTCGAGGCTTCTGAGTAATTTTAGGAAGAAATTTTTTGTCTTTTCAAATCAAATAATTTAAATTTATTTTTATATTTTTTTTCCTAAAGAAAACCAACGTGTTTCAACATTTTTATTCTAAAAGGGTTTTTCCATTAATTAAATATATATATATATATATATATATATATATTCTCTTAAATAAAGCAACGGGTTACAACCTTCTTATACTAAAAGGGTTTTTTTTTCCAATAATTAAAACATAAATTATTTTATTAATAATATTAAAATATTGAGTTAATAAAAGAATATTATCATAATGAGCGACGCAATAGAATTAGGATTGAGCCGGACCAACTTCTTTTTTTTTTTTTTTGATGGGTAAGCCGGACCAACTTCATATATTATTGAGAGGATTTTTAATTGATCGTATTTCATTTATTTTAACTCATAGTTTATTTTTTTATATACAGAAAAAGCAAATTAGTTAAACTCTACAAAATGACATATATTTTGATATGTTTTAAGGGAAAAAATTTCTTTAAGAGAATTGACCTTACTATAAATTTATAATTATTTTTTTTAATCTATAAGTGATCAAATTTTATGTTAGTTGCTGATATTGCTGCTGAGTTCCTTTTCATTGTCTGCTTGTATCAACTGTGGTGTTAGGTTGAGAGTTTTGTACCTTGTGGAATAGTGTACAGATTGTATTTGATGAAATAAGATTTCACTCATTCATAAAAAAAATGCTAAAATCACTATGTTTATAGCTAAAATGTTTCATTTTTCCTTCTTCAATTGATTTTAGATTACCTTTATTCATTTTGATATATTTTGAGGAAAAAAAGGTTGCTTAAAGAGAATTGACCTTACTATAAATTTATAATTAATTTATTTTTAATCTATAAGTGATCAAATTTTATGTTAGTTGCTGATATTGCTGAATTTATTAATTTATATAGATTGTTTCAATACGAGATGAGTAATTAAAAATCTAAAGAAAGTACAAAACATACTGTTAAGTTTAATCAAACATGCTAAAATCACTATTTTTATCGCTAAAATTTTTCATGTTTCTTTGTTCAATTAATTTTAGATTACTTTATCAAAATTTTCATGTATTTAAATTGCAATTGTGTACATTATTGAGGTGTTTGATACTGGATGCCATTCGTGTAAATGTGAATATAAAGTAGACAAACCGTGGCCTTAACTATCTAACAAATAATTCACATCACCTTTCTTGACAATTGCAACTTGCAAGGAACATATTTTTGCTCGAATCTCTTAAGTAAAATATTTTTGTTATAAATAAAACAAAGAACATATATTATCCTACACAATGCAGACAAAATCTCTTTATAAGATTTAGAAACTTACGCTTTTATACTTCTAGGTCACCAAAACGCTTCTACGTATGATCACGTTTTTTAGTTATAAGTATAGTCAAAATGTATGCTTTAAAGTTTAAAATCTTACGTTTTTACACTTCTAAATCACCAAAACGTTTCTACTTAGAATCACAATTTTGACTGCATTGTTCCTACTAATATATGGAGTTTCTTTCCTATGTTAATACGACAGAGTGAATGCACATGATATTTCACATTTGTTGAAAGTATATCAAGTGCATAATTCCAAAGATATGTGACATGCATGCCTATGTTTAGCTCGAGTTTTTAAAGTATTTTTCTGCTTTAAAAGTTAAAGCCGGACAGAAATCTCTCCAAATCTGGGCTTTTTAGAAAGTTAGAAAGTGGTTATTATAAAGTGAAAGTAGAATTTTTGATTTGGAGTCTCAACGAGATAATTTTCTGAAAGTACAACATTACTCTGACTAGGGCTGGAAGTTTGGTACTGGTATTTGGGATATACCGAATACCGTACCGAATTTGTCTATATTTGGTATTACCGAATACACGAATTATTTTTTGGGATTGGGATTGGGATTGAATTTCATTTGTTATTCGGTATTAGGGATTACGGGATTGGGATCGGTATTATACCGAAATACCGATCAATACCGAAATATAAGCTAGTGTGTATTTTATCCTCTCAACTAAACTCTCTCATTCACTACTACACGACCCTCGACCACCAAAAGTGCCATTTAATTATACATAGATCATTCCATCACTATTAATAGTCGTCTGTCAACCTCCAATTCGTCAAATTAAAGATTAATAATGACAAGAACTTGAGATGTCTCATCTCCTCCATTCTCCTTAATAATATCCTAATTCAAGACTCTTTGCTTAGTCTTTTTTCCCTAAATTAAACAATAAAATATAATTAATTATTAATTGTAAAGGTAATTAATTTCGTATTCGATAATACCGATTGGGATACCGAAGTACCGATTGGGATACCGGTATATTTAGGGATTGGGATTGGGATACCGAAATTATTTAGGGATTGGGATTGGGATTGACTTTAGGGTGTAATTCGGTATTCGGGATTTCGGTATTTGGTATTGGGATACCGATACCGTACCAATTTCCACCCCTAACTCTGACCATTTTTTCTAGGAAATATATTTTTCTTTCTTTCATTTATATTATTTTATATTTAAATGAATTAGAAAACAAAATTGTGACTATTATTTTATCATATTTAATTTATATATATATATATATTTGAAATATTTTTATTATTTTACTATCCTATTATACTAAAAAAGTATTTTAATAGTTTCTCAATCAAATACTCAATCATTTTTTTCAAAACACAGTTCTCTAAATCTCAAAGCATAAGTTGTGTTTGTAAAACTTAAGCAGGGGAACGAACCATTTTCCTGCTAAATTTGTGGATTTCAATCTTCTTTGCACACACAAATTGGTTCAACTATACTTTGACAAATTTAGTTGATGGTTTCATATCGATTGATTATGAAATTTAACTTCTAGAAAATGGTATTTCACAATTCTAAAAAATTTAGCACTTAAATTTTGCTGTTAGTGAAATGCTGGAGAAGAATAAAAAGTATGCTATTGGTGGAGGTAGTTGATTCTATAATGAAGATAATGACGTCGTTGAGAAGAACAAATAGGTTATTGATGTAGATATAAAAGTTTCAATGATTGCAAGAAAGAGCGATCATTGATAATATTTATCATTTGAATAAGGTAAATTTTAGTAGTTTGAAAAATGATCTTATCATATTTGCAAAACATTTTACAATTAAAGTTTGTTTTTCATGAAATGCATGAGAAAGGAAGGGACTATTAATGCATTGTGAATATGAAGATTCATTAGTGAAGATGAAGCCGCATGGAGAAGATAATGCTTTTGATGGCGGAGCAATAAAAAATCCAAAAGAAAATTTGAAGCAATTTCTTGCATTGAGGAGTAAATTGAATTGCGTTGATTACTATTTTTTAGGATCGATTCCCTACATGAGTTGTATTTTTTAATGATCAAGATGCCAGAAAACTTATCATGTACATTCCCTTTTTATATTTGTGTAATTGAATAATTTGGATTCTAACCATTAAAAAAATAATTTGGATTCTTTCACAATAACAAATAACAACGTGGCTTGATTCGGGCATTAACTAATCTGTCGATGTTAATTATTCGGCCAACGGGCGGGCCCAAAATTAGTATTGATAGTAGATAAACTCATTCTACATATCAACCTCTAAACTTGATATTAGTCCATCCAAAATCCAAATATATTATGCAAACCATCCCCTAAAAGCCCGACAGTTACGAGATCCATTCAGATGCCCAGGGACCCAAGCCTATTGGCTCAGGTAGAAGGGCCCAATCTCTATAATCAGCCATCAGGTTGGCCTTTTAGAAGCCGACGAAATTATGATGAATTTCCTTCTTTTTCTTTTCTGGTCTAAAATCGAAATCACGACAATTAGCAAATGTCGTCAACTCTCAACTCTCTAGAGGCCAAATCCAAACTCTTTACGGCTCTCTCTGATTAGTGATTACTAGATCCTTGTGCAACTGCTGCCACAGAGAAATCCAGCAACATCCCAATTCCATCGCCATGACTTTTCCCTCTCTCTTTCTTGCTTTCTTCCTCCTCACCTCTTCCTTCTCCCCGCTCGCCGCCGGCTCGTCCGCCGCATACCCGATCATCCCCGGCACGGTGGACACCTCCGTCTCCGCCGCTCCATCCGACGACCTAATCCCTGTCCGGCGGGAGGTCTACGACGATGGGAAGCTATTCGACATCACCCACAGGTACACTTCCGATATGCCGGTGTGGGAGAGTGACGATGGGCTGGGTCAGTTTTTGTGGCTGCCCAAGAGTATGAAGAATGGGTCGCTTGCCAATAACTCCGAGATGAAGCTCCCTACCCATACCGGAACTCACGTGGACGCCCCTGGCCATGTCTTTGACCATTACTTCGATGCTGGTTTCGATGTGGACACTCTCGACCTGGAAGTTCTTAATGGTTAGAAGAGTTTCTGGGATTTGTTTGACTAGTCCATTTTTTCATGTTTTGGTTGAAGGGAAATTTCTTGAGCTGCTTTGTTTTGTTGCTGTTGTTGTTGCTCGTTGACAGGTCCTGCATTGCTTGTTGATGTGCCGAGAGATACTAATCTGACTGGTAGGCTTTATTGTTTAGCTGGTTCGGTATTTCTTTCATTGTTGATATTCTTGGGTATTCGAGTTGGAGGAGTAGGGTTTTGGTTGGACGATTGGGAAATTTAAGACCATTGTTTGGTGTATTCCAAATTATAGGATTGTGGTTTTAAAACTGTATTTCAATTGCTGTGTGCACAAATGTTGAGCTCCAAGACCTTAATTAAGCCAAGAGAACTCCTTGGCTGCTCCTTCATGGTTAAGGTCTGTGTCATGTCTGTTGAGCTCGAGCTATAGAAGTGTAGCTCCTTCCTCTCATTTTGCTAGTCAGATCAATCTAAAGGTTAATAAGGAAGGGCATCCATCAGGGGGAAGTAACAAATATGTGATATTTCATCGAATAATCCAATTTGGTTTGGACTCTTAAATCTGAAATCTTTTTTGCTTGCTCTTCGATTTGATCCCTTTAGTATAAAGAAATAAACAAACCAAATAAGAAACCGAACTGGTTTGATTTGAACTTAATACATCTTTCAATTTAATTATGATCCTCGTCCCGTCAATTTTCCATTATGGTGCTATTCAAATTCTATAAAATTTAAGATTGCACCTTACCATTGCCCACCCCTGACTAGGAAGGAAGCCCTATGCTCTTTTTATTGAATTTGTAAGTATGATATGAAGCCGAGAAGAATTGAGGCTGAGCTAATGTCCTTTACTTAAACACCTGCTGGTTCTTTGTTCCTTCTGTTTTGTCTCTCATTGTTTCCGTGGCCAATTACTGATTGCAGCTGAAGCTATGAAGTCGCTTAACATACCCCAGGGTGTACGCCGTGTGCTGTTCAGGACGCTAAACACCGATAGGTACTTTCTTTCCCTTCAGTATATTCGTGATATTTGAGTTCCTCAAGTATTGCTGTATTGGATTAACAGTTTCTTAGTTGTATGAAGGTCGTTGACAGATTCCATATAGCATACGATTTATAATATTGTTCCTTTTCTTCTGTTATGGTAATGTTGCAACAGCTAGTATCTTAAAGTGTAACAAAAGCTACCAAAAGCTTTTCTGTGCTACTGTGGATCCGTCTGTCTGTTTTGTTTGTCATTTTTATGTGATCCTTTTTTTAAAAATAAATTTTGGGGAACCTTTCTGGAGTAATATGCAACTAAATACTTCACCCTCAAGCTTTCTTCTTAATTCCTGCTCTTAGGGAAAGATGTTGAATTGTACCCTCTAATGCGAAGTGGATGATTTTGCCTTGTTTCAGGAAGCTTATGTTCAAAAAGCAGTTTGACACGAGCTATGTTGGATTTACCAAGGATGGAGCTCAGTGGTTGGTGGACAACACGGACATCAAGTTTGTTGGTAAGTTACTTGGTCTTAATAATACGAGTATTGGACCTTAGCTTCAGTTCTGCGCTGTCTATTATTTATGCGGATTGACAATTTTTGTGGTGCTGGGCACTATTTTGTGAACAATAGTCATTGTTCTTGCTTCTGTTGCAATCCTCACCTGGTTTCTTGCCTATGTATAGGAGTTGATTATCTGTCAGTTGCTGCCTGGACCGATTTGATTCCTTCACATCTAGTTTTTCTGGACAGCAGGGTAAGACTAATGAACACTTCATTTGGGGGAATTGGGTTATTGCCACGTTAAGTCATCATATGTCCAAGCTCTGCAGTTTCCTTAATAACCCGGAAAATCTTGCAGGAAATCATTCTTGTGGAAGCGCTAAAGCTCGATGGCATAAAACCAGGGATATATTCAGTACATTGCCTACCTCTCAGATTGATCCGTGCTGAAGGATCACCAATTAGATGCATTCTCATGAAATGATCTGGTGGTGTCAGACTGATAAAGGGCTCCACAATTAAACGTAGCAGGCTGGGGATTGGTGTGGAACATAGAACCAACCCCTTTGGATTGTAGAGCTCAGATAATCTGTATTGTAGAGTAATAAATTATGACTACACACGTTGGTTAATAGGAATAAGAAAGGTCGATGGCATCCGACCCGTTATGTTAATTCTGCAGATTGATGATGGTGTTAGTTTACTTTCCTCATCTTCCAAATCTCTAAATTGTAAACCATCCAAAGATTTTAGTCCTTCCAATTGTTGAAAAAAGATTTTAATTTTTCTGATGATATGTGTCTCACTTATGGTGCCTCTACTAAGGTTTCATTTCATACATAGTTTCCTTCAACATCGACCAATCCTGTACCTGCCATACCCAGCTATGGAAATTCACAACCTAAAAGCACTTGAAATCAGTTCCATTCGGTCAAATCACACTGCATACTTTTTTCACTCACTATCTCTTATCTCATGCGTACTTAGGCCAAGAGAGAACTTGTTCAGTGTTCCTAAGGGGTCGTTTGGATGAGGAATTCTAATGGATCAATCTGACACAATTGTCTCGTTTTGAGTCAATTGTGCCAGATTGATCCGTTTGGCAGCAGAAAATTTGGATGAAGCAATTTGGGCTGGGGAATTCTGAATTGACTCATTTTGAGCCAATTACAATTGTCTGGGGTGGGGGCAGGTAATCTGAATTGACTCGTTTTAAATGACTCGTTTTGTAAAATGAAACAATTGGTCAAATTGTCTCGTTTTACAATTGATCCATCCAAACGACCCCTAAGAGTATCTCTAACAATGCAATCTTTCTTCAATTTCAAGTGTGGTTCCTACTACCACCTAAGCAACTCTAGCAATTACTTTACTCATCAATTTCATGCTAGCTACATCAATGCCATTCCAATGCAATTGTACTTCTGGGTCCCACTTACATTTTAATACCACACAAATGGTTAGGAAAAAAAAAAGGGAAAAAACAAAGACAAACAAATGACCCACTTGCAATTGTGTGTCAGATTTTCATGGTGTGCAAATTTTCACCACTTGAAAGTGGTCTTGCATCAATGCCATCCACTTTTTCAATTGCACATGGCCGTCACCTCAGCTTGCAACTCTCTCCATTTGCACCATTGGAGATGCTCTAAGGCTGTCTAGACTCTCAAAGTAAGTCGGACCCATTGAAAAAGATAGCATTTCTATTCTTCTATCCCACAAAAAGTTCCGCAGAGTTGTCAATGGATACTATAAATCCAGGCCAACAATAATTACTAACCTCAGAGTGGTTTGGTTGACAGTCGCACGGAGCGGGTGGGGCGGTGGTTCGTATCTGGCGGGATGCAATACAGTGGTGCTTGACCCACAACATCCAAGGTGTGGGGTTTCAAGGCGACGCGCAGGCAGTGATTGATAAAATTCATTCCAATGTCACTAGAGATGCGAAATGCGGTGCGATATTGCAGGAGATTAATGTCTTGAAGCACCAATGTCAGGATTTTTCTATTCGATTTATTGGTAGGCAGAGTAATTGGGTAGCCCATTCGGTGGCTAAGAAAACTCTTTCATTGTGTCCTATTAGTATTTCGTGGTTTGATTTTCACTCTTGGACGATTTCGATGGTGTAAAGTGTAAACTCTATATATTTCATCTTGGTAATGCAAGTTAGCTATTGACAAAAAAAAAAAAAAGTGGTTTGATTGATAGTTTGAAACTCTTCCAATGTTGTATTTTTTTTAATGCATTATTTTTTTTCCTAAACAAACTATACAAGCATTGTTTATGTGAGGTGACGCAAATTATTTCAAAATAGGAATAGTGAAATCCCACCTATTAGATGAGATGTTGGGAGTGTTTAATATTCTTGCAACTATGCTTCTAACTTTTGATTATTAAACAAAGGATAAAAGTGACATTTCACTAAAAACTAGTATAATTTATTGAAATACTACAATAACTATAACAAAAACCAAACAACCCTAAATTTTGGTGAGTTCCCATGTGTGTTTGTTGAAGTACTGTCTTCGGCTATTTTACAGATTTAATACCATTAATTTTTAATTTATTCTAACTGGAACTACCCCATTATCAGTAGCGGATCCATAAATCTGAAAGAGGGGGCTTAAATTTGACTTTCAAATGATTTGAACTGGGAGGGGGCTAAAGGCTTACCACCTGTTCTCTTTTTCAAAATTGTTACAAAATATACATTTAAATTTACAAAATTTTGAGAAGCGGTAGACAATTTACAAAACTTTACTACATTTTGGATATCTCTAGTCAAGTTCGAGAAGCTGTAGCAAACCTCAGAGATTTGCATACTGAGACTTTGAATTCACCATCCACCAGCATATTTGAGGAAGTAAGTGAGGCACGTATATGAGTTGAATCTCTAAATCAGTATGAAGAAAGTTTTCATAGGCAGAAGTCAAGGATAAATTGGTTAGCTCTAGGGGATTCAAACACTAGATTCTTACATAAGTCTGTAAAGGTGAGGAAAACAAGAAAACAAATTAGAAAACCGATTCTCCCCACTTTCATATAGCGAGCAAATATCTTAGGAGGACGTGACCTACTATCAACAACTGTTTGGTGCACTGGATGATAGTGTCAGAATTGATGAGGCGTTTCTGAAGGCTCATATATCTAAAAAGTTAAACAGGGATCTGGTCTTGTTGTATGAGCTGAAGTGTCTGATGTTGAGGTTCGTGCTGCTTTATATTCAATGGCTTTAGACAAAGCCTTGGTCATGACGGATGGACTGTGGAATTCTTTCAGAAAAGTTGGCAGTGGATTGTAAATGATATTTGCAATGGCATTCGATCTTTCTTCAGAACTCGTCACATTCCTAAAGGTATGAATGCCACCTCCCTAATATTGTCCTAGTCGCATTTAGACCTATTACCTGCATTAACGTCCTTTACAAAATAATATCGAAGGTACTGGCAAATAGGATTTAGATTGTCTTGCCTAACTTGATTAGTCGAAACCAATATGCTTTTGTTAAAGATAGAAGCATTTTGGAGAATATCCTTGTATCTCAATAGATAGTTCAGAACTACAATAAAAAAGACTTTCTTCTATATGTACGATTAAAATTGATCTCATGAATGCATTCAATTCATTTCATAGGAACTAGTCCCTCTTCGCACATAGAAAATGAGGTTTTCTATTTTGTGTCACGAACATAATGAATTTACCAGCTGTGTTTGTGAATTCGATCAGATGTTGCCTTGGGCTTATTTCAGTACCACATTACATGGTAGCCTCTTTGGATTTTTTCAAGATAGTAAAGGGGTTAAACAAAGAGATCCAATGTCTCCATATCTTTTCACTATTGTAAATGTTGGACAATGATGCTAGTGAGGGTAGGATGCCATATCATCCACAATGTACAAATCTGGATCTTACACACTTATGTTTTGCAGACGACTTGATAATTTTTTCAGACGGCTTTGCCTATACAGTAAGTTGTGTGAAATGGGTCCTGAACTTCTCTGAATTGTCTAGTTTGCATTGACACCCTATATGAAACGTGACATTTTTTTTTGGGGGGGGGGGGGGGGGGGGGGGGCTCCTGGGATTTCACGCACAATGCATTGACTGTTATAGGATTCATAGAGGTATAAAGCAAAACAAATGTAAAAAAATAAAGCAAACAAATAGGATTCATAAAGGAATCCTTACCTGTAAGGTATTTAAGGTTACCTTTGACTTATGTGAGGCTTACAAGTAAAGAATGTGGCATACTTGTGGAAAGATTTACTTGTAGGATAAGGTCATGGAAAGCAAGTAAACTAACCTATACTAGCAAGCTTCAACTTATCTCTCAGTGTTGTATTTTATTACCAAATTCTTGATGTCTATTTTCTTGCTTTGGGAAGTTTTGGTTGTTCCATAGAAAGAAGGGGGTTGGATTTGAGAGATCTTAGCACTTGGAATGTAGCTTGTGTGGCACGTCTTTTGTGGTTAATCTTAATGAAGAGTGGAAGTTTTTGGGTGGCACGGATCATTCGATACATGATAAGAGGCAGAACCATTTGGACTGTACTAATAACGTCTTCAAGGTCATAAATCTGGCGTTGCGTGCTCAAACTCAGGTATTGGTATCAGTTCAGAATGAGACTCAACTCTGATGGGCAAGTCACATGGGAGGGCATCCAATGATACTTTTTAGTGTTAAAAGAGTTCGGAAGTCTATCAGTGTAAAGAAACATCTAGTGGAATGGTGGAAATTGGTTTGGGGTAAGCTCCATATACCTCAAATAGTTTCATTTCTTAGCTAGAAGTTTTCTATGATTTGTATAGCTAATATATAGTTGTTCTTTCATTGGTTTGATGTATATGGGCTTGTAAGGACACGATCCTAAGTTTTTTGAGCTTTGATCGCCTTGATTAAAGTGTGCTTTTAATGAGAAATAGCTAATCATTGAAAAAAATATGGTAAACGTACACATTTCCAATTCTCGCCAAAGTTAGCTACGGTTTCCATTCAATATGGCCCATTATGTTTCCCTGATCTCATATATACATGTTCTATCTTTTATAAGAGAATGCATACATCATGGCTGGAAAATTTAAGGACTTAATATAAAATAGCCAAGTGCCTGTGAGTATTATGTGATCCATTTAACTATCGATGATCCCACTGCTCAAATCGAAGTCATGTTCCCATCTACCTATCTTAGTAAATTGCGGCTAACGTTTTGGGTGAAGATGATGATAATTGTGATGAACTCATCAAAGTCTTCAGCTCTAACTCCTACCAGTTCATGATCACAGTTGGACCGTGGAACTACACTGTCAAGTGTCAATTACCGTGATTTGATGTCGCAGAAGTTGTTCCCTGCTGTGAACTAATATTATGCCTATATTTAGCTAATGTCCTCAGTTTGATATAGACAAGTACTTTTTTTTTAATCTACCACCAACTTATCTTGGATAGTTTATTTGAATGTTTATTTCTAAATTTGGTTTCAACTATATTAAAACTTATTGTTATCATTCAACTGTATGTCTCTTTATCCTATGCATCAGATCCATGCTTTGTTTAATTTTGTACTTAAGTATTTTTGTACTTTGCCGGTTGCACAACTTGTTTTGGGGCACACTGTTCACGAAAAAAATCCTTCTTCCCTTCATTCTTAATTCTGTAGCATACACAGAATACCAATTTCATATAATGGTCTTCAAAATAGAGGAATGAATCTCTTCATGGTTACTTTCTTCTAATTTCAATGGCAACCACCATTACAAATATGCAAATGGACAAAAACTAACACATTCATTTCGATGCTTACCATTTACCAAATTTTCTACAATGTTTCTTTCAGCCAACGGGCTGGGATATATGGATTTTTCTAGAAATAACACTATTTAAAAAAAATATTACAAAAATACCACCCCATGCAAAAAAATTCCACTTATACCACCTTTTTCTAAGAACCATTTCCAGGGGAGGCGTTTTCACTGGAAACCGCTCTGGGAAGAAGCGGTTTAAGTTTGGGCAACAAACCGCCCTTCCCAGGAGCGGTTTGAAGGCTGCCTTAGGTCAACATGATAGAAACCGCTCCCCCATTATGCGGTCTGTGAAAACCGTTTCATGGAGGAGCGGTTTGAATGTCGACACCAAAACCGCTCTGGGGGGAGCGGTTTTCATGTGTTTTCCCCACTTTCCCGACAGGAAAACAGTCGACATGCAGGAGATTGCTGGAGTGGGGGAGTGTGTTTTGTGAAAACCGCTTGGGGGGGGCGGTTTTCATGAAATTTTTTGCTATAAAAGGCAGTCCTGGAAAACATAACATTGCACCCCTCTTCCCTCTTCCTATTCTTCTTTAAGTTTTTGTTTTAGCGATTTGTGTTTTATATTATAGCGATTAACGTTACGTTGTAAGTTTGTTTTGTGTTACTTGTTATTGTAAGTTTGCTTTGCGATTAACGATTAACATTGACAAATTTTATGGTATAATTAAGTTACCGTTTTATTGCAGATGACATTCCAAAAGTTCATGCTTGGGTTACGGTGGAATGGTTATACGGAAGATACCGGAAAGGGAGTACGTTACGTTGATGGCAATTTTCAAAAAGTGAAGGTTGCTACGAGACCGAGCCTTGAAGATCTGCATCGAATTTATACTGAGGTTACTTGCATAGGTGGCACGAGGAGAGTTGACCGTATGGTGTATCGATATCCAAACAGACAATCCGGGGCATTGTGGAATGAGGATGTAGATTCCATGGTTGAATTTTTGACCACCAATAACATTTCCAAAGCAGAGATGTTCGTTTACACTAAGCCGGTCGCAGGCGCTGGAGGTCATTATGGAGAAGGCCAAACATCTGGTATCCACGGTGGAGGGGGTTTATATGAAGATCATCAGTACCAAATCGACCATGATAGTCATTCCTACAATGAGTATCAACAAGGAGAAGGCCAAGGATACACTGATAACCAAGAAGATGGCTACCAGTATCAACCCGAGTATGACTTTCATGCAGGTAGTGGTAGTTATCACAACTACCATTACAGAGATGATGTTGGTGCCTTTCATGATCTTGATGAGATGGAAGATGTCCTCCCAGGACCAATCAGCGATCCTGAGGATGAAGAAGAGGAAGGTGATGTGAGTGCAGACAGCTACGACCCTCTTGAAGGTGTCGATGATTCAGGCCTGATTCAGACTCAACTGATGATGAGGTGGCTCGTGACCGGGTACCTATCCCGTACTACAACCACATTCCAAATGAAGATTGGTATGTTGATGCCGACATGGAGCCGCCAAAGGTGCCAATATGGGGTCCACTCACTGGGTTTATGAAGGGACAACAATTTGGTACCAAAGAAGGAGGTCCGACACGCTATTGACACTGAAGCAAGGACTCGGATTCTTGAATGGCGCACAACTCATTCCCACACGAAAGACTCATAGTTCGGTGCCAAAATCAACATGAGGGGTTCATGGCTAGGGTCTGGGCCATCAAGAGCAAGAGAGTCGGGCATTGGGTCATATCCCGTGTGATGAACACACACATGTGTGTCGTCCATAACATCCCAAGGCCATCGACAGTTGAAATCCAGGCTGGTTGCTGCGTCTATCAAGCATCTAATTGAGCAGCAGCCCGACCTGAAGATTAAAGCCATCATCGCCGACATTTCTAGTCGTTATGGTTATATTATTAACTACAAGAAGGCGTGGCATGGGAAGCAGAAAGCAATTGCTGCCGTGTTTGGCGACTGGGAAGAATCTTATGCATTCCTTCCAAGATTGATTTTGGCATTGGAGGCCTCTAACCCTGGCACTGTTTTCTCCCCCCGCTACCAAGATGAAGAAATTCAGCCGCCGGAGCCCGGTAACAAACGCCATTTCAAACGTCTTTTCTGGTCCTTCAAGCCATGTATTGATGGTTTTCCCTATTGTGTGCCTGTAATGCAAGTGGACGACACATTCCTTACTGGCAAGTACAAGGGCACTCTCCTTAGACTCGTTAGACTCTTAGAAGAAGTATACATCTCCTTAGAAACACAACCTTTTTGACAAAAAAAGGGGGATCCGAGGATCTCTTAGAACCCGATTTTCCCAGGAAATGGGAGGACCATGATGATCGCTTAAGACCCCATTTCCTTAGGCATGCATCTCTTTATGAAGAGTCTAAATAAGTGGCACTTTGTACTGCTTTAAATTATTAAAAACAACCAATGCGATTAACAATTAACAAATTTATTTACAAACCACTAACTTACGTTAACAAAATAAAAAAGATATAGACATGAGAAATTATAAGTACCTCATGATCGTTCCAAACATCCATTGAACGATGATTTTCTTGGTCGTATAACACGGTTGGATCAATCGGTCATTGATCGACATAATATCTTTGGTCGTAGATATCAACGTCCGGCCCAACCTACGATAGCATAACAACAATATAAATTAATTAGTATATAGATTAAACAAAATCATTATAACAACAACAAAAAAAAAGAGCAAAATGAGTACGTACCGCTTGATAGTCATCCACAAAGACCACCTCCTCATCGATAAAATCGGCCATATTTTTAGGAACCGGACATAGATTCGACGAGTTTTGAAGGAAAAAACTCGAAAATGTTTTCTGATGGCAGTTCGGACTTAGCCGCAACCAACAAACCACTATTTCCTAGTTTTTTGGGTGGGGAGGGGAATGTTAGAGAGAACTAATCTTAGAGAGAGAGAGGAGAATGAGTTTTGGTGTGAAAAAATGGTGAGGGGGAGGGGGGTATTTATAGTTTTAGAACCGTGGGGTGGGGGTGGGGCGGTTTTTTAATTTTGCCACCCAAAAATCGTGTCCTTTGCCCACGGTTTTGCTTTCCTTCACGCAAACCGCCGTTGGAGGGGGCGGTTATCAGCCCAACTACACGGGCCGCTGAGTTGGCAGACGGTCTGCCGTCGGATCGCCTCCTAATCCGACGGTCACTAAGACCGCCTCTTTCCAAGGCGCTTTGATAGAAACCGGCCCCTTGGAGCGAGGTTTTCACATAAACCGTCTCCCTAGACGGCGGTTTTTGGGATATAGTGGTAGAAGTGGATATTGTTTCCATTAGGTGGTGTTTTTGTAATTTTTTTAACAGTGATATTTTTGAATTTTTCCCCTGAGATATAAGCTAGTATTTAATCGTGGGCGAATGTGATGCTGGTACTGTTAAGAAAGGAGATCTTATGACTAATGAGGTGCTTAGTGAAGTTACTAAGTCAATTATAGCCCATAGATCAATGATTATATATCTAATGGCCAAATTGATGAAATGAGTATTTAATTAATGGAACTGTAATTGTGCCATTATGAAAACTTGATTTTTCTTTTAAATTTTTTTCTTTCATTTTCAATCTCCCAACACTGCAAAACATCCCGTGCCCTTTCTTCTCCACTGCTATTTTTAGAATAGTTTCTCATTATTATTTAGGGTTAATATCTTAGTTTGGCCCGAACTATACACATACTTTCTACTTTGGCCCGTGGTATTGGAAATTGCTATTGTGTCCTGAACTATGTAGCAAACTTCCTCATTTGGCCTGGAGGCGGGTTTGACCGTTAAATTAGACGGTCAAACTTGTTGACCGTTAGTCAATGTACACCTCACCTGCCACATCAGCTTTGAGGACATAAAAAATTAAATTTTTTTTTCTGAATTTTGTTTTCTTTCGATTAATAAAATTAATAAATCTTATTAACAAAAAATTAATAAATCTAAAAAATTAATTAAAAGAACGAGAAAAAAAAAAACGAAAAAGCGCCCATTTATACCCTCGCACTCTCACCAAGATCGGGAAAAAGATTAATTTTTTAAATGGGCGCTTTTTTTGTTCTCTTAATTAATTTTTTAGATTTATTAATTTTTTTGGTAATAATATGTATTAATTTTATTAATCGAAAGAAAACAAAATTCACCAAAAAAATTAATTTCTTATGTCATCAAAGCTGACGTGGCAGGTGAGGTGTACATTGACTAACGGTCAACAGGTTTGACCGTCTAATTTAACGGTCAAACCCGCCTCCAGGCCAAATGAGGAAGTTTGCTACATAGTTTAGGCCATAATAGCAATTTTCAATACCACGAGCCAAAGTAGAAAGTATATGTATAGTTCTGGCCAAACTAAAGTATTAACCCTATTATTTATTCCACTTTTCTTAACTTCTTTTTTATTTTATTTTTTTCTTGCTCTTTTTCTTGTTTACTTTTTATGGAAATTGTCTTAGTTGGCATTCTATTTATTTTTAACCAGAAAAAATTACAAACAATACACAAAACATACCACAAAATTATACAAATTAATATTACAACGTAAACAACTCAGATAATAAAAGTATATGAACTAACAACACAAAGTATACAAACCAAGTTATAAAAGTATACAAATCATGCCAGAAACGTATACAAATATTATAAAGTATATGTTTGTGCCTGGATCGTACCAGACGGTTTTGTGAGACTCCACGGGCCTCGTGCGACTTTTTGTAGACGGGGAGTGGTCTCCGAAATCCTGCAAGAAAGGTCCTTAGGGGAATCCTGGGACCTCCTCCGATGCTAAAGTTAGAGAGAGAAGTAGATGTGTAGTAGATAAGTGAGAGAATAGGGTAGGTCGAAGTTACCATAAATGCTGCCCTCTAAGGGGTATTTATACTAACTCTGGTGGAGGCTATGACATTTAATGGCCTGTCGGGCGTCCTAGGACGCTTCTGGGTTCATTAAATGCACTGTCAGTACAAATCTCTGTCATTTGTACGAGAGAGGCTGAGGAACCGTTGGTCCTATTGTCGGGCGGTCTTTGTCAGACAGACCGCCCTCTGATTGTCGGGAGGTCTTAGGACGGTGAAGCCTAAAGATCGCACGGGTCTCTTTTTTAGTCAACTACTGAAGTCTAGCCTCGGTTGTTATGTGGGCTTTGTAACCATGGGCCTTAGGGCCCACGTATTCCAATACTTGGCCCAACATTTGCCCCTTAGGCATGGGAAGCGTTAGGTTTTCGCGGCTACCTTGATCCTTTGTGTTGAGCGGTCTTGGGTCGTATGACCCATGGTTACCTGCCTGCCCTTGTCCGTGGGGGCCTGGCGTGGGAACGCCTAGGGGCGGTCTAGACGCGATGCATCCTGCGTTTTCTATTTCACCCTGCCACGTGTCGTTTCTCGGGCGCAGAGCCCTGACAGGCGAACGTCACGTCTGGGGGTTTTGGGCTTCGAAAATCGGGAAAGTCACTTCAGGGTATTTCGGGTTTCCTCATTTTGCGGGAAACACTTCGTCTTCTTCTCCCCCTTCATTTCTGCAAAAGACTCCTTGTTCGCCGCCGACTCCTTATAAATTCCAGCAGCCTTGCTTCCAGGTAAAGACTTGGCCTTTTTCGCGTTGTGTGCGTGCGTCTCCTCTTCCTTCAGACTCTTTATGCTTCTGACCTGTCGTGTTTGATTTGATCGGACCTCTTGTGTTGTGACCGTCGCTGGCTGGTTGCTTTGCCGACGACAAATGTCGGGTGAAGATCCGTCTTTGACGATCGATTTGGGGAGGGAGTCCGTCGCGCCTGCCGGAGACGTGCCTTCTGTTGGTCTTGCTCCAACGGCCGTCCCGGAGAAGGATCTTTCGACATCGGCTGCGCCGCCATCGCCTCGTGCCACCGGGAAGAAGATTGCATTGACTTCAGGCGGGACCGCCCCCGCTTCTCAAGGTATAGTTTGCTCTTCTCCAATTCGAAACACATCTGAGTGTGTGTGGGATTTATCTGGGATAGATTTATACGTTGGGAGTAGTTCTGAATTGAACGACTGTCTTGTCGGGATCTGTGTAGACTTAGATAACTCTTGTGATAACCTCCGCCCTGTACCAGTTGGGGTTGTGGCTACATCGTCCGCGGTTGGGGACAACTTAGTTGAGTTGGATACCTTAGAATTAGGTAGCGGGTCTTTGGATGTGGGTGATCCGGTAGACAGTGGAGGGGTTTGCTCGGAGGCGGTTCCCAGTACCTCGTCTTCTGTGGAAATCTCTGAGTCTGAGGGCGAGAGGTCGCTTCCGCTGGCGGTTAAGGACGCTAACTTTACTATTCTTCGGCATGAGGATATGTGGGATGTAGAACCCATGCCTCCCGAGGTATTTGGTCTTGGTCCGTCATATGAGTAGGCTCTGAAGCCTGAGTAGGTACTCCACGCCTAAAGTCTCTTGGTTTCCCCATGAGTGGCAGTATGCGGCTCCGTCAGAGGTGAGTCGATTCGGGTCTTATCCTAGTGGTTGGATTCCGATTCACGTTGAACACGTGAAATTGGGATTGCGGTTTCCTTTGGACCCCATTCTTACTAGGGTGTTGCATTTCCTTCAGTGCACTCTTGGACTGCTGTCTCCGTCCATTATTTTCCACTCTGTTATGTACCGATTGGCGTGTGGCCGCCTTAAGCAGGAGCCCTTTTTTTATGCGTTCGGCATGATTTATAACATTCGGGATTCGACCAACTGCTGCTCCATCGGGAGGCGGGAGAATTTAGTTGGCTTTATCACAGGGGCTCTCAAGTTGTACTCTCCCTAGTATAATATTTTTTCGCGCGTCCCACGTGGAAGTGGTATGCGGGGGAGAGTGCCCCTTTGACTGGGCACGCGAAGGGTTCTAAGGATGACTGGTGCGCTTCAAGCCAATTTCCGAAATCGGCGAGAGATCATGTGGACCGCCTTGTTGAGAGAGTCCAGTTGCGGGGATTTCCTAGCAGTTCTGGGAGCGCCTATCAGCTTGTTCGTGATTTTTATGGTTAGTAGCGTATCTCCTTGCTCATCATGTTTCTCGCTTCTCATCTAAGTTTACTTATGCATGTTTTTTTTTCCAGGTTTGAGAGCGCTGGCGGATTTGTTGAGACCAAAGAAGAGGAGAGTGATTGTGAAGACTGGTGGAGGTCGCGGGGAGGGCCCCGTCTACTGCGGTTGTGGAACCCTCTTCGTCAGCGGTTCCGCCTCACCAGTCGCCACCGGTTATGGATCTGTCTGGTGCGACCACTCGCGGGGCTTGTAATAGAAATTCGGAACAGATGGCCCAGGGCTTGGTTGCCAAGAGAGTAAGGACCTGTTCTCCGAAGAAGGCGGCGCACCGCGGGAAGGGTGTGAAGCCAGCTGACAAGTCGAACTCTATTGACTTGCCTCCACAAGCGGCTACTGTTAGTGAGGCCGCTGAGCTTGCATTTCACACCATCACTAACCAGCTCATTATGCGTGCAGAGTATATCGATTCTTTCCGCGGCAGTAACATGCGGCTTGCGGAGACTGCATCTCGATTCTTTTTCTCAGTAAGTTTTTCCATTGTCGGACCTTCTCGTTCATTGATGTGTATTTGTGACCCTTATCAACTTGTTTGTTTTTAGGCTCAGATTGGATTTTCGCAAGTCATTATGCTCAATGACCGCTTGTCTAGGACCATGGACGAGAATGCGGTCGAGATCGCTAAGCTCAAGGGGAGCCCGGCCGAGGGGCGTGAGTCCCTGATGGAGGAGGTGCAGCCACAGGTGACGCAGGAATTCGAGGAGTGGTTGGCACGCAAGGAGAAGGAATTACTCGCGGAGAGGGATGTTGCCAAGGCGGTTCGTGATGAACGAGATCGACTTGCAGAGAAAGCTCGAAGAGTCATCGAGCTGGAGAAGACATTGTTGGAAGAGCAAGAGGCGCTTCATAGGAAAGTGGATGCTCTGAAGGTTGACAAGGCATCCCTGTTGGAAAGTCACGACGCGGATTTAGAC
Source organism: Linum tenue (assembly GCA_946122785.1). NCBI lineage: Eukaryota > Viridiplantae > Streptophyta > Magnoliopsida > Malpighiales > Linaceae > Linum > Linum tenue. The sequence goes on from CAMGYJ010000007.1 coordinate 28,372,714, forward strand.
GTGGCTGGTCCCGCGTACTTGAAGTCGAGCGAGTTCATAGCTTTGGAAAACGAGAAGTACATAAGCATCGTGGGGAATGCTGTGGCCGCTATCCGCATTGGTATTGCCAGGAGCAACCATAAGCGGTCTGGACAACCGACTGCATTTGGGATGCGATCGGTGCCTGTCGGACGTGAATTTTGAAAATGATGAAGAGAGGGAAGAGGAAACGGCCTCCCATGGATCAGGTGATCTCGCAGATGGCGGTGAAGGTTCTTAGGACGCCTGAGGTTGTTTGTGTTTTATTTCTGTTGGTGTTTACAACTTTGGCATGTAAAACACTTATCTTTTGGAAGCACGTGTGGTGCTATATCGGTGAACGATTCTTTGGCGATGTTTGCAAGGGCGGATTTTAATTAGTATTTGAAGACCGCATTTTTTTTCCTGAGTTAGCGACGGGCGCTATTGAATCATGTTAAGCGTGACCAACTTGTCTTGAGGTTGGTTACCTCTTTTGGTCATAAAGCGCTACTTTTTGCAGACCTTTGTAATTGTGCCTTGAGTGTTTTCGTATAGTAAGAACGACCGAACTCATGAACTATTGAGAGGTTGAAAGTTTGGTCGAGAAGATAAGTGTGTTACTTGGGAGTGTTGGACCTCCTTTGTTTTTGGATAGTTGCTTCGCTCTCACGCGGGAGCGAAGGTGTGCTATTCCTTGGATCAATCCGTTTTGTGTTGATTTTGACCTTCATCTAACCGCGAGAGTCCGAGTCACATTAGGAGCACTAGGCTTTAGGGGAAGCGTATGACGCTAAGTGTTATTACGAATTTGGTAACCCATATGCCTTGTTGTTTTGGTGCGGGGCTTCCGGGAAGCGTTTGGTGTTGTGTTCCCGCGCTAAGAGGTTTATCGACCTGAGCGAACATCGTTGGGTCGTTCTACGAGCGATTGTTTTTCGAAGATAAAGAAAGGAGTTCATGCATTGTTTGCAATTCGGGGATTTAGCCGAAACTATGAGTGTATTACTTGGGCAAAAGCGGTCGCTTAGTAGCAACCAATACAGTACTTCAAGTGGTGGGTGTGCTACCCTAACCACCAAAAATGTCCTTAAAATGACATGGAGGGCCTCAGACCACGTCTGAGTAGTACTTTCTCAGGTGCATCCCGTTCCAAGTTTTGGAGACTGGGACGCCACCCAGGGTCAGGAGTCGGAAGTGCTGGGACCTATTTTTTCTCCGATGAGGAATAGCCCTGCCCAAGTTGCGGCAAGCTTGCCATGTTCGTCTTTCTTCTGAAAGTCCCGCTTGAGGACCATGTCTCCTTCTTCGAGGGATCGCCGTCTTACCCTTTTGTTGTAGGAGGTGGCTACCTTTGCTTTCTCACTTACGATGCGCTCTAGGGCCGCATCGCGTCAGGACTCTACCATGTCCAATTGTTCCAAAAGCTTCTGGTGATTGATTTTTGGATCATATGTTTGGACACGCAGGGATGGTAGATTCATTTCTTCGGGAGCGGCCGCCTCAGAGCCATATGTTAGAGCAAAGGGGGTTTCGCCCGTGGCGGTCTTATGGGTCGTGCGGTGCGCCCACAAGATATGAGGGAGCTTAGTTGTCCAGGCCCCTTTGGTGTCTCTGAGACGCTTCTTCAGCCCTTGGAGGATCAACTTGATGGACGCTTCAGCCTGACCGTTTGTCTGTGGGTATGTGATAGCATCGTATTTGCACGTGTTTTCACTCTGGTTTCCTGTCCATTTTGGCTCGAATTGATTGTTCCTTGGCCTATTTTACGCTCGGTTGGGTTGTTTTGTCGTATTTCAGGTCCTGGCAAGTAAAGAGGTGCATAGGCGCAAGTTTCCGGTCATTTGGAGGTCAGATGGCGATTCACAGGAAGAATTACGGGCAGCCCCTGCCAAATTACGACCGTAATTGGTCAGGGCATGCCCGTAAAACAATTGCCGAGCCTTTTCCCCAGAAATTCCTCTCGGTGCTAAAATTACGGGCAAGACCTCCAAGAATTACGACCGTAATTCTCAAATTACTGGTGGTAATTGGGAAATTACAGGCGTATCTCCTCCTCCTTCAGCTTAATTGAAATGTGCGTTTTGGGGCGAATTACGGGCAGGACGTGATTACGGCCGTAATTCAGCCCGTAATTCACCCAGAGTCGGGTTTTTGGAGGCAGATTCGAGCCAAGGAAGAGGTATTCGAGTTTCTAGAGCAAAAACAGAGTTTTAGGGAGAGAAAGAGCGAAGAACAAACCCTAGGAGCTATTTTGGAGTGGATTTCTCATCATTGAAGCCCAGATTGCGTCTTTAGGAGTGAAGATTGACATCCCAGAGCAGATTTTCCTTATCTTTATGAGTATGACTACTCTGATTTCTGTTTTCCTTTCTCTCTCTATGGAGTAGAACCTTTCTCTCACTTGGGTATGAAGAACCCTAGTTCCTTGTGTTAGGGATTTGATTGTAATGACTTGGGATGATATTACTGTTTGATTTTAATCGAATGATGCATGTTTATTGAATTGATTGGAGTGTGATCAGCTTTTCTCAATTTCTGCTGCAACCTGAGATAGATAGAATCTGATTAGGTTGTTAGAGCCTCTTCATTCGATAGTAGGAGATTGGCTATACGAGAGTTAGCCAGTTTACTGCTTTGTAATGGAACTCAATTCCAGTAGTGGAGTTCTGTGCTTATTGCTTCAGCTTTCTATCCCGGTGAAGACTAGTCGTCTGCCGGGTAGTTAGACTGAGAGGGCTTGGTCAGCTTAAGAGATTCCAAGCTACTGTCGGATCTTCCGCAGTTTAATCAACAGTAAATCAACCCAGGGGAATTACAATTGAACCTAAATAAGGGGCTAGGGGGACTCAATCCCGAGTGACTCTTACCTGCTTTAGAAAACCGAACCATTTCCTGCTTTCTTACTGCTTTTGCTTTTAAACAACAATCACTCGAATTAGTTTGCTAGATAATAGATAATCACGGAGTAAGCAGTAGATCTAGACCCCAGGTTGATAATTGAACTTGCCTGTTACTGGATTCCCGGACTGCGGTTACACTTGGTCGCAGTTTGGTGTTGTGTTTTGGCGTGTCAAGTTTTTGGCGCCGTTGCCGGAGGCCCTCTAGATTATTGGGGAAACGTGAGAATTTGTTACTCTAGCTTTTTATTTACTGCATTTTATCTCTTCCACCTGTGTGCCTTCACGGGTTGCTTCTGCTGATTGTGTGCAGGTAGTGCATGACCCGTAGCCAGTCGTGAGAACTACTAACATTAGACCAGGAGCTTGAACGAACTTGCAGGAACTTCAAGCGGGCTCTAAAGGCGCGACTGGCTGCGCAGGAGGAGCTATCACAGCTGCAGTTAGAAGAAGAAGAAGAAGAAGAAGAGATGGGTGATCCAGAGAACCGTGATGTGATCCCCGAGGAGCAGACCATGGGATCCTACTGGACCGGTAGGGCTGCAGACCTAAGGTCACCCATTCAACACCCTCATGTCCCAGCCAACAACTTTGAGGTGAGCACCTCAGTGATCACCATGCTGCGCGGTTCAGTGGTGTTCCGTGGTAAGGAGGGAGAGTGCCCTCGATCACATCTCAGGCGATTCCACGAGCTCATCGATGGAATCAAGATCAATGGGGTACCAGCCGATGCCATCCAGCTGAGGTACTTCCCATTTACTCTGGAGGGGCAAGCCAAGGAGTGGCTAGACACTCGACCTTCGGGCTCCATCACCACGTTCGCCAACCTGGCGGAGAAGTTCCTCACCCGCTACCATCCTCCATCCAAGACAGCTGACCTGTAGAAGCAAATTACAAATTTTGCTCAGGATGAGGATGAGACCATCAGGGATGCTTGGGAGAGATACACCAGTCTCTTTCTCAGGTGTCCCAATCATGGGTTCAATGATGCATTCAAGGTGGGCACCTTCTATCACGCTCTCTTCCCGGAGGACAAGTTGCTGATTGATTCGGTTTGTGGCGGGAACATGCTGACTAAAACACCGCCACAGCTGAATCAACTCTTTGAGGAGATGGCGGAGAACGGGTACGACTGGGGCACTGCCAGGAGCTCGAGACGAGCACCAGGACGGGGTGTGCATGCTGTGGGCACCCAGTCATCTGATTTGGTGCAGGTGGTATCGAAGCTGGTTTCAGCTATCGATCGTTCTGGTTTGATTGCAGGTACAGGACAGCCGCAGGCGATGCACTGCCAGTGGTGTGAGAGCTCTCATCACACCGTGGAGGACTGTCAGGCGATGAGGGAGTCGTCTACTCCCCAGGAGCAGGTGGACTTCATCGGGAATGCCAGGCGCTTCGACCCCTACAACAACACCTATAACGAGGGGTGGCGCCAACATCCTAACTTTTCTTGGGCTGGGCCAAATCCCAGACCACCAGCTCCCCAGGGACCACCCGGTTTTCAGAGGCCTCCATACCAGCCCAGACAGGGGCAATTTCAGCAGCCACAGCAGCCACTCTACCTGCCCAGACAGGGGCCAGTTCCACCTCAGTCGCAGGCACGACCATTTCAGCAGGCAGGGGCAGCACCTGCAGCCCCAGTACAGAGTGACCCGATGGCGGAACTGAGAGATCTGGTCAGAGAAACACACAGGCTGTGCTGCGAGATATACAGACCCAGCTTGGGAGTGTTGCCCAGGCTGTTGCTCGGAGGACTCTAGGCACCTTGCTTGGTCAGACCATCCCTCACCCGCAGGACCCGGATGCCAACTGTAGTGCCATCACGACCAGGAGTGGCAAGGTGACTGCCGATCCACCTGTTCGGGCAGAGGAGAGAGAGACCCCTGTTTCAGCACTTCCAGCTAATCAGGATGAAATGGAGAAGGAGGTTGAGGTGCCTGCTCCTAAACCGCAACCAGTGGTGAAGGAGTATGTACCACCGCTTCCCTTTCCTACTCGGTTGCACAAGGACCGACTGGAGACTGAGTTTGCCAAATTCATGGCAATGCTGAAGCAGGTGAATATTAGCATGCCCTTCGTGGAGGCATTATCGAAGATGCCCAAGTATGCCAAGTTCATGAAGGATCTCCTCACCAACAAGAGGAAGCTTGGGGAGCTGTCCATGGTGATGCTAAACAAGGAGTGTTCTGCCATCCTGCAGAACAAACTACCAAAGAAGCGAAAAGACCCAGGGAGTTTCACTATCCCTTGCATGATTGGTAGTTTGCATGTAGGGAAGTCCTTGGCGGATTTAGGCGCTAGCATTAATGTCATGCCATATTCACTGTTTAAGAAGCTAGGCCTAGGTGAACCCAGTAATACTAGGATGAGCATCCAGCTTGCTGATAGATCCATTGTGCATCCTAGGGGTATAGCAGAGGACTTGATAGTCGCAGTAGGGCCATTTTCATATCCTGTTGATTTTGTGATTTTGGACATAAATGAGGATGTTGATGTGCCATTGATACTGGGTAGACCTTTTCTCGCCACCGCCAAGGCGCTGATTGATGTTAATGATGGAAAACTGATTTTAAGAGCTGGGGGTGAACAAATCACCTTCTCTGTTTCTGATAATATGAAACACCCCCAGCTCCATGATGATTTAGATTACTGTGATGTTGTTGCTGATTTTGAGACCGCACTCGCCATCACGAGTGCGGGTACTGATGATTTCCTTGAGCGTTGTCTTTTGCTAGGGAAACAGGCATCACAGGATATGCAGCTGGAGGAGCAGCTTGCGGAGCTGGACGAGGCTGCGAGCGAGGGGCGAGAGATACCATTCAAGCCGATCCCCATCTCGCCCCGGCTCGCTACATCATTGGAGGAGCCACCAGACTTGGAGCTTAAACCCCTCCCATCTCACCTGGAGTATGCTTTTCTCCGGGAGGGGAATAAGCTCCCGGTGATTATTAGCTCGGATCTGACACCCGAGCAGAAGAGCAGGCTGGTGGCTCTACTGCAGAAGTATGCCCGGGCCATGGCATGGAAGATCACCGACATCAGAGGCATTAGCCCATCCTTCTGCTCTCACAGAATCTTGATGGAGGATGAGGTTAAGCCAGTCAGGCAGCCACAGAGGAGATTGTCTCCTAACTTGGAGGCAGTGGTCCGGGCAGAGATTGTGAAGCTCATTGATGCAGGGATCATCTTTGCTATATCTGATAGCAAGTGGGTCAGCCCCACTCAGGTGGTCCCGAAGAAAGGCGGGATGACTGTGGTCTCGAATGAGAAGAAGGAGTTGATCCCGATGCGGACCGTGACCGGCTGGAGAGTCTGCATCGATTACCGGCGCCTGAATGACGCCACCAGGAAAGATCATTTCCCCCTACCTTTCATTGATCAGATGCTGGAGAGGTTGGCTGGCCATGAGTTCTATTGCTTCCTGGATTTCATGTCTGGTTACTTCCAGATTCCTATTGCACCGAAGGATCAGGCGAAGACCACATTCACTTGCGCCTTCGGCATTTTTGCTTACCGGAGGATTCCATTTGGGCTGTGTAACGCACCGGCGACCTTCCAGAGATGCATGCTGGCGATCTTCGACCGACTGGTTGGTGAGATCATGGAAGTCTTCATGGATGATTTCTCGGTATATGGAGACTCCTTCACTCACTGTCTCCATAACCTGGAACTCGTTCTGAAGAGGTGCGAGGAGACTAATCTGGCACTCAGCTGGGAGAAGTGCCATTTCATGGTTCGTGAGGGTATCGTGCTCGGGCACAAGATCTCCAAGCAGGGGATTGAGGTAGATCGCGCGAAGATTGAGACGATCGGTCAGCTACCTCCTCCCGTTTCTGTGAAGGGGATTCGCAGCTTTCTGGGTCATGCAGGCTTTTACCGGCGCTTCATCAAAGATTTCTCGAAGATTGACATGCCGTTGACCAAGCTGCTGGAGAAGGATGCACCATTCCAGTTCACTCCCGAGTGCACAGCTGCATTTGAGACTCTGAAGGAGAAGCTTACCCATGCTCCTATCATGGTGACTCCTGACTGGTCTCTTCCTTTTGAGCTGATGTGCGATGCGAGTGACTATGCAGTCGGAGCAGTTCTGGGTCAGAGACGCGAGAAACACTTCCAGCCCATCTACTACGCGTCGAAGACCTTGAACGATGCACATGAGAACTACACCACCACAGGTGTATGCGTTTGACAAGTTCGAGATCCGGGACAAGAAAGGAGCTGAGAATGTTGCTGCAGATCATCTCTCACGGTTGGAAGCCCCTCCGGTGGACAACTTCGTAGAAGAGATCGACGACTCCTTCCCAGGTGAGCGATTGCTGGCGATGACACTGGTGGACATCGTGGTCCCTTGGTATTCTGACTTTGCCAATTATCTGGTGGGCAAGCAGTTACCCAAGGGGATGGCTATTCATGCTAAGCGCAAGTTCTTCTCCGATCTGAAGCACTACTTCTGGGAGGATCCTTACCTTTTCAGAATCAGAGCAGATGGCGTGATCCGGCGCTGTGTCATGGAGCATGAGATGGGAGACATCCTGTCTCAATGTCACGAGGGACCTACTGGAGGTCATCATGGAGGACACCGCACGGCGCGGAAGGTGCTACAGTCGGGCTTCTATTGGCCCTCGCTCTTCAAGGATGCAGACACCTTCGCACGACAGTGCGACCGCTGCCAGAGGTCAGGTAACATTTCTGCCCGGGATGAAATGCCCCAACATATCTCTGTTATTTGTGAAATTTTTGATGTTTGGGGTATCGATTTCATGGGCCCATTCCCTCCATCTTTTGGCAATCTGTACATATTAGTTGCAGTGGACTACGTCTCGAGGTGGGCAGAAGCTCAAGCCATGCCCACCAATGATGCAAGACGGGTCTGCTCATTTCTGAAGCAGCTGTTCTCCCGGTTCGGGACACCTCGAGCCATTATTAGTGATAGAGGCACCCATTTTCAGGGGCAATTCACTAAACTCCTCTCTCGCTATGGCGTTAAGCATCAGGTGTCGGTGGCCTACCATCCCCAGTCAAATGGGCAGGCCGAGCTGACGAACCGGGAATTAAAACGGATAATTGAAAAGGCGGTGGATCAGTCCCGCAAGGATTGGTCCACCAAGCTCGATGATGCTCTCTGGGCGTATAGGACTGCCTATAAAAATCCGATTGGCACTTCTCCCTATAGGCTTGTCTATGGGAAGGCGTGCCATTTGCCGGTAGAGCTAGAGCACAAGGCCTTCTGGGCCATTAAGCTGCTAAACCTGGATTTGAGTGTTGCAGGTACAGAACGTAAGTTCCAGCTGCTGGAGTTGGAGGAGTGGCGTTACCACGCCTACGAGAACACCCTGCTCTACAAAGAGCGCACCAAGCATCTCCACGACGCTAGGTTGAGGGGCCCGAAGGAGTTTCAGGTAGGTGATCGTGTTCTGCTCTTCAATGCACGCCTGAAACTCTTTCCGGGCAAGCTCCGTTCGAGGTGGTCGGGACCCTTCACGGTCACCCAAGTTTTCCCGCACGGTGCGGTGGAGATCAGCAATGCTCAAACCGAGCCATTCAAGGTGAATGGCCACCTCCTCAAGTTGTATTTGGGAGGTGCTGTCGAGCGCGCAGAGCTGCTGATCAAGCTCGAGGACCCTTAGTTCCTCTACTGGCGTCCAGCTAAAAGACGGTAAAGAAGCGCTTGTGGGGAGGCAACCCCACCACGGTTTGCATTTCTATCCTTTTTCCTTTTTAATTTTTGTCATTTTCGAGTCATTGAGTCTGTCTGGAGTCTTTCTGGAATGTTTCTCGTGCCCCGGATGGTCTATTTTGGTCTATGGTGGTGTATTTTTTTTGAACCGGTGCACGTTTGGGTTTGGATGTTCGAATTTGCAGCTCAAAAACAGGAGAAAAAGGGCCCTCGGCATAGAAATTACGGGCAAGGGGGGACAAATTACGGTCGTAATCCATCTACCCCCTGCCCGTAATTAATTCAGGAGAGGAAAACAGGCTCGGCATAGAAATTACGGGCAAGGGGGTGAGAATTACGGTCGTAATTTTAACCACCCCTGCCCGTAATTCGATCAGAGGGGGCCTATTGCTCTCGGCCATAAAATTACGGGCAAGGCCGGGGGTAAATACGGCCGTAATCCTGCCCGTAATTACCCCTGAGAGCAGTTTAAAAACTGCTCGGCCGCGTTCCCCCCTCTCTCTCCTCCATTTTTTCAGACCAAAATCTCTCTCCTCTCACCGGAAACTCGAACCACTCTCTTCTCCGGTGGTTTTCCGGCCATATCTCACTCACCGGAGGTCCAAATTGAATTCCGAGACCACCCCCGTGCTCCTCTCGTCGGCGCCCACAAGTCTATACAAGTGGGGTTGAGTTTCGTGGTGGTTTGGGTCGCCGGAAAACCGCGACCCTTCGGTGTTCCTCCGGCCTGATCTCCCTCCTCGGACCTCCGATCGAGAAACCGCGACCACCACCGCGTTCCTGGTACTTGGGGCTTCATTTCCCAAAGTTTTGGGTCAGTTTGGCTCCGGTGAAGTCGCCGGCGACGAAACTCCGGCGAGCCTCCCGGCGAGTTTCCCGGCGATTTTTGTGGTCTCTCGATCTTCCCTCACCTTCCCCACGATATCCTCTTGTGCCTCCAGGTGTGCTTCTATACTTTTCCCTGTCATTTGTGGAGGATTGATATTGTGGGTTTAGTGAGGAATTTCGGGAATTGGTTTGTGCTTGAATTAATTTGGTAGGCCTACATTGTTGCTTGCTTTGTTTGTTCATCTTTCGGTTGGCCTCCGAGTAATATGAGTTGTGATTGTCCCGCTTGGAGCCTAAATTGTTGTCCGGGTTTATAATCCGAGGGCTCCAAGTGCGTTTGAGTTTCTGTGAATGGTGAATGATTCTGATTCGTTGTGAATGTTTTTCCTTTCTCGGGGCCTAGTCCACTATCCGAATTTATGATTCGAGGGCCCCGGGTGAGGATGATTGTGACCTCACCATTGACGAATTTCCATGTATGTTGTTGGGTTTCTGTTGTTTTGTGGCTGCAGGAAAATGAACACGTACTTGAACCTGCTCGACGCCGACCAGAGGAAGACTTTGCGGGACATCCGACGCCGCAAAGTCGTTCAGCACCACTACCTCGACTGGTGGGTCTTCGAAGAGCTTGGTGCTCGCGAGGCAATGGAGGCTGCCATCCGCGCTTTCTCTTGGCGCCGCCTCCTCTGCCTTGCTGAGCCGGTCTATCAGGAGCTCCTCTGGGAGTTCTACTCCACCTTCGAGCATTTCCAGACCCACGCGGGCGCACACGGCAACGCCATCCAGTTCCGACTCGGAGGGGAGTTCTACTCCCTTAGCTATGACGACTTTGGTCGGGCACTGGGGCTCCTTCCACCATTTACCTGTCACCTGGAAATCGAAGAGCCCGACAGTCCCATCTTTCGGGACCAGCAGTTCTTCGAGAGGATCTGCCTCCCGGAGTTTGCAGGAGCTGTTTTCACACCGGGCCACACCACGGCTACTCAGCTGCGACCAGAGTGGCGCATCATCAACCAGCTGTTGGGGAAATCCTACACCCCCAGCGAGGGCTCCACCAGTCATCTTCAGCTCCGCACCCTGCATTGCCTGCACTCCATGAGCCACGAGGTGGACAACCTCCATCTGTCCTCTCTCATCGCCATCTTACGATTTGAGGGCTCCAAGTACTGCTGTTTGATCATATTGGCACTGTGTTTTGATTGATGAATTGAATGGTTTTCAGATTAATGCATGACAACTTGTTGGTGACTAGGACAACCTATGATGAGGGTTGAGATGTGCAGTAGAACGATGTAGGGGTTCAGTTTTTCAACTGTTTGCTTACCAACTATGACTTGATCTGATCACTTGTTCTTGACAGTCGTTTATGCATCTAGTTCAGGGTATCAGAATGTGAGATAGAGCATATAGGTAGCCATGTGAGATTTGAGCCTGCTCGTTTCTTTCTTGTGCGATAGATCCCTCTTCCATGATGTGTAGCATTCACGTTGTCATTAGCTAAGATGATGGGGGCATAGGATTAGCCCACGCCCAAAACTGACTGTCTTGATGTGTCATATCCCCTAGTCAGCCCCTTTGAGCCGTGTGTTATCCTTTCTTTTGGTCTATACGAAAAAAATCACCCTTGTTGCATCTTTTAGAAGGTTCCACAGAGTGGTTGTTACATATTCTCTGCTGTTTCTGCTAAAGTTTATGTGAGTGTTGGAGGTAGTGCTTAAAAGTTGGGCAGATGTTTAAAATATGTGCAGAAGTGGTGGCTCTCTTAAGAAATGAAAAGAAAAATGAAAGAAAAACAAAGAAAAATTGAAAGCAAAAGAGAGCCACTACCAAAAATCTGAATAATGCCCATTAAGTAGTGTTTCTTAGCAGTCTGGCTTGGAAATGCTGATGTTTATACCTCCTTCGCTCTTGTGCTCTTGAGATGTTGAGTATTGCAGAATAGCAGAAAGGGAATACCGGTTTGTTTGACTGTGATTGTGTGGGTTTGGAAATGTGGAACCTTTTGCTATGAATACTTCCACCACCTAAAAGGCCTTTTCCCCATGTCCAAGACCCTAGCCAGTCATTTGAACCTGTGTCTAAGATCTCCTGATTAGTTAGTAATGACATCCTATATGTGAACTCTAGCATTTAGAGGCTGCCATCATGGTGAAGAGATGTTAGGGATTGAGAGAAATAGCATGCGCATTTTTCGCATTAAATTGTCCTGACCCCACTGGTCGAGAGTGAGTGATTCATTTTCATATTCTTTATACTCTTGTACCCCGGTGAGGACCTAGATTGCTCGGTCTCTGTTCTGATGTTTTGAGTTGGATGCATGAGTTGACTGTTTTGAGTGAGTGGTTGAGTCAAGTCTGGGTTGGTTGGTGAACAGAAGGGAAACTTTTCCGTTGCTCGATTTTGCTGCACTCGAATGTCCTTTGTGGTGGTTGTCCAGGTTGCTATTAAAGTTGTTCATGTGTTGATGTTTGAAAACCAGTATGATTCACGTGTTCTGTGCCTTTATGACTTGTCCCCAATGTTGGTTGACTGAAATATGTGAGCTTACCTTGTGTATTACTTGGTTTGCTTGGGGACAAGCAAACAGTTAAGTGTGGGGGAATTTGATAGCATCGTATTTGCACGTGTTTTCACTCTGGTTTCCTGTCCATTTTGGCTCGAATTGATTGTTCCTTGGCCTATTTTACGCTAGGTTGGGTTGTTTTGTCGTATTTCAGGTCCTGACAAGTAAAGAGGTGCATAGGCGCAAGTTTCGGGTCATTTGGAGGTCAGATGGCGATTCACATGAAGAATTACGGGCAGCCCCTGCCAAATTACGACCGTAATTGGTCAGGGCATGCCCGTAAAACAATTGCCGAGCCTTTTCCCCAGAAATTCCTCTCGGTGCTAAAATTACGGGCAAGACCTCCAAGAATTACGACCGTAATTCCCAAATTACTGGCGGTAATTGGGAAATTACGGGCGTATCTCCTCCTCCTTCAGCTTAATTGAAACGTGCGTTTTGGGGCGAATTACGGGCAGGACGTGATTACGGCCGTAATTCAGCCCGTAATTCGCCCAAAGTCGGGTTTTTGGAGGCAGATTCGAGCCAAGGAAGAGGTATTCGAGTTTCTAGAGCAAAAACAGAGTTTTAGAGAGAGAAAGAGCGAAGAACAAACCCTAGGAGCTATTTTGGAGTGGATTTCTGATCATTGAAGCCCAGATTGCGTCCTTAGGAGTGAAGATTGACATCCCAGAGCAGATTTTCCTCATCTTTATGAGTATGACTACTCTGATTTCTGTTTTCCTTTCTCTCTCTATGGAGTAGAACCTTTCTCTCACTTGGGTATGAAGAACCCTAGTTCCTTGTGTTAGGGATTTGATTGTAATGACTTGGGATGATATTACTGTTTGATTTTAATCGAATGATGCATGTTTATTGAATTGATTGGAGTCTGATCAGCTTTTCTCAATTTCTGCTGCAACCTGAGATAGATAGAATCTGATTAGGTTGTTAGAGCCTCTTCATTCGATAGTAGGAGATTGGCTATACGAGAGTTAGCCAGTTTACTGCTTTGTACTGGAACTCAATTCCAGTAGTGGAGTTCTGTGCTTATTGCTTCAGCTTTCTATCCCGGTGAAGACTAGTCGTCTGCCGGGTAGTTAGACTGAGAGGGCTTGGTCAGCTTAAGAGATTCCAAGCTACTGTCGGATCTTCCGCAGTTTAATCAACAGTAAATCAACCCAGGGGAATTACAATTGAACCTAACTAAGGGGCTAGGGGGACTCAATCCCGAGTGACTCTTACCTGCTTTAGAAAACCGAACCATTTCCTGCTTTCTTACTACTTTTGCTTTTAAACAATAATCACTCGAATTAGTTTGCTAGATAATAGATAATCATGGAGTAAGTAGTAGATCTAGACCCCGGGTTGATAATTGAACTTGCCTGTTACTGCATTCCCGGACTGCGGTTACACTTGGTCGCAGTTTGGTGTTGTGTTTTGGCGTGTCAGTATGCCACTGATGCCATGGTGCATGTGATGCGGTTTCTGGCACAGAAGTTTTCAAATGGTTTATAGTCAAATTGCGTACTGTGGTCGGTGATGATTGACTGCAGGATACCAAAGCGAATCATAATGTTGTTGAAAACGAACTTTTGCACCCGGCGCTCGTGATCGTCTCTAGCGGTTCTGCTTCGATCCATTTGGTGAAGTAGTCAACTGCCACCACGAGATATTTCTTTCCTAGCGGAGCCGTGGGAAAAGTTCCCAGAAGGTCAAGGCCCCATCTAGCAAATGGCCATGGTCCCACCACGCTTTGCAGCTCGGAGCTAGGAAGGTGGTGTTTGGAGGCGTGGCATTTCTGAACGACATCTGAGGCATCCTTCTTGAACGTTGGCCAGTAGTAGCCTTGTAGAAGAACTGTCCTTTCGAGCGACCTAGGACCTGCGTGTGTGGCACATGTCCCTTCATGTATCGCTTTAAGAATCCACCTCGCCTCTTCCGGGCCGATACACTTCACATGACCCCCTACTATGGTGTACCTGGCCGCCTTTCGTTTGAGCACCTTTCGTTAGAATGGATGTTGTGGGGCGACGTCGTGTTCCAAATATTGGAACAATGGCATCCTCCAGTCCGAGGCGTCTTCTAGGGTAATTACTTCTTCGGGGTGGTCACCCTCTTTTATGACAGTGACGTGACGATCCCCTTCGAGCCTTCTGGAGCTTAGCTGTGCTAGGGAGATTCTGAGTTTGTTAGCCAGCGTGGCCAACGTCTCGTCCTTGATTTCGAACGCCTCATGCACTTGTTTCACCATCATTAGGGAGTCGGAGAAGATGTGTATATCGGATGCGCCCAAGATGGAGAGTATTCTGAGCCTGTTGATGAGGGCTTCATACTCAGCGACGTTGTTGGTCTTGATGTCCTTGAATCTCAGAGAGATTTCGTGGACAACTCCGTCAGGTGACTCTATGACTATTCCTACTCCTGAGGAAGTTTTGCCAGCCGCTCCGTCAACGTAAAAGGCGTACTTGATGTCGTATTCGTTGAGCTCGACCGCCTACTTGGTCATCCTTCCTGAGGCGTCCAAGCCTTGCATAACACTCTTGAGCGGCTAATTGGTCAGAACTGTTATTGGATACCCTTGTAAATACGGCCTTAGCTTTTGGGCCACTGAGGCAACGTCGAGAACCGCCTTCTTGACTGGAATGTACCTCGTTTCGGCGGGGAGAAGCGCCTTGCTCACGTAGTAGACAGGTCGGTCGGAGCCGTTCTGCGCACTTCTCACTAGGGCTGAGCTTACGGCCTGTTCCGAAATCGCTTGATAGAGATAAAGTCGTTCCCCGCTGACAGGGGCGCTCAAGATTGGTTGGGAGCTAAAGTTGGTTTGTTAGCAACGCGAAGGCCTTGTCGCACTCAGCGCCGACTAGAGTCTTGACGCCGATTTTTTAGCATTTGAAAGAATGGAGAGCACTTATCTGCGGAACGCGGGATGAATCGCCCGAGTGCGGCCATTTTGCCGTTGAATGCCTGGATCTCCTTGATCGTCTTTGGAGGATTTAAGTTGCGTATGGCCTCGATTTGTTTTGGGTTGGCTTCTATTCCTCTCTTCATGATCATGAAGTCGAGGAACTTTCCCGCTACAGCTCCAAAGACGCATTTGAGCGGATTGAGCCTTAAATTTCTCCGCCTTAGAGTTTCAAAGGTTTCTTGTAAGTTGGCCTTCTTGCTCTTGACGAGAACATCATCAACTTAGGCCTCTACATTTCTTCCCATTTGGTCTTTGAAGACAGCATCGACCATTCGCTGTTAGGTCGCTCCCGCATTCTTCAACCCCCTGCCTTGCATACGAAGACGGAGTTCGAGACCCATGTGGGGTATTTCACCTCCCTGATGAAGCCAGCTTTGAGCAATCTCCGCAGCTCTTCCTCAAGGGCCATTTGTTTTTCTACCGACAAGTGTCTTCTTCGTTGTTGTATTGGTCGTGCTTTGTGCTTGACCGAGATGTGGTGCTCGGAGACCCTGTGGGGGACGCCGGGCATGTCTTCCGGTCCCCATGCGAAGAGGTCTTGAAACTCTCTGAGGAGTGTGAGCAGCTTTTGAGCTTCCTGACTCGCTATGACACAACTCCTTACAATGGCCAAGTGTAACCAATGAAAGGGACTGCAGTATAGTGGCTCAAGTAATAAATATCGAATCCACGGGTCTCTAGAGTTAATATTACTCAGCTTCAGTTCATTATCTAGCAAACCAGATTAAGATGAAACAACTAAAACTACTCTAACAAACTACAGTTAAAGTTAATCTAATTACAAGTTGGGAATTCACTTAGGTATGATTCCCCCTAGCCACTAGCCAGATTAATGATTGATGATCTCTAACCTATTTCACTTTCATTCACAATGCGGAGAATCCTTAACTAAACCTTGAGTCTCGACTAAAGGATCAATGCCCTCTTGAGTCGATTGCCTAGAGGGACGTATCCTTCTCTAGAACAACCGATCAAGGCGTTCTGAACTAGACTCCCTCTATCGAATGAGGTTCTCAATCGATACAAAGCAGTGAATCGACCCTCGACTAAAGCAATCGATCCAATACTATCAATCTATGGTGCTCTGTTGACCTAATCAGGTATTCGCTCTCATAGGATCAAAGCAGAATCAATAATCTCGACTAAAGCAGAATTGAATCATGAAAACATGCATAGATTGAATATGAACTCAAGATTATCAAGTAAGAGTACTCATACAATCATCCAATCAAACAAACATAGCTAGGGTTCCTCAAAACCTAAGTGAAGGGAAGTTACTCCATAGAGAAGAGAGAGACTGCAGTAAGAATCTTCAGATGATCAGTCTTCAAGTCCGGGCTTGTTCCTTGAGCTTCCAAGGCGAAGAAATCCTCCAATTCCACTCTTAGAATGCCCTCAAATCGCCCACTCTCTCTTTGGTTCGTCCCTTGGGTGTTTGGGATCCAAAACCCAACTCTTCCTTTCCTTTGGCTTGAATCTGCCTCAAAAACCCGATTCTGGGCAAAACACAGTCGAGGGCACGGCCGTGTTTTACTTTTGCTCGCCCGTGTTTTGCCCCCAGCAGCCCTCACGACACGCCCTCGGCAGTAAAAATACTAGCGGGTGCCAGCTAAAACACGGCCTTGTTTTTTGGGTAGTCTGCCCATGTTTTTACTGCCGAACCTGTTCCCCTATATTCAATGCTTCGTTTCTCACTCGTCTGGACTCCGAATCAGTCGCCGTTTGATCCCAGACGCTTGCAGTCTCATCCTCTTTCTTTTCATGACAAGATTGCATGATTCTTTTTCCATTAAGTGAGGTATAAATTCATTATACTTCAGGTCTAGCCCGAGTTTCTTCTCCCGAATCGCCAATTGATCTCTGATTGACTTGAAACTTGCGCCTATGCTTCACTTTATGTGCTAGGACCTGAAATGTAACAAAGGAACACAACCTAGCATAAAATAGGCCAAAGAAGCGATAATGAGCTTAAACAATCAAGAAACAAAGGGGAAAACATGTGCAAATATCGAGTCATCAAATCCCCCCACACTTAACCGTTTGCTTGTCCCCAAGCAAACCTAACTCAAACCAATGCAGCTCTCTAGACCTCTATAGAAACATACAACCCCGATCGTCAGTAGAGGATTTCCTAGATCATATAGCAGCTTACGAGGTCAACTGGTCTTCTAAGACGTTCCCTATCTCTCTCAATACGAGTACTAGACTCGAGCCATGACCATGAGAAGAAGTAGAAGTAAGACAGTTAGTTCATGGATTAAGGGTCTCACACCATTCACAACCAAGGACTCGTTGTACCGGGATGCTCTTTCACTTCATTTCACCGTTGGAACCCCTTTTTCACTTTCATTTTACTTTTTTTTTCTTTTTCATTCACTTGGCGGGGGTTCCAACTGCAGTCTTTTGCACGGTCGAACCTTATTAGTCGAGCAAGAGCAATTTCTGTACATCTGGCGCTCGCCAGAGTACTTCTTTTAACTCCTTCTCCTCAACTCGTGTGGAGGGTCAATGAAATTAAGGGGGGTCGGAAGCTCTATCAGTGCCCTTAAAAACACATCCTCGAGTAGACAAACCGTTCAACGGGTGGAATTTTTACATGTACTAGAGACAGCTTAGCTTCACTTTGTAGGAGTACCCCACTAAGGATCACTAAAATCTCCTCCAAAACCCGATTTTGTGCAATGAACGGTGCCACAGACGTTGGGCTTACCCCATGTTTAAGATTTCAATGATTTCGACATGGAGGACTAACTGCTTTTCATTTCCCACATAAGCACCCTGTTCGATACACGAGTCCATAACACAATCCAAACAGAGTCACCATTACCACATGAATTCAACGGTCTTAGCTCCACTAATTCACAAAATCAACTAGCACAGCAGAGAGCTAGATAGGAAAAATCTTATACTTCAACATCCTCCATAGTGCTACACTACCTCCCTAGGTTGCACATTACTATAGAGACTGTCAATTCAAAGCATACTGAGCAGGCAATTTGCAAGGAAACACGTACTTGGAGCTCTCAAATTTAAAAATTTGGACAGTGGACTAGGCTCCAAGCACACAAACAACCAAACATTCACCCGCATACATAATCGAACACCCCCCACACTTAAGCACGACATTGTCCTCAATGGAGGAATGATAAGGAGGGTAGAACGAAGTTACCAGATCCAAGGTGAATGATGGTGGACGGGGCTAGCGGTGTATCCCAGGAGGAGAGAGTGGTCAGAACACAAACACCACACAAAATCTCACAAAGGTTGAGTTATTGACTCTAAAATCAAATAACAAAACTGACTCAACCGAGGAGAAAAAGAGAAAGAAATGCAAACCGACTGGTTGGGTTGCCACCCAACAAGCGCTTCTTTCACGTCATGAGCCGGACGATGGCTCCTAAGTTTAGGTCCACCCCAAAACCTCCTTGAGTTGAGGTTCTCGTCAATGAGGTGCAGTCTCAAGTCACGAGCATGTGATATTACAGGTGATGGAAGCTCGGGTGCTTGATGTAGATAACGTCTCCACCCTCGAGACCTCTTCTTCTCTTCTCTCGTCTCATTGCTCCAAACCAGATATGACAACATCGATTGACCACCATCGCGTCCACCAAGAGGGACCGATGTCGATGTGGCCTTGGTCTGGCAAAGAGACACTGCAAATGGGTCCTTGCTAAGTAGTTCCTCGAAGTTTGGTGGAGATATCACATGTAACTCATGGCCGGTGCAAGCCTCTTCCACCTCAACTCCGTCCTCAGCCTGGACGCCAATTGCTTCTTCAACCTCCCTTTCTTCTTCAAGTGGTATCACCCCTGGGAAAGGATCAATAACTCCTTCTGCTTCACTTTCGTCACCCTCCACAACTTCTTTCTGCACCCTTTCTCGCTCTTCTTCTTCTAGCACGGATTCGAGAGCAAGTTGCCAAGCAATTTCTTTCATGAGATCTTCTTGCATCTCCTCACTCATGCCCGCCTCTTCAAAGCTCAGTTTGGGATGTGGGAAGGTGTGGTCGGCTACGATAGGACATTCCTGATCATGATCATCACGGGAGCTCTCCGTGACAGCTTTAGTGTGCTCCACAATGTCCTTGTAGCCTTCTTCTTCCTCCTCCTCTTCTAGTATGGTAGCAGAAGGGTGATCTGGAGCAGGTTGTGCACAAGATCGCTCAAGATCATCGACGCTCTTCTTAAGGCTCAGGAGGATCTCCTCTATTTCACGATAGGCCTGGGTACAAAGATCCATCCTCGAAATAATCTCTCACTGTCTCGAGCAAACTGCTCCATGAGAAGCCTCAACTCATAATTTGGATCTGGTTGTGGAGTGTAGTATGGCTCTGCAGAATGGCCCGTGAAGGCCGCCATGGGTAACTCCAGCTCCGATGGCCCTTCTGGTTGTGGGAGAAATTCTTCTTGATAATGATGTTGTTCTTGATATGCCCAGGGGTCGGATTGTTCTCCGTAGTAAGAAGGTTGGTACTGGAATCCGAATCCATAGTCTTCTCCTCCTTGATTGCTCCAGGGAGTCTCGGGGTAATACCACTCGGATGGTGGTGGATACCCCCAATGATTGGAGAAGCCATGAGGATCCATGATTCAGATCTGCACCAAAAAAAACAAAATACCCAAGTGAAAAGCAAGGGTGGAAAACAAAAGAAAAACGCTAAAGTAACAAACTTCTGCCTTTCCTAATAATCCAGAAAGTCCCCGGAAACGTCGCCAAAAACTTGACTCGCTATGACACAACTCCTTACAATGGCCAAGTGTAACCAATGAAAGGGACTGCAGTATAGTGGCTCAAGTAATAAATATAGAATCCACGGGTCTCTAGAGTTACTATTACTCAGCTTCAGTTCATTATCTAGCAAACCAGATTAATATGGAAGAACTAAAACTACTCTAACAAACTACAGTTAAAGTTAATCAAACTACAGGTTGGGAACTCACTTGGTATGATTCCCCCTAGCCACTAGCCAGACTAATGATTGATGATCTCTAACCTGTTTCACTTTCATTCACAATGCGGAGAATCCTTAACTAGACCTTGAGTCTCGACTAAAGGATCAAGGCCCTCTTGAGTCGATTGCCTAGAGGGACGTATCCTTCTCTAGAACAACCGATCAAGGCGTTCTGAACTAGACTCCCTCTATGGAATGAGGTTCTCAATCGATACAAAGCAGTGAATCGACCCTCGACTAAAGCAATCGATCCAATACTATCAATCTATGGTGCTTTGTTGACCTAATCAGGTATTCGCTCTCATAGGATCAAAGCAGAATCAATAATCTCGACTAAAGTATAATTGAATCATGAAAACGTTCATAGGTTGAATATGAACTCAAGATTATCAAGTAAGAGTACTCATACAATCATCCAATCAAACAAACATAGCTAGGGTTCCTCAAAACCTAAGTGAAGGAAGTTAATCCATAGAGAAGAGAGAGACTGCAATAAGAATCTTCAGATGATCAGTCTTCAAGTCCGGGTTTGTTCCTCGAGCTTCCAAGGCGAAGAAATCCTACAATTCCACTCTTAGAATGCCCTCAAATTGCCCTCTCTCTCTTTGGTTCGTCCCTTGGGTGTTTGAGATCCAAAACCCAGCTCTCCCTTTCCTTTGGCTTGAATCTGCCTCAAAAACCCGATTCTGGGCAAAACACGATCGAGGCCACGACCGTGTTTTACTTTTGCACGCCCGTGTTTTGCCCCCAGCAGCCCTAACGACACATCCTCGGCAGTAAAAACACTAGCGGGTGCCAGATAAAACACGGCCATGTTTTTAGGGTAGTCTACCCGTGTTTTTACTGCCGAACCTGTTCCCCTATATTCAATGCTTCGTTTCTCACTCGTCTGGACTCCGAATCAGTCGCCGTTTGATCCCAGACGCTCGTAGTCTCGTCCTATTTATTTTCATGACAAGCTTTCATGATTCTTTGTCCATAAAGTGAGGTAGAAATCCATTCTTCTTCAGGTCATGCCCGAGTTTCTTCTCCCTAATCGGCAATTGATCTCTGATTGTCTTGAAACTTGCGCCTATGCTTCACTTTATGTGCTAGGACCTGGAATGTAACAAAGGAACACAACCTAGCATAAAATATGCCAAAGAATCGATAATGCAAGCTTAAACGATCAAGAAACAAAGGGGAAAACATGTGCAAATATCGAGTCATCACTTCTTCTGCGGCCAAGTGAGCCAAAATGCGAACTGTCCTGTTCAGCCGCTCTTCGTTTAAATGGACTACTACGTCAACCTCAACAGCTTCGGGGTGCGAACATCTCCTCTTGCGTCGACGAGGTCAATTTCGAGGTGTTCAATGGTCGCTTGATAACATTCCTTTGCCTCCTTTAAGTTGCCTCGGACGTGTCCAGTCTGTCCCTCACTAGGGAATTTTAGCATTTGGTGGCAGGTGGACGCGATTGCCTCGAATGAAGCAAGTAAACCACGTCCCAGGATGGATTTGTACACCGAAGGACAATCCGCTACGTGGAATTCCACCTGTTTGGTCTTCGTGATCCCGCCCTTGCCTATGGTGACCCTGAGTGTGATCGACCCGAGGACGCGAACCTTCATTCCTGAGAACCCTACCAAACTGGTGTTGGAGGGATTGAGGTCTTGGATGCTCTTCTTCATGCCCTTGGGCGCTGAGTAGAAGAGGATGTTCGCGGAGCTCCCGTTATCTACAAGGGCTCGAGTGACCTTGAATTTGTCAGTTCTGAACGAGATGACTAAGGGATCCTCCGTATCCTCCATTTTGGCTAACTCGGACGGTAAGAAGGTGACGTCGGTTGGCACTCTACGTTGGACACTAAGGCAGTGGCTTATGCGGTCTCCTTTAGATCTCGGACGCTTCCTACCTCCTGCTATGGTTATGATCTCCATTCCGTCGTCATCGTTGCGTGGGGGTCTGTAAGCGGGAGACTGCCTCTGAGGTGAGATGACCTTGTTTCTTGATGGCGACCTTGACCTTTCATTTCGTGTCCTTCTCGCTTTATCCATTTCGGGGCTACGAGAGCCCTCCCGCATTTCCTGGGAATGGTCTCGATGAGGGCTTCGTGTTTCAAGGCGGCTTCGTAGGTTTCCTAAAGCCAAGTGTTTCAGGCTGGCTTTGAACTCTCTACACTCTGTGGTGTCAAGGGTAGTGATTTGGTGCCAGTCGCACCACTTCTTTCCTTCTTGCGGTTCTTGACCGGAGGATGCCTCCGGCTTTCTCCCGCTCCTTCGTCATTCTCTTCCTCTTTCTCGGTCACTGGAGTACACTTCCCTTTTGCCACCACGCTCTGTGTATCTGTTGCGATACGACTTTCGCTAGGGAGAGCGCCTTCCTCGTCGAGCGTCCACACGCTCTTGGGGATCGATCCTGGGGCGTCCTTGATGGCTTCGATCGTCGGTAGCTAATGCTTCCTCGAGCAAGATGGCTTGCCGTACCAGCTGGTCTAGGTCTGACCACGATGTTAGCATAACTTTCTTTTTTTATCAGGGTCCTCTTGAGTTTGATGCTAATCGTGGATATTCTGAGGTTTCCAGCGGCTACGACCGAGGAGATGCCATCTATTTCGCATGCGATCGCATTCCATCGGTCGTAAAACTACGCAAGCGACTCCTCCTTCCTTTGTCTGCAATTTATGAGTGCCGAAACGGTGAGTTTGCGATGTCGCTGGGATGCAAACTTCGTGGAGAAGAGCATCGCAAATTGTTCGAAATTCTCGATTACCCTTCCGGGGGGAGGTGTATCACGTCCGACACTGACCGCTAAAGGTGACGGGAAACACTCTGCACAAGTCAGAGTCCGACGCCTTAATGAGTTGCATCTTCAACATGAAGGCGCAAAGATGGTCTGTGGGATCTGACGTCCCGCTATACGTAGGTAGAGCGAGGGAGAAGAAGTTTGGCGGGACTGGAGTCTTGAATAACTCTCTTGATAGAGGGTTTTAGAGAACATTCGGGCTTTTGTTTTTTCCGTAGGTCGACCGTAGATGTTCCTCGACGAAGCTGAGGTCTACGTCTTCCGTTTCCGGTCCCCCGCTTTCTGTCCGAGCAGGGATGTCGAGGACTTGGGCGGCCTTCTGTTTCTCCTCGCGCGTTCTCCCTCTTGAACTCTCGGCAGGGTCTTCCTTTGTCTTCAAGTGTTGGAGGATTTGTGAGAGGCTATCTTGCATACTTGCGATTTACAAGCCTTGACTTTTGACCACCTCCTCGAGCTCAGACTCGTCTTCGACTCTCGGCGATAGGCCTCAGAGGGTGTGGTTCTCGGTCATCCCTTTGAGGGGAGTTTCAAAATGGTCTCCCATCTTTTCCGACGACGAAGTCCTGAGGCCCCACGGTGGGTGCCAAAATGTTTAGGCCTGATTCCTACCAGGCGGTTTTGTGGGACTTCACTGGCCTCGTGCGTTCTTCGATAGACGGGAAGCGACTTTCAAACCCCTGCAAGAAAGGTCCACATGGGGTGCCCTGGGACCTCCTCCGATGCCAAATTTAGAGAGAGAAGTGGATATGGAGTGATAAGAGAGAGAATATGATGGTTTCAAGTTACCATAAATGCCGCCCTCCGAGGGGTATTTATACTAACTCTAGTGGAGGCTCGGACATTTAATGGCATGTCGGGCGTCCTGGGACGCTTCTGGGTTCATTAAATGCACTGTCAGTATGGATCTCTGTCATTTGTACGGGAGAGGCTGAGGAGCCGTTGGTCCTGTTGTCGGGAGGTCTTTGTCAGACAGACCGCCCTCTGATGTTGGGAGGTCTTAGGATGGTGAAGCCTAAAGACCGCCTCAGGTCTCTGTTTTAGTCAACTACTGAAGTCTAGCCTCGCTTGTTATGTGGGCTTTGTAACCATGGGCCTTAGGGCCCACGTATTTCAATACTTGGCCCAACAGTATATATACCAAATACAACTCATACTGACATTGTATACAAAATATACTAGAAATAAAAATTACCACTACCCACAATACAAACTTATATGACTTGCATTACAAATCAATAATACAAAGTATATAAACCAAATTATAAAAGTATATACAAATTAATGTTACAAAGTATACAAATCACATCATAAAAGTATACAAATAAGATTGATATTATATACAAGTATCCTAATTGTAAGAATTTCAACTACTTACAATACAAACCATATTGTAAAGGTATATAAATTAATATTACAAAGCATACAATCCATATAATAAAGTGGCAATGTATATCAAGCATATTAATAATACATTACACCGTTTACAATAAAAACTTATAGGACTTGCATGACAAACCAATAATACAAAGTATACAAACCAAATTATGAAGTATACAAATTAAGATTACAAAGTATACAAACCACATCATCGAAGTATACAAATGATACTAACATTGTACACAAAGCATACTAAGAGTACAATATATCACTTACTTACAATACAAACGATATGACTTGCATCACAAATCAATACATAAAAAATATACAAATTAATATTACACAATATAAAAACTAAAATGATAAAAAATACAAATCATATTGACATTATGTACAAAGATTACTAACAATACAAATTGGTAAGCTGAGATTTCAAATGATCATTCATTTGGTTGGACGACAAAATGCAACGACGACTCTCTCTGCCTCCGTCGCCACCGAATGTCTCTCTCTCCATCCAAGTCCGACGATTGAAAATCCCTAGTCCGGCCACGGTTGGGGCTGAGTGAAAACATGGTGAAATGACATTAAAAGTCCTCGTTAACTAAAAATTTAAATGTACTGAATTCTATTTGGATTAGACAACGTAACAAGTTACCTGATCTCATCCCGTACGCCTACCCTTCGCAAGCAGGAAAGAAGGATTCGACAAAAGGTGAACATGAGCCATGAGTGTCTGCCGGAATGAGCGACATCTAAAATAACCATTCACTTCATTACCCTTTTGAATCTGAACTAATCGGGTGGATAAAAGTAGAATTTGAATTTGTTTTAATGGGTATGGGTAAAACTCGAAATCGAGTTTTATGAGTGATGGATGTGCATGATTTTCTCACTATCCCATTAGACTTCGCCCGATTATACACATGTGTATGTATTTTGTTTGAAATTGATCGTTAACTAACTTTCTTTATTTTAGCAATTTATTATTTTAAATTTCCTTCATGTTCATGTAACGTCAATATATCTTTAAAATTGTTAACATGTTGATTGATGTTATAAAGAGAAACTAGCTCTTTACCCGTCCGTTGGACGGCGCATTCGTATTGGTGTTTTAGTTTTCGTTCTATTATTTTTTTTATGATTTATGTATGTTAAACTATTATACATTGAATTATTAATCTAACTTACTTGATTTTAGGTATTGTTACACACTTTATATCTTTCGTTTATTTATGAAATTTTGATTTTTTTAAATGAGCTCTCGGTAGATCTTTTTTTATTTATTTATAAGTTGTTATCGAACCCACAATTTAGAATATAAACATAAGATATTATTAATCTTTTAGCACATAATAGTGACAAAGAAGTTTAAAAAAATTAAAGGCAAAATACACTTGCATAGCCAAAACTTTCACGTTTGTGCCACTTATAGCCACGTTTGGCGAAATACCACTAATAGCCACTTCCGTCCGATTCTTTAACGCTGTTAACGTTAAGTGTGACTGGGCAAACGGAAAGACTTACGTGGCCCGCCTGCATTTTACACGTGGACATAATAATTAAAAAAAACAAAAAAAATCCCTAATTTTACCCACCCTTATTGCAGCCCTCCTTCCTCCCCACCGCCATCCCTCCTCCCTCCGTCACCACCCTCCCACCCCATCTTCCATTGTTGGTGACTCAAATCCCAGCAACCTTTCATCTCCCATCTCTCCCCTAAACAAAAGAAATCCATTTCCATTGATTTGTTCATTTACTTAAAAATCTCCCAAAACCATCCATTCTTTCCATTAATTAACTCTTGTTCAATCCTCCCACCGCAACCCTCAATCTCTCTTTAGCTTCCACCACTGTCCTCCATTCTTCCCACCGCACCCTCAATCTCTCTGTTCACCAATCCTTTATACCCACAACGAATTAATCCAATCAACGACCTTCTGCCTTGCCGCATCATCAATGTAAGGACAGAGACCGTCGTAGACCTCTGACCGCCGCTACCCCGTATCGGATCTGCGTCAAAATTGGGGCTTTTTCAATTTTTGCTTTCCTGCTTGATTGAATGTTGGATTTAAAATTGGAGGGTTTCTATGTTGTATGAAGTGGGCTGAATTGATCGTTGAAGGTGGCGATACGGCTGCTCCTACGGCCCTTCCATTTCCCATACGGCTGCTCCTGCGGCCCTACATCTCCCTCAACTCCGCCGCCGGGAGCTCCCCGTCATCAGCGTCCTCCACCTGCCTCAGATCTGGATTTCTCCACAGTGATAGGGAGGATTTTTTAATTAGGGATTTTTTGTTCGATTGAGTTCGTGATTTGGGGATTTTTGAAGAAGAGGAGATGAAGTTGGGAAGAATAAGAAGAGAAGGGGAACAATCCATTTCCATCGGAGAGGTGATGGCATCAGAATCGGAGAAGCAGGCAAGAGGTTCAAGATCCGGAGGAGTGGTGGTGGATTGCTGGTGGAGAAGAAGAGGGGTCTTGGAGAGTAGCAGAGGGATCTTCAAAAAATTCAAAGGGATCGGGGAATTAAGACATTTTCATCTCTTTTTCTTTCCTTTTTTTTTGTTTTTTTATAATTTAATGTAGTAATTAAATAATTAAAATATCTGACGTGTCACTATTTGCTTAGTTGTTGTTGACGTGGCTGATGATTTGGCGCCTCGTCAGCCGACCGTCAAATAAGTTGACGGAGTTATTAACACCGTCATAGTTTCTAACGGAAATGGCTATATTTGGCACACAACATCTTTCAAAAGTGGCTATTAGTGGTATTTCGCCAAAAGTGGCTATAAGTGGCACAAAGGTGAAATTTTTGGCTATTCAAGTGTATTTTGCCAAAATTAAATAAGCAAATATGTTTCAATTAATAAAAAAATAAGCAAAGAGCTTTTCATTCTTTTCCCTTCTCGTACGTTGCTATATGATAATATATTATATCGCGCTCTAAATCCCACGAATATCGTACACTATCAGTTACTTGTGCAATTTTGGAAGGATGATGAAACACATTAGCATCCACATCATCAATCTCCTACTTTCATTTAATTTATCTTCAAAATGTACTAGCATAACCAATCAAAAATAGAACTATTAGTTGTCACTATTTTATTAAAATGATATTTTTTAAGCAAACTAAATTGCATATAAACACAATTTATATTTGTAGAGAACTACATACCCCCTTCAAAAAAACAATGGTGTAATTTTTTTACCTAATAACAACATAGACGAATTGAAAAGTTGCATACTTAAATAAAACTCAACGCATTGTATCTTGTAAAATCTTCATTCATGAAAACAATTGATGCATCAGTCCAAATAGTTGTTGTTAAGAAAACGATCAGGCCAAAATTTAGTTTTAGTTAGGGATTCAATTAGGAAAACGTTCATGCTAAGGAAACAAACAAATGTGTAGAAATTGAAAGAACGTCGACATAGACAATTTAGAGACTATCACCATTATTTTCTTTCTCCTTCGCACCTTTATAAAACCACACATGTGTTCCCTTCTACTTATAACCCCCTGCTACGTTTTACTTACTGACCAAATCATAATCATATAGGTAGTAGCATGTCACTCATGAACATAATAAACAACCCTAACAACTCAGCTTTCCATTTTATCATCCACGGAATTGGGATGCAATAGGCAAGTAAAATGATCAATTATTCAACCAAAGTAGAGTTACTTTAAGTCCAAGCAATAAACCATTCCAATTGTCTATTACATGTTTACATAAAAGTATACAATATAGAGAACCATAAAACAACTAACTGAAAACCCAAGAGAAATACATTAATTGATTTGAGCATAGAATTTTACCATCAAGCCGTTGTAATCTGGAAGAAATTAAGAAACAAATGGAAAGAAGAGTTTAATATGGCCAGTCAACCGCAAACAACCACATATCTCTAGGGAAAAAAGACCAGTTGTCAACTACAAATTAAGGGTGAAGAGCGAGCAATGAGCAATCATCGACTTCATTCAATTCATCTTCGCAATGATAGGATGGACTTTTTTAGTCAATCGTCAAACATATGTTACAGATGCTCAATTGTATCATATCTAATTATTGTCTCATGTAACTTCACCCTCATATTCTCTTACAAAGAGTAAAAATTCAATATGCCTTACTATTTCATTTCCTGTATCTGTTTGAAAAAAAGTAGAGAAAAGAAATGCTAGAAATCTTAGGATTTTGAGGAAATAAGAAAAGAGGTTTGTTTGTTTTTATGTGGCTTGATCCAATTTCTTTATTTTCAATGTTGCACTTTATTTTTATAGAGATAATTTGTATGAGAAAAGGAATAGAAACAAACCAAAATGTTGCGTTCTGTGTTATTAACTTATTTTACGTTTTATTTATAATAATGACAATTTAAAGAGTAAACAAAAAATTATATAAGCAAGAATTAGAACTTGTCCACTATGGAAGGGTGAGAGCTGGCCATTTGTTGATATGACACTAATTTAGTTTTAAATTCCTATAAGATTAAGTTATGATGATTTATAATTTTTGAATTTTTTTATAAACTTTTAAGAATTAATACAAATATTGTGACATTTCACATACATATGAATTCTTGGATGTATTGTAGACAAATTTATTGTAAATACAACTTGCTTACTGTTACAAAATAGAAAATTCATATTTGATACTTTGATATTGAAATTTTTTTATTATTCTCAACCAAATCACATGTGTCATTTTTTAAGATATATTGTATCTCGTCTTAAGGTATGAAGTTAAAGTTTGTCAAAACTCATACTTAAGTCATTTTGAAAACTTTGATGTATAATCCTCGACAATAACTCTAAATCCAAAAAGAAAATTTATTAAAATATTATTTATGACCTCAATTGAGCATGCTCAACCAAATCATCTAAATCAAATATTTTAATATAAATTTATACCTAATTATAAAATATTGCACATGATTACTCTTCCTTTGAGAAATTTCAGGTAGAACATTAATATATGTTTTCATTTAATCGGGATGAATATAAATATTTTTAAGAAATTATTATTATTTTTCAATCAAGTTATATTCTGATAATTATTTTATTATATGAAATAATTATTTATATACAACTATTTTAACTGGTAGACATATATATATTATAAAGAAGTATAATAAGAGAAGGTTTAATATATAAATTCATATATTTAATTTTTCAAAGTCGATTGATTGTCAAACGCTTGATTTATCTCTTTGTGTCGTTATATTTTATTTAATATAAAAAGATATTATTATTTATGTGTGTATTTCTTTAAATTTTTCATCAAAATGTAACTTATTATTAAGTTTTGGTTAAAATGGGTAGATAATTTATTTGATAAGATTTAATTATATCTTTTTTGTTTAAACAAACCCGATATATGTTATTCTTTGTTTCCATCTTTATATTTTGTTTAATTGACAAAAATATTATTATTTATGCTTGTTTTTACTTACATTCTTAATGTTGATAAAAGTGAGCATAAATACTAAAAGAAGAGAGAGATAACTTCATAAATAGATCAATAATAAATTTTTGGACTTTGCTACGGTGACATGCATGTTACGGTGACATGCACTTTTCGGTCGACCTCATATAGGATCAGGTCGACCTAATATGTTGTTTCAGTGTAAAAACAGTTTCATGGTGACTACTTTGGAGATTCATATCTTACAATTGGCTAGATGGAAATTGGAGATTAAAGGCTTGTTTTGAAACTGAAATGTACATCTACACATTAAAGTACTTGGGAGCTCAATAGAAAGTCCAGAAGACCATTTTTGAACCTGACCAAAAGGCTATGCCAAAACTGGGAAACTGCCTGAAAATGGCCAAGTCTGGCAACGTGTTTGTCAAGCCTACTTTGGAGCACAATTTGAGAAGCATGGATGCGAGTCAAGTCCAGGGGCCTCTACCACATTAAATTACGTATTTTTTTTTTATACAAAGGCAAGGCATTGGATGAAAGATTGAATATCTTTGAGGCTTCAAACAAAAGGGTCGAAGTTGCTACGAAGGCTGTTTTTCTGGCAGACTTTAAGCTGCCAGAAAAACAGCCTTCGTAGCTACTTCGAGCCTTTTGTTTGAAGCCCTACAGATATCCAATCTTTCATCCAATGCCTTGAATTTATATAAAAACATACCTAATTTAACGTGGTAGAGGCTCCTGGACTCGACTCGCATTCATGCTTCTCGAATTGAGCTCCAAAATAGGCTTCACAAACACGTTTCCAGACTTAGCCATTTCCAGGCAGTTTCCCAGTTTTGGCATAGCCTTTTGATGAGGTTCAAAAATGGTCTTCTGAACTTCCTATCGAGCTCTCAATCACTTCAATATGTAGAGGGACACTCCAGCTTCAAAACAAGTCATTAGTCTTCAATTTCCAATCTAGCCAATTGTATGATATGAATATCCAAAGTAGGCACCATGAACTGTTATTACACCGAAACAACAGATTAGGTCGACCTGATCCTATATGAGGTCGACCGAATCCTAAATAAGGTCGACCAGATCCTATATGAGGTCGACCTAATCCTAATTGAGGTCGACCGGAAAGTGCAAGTCACCGTGACATGCATGTCACCGTAGGTACACCCTAAATTTTTTTGGTAGTAAAAAAAAATGTCCACCTAGGCAACTTGTTATTTTTCCAAGTGCTTATGTTGCAAGAATTTATTTTTGAATTGCCATAATATATAGTATAGATAGATAGATAGATAGATAGATAGATATAGATATAGATAGATAGATAGATTGTTATCCATGGTTAACTGTGGATACCCGAAATTTGATTGGGTATGAGTATGGTTTTGATATTCTACCTGATTGTTGTATAAGTATAAATATGAATAAATATGAACTATATTGTAAGGTAATGAATATGCACTATCCGGTCCAGCATCCATGTCCGGTCTGCCAGCCTGCCATGCAGGGGCGGACCTAGGGCAAGGGGGGGGGGGGGGGGTGTCGTCCGACACCCCTCCTCCCGAAAATTTTGTGAAGCACCTCCATTTTTTCGGTACAAATGTTTTTAATTTGGGACTTCCGACACATCACTAATAATTATAAGCGACACACCTTCATTATACAACAATAGTTTTAATGTTATAAAGTTATTCATCATAATTAGTAATTAACAATAATAAGTAATAAGTAAAATCAAATAAGCATGCTTGTTTAAGTAACCCACAACCAAATTTAACTTGTCGATTTGTAGTTAATAGGTGAATTGCGTATATTTATGAGAGATTGTGGTTTGATTTTTGATTAATTTGGTAGAATTAGAGAAAAATACTAATGATATTACTTTAGGCATACTTTGTTTTTTCTAAAATTGTCGATTGGTAGATTGTAGTTTACTATATTTGATTGTAAACTAATTTATTTTTACTTTGATTTTAGACTTAGGTCGATTCTCTTTGGTTGAGTGACTAATTTATAAATGATTATGTAGTTGTGTATATTGAAAAAGGTTTGATTTGCAACATAAACGATGAATGTATTTTAAAAAAATTTCAGGATATGAAAAATATTTATAATTCGTAGTAAACATGACGTTGTGAACTTATAAATGAATTTCCAGTAATTTCTATTAAATTATTTTATTTATCATAATTTTTTATCGACAACACCTCTCCTTAATAATTCTGGGTTCGCCACGAGTTCTATAACGGGTAGTTCAGTGCAGCTTCTTGGGCGACATAATGCCCCTGGCCAGAAAGCGGTACAAGGGAAAATTCTGAAGATTGTAGCTGGGAGCAAAGTTTGTGGCAGTCAAAGGACCAATTCTGAGTCTCCTCCATTTCCGATGCTTGCGTATTTTAAACGGTTCGGAGTCGGGGAAAAGATGCGAAAGGGCGATAGCTTGTATAAGCATTTGGAAAGGAGAGGAAATGATGTAAGATTTCCAGTCCAAACCGTGTAGAGCGAAGATTGAGATTGGGACTGTCCCAATCAATTCTGTGGATTTAAAACAAATGGCAATTGGTTTCTGCTCCTCACAGCCTTATCCTGGCCGGGTCAACTATACTTGGTTGAGGGTATCGGCAGCCAATGAAGCAAATGTATATGGAAAAATAAGATGTGACAAATGGATTGAATTTATAGATTTATTTATTTATTTATGGAACTAATGGATTGATTGATAGATGAAATGGATTAAATAGGTTGGTAGACTGTATTCACGAATTTAAGAAGCATCTTTACACAATTTATAAAAGTTAAACTATTAAAATGTCACAATGAATTATTTTAGGTATTAAAATGTAATTTTAAATGATATTTTCATTAGAAAATTAAAATTTATATATCAAAATGTGAAATTTAAACAATATAACTACTAAACTGCAATTTTACAAATCTATGAGTCCACCAATCAAATTATATTTGGATGAAATAGATTGGGCTAAATTGGATTATTTTTTATTAATAGTTAAATTGAATATTAAGTGAATGGATTTATTTGAATTGATAGTAAGGATACATTATCACCACCACTATGCAAAACTCTACTGATTTCACGGTGCGGTTCAGGTCCATAATCTTATGATTAATAACCATGCATCACTTACAACATCACTGTCACATCACCATTTATAGAATACCCCCAATCAGTTCTCCTACAAATTTTAACCGGTGATACCTCTTTTATTTTATGTCATAATTGTTTTTTGCACAAATAAATAAGATAAATTTTCTTTAAATTGATATCCACTTTGATAGATTTTTGGAACAAAAAACAAATCTGAGACATTTAGTACCAATCTAGATCATGGTGGTAATGTTTGGTACTACATGAAATCATATCACATGGTACTGAAGTGTACCATGATTGTATGAACATATCAGAGTGTATAATGGTTGAATACATGATAGTAGAAATATACGATATGTTATTTACTACATTCATCATTGTGTACCACAAGTTCCACCCCTATACCAGGATGGTGTATGTTTTGGTCCTATATTATTTTTTCCATAAATTTGTAAATCTAATTGATCATGAATATTGCGTTTCATTTGTGTAAAAATTTCAAAATTTGAGTTATACACAAAGGTGGTGACAAGGTAATAACGAGTGGTAAGTAATTTTTTCTATAAGTATATTGAAAATGAATGAATCACAACGAACTCGTTCAATGTGTACGAATTTTTTGAAATCCAAATTAGTACGAAGAAGATAAAAACCAATAAAAAAACTAGCGAAAATAAAAAAATCTTAAATTCTCACCTTTTAAATCTCACCTTTCTGGAACCTATTCAAATCTAAGTGTCCATATCTAATTATAGAGGGTTGCATAACCGAGATATGCACCTATCTTGAGCCCTGATTCCATTGTGTAACCTAGTGTGATAAATTGCTCCCAATCACAACTCGTGGTGGAGCTTAGGTAAGGGATGAAATACCGTTTCAGAGTTGCCCAAAGCAGGCCTTTTGAGTTCGACATTTCCAACACCTCAGTTTCTTGGACTTGTTGTAAACGACCAGCAAACCCTACTTTTATGTTCACATGCATGCTGCTGGTTTTATTCTACAAATGCAGCTCGCTTAGCTTAAGATAATCACATATATGGAGAATTATCATTATTTATTAGAGTAAATTCAAGTTGTTTTATCACCACTTGCTCTATGTAAATTATTTCTTATAAAAAATTTAACTCAAAAATACAATAGTTTAAAATGTTAGAGAGTGGTATAATTTAACTCAGAAATGCAATAGTTTAAAATGTTAGAGAGTGGTATAAGATCCTGCATAATCTTTTTCCAACAACTCGAGTTATTGAGACCGACTGGTTTATAACATGATATCAGAGTCTGTGCAAACTTCAACATTGTGAGTTGGATTTCGTACCGAACCTGTACAAAATCAGTCGTTGTATGTCATCTTCATTCTCTTGAACACTAGTCTTCGCGAGCATCTGATCTAAGGGCAAGATTGGTGACGATCTTAATTTCTTAGGGCCAGAGATTCAAACCTGATAACAAGTCTAAGAAAGAAAGCAACTCACGAGGAGCAAACTGCCAAACCGGCAGGCGACATTCGGCCGCCTCCGTTTTGGCCAGCTCGCCATCCTCTCCTCCCCGTTTTTTTTAATTTCTTCACCGACAGCTAACAACACACTCTCTTCTTCCCATCCCAATTATAAATTAGCATCAAAACAGAGTTTAATTCTCTCAAATCTCAACTCTTCTTCATCATCCTCTAATCACATTCCAAACATTTCGATTCACAGTCCCCGGCCATGTCAATCCAGTATCTGGGATTTCTTCTGCTACTCCTGCAGGGCGTTTTGGCCTGCGATCACGGCCCATTAGCAGCCGGCCGCCGCTCCCTGAAGCAGGCGGCGCCGAATGTGCCCCCGGCGGAGAGGCGGGAGGTGTACTCCAACGGCCGGCTGTTCGACATTACCCACCGGGTCAGCCCGACCCTGCCCACATGGGATTCGGCCCAAGGCCTGGGCCCGTTCCTGACGCTGGTGGCCAGCATCAAGAACGGATCCAATGTCAACGTGGCCCAGATCAAGCTCGTGGGTCACACCGGCACTCATATCGATGCCCCGGGTCATTTTTATGAGGAGTACTATAATGCTGGCTACGATATCGACTCCCTCGACTTGGATGTTCTCAACGGTAAAAATCATAGCATGTCTTGTTCACTATTTTAATTTCTCTAATCATATGTTTTTATTCCCGATAACTCGAATGGTTGGAATCGGATGCTCATATACATCTCTGCTTTCCTCTCACAGGTCCTGCGTTGTTGGTGGATGTTCCCAGGAACAGCAACATAACTGGTAAGTAACTGATTAAGCCAGTCAATGTGGTTAGTTGTTTCCACACAAATGTTTGGCTATGCTATCTATCTTGGATATTTGTTTCCTCAAATGATAACTAAGAGCTATATTCTTACATACAGCTGAAGTTATGAAGTCGTTGCAAATTCCAAAAGGAACGAGAAGGGTGCTATTCAGAACTCTAAATACCGATAGGTGAAAGAAGAAGAAAAAGAAAAAACACTAGATATTTTCATTTATGTCTGATCAAATATAAAAATTGAAGATGTTGAATGATTGGATCGTTTTATATAAATGTGGTTTCACTTTCAGGCATCTTATGTTTCAAAAGGAGTTCGACACAAGCTTCGTTGCGTTCAAAGCAGATGGAGCAAAATGGCTGGTGGAGAACACGGATATCAAGTTTGTTGGTGAGTAATTAATTCTCAAATTAATCGTCCATAAGATAAAAACATATTAATCATAGGCATATGTGTGAATTCAGGTCTTGATTACTTATCTGTTGCCACATACGACGACGGCGGTTCATCTCACCTTACTTTCCTTAAAAATAGGGTAAGCTCTTTCGACTTTTCAATACATATTATTTGCATGATTTACTCCATTAGTTTAGTTTATGCGAACATATTACTAATGGGCTAATTTGGGTTCATTACAAATGGAATAATAGGACATAATTCTGGTGGAAG
The DNA here is from genome assembly GCA_946122785.1 of Linum tenue. Classification (NCBI taxonomy): domain Eukaryota; kingdom Viridiplantae; phylum Streptophyta; class Magnoliopsida; order Malpighiales; family Linaceae; genus Linum; species Linum tenue. Next base: position 28,408,226 of record CAMGYJ010000007.1, read on the forward strand.
GATTAAAATTGGACAACATTGAGGCTGGGCTTTATGATGTTCATTGCTTGCCCATGAGGTTGCTGGGTGCCGATGGATCGCCAGCTAGATGCATTCTCCTCAAATGATACTCCTAATTAAACACCTAATTAATTTAAGATTGTCAAATGTTGTTATTCTTTTTGTTTTTTGGTCTTTCCTTAATTGCTTTACATATGTGTGGTAATTGGATCGGTTTGAATCGCGGTCTGGTGTTTGTACGTTTATTTTTCCTGTCATTTGTCCATGTTATTAAAATTCAAAAATCTAATGACAATTATTGATGATAGGGAACAAATATTAAGTGATGTTCTTATGCTAAGGGCAAGACGATTTATTATTTATTTATTTTATAAAAAGATGCATTGCATCTCAGGTTTTATCAAAATCAAATGGGGTTTGGAGAACTTCGTAATGTCATATAAAATATAATAAGCAAAACAAAGATCAGAGGTTGAAACACCGTGCAAACCACGAGGAAAATAATTCTCTCGACTAATAAGAAAGTTAACACATTTATTACCTTGTAAATATGTGACAGGGAAACATTCCACTTCTTGCTGAGAAGTGTCTGAAATCTTCAGATGACTTGATGTGTGACGATGATTATCACTATCTCGATTGTTGATAAGTTGCACTACACTTTTGGAATCAATATGGACCTGGACTCGACGCTAACCAAGATCACAACTCAACTATAACCCTTCTACATTGCCTCTAAACTCTACTCATATTATAGAACAGATCTCGAGGTTCAAAGCAAATGCTTCTAATTAGCGCCCTATATGATCTCATATCAGGGTACCAACATTCGCGCGGCTATTTCATGGTGTATGGAGCCCACAGTGTTGAGAGACACCCACTCGGGAGGTGGTAGCTTCAATGAGGTCAACACCTCCATCTAGATGGGTGCACAACGCGAGAGAATGAGCCTATATATTTCCATGGTTGACTATGCTACGTTAATCCAAACCCCTTTATATACCCAGATATTGACTGCGTTTCACGGTTCCAGTTCACAGCCGTGAACATTTGGCCGGACCGTGATGTGGAGCAAGAACGCGCCGTTTCATTAAGGTGCTTCACGGTTAAGCGACCATGAACTGATTTATGCCCGCGAGATGGAAAAAACTTTTATGGACTCCTCGCTCTTCATGAGCCACACCTTTTCTTCACGGTCTGAATGACCATGAACCTCTGGCCTCCATAGTGAACTGCTACTGTTGCTCCCTTTTAACTGGTTTTCGCCCATTTACGTCCAATTTTCGTTCCATGGGTTGATTTCACCTATTAGGATCTGAAACATACTAAAAAGAACCACAAACTAGCATAAAACTGAACCTCATGGAGTAAAAGTACCTCAAACATCTAAGGAAAAAGGGGTTAAAAAGTGTACAAATAGACTCGAATCACTCCCACACTTAGACGTTTGCTTGTCCCCACGCAAACCAATTCCATTCAAGGTAATATCTCAACCTAACAAGATAACTTGGGTACATATCAAAGGGCTCAAAGCGGGTGAATCTCAATGTCTATTGGGAATCAACACATGAACTGTTACAAGCAATACCGACATCCATCACAAACGAAATTCGAATGCATTAAGAACGTGCAAACAAAAAGTTCTCACCTTGTTCACCAATCAATACAAGTCTCGACAAGACTACTCACCAACCGCAAGTAACCATGCATAGAGTTCAAGTCCAAGGAACAAACGAATGTGTGAAATAGGTCCTCACCGGGATAAGATATGAACATGCAAAACATGAATGAATCACTCACTCTCGAATAGTGGGGTCAGGAACATTTGGTGCAAAAGATGTGCACAATCATGAACACTCAACCCTATCGTATCTTCACCATGGCGGAAACCTCTAAATGTTAGAGTTCACAAGATGGTTGCCATCACTATCTTGTCTGGAGGTCTTAGACACAGGTTCAAATGACTGGCAAGGGTATTGGACATGGGGAAAAGGAATTTTGGGTGGTGGCAAGCAAAGCATGAGGTTCTACACCTTCAACCTAAAACCAAAGGTTCCATGGTTTCAACTAGAACCTACCTACAATCAACGGCCACCAGCAACAGCAAAAAACCACACTTCCCTTCTTTCAAACCATCACCAACCACGAACTACATTCAAGCACACTTACTCGGCTAATCCTTCTATCCAAATTTCTATCTTAGTAGTGAAGGAGGTCACTAAGCAATTAGGTGTTTCAATGGCTTGAGTGCCACAAAACCCTTTTCGAAGCATAAACATAATCTTTTGTGACAACTCTGTATCCTTTATTTACCCCATTTATTACCTCTTTTTCAATTCCTTCTTTTTTTCTTTCTCTTTTTTTTCGAGGGGTATTAGAGAGCTAAACACATGCCAATTTACGAACTCCCTCCAACACTACCTTTCCATTCCTAGCAAGAACCGTGCAAAATCCACCTATGTAGAACCTCAATTGAGTTCAAAACCGAGAACTCTGAGACCCAAGGATGACTCACAACAGTTTAGACACGAAGAAAGGGAAAATGGTTGTTCTATCAATCACCATTAAGCTAAAAAAAGCAACAAGCTCCTAACAAGAGAACGACCCTAAAGTCACACGACACAAAGGGGTTCACTAGGGGATAAGATGTTTAGGGACAATCAACTTGTGGGTGTGTGCTAATCCTATGCATCCATCATACTCACTAGTGACAACTATGAATGTTACTCGCCATGTTAGGAGGGATCTATCACACATGAAATAGACGATCGACACAAAACTAACATGACTACCTAATCACCCAATCATCTATTCCAATGTCACAAATTTTGATGCATGGCAATTGCAATCAAGGAGTAATCAAGTCAAGACATCCATTCATTTGCACACATATGAGAACTAAACACTTGTACCAACCTAATACAATTCTCAATCATCATAATAGGATGCACTCGATAACAAGCAATCAATTCAAGGTCAATGTCAATAAACACAAGATTCTCCCATCAACCGACCACTTTGATCAAGCATTCACTCACAAAATCACATGCCAATCACAATTGATACACCCCCACACTTAAGCTCGACATTGTCCTCAATGGAGAAAGAGGGTAGAGTGAAGAAGTTACCGAACCATTGGCAAGTGAAAGTTGGACAAGTTCCAGGGTAGGAGATTTGAGCTTCAAAGAGAAGAAGTAAACACACAAAACACTCGCACATTATCGCTCGAGGTGAGGTTATTACACATAACTAATGTAGTCAAAAGCGCGTTTCTACATAGAAGCGTTTTGGTGATATAGAAGCATAAAATCGAAAACTTTTAAGCTTTAAAGCGTAGGTTTTAACTATATTAGTTATAAAAACTATGATTATGTGTAGAAGCGTTTAGGTGATCTAGAAGCGTAAAAGCATAAGTTTTTAAGCTTTAAAATGCGATTTAGACTACATTGCACATAACAATATTCAACATCACGATTAAAGGAAAGAAAAGCTCACAATAGTACTTGTTCACACACTAAAGAAAAGAAAAATAACAAAGTTCAAAGTTTCAAGTGGAGAAGTGGGGCGAAAGAAATCGGTTCTACCACATGTCTCACTCAGTCGACTACCTCCGTCGAGTCATGATCACTCATCGCCTTCGGACAAGAGTCTCTGTCATCGAGCCATCCGCTCCAGAAGAGTGTTGGATCTATCCAACCGTGTGCAGACCCCTACAAACTGCTCCTCGAGGCGAGTGACTTGATCCTCGAGGTGGACTTCGAATGTGGAAGGACCAGCTTCAGTCGATAAAGATGATGGTGGTGGTGTAGGGTGCCGACGGGGGCGTTGGCGTGGCTGAGCAGGTAGAACCTTTGCTGGATCGGGCTCTACCGGTGCAGGCACTACATGTGGCCTTAGTGCAGCCGAAGGTCGGAGTCCTTTAAGGTACTCCACTCCCGGCTCATCCCAAACCAGCTTCATGTTATGCAAGGTCTCGACGGGAAAAGACTCTGTCCGGCCAATGATGGCGCAACCCGTTGTGTCGACCCCAAAATATTGGGTAATTCTTGTTATGATGCCCCCAACGGCATCGTGTCTACCCGGTCTTGACCCAACACTCTCGAGAAGGTGGCAGTGACCACTGATCCCAGATGAAGTGGTGTTGTGGGTCGACTTAAGGTATGGAGGGAAATCAACCCCCTGTTGGTGACCATGTGCCCTGACATAAGACTAGGGATCACTAAACGGGTGAGCAGCGTATGGAGGATCCTCCATGGGGTCTGGAACTTCACAACATTGGTATTGGAGGTCCGGAACTGGTGGTCTCGATGCTCTGGCCGGCAGATAGCATTGTATGCCTCCTGGTAGTAGAAGTCTCTGGTGTACTCCCACTCTGTCATCGTCATAGCGGCGGTGTCAAGGCCCATGGGCTGAGCAAACCCATTATAGGTCAGCACGTGATGCTGACCTCCTAGAATAAACTCCACATATGGCTTGTTCCTTCTGTTTCTTGGTATCTTGTGGATGAAGGTGGAGTAGAACTCCACACAGAGCTTTATGTAGATGAGCTCATCCATGCAGAATAGACTCTGCTCCTAGGGATGGATGAGCACCCCGGAAATCATCGCCCAATACCCGAACATGGTGAACACATGTTCAGGTCCAAGAACCAGTGAGGTCCCACATCATTGTTCCTCCACTCCTCGAACCTATCCCCATACTTGTGATGATTCACCAAGTAGCCAATGTACGGGTGGTCGGTATCAACCATCCCACAAAACTTTTTAAACCATACACCATATATGGAAACATCTCATCAATCTCAAATCAATGGGGAGAAAACGAACTCTCCCCCCCCCCCTCCGCCCCTCACACTTAGGATCCCACTATGATAATATGCCTTGTAGGCTTTTCACATGATCAATTCCCACACATTTAAGCTCAATTGCACACAAGGAACACCGATGCATGATTCTAGGTGATTTATAATTCAATCCACATAGCAAAATCGAACCTAAACCATGCCTCAATGGCCACCAACCATCATTCGCAAAAGAGGATCAACATTCATTCATAAATTGCACTTGGTCGACATTTTTCTCAATTCAACACAAATTATACCCAACTCGTGCCCACCAAGGCTTAATTAATCTCAAAACCACTTCATTCATCATTCAAATAACATTAATCGACTAACCCCTTGCCCAATTTCAACATTCATTCATTAAATCACAAAATCCCCCTCACCTACAACCCTAATCCGATTCTCCAAAATTAACAAGGCCAAAGTTCAAAACAAACCTAGAGACTAAAGTAGTATCGAAAGGGAAGGAGTCGAAAAATACACTAAAATATGCATGGAGAGGCTCGTCGAAGCTTCATCGGAAACTCTCCGGAAGCTCGTTGGAAATCGCCTCGCTGGAAAAAATCGAGCCACATAGCTCCCAAATTTCGGCAAAGATGCGCCCGGACGAGGGAAGAGTAGGTCTAGTTTTGGTTTTAGATTTGGGTGGCCAGAATTCACCAAAATTGACGAAAAGTGACGGTTGTCGCAGTTTTCCAGTGAAGATTTCAGATAATTCCGGCGGAGGTGGCGACGTGAAGTGAAGAAGAAGGGTTCAGGATCCTTTATATAGCACGACCCGAGGTTCATGGATGGAGGTAGATTTTCACGGTCGACTCCTGGACAGTGAACACAGGCAAAAATGACGCGTTTTAAAAAGCTGGGACTGCCCTTTGTTCATGGTCTCCGCCTCATTATCACGGTCGGCTGACTGTGAAAATAGGGCTAAAACCGTGAACTGGTGAAAAATAGGAAATTTCCCAAAATTTCAAGACTCGATCTAATCAACCAAGCCCCTAACTCGATCACCAATCAACTACTTGAACTCGTCACTCAATCACAAAAAGAGAAAACAAGGAAAAGAAAACAAACCTACGTTGGGTTGCCTCCCAACAAGCGCTAGGTTAACGTCGCTAGCTCGACATTGCGGATCTTTCATGCTTAAGAGCATGAGGCCTCCGAGAGTTGATCCGCTGCGGTCTCGGGGCGAGGCTTGTCGCCTCCCATCTTAAACTCCAAAGGATGGCTTTCTTGGCCGGGCACTTTTGCCTTACGCTTGTCCTTCTCTAGGGTAAAGGTGTGGCTCATCTTTGCATGCCATGCTTTCTTCTTCCTCCCTTCGGGTTAAGTACCCGCCTTAGGCTCTTGTTTCACATCATCCAAAGGAACAAAATCACTAGTGGGGTTCGCCTTGAGTGGCTCACCTCCACTTCGAGACATACCCTTCGATTCCACTTCCTTAACATCATCCTTCTTACTCTTAGTGTCAATAGAAAAGGTAATTTTCTCCTCTCCATCTCTCAATATCAAAGTACCCTCATTAACATCAATTAATGCCTTGGCAGAGGCAAGGAAAGGTCGTCCTAGTATCAAGGGCATATCCGAATCTTCACCAATATCCTAGATGATGAAATCCGTCGGATAATAGAATGTGTCCACCCTCACTAGGACATCTTCCACAATAACCCTAACACAAATTACCGAATGGTCAGCCAAGGTAACACTCAACCTAGTGGGTTTTAATTCACCTATTTTCAATCTCTTGTACCGAATAAATGACATAATGCTTGCTCCTAAATCCTCCAAGGAGTTTTCTATATGGCATGCTCCAATGCAAAGAGGGATAGTGAAACTACCTGGATCTTGTTACTTTTTAGGCAACTTGTTATGGATGAAGGCCGAGCACTCCTAGCCCAAAGTGACGGTGGCGAGGTCTTCAAGCTTGTGCTTCTTTGCAAGAAGCCCTTTGAGGTATTTTGCATACCTTGGCATGTACGCCATTACCTCGAAGAAAGGCATGGTAATGTTAAGCTTCTTAAGCATCTCCATGAACTTCCTACACTCTGCCTCCAATCGTTCCTATGCACCCTTATAAGGAAAGTAAGAGGAGGCTTGTACTCAGGCACTTCTGGTGACATCGATGATGCCTTCTTAGTCTCTCCTTGCTTCCCCTTCCATGCCTTCTTAATCATCGACCATTGGATGAGTCTTCTCTTCTTCGGTTACTTCTTTAGCAATAACTTTGGGAGTTACCTTCCCTCTACTCAAGAGAATAGCGTTGCAGCCGGATTTTTCATCTTTGGGGTTGATAATCGTTTGGGGAGGTAGAGCCCCCCTCGATCTTTCGGTGAGGATCCCGACAGGATTTCTAATTTGAGTCTCCAAGTTTTGAAGGCCTCGCTTGATGACTTCTTAGACTCACCTCAACCGAAGAAAACTTGTTTGTTGCTACATCCATGAATTGCTCAATCTTTTAAAACTTATGAGAACTTGTACTCACAAAGGTGGTAACTAGGTCTTCAAGTTTTTCAAACTTGTTGGGTTGTTGTTGTTGGTACCCTTGACCACCTTGCACTTGGAATGGTTGTTGGAAGTTCAAGCCTTGAAATTGTGGCGTTTGTTGAATGAAAGGAGGCTTTGGTTGATAATTCCTCGTTGGTCCTAGGAAACCGAGGGATCTTGGATTGCTTGGGGAAGACCAAGCAAAGTTCGGATGGTTTCGCCACCCCTGGTTGTAAGTGTTGCTATAGGGGTTGTTGTTCCCCCAATCATTGACGATGAAGCTCACTTGCTCCTCGGGGGTTCTTGCTTCTTCATCAATTGACACTCCAAAATCTCATGGTTGGTACTTGAACACCAATCACATGCCATCAGCGGCTTCTTACCTTGCTTTTTATCTTCAAAAAGAGCATCAATCAACCGGTCAATCTTGGCGGAAAGTGGAGGACTCACTTTATTGGAGTGTACTCCTCTCTTGGCATCCCTTCCACCACTTCTCATCAAACCCCAATCATACCCTTTAGTCGTCATATCTTCAAGCAATTGGGTTACTTCGGGTGGAGTCTTGTTCATCAACTTCCCTTGAAATAAAGAGTCAATGAGAATCTTTTCTTCTTGGTGGAGACTGGTAGGGCAAAAGCGTATATGCCTTATTTTTATCTCGTAGTAATCCGGGAAGTCCTGGTATCATCTCTCAAGGACTGGTACAACCTTAAATTATATCAATTTTATGAGCAAACTATAAGTGAAAATAGTTAATGAGACTAATTTCTAAAAGCAAAATAAAATAAACAAATTAACTAAATGAAAAATGTCGGGAGAAATTTAATGGAGAAAGCTCTGGGAGAAACACCGGGACTCACTACCTATCCTATCCAGATTAATTCACATAATCTAATCAGTTTAATCCAATTGTCTACATCCAAGATATCTCTACTGTACTAGCTATCCCTATCGGGAATTACTACGTACTAAACAATTCAATCAAATCCTACTGTCGTAGCTCGATGAGTTAATTATTTAGCCTGAAGACCGATATCCCAATAAAGACCGCATAGTACCTTATTTAATCCATTGTCGCTTCGATAAGTTACTATGTCACATGAAATATGTCCAGTTATTAGGGTTTCACTATCACTAATAACCTAATTAACTACAAATCAATGTATTGGTGGCCAGTCAACACAAAGCATTAAGCGGACTATCATTAGAGGTTTTAGGTTTTCTCTCGTTTAGCGAGGGCTTTTTGAGGCGGCGGAAACCTTAGGTTTTCCGAGTTCGAGGTATTGATCGGTGACCAAGTTAATCTCTTTAGGTATCCAAGTAGGATTTAGAGGTCCTCTTCCGTTTTGATTACGGTTCTGTTTGCAAGTTCGTGGCTTACATTGAGCCTATTTAAGAAGAGTCTTCCCTAGCTATAGGAGAGACGTGATAACAGCGAGTCTCGTGATTAATAAGTAGATACAGTCTGAGCAAGGCCTTCCGCTTGTGGTGCTTTTGCTTTACCCTTAAGGAGCTCCGATGGAAGTTGAGAAGAACAAGGAGATAGCTAAGGCTGGTGAGGAGGAGCCGCTGGAACTCCAATCTACAGCAGAAAGCATTGAGAAGCAACTGGATCACATCACCCTCGCGGACGAGGATGACGAGCCGTTGGAAGTGGAAGACGATGATGTGGATGTTATCCGAATGGAAGCTATACGCCAACTGGGGCTAATAGGCCGCCTAGTGGCAGATAAACAACCAAACGTCAAATCCATGAAGATTGCGCTGGCAAAGGCATGAATCTTAAAAAGACATTCCAGATTACAGACCTGGGAGATATGTTATTCGCCTTTCAATTCATAGAAGAGGATGATCGAAACAAGGTCTGCTTTGGGGGTCCTTGGCACTATGAAAACAACGTGATGGTGTTTGAGGCTAGCCTGCTGATTAAGAAACCCAACCCGGAAGCCCTGCATATGATTGATATATGGATTCAAATCAAGGGGCTACCGGCCGAACTTAGAACTCAAAAGATGGCGGAGAAAATAGCAAACAGATTGGGATCTCTAGTGTGGTTCGATGACAACCCTGGAACAATGTGGGACACCTACATGAGACTAAGGGTGAGCATGTCCATTAACAACCCTCTCAAGAAGAAAGTCAAGTTAAACGTAGGAGGGAGGCTGGTGGAGTACCTGGTGAAGTACGAAAAACTTCCCATCTTCTCCTACTCGTGTGGCAGGATAGGTCATCCGAAGATAAGATGCCCCAAACCATCTGGTCTTGATCCTGACCCTTTTGGAATGGAGTTGAGAGCGAGTCCTCAGGGCCCTCGAAACTGGTTGTCCCATGCAGCCAAAAAGGAGGATGCTGAAATTTGGGCAAGGCTGAGAAGAAAATTTGATATGGAGAGTCTGGGATCTAACTCAAATCATGAAATGCCCCCTGCAGAAGAAGTTATGGGGAATAAGGTTCAATCAGACAAAGAAAATGCCATGGCCAATACAGAATCAGTAGGCCACCACCAGAAGGAAGCACAAAAGGCAAAGGGAGAGGAGAATATACAGGTGGAGAATCCGGCGAACACATCTCTCCCTCAAATTCACAACGTGGGACGTGTTGATCCAAGGGGCGCCCTACACAGCTTTGTTATGGGTGCTAGTTGTGTTCAACAAGGCAAACGTAATGGGGGCAGGGTGTGGCGGAGACAGGATCAGGTTAAACCAAGAATCACCGAGAAAACTCAAGTCACCCCGCAAAAAAGACCTGCAAAGGAAGGGGATAGCCAAGAACATAAAGGTGAAGAACAGATCATACAGGCAAAAAAAGCAAAGGTGCTGAATTTTACTGAAAATTTGGATACCTTACCACCTACAATCAAAACTACAACAAGGGATGGTGATGTGGCGGACTCTGCAGAGAAGCAGAGCCGTCCAGCCCAATGAGTATCTTGAGCTACAACTGCCGGGGTTTGGAGAAGTCCCGGGCAGTGAAGAAGCTGGAGCGTTTACTACTCCAGCAAAACCCCAGTGTGGTCTTCCTAATGGAGACTAAGAAAAAGGACAAGGAGTGGAAGGAAATCCTAACCCAACTCGGGTGGGAAAATGGACATGGGGTGGGCTCATCCGGCAGAGCAGGAGGTATACTTGTCATGTGAAGGAACGATATCTCTATTGAAATTATGTCTGATTCCTTAAATCACATCGATATGAGGGTGACTGAAAAAGACTTAGTGTGGAGACTGACAAGGGTGTATGGATGGCCTGAAGAGTCGAATAAGCACTTAATGTGGGATCTACTACGAAAGTTACATAGCCAAGCATCTGTTCCTTGGTTGTTCTGTGGGAATTTTAACCAGATTCAGAGTTACGAAGAGAAGCATGGGTTGAACGATCCTAATACGCAGATTATGGAGAAATTCAATGAGGCAATAGAGGATTGTGAGCTGGAGGACCTAGGCTATTATGAGAATACTTTCACGTGGGATAACAATCACACGGATGAAACCTTCCTCGAAGAACGGCTAGATAGGATGTTAGCAATAACAGATTGGATGGGACACTTCCCACATGCCCGTGTCTATAATCTAAGGAGTTGCGGGTCTGACCATTCTCCTATTATCCTCAAGAGACGCTTACTGGAGGACAAGGTGAATTGGGGAAGGAGTTTTCGGTTTGAGAGTTATTGGACTAGGGAGCCTGAATGTGAGGAGGTTGTTTCAGGAAGTTGGCGAGGGAATCCGGAAGAAACGGTGGTGGCAAAGATAACTAAATGTGAAGATAATCTAAAGGAGTGGAGTAAAATAAAGTTTGGTAGCCTTGCTACCAGAAGGAAAAAGGCAGAGAAAGCTTTGGCCATTTTAGACAAGAGAAAGAAAAATGGGGCAGTGATTACACAAAGGCGAGCTCTTGAAAAGGAACTTAATGAGATAATGGACTTGGAGGAAATAGCATGGAAACAAAGATCCCGCACAGATTGGTTGCAAGAAGGGGATAGAAATACCCCTTTTTCCACAGAAAGGCCTCGGATAGATGAAATCGTAACACAATATTCTGCCTTCTAGATGAAGATGGGGTGGAGAGGAAGGGACAGAAGGAAGTTACCTTATGCATCAGAGATTACTATCAAATGCTCTTCAAAGCAGCTCCCCCAGCCCAGACTTCCCATGTACTTGACGCAATTTCCTGCAAAATAACGGACATAATGAATGAGGAATTGCTTCAACCTCTTACAAGAGAGGAAATTTGGAATGCTTTGCGCTATATGGGACCCACTAAGGCGCCAGGGGCTGATGGTATGCCGGCCATGTTTTTTCAAAAGCATTGGCATGTTATAGGAGAGGATGTTACCAAAAAAAACTACAGGGGTACTTTGAAAGGGGAGTTTTCCCTCAGATTCTGAACCATCCGCTTCTCGCTCTTATTCCTAAGACTAAGAAGCCAAAAACACCAGCTGAATTTCGACCCATCAGTCTTTGCAAAGTTCTCTACAAGATCTTTTCTAAAGTGTTAGCGAACAGGCTCAAACAAGTTTTGAGAGTGGCAGTAGTGGAAAACCAGAGTGCCTTTGTCCCTGGGAGGTACATAACAGACAATGTCATTGTTGCATTTGAGTGTTTCCATGCAATGAAGATCAGAACGAAAGGACAAAAGGGTTACATGACAACTAAATTGGATATTGCGAAAGCTTATGATAGAGTTAGTTGGGAGTTTCTGGAAGCTATTATGAGGAAACTTGGATTTGCTGAAAGATGGGTGAGAATGATTATGTACTGTGTTTCAACGGTATCATACGCTGCCCTAGTGAATGGACATCAATCTGATATTTTCTTCCCTACAAGAGGGCTCAGGCAAGGGAACCCAATTCCCCCCTACTTGTTTCTACTGGTAGCTGAAGGGCTATCTGCCCTTACAACTAAGGCGGAGGCAGGAGGTTTAATTCAGGGGCTAAAAGTTAGTCAAAATGCTCCATCGGTCTCGCATCTGCTCTTTGCAAACGATAACATCTTTTTCATCAGAGCAACAAGGCCCCAATGTTTGAAGCTAAAAGAAATTCTTAGTTGGTATGAAGCGGAATCAGGCCAAAGTGTTAGTCTGACCAAGTCTGAACTTTCCTTTTCCCCTAATATCACTAAACAAACACAACTGGAGATGGCTGCCCTACTTGGTATGAAGCTGGTGGACTTCCACGAGAAGTATTTAGGCCTGCCCACTATGGTAGGCAGGAAAAAGAGATCAGTTTTCAGTTATTTGGTGGACAGAATCAGAAAGAAGGTGAAGCTTTGGAAGAGCAATCTTCTGTCGAGTGCTGCCAAAGAAGTTTTGATAAAATCTATTGTCCAAGCACAGGCTACCTATGTGATGTCCCTATTTCTGCTACCGGAGGGTATCATTGACGAAATTCAGAAAATTATAGCCAATTTCTGGTGGGGGCAAAGCCAACAAGAAAGAAGAACGCATTGGAAAAGCTGGAAAGACCTTTGTCGACCTAAAGTGGAAGGAGGTATGGGATTTCGTGACTTAAAAGGCTTCAACCTAGCCCTTCTAGGTAAGCAAGTATGGAATCTCACTCAGATGCCTAATTCCCTAGCAAGCAGGGTTCTGAAAGCAAAGTATTTCCCGAATAAGGACATTATGGAGGTTGGACTAGGACATTATCCTAGCTACTTATGGCGGAGTATTATATCTGCAAGGGATTTAGTGGCTCAAGGAATCCGCTGGAGGGTGGGCAATGGATCTCAAATAAAGATTTGGGAAGATCGATGGCTACTAGAGGCCGAGAATTATAAAATTACTTCAAGTCACCAGGAGGTGAACAACCATGTTTTGGTTTAGGAACTGATCGACTTTGAAGCTAGACTATGGAGACCTGAGCAACTTCAAACCCATTTCCACCCCAATGATCGAGCTCAGATACAGATGATCCCTATCCTGCGACAACCCTGCCCAGATAGGAGAGTATGGGGACTGGAGAAGAGAGGTCTGTGCACGGTGAAATCAGCTTGTGTGAAGTGGAAAGAAATCCAGGATTCTGAAGTGGGAGAGTTATAAGTTCCAGTCAATTGTAAACAGATTTGGCGGCTAAACCTACCTCCCAAGGTTAGGGTGTTCGCATGGAGATGGATTCATAATATCCTTCCCACCAGGGGGAACCTAGTCGATCGAACAAAAAGAGGCTGTGAGGAGTGCCCGTTCTGTGGCCTAATAGAGACCCAATATCATATTTTCCTAGATTGTGGATGAACTAGGCAAATTTGGCAACCATTTGAGCTAAGGGGCCAGTTCAGTAAAGGATAAGACAATACCTGTGAGGAATGCTGCTGTGAGGTCCAAGCAAGTGAGAAGACAGAGGCTATCGAGGCCTTATTTGTGGCCCTCTGGTGTATTTGGCACGAACGTAACAACCACCTTTGGAACAATAAGAAAAGGGAGGAGGAAGACATTATCCCATTTGCCATAGGGTGGTTAAGCGAATTCCAATCGAAACAGAGACAAAATACTTATTTGGCGGACCAAAGACCTCTTTCTTGGATTCCACCTGACCCTGGCCGACCGAAAGCGAACGTGGATGCTGCTATCTTCGAATCGGGAGGGACAGGATGGGGAGTCGTCGTCCGCGATCACAACGGCGGCTTCTGTCTGGCAGCGGTGAAGAGATCGAGAAGGAAGTGGGCACCTGAAATTGCTGAGGCGATGGGGATTATGTTCGCTCAGGATTTGGCGAAGAGATACGAATTCTCTGCCCTCGATGTGGAGACGGATTGCATGTTCTTGGTATAGAAGCTCCTGCGGGAAATGCGCTCGGCACTGGAGGTGGAAGAGGTATGTGAAGAGATCAGGAATGAAGCGGATCGGGTTGGAGATACAATATTTATGTTTGTGGGCCGAGACTGCAATGGGTCGGCCCATATGCTAGCCCATACGTTCTGCCCTTGGGACAATGAGGAGATCTGGGCTTCTAATCCACCTCCTTTTTTGATCCATCAATTATGTAAAGACCATCATTTGGGTCTCCCCACTTAAATTAATGAAAGCAGATTATTTTTCAAAAAAAAAAACACACAAAGCATTAAGCGATTCCATGCAATAGAGATTGGAAGAAGAGAAATATGAATTAATCCATCAAATTAAGAAATAGCTACATCCTATAGTGTTTCCCACAAAAATTAGGGGTTCAGTTCATGACAAAATCAAAAGATTTAATCACGTTCTTCATCATCATTAAACTAATAAAAACAAAAAAAAATACTGAGATTTTCTTCATCCCGCGATTGCCGCAACAGCTACTTCTCTCCACTCGCGTTCGATAGCTCTCGCCCCGACCAACGATTCTGCGATACGCTGCTTTATTCCCAGCTGTTCTCCGCTCGACAAGTCACTCCCCAGTTGCTTGCAAGCTCCAATTAATTCCGTCCCCAAAGAATTCCCCCCTCTTCAATTCCAAAAGCAATTCCGTCTCCACACCCAGGGAAAGGGAATTAATTCCCTTCAATTTGTGCCGGCCCTCACACTGATTGGGCTAGGTTTTTCTTCAGAAGAGTTCAAGTTCCGATCTTTTAAACCTTAGTACTTTAGTTCATCCGTTACTCTTTCTCGTGGGCTGAAGAAAGCCATGCAAAACCGGTTTGGTTATGAGCTTTTTCACCCTTTGCCTGTGCATCCATATTTTCTTATTTCCTTGTCCTGAAACACACCAAATCCTAACACAGTATGGTAATGGCTTTGCAACCATTTCATTGTCAATTGGTCTTCAAACAAATATTATATGTCTCAAACATATCATGAAATAATCACATTAAGTACATAATATCAATATATTTTCGACAATTATCACAACCCCACACTCAATACTTGCTTGTCCCTAAGCAACAACTTGAACAAGAGAACAATAATTGGAGAAAACACATCACAGACCACACAGTGACGACCTTGCTGAAAACACAAGACCCACGTCACACAGAACACAACATCAACAACATAAACTTATCCTTGGACTCCTGTGATAATCAGTAGCTTCTTTCTCAATGGATGAGTTGTGCTTTAATGATCATACATTTTACCCCACACTTAAGGTCTTGCAACCTTTTACCATTGACTGACTCAAATCCACAAAAAAATCAATTAACAAACACTCAATTCATATCGTCGGTAGTGGGTGGTTAACAACTTATGGTGCAACAGTTATTAGGAGAATCTAACCACATCAGTGAGGTGCATATCTCGTGAGGACAATCTGGCTTACTCACACCAATCATAAGCAATTAACTAAGCATGAGTCTAAAAAACAAATGGGGGAAGCTTTTAGCAAACTTGGTTTTTACTTTAAGCACATCACTACCTTTCTGACAAGGAGAGGCTTTCTCTCTTTCTGATTTTGCTTGCCGAGTGGTCGTATTTAGTACAAGTGGATTTGTTTCTTATTACCGGTGACCGAGAAAGAGCAATTTATGCTTCATAGCACTCGCATAAGGGCTTCTTTCAACTCCTTTTCCTCGGTCCTTGTGGAGGGTCACTACACATCTAAAACAACCCTTCACTCAACAGGGGATCTTACTTGATAAGCAACATCGTACGGTCGTGAACCGATGCTCAGTTGAACCTTTCCTAACCCCCCTGTGCAATGAGTGATTGCCTCACACGATTTTGGTATTTTACCCACACTTTAATTGTTATGGCAACATTATTATATTTTACTTGTCAGGTAGGATTTTCTCATTTATAAAATTACAGTTCACCCCATCTAAAACATTCAAAACAGAGGGACTCATTGCAAAGTCAACAGCTCACAATAGATGCAAATAAGCACGATATCTAAACATGTCGAATGGTCAATATTCTCCACCTAACCACTTCACCAAAAGTCATTACACTATCTTCATAAAATAGAATGTTGCTAATGGAGTTTGCTAATTCAAAGCACATCAAGTCGGTCAAAACATTAAACTCATTGTGAAAAACTTTGCAATTCAACACCAGTGGGGTGATTTTGATGATATCATTCTTGCACAAACTCAATTCACGCACATCACGGTCATTTACATCATGTTACCACAAGAGTACAAGGTTTTGTTTTTAATTTTTCTGATTTTTAGGTATTTTTTAGCCATTAGGTTAGCACAAGCAGACTGCACCAGCACAGGTAGACTGCATGCAGTTTGGCTGTGCATAGCCAAATGACAGTTTTTCTGTTTTGTTTTTTTACTGACCGCATGACAAATCACATGACAAAGGAACAAACAAACACTAAGACTCGCCACCCCACACTCAGGATGGAACAATGTCCCTAATGTTCAACTCCTAATCTAAACATGCACGGGTTTGACACAACTAAAAAGAAAAATAAAGAAAAAAGAAAACTTACCTTGGGTTGCCTCCCAAGAAGCGGTTGTTTAATGTCCTCAGCCTGACGTTCATGGAGCTTTCAACCAATGGGTATGGAAAGGATCCAGAATACCCTCCCGAGCAATGATATAACGCATACCATCAATCCAACATGTGAGTCACCTGTGCGAGGCCAGGTGTGCGAAAATCTAGTATGACCTTCATAGGTGGCATGTTGGATCCTTTAGTGAGGCGTAGGTGGTATTACAGCGCCTCAAGCAACTACTCTTCCTGTTTCAATGTCAGTGAAGAAGGAATAGTAACAGGAATATTGAAATCCTTACCCAAATATCTGTACTTGAGATGACCTGGCAAGGATTTCTGTCCTTGCTTCGATTTCAGAATCTGAGTAAATAGGATATGTGATAGCTCCTGGGGTGGTCCACTATCACAAGTAGATGAATTTTTCTTTTCTCGAGCTTCACTTTCAAAGTCATCAAATGCATCGTGATTATGATAAACTTGAAAGATAGCAAAAATTTCCTCCTCCTTACCTACTCGGAATGTCAACTTGCCTCTCCCGACGTTGATGAGTGCATCGCAGTGGCTAGAAAAGGTCACCAAGAATGAGAGGCACTCCCCGATCATCTTCCATCTCCAGAATTACAAAATCCGTTGGGAGAATAAACTTTCCCACCTTCACCAATACATTTTCCACCACTCCTTTTGGAATTTTCACTGATCGATCAGCCAATTGGAGAGTGATCCGAGTAGGCTTAAGAACATCTCCCAATCCCAATTTCTTGTAGACCGATTATGTCATTAAATTAATTCCTGCTCCAAGATCACAAAGTGATTTATCAAACTCTCTACCTCCAATGACACATGGAATGGTGAAGCTTCCTGGATCATCCCTCTTTTCTGGTAGTTTATTTTGAATCACAACACTACATTCAGAACTAAGGGTTACCTTCTCTAGATCAGCCCATTTGCGCTTCTTTGTCAGCAACTCCCTTAAGAATTTAGCATATGTAGGCATCTATTCAAGTGCTTCCGCCAACGGTATGTTGATATGAAGTTGCTTTAAGATATTCACAAATTTCTTGAAGTTTGGGTCTTCCATGGGCTTCATTAACCTTTGAGGGAATGGCGCGGGAGGTTCATAAGGCTTTACCTCTTCATTCTTGAATATTTCCACTTTTGGATGTGCACAGGCAGAATGCTCATGCACGGGCAGATTCCATGCAGTTTGCCTGTGCAAGTCAGATTTTCCAGCTTTTGCACTTTTTTCATCCTCTACCTCTGCAGCTCCTTCTTTTTTCTGATTTCATTGACTTCCTCGAACTCTCTGGATCCTCCATGGCCTTTCCACTCCTCAATGTAACAACTACAACCATGGCGTCCTTTAGATTTTTCTCAGTATTTGCTGGTAAAGTCCCCGGAATCCTACCCTGAATATCTGCCAAAGTTTGAGCCATCTGTCCCATCTGCCTCTCCATAGCTAGCATAGATGATTGTAAATTATTGTTGATGGCTAGCTGTTGAGTGACAAACTGATCCAGACCCTTCATATTATTGTCGATTTTATGCATGTGAGCCAGAATCAACTCCTCCAGCTGGGGCTTCCTCTTAGGTTGAGGCTGATGCTAGTGTGAACCAGGAGGTGGAACGTTTCGGACACCAACTGTATTATTGTTCGACCATGACAAATTGGGGGTGATGTCTCCATTGAGGGTTGTATGTATTTGAATACATACCACCCTGGCCTTGACTTCGCGGATTATTGATATACTGGAAATCATCCAAATGAGCAGCTCCCAGTGGACACATATCCCTATAAGGAGTACCCTCGCAAAGCTCTTATAAAGCAACCTCCTCTTGTCTACCAAGAGCAATCTTGGCCAACCTTCGTTCGAGTGCATCAAACTTGCAATCCAGTTTAGCATCCAACTTGGCTTCGAGACTTGTAACTCTGTCAACTTCATGAAAGCCTCCTCTTCTTCGAATACTGGTCTCACTACCCCATTCAGTGGCTTCTGAACAGATCTTCTCTACCAGTTTATATGTTTCTGGTGCGTCCATCCTTGTGAAACCATTTCGAGAAGCATTATTTAGGACATCCCGAAACACCCGTCTGGTTCATTAAAGAAAATAATGATGGTCGTGAGGGTCCTCATGGCTAGCCCCGGAGAAGGTATACCCGTTGGTAATCATGTTGATGAATGATGGGGTAATCTTCATATCGGCATTCTCAACAGGAATGACAACCCCTGAAGCTCGAGCTCCAGTCCTGCGATTAAACGAGCCTTGATCGAACGATCTTCTACCATGATGACAGGCTCGATGACGCGTGGTGATGGTGGTGTAGGGATGACAGGTGATGAAGCTTGCCCTCTATGTTGACGATTATGGGTTACGGAAGGCCTAGGAGTTGTGTTTGGATTCTTCCCTAACTTGACCTGCTTCTTGTTCTGATAGGAGGTCTTCTCGATCTCCGGATCTAGTGGCAGTAAATTGTCGGTCGTCCTCCTAGGCATGCATGAAGAGGATAAACCTGAAAACACACCTGCGCACTAACACCCAGGTCAAAATAGTTCACTCACTAAAATCAATAAAAATAAGGTATGGCAGTCCCCAACAACGCCGCCAAAAACTTGGTAGGGCAAAAGCGTATATGCCTTAATCTTATCTCGTAGTAATCCGGAAAGTCCGGGTATCGTCTCTTAGATACTGGTACAACCTTAAATTATATCAATTTTATGAGCAAACTATAAGTGAAAATAGTTTAATGAGACTAATTTCTAAAAGCAAAATAAAATAAAGGGTTATAGGTATAATATGCCCCTCTACTATGACGTTTTATCAAACATGCCCCTCTACTTTTTTTTACATCAAACATGCTCTTGTACTTTGTAAAAATGATCAAACATGCCCTTTTGTTAAAATTTTCATCCACAAACCGTTAACCAAGGCCGAAATTTAGTTTGGGCGACACAAATGACTAAAATATCCCTAATAAATTCACTTTAGAATTTTTTTGGTTCTTTTGTATAATCGAATCATTCAAATAATTTTACTTTGAAAAGACCCATGGAAATAAAACAGAGGACAAAACTGACATTTTCCCTCCCATTTGCCGATGTCGGGTCGTCTAAATCTCAATTCAACCATGATTGACAATTTTTTCAATGAAAATTTTAACAGAAGGGCATGTTTGATAATTTTTTCAAATTATAGGGGCATATTTGATGTAAAAAATAGTAGAGGGGCATGTTTGATAAAACGTCATAGTAGAGGGGCATATTATACCTATAACCCTAAAATAAACAAATTAACTAAATGAAAACTGTCAGGAGAAATTCAATGGAGAAAGCTCTGGGAGAAACACCGGGACTCACTACGTATCCTATACAGATTAATTCACATAATCTAATCAGTTTAATCCAATTCTCTACAGCCAGAATATCTCTAGTGTGCTAGCTATCCCTATCGGGAATTACTACGTACTAAATAATTAGATCAAATCCTACTGTCGTAGCTCAATGAGTTAATTATTTAGCCTGAAGACCGATATCCCAATCAAGACCGCATAGTACCTTATTTAATCGACTGTCGCTTCGACAAGTTACTATGTCACATGAAATAGGTTCAGTAATTAGGGTTTTACTATCGCTAATAACCTAATTAACTACAAAGCATTAAGCGATTCCATGCAATAGAGATTGGAAGAAGAGAAATATGAATAATCCATCAAATCAAGAAATAGCTACATCCTCTGATGTTTCCCCCAGAAATTGGGAGTTTAGTTCATGAAAAAATCAAAAGATATAATAATGTTCTTAATCATCATTAAACTAATAAAATCAACAGCTGCTTCTCTCCACTCGCGTTCGATAGCTCTCGCCCCGGCCAACGATTCTGCGCGACGCTCCTTTATTCCTAGCTGTTCTCTGCTCGACAAGTCCCTCCCCAGTTGCTTGCAAGCTCCAATTAATTCCGTCCCCAAAGAATTCCCCCCTCTTGAATTCCAAAAGCAATTCCGTCTCCACACCTAGGGAATTTCCCTTCAATGTGTGTCGGCCCTCACATTGATTGCGCTTGAGCCCAATTAATTAGGTTTTGCTTCAGAAGAGTTCAAGTCCCGATATTTTAAACCTTAGTACTTTAGTTCATCCATTACCCTTTCTCATGGGTTGAAGAAAGCCATGCAAAACCGGTTTGGTTATGAGCTTTTTCACCCTTTGCCTATGCATCCATATTTTCTTATTTCCTTGTCCTGAAACACACCAAATCTCTAACATCGAATGGTAATGACTTTGAAACCATTCCATCATCAATTGGCCTTTAAACAAGCAATATATGTCTCAAACATATCATGAAATAAGCACATTAAGCACATAATATCAATATGTTTTCGACAATTATCAGAGAACGCCGTAAAAGGTCTCTATCCGAAACTGCTCCTCAAACCCGTGATTTGGGCATTGGAGGAAAAAGTCAAAGTACCTATCCCACGCGTCCCTCAATGTCTCATCCTCCTCTTGGGAGAAATGGGTGATCTTCTTATGCCACTCCGCCGTCTTAGAAGGTGGACAATATCGGGCCATAAACTTATTGAGCAAGTCGTCACATGAGGTAATTGAGAGAGGTGGTCTATTGTTGAGCCACCTGAGCGCATTACCCCGCTAAAGAGTAGGGTAATAGCCTCAACTTCAAAGCATCTTCGGGCACCCCATTGATCTTCAAACTTCCCGTAATCTCGATGAACCTCTGAACATGCTCCGTCGGAGGCTCATCTTTAAGCCCATGGAATTGCACATTGTTTTGGATCATTGTGATGAGGCCGGGCTTGATCTTAAAATTGTTGGCGGCCACGGGTTGATGCAAAATGGTTAGTTGAATTTCTGCCACCCATGGAGCCATGTAGTAGCCCATCTCGGCTTCACTTCCTTCCTCTTCCTCCGATTCAAACTTTTCGTCAACTACAACTTCTTCCACTTCAGGACCAACTTGTGATTGTCCCCTCTCTCCAATCCTTCTTCTTGCTTCTGCAAGCTCCCTCTCGTGAGGCAAGAGTCGGAGAGTGCGGTTGAGGTTCTCGTCTAGTGGCGCCAAAGGTGTCAAATTACTCCAGGTCATACACCCTCCTGCACACACTTCAAAGAAACACAACTCGTCTACAAGCAAGATTCACAATCACAAAACAAAAAATTAAATGCTAGATTAACACCAAACAATCTTTTCAAAATAACAGACCGAAAGGTCCCCAACAAGGGCGCCAAAAACTTGACTCATCCCGAATACCACAATAAAAGTCCCAATTGAGGCCCAAGTATAAACTTTGACTCGGTGTAATATAGGGCAAATATGTTTTAAAAGTCAAACTCGGGCCGGTCCATGTACTCCTACTTCAATTGTTTGAAACATTATCTAGCAAATGGTTTTGGTTAAAACTAGGATTTATAACTAAAACGATTGGAAAAGTATATGATCTGAATACTAATTGAGAAGGCTTCACCCGGGTGTTCCTCCCCTAGCTAACAATCATGATTTGTCAGATCGAATGCAAATGTGTGGTAAAGGTGGTTGTATATCGTAGGAAAGTGCAACAAGTAAACAACCGTCAATCTCTCAGTCAGTAAGCCAAGGGGTTTCAAATCAAGGTACCAAGGTAGCTCTCTTGGTCCAAATCGACTAAGGGATGCTTAGACTTCACCCCCGAACCATAGTTCAGATGACCAAATTACAAACTACCCAAGGTGCTAATACGTATTAAGAGGTTTTTTCTAATTCAACCTAGGTTGGTGACCCAATTGGCCAAGGAATTCTTGCTTTTACAAGCCTCTTAACAATAAGGGAATTTCCCTCTACCTAGGTCAATATGGCATAAGAATTGGAAATGCAAAAACACAACACAATCTTTATGAAAATACCTCATAACTTGTATTAAAACACAACCACACACAAGTCATTCAATTCATACAAGCATTCACATAATTTTAGCTAGGGTTTACAAACCCCCAAGTGAAAGAAAAGTCTACTCCATGCTAAGTAGAGGGAATACACAAGGGAGAAGATAGAAAACCATATTGGAGATGTTTGCCTTCTTCTTAGTGGTGTGGAGATCAACCTTGGAGGCAGAAATTCCCAAAACTTTGCTCTTGGATGAAACCCTAACTTCTCCCCTTCTCTTGTTCGTCACTTTCTCACTCTAGAAATCTGAAGAAGAAGAAGAAGAAGAAGAAGAAGAAGAAGAAGAAGTCTCTCTCAATAGGTTCTCCTCCCTTTTCTCTTTCAGTCAACCCCCTTTATATACCCAAATTGACGGTGTTTCACGGTCCCAGTTCACGGCCGTGAACATTTGGCTCAGACCGTGATGTCGAGCAAAGACGCGTCGTTTCATTAAGGTGCTTCACGGTCTGTATATGGTCCTCACGGTCGAGCGACTATGAACTGCTTTATGCCCGCGAGATGGACAAAACCTTTATGGACTCTTCGCTCTTCACGACCCACGCCTTTTCTTCACAGCCTAGATGACCGTGATCCTCAGGTCGCCACCGTGAACTGCTACTGTTGCTCCCTTTTGATCGGTTTCCGCCCCTTTTCGTCCAACTTTGTTCCATGGGTTGATTTCACCTGCTAGGATCTGAAACATACTAAAAACAACCACAACCTAGCATAAAACCGAACCTCACGGAGTAAAAGTACCACAAACATATAAGAAAAATTGGGTTAAAAGTGTACAAATAGACCTGAATCACTAAGCACAATGCATATAGTAACACACTATAGAATCATAAGCACAGATGATATAGGAGAATTCATACTAGATAAACAACAATGATCATCATATAGGCATTGAAAACCAAATATCCATGCATACATAATAAGCATCAAAATTCATAAGCATTAACAGAAGCATGACATGAAATCATAGCATCAATACATATGATGGTAAATGAGTTCACATCCTTTATACAATCAATTTCGCACTAGTTACATATAAGAGAAGGATACCACCATCAATGATGAAAGCATCTCTCTAGTTGCACCCTCTCCTATGAAAGCTAAGCTCTTACTCGAGCAGAGTATACCAAAGTTTGAATGTAGTTGTGCAGCGTATTGGACTAATGAGCCTAGCCTCCTGTTAGCTTGAGGAAGACTCATCTGATTCTTCGAAGCCAGAGGATGATGGACATTTAGATTGGACCCAAATGGATGACCATCAAGAATCAAATCTCTCGATGTTGATTTTGGTGGGTTTCTTAGATTCACTGGAGGAGGAGAAAGAACCACTAGTCTAATAATCGGAAATGGAGCACTCATAATTGGGCTCTTTCTGGCTTAGTTTTAGGAATCACTTTGTCCCTCCATCTCTCTCTCTCAAGATATGCAGAACCAAATTGTTTTTGGGTTCCATTGAAATTTTTTGTTTTGGAAAATCTTGGAGTGAATTAATTTGTGGTTCCATTGTTGCTTTGCCAAAGAGTTTGGGCTGATTGGATCTAGAGATAGTTTTTGTGTTAGCGATTATGGAATCAGTGACGAGCATGGAGGAAGATAGTTTTCCGTTGGGATTCTGGAAACGGAGATGAAACCCTGCAAACTATCCATCGTCGCCGCAGTGGTTTTGTGAGAGCTCAAAATGGCGACGAACCCCAAACCCATACCCTTATTATCTCTTTCAATCGAAAATGGCGACGAACTCTTTCATCCTCATTGCACTAAAGGAAGACGATGATGACGACGATGACTACTTGATGAAGAAGTGTTGATGGTGGTGGTATTGCAGCAAGTGGCGGTGGTTATTGTGTGGATAGTTGAGGAAGAATGCAAAGATAAAAGTGAATCTCTGCTAGTAGATCGAGCTTGAGAGATGGCGATATATCAGATTTTATTAATTTAAAATGTGACATGGCATCCATGTGGCATGACAAGTCTAAGTGGACATGATGAATCATCCAACTGGCATCCACAGTTCAATTAACTGACGAGGTCGTTGACAACGTTAAAGTATTTGAAGAAAATGGCTAAATTTGTCAAACAACTTTAAAAATGTTACTATATCTATTATTTTTCGAAAAAGTGGCTATCATTGTCAAAACGTGGATAATTATGGCAATCCATGTGTATTTCGCTTTTATTTTTCTCAGTCAGAAATTAGATTGGTTGTCACACCGCCCGGCATGTCACTGGTTGAATCTGGTTCAACCGCGATTATTTATAAAACCGCCATGAATAATACCGGTATGAGCGACATGATCGAGTTACGATATCTAAGAAAAAATAAAGTCGTTTTAATGAATTTAATTAATAAAAAATTAATTTATCATTTATTTTATGAGTTTAAAAGTTAAATGTTGACCTTTATCTGTTGGATTTAAGTATAAATGTTTAGGTATTTACATTATATGTTATGAGTATTGGTAATTTTATTCGAAATATCTTATTTTATTTAAATATTAAAATGAATTGTAAGTGAATTGTCTTTAAATATGTTTTTTTATATATGATTAAATTCATTTATTGTTAATGGTTTTCACATTTCTACATATATTGTTAAGCTCGCATGAACCGTCACATACCAATTGTACCACTGGTCGAACCATTCCACTTGTTAAACTGGCACAACGATATAAACCGGTTTGACAAAGGGATGGCAATGGGTGGGGTCGGGTGCGGATAGTGCATATCCGTTATCCTACCCATAGTAGTTCGGGTTTTACCCATACCCAAACTCACATGTGAAATGGGCAGAAAATTAAAACCATGCCCATACCGTTTGAGTTTCGGGTATCCACGGTTATCCATGGGTAATAATTTCTCTTCATAACTCCAACCAATATGTTAACATTCACACATATTCTCACATTACGTAAGAGGAAAAGTACGATAATAATTCACTAGAAGGAAGAAAATTAATTAAAACTACACAATTTCATGAAAATATTATATTTAGATGCTAAATATAAAATATGTTAGAGAAAAATAATGATTATTTCTAGACAAAATACATATGCATGTGGATAATCGGGCGGGTTCGGGTTGGATAGTGAGAAATCCATGCCCACCCATTACCCTCAATATTCGGGTTTGGATTTTACCCTTACCCACTAAATATTCTTCGGGTTCGAGTTTTACCTTACCCGATTAGGCCGGATTCGTGTGAATATCCAAGGTTACGGATATTTTTGCTTTTGACCAGCAAATTAGAAATCACTTGGCGAATTTTTTGAAATATTGTACTACTCAAGGTTGTCAACCCGCGGGTTGACTCGTGGTTCGACCCAGTTTGACCCTGACCCGATGAGAAAAACGGGTCGCACGCACCCGTCGGGCCGACCGCTATAAGGTACCGGGTTGGAGGTCAAATTGTGTCATTTTTTCTTTTGATTTGCGAAATGCGCCTATTTTTCGATTTTTCTTTTCGTCCAACTCAATCTTTGGAATTCTAAGTTGAACATTTGAATATTTATGTTATATAAGTGTGTGAATTTACATTATATGTTGGATCTAAGTACGATATGTTATTTTGGTGTAATATTATATGTTATAACTCATATGTTAGATAAGATTTGATATAATTTATGAGGATAAGTACAATATAATAACTTTTTCCATATTTCCGGGCTAAACCGGGCTAAAACGGTTGACCCATTAACCCTTGACCCACTAGTTTAACCGGGTCCGGGTCAACCCGCTGTTGACAACCTTGGTACTACTTTATAGCTAGCAGTAGCACTCAATTATTGAAATATTGTACTACGAAAAATGGCTCACGTCTCGTCGGGAAATTCCAACCCGGCGGGCGGCGGCGGGGCCACAGCAGTTCTCCCAGCTACCCAGTCCCTCTCTTTGCTTACAGCTCTTTATTCACCAAACCGAAACTTACTCTGTAAGTGCTAGTACCTAGAAGCCATGATTTCCCGAACCCTTCTCGTGCTGCTCTGCTCCACCTTGCATTCAATTGCGGCCTCCTTGCCGCCCGACGGCGCGTACCCAGTCCCACCCATCATCGGCGGCCTACGTCTTAGCTCCGGTGGAAAGATCATCGACATCACCCACAGGTACGTGGAGGAGATGCCGGCTTACGGGGCGGAGGAAGGAATGGGGCAGGTGGTACGGCTGGTTGCCAGCTTGAAGAACGGCTCCAACGCCAACTGGTCGGAGTTCAAGATGTCGGTCCACTCCGGGACGCATCTGGACTCGCCGGCCCATTTCTACGACGAATACTTCGACGCTGGGTTCGATGTCGACACTCTTGACTTGGAAGTTCTCAATGGTAATTGGGGAATCGAGAGTTTTTAGTTCCTGTCCTTTTCGAGCTAGTTCCTTGCCCAGAAGATGCTCGATGAAATTCCGCTGCCAATAATGATTTTCGAATGGTGGTCAGAAAATTCCCTATACTTGGGTACTTGCGGTGTTGCCGTTGGATTGCAATACTGGATAGAATCTAGTTTTGCCTCTTCCAAACTTTTCCAATTATTGGAATTGTTGAGACAATGAGTTATAGAATGATTGGTGTTATCAATTTTATTTGCAGGCCCAGCCTTGTTGGTTGATGTTCCCAGGGACAGTAACATTACTGGTAAGTGGTAACCATAGCTTCTTGTTTGTGGAGTTTATTTGTTTTGGTGAACTGAGTTTCCTTGTTTTTTGCCACAGCTAAAGTTATGAAGTCATTGCAAATCCCAAAAGGAACTAGGCGTGTGTTGTTCAGGACTCTAAATACCGATAGGTAAAAGATGGAAGATTGAAACCTTTACATCCCTACGATGACATATGAATAGAATGTGAATCTGGTTGTGGGTTTCCTTTCAGGCATTTGATGTTCAAGGAGTTCGATTCAAGCTTTGTCGGGTTCATGGCCGATGGGGCACAGTGGCTTGTGGACAACACGGACATCAAACTTGTTGGTAAGTTGCTCAATCTTCTTACCCTGGAGAAGTAGCTATCAAATCTCAACTTGCCAATTGAGTTCTACAACATTAGATTAAATGGTCTCACAGATTAGGAATTTGCCTATGGTGTGTTGGAATCTCAGGAGTTGATTACTTATCTGCTGCTGCCTTTGTCAACGGTCGCTCAGCTCATCTAGCTTTCCTAAAGAGCAGGGTAAGGTTAAAAATATTATATTTTTCAATCCTGATCAACGTGTCAAATGACACAGATTTGCTGTGCGAACTGGAAAGTAACAGCGGAGAACCGTGGTTTGTACTATGTTATTCTAGGAAATCATTCTCGTGGAAGCTTTGAAGCTTGACAACGTTGAAGCTGGACTGTACAATGTTCATTGCTTGCCCTTGAGGCTGGTTGGAGCTGAGGGATCGCCAGCAAGATGCATTCTCATCAAATAATCATCTGTGTAAAGCTTTATGCCCTGCTGTAATTTGAAGTAATGGCTACTGGGAATATTTCTAGTCATTGCTTGCCTATGAGGCTATGACCATGTTATCTATCTACAAACGGTCAATCCTCGATGTTTATTATTATGTGATTTTCGTCCACGACTGTAATGTGACCAGATTTTGCTGCACTACTCACGAATGAATAAGATTGTCGCGGCAAGGGCCACCTATGATTACCGTATTCATGTTGATGCACTTTGCTGGAGGCTTACAGCTAGTAATTGCATTTCTTTTATTGGAATTCACATTTCTTTTAGTAACCATGCTTCAAAATGGTAATAAGTAGATGCTGCAGACGAAACAACCTCTTGCTGGCTGGCTTTCTGACAATCAGGAGGCATTTCTTCAGGTTGAAATAACCAACCAGTTGTAATAGAAAAGCTCTCTAGGCATTGACTTTAAACTTCCAACTGATCCATCAGAAGAAGCAAAGAGGGTATTTGCATAGTCACATATACAGAATACCATGCGAACAGATTTTGTTTACAAACACACCTTGATTCTATTTCTATAAACAAAACACTCAGGTTGCTTTTAAATTTGGAAATGTCGATGTAGCTATAAAAGGGGCTAAGCTATTAGGAGGGGGATATAGCAGACAGTCCCAAAATGGCTCATAATCATCATCTTATTACAAACAGCTGGTTGTTGTTCCTCTTCTCTTGATAACACTGTCGCTCCTGAATGTTAATAATGCTATTGTTAGCTCCCAGCAGACGGGCGATTTAGCAGCAATGCAGCATCATCATATGAAGGGAAGGTGAATCTTTGCAGAAACAGATGGGAAGAAGATAGGGAGAAGAGGACGAAGAAGAAAGGAGGTGATGGTGACGGGAAGAACAACAAACACGGCCTGGAAGGAGACGAGGAAGTCGAGATGGATGATAAAGAAGAAGGTCCTGAACCTGAAATATTAGGTGGTGGCGGCGATGCGAGGAGACATTGGGAGTAGGTGGTGAACAAATACACCCGCAAACCGACTCATCCAACTCAATCCACCCGTATTTATCACTAAAACGAAGGTTTTGGGTTGGGCGAGAGTTTTATTTTGTACAACCTGCCTATTTTGGGTTGGGTTTGGATTTTGGATTACACAACCTGTAGAACCCGACCCAACCCGTGTTCCAACTACTAGTATGAGTTCGTATACAAAAAATATTTATGTCGTATATAGCCATACGCTGAGAAAATTAAGAAATTTCATCATGTTTTTCTCTCATGGTCTCACTAATCTAATGCATTCTTCGACTTAAAGTTTATTCATAAATTTAATATAGCTGTGATTCACGTAATCATTTTTCTTGTGTACAACTTTAATAGAATAACATATTATGAATGCGTTCGTTTATAACCTTTTTAGCCTATTTCAACAAATGTCGTGAAAAAAACTAGGCATATGGTGTAGAATAATTACATATTTTGTGTTGGGTTGGGTTTTTACTTAAAAATATCACCAACCCGACCCAACTCAATTAAAAACAAATCGTAGGGTTTAATTTTTTTTGGGTGGGTTTGGATTTAATATTTCTCAAACCGTAGTGCATGGGTCGGGTGATTAAAATGGCTAAACCAGGACCACCCGACCCATGTACACCCCTAATTGGGAGTCATCAAGGGTATGTTGATAAAGCATAAGAAGAGCCCAGAGGGATTCCAGGGTAAACCAGTTCATGATGCCAAAGTGAAGTGTAAAAAATGTAAGAACGGTGAGGATCATAAGGGCGCAGGTAAGGTTGGGAATAGGGGTGGAAATCGGTACGATATCGATATCCCAATACTAAATATCGAAATCCTGAATATTAAATTAAATCCTCAAAATTAATATCAATCTCAATCCCTAAATAAGTTCGTTATCCCAATTTCAATCTCTAAATATTTTGGTATCTCAATTGGTATTATCGAATACAAAATTTATTACCTTTGCAATTCATAATTAAATATATAAATTAGATTTGATTGTTTAATTTTGGGCAAAGAGACTAAGCAAAGAATCTTGAGTTTGCCTAGAGCTAGGATATGGATAAGGAGAATAGAGGAGAGGAGATGTGACATCTCAAGTTCTTGTTATTGATAATTTTTAATTTGACGAATTGGAAGCTAAGAGACGACTAATACTAGTGTTTGCCTTTTGGTGTTATGAAAATAACAAGAGATTAGGTGAGATACGAGAGTGACTTAATTTGGAAAGTCAAAATTGAGTTGGATAGAGACTTCTTAGTTGTGAAATAGTGATGGAATGATCTATGTATAATTAAATGACACTCTTGGTGGTTGAGGGTCATGTAGAAGTGAATGAGAGAGTCCAGTTGATAGGATAAAATACACACTAGCTTATATTTCGGTATATACTGATCACAATCCCGTAATCCCTAATACCGAATAACAATCGAAATGCAATCCCAATCCCAAGAAATAATACATGTATTCGATAATTCCAAATATAGAAAAATTCGGTACGGTATTCGGTATATCCCAAATACTGGTACCAAACTTCCAGCCCTAGTTGAGAGTAAGGCAAAAAGTAAATTGCGGTAAGCAATTGTTAAAAATGTATATGAATGGAAAGAAAGAAACAAGGGTAAATTGCAAGGATGGTCATTGGGATTGCTAAACAAATTCACGTTTGTCATTACAAATATGTTATTTTATTCGTCTTCACTGAAATTAGTTTAGTGTTCTGAGCTTGGTCACTCTCCGATAGTCTCCGTCAATCGTCAACTTCCGTTAACGGCGCGAGTTTTCTTTGTTGAAGTGGTTAACAGAATTGTCTAATAAACCTATTTTAACCGGAAAAAAGTTTATACTCAACCCGCCACATCATCAAAACCAGCCACTTCATCAAAATCAAACAAACACGTAATCCGACCCGACCCTTCCCAGCCCATGGCCGACCCTATCTATATCCCACCCAACCCGCTACCCTTTCTTCTCCGAATCCCCCTGTTGCTGAAAAAAAGGCCGGCCACTACCTCCTACTCCTGCGACCTCTCTCTCCAATTCCCGACTTGCCGTTGTGCATCTTCCTGCCCTTTTACCGATGTAATGAATTGGATTTGATTGTAGAAATGAGAAACAATAGGAGTTGTTTGGTAATTGTACAATCAGCATAAATAGGAGGGAACAATGTACAACGATTAAGGATGAACTAATAAGAAACTTTACTCTTCTCTCTCTCTCTCTCTCCCTTCTTCCACAACACCTCTCTCGCCGGGATTCAGTCAGGGATACTGCAATTGGTATCAGAGCCCTTTCTTGACACTATGGTGAACACCTGAGGCACCATTGACGAACGCCTTACCAATCTCATCGAGCAAACCAGCCGTTCAGAGAAGGAAATGGGATCAACGATCGCCGGTTTAGAGAACGTGATTACTACGCACTCTAACCAACTTCACGAGTTGGTGGGCCGTGCCAAAGGGCACTCACACCAGTTCACAATGCTCAACACTCGAATGGAAGGGACTTGACGCGCTTTTGGAGAAGGACCCATTTGTGGCTCTTTGTCAAGCCAAGGCCAAACCATCGGCGATCTCTCTTGGTGGATGCGATGGAAGTCAATCAATGATGGACTACATGGTGTTGTGCAAAGAGAAAGAAGAAGAAGAAGAGCTCTCTTGGGTGGAGCCTCAAAGTCGATCAAGTTTACCAACCCTCAATCATGAATTCGTCCAATGCTCGTGACTTGGGTTTTCATCTCACCGACGAGAACCTCAACTTTAAGGAGGTTCTTGGATGGACTAAAACTTGAAGAACAACCGTATAGCTTATGACGTGAAAGTAGCGCTTGTTGGGAGGCAACCCAACACAAGTTTGTGCTTATTTTTATGTTAAGTGAAATAACCTCGCTTTGCGCGAGCATGTGTGTGTGTGTCTTTGTTTTCATCTCCTTGAAGCTCTCTCCTTTTCATCTCCGGTCCAATTCGGTCCCGACTTT
The DNA here is from genome assembly GCA_946122785.1 of Linum tenue. Classification (NCBI taxonomy): domain Eukaryota; kingdom Viridiplantae; phylum Streptophyta; class Magnoliopsida; order Malpighiales; family Linaceae; genus Linum; species Linum tenue. The sequence goes on from CAMGYJ010000007.1 coordinate 28,440,191, forward strand.
CACTCGCCAAGCTATGCGGTAACATCGTTCTACCCCTTATTTTACGCCATTGACGGCAATGTCGAGCTTAAGTGTGTGGGGGTGGGGTGGGGTGGGGGTAATCTATATATTATGCTTGTGAGTGTGATTGATTGCTTGGAGCCTTGATGTATGCCCAAGCATTGCTTGAGGGGCCCCAAGCATTGCATGTTCATTGTGGCCGGTGGTTGGAGGATCTCTTGTTTATTGGCATTGATCTTGGATTGTTTACTTGTGATCGAGTGCATCCTTATTATGATGATTGAGAATTTCATTAGGTTGGTGTGAATGTTTAGTTCTCATGCATGCATAAATGAATGGATGTCTTGACTTGATTACTCTTCGATTACAATTGCGATGCATCAAACTTTGTGAAATTGGAATAGATGAGTGGGTGATTAGGTAGCCATGTGAGATTTGTGCCGATCGTCCTTTTCATGTGCGTTAGATCCCTCTTGCCATGGCGTGTAACATTCACCGTTGTCATTAGTGAGTATGATGAAGGCATGGGATTAGTCCACGCCCAAAAGTTGATTGTCCCAAAATATTTTATCCCTTGGTCAACCCCTTTGAGCCGTGTGACTTCAGGGTCGTTCTCATGTTAGGAGCTTGTTGCTTTTTGAGCTTAATGGTGCTTGATAGAACGACCCCCCCCCCATCATTTCTTCGTGTCTATACGTATGTCGTCCTTGTGTCCCGGAGCTCTCGCTTTTGAGTTCCATTGATGTTCTACATAGGAGGATTGTGTGCGTTCTTGCTAGGAATGAAAGAGAAAAGAGTAGTGTTGGAGCGAGCTCTTAAAGGAGAGCATTGGTTGTTAAAAGTAGTGTGGCAAGTGTTTAACTCTCTAGTACCCCCCCCCCCTCTCAAAAAGAAAAGAAAAGAAAAAGAAAGAAAAAGGAAACGAAAAAGAGGTAATAAAACGCGGTCAATAAAGTAGAGAATGCCACAAAAGAATCAAAGTGTATGCTCTAAGTGGGGTTTCTTGTCACTCTAGCCATTGAAACCCCCACATTGTTTTAGAACTCCATCACTACCAAGGCGAAATGTGATAGCAAGAGTAGACCGAGGAAGAGCGCTTAAAGGTAGTTCATGATGGGTGATAGTTTGGAAGGGAGAAGCAAGGTTTTTGGCCGATGCTAGTGGCCATTGTTTGTATGGAAGGTTCCTAATCGAAACCATATAATCTTTGCATTGAGGGTGAAGATTTAGGACCTCATGATGTGTTTGCCACCACCCAAAAAGACTTTTCACCATGTCCAAGACAATTGCCATTCATTTGAACCCGTGTCTGAGACCTCCAAACAAGCTAGTGATAACAGTCGTCCCGTAAACTCTAGCATTTAGAGGTTGTCGTCGGGGTGAAGAGAAGATAGGGTTGAGTGTTGATGATTGTGCACATCTTTTTCACCAAAAGTTCCTGAACCCACTGGTCGAGAGTGAGTCATTCATTCACGTTATGCATGTTCATATCATTATCCCGATGATGACTTATTTCGCCAGTACGTTTGTTACTTGGACTTGAGTTCTATGCATGGTTAGTTGTGGTTGGTGAGTATTCCGGTCATGACTTGTATTGATTTGTGAATAGGGTGAGAACTTTTTGTTTGCACGTTCTTAACGCATTCGAATGCCTTTTGTGGTGGGGGCCGGTATTGCTTGTGTCGGTTCATTTGTTGATGCCAAATAAACATTTAGATTCATCCATTGTATTCTCTTTGATTGGTCCCCAAGTTTTTCTTGTTGGGTTGAAATATTACCTTGTTCGAGATTGGTTTGCTTGGGGACAAGCAAACGTTCAAGTGTGGGGGAGTGATTCGGGTCCAATTGTACACATTTTGCCCCTCATTTCTTGATAGTTTGACTTTGCATTTCATCGTCCCTCGACATATATCACGCTAGGTTGTGCTTGTTTTGATTCATTTCAGGTCGTAGCACGTGTGGAAGGGTCGAGGACGAGTTTCAGGACGATTGGAGGTCAAAAAGCGCAAAAACCAAAGAAAAGTCCAAAGTCCGTGACAATTCCCCCGTGACCGTGAAGCGCAGGCGTCCAGGAACCTGCCGCAGTTCACAGTCAGAGCTACGAGTTCACGGTTGCCAGGACCGTGAACTGGAACCACAACCCGTGAACCACGAAGCGTCCAGAGGGGGTTTTCAGGTTACTGATGGCCAGGCTGTTCACTTTCGCTAAGACCGTGAACATAGGTCACACAACATGAACTCGAGCCAGCAGAGCGGTGCGTTTTGGTCCAGATTCTGTGTTCACGGATGCTTTTTTATGTTCACGGCCTTGAACTAAGGTCTAAGACCGTGAAATGATAAACGCGACCGTTAACTGAGGTCTAAGACCTTGAACTGATAAACACGTCCTTGAACTGAGGTCTAAGACCTTGAATAGAGCCGGATCTGGGTATAAAAGGAGAAGGGAGCTGAAGGAGAAGGGAGAGCTTTAGGTAGGGTTTTAGTTTTTAGAATAAAGAGGGTTTCTAGTGAGAGATTAGGGTTTCCCCTTTCCATTCTGGAGAGAAAGTGACACTCAAAGGAGGAAGAAGGAGATTTGGCTCAATTCAAGCTGGGGATTTTTGGGCATTTCATGCTCCTAGGCTAGTTTAAAGAGGAAACCTCCTTTACCCAAGAGGCTCGGTTCCTTGGGCATTAAAAGCCTCCAAAACTAGTTTAGAGAGAACCCTCCTTAACTTAAGAGGCTCATTTCGAGATGGGTTTCCTTGGGCATTCAATGCCTCCTAAGATAGTTTAGAGAGAACCTCCTTAACTTAAGAGACTCTATTAGAGATGGGTTTCCATGGCCATTCTATGCCTCCTATTCTAGGTTAGTTGAAGGGAAAACCCTCCTATCTCGTATTAACGCTTAGGGTTTGGTTGTGGGTTTTTGTCCGAACTCCAATTCGAGGGTGAAGTCTAACCATTCCTTAGTCAATAGGTTGAGAGGGTCACATTAGTGGCTTGGATCGTATCTCATTCCTCAACATAGAGGCTAAGCAGGTAGCTTTGGCTGCTTGTTAGACTTCCCTGCGGTTTATGACCCCCTAACCAGACACACTCGTTCGATTCTTCAAGTCGTAATCATTAGCTAGGGGGGAGCAACATCCGGTTGAACTCTTCTCTCATTAGGACAACCTCAATTTACTTTACTTGTTTGTTTTCATTTGTAGATTTCTTAGTTTTAATCACAAAACCGTTTTGCTAGATAACGACTTAAGCGATTGAAGTAGGAGTACATGGACCGACCAGGGTTAGAGAATTAAATACTTGCACTATACTGCACCCAGCTTGAGTTTAAAAACTTGGGCTCTAGTCGAGATTAATTCGCGATGTAGTTTTGTGCGAGTCAATGAGGACTCTAGGTATGTCAAGGAGTCTTAGTGGCAAAAAGCAACATGATGGAGGCATGGCAAGGAGGCCCCAACCCCATCTAGTCAGGACACAACGACAAGATGGAACTCAACTCAACACCAATCAAGCCTGATGCCAAGCCACCTAGATGAAAGTTACCAAACAGTGACCAAAGCGGCAATGAGGGCCCTGAGGCAGTTTGGAGCAACATGCCAGCTGGCAGTTACACCCATTAATTAACTATAAATAGGAGAAAAGAAGACTAGAAAAGGGTTCTACAACCAAACATTTGACTCAAAATGTCAAACTTTATCTTTTCTCTGCAAATTAGTCATATTTTTAGTTTCCGGAGCTTTCACTAAACCTCCATAGGAGTAGAGTTAATTTAATGTAGCTTGTTCCAAAAATCCATAAAAACATAAAACACCGTTATTCGAACATTGTTCGGAGAGGTGTAACCCGTGTATTAATCATTGTTCAAGAAGTCAGGTGCAAATCATGAATATCAAGCACAAGAGTTTCCTAGCAAGAAAACAATAATAATAAATTAAATTACCAAAAATAACAATAATAAATTTTATTATATTAATTTTTTATAATATTTTCCACTTTTTGAATTGAATAACTAAATAACTTCAATCCTTGACCGTCAAATCCTTATTGATAAGGGGGCTTAAAAAGATAAGAATTATTGAAAAAAATACATAAAACCACTTGAACAATTTTGATTTGTAAACACACATGGATTTTATTTATGTAAGAAACTTACAAATTACTTTTAATAAATTGGTGAATGTTGATGCATTCCGAGATTACAGTTTTCTCTATTATTACAGATATTCTGCCAATTATGGGTGGGCATTGGGTGGGTGGGGCGGATTCCGACTATAAAATGCATCCACCCACGCTTAAATGGATTGATAATTTTTAACCCACACCCTCCCACATTTAGTCTTGGATTGGGTCGGGCGGATGGTGGATGATACAGGTAGGTTTGTGATTCACCCACATCACAATATACATAATACAAAGGAATCAACATAACATGATAATCGGTGGAGAGAGTTATTGGGCGGAAACAAGAAGATGGAATAGAGGAAAAACATGTCAAATCTTCTGAAATTTTATAGAAATTCTATTATGGAGAAGTTTTATACAGATGGAGATGATTATCAAGCGTAAGGAACTAAGAAAAATAATTCAACGGAGGAAAGAGAGGTGATCTAGACACAACAATCAGAGAAAAAAATAAAAAGAAGAAGAGGGGATCATGATTTGGAAGATTGGCTTCAAGGTCCAATTCTCATGAGCAGCCTAGTTTCCATCTAAAGTCTCCACTCTCCCCTCTCCAGCGCCAACAACTTTGTTCCTTTTGCTGTTGGGTTGAGCGAGTTACCAGCGCACCCGTCCACAACCCACCCGCCACCCGTTGGATGGCTCCCAATGCAACACGTCACCCATCTAAATACCCACCCACATAACCAAAATTTGGGTCAAATGCGGGTGGGTTGGCCCAAACTCGCGGGTGATCCGTCGGCATGCCCAGCCCTACTGGAAATGGCCCAAACACTTGAGTTTCCTTTATTTTAGCAAAGAATAATTAAGGCGGGCATGCCCAGCCCTACTGGAAATGGCCCAAACACTTGAGTTTCCTTTATTTTAGCAAAGAATAAATACGGCGAATCACCGGCGAGTTTGGGCCAACCCACCCGCATTTGACCCAAATTTTGGTTATGTGTGTGGGTGACGGGTTGCGATGGGAAACATTCTTCGGGTGGCGGGTGGGTTGTTGGCGGGTGCGCAGGTGACCCGCTCAACCCAACAGTAAAAGGAACCAAGTCGTTCGCACTGGAGAGGAGAGAGTGGAGACGTTAGATGGAAACTAGGGCTGCTCCTGGGGATTGAACCTCAGAGCCAATCTTCCAAATCAAGATCCCCTCTTCCCTTTATTTTTTCCTCTGATTTTTGTGCCTAGATCACCTCTCTTTCCTCCATTGAATTATTTTCCTTAGTTCCCTGCTCTTGATAATCATCTCCATTTGTACAAAACTCCTTCATAATAGAATTTCTATCGAATTTCAGAACTAATTCAACATGTTTTTTTCCCTCTATTCCATCTTCTTGTTTCCTCCCAATAAATCTCTCCACCGATTATCATGTCCAGTTGACTCCTTTGTATTATGTACATTGTGATGGGGGTGAATTCGCAAACCCACCCGCATCATCCACCATCCGTCCGACCCAACCCGAGACTAAATGTGGGTGGGTGTGGGTTAAAAATTATCAATGCGTTTAAGCGCGGGTGCATTTTATAGTCGAAATCTGCCCCACCCACCCAATGTCCACCCCTACGTGCAGCGCACTCCCAAGGGTGCGACTAGTGCACCAATCCAATTGTTTCCCTTCTATTATTGATTGGCAGTCCCCGCAATTATGCCCCCCTTGCACCCTACTCATATCATAGGCAAAATACCACCTAATATCCATATTTGGTCTTTTTGCCTTTGGTTTAGCCCTTGGTTGAAGGAGAATAGGTAGAGCTAAAATGCCATTATAATCTTTTAGCATATAGATGGTGGCTTGCCTAAAGAACATGGATCAAACTCAGTTCGCTAGGTGAATGCCTAATGTGGCTCCCGCCGTTGCCATTTTGAGTAATGAAAAATATCATTTTAAGACTCAAATGTCAAGTTGGCTTCAATTTTAAGGTTTTCACAATGACTAAAAGAGCTATATCAATAAGGTTTAAGTAGACTCCATATAAAAATTTATTAAACTAGGAAATGAGTTGTAGCTGAAAGAGATGTTTTAGTCCCTTAGTGATGATATAGAAAGAATAGAGTGCATAAGTTCTGTATGCATCGATATTGGCATTAAGGAAGATAATGTATGCTTTAGTTCATTCTCCTCCTACTATAGTATATAGTATTTATAGTTAGAGAATGCATTTGGTAGGTATTTGAGTAATCTATGCATGAAACACTAGAAAGAATCAAATGTGTAATGTGTTTACAAAACATGATGAAAGAATGCATGCGAATTATTGGATCAAATAATCTACAGATCATTCGGCACGTTGATTCGGATGCTACAAAATGTCAAGATAACATGAACTCTATAGCACGTTATATTTCTTGTTGGGTAGATTTTAAATCATGTTTTGAGGTTTCTATTATGGTTGCAAAGTTTTGTAACTAGAATGACATTGGTAAGTCATTACAGGTTATCAATGAGTCAAGGACAATGATTTGATAGTGATACACTATCACTACTACATGAGTTTAGAATTCAAAGTTATTGACATCAAGTTTCTATAGATTAAAGAGAATGTTCAAAATAGACAAGTTTATAGGGAACATTAGGCACCTGACTAATGCTAACGTACCCATTAGCCAATGCTAACAACCAGTTTGACACCTAAGTTTTCCATGAACACTTTATTAGCATGATTTTCATTCCATATGATACCTTGGAATAGTGGGGCTTATTTATAGTGGCGGGTCTTGGGTTCTTAGATAGTTGTGTCTACAGATAATAATTAAATAATTATCACATAAAAAATAATAAAAAATATTTATTTAAACTATTTAAAATGAGTTACTTACTAGAATAAACTTAAAAAATATATTTTTTTAGTTCACAATTTTATTGTTTTTACAGCGACCACGATTTTTTCCTGAAAGGTTGTTTATTACATTCGTCGTTTATGTTGCAAATCAAACATTGAATCCTCTACCTTTCACTAGAAATCCTTCCGAGTTTTTCCAAGGATGTCGTTGACGCTCCCTGTGACCGGCGACAACCCATTCATCTCTCGTTGCTTCCATCCATCTCCTCTCCTACTTCCCCTGTAATCGATATTCCATCTTTCTGTTGCCTTTCTTTTTGTGTGTTCCTCCCTTCCTTCTTGTTGTTTTTTTTTTCCAGCCAAGGTTTGGCTCTCTTTTCCTCTTTTGTGGGTCTTCTTCCTCCCAATTATTGAGGTGTTATTTTTTCCTCTGATCTGATCTAAATCTGGAGATGTTGTCGATCTATATCGATTCTTCTTTGATTCGGCTTGTCTTCTCCTCCTCTCTCCTTTCATCCACCTCCTTGCTTCACCTTGTAGGTTTTAGTGTTTTATAGATGCGGCGCTCTGCCTAGAATCGGAGAGAAGATTCTGAAGACAACTATTCACCTCCAAGATTTTGTCACCTATCGCCCTCTCATCCCGAGGTACTCTTGTTGGTTTTGTCATTGGGGAGCTTCATGAGTTTGGTTCGGTGAGGTTTCGGCTGGAGGTGATTCATGTGCCTTTCTTTGTCCTCTGCCTAAGGTGGTTCTACTCTGGTATGCTTTCATGGTGCTTGTGTGGTCACCCACTACAAGAAAAAAGGTGTTTGGTGTCGCTTGTGTCGTGTCGGTTAAGTGAAGCAACACAAAATCTAGGATTCGCGTCGAAAATTTGTGTCTGGTAGTTTACACCAATTTTTTGTTATTAGCGCCAATTACATTTTGTGCCGGTCATAACCGTCCAAAAGTTTTGAATTGTGTCGGTTGTACAAATATAAAAAAAATCTTAGAATTTTTTTTTAAATTATCTGTATAAGTTATATTTTGTGTCGATTATAACTGACACAATATTTTAACTGACACAAATTGAAAATTCAATTTTTGAAATTTAGCTGTCAAAATTCTTATTATCTCGCACCAAGTGTCCTCTTATCACCAAAATCAAAACTCCTCCCGTACAAAAATTTCATTTATCCCTCCCTCCTCCGAAAAAAATCCTAAAATCACCCCCTTCTTGTTATTTTATTTGCCTTCCCATTTTATCTCTTTGTTTATTTGTTTTTGCAGCGTGAGGGCAAGCGAAGCAGCTGCAGCAGAGGGAGAAAGTAGTGACCGGAAACTACTTCGTCGACCTTCCCCTTTCCACCTCCGCAGCAGTTCGAGCTCCGGCCAACCAGACGACAGCGAGGGGAGGATAAGGAAAATGAGGAGGTTGAAAGGCCGCCAGCGATCTGGGTTCCCAAGGAGGTGGCGGTCTGTTCTTCTTCACCGCTAGATAAGGAAGGGCGACATCGCCCCTGATCCCTTGTTCGTCCGACCTAAGGGTTTGCAATTGCCATCGTCTCACATTCCATCTGCAGATCCATGGTCTTCATCCAAATGCATTCTCTTCCCTTCCTCCGATGTTCCAAATCTAGAATCGACCTCTTATCTCGAGCTCTTCCCCTCGTCCGCTGCAATGGAGAGGGAAAGTCACCTTCATGTTCTCTGCTTTCTATCTTCGTCGGTGACAAAAGCCACCAAGAACTATCGATCCAACAGCAGTCGAGAAGAAAGATGGTGATTTCCTTCCCCTGCTTCTCCAAAACGGAGTTGATGTGATTTCCATTTGAAGCAGGAACAAGGCCTGCGAAAATGGATTTGGAGATGGACCAAAGATAGGAAATTGTAATATGGTCGGTGGCGTGAATTTGTGTTAATTATGGTCGTCGGCGCCAATATTGCTCGGTGGCTCAAAATTTTTTTAAAAAAATTATGAAAAATTAGAGTCAGTTATTTTGAGTAAGTTAAAGGTGACACAAATTAGTAATTCTGAAATTGGATTTTTGCCGAAAATATAAGTGTCCGTTACAACCGACACAAAAAATTATTTTGAGTCGGTTATTCCGACGGTGACCAAACCGACACAAATCCTTTTAGTGTCGTGCGACTTTCGTGTCAATTAACTGAACCGACACAAATCATATATTTTAACCGAAATTAAACATCTGTTTTCATGTAGTGACCATTCCTTGAACTTTGATTGATGGGTGGAAGGTTCGCATGTAGCAGCCAACGACGGTGAGGAGTCAAGGGACAAACTGTTTGTGTAGGAAGGGTTGGCGGTACTGGGCTCGGTTGGACTTGGTCTGGCCCCTATTAGATGTCCAGTATTTTGTTAGGTCTGTGGGCTTGAGCCTTGTTTTTCATTAGCTTTTGTTGCATATGTTTATATGTGTACTTTTTCATTGGGCTTGTCCCTTTCAATCTAAATGAACTTTTAAGAAAATAATTATTCATAAATTGGTCACTCTACCAATTTCGAAGATCTTTCTTGACTAAATTCATATATGAAAAATAACAACTCGTAGCTTGCAGTTGCAAGAGGTAATGTCATCACTAACTTCATATGGAATGACTAGATCAAGAAGCTGGAAGTGTGGCGACAGGCGACAACGTGGAAGGTTGAACAGAAATGGGGTTGCCACCAGCCTTATCTTAACAATTGGAGGGTGGAGCAGAGGACAGAGATCCATGAGACAGGGTCTGTGGACTTTTTTTCCACACAACACTCAAACAATAGAAAATGAGGGCAAAAATATGTGAATTAACCATTGTAAGAGGATGAGCGTGGTTTTAGTGTGAATGGAGATGGATTTTTCATTTTTTTATCCAATCGAAAAGGGGAAGTGATGTGATAAAATGTGTATGCAAATTATCGATTAGAGTAGTTGAGTATATATTAGGTAGAACACACCATCAATCGGGATACAGCGTGGCGACGGGGATGTAGGTTGAATGGCAGCCGCGACATAGTTGGAAAAGAAGTGGAGTTCCTTGAAAGAGGAGTGGGGAAGAGGAAGCGGCGGGGAAGGTTGGGAAGAAGAAACGGTTCAATTTTTTTCTATAATGAAATTTTATTCTCCATTACTTTCTATTTTAATTTATATATGTTTAAGATAATTTAAAATAGAAACTTTTATGTAACACCATAATATATTATGTTACTAGTGGATGGCTTTGTAGGTAACGCTCGTGTGTTGGATCTGATTAGCTCAATTCATTTAGCGGATTTTACTTCTGACTAAACTAGCTAATCAAGCTACTGAGAATTATTAAATACCCAAAATTAGGGCTGGTATTCGGTAAACCGGTATTCGGTATACCGGGTATCGAACCGATTATAATCGGTATTCGGTATACCGAATACCGTCGGTATCGGTATTCGGCTGCACTTCTTGGCCAAACGGTATACCGAATACCGACCAGTCATATACCGACGGTAAATCGGTATACCGAATACCGAATAAAAAAATAAAAAAAGGAAACGACAGCGTTTGAAATTAGGAGGTGGGGGGGGGGGGGCGTGTAAACCCTAAAATTAAATCAACATCTGCGCAGCCCAGCACATCGGCCCCTCCACCTTTCCTCTGTTCGACTTCAACTCTTCTTCTCCAGCCCGCCGAGGCGAATTCCAGCGCCACCACAGCACGCCCCGGCAGTCTTCCCCCAGGACATTCATCCCGCCCTTTCTTTATCGGCCGCAAATCCCTTTCCACCAACCGCCGCAACCACTACTATCTAATCCTTTGCCTAAACTCAAATTCTCCTTATCACCAAGGGGATGCTTTGAGCGTCAGTCAGTTCCAATGCTTCAAGTTCCAAGTATTCACAATAAACTTCAATTGGATTCCAATTAGTTAATCTCCAATGCTATCGTCAGTTTCTTTATCTCGAATTCTAATGGTATAATCTCAATGCATTAATCGGTATTCGGTATACCGGTATTAATACCGGATACCGAGTATTCGGTATCCGATATACCGGATAACATTCGGTATCGGTATTCGGTGGGTACACAATGTTATCCGGTATACCGGATACCGACTATTTGGTATCCGGTATACCGGATACCGACCGATTACCAGCCCTACCCAAAATCAATAACGGTTCCATATCATCATCGTGCGACTAGTCAAGATATCTTTGACTCATTTCTCATTGAGCTCTTAGATTTCTAAGTGCTCTTCGTTGGTGTTTGTCTCAGTGATTTCTTATTGACACATTATCTTACTAATATTTTGCAATGCGGTGATGCACATGTAATTTTTCAGATGTTTAATTAACGCAAGGAATTCTTCACATGCGATGGGAAGGACAATCCTGCAAGAGATTCAAGTGTTCCTATAATCGTTTTAGTGTTACGTCTGTACAATAGGGATATACATATCGTGAGCAAACAAGTACTTTCATTGTCTAATCGCACACTTGTCAAAATACCTATGACAATAAAGAAAGTAGAGAAGTATGCATGCAGTAGTAACACTGATCATTGGATGAAATTCAACAACAAAGAAATCTCTTTCATTCTCTTATATTATTACTGGCTGGTTTTACCATTTATCTCATCATCATCACCAAAACAATACATTAATTAGTATAGTTGCTGGAAATCCAGAGAAAAAAATAATATAAATATGGTTAAAAAACAGAGCCCCTCTCAGGCTCAGAAGAAGACTAAAAACAAGCATCTCCCTCATTAGGCCCGAAAAAAAAAAAAAAAAAAAGATGGCAACAAAATCATCATCAGGATCTCAGGAATCCCACACAGACACTCAAAAATTAAATTCAGATCATCAGCAGCAAAAAAATAAAAAAAATTATAGAGTCAATCAGATCTCTCCTCCTTTCAATTGCAGAAAGAATAACCCTCCATAGATAATTAAAAAAATAATTGTATGGCCGGCCACGTCAACAACTATTGCTTGCTCTCACCCGCTTGCTTGCTGCTGCCACCTGCCCTCTTCTTCCCGTTCTTCTTGCCTGCATGAAAATCCAATTTCGTATTAAGAACCAGCTGATCTCAATTTCACGAAATTTTAACCGCGATAAAATAAAATAATTAATTACCTCGTCGGTGCCTCCTCTTGGAGTTAGCAACATGAGGGATGAAAACTCCAGTCCCGGTGTTAAGAGCAGCACTCCCCCACGAAGAATTCCCCTGCCAGCTGGCACCACTACTGCTCTCCCACAGGTTGAAGTACGGAAGTTGATTCATGCCGGCGGTAAAATCTGCCACCGCCGACCCGAAGTTACTCCAACTATTGTTGTAACCCTCGTTGCTATTTACCGACGTCGACCTCTTCATGCCCATCACGAAGTTGCCATAACCACTGCTGCCATCGTCGAAACGACGCCGTTGTGCCTCTTCCTCGAATGTGGTTACGTCATCTTCATCGTCATCCGCCGTCAGCAGCAGGACCTGCCGGCTCAGCTCCGCGTACAGGATATCGTCCTCGTCTATCCCATGATCACCGCCGCCGATGGCCGACGCCTCCGCCTCCGACGCCGCCACGTGGAAGTAATCCGAGCCCCAATAATTGTCCCGATCGTCCAGTCGATGCTTGCCGAAGATCAAGCTGTGGTACACGTCCAAGTTCATCATGGCTAAAGAAAGAAAGAAAGAAAGAAAGAAAGAAAGAATGAATGGTTGGATGTGTGAGAGGGTTGTGTTATTATTTGGTTGCTGCCGGGACTGAAACTGTTTGAGTAATAGTTGTTGGTGATGGATTTGTGAGTATATATAGATGGATGGATCAAAGAAATGGAAGAATCTAGGGGCCGATTTTGTTTCTTTCTAAGTTAACGGTATTATCCAACTTGCCCGCCATTGCTTAAAGTCTGCAGAACTAGGAAATATATATGCTCCCATTTGGTTTGGACTTTGGAGGTTGCCAAATGTTGGCCTTGCAAGGGCACCATGCCCTCACAGAGACGAGCTCTCGTGATAATTCGGTAATTTATGGTTTTAGTAGTTTATTAATTAGTTCGTATTTAATTATTATTTGGAATATTAATATAGTTTATTTGTTTTAGTAAGATATGAATTTTCTTTTGGTATTACCTTGACTAATAAACGGATGGGAACAGCCTGTATTCAGGAACGACTTGATCAGGCCTTATGCTCCCAATATTGGAGATCAGTTCCCTGAGTCTTTGGTGAAACATCACACAGACCAAGGGTGGGATCATAGAGGCTAAAGCACTTATATTATCGGATAAGCCTTTCATGCGACAAAGCCGACCTCCCTTCAGGTTCGATGCACGTTGGGCGAAGAACCGAGAAAGTTAGGGCAATGGTTGTGTATGTGTGGAATGAGGCAGTCCCAGAGATCCCACATGTATAGGTTTTGGGCTAGTCTGAAACGCTTTCGTCATCTCTTATATGACTGAAGTATGGTTGTTACTACTAATTCACTACGGAACATAAAAACTCTCCAGACTGAGATTGAGCAGGTAATACACCTTCATCCTATTAATTGAGATAGGGTTCGGGACCTGGAAACGAAGCTGAGTCGCCAGTGGGAAGCCGAGGAGATTTATCGGCAACAGAAGTCTCGAGTACGGTGGTTAAAAAAAGGGGATAGTAATACTTCTTACTTCCACACCATCACAAGGGCAATGGGGAAAAGAAATTTTGTGATCGGATTGATAAATGAGGATGGTGATTGGATCACTGATGAGAAGGGGAAGGCATATATTTCTGTCGATTTCTTCAAGTTTCTATTCACCTCCGAAAACCAGGTAGAAATTATGGAATCTCAGGTGGAAGATCTTCCTATTGCTCGGACGATAACTGAGAAGACGAATGCGGTTTTGACAACTGAAGTTCGGGCGTCGAAAATCTGACAGTCACTCTCGTTGATTGGTTCCATGCAGGCTCCGGGTTCGGATGGTTTCACTAGGAAATTCTTTCATACATTCTGGGATGTCGTTGGTGAGTTAGTGGTGGAAGTTGTCTGCTCTTTCTTTAGGACAGGGCAGATGTTACGAATTTTCAATCACACCTGGCTAACGCTTATTCCCAGAGTGGATAATGTGAAAAATATGCGTCAGTTGAGACCTATAAGCTTATACCAATTCGTCTATAAAATCATTGTCAAAATCATGTCTGAAAGACCGGCCCTATTTCTCCTTCATATAATCTCGCCAGGTTTGAATGCGTTTATTCGTGAAAGGCAGATTGTGGATAATGTTCTTATTGGACACGAATTGATGCATTACCATAAGATAAAAACGAAGGGTAAGAAGGGATATATGGCTCTGAAAGTTGATATGGGAAAAGGCTATGATAGAGTTGAATGGTCCTTCTTACTTGTGGTTTTAGGGGAAATGGGTTTTAACCCAACCTGGATAAGTTGGATTGAGGCATGTTTGCGCTCCACTTCTTTTTCTGTTCTTATGAATGGCACTCTGGCCGGCTATTTTAATTCGACGCGGGGACTCCGATAGGATGATCCTTTGTCTCCCCTCTTTGTCATCTGCACTGAGGGCGCTCTTACATAAAGCCATCGAGGAGCGAATCTTCCATCTCTTCTTTGTCTCCCCATGCCCCGCGTATCTTCCATCTCTTCTTTGCAGATGATTCATATCTATTACTCAAAGGACCAATGCATGAATGTGACAATCTGCTGGTGGTATTGAATGAATATGAGGAGTTTAGTGGGCAATGGGTTAATCTAACTAAATTCGCGGTGCGTTTTAGTAAGAATATTTTGACAGTGGATCAAGAGTCTCTGGCCCAGAGACTGGGTGTATGCGCGGAGGAGTGCATGATAAATATTTGGGTTTACCTACCTTGATTTTCAAGTCCAAGATGGCTATGTTCCGTTACCTGGAGGAGAAGTTGTTGGAACATTTATAGGGTTGGAAACAGAAGGTTCTCTCATGGGCGGCGAAGGAGCCATTGATAAAATCAATTGCATTATCTATGCCATCTCCTTCTTCAACGAGGACTAAGATGACATATTGGAAATGGCCTTCAGGCATCTATCCAGCATTCCAGTTGGGTCCGGTGTACTCATCCCTACCCTCCACAATGTAATCCTCTTGTCATCCCGGAAGGGAGTGACCCGAAGGTGGCCGAGCTTATTGATTCTGGGGGGAGAGGCAAGAGGCTTGAGTCTCTTGTGCAGATGTTTCCCCCCGTACGTATTTCGTAGTATCACGACAATCCCCTTACCCCGCGGAGGATTAGAGGATAAGTTGATTTGGCATGGTGATGGGGTGTTCACTATTAAATCTGCTTATCAGCTTGCGGTTTTGGTGGATAGACAAGTAGAGGAGGTAAAGGAGTGGCATCCCAAAGTTAGCTGGATGGATGGAATGAGTTGGATGCAGATATGGTCGCTTAAGATTCCGCCTAAGTTAAAACTGTTCTGGTGGCAAATTTGCAGCTGTATCCTGCCTACTACTAAAGTTTTGATTGAGAAAGAGGTCCAGATTTTGCCTCGATGCCCGGTGTGTTGAGAAAAATCGGAAACGATGGAACACTTCTTTTGGGAGTGTCCAATCGCTACAGTCCTCTGGACTCACTCAGGATTAGAGAATCTAGGACAGGGATTGCCGCGCAAGACTTTTTCGTTTTTCTTTAGAAATGTTTGCTTCATATGACCCAGCCGAATCATATTATGGCTCTGGAGGCGCTTCTATGGCGTATTTGGAAGTCTAGGAACTGGGCTGCTTTCGAAGGTAAGCAGTTCCTGATTTCTCGGCTGATGCGTCAGTACCATCAGCAACTCCATGAATGGGTGTCTATACCGGAGGAAAGGTTGGTCCAAGATCGGTTGCCTTTGCAACAAAATTTGGGGGAGGTGGGTTATCCTTCTATCGTCTGCATGTGGGATGGTGCGGTATGTGCTAACTCACATTCAGCAGGAGGGCTGATCTTGAAGGATGATGGAGGGTCTGTGGTCTTACCTAGAGGTATGGTTTTTGAGAAAAGCTATTATGTGGTGTCAGGCTCTCGACCTTTTTTGCCTCTGGCTTCTTGTCGATTGTTTGATTTTCTTTCCTGGGTTGGTTCTAGGGTGTAATCCTTGATCTTATCTATCAATCAATATGATTATCTTTTGTTAAAAAAAAAAAAGAATTTCCTTTTGGTATTTGTTTATGAATTAATTTTAGGATCCTGTAGGAGGAGTTGTCATATTTTGGGTAGAAAAGGGAAGGAATGTGGAGGGAAGAAGGATTTTTGAGATTTTTGTGCTTATAATTATGTACTCATACTTAGGGGTGTTCAAATGATTACCATGGTATACCAGACCAAATAAGTCAAAATTCTATTAACCACTAAATACAATATCAATATATCATAACCAAACCGTCCAAACTAATGTAACAACCAAATTAACCAAACTAAAGTTTAATCGGTTCGGTTAATTGGTTAACTGGATTAACCAATTTAAATCACATTATCATTAAGTGAGAAAATTTTCGGTTAATGCATCATTTGACAATTTATATGATGAATAAAATATTACAATGAACACATGGTTATAGTTAACTCTTACAGAAATGCATGCAGCTAATAAGATTGTCTTACAGTCAATAGAAGTTTTCACGTAACCAAAATATATGTCAATAGTATGGAGTTAATGAATTATTGTGATCGTGTGAATTGAATTAGTCTCTTAGCAATTATCATATGTTGAAAAAGATATTCCTTTCAAGTTTTCATCTAATATATTGCATTCATGGGATACAGGAAAGGGTGGCTACCTCCTTTTCTCCGGGTATCCTCAAGCTTCAAACCAAGTTGGAAAGAGAGTTGGACCAGGTTCTCGAGCAAGAGGAGCTCTATTGGTTCCAACGGTCAAGAGAGAAATGGGTCCAGCACGGAGAGCGGAACACTGGGTACTTCCACAATCAAACGGTCATCCGTAGGCGCAAGAACAACATTAATAGTCTCAAAGGAGCCAATGGAGAGTGGATCACGGAGCCTCAAGAACTGGCTGCTTGGGTCTTTGAAGTTTTTGCCTCTCTGTTCTAGTAGGATAACAACAACTATGAAGATCTTATGCCCAGAATGGCATTCCCCCGCCTTTGTCAATAAGATCTAGCTGCCCTGTTGAGGCCTTTTAAAGCGGAGGACATCCATCGGGCAGTCCACGAGATGAAGTCGTTCCAGGATCCTGGCCCTGACGTTTTCCATGCAGCCTTCTACCAGTGTGAGTGGAGGATTGTGGGGAAATCTTTGATTAACATGTCTATGGAGTTTTTTAATGCAGGTGGACTCCCGGAAAGGGTCACCAAATCAACTATGGTCCTCATTCCAAAAGTGGAGCACCCGAATATGGCATCCCAGCTCAGACCCATATCTCTAAACAATGTTTGCCTAAAAGCCATTATGAAGTCCATTACCAAAAGGTTGAAACCTATCATGAAGAAGCTGGTCTCCCCTCGCCAAAGCAGCTTCATCCCGGGGCAGCAAACCACCGACAACATCATCGTTCTGCAGGAGGTTCTCCACATCCTTCGATAGAAGAAAGGGAAGAAGGGAGGGATAGTGATGAAGATTGACCTCAAGAAGGTCTACGACCGCTGAGATGGAAGTTCTTGCGGGACACCCTCAAGGAGATGGGTCTGCCTAGTTCGTGGATAGCGTGCATCATGTACTGCGTGGAGAATAACAAAATGCGCCTTCTCTAGAATGGCGAGCTTTCTCAACCCATCACCCCTACCATAGGGGTTCGGTAGGAAGACCCCTTATCCCCTTAACTTTGTCTTGTGTATGGAACATTTCTCCCACAGAATCGATCGGGCTATTCAGGACAAGCTTTGGTAGCCACTAAGGCTGTCCAGGGATGGCCCGGCGCTCTCTCATCTTTTCTTTGCGGATGATCTTGTGTTGTTTGCAGAAGCAGGGAGGTCACAGATCATAATTATCAAACAATGTTTAGATGAATTTTGTAGCAGCTCGGGACAAAGAGTGAACTTCCATAAGTCGGTCATGTTTGTATTCGCAAACATCAGCAGAAGACAAGCGAGATCCCTAAGCGCACACATGGAGATCCACCTTACGGTGAACCTTGGAAGATATCTCAGAGTCAGGGCAATTCACGGCAGAGTGACCCGGGGCAGATACCAGGATCTTCTCCTCAAAATCCAAAGAAAAATGGCACCTTGGAAAGCTAAGCATCTCTCTCTTCTGGCTCGAATGACTCTTGTTAAGTCAATAGCTGCGTCTATTCCTATTTATCCTATGTAGGTGGAGCTTATGCCCAAGATGGTCTACAAGTCGCTAGATAGAGCCAATCGCGGATTCCTTTGGGGAGATTTAGAAGATAAAAAAGAAGCTTCATCTAGTGGGATGGCAGCAATTGACTCTTCCGAAAGAGAAGGGAGGACTAGGACTCCGTCCTGCGAGAGAAGTCAACTTGGCAATGTTGGCTAAGTAAGGATGGAGACTTATGACAGAGAAGGAAACTCTCTGGGCATAGTTGATGCGCACTAAGTATGGCAAGAGCAGGGAAAATCTCGACATCGTCAAGCCTTTAAAGGGAAGTTCCTTTACCTGGAACAACATTTCCAAAGCATGAGATTTGCTGAAAAAAGGATGTGGTTGGAATATCCATAGAGGAAATCTCACCCGCTTCTGGTCTAATGTTTGGATTTTGCAGGCTCCTCTTCAAGAAGTAGCTACTGGCCCAATCCCAGAGGAAGAGAAAGGCGCCATGGTTGCTGACTACGTGGATGAGGAAGGATTCTGGCTCCCCGAGAAATTCGAAGACTTCCTCTCTGAGAGAGTGGTCCATCAAATCATGGCGCGTGCAGTCGATCCGCTATCTAGGGAGAATGACGTCCTGTTTTGGCATCCCACCTCTGACGGCAACTTCTCAGCTACAATTGCTTATCAGCTCACGCATCAACCCACAACCATTGAATCAAATTACCTTTGGAAAGCAATTTGGAACCTTGCAGTTCCGGAGAGAGTTCGATGCTTCATGTGGGTGGTGGCGCATGATAAGGCGAGCTACAGCGTGCAACGTGTTAAAAGAAAAATTACCTCCTCTCCTTTCTGCTACAGGTGCTTGACGCAAGAGGAGACCACTCTCCACATCTTCAGAGACTGCCCACCTGCTGCTTTCTTTTGGGCGCGCACCGTCCCCATTGAGAAGCAAGGAGATTTTTTCAGTATGCAGCTCAATCAGTGGCTAACGAAGAATCTGCAGACCGAGGAGATAAGGGGAATCGAGACCCCTTGGAAAGCCTTCTTTAGCATTGCGATTTGGAATCTTTGGAAGAACAGGAACGAGGGTGTTTTCAAGGGGAGTGACATGACTCTATCGCCGCCCTCTTACCAAGCCATAAAGATAAAAGCGACCTTGTGGCATAAAGCTTGGATAGCGCCGAGGGATATTCTCGAACGCTGCTCTACCACAGCTCATCGCACGCTCCGAGAGATAGTTTGGACCCCCCCCCCTCTGGCTGGATGGACAAAGATAAATGTGGATGGCGCAGCTGACGGGATTCAGGGACTGGCAGGAGCAGGAGGTGTCTTAAGAGATCATCATGGCTCCTGGATTAGAGGGTTCATCGTCAACATAGGATCTTGCTTGGCTGTCCAAGCGGAACTTTGGGGCATTTATCATGGTCTGAGCGTAGCTTGGCAAGCTGCCAGCAGAACTCTCGTTGTGGAATCTGACTCTCAGATGGCCCTACAGCTTATAGAGAAAATGAATGATCTTATTCACCCTCAAGCAACTCTCCTTATCGCAATCAGACGCATGATAGCTCAAGATTGGGTGGTAAGGCTAGTTCACACTTATCGAGAGGGGAATAGAGTCGCGGACTGGCTCTCAAAGCACAGTCTCGTCTATCCCTATGGTAAGGGTGAGTTAGAATTACCTCCTCAAGGGCCTTCTTACTATTTTAGGCGATGACAGCAGAGGTCAAACCTTTCCCAGGAACATTATAAGTGCTATTGGAACCCCCTCCACTCTGTAAACCCTTTCCGCCCCTTGTTTATTTCTTGTTCTGCGGCTTTAATGCCTCCCATGAATGCAAAAAAAAATCTAATATATTGTATGAGTTTTATCTAAATTATGCATTTATAGTCATGGTCTACACTCTACAAATACATATATACCGTATATGGACAATATGAAGCTTTATTGTTGATGAGCATAAAATGAAAGAATGTTTGGCTCTTTAGTAGTTATGCCAAGTATTGAGTATGTGTATATACTATATATTAAATATATGGATAATTACTTAATTGGTTAATTTAGTTTGATTGGTTAGAAGTGTCTGAAACCAAACCAAAGCACCTACATAAACCAAACAAGCTAAAAAATTAACCAAACCAAACCAATTATCCAAATTAACCAAATCAAATAAGCCAAATACTACCGGTTAAAACGGTTACCACGATAACCACACCGTTTGAACACCCCTCATACTCTAGTTGAATGTCATTCAAAAATTGTGCTTATATTTTTGAGATTTTTGGGATCAAAATATATACTCTAGAACATATGTACTAATATCATATATGATTTGCCGAATTTGTTAAGAACTAATTGGTATCAGGCACTAAAATGTTTGTCATAAAGCAAAATTGATTTTTAGTTTATTTGTGTCAGTTTGATATGAGTTTGTTGTGAGGGCATGAGACTGTAGTCACAAAAGGTATTTCGTCGTCTGTGTATGCCAATTGGAGGACAGATATGATCACAAGGCGATCAGTGATGAGGATTAATTAATTAATCGTTTTGGTCTTGATGATAAATTAAATTAGGATCGTCGTCGTGACGGTGCCAGCTGCCGCCGTTAAATGGATAGTTTAATTATTAGTGGGGGGATAATAAGTTAATCGAGAGGATCACGAAGTAGATTGACTCCCGCAACGATCACCGTTAGGTTTGCAGTTTTGTTGTTTAGGCTTTGTTTTTGTTTTCATGCAAAAAAAAAAAAAAAAAAAAAAAAAAGAGGGGTTAAAGGGTACTGATATTTGGACGTTTGAATTAGTTGCATGGAGCTCCCCAACTCTCAGACACTGTCGTTGATCGATGGATGTATAAGCAAAGCCTGCGTTTGCCTCTGCATCTGCCGGCCAGGTGAAATCTGACCATTATTAGGCTGTAATTGCATGTCGTATGCGTTACTGTTCTCTCAAACCCATCGCCTTCTCTTTTCATTTGGGACGCACTGGCTGAGTTTTCCTTCTATACTACTTTGCCAAAAAATGGTATAAACCCCTCGATTAAAAAAATATATATTCACAATTCGTATGTCAAAGTGATTTGTTCATGCCGGTTTTTGAAATCTGGCACCAATTTTGTTGTTTATGCCTCACGTGTGCTTGCTTATTTTCCGTTAATCCAATTTTTACACTTCATCACATTTTCACATACCTGTTTTATTCTTCGAATCAAACGCACAATGGCTCTTTCCAACCTGTATTGGAGAGCTAGGTTGATCCCACGCTACAACAGCAACTATGATCTTCATCGTGTTCCTCTCCACCTGTAGGTTGCTGCTGAAGTGAAGAGAAGAAGCAGAGGAGGCACTCCTCTTAGTGGAAGCATCGCTGGAACGGTGTCGTTCGTCTTTCATCCAGAAATGAGGATTATAGTTGAAACGCCATTGTTCCATTATCCAGAAGGTCTCAAGTTGAGAACCCTTCACACAAAAATGCTAATCTCATTTTCTTACCATGGTATCAGAGCCTGGTTGCTCGAGCAACTAGGTCTCTACACGTCTCAACTCATTTTGCTAGTTTCGAAATCGTTTTCCTAACATCCTTCCTTCGCTATGGCCGGTCCGGTGACTGGCGTTGATGGTGTTGTCTCAAATGGATATGAGTCAGTCGATTGTACTACTCAAGATCCGCCGCACACCACAACACCTAGTGGTGGCACTGGCTCTTCTACAGCTACTCCTCCGCCTTGTGGATCTGGGTTTCTCCACACAGCAGCAGCATCTCAAATGCCTCGCTACAAGGATCCGTATATGATTCCCTATTATCTGCCGCCTCACGATGGTGGGCTTACAACTATCATCTCTATGAAATTGACAGATCAAAAATATAATCTTTGGAGTCCGGTAATGAAATTAGCTCTCAATACTAAGAACAAGCTTGAAATTGTGAATGGTGTCATTCTTCAGCCGAATAGGGGTGACCCAACTTGGCAATCTTGGCATAGATGTGATAGTACTGTGAGATGCTGGCTTTACAATTCCTAATCTGATGACATAGCCTACAGTGTAGTCCCTTTCAAGGTTGCTAAGGAAGTCTGTGATAATTTTATGGATTGTTTTGGGCAGGAAGATGATATTTGTGTATATGAATTGAAGAAACAAATTGCAAAATGTGTTCAGGGAGTAATGACAGTGTCTCAATATTACACAACTCTCACTACCAAATGGCAAGAATACACTATGCATAGGCCAATTGCGTGTTGTCCATGCCCTAACAGTCCTTACTACACTGTGAATTGATATCAGGAACAAGACTTTAGCATCAAATTTATGCAAAGTTGAATGATGTTTATCAATCTGCTCACACCCAAGTACTTATGAATTCTCAGTTGCCAAGTATTGAAACTGTCTTTAAGAAAATGGTGAAGCTGGAAAGAAAAATGAAGGGTCTTAATTCTGTAACACCCCGACCTTTGAGTACAGGTTACCAAAATACGAGAACTGTTGGGTTAACGATTATGTACGAAGGGTTGCAAACGCAAATTATGAATAATAATATTAATAATAACTTCGATATTATTATTATTATTTTCAAAAATAAAAAATATATAGAGGGAGGAGCCGCTCCCCCCCCCCCTAATTATTTTCCCCAACGCCGCACCCCATCCCTTCAATTCTCCTCGGCAGCGTTGCCCTACACAAAGAAGAAGAGTAGGGCAGCGGTTGCTGAAAGGAGAGGAAAGAAGTTAGCGGCGGAAGGAAAGAAGAAGACCACCGCTACCACCCTATGTCCGACCCTGACCTTGATTTCCTAGCCCATCCCTTTCGCATTCCTAGGTAAGTATCGCTAATCTTTTCACGATTTCCAAACTCGATTCATCTTTAGTCTAATCTGAAAGTCGTATTCTCGTACTATAGTGGTTGTGGTGATGTCTGAACCTAGGCACCTTCTAGAGGTAAGGGAACTCGACCACTTGGCTTAGACCGATCGATTTAGTGATTTTTCCTGAGGGTGCTATTCTGGGTTCTCGCGATGGACCTTACAGGCTTTTAGTGACAGATTTTGTATGGTCGCCAAAATCGTTTGAAGCTGGCCACTGAATTGTGGCCGGAGAAGAGACCTCGAAGATAATGGCGGAGGAGCTCCAATAATGGGGATCGTTGAAGAGGAAGAGGCGGAACCGATAGAGGAGGAGCCGAAGGAGGAAAAGCATCCAGAGCTTGGGCGAGAGTAGTACTAAGGTGGGTGACCTTATGGGAAGTCACCTTGAATTGCACCCCAAGTCCGTGAGGGTCGAGGCCCATAGCGGACAATATCTTCATCGTGAAAAGGTCCGAGATGTTACAAGTAGTATCAAAGCCTCTCCATGTCCCTCTTGAACGATGGTGGGGCAAACCTCAACGAGGGCGTGTATGTAACACATTAGGCAAATCCCACATCGTCAAAGACGCGCTTTGTGGTGAAATGGAGGAGTTCTTGTGAGAAATCCGAAGTTAAACGTGCTTAGTTTAGAGTACAACAAGGATGAGTGACCTTATTGGAAGTTACCTTGAATTGCACCTCAAGGCAAAAACCGTGAGGGTCGAGGCCTAAAGCGGACAATATCTTTTTCGGGAAAAGGTTCGGGATGTAAAGAAGATAAAATCTCAGTCGTAGGTCTTTTAGTTTATGCTTTTCGTTCAAGTTATTATTTAGTTAATTTGTGAGTTATGTGCATTATGTGTTTGAGGCATCCAACCGCCTTCTGAAGTTCGAGGCACGCAATGTGCTTGTGTATATTAATGTATGTTTGTAATGTATGGTTCATGGTAAGATAAACCCCCAGGCGGTTGGGCCACTACTCGACGCGGTAGATGGTCGGATCACAACTGGACGGCGAGACATAGCGCAGTAATTGATCAAGTATGTTGGGGTCACTACTGGACGTCGAGACGTAACGCAGTGTCATTGCCAAGTTTGGGTATGCAACCAGCGGGCGAGACGTAACACGGTTGGCATACTAAGGTATGGACACCGACGGCGAGATGTAACGCGGTGGACCTTAGTTTTAAGAGTATAAGTTAATATAGAAGTAGAAAACTTCTATAAGCTAGTAAGGAATGATTATGTAAGGACAGAAAGCGAGAACGACTTTCGTGCAAGGAAGGAAATTTTCTAATAACGTGTTAGTAACGTTTGCTTAGGCAAAAACCTTAGAAAGTAACGACGAGACTCACCCCTTCTCACTCGCCAGGTTGAGGATGGGTATGTGGTAGCAGTTTTCGAGACGAGGCAGAGCGAGGTGAGTAGTCGCACCAACATTTGATGGGGTTCCCGGAAGCTCAGCGAGGAGTTAGAGTTAGAACTAGTTTCATTATTATTGTTCATGATTATGAGTATATAAACTGGAGATGCACGGTTCTGAGTTTGAGTGGTCTTGTTGACCATGGATTCAGGTTGGCCAACTGTTTAGGGCATTTCATTTGAAGTTCCTTTGGAAAAGATTCGGTTGTACTTGTTTTTTTTTTCTTGAAGTCTTGAACATTATTTTGGTAAGCTCCGGAGCCATGAGTATTTCGGTTTGTTTAAAAGTATCAGGTCATTTCATTTGGTATTAGAGCCGGGTACTCCTCTATTCCTTGGCCTCCAAGGAATACTGGAGTGACGATCTACATTTTTCAAGGTTTTAGTTTTTAAAGGAAAGGAAAAAGGGAGTGTCAGGTTAAAGGTTTGGCCAAACGATTGAGGATTTCTTTGAGGATTTTTAGAATCTCCAGTATACTCAATCATGATAAGAAAATAACTCTATGATGTCTCGCGGGACGGTTATACGCCTCGGGAAGGAGAGGAGTAGATTCCTAAGAGGATAGTTTGGTGAACTCTTTCTCATGATCGATATAAGGTTCAGCAAGACGCTAAGTATCTAAGATGTCGACAGACAGTAAGCAAGGAATTGCGACAAGTGGCGGTCATCATCAAGAGGAAAGGATGCATGGATGGTTCAATAGGTTCACGAGAATTGAACTTAGGGCTACGATCCCAAGGAGAAGTGGAAAGTTAGACTTTAAGAAACACTAGGGGGCACCTAAGAAAGCAAAGGAGGAACTAAGTAGGTCATATGGAGCCTGACAAGATGTCATGGGATCAATATGCTAGGGCTAGGAGGAGTTCATGTACATAGCTCAAATGAGGAATCCCTTATGGGTATAGTACGTCCTAAAGGGAGCGACGAAGAATCTAGGAAGAAAGTAGGAGATTCAAACCCAGAGGTACAAGGACCTAGGTGACCTACGTTGTCAACCACAGATGCGGTTACGTGAAATAGTTTTGCGCTCGAACAAGAAGGAGGTTACGCTGCCATCAATAATCTTGGGGTTGGAAATGGCATTACATGTTTATGTACCTAATGATGGAGATAGTGGATGTCCTACATACGTTCGAAGTACGTGACTGATGAGAAGAGGGTAAGAGGCATCAGACAATAGGGTATTACCGAGTAAGTCGAACCCTCACCATGGACGCCTACATCATCAAGTTCAATGAGTTGCATCAACAGTCGTGAAAAGGAGGACGTTATAGGTCAAAATACTAATGAATTATTAGACGGAGTTTCTTATGGTTTTATCACAAGGTCGTATGAGTTAAGGGTGTTACATTTCCTTGTAAAGAGATTATCACAAGTGAGGCTTGGAGTCATCACAACGAACAAATTTCGAGTTTGAAATTTTTCTTAAGGAGGGGGGAAATGTTATATCTCGATTTTGGATTTAGGTTCAACAACAACTACCAGGTGAATTGGATCAACAGATCAAGCCAAATTGGCATTTTTGTTTCATCACTTTTGACTAAAGTGGTGTGATTCGGGTCCAATTGTACACATTTTGCCCCGCATTTCTTGATAGTTTGACTTTGCATTTCACTGTCCCTCGACTTATTGCACGCTTAGTTGTGCTTGTTTTGATACATTCCAGGTCCTAGCACGTATGGAAGGGTCAAGGACGAGTTTTGGGACGATTGGATATCAAAAAGGGCAACAAAAAAAAACGTGAAGCGCAGGCGTCCAGGAACCAACCGCAGTTCACGGTCAGAGCTGCAAGTTCATGGTCG
Organism: Linum tenue; assembly: GCA_946122785.1. Classification (NCBI taxonomy): domain Eukaryota; kingdom Viridiplantae; phylum Streptophyta; class Magnoliopsida; order Malpighiales; family Linaceae; genus Linum; species Linum tenue. The sequence goes on from CAMGYJ010000007.1 coordinate 28,466,385, forward strand.
CTAGGACCGTGAACTAGAACCACAAACAGTGAACAGCGAAGCGTCCAGAGGTGTTCAGAGGTTACTGACGCCAATCGTGAACCCTAGAAGTGAAGTGGTGCGTTTTGATCCAACTCATTGAGTTCACGAACGCATTCTGATGTTTACGGCCGTGAACTAGGCGCAATCTCAATATAAATGGAGAGCTGAAAGGAGGAAGAGAGAGATCTTTTGGTAGTTTTTTAGTTTCAGAATAAAAGAGAGTTTCTAGTGAGAGATTAAGGTTTCCTCTTCCTAATCTAGAGAGAGAAAGTGAAATTCAAAGGAGGAAGATGGAGATTTGGCACATTTCAAGCTAGAGGAGTGAAGGTTTCTTCTTCTCAAGGGAGATTCAAGCAACAAGGAGGAAAGATTTTCATCTCTTCATGGTTCTTTCTCTCATTTTTCTTGTTTTCCTTTTCCTAGGTATGGAATAGCCTACCTATTCTTTTGGGTGTTTGTAAATCCTAGCTACAATTATGCGAATGCTTGTATGAATTGAATGATTTGTGTGTGGTTGTGTTCAATGTGAATGTGGATGTATTTTTCATGATGCTTGTGCATTGTGTGTGCTTGACAATCTTGTGTGCCATGTTGACCTAGCTTAGAGAGGAGACCTCCTTAGGTTAAGAGGCTCAATTAGAGATGGGTGTTCTTGGGAATTGCATGCCTCCTAGGCTAGTTTAGAGAGGAAACCTCCTTTATCCAAAGAGACTAAATTTGAGCTGGGTTTTCTTGGGCATTCAATGCCTCCTAAACTAGTTTATAGAGAAGCCTCCTTAACCTAAGAGGCTCCATTAGAGATGGGTTTCCTTGGGCATTTCATGCCTCCTATTCTAGGTTAATTAAGGGCAAACCTCTTATTTCGTATTAGCACTTAGGGTTTGGTTGTGGGTGGTCGTCCGAACTCCAATTCAAAGGTGAAGTCTAACCATTCCTTAGTCAATAGGTTGAGAGGGTCGCATTAGTGGCTTGGATCGTATTCCATTTCCTCAACCTAGAGACTAAGAGGGTAGCTTTGGCTACTTGTTAGACTCTAAGATAGAAGAAGCTTCAAATGCTTCCAATTATAGAGAGGACAAATACCATTCAATCCAACAAGTCGTAATGGTTAGCTAGGGGGAGCAATACCCTGGTGAACTCTTCTCACATTGGAACAACCTCAATTTACTTTACTTGCTTGTTTTCATTTGTACGTTTCTTAGTTTTAAACCCAAAAACGTTTGCTAGATAAAAAACTACGCGATTGAAGTAGAGGTACATGGACCTGCCCGGGTTTGACAATTAAATACTTGCCCTATACTGCACCCGGCTAGAGTTTTAAAACTTGGGCTCTAGTCAGGATTAATTCGCGATGTAGTTTCGAGCGAGCCATGGTGAAATAAGAAGGGCAGTGAGCCACTCAAAGTTACACGAGTGCTAAAAGCTAAGGAAATGTATATGATCAAAGGTTACCAATAAAGTTGTTAGGGGAAGAATATATGATCGTGGGAAGGAAGTATAAGAAGGGTGATGATAGAAGGATGAGTTTCGAGCAAATTTCGGGGACAAATTTATTTATAAGGGTGGAGGAAATCACACCCCGACTTTTGGGTTCAGGTTCGACCAAAATAACGGAACGGTTGGGTTAATGGTTGCGTACGAAGGGTTCCAAATGCAGATTATGAATAATAATAATAATAATAATAAATTTGATATTATTATTATTATTTTCAAAAAAAATATAGAGAGAGAGGAGCCGCTCGACCCCCTATTATTTTCCCCAGCGTCGCTCCCCATCTCCTCAACTCTCCTCCGCAACGCCGCCCCACGCAAAGAAGAAGAAGAGGGCAGCGGTTGCTGCAAGGGGTGGAAAGAAGTTAGCGGCGGAAGGAAAGAAGAAGACCCCCCCCCCCTACCTCACCGATGCCACCCTGTGTCCGACCCCGACCCTGATTCCCCAGCCCATCCCTTTCGTATTCCTAGGTAAGGATCGTTAATCCTTTCATGATTTCCAAAACCGATTCATAGTTAAACTAATCTGAAACTCGTATTTTCATACTATAATGGTCATGGTGATTTTTGAGGGTTCGAAACATCGATCGACGAGGAAATCGACGTCCAAGGTCGTCAAGTCTTAACCTAGGCACGTTCTAGAGGTAAGGGAACTTGATCCCTTTGGCTTAGATCGATCGATTTGGTGATTTTTCGTGAAGGTGCTATTTTGGATTCTAGCGACGGACCTTACAGGCTTTTAGTGACAGATTTTGGGTAGTCATTAAAGCTGTAGGGAATTTCCATAAACGTGTTTTAAGTTGTGTAAATTATTTCAAGCCTCTTCAGGTAGTTTTTTAAGGACGTCTAAGTTGGGGATTCTTGAAGAAAGTTATTGTCTATATTTTTAAGGACGTCTAAGTTGGGTAAAAAATTCGTTCAAGATGAATTAATTAGGAAAACGGGGTCGATTTTGAAGGGATTATTTCTAGAAAATTGTTAAAGGAGGTTAAGGGATCTTTGGAATGAAGTTTGAGGATTGGACTTTGGAATGAGGTTTCCTGGGATAATTCAGCTAAAGAGGGAAAGAAATATGAGAAAGATAGTCGTCGATCAAGCTTCATAGTCTCGCGTGATGAATAGGTTCACACCGGTAAGTAGGAGAGGAAGAGTTATGACCGGTAGAGGCGGGAGAAAGGCCGGGAATTTGGCAATGACGATGACGAAAATTGGTGGTAATGCGATGGAGAGGCCCCGACCCTATCCTCCAAGACGACCCGGGGTGTCGGTCGTTCGAAGCTGGCCACTGAATTGTGGCTGGAGAAGAGACCTCGAAGATAATGGGGGGGAGCTCCAACGGTGGGGATCGTCGAAGAGGAAGAGGAGGAACCGATAGAGGAGGATCTGAAGGAGGAAAAACATCTGGAGCTTGGGCGAGAGTAGTACTAAGGTGGGTGACCTTATGGGAAGTCACCTTGAATTGCACCCCAAGTCAAAAACCTTGAGGGTCGAGGCCCAAAGCGAACAATATCTTCGTCGAGAAAACGTCCGGGATGTTACAGATTCTGCCAAATCTGGAGTACTCTCTGGCCTTGTTAGCTCATGGTGGATTTCGGTCTAAACAAGGATCACCTCAAGGAAAGAATCCTCGTGATTATACTCCAGAAGGCAGAAAATGGTGGAGATATTGTAAGAAGGAGGATCATACTATCCAAGACAACTTCAGGCTTATGAACAAAAAGGCTAGGGAAGGTTTTGATGGAGAACCTTTTGCTGGTACTGAAGAATCCACAGGAAGTGAGAATAGGGGAACTGGTAATTCCTCTAGAGCATCAACTGACATTCTGGCTAATCTCCTTACTCCAGGCCAATTTGAAAGGCTCAAAGCTATGTTGACTGGTTCACCCTCACCATCTCCTTCACCTCCTACTTCTCCACGTGTGCCTCGAGCTAATGTTTTAGCTAGAGCTCCTGCTCCTCAGCCTTCTCACTTCACTTCTAGCACATCATGTACTCACTCTCCTGATAGCTTGCCTGAAATTGTTCCTACAGTCTGGATTCTTGATACTGGTGCTACAGATCACATCATTTGTAACATCAATACTTTCATTAAGAGTAAACCTGTTGTTGATGTGAATGTTACACTACCAAATGGACATCATGTCAATGTTACTCATATAGGAATCGTTTGTTTACCTTGTGGACTTTTCCTTACCCGAGTTCTTTTTGTTCCAGCCTTTACTTACAATCTTGTTTCTGTATGTAGACTTAAGAAAAATCACCCAGTCTCATTTGTTTTCAAATCCAATGTTTGTCTAATTCAGGACCTTATTACTCGGAGGAGGATTGGTCTAGCCCATGTGGATAGAGGTTTATACCTATTCTCTGACTCCCCATCCCATCAGTTTGCCTCTTCTGTTCCCCATCAATCCTTTGCAGCAGGAGTCCATCACTCTTCTTGTCAAGACTCCGACATCTGGCATGCTAGACTAGGACATCCATCACTATCTAGAATTAGAGTTGTTAAGGAAGTTTGTAAATGTTTCTTTGTTTTTGAACAAGCACTGTGAAGTTTTTCATTTGTCCAAACAAAAACAACTTCTGTTTGAACCTAACTGAGTGTAGGAGTTAGATTCGAGTAAGGGTTGGGGTCAAGAAGGAGTGCAAGTAACGGGTTTGATCAGGAAGTCCCAGACTAGAGAGTTGTGTGAGAACCAGAGAAGGGATATTAGAGAGATAAGTTGTTATTGTAGAGAGAGAGTGGTGAAAAATGCCATCCCCTCACCCACCGGAGTAAATGCCATATTTATAGGCTACCCGGTGGTGGTTGAGTGGATGGATTACATGATGGCTTTTGACCTTGACATGACCTTGACATGACCACTGACACGTCGGGGATTTAGGCCATGCCTCTACCTAGGACGTGTCAGAGGTGTACCTACGACCCCATTTCAGATCCCAAAGTGGCCGCCCCCTCGGGGATTGTGGGCGAGACTCCTCTTGGCCCTGTGGTTTAGTGCTTGCTCGGCGCTCTCAGTATGCGCGTGACTCGTGGCGCGCCTGGCTCTCCGCGCCTTGACGTTTCCCGCTCGCGCGCACCTTTGTGAGGGGTTCAGGGTCTTCGCGCGTTGGTTCTTTCTATCCGCGCGCATCCTCACTAATATCTCCCACGTTGTGCCGCGCCTCGTTCCTTCGTGCGCGTCTTAGGTCGGCGCGCCTTACTTTGCGTGGTTAGGTCCGAGTCACATGCCCAACAATTGCCCCCCATCAGAGGGTGTTCTGCGAGCGCCCTCTGTTTAGGTCTTCACTTGATTGACTCGAGCCTGGGCGCGTTTTCCGGGGCTTCCTGCGCGCGTCTTGACGTTCCGTGGTCGTGTGAGAGGTTCTGTTGTAGTTGCTTGCTTGAGCGAGATCTCCCGAGTCAAGACTTCGAATCGCGCGCGCGATCTGTGATTTTTCTCCTTTCCCGATTCGCGCGCGTGATCTTGGTGAGATTTTTTCTTTTTCCCCGAATCGTGCGTGCGATCTTTGTGAGATTTTTCTTTTCCCTCGCGGGTGTGCTATGCCCCCCAGGCGCCGTGCGGAACTTGTCCCGTCGGCGGCTAGTACCTACTTCGAATAGGTGTCCACGTGTCCTTACCTGGTTTGTCCGTTTGGGCGGGCGAATTTTGAAATTCGAAACGTCTGACGGTTGGGATCTTCGAGGTTACTTTAACCCTTCGCCTTCCCTCTAATAACTATAAGTATCGGCCCGTTTGGGGAGTGGGATTCATTCTGCCTCATTCTACCTCATTCTTCACATCTGAGCTCAGCTCCTCTTTCGTGTTCTGGTTTTTCGCCGAGATTCTTCTCCTTCTCTTACAATCTTGAATCTTCACTCGTTGTTCTTCTCTGTTGCTTATTGCCATCATGGACAACACCAACACCGACATCGGCGAGGTTGAGATCGTACAGGACGAAGAAGGTAATGTTTCCCCCCTTTCCCGTATTTCTTCTGATCCGTCGCTGGAATTGGCGAATTCCGGCGGCGAATATGGCGGTGGGTCTGGTGACGGCGGAGCTCCGTCCACGCCGTCGGCCGGAGTCGACTCGGATCCTGACTTCGTCCTCGGAGAGACAGAGGCGGATGAAGATGCAGTAGTCCACGGGGGCGAGGGACCGAGCGCGCAGCCCCGAGGCGTCCTGATAATCCGGCGTGACCGCGATGGGAGGCCCGGGGTCGCGGAGGGTGTTAGTACTGCGGACGCGGACGAGCGCGGAGATTCTGACACTCAGTCAGCGCTGGTGATTGCAGAGCCTATCAACGTGGTACGCATAACCGAGGGGATGAGCCGACTTGGCCCTCGTTACGTGGACGCGGCCTACACTGTCCTTGACTGGGCGGAGATGTGGGGCGATCAGCCGGCTCCGCACGACAAGTTGTTGCGGGGACCCGATCACGGCTCAATTTACTCGCGCGAGGACGTAGAAGACATCGTGCGCGGGCTGGGTTTGCCTCCGCAATGGGAGTACGCGGTGCCCTCCGTTCGGAGTACAGTGGGAAATTGCCCCCCAGGGTGGTTTGGGGTGTACAGCGAGTACTGGGTGATGGGCTTCAAGTTTCCCATCGACCCATTGTTGTGCGCCATATATAGGCGGCTCAACTGCTCGGTTGGGCGCCTCTCTCCATCCATCGTGATGCATGCTTCCTGCTTGCGCCTCGCTTGTAAGCGGCTTAACATCCAGCCCACGTATGGGCTGTTCCGCAAGTTTTACAAGATCAAGGAGCCGAGCAAGACTAGTGACTGTTTGTCCATAAAGCGGCGCGACAACAGGCCTGACGGGTTCGTGTATGGTTCCCCCAAACTGAAGAAGACGTGGTTTGAGCGCTTCTTCTACGTTAGGCCGGTGCCGGGGGAGTGGGCGAGCGAGCATGTGGATGAGCCCACTGTGTGGAAGAAGGGTAGTACCCTTAAGTTTGAGTCTCACGTCGGCGCGTATGTTGGGCTTGAAAGAGAGTATCAAGCATGTTTGAATCAGAAGATGAATCTCTACACGCGCGGAGTTCGCGAGGCCATTTTGCAAGAGCTTTTCGCTGATGGTTAGTTGTTTTCCTTTCCCTTTGCATTCTGTCATATTTAACCGGTTTCTTACGATATTTTGGTGCAGGTGTCAATTTTGCCGACCTCGCGAGCATGATGTCGGTGGACAACGTTGCCAAGGCGCCCCGGGCCTCTCGTAAGGGGAAGAAGAAGCAGAAGGATGGGGCGCAGAGTAGTAACGCGCCAGCTGCCAGCGCCAAAAGGAAGGATCGGGGGCAGCCCAGCAGTGCTCCCGCGAGTGGCGGGAAGAGGAAGGAGTCAGCGTCGGAGAGGGAGCCGGCTGATGGGAACCCGAAGAAGGTTGCGCGGGTCGTGGAGCCAGAGGCGCGAGTTGCTACCGTGTCGGAGGCGCGCATGCAAGAGGCGCGCCAACATCCTCTGGTCATCGTCGATCCCGAGGAGCGGGTGGGCAACTCCCCGCGTCCAGAAGGGGTGGTGGCTCCCAGCAGCTCCGGGGCATCTGGGGCCGCTGGACAACGGAAGCTTACTGACATGTTGGGGGGCGTTCCAGGGGTTGACTATTACCGCGACGTGCGGCTGCACACCGGCGCGGCGTGTAATAGTCAAACCGCGCAGGCTGCTTTGCGGGCAGTTGGGCCTGTGCTCAGCATCCCCCCCCCCCCCCCCGATTTGAGAAGTCGGATCCTCTTGTGGACCTGGCTCAGATCCATTGGGCGGTAAGGCTATTCTGTTCCCGCTCACGATTATTTTGTTTTCTTTTCGTCCTGCTTCTTTTCCTCCTCTTTTTCTTTGTTTAAGTTGTAAAGCGCCGTTTGTGCAGGGTTTGCTGGCGACTTTCCGCGCCCAGCAGGATCGCGCTTCCACGCGCACGAGGCTGAAGACGGATGAGTCTCGGATCGTGCAGCTGGAAGGCAAGCTCGCCGGCGCGGAGAGCCGTGCGGAGAAGGCCACCCACGAGGCCAACAAGGCCCTGACTGAGCTGGGCGTATGGCAAAGCCGGCTTGAGGCTGCTGTGGAGGCTGCAAAGGAGCGCGTCCGGACTGAGGAGCGCGACACCATTAGGGCGCAGCTGCAAACTCAGTTCGCTGAGGAGAAGAAGAAGTTGGCCAAAGATTTTGAAGGAAAGCTGAAGAAGGCCCGCGAGGACTTCCAAAAGGAGAAGAATGACTTGGTCCAACTCCACAATGTGGCGAAGGCTGAGGCTGTGCGTGAGGCTCGGGTCGCGGCGATTGGCCAATATAAGTCGTCGCAGCCTTTCGGGAGGATTATGGCGGATGCCATGACGAAGGCTGTGATCGCGGTTGGGTAGAAGGTCCGACCTGAGAACCCCGGCATCAGTTGGGATACTCGCGCGATGGTCGAGCACGTCAAGGGGTGGATAAGTCAGAACAAGTCCTTGTCCGAGTCGGAGTCGGAGGATGACGAGGAGGAGGAGGGAGAGAGCGCGGATGAGGAGGACGCGGGCAAAGAGGGCTCCGGTGGCACCAGGGATGATGGGCAGGCCGTCGTAGCGCGGTCCCATACTGATGAAGGAGGGCAAGAGTAGTGGGTTGGAGTGCTTGTCAATTGTTTCTCTCTCTTTTTTTTTTTTTTTACTTTTGATGGCGCTATGCGCGTGGATGTTGCTTTTCTTTGTCTCCCTTGTCAAGTAATCCAAATGCATTTCCTCGTTTGTTTTTCGCCCTCGCTACTTCGCTGTCGTCATACATCCTTCGATTTTGGTGAACCTCCTGGGCGCTAGTGGCACTTAGACCATTACTAACACCGTGGCGCGAATAGTGCTGGACTATCTTAACGGAGTTGAGCGCGAATAGTGCTGGACTATTGCTAAGTTTTGTTCCATGGAACTGAGCGCAGATAGTGCTGGACTATTGCTAATTTTTTGTTCTTTCGAACTGAGTGGGCGCAGATAGTGCTGGACTATTGCTAAGTTTTGTTCCGTGGAACCGAGCGCAGATAGTGCTGGACTATTGCTAATTTTTTTTGTTCTTTCGAACTGAGTGGGCGCAAATAGTGCTGGACTATTGCTAAGTTTTGTTCCGTGGAACCGAGCGCAGATAGTGCTGGACTATTGCTAATTTTTTTTGTTCTTTCGAACTGAGTGGGCGCAGATAGTGCTGGACTATTGCTAAGTTTTGTTCTTTTGAACCATGTCCTTTTATTTATTGCGCTAATGCGCTATTGTGAACGTGGTACACGCTAATCTGCACAGTGGTATTTCCTTAGATTCTGCGCGTTCCATGTTCTTGGAATCTTGTTGCCCCCCAACTCGCAGAGTTTGAATGTGTTGGCGCCGACTACTTCGCGGATTAAGTAAGGACCTTCCCATGTCGAGGCGAGCTTCCCGTGCCTGGGGTCGGGGCGGAAGTTCCGCCGTAGTACTTGGTCGCCAAGGATTAACTTGTGTGGGACCAGCTTTGCGTTGTGGTACTTGGCTACCTGTTCCTTCATCGCGGCTAGCCTGATGGCTGCCAACTCGCGCCTTTCTTGTGACAACTCGAGTTCTAACAGGCGCGCTTCGTCGTTCGTTTCTTCATTGTACCCAGTGATCCGATAGGTCGGTGTTGTCGTCTCGATGGGGATTACCGCGTCGGTGCCGTACGTGAGGGCGAACGGGGTTTCGCCCGTTGCCACCTTGTGTGTAGTGCGGTGTGCCCATAGCACCGTGTTGAGCTCGTCCGCCCAATTGCCCTTGGCCTCATTCAGGCGGGTGTGGAGGCCGTGCAAGATCGCTTTATTGGAGGATTCTGCTTGGCCGTTTGCTTGAGGGTAAGCCACCAACGCGAATCTTGCAATGGTTCTTATCTCGTCGCAGAAGTCTATCACCTCCGCGCAATCGAATTGCTTTCCATGATCAAAAATGAGTGCATTTGGGACCCCGAAGCGCGACAAGATGTTGTTGCGCAGGAAACGCGTTACCTGTTGCGCCGTTATGGACGCCAGCGCCTCGGCTTCGATCCACTTGGTGAAGTAGTCTACCGCCACAATTATGTACTTGCGCTTCCCTTTTGCCGTTGGGAAGGGGCCCAAGAGATCGACACCCCACTGCGCGAAGGGCCATGGGCTCAAGTTGCCCTGAAGCTCGGTGGCCGGCAGGTGATGTTGGCGCGCATTGACTTGGCATTTGTGGCACTGGTCCGCATAGCTCTTCGTATCCTTCTTGATTCGCGGCCAGTAGTATCCATGCAAGAGGATGGTGCGCTCCATGCTGCGTGGTCCAGCGTGCATTGCGCACAGCCCCTCGTGTAGTTCACGCACTAAGTCGCACGCCTCTTCTTGCCCGATGCATTTGAGGTAGACGCCCGAGTATGACTTCCGGTATAATTCTCCCTCGATAAGTGTGCAACGGGCCGCCTTTTGCCTTAGAGTCCAAGCCTGCTTGGGGTCTTCTGGTACTGTTCCCTCCTGGAGGTACTTCATGATTGGGTGTCTCCAGTCCTCGTTTGACATGAGCTGGGTTGTATTGACTGCTTCCTCGGAAAAGGTATCTTTTTCTTCTTTTTGGACGGACACAAGACGCGTGGATTCGAAGTCTGTAGCCGTTGCCAACTTGGATAATGCGTCAGCGTGCGCATTCTCCTCCCTGGGTATCTGCGCATATGTTACTGCGTCGAATGTTGTGGCTCTCAGCTTGACGCGCTCCATGTAATGCGCCAATGTGTCTTCCTTGGCGTCGAACGCACCATTCAGTTGGTTGACCGCCAGGCCAGAATCGGATAGTATCCGTATCGTTCTTGCTCCCAGGTCGTGCGCGGCCGTCATCCCTGCCAAGATGGCCTCATACTCCGCGGCGTTGTTTGTCTTCAACGCCCTGAACCTTATTGCGATTTCGTGCACCGCACCGGCAGGTGTGCGCACCACCACCCCTGCTCCGGCGCCATGTTTGCTCGCCGCTCCATCGACGTAGACTTCCCAAACGCCCTCCGGCGTTGTTTCGAGGGTTACCCCTTCGGCGATGAAGTCCGCCAAGATTTGAGCTTTTATTGCTGGCCTTGGCGCGTATTGAATGTCGTATTCTGACAGCTCAACCGCCCACTTGACCATGCGGCCCGACACCTCCATCGAAGTCAGAATCTTTTTTAGTGGGAGGTTTGTCAGGACGGTGATTTGGTGCGCCTGGAAGTACGGGCGTAGCTTCTGTGAGGCGCTAACTAGTGCCAAGGCGGCCTTCTCAATCGAGGAATATCTTGTTTCCGCGCTGATGAGAGTGCGCGAGGTGTAATACACTGGTTGCTCGGTTTTGCCATCTCTTCGAGATATTAGCACTGCACTCACGGCCCTGGTTGACACAGCGAGATACAAGAAAAGTTTTTCATTAAGCTTGGGGGCCGTCAGTACAGGGGGGGATACAAGATACGCCTTTAGTTCTTGGAATGCTGCTTCGCACTCTGTCGACCATGTGAAGCGGGTCCCGTTCTTGAGTGTCTGAAAGAAGGGCGCACATTTGTCGGCGGACCTTGGTATGAATCTCCCCAGTGCCGCTATCTTGCCATTCAGAGATTGGATTTCTAACGCGTTCCGAGGCGCCCGTAGTTGTTGGACCGCGGTGATTTGCTTCGGGTCGACCTCTATGCCGCGCTTGGTTATCATGAACCCGAGAAATTTTCCCGCTTCCGCTCCAAAAACACACTTGAGTGGGTTGAGGCGGAGGCTGTGCTTGCGGAGGGCTTCGAAAGTCTCGCGCAGGTCCTCCAGGTGTGACTTCCCCGCCTTCGTTTTGACGATGAGGTCGTCCACATACGCCTCGATGTTTCGCCCGATTTGTCGCGAGAAAACAGTGTCAATCATTCTCTGGTATGTCGCGCCCGCGTTCTTCAATCCGAACGGCATCCCTACGAAGCAAAAGTTCCCGAACGGTGTCATGAACGCCGTTTTTTCTTCGTCTTCCACGGACATCGGGATTTGGTGGTATCCTGAGAACATGTCTAGGAAAGACAATGTCTCATGGTCGGCAGTGGCGTCGATCAGCTGGTCGATGCGCGGCAAGGGATAAGGGTCTCCCGGGCATACTTTGTTGATCGTGGTGTAGTCGACGCACATCCGCCAAGCTCCTGACGATTTTTTGACCAGGACCACGTTTGCCAGCCACTTTGGATACTTCACGGGGCGGATCAATCCGGCCGCTAGGAGGCGCGCCACCTCTTCTTCTATCGCCTTCAGCTTATCGCCGGTGAAGACCCTCCGCCCTTGTTGTCTTGGCTCCGCGTTGGCTGGGACTGCGAGGCTGTGCTGAGCTACCTCTCTGGGCACCCCTGGCATGTCCTCTGTGCACCACGCGAAAAGCTCCTTGTACTCTTTCAGCAACGTCACGAGTGGTTCGATCGCGTCGCCGGCGACGTGAGTGGAGATGCGTATCTTCCTAGTCGGCTCGGCGGAGTCCAGCGCGACCTCGAAATCGGAGTCCATGGACTCCGGTCGGGGTTCTTCGGCTCTTGTGTCGACTATGTTGGTTTGACGCGCCACAACGCGGTCTTCCCATGTCGTTCCTCGTGCTTCCCCCACCCCTCTCTGTGTTGGGAATTTAAGCTTCTGGTGGCACGTCGACGGGAGGGCCATGAATTTCGCAAGGAAAGGTCGGCCTAAGATGCCGTTGTGCGCCGATTCACAATTGACGATTGTGAATTCCACTTGCTTGGAGACGCGCGGTTCCTGGTCGCCGATTACCACTGGGAGGGTGACCACCCCAATCACCGGGACTCTGGTGCCGGAGAACCCGACCAGGTTGCCTTGCACGCGCCTGATTAGGCGCGGGTCGATGTCCATTTTGTTAATGGTGCTCTGGAAGAGGATGTCAGCCGCACTACCCCCATCTATCAGGAGACGGTGGGTCTTGCAGCCGGCAATCAGCGCGGTCACAATGAGCGGCTCTTCTGACGGGACTCCTTGTGGAAACTCCGCGTCATCAAAGCTCAGATTGAACTTCGTCGGTGCGTCGACAGCCGCGCACTCCGTTGCGCGCTCGCGCTTGGTTTTTTTCTTGGGCCGGTCTCCTTCAACTGTTACCACCCCGATCTCTTTGCGCACTACATACGCGCCCGTGTCGTCGTCGTAATCGGCTTGTGGGGGTGGGGGCGGGTGCTGCGGGGCCTCAACCTGCTCCTTCTTCACGTGAGTGAACTCGGTTAGTAAGCCCCGTCGTATGAGGCCCTCTATCTCGTACCGTAGCTCCCGACATTCTTCCGTCTGGTGCCCCGTTGCCCTGTGAAAGTCACAATGCTTCTTTGGATCACGCATGTGGGGTAGGGACCTCAGGGGAGCAGGCCAATTGAGCTTGTAGCCTTTCTCACGGAGGACGTGGAACACGTTCCTCACGGAGTCGTTAAGGGGAGTGTAGGCGTTGGACGGGCGCCTGTCTGGCGATCGCCCGCGATGCGCCTACTCTGGTGGGGGGGGAGGGTTGCGCTTCGGGCCACTGTGCATCTGTAGCAATTGATCTCGTGGGATTGGGGTTGGGGGTTGTCGGCGCGCCACTTCCTCTCGCGGCGTTTTTGCTAGCTCGAAGCGCCTGACGGATCCCGCCCCCAGGGTCTCCTCTAACGTGATTGCCTTTTCGATCTTCATTTCCAACTCTGTTGACAGCGTGACGGTCCTCTTTGCTAGCGCCCGCTTGAGCTCCATGTTGTTGGTGGCCTCCATGAGGTGATGGGCGGCGGTTTCGGGGGTAAGGTCGCGGACGGCCATTGCTACCCTGGACCATCTGGCATAGAAGGCTCTCAAGCTTTCTCCGTCTTTTTGCCTGATATCTATCAGGGCTTTGAGGTGGAGGGGGCGCCGCTTCTGGGACGCGAACTTTGTTGTGAACAGAAGTATGAACTCTTCGAACGAGCGGATGATTCCATTCGGGAGGCGGTTGTACCAGTCGAGGCATATTCCCGAAAAGGTTGACGGGAAGGTTCTGCACAGCGCCGCATTCGAGTTCGTTTGGAGTTGCATGCGCAAGCAGAAGGTGCTCACGTGGTCTTCTGGGTCGGTCGTGCCGTTGTACGTTGGGAGGATGGGTGGCGCTCCACTTAGGTGCTCCGCCATAATTTGTGCGCTCAACGGCTGGTGGAGAACCTTCTTGGGCGGGTTAGGTCGATATTGCGGAGACAGGTGTTGCTCCAAGAAGCTGAGGTCCGCCCGCCCTGGTAGTTCAACTCCCTGCGTTTCTCCCGCAGGGAATTCCGCTGGCGCGTGTCGTGGTGGTTGGGCGGTTCCGGACGCTTCTCCCACGGCTTGTTGAGGCGCGACCGCCGTTGCCTCTGCTGTTGGCGCGGCTTCCCTGCTCATCATGAGCGCAATGACCTGGCTCATTTGCTTCTGCATGTCGGCTATGACGTTGTTTTGCTTTGTCACTAGCTCCCTCATTTCTTTGGCTGTCATTTCGGGCTCCTCTTCTTCAATAAGCACCGCGTTGAGGTTGCTGGCTTCCGCGAACGCCCTCGGGTCGGTCATCGCCTTGATGGGCGTCACTTCGTCAGGTTGATCGTGGTTGCGTTCTGCCATTGGTGGGTTTTCTTCTGCGCTTCTTCTTGGCCCCACGGTGGGCGCCAATTGTTTGAACCTAACTGAGTGTAGGAGTTAGATTCGAGTAAGGGTTGGGGTCAAGAAGGAGTGCAAGTAACGGGTTTGATCAGGAAGTCCCAGACTAGAGAGTTGTGTGAGAACCAGAGAAGGGATATTAGAGAGATAAGTTGTTATTGTAGAGAGAGAGTGGTGAAAAATGCCATCCCCTCACCCACCGGAGTAAATGCCATATTTATAGGCTACCCGGTGGTGGTTGAGTGGATGGATTACATGATGGCTTTTGACCTTGACATGACCTTGACATGACCACTGACACGTCGGGGATTTAGGCCATGCCTCTACCTAGGACGTGTCAGAGGTGTACCTACGACCCCATTTCAGATCCCAAAGTGGCCGCCCCCTCGGGGATTGTGGGCGAGACTCCTCTTGGCCCTGTGGTTTAGTGCTTGCTCGGCGCTCTCAGTATGCGCGTGACTCGTGGCGCGCCTGGCTCTCCGCGCCTTGACGTTTCCCGCTCGCGCGCACCTTTGTGAGGGGTTCAGGGTCTTCGCGCGTTGGTTCTTTCTATCCGCGCGCATCCTCACTAATATCTCCCACGTTGTGCCACACCTCGTTCCTTCGTGCGCGTCTTAGGTCGGCGCGCCTTACTTAGCGTGGTTAGGTCCGAGTCACATGCCCAACAACTTCCTTTCCCCACAAGCAATTATATTAGTTCAGTTCTTTTTGCCCTCATTCATTTTGACATTTGGGGGCCTTTAAACACTTTATTTAGAGAAGGTTTTGCTTACTTTTTGACTATTGTTGATGAGCACGGTAGGGATGTTTGGGTTTTCCTCATGAAAGCCAAATCAGAAGCCAAAACCATTCTACAATCTTTATGTTTAATAGTTTAGAATCAATTTTACACTTTCATTAAGACCATTCGATCAAATCAGGGTCAAGAATTTCATTTGGCTGAATTTTACATAACTCATGGCATAGTTCACGAGATGTGATGTGTTTACACTGCAAACAAAACGGTCGTGTTGAGAGAAACATCAACACTTGTTGAATGTGGCCGGGTCTTTAAAATTTCAATCTGGTTTGCCACTAACCTACTGGGATGACTTTGTCCTCCATGCTGCCTACTTAATCAATCAAATTCCTATACTCCACTTCTAAACTAAAAATCACCTTTTGAGGTCCTACATCATGTTCCTCCAGATTATATGCACTTAAGAGTTTTCGATTGCCTTGCTTATGCAACCAATGTTGAAGTTCATAAGACTAAATTTGCTCCTCGAGCTTGCAAGTGTGTTTTCTTAGGCATTCCAAATGGAGTTAAGGGCTTTCAAACTGTTGGATTTAGACACCAAAAAGGTCTTCATTAGTTGTGATGTCTTCTTTCATGAAGCCATTTTTCCTTCTAAGGAATCCATTGGCAGTGAAGTTTCTACTCTTGCCAGTTCCCCTTCAGTTGATCCATCACCTGTTTCTCCTTCCTTATTTGATGATGATCCCTCTTGTTCAGAACATCCTCCTATCCTTGTGCGTCCTCTAATAGTTTTTTCTCCTCCAGCTGTGAGCCCCATTTCATCCCCTTCTCCTATTCCTTCTCTCATGCCTTCTACTTCCCTTTCCCCTGCTACAACTGAGTCACCTTCTCCTTTTCCGTCTGCATCTCTTGTCATCTTTCCCTCTTCCAATTCCCCACTTGTACTTCCCCTCAGAAAGTCCACAAGGTCTACCACTTTTCCTCCCAAATATGATGATTTCTATGTTGGCATGAACTAAGTCAGTGTAGCTCCCAAGTCAGGTCATCTTGCTGCAGATTTGTCCCATCTTTCTTTATCTCAGCAGCACTTTTCTATGACACTTTTGTCCAAACAAGAGCCATCCTCTTATGCTGAAGCAGCTAAGGATGAATGATGGAATAAGGCTATGGATGACGAAATATATGCTCTTGATCTTAATAAAACTTGGGAGATCACTGACTTGCCCGAGGGAGTGAAGGCCATTGGCTCTAAATGAGTCTATAAGACAAAATTCCTTCATGATGGATCTGTGGAAAGGTTCAAAGCTAGAGTGGTTTTAAAGGATACACACAGGTATATGGTATTGATTACTATGATACCTTTTCTCATGTGGCTAAGATCAACTCTGTAAAAATGCTGCTTGCTATTGTTGCCATTTAAGACTGGCATTTGCATCAAATGGATGTGAATAATGCCTTTCTCAATGGCGATTTAGATGAAGTGGTCTACATGGATTTGCCTCCTAAATTAAGGATAAGAAGGAATACAAAGCGAAGGTTTGTAGATTGAGGAAATCCCTCTATTGTTTAAACAGGCTAGTTGGATGTGGTATGCTAAACTCACTGAATCCCTCATGAGTAATGGTTTTCAATAGTCTCTTGCAGATTATTCAATTTTTCTCTCTAATGTACATGGTGCTCTAGTGGTTGTCATTATTTATGTTGATGACATTGTGGTTGGTAGTGTTAATTTTGATGCAGTGAAGACAGTTAAAACCATGTTATTAAGCCAATTCAAAATGAAGGACTTAGGTGAGTTGTATTATTTCCTTGGATTGGAAATTACTCGATCACCTGAAGGTACCATGTTTGCCAGCGAAAGTATTGTGTGGAACTTCTCAAAGAAGCTGGCTTTGATGAATGCAAGCCTGCTAAGACCCCATCTAGTGTTAAGCAAGTTCTTTCTGCAACATATGGAGAGTCTTACCTGGACATCCCTACCTTCAAGCATCTTATTGACCAATTGCGGTATTTGAATAGTACCAAACAGATATAACCTTTGTTGTGCAGCAATTGTGCCAATTCCAAGATATGATAAGGCACTCCATCGTGTTTTCATGTATCTCAATAACTCCCCAGGACAAGGTTTTTTTATCATCATGATTCTTTCATTCAGCTCCTTGGCTACAGTGATTCAGACTGGGCCACTTGTCCTAATTCCAGAAGATCAATCACTGGCTTCTGCACTTTCCTTGGCAAAAGCTTGATTATCTGGAAAAACAAGAAGCAGAGCACAGCTTCTCGATCTTCTTCTGAGGCACAGTATCGAGCTTTGGCTCTTCTCAGTTGTGAATTTCAATGGTTGGGTCGGTTATTGAAGGACTTTGGCATTGATCATTCTCATTCAGCCACCGTGTTTTGTGATAATCAATAGGCTATCCAAATAGCTCGATATCCCGTATTCCACGAGCGTACGAAGCATATTGAGGTGGATTGTCATGTCATTCGTGAATAGTTACAGAGTGGACTGATTGATCTTCACCATTTGTCCACAACTCATCAACTTGCATATGTGTTCACTAAAAGCTTGGAGATTGACCAGTTCAATTTCCTTTTGTCCAAGCTGGGAGTGTCTAGCAGACCCTCGCCAACTTGTGGGGGTGTATTGGAGAGCTAGGTTGATCCCAAACTACAACAGCAATTATGATCTTCATCGTGTTCCTCTGCTCCTGCAGGTTGCTGTCGAGGATTAGAGTTGAATGGCCAACGTTACATTATCCAAAGAGTCTTTGTTTTAGTTTAAACGTAGTTAGTTGATCATTGGCCACGTATATATATGTCATTGGTTATTTTGTTTTTCTGTTTTTTTACCTGTTGATTAGTCGTTGCTAATCACAAACCTTTTCTGCCCTGCTGTACAGACCTCGTATATATTGGAATACAAAAAACCAGAAGGTCTCAAGTTGAGAACCCTTCACACAAAAACCCTTATCTCATTTTCTTATCAACCTACTTCCGTTATAGAAAGGAATTGGTGATTTCCAACCAGAGGAGGGTGAGCGGCGGATCTTGGCGCCGACGGAAGTTAGGGTGAGCGAGCTTCTTCAATAAGAGAGACTGTTGCGAGAAGATTCCATGTTCGTTACTTTCTCTTACTGCTGGAATTTTGTTGTGAATTTTAGGGCTCCTACGGTGTCATAATGAGTAGTGTATATTTGAGGGGTTAGGGTTCTTGTTTGCTGACGATTAATGATTTCAAAAAGTAGCTTCTTCTCCACCACCAGCCCCAAGGTCATTAGAACGATGTGTTTCCATATGGGCAGGGTAAGACAAACCCAGAAACAAAAAGTGATTGACTGTTTAGAATGGGTCTCTAACCTGAGATTTGCTTTGCTATTGCTGTCCTAACTTCCTAAGAGTGAGAGTTCATTTTAAATTTGCAAACCCCGTCGCTTTTTCCACTTCCAGAAAGATAAAAGGATTAGATTGATTGTTTTCTTTTTCTGTAAATGATCATTACTGTTGAGAAGAATGGCTTTGTCCCTGTTTGTAGTCTTCCAGAACCCAGTTATTGTTGCCCTGTTTGTTCGAGTTCCTGTAGGGTACGGCTTATCCTTGTGGCTGAAGAAATACCACTCATTTTGTGGTTTTTGTTTCTTGAAACCTGTTATCGTTTAGACTGCAAGTATTTTATTAGGGGGTCGTTTGGATGTGGAAATTTGAAAACGTTGGAATTTGTCTGAATTTCCATGTTTTACAAAACCAAGGAATTGACTTGTGGAAATTGAAAAAAATTCACGTTTGGATATGGTTTAGTTTTGTGAGAATTGATGGTGTGGAATTTGGAAAAAGAAGTGAGAAAACGTGGTAATGTCAAATTACTAGGGGGAGGTGTAGTATTCTCAATTACCATGAATGTGGTAATTGAAGCCAATTTCCATAGTCCAATTCCCATACCCTTTTTGCTCTCCCAAACGTGGGGTTTTAACCCAATTACTGCATTATGTGGTAATTGGGTCCAATTACTGCATTACATTTCCACATCCAAACGCCCCCTAGATTTCTTGGATTAGATCTGAGCTTCATGGCATGGCAGTACTAAATCCAATCGATTTGTTTTAATTGTACTTTTGATATTTGCTTATGTGGTGCCATTCGTAAATGTGCAACTCAAAAAAATTTCAATGTATTCAACAAAACAATCATTCATATAAATCCGAAGATTTGTTCTTCCATAATTTCATAATTTAATATACTCTTTTACAACTTGAAATTGCAACAAATAAAGTTGATGCTATCTTCAAAAGAAAGTAAAGTGGAGAAGTGGGGGGAAAACCTACAAATGGAGATTTAGTCTTCGCAAAAAATGGTGCGGAGTGGGTTCTTTTGCTTCACAATATGGTGGAATGGCTTGAAAAAACATATATTGATCAAACGAACCAATAAAGATTTTCATCAATCTCCCTCTTTAGGCGTCTCTCGAAAATCACTCCCGGCAACTTATCGTTCGTCGATGCCATTTACATTGTTTACATTTGTTTCCTCCTCAACTTATTCTGATTTAACAAGGCAAAGGAATATGTCATCGTTGCAAGCCTCTGCCTCCATCGAACAGTGTCACCAATAATGTAGCAGACGCTCACAAGTAAGAGGAGAGGAGAGTCGCATTTCCATGTGGTTCTTCAGCCTCATTTTGTGCAGTCACCCTCTTGCAATCGTAGAAAACAAGTTGTAGGTGGTGTCGAAATGTCGCCATCACTAGCCTTCCACTGGCTCTCTCACTTTTTTCAAATGGATACCTAAGGTACCATGCTCTCTCGCTGGTTGGTAAAGCAGTCATGCTTCCTTCACCTAAGAGAGAACTTAATTTAGCGGCTCTTTACAAAAGGTGCGGGATTTTAGTTTTACCTAACTTCATCTTGTCAGTGAAAATTTTGAATGAGGATATGGTTCATTTAATAAAAGCCTCCAGTGATTGAATTGAGTCAAAAGTGAGTTACTATTTCTTTTTTCTCTTGAATTTCGGGTCATGGATGCTATAATAGGAGGGACGTCTCATGGTTCCCCTTTTATTTCTGGGTTTAAAGAGCAATTGATGATTCTATGCTCTAACAATGTTATGTTCTTGGTCTATCCTTCCATCATTCATCTTGTGCTTACACGGTTACACCCATATCAAACCGAGCTATAACAAATCAAACCGAGCTAAGGATTGGATAAACTAAACTAAACTTGTAGTGGAGGTTCTTCTTGTGTATCCTGCTTTAATCCTGCAAAATTTTGTGACTGTGGCAGCTGTTAATGTGCTTTACTCCTGCTACTGCTGCAAGTATACAAAACACAGAAAAATACTATGAAACAGCAATCGATCGGAGGAGCACCGATGGATTTCATTTATCAGGCACAAAGGAAATGCTTGAAATAGAAGAACACTGACCTTTTCCTTTATTACTCTTTTAGGTTGAAATCGATCCTAGGAGGAACACCCACAAACAACCATCTCTTCTTCACTATAAGGGAAGACTAATAGAAGGTTAAAATAATCTAATTTGTTAGTAGTCCATTGTAAATTATAACATTTTCCAGTAAACAGAAAACACAATCCCTTGTCGCTATCTAAACCCATAAATACAAAAAAGGGAAACATTTAAACCAACATTCACATTGCAGCAACCATGAGGAGATCAACTTGATTGAATGCAAAGAGAAAGCTTTGATACATAGAATGAAAGAAAAAAATCATTAGATTGTTTAGTGACTCAATTATCCTATTTATACAACTAAACTTACTATACTAGGTTTAATTTCTAATCCTATCTAACTGGTTAGATTGAACCAACCTTGTCTAGAATAGGATGAGGATGAACAAGTTTCAAGTCAGATGGCCAAATGACAAATAAAAGCATGCTAAAGCTTAGAGTATGATGCTAGGAAGAAAATATAGCATGAAACTAATCTCAAATTGTCACAATGATGATTATGGCATACACGGTGTAGTCAACTCGATCATATTTAAAAGAGGCATATTTATATACTAGCTTTTACTCGACCTGTTGGTCTGATGAATTTTGTTTTATTATATGTTGATCAATTTCTTCATTCTTTTAAATAATTTGAGGTTATCTAAAATAGTTAATTCATTATTACAAAGTAATCTTTATGGTATTTTTGATTATGACATTAGCGATAATTAGTTAATATGTATTTTTTATCAAGTCGTCCTAGTGTAATGTTGTGTATTTTTTCATATCTAAGAAGAAATTTGTGACTTTTTATTGCCATATATGAATTTGGAGTTGGAAGAAAATATATGTCGTCTAGAATTTGTAGGAATTGAATGTAAATTAAAAAATCAAGAAAAAAACGAAAAGATTATGCCGAGAAATCTCAAATATGGAAGAACACGAAAAAATAATATTTATTATATAAATTATTATAATTTAGTATATAGGCTTGTTTGAATAATAAGCGGGGGTTGGTAAGTGTTAGATACTAATGCACGCAATATAAAGTTAAGAAAATCCAAACATAATAAAACATTGAATTCTACTCTACCAATACGATCTTTGACTTTTATGTGGAGCTAATAGGGTAATGTCTATTTTTTATCCACATCCTTTTCATATTCTTTTATATTATCCAAACCTATTAAAATGCTATTAATTAATCTTTCGTAATGCATCAAAATATTAGTCATTTTTACGTTATCGTTAATAATTTTTTAACTTTTTTATTAGTTAAAATACTAAAATTTTGAGATTATGATCTTCATGTGTCTCTTCCCAGTCAGTATCATGTTGCCAATAATTAATAGCCACGAACCCATCATCCTAGTATGTCTTTTTAATAAAAAAAATAATGAGAAACAAATAAATCGTCAAGATAAAAAAATCTTTCTTACTTTCCCTCTAAATTTTCAATGGTTGGAAGTTACAATAACCAAAGAATAACGTGTAAAAATGAAAGTAACAACTGTGGTATGGTATCTACACATGACATAAATATGAGGGAATGTTAGCATAAAATTTCTGACACGTCAGCCTCTCCTATTTAAACCGCATGATGCGGAGGGATTGATTTGTCAATTCCGTATCTGTACTGTTCGCCAAAAATTGCTGGCCCAATTGCTTTTTTTATTGGCCCAATTGCTTTTTTTATTGACAACGTAAGAACTATTTAAATTCTTTGATTTTTACTTTTTACAACCCCACTACTCACGTCCGCTGCATTCTTTTTATTCAAATTCATGCTATTATTTTTTGGTGGAAGTCATCTAACAATAAAATGAATTATTTTTTTCTATTTTTTCAGTTCCTCTTTTCATTTACTTTGGTACTACACCATAAAAGATTGATCCAAACCCGTGTTTGTAAAATTGTATTGTATGACGGTTCGATCGAAAAAAAAATTTAATGGAAGTCTGATTGTTAAGTAATTTTTAACGATGTGAATCAGTTGAACCACGGTTAAATCATAATTTCACATAAAATATCATACCGACTTTTTCGGTACAAACCTTAGTACAATTTTACAACCTTTATATAAACAAAAAAAGGTTTCACGTAGAATACCATAATCTTTTCACTAAGACCGACACTTTTATCATGTATATTATTGAATCCAATCTTTTTTTCTTAAGAAACTGGGTCCTGGGTAGATTAGTTAGATATGGGTTTCAATGAAAATTGGGGTTTCAATAAAAATAAACTTATTGCATTCTGTATAGATAATAGAGTTCGTTTGGTTTGGAAGTTGTGATTGTTATAGTTTTGTTTATTAAATACATGTTTTTAATATAATATATTATCTTTTATTAAAAAAGAGAATCTTTTAAAAAAATGATAAAGAGGGAAACATAAAAATGTGTTTATTTATTAAGGAAGCATATAACACTCACCAGGACTAGGGCTGTCAGTCGGTTTCGGTTTAACCGAAAACACCGAAAACCGAAAAGTTAGTTTTCGGTTAAACCGAACGACCCTCTAGCACTACCGACCGACGCGTTTCACACGGTCACCGCCTAACTGACCGGTCGGTTATCGGTTATAACCGCAGTTAGCCGAATTGAATACAAAGAAAAAAATAGAAGAAAAATCGGCCACCACACATTCAGACTCACCTTATCTTCTTCTTCTTCTCTCCTCACCCAAAATGAGAAAACAAACCGCCGAAGACTTTTCTTCTCCCCTCTCTCTCCTTTGCCTCCTAACCCTCCATCTCCAAGACCCTTCTTCTCTCCTCTCTCACTTTTCTTTTCCTTATGCTCGGGGACCCTCCATCTCCAAGACCCTTCTTCTCTCCTCTCTCACTCTTCTTTTCCTTCTGCTAGGGGACGGCCGATGGACGCTGTTCATCTGCTCGGGGACGGCGACGGCGAGGCGATGAGGACGAGATCTGGGCGAGGCGGCTGCGCGAGGCGAGGCGGCTGCGATGAGGACGAGATCTGGGCGAGGCGGCTGCGCGAGGCGAGGCGGCGAGGAAGGCATCTGAACGGGTCACGGCCGACGAGGAAGGATCTGCATGGCGGCAAGGAACGGAGGTAGGCGGCGGCCGTGAGGCGACAAGGAAGGGAGCTGGGCGGCGGCCGTGACTCGTGAGGGTGACTCGCAGATACATCTCTTCTCCAAAATTAGGGTTTCAGTTTGGGGTTTCAGTTTGGGGTTATAGGTTTTATATGTCATTTTTTTTGCAGGGAGGGCAATATATGAGGGTTTGTCGGTTTGGTTCGATTTTTTCGGATAATCGCGGTTAATAATGGTCGGTTACTCGGTTATCCGAAGCTTTGGTATTCTCCTCCGTCCACCGACCGAAGCAATTTTAGTCTCGGTTTTCGGTTAGCCGAAAACCGGTCGGTTCGATTGTAACCGCCGGTTATCCGCTAACCGGAAACCGAACTGCCAACCCTAACCAGGACACAAAAGAATTTTTTATTAAGAGGTTTGGAAGCCGAAGGTTAGTTTGCAAACCATGAGGAGGATTAGCAACATATTAATTTTCTCTTTTATTTCGGAAGCCAACTTACATTCCAGGACTAAACTTTAGCCTACATTGTTTCGTAATTAATTTTTTGTTTTGAAATTATAATTTATACTTAATTTTGTTGCTTTTATATTTTCACTAAATTGTGGAGTTCCATTAATTTTTATATAATTATAATTACAGAAATTTTAAAATATTATCATAAAACACATATATAATTAACTAGAACATATAATTATCCGGCCCGCAATCTAGTCTAATAATATAATTAGGCCGATTTGGGATTACGATATATTGAGTTAAATTGAGAGGATAGAGATAAATGAAACAAAGAGCCTAGCAGCCGCAACATTCCTTCTCCTTAAGTACGTAATACTCTCTACAGCTATAGACCTCACGCCGTCCTTTGTCATCCGCAGATGCCTCCAAAAGTAATTCAAATAATTGACCAATTAAGGACTAATTAAGGAGTCCCCAAGTTCTCGAAATAGGAAGAGCTCAGGCCATTCATTCTGGTTCTGGACTTACATTCAAATCCAAACAGTGCTTTGAAGATTGTACAATCGTATCTATACATATGTACCTTTTCATCCCTTTTCAGAAACTACAATTCCGTACGTTGAATCCCACAAAGACAAACTTATTAGTTTTTGGTGACGGCAAATCTGATGCTGAGGGGCAATATATAATAATGTCATTGAAAGAGGAAGCATAGAGTCCTAAATGTTTATGCACTGTTCCCAGTGTCCTTGCTCTTTCTTCAACTCGCTAGCGCCTTGTAATTTTACGGCATGCAGGATTGGATAGAGACGCTCTAGAAAAGTAACAATGTAACTCATATATATGGAAATATCCTTCCTCAATACACATCAAGTATCGGATAAAATAGTGGGTTGGACTTGGAGCCATACTTGAAGTAGTGCTGAGTTGTTTATTTGGCCATAGTGGGCTTTCTGTGCGGTTTGTAGGTCGGCGTAATAATAGGGTAGCTTATTTGGTGGTTAAGAGGGCCCTTCATTTGTATCGACTGCGAGTCGCTTTTTTGATTTTATGGCCTGGCTAAATTCCAGGATGTAACTATCTATTTTTCTGATCAATATATGATTATCTTTTGTAGAAAAAAAAAGTATCGGATAAAAGTTTGGAGTTCAGTCACTCATCAACACTAGCTCGATGTCCGAATTTGCATGAAATTTGTAGTTTTCATGATCCAATAAAAAAAACCTGTGAGTCATTTGTCACCCGAGCTCATATTTTCAAAAAAAATGTACCTGGCATGCAGGGACTTGTATACGTTAAATGGTGTATAATTTTCTTTCTACAATCAATCGGTATTTTTTTATTAGATCACCATCATTGAGATATAACAAATTCGTAATTATGATAATTAGAAAACAAGCGGTCTATCTATTAAATATCTTGATCATCTCGACAACAAAGTCAGAATAGGGAGAGGGCGAGGGCGAGAGGCTAGTATGCTAATATTTTTTGGTTAGTATGATGCTAACACTTCCTTTAGTTGATAGGAATATTTCGTTTGGATAATTTTTTAATTTAAATGAGTTGACCACAATTAATGAGGGGGAAGTAGTGGAGGGGCGCGCTTAATATTATGAAATATTTGGGAGGAAAGGATCATCATAACTTGCGCATTAGATGGGGGAGGGTTACATTAATTAGGGGACCATAAAATTTTAGACCACAATCACAAGAAACCATAGTAAAAGAAAACCGCAAACCTTAGAAAGGAGACCACAACCTCATCAACGATTTCTTCTCGATTCCTCCTCCACAACGTTGTGTGGAGCCGCAGTGGTCGCGATGGTGCTCTTCGACGCCAGCCTTAAAGAATCTAGCATGGCGATGTTGCGTAGTGACGGAAATCGATTCCAGTTCTACCTCTTGCATCAGCCCTAAATACTCCTTGCTTCACTATGATTAATTGAACGTGTGAGAAATTATAATTAATTAGTTAAGGATCCCGTAGGTCGTGAGGGTATGGACTTGAGTGTGGATATCCACGGGTTGGATATGACTAAACCCAAACCCAAACCACTAAAAGTATAGCGGGTTTAAACCCGAACCGGATCACAATCCGTTAAAACGAGTTTTATCCTCGTTGACCGAATTGGGTCGGATAGTGTACTCGCGAATTTGGGTTCTACTGTCATCCATAGGACAAGAATAGAGCTTGAGTAGTCATCTGTGGAAATAAAATTAACAGTAAATTTCCTGTGGCCCAAATCTAGCCCACTCCCAGTTCGCAATGGAAAGCAAGGCACCTATAGGCTATAGCAGAATATGGGCTATTAATAAAATCCACATTCATTTTCTCATTTCGGCCCATCAACAAACGACGCTGTTTGGCCTCTCTCCAGTCAACACAAAACCCAGGTCAGTGCGTCGGACCATCGAATTCCGATCTCACTCGCATTTCACCGGCGAGGTCCGCTGCCAACTCGGATTCCGATATCTCTCCCCCCTAAGCCGCGCCCGCCATGGAGGAACGCAGTTACCAGGCTCAGGATGTTACCAGCAAGGATTTGCTCAGCTCTGATAACACTGTGGTTCCCGTGGATTTCTACGAAATTGCCGGCGATGACTCCTCTGAGCAGAAGTAATGCGTGGCTTACTGAATTCTTTCGTCATTGCTTGCCCTGTTACTTTTTTCTCAGCTTTGCATGCAATATCTGGAGCTGGGTTTTGGAGTGATGCTGTTTTGGATTCCTAGGGTTTATGAGAAAAAGTTCCCCCTTTTGACACTTAGAATGATGCTGCATTAGTTGTAAGAATGTCACATTTCCTTACGGAAGGCTGCTCAAGATAAGAAGTTATTGCTCCTAAAACCTAGCATGCCCATGGTGTTCTAGTTACCAAATCGACGGTATTGCTGTTTCATAATCGCACATGGGTAGCAACGGAGGCTCCCCCGAAAGGCTTTAGGAAGGGGGAACAATTGGGTTTGCAGAAATTTTAGGCGGTCTGGTTATCTGGAGTTAATTGCTATCTGTTCACCACCTTACATATTCCCCCTTTGGTGGTGGTTAGCCATGGTGATAACTGATAAGGGTTATTTGAAACCTCTTGTTTGTAGAGGGGTTATGATAGTGAAATTGCGCCGTGTGCAAGAACTAAGACTCGGGGCTATAACTAGGAAATGTATTGGGAAAGATCAAGCGAAATGTTCCCCAGCAGCCACCGTGACTTTCATGTATGAACCAGAGATCAATATCAATGAAGATATGATGGCAAGATTGTCACTTGAGGAGAAGCAAAGTATAGTAGAGAGCAGCCCTACTAAGGTTTTCGACATCGATCCTACTACCCAACAGGTTGGTGAAACAATGCATCTTTGAATTTTGAATGATTGCTGCCTTGTCCTTTACCAAATAATTTATGTTAGGGTTTTATCTGATTGCTTCAAAGTGGTTTTGCTTTCTTTGAATGATTGTGTTTGCGGGTTTTGCTTGTGGATACTGAAGCATATACTTACGATGATGAAGTTATCAAGAAATTGGAATCAATGGGGAAGACAGGGCTTATGGACGGTTAAAGCTAAGGAGGACAGTTTCATATTCACGGTTGAGACGACCGGTGCTGTTAAAGGCTTCTCAGTTGGTGCTCAATGCCATAGACATCCTTAAACAAAAGCTGGATGCTGTTTGTTTGTCTGATGAATGATGATACGGTTGAAGCTGACGATCAGTTTGGTGAACTTGGTGTTCATATACGTGGAGGATAGGTAGTCTGCAGCTAGTAAATCAGACATGGTGAATATTTGGGAGGAGTTAGGACGCATCCCTGAACAAGGTCTTCCTTTTCTCTGCTTACTTTCATGTTGGGTTGAATGTAGCACTGGTTCAACCATCGCAGTCTTGCTTGGCATCTCATCATCTGTCTTCTTCCTCTTGTCATGGACGACAGAGTACACAATACATATATTTACGACAGCCGAGCCGACGACGCAAATGCATACAAAGTCAGTTAGCCCATCTCGTTCCTTAGCTATGATTTGATGATATAACAATGTGTACTATCGCGAACCAAAAGGCAGGCAGGCAGGAACAGGCACAGGCTCACTCACTCACGGGTGTAATTAGCTCAGCTCAAACATGGCCAGATCTCTCTCCATCCTTTCATCTTTTTGGTTCTTTCTGGAAATCGAAACAAAAATGAAAACGAAAGTGCTTGCCGTTTCTTTTGCTGAAAAGCCCAACCACCCCACCACCAATTCGTTTCTTTTGCCCCGAAAACGTGGATGCAAATTGCAGAATGATCTTCTTGTTATTCTCTTCTTTCACCTATGTGCTGTATATAGAAGAGGAAATCATTTCATTTGGATCGAAATAAGGAGACCGCGCGCCAAAACTCTCTCTGCAAGTCGCCGTCACACCGCCCTACGGACGGTCACCTTCATCATATATGTGTGTTTGCCGTTACTTCAATTGAGAGAAGAGACGAGACATGTTGGGCCTGAAATTTTAACGCAAATTGTTTGAAGGCGACTCTCTCTCTCTCTCTCTCCCCCCATTTGCAGTGCTGTATTTGGTTGTATACAGGACGAGGTAAGAAGATGAATCTCGTGCAGATGTGATGCTAATGCCACGTACCTGCTGCTGCTACCTAGTTGGAAATGTCATATCCCATCCCTGGTAACATCTTTGACATTTTCAAGTAGCTAGCTAGTAAGGTTAATTCAACTTAGCACGATTCTTGTATAAAAGCTATTGAATGAAACTATGTCGCGCTACGATATGATGGGCCTATTATTATTATTATTATTATTATTATTTGTTTTGGAACTCTTAATTATTATGTCCTTGTCAAGTAGAATTGTTCGCTTCTCGTCATAAGAGGATCTCTCACTGGTAAGTTATAATACAAGTTACTATCCGTTCGTTTTATAACCACGTTTAAGGGATGCATACACCACGATACGTAACGAGTGCAGTATTAACATATACATGCACTTGATTGACTAACAAATTTCACAGCTGGAAGAGCCAAGAATCAATGGATGCATGGTCACTCTCACTCTCCATCTCTCATTGCATGAACCAGGTTGAGTAGGGTTCATTATGATCCAACAAAAACATATATTTTGAGATCTGCTGTTACTCTTCAATCACTTTCTTGCACCATTTTCATCAGTTGCATAGAATAGGTCATTTTTGGGGGGCCTGCTCCCCATCTGTCATATTATTACTGTCCTTCTTCCCCCACAAACCCATGCTTGGTTGGGTTTCTTACATCAACAAAATGGTACTACTGCTTACTCTCACACTAACACATATCAATCTTCTTCTTTCTTTTTGGGTTTACACATCTGCATTCACAACGCATCAACTGTGAATGAATTTCCCCACCTTCCCGTTTCCCATTCTGGTTCACACATTATTGTTTTTTGTGTCATATTGCCTTCTGTAAATTAATCTCCCCATTGTTACAATGCCATGATGGTGCTTTTTGAAGTGTTCTTCTGCCCCATGCAAGTTTTAACCCAAAACTATGCAACTCAACATAGGTGGTAGGCAGAGTGAATGAGGCAATGCAGTTTGCAGTTGCAGCCACAGACTGCAATAGCAAAGCGAAACAGAAGAAGAAAAGGCAGCTAGCCCATTAAAGCAAATGCAAAAATTGGGCAATGCCATCCTTGTGAAAGTTTTTAATTTGGGTTGTGCAGAATTTATAAAAGGAAAAGATAACAAGGTACCATATATGTAATATATAATAAATTTAGGGGGGGAGGCAACCATTTCCCAGGCTGTCACAAGAGATACCCAAAATCTTTGTCTGAAACAACAGACATGCTTGCAGAATGGATGGGAACCAAAGTTTTCTTTTTTGCTCTTTATTATTTATTTATTTTCACATATTTGGGGACAATGACAATTATATATAAGCTGAATCTTTTTTTCAACACACCAAATACTTTTATTGTCCTTTTCTAAACCCAATTCTTTGCAAGATGGACAGTTGAGGACCTTAAATGCCCAATCCCCTTCCCCATTCCTATCTTCCCATCCCTTCACAATTTACTCCTCACCTTTTTTCCACTTGTAACTCTTTGGCTCTTTTACCTCCCAAGATTGTAACTTTTTTTCCATTTTTTTCATTTTTACCTATTGAATTTGGCTTTGTTCACTTACATCTACCCTTATTATTAAGGACCACCAACCCCATATCTCTGCTCTTGCAATAAATCCTCCTATTCAATGCTACTTGTCTAGTTCCCATTTAACACTTGTGCTTTGCTTCCTCATCGTCCTACATCTTCTTCACCTCCTCCTCCTTCTTGGGCTTCTATTTATGTATCCAATGTAAATATGTTAGCTAACCTTTATATGGTGTTGTGATATTAGTTAGGAATATATGGTTGAGTTTGGGCAGAGTACTGGAGGACAATTTTCGAAAGGTTATATTCATTTTATAAGGTCCCATCCTCCAACTGTAAAACTGGAGTTTTTACTGGAGTTCAAATCGTACAATTTTGGACACTTCCTCCCTGCAATTAGCTCCTCCCTTCAGAGTTTAGAGGGAAGTTTTGAACATAAAACTTAATTTTTTTTTGTCATAGATAGTGGTAATGAATAGATAGAGATCGACAAGCAACTAAACGCGATAGTTATTCCTAATTGATTTGCTGATAAAAGAGCCATTTGAATTATTAAATGGGCAGCTTTGTTAGTCCCTAAAAATAAAGTGAAAATAAACACTAAACTAAAAGGATGAAACGCTAAATGGACACATATAACTTAATCTTGGTTTTCAATGTAGATTTTATTACTTGATGATGGTACTTGGGACATTGTTTAAATGAGATGTAATTTTTATAATTCAAATTCCAAATTTATGAGACATTTTGTTAGCCTCCTTTAATAGAGAGGACCAATGCATGAGAGTCATAACAGGACCAAGAGTGAATATTTGAATTAAGTTATTAGGAAATTTAATTAATTGATTAGAGTCGTAATTGGAACCGATAAAATAGTATGATTTAATAAAAGTTAGGACGTAAAAGTCTTGTAACTTCATCCCTACTTGTATAAATCATAATCAAGTTATTTTGTCAACGAACTATTTTTGAGACACTACAATTTTCAGTGGATGGATTCGAGTTCTTCTCAGTCTGAGAAATTAGACAATGAAAGTTGTTTCGAAAAGCTACCAAACATAGATTGTATGGATTCGAGTTCTTCTCAGTCGAGAAATTAGACAATAAAAGTTGTTTCGAAAAGCTACCAAACATAGATTGTTCTATTTGATCGTCTGAATCACTACTTTGATAAATTAATTAAAGTTTCACCTTATCTTACATATGCAGATTTCATATTACCTTCCTATGGGGACAACCTATCTCTGTACAGGCACAACTGCATTGAATATATGGAAGGGTAAAAGAAAATACAACCATGTTTTATACTCAAGAAAGAGATAGGTGCAGCACAAACCCAACCAACACCACTTGATGATATTGATTGTTCTTTGAATTTGCAGATTTGGCTTGACTACTAAAAATAAATAACAACTTGGCATTGCATGCATGGAATTTATAAGCAGATTGTGACCACTTGAAATTATGCTCTATACATACCCATAAAAGATCCCCACACATTTTTCTCTCCATTGCATTGGATGCCCATTTGGTACTCTTTGATGAAGAAGAGAAGCAAAAAGGAAAAGGGGGGAAAAACATTTATCTCTCACATTTAGCACAATTACTTGATTCACGCAATGGATGTGCAATAGCAAAACTGGTTTGACATAGGTTAAAATATCATTTAACAGCATGCTTTCATGGTAAAATTGTATACATAGGGTACTAGACTTTATCGTACTAACAATTTGATCACTTAACTTTGATTTGCTTACATACCAATCTACAAATTCTAGAATAATTAACAAAACAGGCCAATATTTGCCTACCTTAGATTTTTCGTCTACATAATCCATATATATTGATTAGCATATCAATTTGTCTACATTGATAACAAGACAAAATACACATAAACCCTAATTAGCTTACATGAATTCCCTTTGGAGTAACCAACAATCAATCCAACCGAAACTCATTACTCGATCCAATTCAAAACCATGATACTGAAAATCGTCCTATTTGCTTTCTCTTCCTATCCAATGACTAAGTAGATGATTCATGAAGCACACTAATACAAAGTGAAACTTCATACACAACACAACTGCATCAAAATCATAAGTTCGGTGTTTGATTTATCAGCGACTCTAAAGTATCGTGACCATCTATATAAATTGACCTGGATGTTTCAATTGGAAGGGAGAGAAAGAACCAGAGAGAGGGACCCTTCGTTTTGGTGTTCTGTTTCTGAATCTGATCTCATCTGCACTAACTAGTATAACCATTGGGGGCCAGCCTGAGAAAGACTTGCTCTGCTCAAGAACAACAAGGACCATACCAGCTGCATGAGGCTCTTAATTATTCAATACCCTCCCCTCCCACCCTCCTTTCCTTTCCAACCCCATAAATTTCCATATCTTTTGTTGTGTATTTTAGTATTTTTCCCACCCATTTTTACATGTTTTTATTTTTGTAACTAGTGAGAAATTATATTGGGATGTGGTTCAATTCAATTATTGAGTTTGGTGGTGGTGTAGTCTGACTGTCTGAGTAGTAGAAACTTCTTTCACATGCATCTTCATGGTTCTATAATCTCATGTATGAAAGGAGTTTTTTTTTTTTTTTTGTTTGTTTGGTTATTTAATGCAAGTGAGCAAATGGGTTATTAATGTTTCTTAGAATTTTAGCTACTTATAATTGTGGTTGTTGTGATTGTTTGAGAAGTGAACTTTTATGTGAGTCATGTACATTGGCGTAGATGAATTAATGTCAAACATTCTTTTTATCCACAATGCTAGCTACTCTACAATCTACATTCTTTATGGTAATCTGGATTTTTTTTTTAAAACAATGGAGGCGTAAAACACACCTAAGAAGATTGGTTCGGAGAAAGACTGAAAGGGCGGGTGAGACCTGCTAATCAAATATTCGACATTTGAAAGCAACGCCGCTCATAGCATCCTTTGTGATCATGACTAAGGCAGGGGCAGAATTTTCAAACTTGTGCAATCTAAATAGGTAGGCGATAATTTACTTCAAGAGCTAATCAACAACCCTATTGCGTTCGCAATATGTATGAGATGCACCAACCAATCACTCTATCAATAAAGATATAGTCACTGTACATTACTGATATACTAATGTGTATATAATTGAAATGTATATTTAAGTAGCCCTAACAACTGATGAATAAATGTAGTGTTCAGTACGACATAACAAAAAAACATCATTGCTATACTATCAGAAACTAAAATGTGTACATGCATGGGAAGACAAGTCTGTTAATTGATACTGATATCTCAACCACTATTATATATATGAACAGATTATATAATATGATGATTGTCTTGTTCTCGCAGTAATCTCTGCCATCATAATAATTCTAATCAATCTTATGTTATACTTCTCAATTAGCTACACAAGTGAAACATTAGTATGACATTTCTAGTTGAGTGTTGGCCCACTTATATTTATCAAAACCCAAAATTCTACTGAGGAGAAAGAATTATAATCATTATAACATTTGCCAAATGTAGGAAATGCAAGTGTGATATACATGTTTGCATTTATTGAAATAGATTTAATTGAAATTTATAGGCTTTCCAGCCATTGATCAGCTGTGACATGTAAACCTACATGATGGGTAAGGGGTATATATATAATAAGTTGGTGCTTAAATTAAATGCATTTGTCATATAAATATGCTCTCATGTCCTGTGACATTAATAAATTCTAGCTAGTTTGGAGATATTCCAAGCATCATGTCCATCCCCCATGGAGACACCAATTTGAAATACAGTAGGTGTGTGCTCGTGTCGCGGACATTCTGATAATTTATCATCTTATCGGATATCAATGATTGAAAAATTATAAATATTTCTTTAAAACTATTTCATTTTACTGTCAAGTCATGTATTTTTAAACCTACAAATCTATCACCTAAATCTAACAAGCCAAGTGACCCATAAGCTTTGGCATAACTAACTATATGAAGTTAGGACAAATTTATCTAGATTCATTCTCAAAGAGAAGTAATTTGTTGGCATAAAAGGAAGGATCAATGCAACAAAATACTAGAATAGACTCAAATCTATAGAAGTGTCAAATATAGAGCAGGCCAGTGCCTGGTGGGAGGTAGAGGAAGAAGAAGAAAAAGAGAGGTGGTGGATGAAGATTTTTATATATGGCAGCAAATTATTGTCGATCACACATTCACAATAGCTCATTTTTTCAACTTCTCAAATAGCCACCTAATCATAACGGAAAGGTAATATCTACAATTTTCATATTCTTTTATACTATTCAAATTTATTGAAATACTAAGAATTAATCAAATATTAATTTTCAGTTAGCAATTTTGTTAGTAGTATTGACTTGACAATATGATACTGACTTGGAATAGACACATGAAGGTCAACATTCCAAAATTTTCGTATTTTTACTAAAAAAAGAGTTACAAAATTATTAACGATAACGTAAAAATGGTTAATATTTTGATGCATTACGAAAGATTTGGATAATTAATAGCATTTTAATAGGATTAAATAATATAAAAGAATCTGAAAAAGATTTGGATAAAAAATAGACATCACCCTTACGAAAATGTCAAAATTGACAAAAAAAATTGAACAAAAAGTTAAGAATGATGATTATTTTGTGTTCGACATATTAGATTTATTTATTTATTTATTTAAAAATTATGATTATGTTATTGTGATAAAAACACAAACATTCCCTTGATTTCTGTATTTGGACCATTTTGTTGGTTTATTATTCTTTATGAGTTTGTTGGGTATTGGTGGATTATATAAATATGTGGAGAGTGAGAATTATACCATTAAGCATAATTACAAAACCTAATTAAGTATCGAATCCCTTTCTTTTCTTTCTCCTTCCTCTAGTCGACCCTCTCCCTCTTCGTTTTCTAGTTGTTGCCTCAACACTCTTCCTCCCCCCCCCCCCCTAAATCTCCTCTCCAATCCTCATTCCCAAGTTCTAAAAGGGGAGTTCAATCCCTAATTGATTGATTTCCTAATTTGCAATCTCTAGATAGAAGCAAATCTTTGGTTCTATCATTTGGTGTGAGTCCGGTTAACGTAAGCGAGCAATGGCAATGACACAATCGATTACTGTTGTAGAGAAGACAGTCGAGAAGGTTGCCTAGGAAAAAGCTGCGCAAGAGAAGAGCTCTGCATCGCAAGTCGACGGAGCTTAGGAAGACCTGAAGGACACAGAGGTGTTGCGCACCGAAGTTGACAAGATGAAGAAGGAGATCGCAGACCTAGGTGAAAGACAAGCGGAGATGAGCTGAGAGCTCAGGGAGCTCCGCGAGGTGGTGAGAGACCTGATAGAGAGAATGAACAAGCCGCCAAACGGCCACATCAAGGGTGAGCAATCTGGGATTCTGGTCCCAGGGAAAGCAGGAGTGTGACAGCGTTCGAGACCGGATTCGGGATGCCGGCACGAGACGAGACGGCCAAGAGGCGCGGCGGTGATTCCGTCGTAGAGGTTGCGACTGGCAGCTGTACGGGGCTAGGACACCCGACGGCGGCGCATACGGGAAGCGCGATAGAGGTGGGAAGTACGACGGTGACGGCTGACCTAGGGTGGGGAGTCGGGGATCGTGCGGGCCACGTCTTTTTTGGGTCAGGACTGCTACCGACTCCGACACCTTAAGAGATAGATGTCATAGTATGAAGGCGAAACAACCAAGCGACGATATTGTGGTCCAAGATCCGAGCTCGGGGTTGCTGTTAGAGGTGGCTATAAGGTCTGGTCCGGTTAAATTGGCCCAAATTGATCCGGTCCAGTCCGATCTTTTTAAAAATATAAGGACCAAAGATTGGATTGGATACAGTCCGGTCTTGATCCGGTGCGGTTCCAATTCGGTCTTGATTTTATATTGAGCTTGTGGGAATTTGAATGGCCTAAGGCCTGAAAGGGTGAGGAGTTGGTTAAGTTTTGTACTAAGTGCAAAGGTTCGTGACCCTTTATGTAAATTACCCTTAAGTTTTTGGTGTTGAGATCTCTTATCCGGTCTTTATCCAGTTTTCGATTTGGTCCTGAACTATTTTTTACCTCACTCCTAAGCCCAAAGATTGGATTGGATTGTTTACTATCCGGTCCCGGTCCGGGTTATACGGTCCGGTTTCAGGTAAAACCAAAAAAACCGGACCAAATAGTCAGCCCTAGTTGCTGTGCCGATGACGGAAAAAGACGAGGCTGGGCAAGTGGGGAGATACCCTAGGCTAGGTTGGATGGGCTTTAACGGCGCCCAAGAGGAAGAGGGGGTGAGCCTGATGGAGCGAGAAGAGCAGGGTCGAGCCGAAGGATCGGTTCTGATGGGCGGGGTAGACCCAAAATGAATTGGACACACCGGAATGGGTCGAACTGGCTTGATCCCAAATCGACCAGAACAACAATTGGTGGGAGCAGGCAGAAGGGGGGTCAGCAAGATGGGGAGGACTACAAGGGGAGACAAGTGCCTCTTAATTCTTATAATCCTTTCGCGACTCCTTGGGCTTCAGGGCATCAACCTAGCAGGGCGTGGGAGATAGGACAAGGGCTGCAGGCTGGACTGGATCGGTATACCTCGAGGAAGAGGAGGAAGCATGGGGACAAGGGGGAGAGCCACAGATCCCCCGTAGCTACCTTGGGGGACCTTCCGACATGGACAGGTACGGTGGGTATTATCATGGTGATGATGATCTTGTGTTCAGGGTCAAACCCCGACCATTGAGTTTTCAAAATTCAATGGTCAAGAGAATGTAGGATTATGATTGTATGCACCTAGCATCCTTCTATTTGGAAGGAGATGCTCTGCAATGGTGGGAGTGGTTGAAAAGATACTTTGCGAAGCATGAGACCATGATCACCTGGCCGAGGTTTCAGGAATACATCTGGTACCAGTTTTTCAAATATGAAGGCTCGGCGCCGGAGCAGCTGGCTAAGCTTAGGCAGATAGGGATCGTGGATGAGAATAGGGTGGAATTCCTCAGGTTGGGCAACCAGTACAAAGGGGTGCCGGAAGAGACGGTGGGTTTGTGTATGGCGGGTCTGAGGCCAGAGATCGCAGCAGCGGTCAAGATCTTTGAGCCAGACTCCTTGAGGACTTCTTTTCGTCTTGCAAGTCGCAAGAAGGAGGAGATAGCGAGCTGAAGGAGCACCATAGGCCGTTACCAGAGCCTTAGTGGAGGAGGGAGTGGCGGCACCGTGGGTGACAGTGTAGGTGGCGCGCCAACAGTAGCAGGTGTAGGAGCTAGTGAGACCATGGCAGCAACATTAGCAGTGGCTCGACCCGTGCCGAGGGCTCCGCCCAAGGGGTTTGCCAGATTGACTCCGACGAAAATTGAGCAGAACAGGCGGGAAGACAAGTGCTTTAACTGCAACGAGCGGTTCACGTTCGGCCACCAGTGTGCGAAGCCGAACTTGATGTTGCTGGTGGGGCGCTGAGAGGACGAAACGGAAGACAAGATGGCTGAAAGAGGAGAAGAGACCCCAGAAGCTGGCATTTGACCTTGAGGTCATGTCGTTCCAAAGAGGCGGGGATGATAGAAACATAAATAGTCATGATTTCAGTATTTGGACCATTTTGTCAGTTTATTATTCTTTTTGAGTTTGTTGGGTATTAGTGGGGTTCTTTGTGGATTTTAATAATTTAGGATAGCATTTGGGAATTAGTGAATTATATAAACATGTGTAGAGTGAGAATTACCCACTAAGCAAAATTACAAAACGTAATTGAGTCTCTAATCCTTTTCTTTCTCCTTCCTCCAGCAGACCCTCTCCCTCTTCTTTCCCTAGCTGGTGTCACAACTAGGGGTGGAAATCGGTACGGTATCGGTATCCCAATACCAAATACCGAAATTCCGAATACCGAATTACACCCTAAAGTCAATCCCAATCCCAATCCCTAAATAATTTCGGTATCCCAATCCCAATCCCTAAATATACCGGTATCCCAATCGGTACTTCGGTATCCCAATCGGTATTATCGAATACGAAATTAATTACCTTTATAATTAATAATTAAATATATTAATTATATTTTATTGTTTAATTTAGGGGGAAAAGACTAAGCAAAGAGTCTTGAATTAGGATATTATTAAGGAGAATGGAGGAGAGGAGACATCTCAAGTTCTTGTCATTATTAATCTTTAATTGACGAATTGGAGGTTGACAGACGACTATTAATAGTGATGGAATGAACTATGTATAATTAAATGACACTTTTGGTGGTTGAGGGTCGTGTAGTAGTGAATGAGAGAGTTTAGTTGAGAGGATAAAATACACACTAGCTTATATTTCGGTATTGATCGGTATTTCGGTATAATACCGATCCCAATCCCGTAATCCCTAATACCAAATAACAAATGAAATTCAATCCCAATCCCAATCCCAAAAAATAATTCGTGTATTCGGTAATACCAAATATAGACAAATTCGGTACGGTATTCGGTATATCCCAAATATCAGTACCAAACTTCTGTAAATCTCCTCTCGAGTTTCCATTCCTAGTTCTAAAAGGGAGATCAATTCCTAATTGATTCTCTAATTCCCAATCTCTAGATAGAACCGAATCCTTGGTTCTACCATATTGTGTTAGCCTGAAACAAATTTTGGTTATGGGGTGTTGCCTACCATCTCCCGCTTTACTGAAAGTGTTGTGTTACTGAGAAGAAAATCAAATAAATGAATTGATTTAGTATTGGTTGGAGGAGAACTTCAGACTTTCATCGGGTTGATAACATTCAGGTAAATGGATTTCACAGACGCAGTCAACAGGACAGTTGAATGTTTCAAGATTGAGACAGACTTGCTTGCTTGCTTGGTTCCATGCATACATAATGTAAAAAGTCATGAAAAGTAGTAATAAAATGGGGGCCATTGCAGTGCTATTGCATGCCTCA
This sequence comes from Linum tenue, assembly GCA_946122785.1. Taxonomy (NCBI): domain Eukaryota; kingdom Viridiplantae; phylum Streptophyta; class Magnoliopsida; order Malpighiales; family Linaceae; genus Linum; species Linum tenue. The sequence continues at coordinate 28,505,139 of CAMGYJ010000007.1, forward strand.
CTGCTGCATCAGCCTCCCCCATATGAATAATGATGTCCTTCTCTTTTCAATTTTTGTGGGTTTCAATCATTTATTTATATATTTTTGTATTATTTCTGGTACATAAAACAAAAAGAAGTCACTGCTAGATAGGACCTTTGCCCTGACTGACCATGGAGGACGGGAACACTACAGAAGAAGAAGGCAAATGAAATCCACAAAACAAAACAAAAATCGTCCTAATTAGAATTGGTCCCTCCCGTCTTACACTTCCATTGTCTTTTAAGCTTTACAGGCTGTGACTTAGAGAGGCAGAACAGAAGAAAGAAAGAAACGCTCAAAACCCATTCATTAACAAACAACAAACAGAAAAAGGGTGGGGGAAACGAAGCAATTCAATATATGGCTCGGATATGCATACTATAATCGAATACCAAAGGGTGAAGAGAGGTTGTAGACTTAGTAGTCTCTTCTATACTAATATTAGGCATAGCTTAAAGTTCACAGTTTTGGCAATTACAATTTAAGAATGGAAATAAATGATATTGAATGATAGACATCCCTATGAACAAGAGGTGTAAAACTTGTCCTAAGTTTGTGGCTTTCATTTGCGAATCATAATCCGTATTTAAACTATGATCATACTAGTAAAAAAATTAGAGAGGATTAGTTAGAACTCAGAATTCTAGACTTAATGTAGTAATATGAATGGTTAACTTCGTATGGTTGAATCGAATAAACTAGTTTCAACTGTTGTTAGGTCGGAAGTTTAGATCGGGTAAACTAAGATGTCTTATTGGAATGAAACATGCCTACATCTTGAGAATACTAGTTAGGATTTTGCACAAAAGAAATGGTAGGGCAAATTGGGTATGTTTACTCCTATTATTATTCTACAATTATTGGAGGTAGGGACACACTGACCTTATATGATATTTGCTTGCTTGGACCTTTAGTAGAGTAGAGTAGAGGGATAGAGAGAATGTTAAAAGCTAAAGGTTAACTGTTCTTTGAAAAAAGTTAAAACCCATACTTCTTCTTCTCCCTATTCTCTCTTTTGTTATTGAATCATGAGCTCTCTCTCTAGCTAGTACCATATGGCAATTATAAAATCAGACCTCCATTTGCTATCAAATTTACACATATCATTGCACTGTGATGTCCATTCACATAAAAATAAATAAAAAAGGAAAGAAAGAAAGAACAAAGAGGGGAAAAGGAAGACCTAGCTACCAAAGACATGGCTCCATAATACCAAAGATCTTGTCTCCCAATTCAATATTCATACATCCCCACTACCCACTATGTAACTCCTTTCAACTTTTCAACCTTTCCAAAAAAATTAAATATAAAAAAAAAAACAATTCCTCATATGGTCTTGACTCTTGAGTGATGCTTCCATGGCTACAAAGTAAAAGTCCACATCCAAAACACTCTTTCTGTCTCCATCTTCTTAAGTCCTCTTTTCTCATGGATTTCTTTGTCATTCTCTAGGATTAGTTATTAGTTGTTAAAAATCCTTGTGAACCTTGTTCATATTAAGTAACCATGTACTGCTAGTTGAAGTTAATGTGAACTGTGATCATTATTATTATTGATGTAATAATTAGCGACTAGATACACATAATTTGACATTTATATTTCATGTGATTTTTTTTTTAATAATTTGTGAGACTGTGGCTGCACAATTGCATGTAGAGATCTCCAGTTTTAAAACCAATATCTATACCATTGAGCCGCTAATTGAAATCGTTTAGTTCATTGAATATGGAAAACGGGTGTCATAGAGGATCCAAATGATCAAATTGAAAGTTGATGATGCAATTAATTGAAAATATGAATAGTTTAAGAGCTTAGACGGATTATGTTTTAAACATTTTTCCTTCTTTATGCATGACCATGAGATGAATGCACAATTGGAGGGTTGGACACTCAAGTGCTTAACAAAGTCTCCACCACTATCTAATCAAGATCCCATCCATAAAAATTAATAACAATGGGCTAATGGAGCATATAATAATAATAATTAATAATAATACTACACATAAAAAGAAATCATTAACAGTTTAACACTTACCCTAAACATTATTGGTGTGAAAAACAGTTGCTTCAATTCCAACACAGGTGGCTGGCATGCACTACAGCACTAGTTTAGATTTAACAAGGATTCCAAGTAAATAATTCCGATGCATTTTTTTTTTATAAATTCCGATCCATTTTCAATCAATACAATTCCAGTGGATTACACGTGAAAACAAAAGGTAGGGAATAGATTAATTTACTCCATGTAATCTTACATATAACTGCATGTACCCATTCCAAATCAATCTCAATTATCCATGATTCAATTTATCTACCCATTCAACAATTTATTTTTTTCATCACCCCATTCAACAAAAAATATATAAATATTATATTTGTATTGTGTGATATGATTCAATTCATCTCAATTCGATGCTAACTAAATTGTCATGAAAAATTTTTACGTCGAATCAAATCTAAGTTCCAATCCTCACTACTAAAATTTGATATTCAAATTTGTTTTTCAAATTTAATTTGTTGATTTTGTTGTCTTCTCTAAATTGTTTAGAAAAAAATATTATTTAATCGAATCAAATTGAATCTTATCTCAGTCGGATAACAATTTTTCATTTCTTACATTATGTTCAATTAGATTCTGAGCTAATATGGTCTGGCAGCCATACAACATTTGCCTCCAGGACACCTCCTTTCCAAGCTTTTGGAAAAAGACTGATGATGCTAATCCAAAGTCTAATTATGGTAATTAGTCTAATCCAGTCAATAGTCTCCACATGGGAGCAACATGATTGAAAGATCAATGCTTCTTTCTTTCCCAGTTATCGTATGTCGCTTATATAATATATTAATCTATACCACTAAATATATAGTTAATTTGGTGTGCAAGATAAAATTAAACCCCGATTGTTAAATAAAGTGAGGAAACAAGAAATAATGGGCAGATCTTGCTCTTGGCATTTTCTGATTCTCCAACTAAAAAATACCCCCACCGGCCACCATTATAAAAAGATGATTAATATTGTGAGTAAGCAGTCTGCGATTAATAAATGAGTCGAGCTAAATTATCATAAATATGTGACTAGAGAACTAAAACCTCTAGTATGATTCATTTTGGTATGGATGAACAAGATGAGATGCTAATTTGGAATGACTTGACTAGTATGAATATTTGATATGTTGCACTTGAATGCTTGTGGTAGAGTTAAAGAAGGCATATGAGTGTGTTTTATTGGCTATGTTATTAATAGTAGATCACATAGGTTTTATGAAGGATAAAGTGCAAGTTAGGTTGATGAGATAACAAAGAAAACTCATGTTTGTCACGAAAATTATTTTATTTCATTCATGGTCAATAAGATTAATTGAAGAGTCCAAGTTTGGTCACTGGTCGTTACCTCCTGTCAGTTTTCGTTAACGCTGTTAGTTTATTGCTTACGTGGCTAACAGAGACGTTGAGTTGGCCGAATTTAACCCCAAAAAATTTAAAATCGACCCGCCACGTCCTCAAAATCATCCATGTCATATAATACCAACCAATGAACCGACCTTACCCTATCAACCCACACGTCCTAAAAACCGTCCATCCCGGCAAAGAATTTAGCGACTATCAATTCCTCTAGCACCCTGTAAATAATCCGACAACAATCTCATGTCACCATCGAACAGAAGTCCACCCACCATCCTGGTTGCCACCTCCGAAAAGAACCCTAGTCCCCTCTTTTTATTTCCACCTCTGACAAGAACCCAAAATTCCAGTCGATTAGAATTGAAAAATGAAACAGTCAATTTGCTCACAGTTTCAGAGAAAGAAAAAAAGAGGAAGACATCGTCGATCTGCCTAAAATCAAAACTATCAATCTGCCCATGATTAGAACCCAAATCCCCTCGTCGATGAGAGCTTCCAGATCGACCAGATAGAAAAGAAGTTGTTGAATCTTCTTCTCCTCAACTCCACCTTCTTCACCTCTTTAGTCAATAGATCGACATTGCTCTCCTCTAAGTTTTTGATGAGTTTCTTGTTGATGTTGGAAGATATGGGTTTGAGAGAAAGATGGAGGTACAAGATGTCGGGGATTAGAGGCAATCGAGATCACAACGCTCCGGTGGGACTGAGGCAGCTCGTTGTTAGTGGTCTGAAATAGGGAATCGCCACATGGCTTATGGGTTTCCAGTCATATGAAGATAACGTGAATCCATCACCATTATTGATTGGGGAGAGAGGGTTTGGAAAGGAGAAGTTGGGGACTTACCTAAAGGCGTCGAATTCGTTGGAGGAGGGGGAGTCGGAGCCCTTGGAGTTGTTGAGCATGAACATGGAGGAAGAGAGGAAGAATCAGAAGGCAAGGAGGTGGAGGAGAAGGATGAGAGAGTTGAATCATCGAAGCTACGTACAGATAGAGTGGAGTGGAAGTGAGGGGTAGAGATCTTGGGGTGAGGCGACAAAGTCTCTCGGTTCGGATGACACAGGTTGGGTCACTAGTCACGTCTTGGGTTTAAACTTTTTTGGGTTAAATCTAGCCAACTCAGCGTCTCTGTTAGCCACGTCAGCAAAAGAATGACGGCTTTAACAGAGGTTGACGGAAGATACCATCCGGAGACCATACTCGGACTCTTTAACTAATCTTAGTGTCCATTAATGGAATAAAATAATTTTAGTGGCAAACATTAAATTTTTAGTAATTCCAGTAACCATACTTGTAATTTACCCAATTTATGAAGGTAATGCTCATAATGTTATCTTCTGCACAAAATAAGAAACAGTCTCTTCAACGCATAAATGGTTTGGATGTGAAATCCAATAAATTTCCATTTAAATCACGAATTAGTGGGGGATAGTATCCTGCATGTTATTATAAATAATGGAACTAGTGGTGTTGAATCTGAGTGTGACCTCCAAAGAAGTAAAAGAATCAAAATCACTAAATGATTGGTTCTAAGTTTGCTATCTACAACCTAGAAAAGATCCTACAAGTCTTCAAGAAGTTTTAACTTCCATAATATGTATATTTGTCGGAAGAGGCCATTATTAACGAAATGTAAATACTAGAGTCTAATAAGGCTTAGAATCTTTTAGAGTTACCTCTTGGTTGTAAAGTCTTAAGTAATATATCGAAGAATTCGAACAATATTAGACATCTTTGAGAGTTACCTCTTGGTAGTGAAGACACAAGTAATGAATGGATTTTGAAAAGGAAACTGAATCTTGATGGTTCAGTTGATGAGCACAAGGATCTCCTAGTAGTTATGACTATAGGCAGAGAGGAAAAAAATTGGAAGTTTCTTTTAATATTATTCACCAATATATATAATAACATCCATGTGTGTTCTCATTGCAATTGTTGTGTATCAGGGGGATGTTAAAACTACTTTTTCAAATGATGATTTAGGTAAAGAAATCTGCATGAGAGAACCTAAAGGGTTGTTATAATTGAACATGCTTCTAAAGTCTATGGTTAGACAGGTGCATTTAGTACAAATTTGAGAATGACACTTGTATTATGCATGACATGTTGATATTTGGTGAAAAGAGACTAAAGATGTCAATATTGTGAAAAACTATGTTGTATGAAAGTTTGATGTGAAGTATCTAGGTGAATCAAGTGTTACGCTTGGAAATCCATATGACTAGGACATGGAAAGAGGTGTTCTTTAAATTAATCTCTCTAGCATTGATAGTCTGCAAGATAGATACGATAAACGTGAGGCCCAACATTGTATATGTTATTGGTTACTTGACCGATCTGCTAGTTGTCTTAGTTTGAAGCATTTCAATGTTAATGGAAGGGCAAGGCAGACCTTAAGAGAACAGCAAACCTTGATATATGTCATCACCAGTTTCCTGCTGTGTTGGAAGGATAAAATGATGTGGATTGGAATACCCTATCAAATTACTCCAAGGCACCTAGGGTATTGATTTAACATCGCTAGATGAGCTATGTCTTAAAAGTCTAAAAGCAAACAATTCTTACTCAAACTAACAATGGTTAGTAAAGAAATGTGGTCGTTGAGTGAGTTTGCTTACAGAGATTCCCTTATGGGAAAGATCGTGTTCGGCTGTATCGATTCATTGCGATGACAATTGCTAAAGAGAATTAATGCTACAAACGGTAAGAGATGAAAAGTTTGCCATAAGCACAATACCGAACCAGAGTCCTTAACTGTTATAATAGTAAGGGTGGATCACTTAAGATTCAAAGAGAATCAAGATGGTGCTTTAACAAAAGGACTAGCTAGATATAGAAAGTCTAAATACCGCTAAGGAGTATGTGACTTATGCTTATAGAACTGTTGATGTGACTTGAAGCGAACTATTTGGCTACGACTGGATGTCACAAGGGTCTCTCTGCCCGGTCAACGAGTGGGGTCCCGGGGTCTGGTTGTAACCTTTTTCCTTTACCATATTGGATTAGGGTTAGACCACAAGTAGAAGTACTATAAATACTTATCATACTCCTATGCAGAGTAGTCAAAATCCCGATTTAAATCCTAAAATCCTACGCTTTTACTTACCTATTCAGATTCTGATTTCACTATAAAATCTATGGACCTTAAAATCCTACACAATTCACGATTTAAATCCTTAAAATCTTACGATTTTACGATTCAAATCTTTTAGTCAATTTTACTTATTTTTCCAAGAATTTGCAAAATTACTCCTCTTTTTCTTCTCCTCCGCCAACATCATCTAGTTCTCTCACACTAACCACCATCAACTATAATCAATTCACATCAATGTATTAACCATCATTGATTCACCACCTCTTAACATTAACCTTGATAAACTAGAACAATAACCTTGAAAAATTATCATTGTAAGTGTTATGTGCTTTTGTGTTATTCATGATTTTTCTTACTAATATTATTCCGTCTTCATTTTTATGTGAACCTTAAAGTCTTACGATTTTACGATTCCAATTTTACCCCCATTTTCTATTTTACGTAAAATCCTGATTTTGACTGTTTTGCTCCTATGTAATTTGTATCTCCTCAAAGTATAGTGAAAATGACTCTCTTGTGCCCTTGGACTAGCCACACATCGTGTTAGTGAACCACGTAAATCTTTGTGTCGTGTTCGTTCTTGCTTTCTTTATTTCTTGCCTTGTCGTTTCTCCTATTTCCCAATCCGCAGAGAAACAATCGTGACAAGAACCATAGATTACAAATCATGGTAACCCAACCTAATTGGCTAGAGATCCCAAGAAATGGGTTCAATGGGTAGTAACAGTCGTGTGTAATATGAGAAAGATCATCCATAGTTAAGCATGAATTCCAAAACTTATAGACGTTGAGGTAATAATAACTCTTAATAAGATCTATACTCCATGTGGAGTGAAGTACATTGCTTTGAGGGTACTTCTGACTCTCCAATGTGAATCTGCGATTAAGGTCCTTCCTATGGAATTTGGCGAGACACCAAATTGCTAGAGCGTTCACTAAACAAGGATAACATGCAAGGGTATAAATTAACGAGTTGTTAGAGAATAACACTTAAAGAAAAGATCTGGCGTGCTACACTATCTGAGATAGAGTTCAATACTACTAGTCACTCTGGTTGAATCATAAGTGTAGCCATTATGTTAAGGTTCAAATCGAAAGATACCTTAGTTTATGTGTGATCTTATACGACTGTTGATGCTTAGAGATAGTTTAAAACTATTCAAGTGGGGGATTGTTGAGATGGATAGCTTTGAAAGCTATAAATGAAAGTTTGAATGAATTATTCAATATCCTTTTCAGATACGAAAATAAGAAAAAAAAATTAATAAATAGAATATTTGAGAGATAATCCAGGTTAATTATCTCAACACAATGCATTTTAATTATGAGAGTATTTATCTTTTTAATTAAAAGAGACTTATTCCTCATGGAAGATGAAATATTATGGGTTCTCTGCTCCTATAAATAGAGCACTCCCAAGTAGGGATGGAAATCGATACGGTATCGGTATCCCAATACCAAATACCGAAATCCCGCATACCAAATTACACCCTAAAGTCAATCCCAAGCCCAATCCCTAAATAATTTCGGTATCCCAATCTCAATCCCTAAATATTTCAGTATCCCAATCGGTACTTCGAAATCCCAGTAGGTATTATTGAATACGAAATTAACTACCTTTATAATTAATAATTAAATACATAAATTAGATTTTATTGTTTAGTTTAGGGGAAAAGGACTAAGCAAAGAGTCTTGAATTAGGATATTATTAAGGAGAATGTAGTAGAGGAGACATCTCAAGTTCTTGTCATTGATAATCTTTAATTTGACGATTGGAGGTTGAGAGACGACTATTAATAGTGATGGAATGATCTGTGTATAATTAAATGACACTCTTGGTGGTTGAGGGCCATGTAGTAGTGAACGAGAGAGTCTAGCTGAGAGGATAAAATACACATTAGCTTATATTTCGGTATTGATCGGTATTTCGGTATATACCGATCCCAATCCCGTAATCCCTAATGCCGAATAACAATTGAAATTCAATCCCAATCCCAATCCCAAGAAATAATACGTGTATTCGATAATACCAAATATAGACAAATTCGGTACGATATTCGGTAATCCCAAATACTAGTACCAAACTTCCAGCCCTACTCCCAAGGCCCTCTCAACACACGATTCATAGAGCATAAATACGAGAGGGTAAGATTCAGAAAGCTGCGGTTTCACACAAGCCAAGAGTAAGCAAGATGAGATGTTTTATCCTGTAGGCGACCGACTGATAGTCTGTAATGCATATTACGAAGTAATGTCACAAACTTTTTTAAGAGAACGACCTAATCTACGACTCAATCAGATCGATAATACTATTTTTTTTAAAGAGAAACCTCTTGCATAATGAAGATGAGAGATATTTTTATCTCCCCGCCAAAGTTTTTGCCCAAAGAAAGACATTGATTCATGATAGGCAAGGTATATGAAAAAAGCACCGCACACTATTCTTCCGATTGGGACACCACAACTCAGACTACTGCCTATGAGCTCTGCAGTATGCATATACGTGGTTGTCTATGATACCCCCCAAAGGCAAAAAAAGAAAAAAAAATGGAAGAAAAGGTCTTAAACACAACAAAAATCAAAAGGGAGAGGAAGAATATAATATACAGGGTGAGAAGAAGAAGATGGTAGGTAAAGCAAAGTGAGCAACATAAAAGGGAATAAAAGTCATGAGCTATTTGGGGTTGGGGTAGGAACTTTGAGGAGCATTTCTAAATATTTCCAAATCGATGAAAGCTTAAAAAAGGGTCTCACTTTTGTTTTGGACCAATAGTAAGAGAGGTAGACTGGGAGAGAGAGCTGAGCTGAGTCTCTTACTCTCTTATAATTTGATTTCTCCCGGCCGACAATTTTGTTCCCTCCCTCTTCCCGCGCCTTTTCACTTGCAAACAAAACCCTCTTCCAAAACCATCTCTTTCTCTCCACTTTCTTTCCTTAATCCATGGCGCCTTTTAATGTATTAGTTCACAAATTTGCACAAAAGGAAAATTACAGGAATTCCAACAAGACCTGTATTGTGATGGGATCAGACACTTAATAGGGTAATAAGTTTAAGGTAATGTCGTATTTATGAATAACTCGATAAATTTAGGTTTAGGGTCTCGTCGTTGATCAGTAAAGTATTTTCTGGATCCATCGAGAGGCTACATTCCTCGTGATAAGTCAGTATTAAGATGGTAGAATATTTCTAGCACTATATAAATTTGACATCTACAATGCAAGATAGTCAGAAGAGAGAAAATGATCGATTCATAAAGACCTTTAAGGTCAAATTTGGAGGTGAAACACTTACTATAGAGTCGAGCTTATGAAAATTCTATAAGGTCTCAAACTGGTTCGAGAGTTGGGGTTCAAGAACGTAGTTTTGCAGACAGACTCTATCACGACACTCCCACCTGTTTCGACTTTCGGACAACTCACATCCAAGTTATAACTACATTACAGTCATCCATAAGTTGTTATCTTTTAATAGAGATATTAATCAATTTATTTCATTGGTTGATGTATTAAGTAGGGATGATGTCATTTAAACGATGTGTTATCTACAAAAAAAAAAAAAGCATTTTCCTAATTAATTGAGATATTATTGTGTCGAACTATAGGCATAAAGTGAATCTGCATCTCCATGACCATGACATAGTATTACATGCATTAACCATGCAATGCAGTAATGCTATATTAGTGGTTGTGGCACGTTATGTATTGGCAGATAACACAATCCCCTTAAACGAGAACTATATGTTCCTCGATCACAGGGACAAGTTACGGTGATTCTATATAAGTAGTAATCACCGTGGTTACTAAGGGTAAATTGGGTATGAAAAATAAATTGTATTATTTAATTTTTTTAATAAATTACATTTTAGGTAGTTACAAGAATCTATTAATTACAATTCTCTCTCTTTCTCTCACTTCCATAATCTTCAGCCAGATCCCTTTTCCTTATTTTTCTCAGTCTTTCTGCAAAAGAAAAAAAACACGAAATCACTACCAATCCATTAGATAATCACTACCACTTTGAAAAATATCAATACCATTGCAGACATAAATCTATACCATTACACGAAAACTACCATTCTAAACAATCTATCAATATAAATCTATACCATTTCACAAAAAATCAATACCATTGGAGATTGAATCCATACCAATACATGCAAATTAATATCATTACATGATAATCAATACCAATGCGACAAAAACAATACCAATGCAAAAAAACACTACCACTACGAAAAAATCACTACCAATGCGAGAAAAAAAATCAGATCTAGGGTTTTTATTCATCCCACCTTTTCCAGCGAATCTGTCGACCCGAGGAACTCCATTGCTAATGCTCTGGCGAGCCGTGATTTGCCAACTCCGGTTGGGCCGTGAAAGAAGAAGCTGGTGAGTGGCTTGTCGGCGGCGAGATCTGAATGAGTAACTAGCTTGACACCGCCGGGAGGAGTACCGCGACGTATGCCAAGGATCAGCATGAGTGTTAGGAGATTCAGAGTATCTCTTTCCTCTGTTATATTCTTTAGGTTCTTTCCATGTCATTTAACTGCTCGCTGAAACCAAAGCATCCTTTTCCAACTTCACTTCAAGGTGCTTCGCATCGTTATGGGCTTCACGAGAGATGGGGTGGGCGAATCTTTTGCACAGGGGAGGAGGAGAGGGCGATGGGTTCGCCGTCGTCGGGGAGGGGCGGGCGGGCATGTCTCGTTGAGGATAGTGAGGGATTAGGGTTTGGCTATAATAAATAGAAATTAATTATTTAAAGGATAGAAATCTGGTGTGATATATTTTTCGTTTTCAAAATTACCCTTAATCTAATCTTCACCGTCAATTTAATAATAGGATGAAATAAGGATAATGAAGGGTATAGATGTTAGTAGCCACCATGATTACTTAAAATTGAGTAACCACCCTAACTCATCCCCCAGAAGCATTCATTATACTATGACACCATTTTCATGATTGGAGAACAAAGCACCAACTAACATTACATTTACATAACCTCCGCTTAAACATGACTACAAAATTTTGGCGTTTTTTCTGAATTTATTTGAATATTTAGATGATAACATCCCACATATACATGTCCACATCAAAAGGTATGCTTCTCTATTGAAGAGAAACATTTACGCATGGAGAATTACAAAAAAAAAAAAATTATAAATATAATTAAGGTTTAAACATAAAGACCTTGCCTTCCCTTCCCTTCCCTTCCTCCCCTCTTTTACTCCAAAAGCCTTCGTCTCCCAATAAATCCCTTCAAATGCTAATCTTATCACAAGGAAGGATAGGCTAAATGGCGTAGAACCCAATCTTCTTCTCCTGTGGGAGATGATGAGACCATACAATGGCCGGCCGGCCAGCTGACGCCCAACCAAAGCTTTAGCTAAATCCATATCAAGTACGGAAATTAATGAATGAAATGAAAGAGAGAGAGAGAGAGAGAGAGATTTGCTTTGCTTGCTTGAGAGAAGTGTCTATCTCTCTCTATCTTTCTCTCAGGTTCTAATTGGGGCTCCCAACGAAACCCACAAAGACCCATTGGTCATCTTGGGTCCTGCTCTTCTTCAGCAGTGGCTGCTGCTCTGCCTCCAATGGCGGTGGTGGAGGAGATGAACAGACTGAGGAAGAAGAGGATGAAAATGACCCTTTCCCTTTTGCTTTTGGCATTAGACTTCCCAAACCCCAAGAATCGTTTGAGCTGTCACAGCTCAGTAAAGCTTCTGCATCAATCACGCCGCTAGGGCTGCTTGGAAACGCCCCTTCATCATAATGGCGGTAGTACTTCCTCTTCTTCCCAACGCCATTGCCCTTTGCCACCTCCATTATCACCTCATAACACTCCTCCACCTTTTCCTGTTCCATGTACAACGAGACCCCATTAATACTTTGCTTAATCATCATGGACTAATTATTGTATCCGCAACATAATCAACCAAAGCATTAAATATATCCTGTTCAAAGAAGGAGAAGAAAGGGCAAATATAATACATGATTATGTTCCCCCCACCTTTTGTCCTTTACTTGCTTACACACCCGAGACAATAGTACCGATTAGACTATGTATAAATAATATATAAAACAGTAATGTATGTTACTTCTTTCTTCTTTATAGTACAAAACACAAACAGCTTCCTGGATCCCAGTTTTGTGCAAGCTTTTGCAGACCAATATTTGACTGGCGTTATCTTTAATAACTTGCAAATAAATAAACACAAATGGCTTTTATTCTATAGGGAGACAAAGGGTGGCGGGGGCATACCTTGGTGATGTTAAGGACAGTAAGCAGCTGAGTCTGATAGTCAATGGGGTTAAAGTGCTCGACTTGGTCAATAACGTGCATCATCGTTGCAGTTGCCAGAACTGAAGCCTTATATCTGACAGATCTTGAATCTACAAGCCAAAACCCAGAAGAAAATCCTCAGAAAACAGCAATGCTCAATACACAATGGATACTAACAATCAAAAAGTCGTCTTTCCTTTTTTTGTTTGCATAACATACAGAGTTACCAGCTTACCGGAGACGAGGCAGAGAAGGAGATGGTGGCATCGGTTGAGAAACTCCCAGTGAACATTGCTCTTCAGGCCAAGCCTCCGAACAATGTGATCCACAAACGAGATCGGAGTCACCGGATGCATCTTCCAGCCAAGGGCCGATAGCACTAGAAGTTCCATCCTTTGAATCGTCTTCGCCTCGAATACATATTTCGTCTCCTCGATCTGGAAAAAAAACCCCCACCAAGGAGAAGGCGAAAAGGGAGACATTACAACCAAATCCCGATGCTTTTGTAGCAAAAAAAGAGAGTTTTATGTTCTGTGAGGCATTTGATCAAACACCTGGAGGTCAAGCAAGAGCGGGACATCGGTTTCCTCGACTTTGGCAGCCAGAGACAGGCAAGTCACCGCGACGAGCTGGATCATCCAGGGCTTATCTTTCTGGTAACACGGGGTTGAAAGGAAGCGATCGAGGTAATTGATGGCTAACACGGATGTGAGAATGGAAAACCCGTAGTGGGTGCTGACATTAACCATCCATTCCACAGCTCGCTGACGAGCAGAGCGTATAACAGGGCAAGTTTCCTTGGCAGGTCGCTTCCTCCGCTCCTCCTCGCTCCGTTCTTTAGAGAAAAGTGAACAGAGCTCTTCGTCTTCCCAGAACCAGACCTGCTCCAGCAACAGAATCGGAGAAAGACAATGGCGAACCCCGGCGGTATCACTGGAATCCAAAACCTCGCCGTTGCCGTCTTCGTCTTCCCACCTCTCTTCCTCGCAGTAAAGGTCGTCGAGAGGGGATGAAGAGGGAGTGGAGCTTAGGTTATCATTGTCGGAGATGTGGAGATTGGGGATAAGAAGCGGCTGCATCCTCTTCATGGCAAAAGAAGAAGAGAGGGAAGTGGGGGTAATCATGTGCGGAGGTCATTATGTAAAGGAGTGGAAAGTGAAGGTGAGATTCGCCATTGTTGGGGGTTGAATGATGCCTCTGTTTTTCTGGGTAATGGAGAAGATAAAGGAGAGAAGAGGAGAGTGAAAGGAAAGGAAGAAGAAGGGTTGGGTTGGGGCCTTGGGGGGGCTTTGAGTTTTCACGCTTGTCTCTTTTTTGTGAGGAGTGTGGAGTGGAGCGACTTTTTATACGGAAGAAGCAGAGAGGAGGGACAGAGAGAGATTTTATAGGGGAAATAAAAATAGAAAACTGCTTTCGGTGTTGTGAGGTTGGCGGGCACAAACCAGAGAGCGAGAGAGAGAGAAGGCGCCTTCTTTAAAACTTAAAAAAATTCCATATATATTCAGCAAAGAAATAATCAAAAAATTTTGAGAAAAGGGATTAGTATAGAACTTAAACTATTTTTTTCTATATTTTGGTCCTGCTTTGCAATAGAAAGTATATATACAATTCAACCAAATATATATATATATATATATACAATGGAGCGCTACTGTAAAAAGTTTATAACGTTTTATGGGTTTACTTGTGTTTGTCAATGAATTCATAAGAATTTTGACAAACTACCTATTTAGTGGCTAAAAAGGCTTTTTTATATTGATTAGCTATCGACCACCACATTTAATTATTTCATTTTCTACATACTTGTAAGCATACTGCATTGTACACCTGCCTATGACAAAAATATATATATATATATATATATATATATATATATAAAAATATAAATACAATGGGTTGAGGTTCCCGATTGATAGCCGATTTTCTACTATAAGTAAAGCAAGTAATTAAATTATTAAAAAAGTGAGATTGAGAAAGGATGAAACTAGTATAAGAAACTTTAGTTTATATAGTTTCATCTACACGATCATATATACTAACTTATTAATGATAAAGCATTTATATATTCCACCTATTATGATGTCCATCTCTTCCACTATTGTATTTCTAATCAAACTTTTCGCCACATTGCAGCAAGATATTGTCTCTAGTAAATCTTTTAAAGTTGAGAAAGAGGAAGGAGTTGCTGAACGTCTAGAAAAACGAGGGGATTTATTGTCCATACTCTAGAGATATTGGATTGGCCTTAATCGACCAAAATCCTCTATCTAAGAATATCTTACCTACCCCTAAGGTCCAATTGAGAAAAATTTAGATTGTGGGAAATCCCATATTCTCTAGACTAACCATGGGACTATTGGAGGAATAGCTGCAATGAATGAAGTCCCATGCCCACTCGGAGTGCCTCCGTTGGGAATCATGGTTAAATTTGCGGCTTGCACGGATAAAGAAAACTTTATTGTGTTGAAAGTGTAAAATCAAAGGGGTATTTGATTGGGTTTGCGGTGATTGCTAGCCAGCTTTGGCTCTTTTCTTTTCTTTAAAATCTCTGCCGCTTTCTTATTCCAGTTCAGCCTCCTTATATAGAGTGCTGTAAAACCGAAGGAAAGATTGAGATTCACATAAGATCATCCCAAATCTCATACGATCTGGAGAGATAATCTCCTACACCTAACTTATATGTAAACAAATCAAATTGTACCAGCAACAATCAAATTCGAATGATATCAAAACAAATAAACAAATTCCGATGTAAGCAACAGTGAGTCCTCATAGATGGGCTTTCCTCCCTTGGTTTCTTCCTCTCACGAGCCTTCATAGGCTCATCATTGCCCGCCCCCAGGAAGTATGGCCTTGTCCTCAAGGCCACAATCATCGAATCGCTCGAACAAGTTGGAGGTCAGCTTCCATGTGGCATCCTCGGAAGGCAGAGCACGCCACTTCACCAAGGACTCTTCAATGAACCTGTTGCGACGAACCCAGCGGGTGTTGAGGATTGTCTCAGGAAGGAGTTCAAAGGCACCATCATCCGCAATGAGAGGGATGGTAGAGTTCTATGGAGTCTCCGTCGTAGAGCAGCGGCGGAGCAAGGAAACATGGAAGACTAGGTGCACTCGAGAGCCGGTTGGAAGGCCTAAGTGATAGGTGACTGGTCCAACGCGCTTGGTGATGAGGTATGGCCCATGGAATTGGGGCGCCAGTTTCTGGGAGGCACGATGATAGACTAAATGTTGGCGATACGGATGGAGGCGCAGGAACACTTTGTCGCCGACTTTGAAATTCTCGTCTCTTCGAACGGCGTCAGCTTGTTGCTTCATCCTTGATTGGGCATTGTGCAAATTAATTTTGATCTCCGTAAGAACCTCGTTCCTTTCCAGCAACGCCTGATCCACCTCATGAACTGCAGTGCCATCCTTTTGGTAAAAAGGAATAGCCAGTGGAACATGCCCATAGACAGCTTGGAATGGTGTCATGTCGATTGAGCGATGGTATGTGGTACTGTACAAGTATTCGGCCCAAGACAGAAACATCATCCAACATCGTGGTTGCTGATGCGTGAAGCATCTCAGATATTGCTCCAGGCTGCGGTTGATAACCTCTGTTTGGCTGTCGGTTTGGGGATGATAAGATGACGACATAGGTAGCGATGTTCCTGACAAACGAAATAGTTCACACAAAAAATGATTGACGAAAACGAGGTCGTGATCACTTACGATTGAACGGGGAATGCCATTGAGTTTGACGATGCCGTTAACAAAAGTATCAGCCACAGTTTTTGCAGTGTATGGATGTGATAGTCCCATGAAATGGGCTACCTTGGTCAGCCGGTCCACCACCACGAAGATTACAGTCTTCCCAGCCGATGATGGTAACCCATCGATGAAGTCCATCGAGAGCTCTTCCCATATGAGAGTAGGGATTGGCAGCGGCTGAAGTAGACCTGCTAGTGCTAGTGATTGGAATTTCGCTCCCTGGCAGGTGTCGCAGCCAACAATGAATCGTTTGACGGTCTCCAACATGTTGGGCCAAAAGAATTGGGCTACCAACCTCCTATAGGTGCGCAGTACTCCTGAATGACCGCCAGTGACTGTGGAATGATACTCTTGCAACAACTGGTTGATGAGAGGGGAATCTGGGGAGAGAACAAGTGGATCATCGTACAAGGCCATGTCACCTTTCACCGAGAAGTGGCCAGGAGTAAGGGATCTCGCTTTTTCTTTGACAGTTTGTAGGTAGGGATCGTTAGCAACAACTTGTTTTAAAGAGTCCCCAAGAGTCGTGAAGGGGTAGAAGATCCCATGAAGCATATCCTCGGCATAATTGTGTCGAGACTCCTGATCTTCCCCTCACAGATCCTGATCCACCAGAGTCCCCGCGGCATTTTCTTCGGAAGGAAGAGTCGTGAGTTGGTGAAGTACGGCTGGGGACTTGAAGCATTCTAGTGGTTTTTCTAAATTGGGATCTTGCTTGTCATCAGGTGGGAGATGGGCCACGACTTTGTGAGCCAAGGGAGCTGTAGTTGGTGCATGTGCATGCCATTCCTCCATAGTGGGCTTGTCGATTTCTCCAAATATCAAAGGCCTGCGGGATAGAGCATCCGCAGCTTGATTTTCCATTTTGGACTTGTACATGATTTCGTAATCATAACCCAATAATCTTGTTACCCATTTTTGTTGTTCCAGAGTCGTGATCCTTTTCTCCAACAGAAACCGCAAGCTACGTTGGTCGGTGCAAATATAGAATTTGCGACCAAGTAAGTAAGGTCTCCATAGTTGAACTACAACAATGACGATCATCATTTCCTTGGCATAGGCGGACAACCCTTGCTTTTGAGTCCCCAAAGCTCGACTCATGAAAGTGATAGGTCGATCTTCTTACATTAAGACGACACCGAGCCCCTGACCCGGCGCATCGGTTTCAACGATGAATGGTTTGGTGAAGTCAGGCATCACGAGAATGGGAGTTGTGGTCATAGCCGCTTGACTCATCCCGAATATCACAATTAATTCCAGCCTAAGATCCAAGTATAAACCTTAGTCAGGTGCAATACAGGACAAGTATGTTTAAATATCGACTCGGGTCGGTTCGTATACCGCTACTTCAGTCATTTGAATCATTATCTAGCGGATTGATTTTGATTGAAAAGTTTGCTAATTATAGTAAAACAAGGCAAAGTAAACGGTTTTGGAAGCTCTTTGTGAGAAGGATCACTCGGGTGTTGCTTCCCCCTAACTACTACCATGGTATGTGAATCGAAGTGATTGCTAATGGCAATGTAGTCAAAATCGCGCTTTAAAACTTAAAAACTTACGATTTTACGTTTCTAGGTCACTAAAACGCTTCTACACAAAATATCAGTTTGATAACTTTTGTAGTTAAAACCTCCGCTTTAAAACTTAAAAACTTACGATTTTACGCTTCTAGATCACCAAAACGTTTCTACGTAGAAACTCGCTTTTGACTACATTGGCTAAGGGCAAGGTGACCGCGAACCACTAAGGGACGCAAATATGGTCGTAGACCACACTCTCGATTGCCAAACCGAGGGATACATTATAGGCTCTTCAAGAGGCCCTCTCGGTTAAGGCAATCGAAGGTTGACTTACTCCCTCTCTCAACCCAAGGGTTGGTCAGCTTAATCGCGCTTAACCAAATTGTTTAATCCAACATCAACGTTTGCCCTAAATTAACCTAGATAGGTGAATTAAAAAGCCCTAGGAATCCCAACTCAACTGAGCCTCCCTTGAAAGGGGGTTTTCCCTCTCTAATCTAGGTTAAATTGGCCAATTAGATTGCTAAGCACAAACATGCACAATCAACATGAAAATACCTCAATCATGGAATTAAACAACACCCATGAACAATCATTCAATTCACATAACAGAAACTACATGGCAAATAGTTAGGGTTTCACAACACCCAAGTGAAAAAGGAAACTACTTCATGCTAGAAAGGGGAGAAACACAAGGGGAAGAGGTAGAAACCATCATGGAGATGCTGCTAATTTTCTATGCACTTGTGCTGAACTTCTCTTGAGGAGAATCTTCACAATTCAACACTTGGAGCAAACCCTAGCCTTCCTTCTCTTTTGGTTCGTTCTTTCTCTCTCTAAAAGTTGAAGAAGAAGAAGACACTTTCTCACTCTTGGGCTCTCCTTCCCTCTCTTTCTTTCAGCTCTCCTTATAAACAGGGATCGTGCTAAGTTCACGGCCGTGAACTCTTGAACGCCTTCATGAACTCGAGGTTGGCGTCGAAACGCACCGCTTCGCTTGCTCTGGTTCACGAGCAATAGCTCCAGTTCACGGTCTTAGTGACCGTGAACCCAATTAGCGTCAGTAACTTGAGATTTGGCCCTAGACGCCTCGAAGTTCACGGGCAACGGCTCCTCTTCACGGTCTAAGCAGACCGTGAACTTCCAGGAGAAACCATGAACTGCCACTTTTTCTCCTCTTCTCCCGGTTTTCGCTTCTTTTCGTCCAACTTTCAAATCCGGGGCTGGTTTCACCTGTTAAATCTTGAAACATGCTAAAACACAAGAAACCTCGCGGAAAACCACCCTTTCAGAAGCACAATTGCCACAAACGCCTAAGGAAAAAGAGGGTAAAATATGTACAATTTGGCCCGAATCACTGCTTTTAGAGCTTCAAAAGCATCATCAACTGCACTTTTCCATAGGAATTGTCCTTTCTTTAGCAGCTGGGTCAACGACCGAGCAATGAGTCCGTAGTTCTTGACGAATTTGCGATAATAACCGGTAAGGCCGAGAAATCCTCGAAGCTATGTGACATTGATAGGACGGGGCCATTCAACCACAACTTGAATTTTTTAGGGGTCGAATTTGACGCCATCAGAGGTGATTATATGCCCCAGGTATTCTAGCTCTTGTAAGCCAAATGCTCATTTAGAGAACTTCACAAAAAATCGATGCTGACGGAGTATCAGGAATACCTGGCGCAGGTGTTTCATGTGAGAAGCCTGATCGGCGTTGTGTATGAGGATGTTGTCGTAGAATACGAGCACGAACTTGCGGAGATGTGCTCAGAATATATCATTCATTAGGGCCTGGAAAGTGGATGGTGCGTTGCACAACCCAAAGGGCATGACGAGGTATTAGTAATGGCTGTTGTGGGTGAGGAAGGCAGTTTTGGAAATGTCGTCTTCATGCATCCTCCCCTGATGATATCTGGCTCGAAGGTCAGGATTTGTAAAATAGGAAGCTCCGTGCAGCCCGTCGAGCATGTCATCCATAGTCGGAATTGGGAAGCGATCTTTTACTATGACAGCATTGAGAGCTCGATAGTCCATACAAAATTGCCATGATCCATCTTTTTTCTTCATGAGGAGAACGAGAGATGAGAAAGGGCTGGTGCTGGGTCAGATGAGGCCATCGTGAAGCATCTTGTTGACTTGGCTCTCAATTTCTTCCTTCTGGAAGTAAGCATATCGGTATGGCCTAACTTTGACGGCGTTTGTACCCTCTTTGAGATGGATCCGGTGAGTGATGGCTTTCGCAGGTGGCAGTGTAGTTGACTCGTCGAACAAGTCGCCGAACTCTCTCAATATCTCCTGGAATTCGATGTGAGTGGGCTGCAGGACTTCGTTGGCCACCATTGGCATGCAAATTGCTTTTAGATTTCCTTGTGGCATTTCTTTAAGGATACTTTGGAGGGACTTAGCAGCATGGGTGGAGGGAGTGATCCCAATGCAGCCTACGTCTTTGCCCCTGTCAATCAAACTCCATTGTTAAGTCTTTCCAGTTTCGTAAGACATTTCCCAACATAGCTAACCATTGGATGCCCAATACGACGTCAACTCCAGCAACATCGATAGCAAATAATGATAGAGAAAATGACAACCCTTATGCCGCAATAGTCACATTGTCATGGCGGGAGTTCCAAGGAAGGGGTTCTCCATTGGCTATTTTGACATTGAAATTTTTGACGACTGTGACTGGAAGCTAATGTCTACAAGCAATCTTGGTAGCCACGAAGTTGTGTGTGGAGCCACTATCAACGAGCACCGTTACTTGGGTCGACCCCATTGTGGCCCAAAACCGCATTGTCCGACCCGCCGTGAGGCCCGTCAACGCATGAACACTAACTTCAGGCTCATCGAGTTTAGTTTCCAGCTCATCATCTTTGGCTCCATCACATAGCAAGAGATGGTCGCTTACAACGATGGTCGGGAACGAACTTTTCATCATAATTAAAACAAAGGCCAGCTGCCCTCTTGCGTTGTTGTTCCTCCCATGGAACACGCCGTGCGGGCTAAGCTCCGCTTCGTAACTGATTTTCTTCGAATGCCTTAGGAGCTCCATCACCCGCCATTTTCAAGATCGGCGGCCTTGAGGGAGGTTTCGTACGCCAGAGTTGATCATCGCGAATGCGGGCGAGGCGGATGGCTTCTTTAAGCAAGTCGGGTTGGAAGAGACGCAAGGTCTCTGATATCTCCGATTGCAATCCACCCATGAATGCCCTTACAAGCGCTCGTTGGGTCCACCCTTGCACCAGGTTTCCCAGCCTTTCAAATTCACGTTGGTTGTCCCAGAGGGTGCCTGTCTGACGAATGCATGACAATGCCTCATCGACGTCATCCTCGACTGCGGGCCCGAAGTGAGTCCACAATTCCATAGCAAACAAGTCCCAGGTCACGTGAACTCCTTCTTGTATATAAGAATTTTGCAACCAACGCCACCATTGGTTGGCTTCGCCTTCCAAGTGATATGACGTGAGTGGGACTTTTTGTTCTTCCTCGACTTGTTGATATTCAAAGATTTGATCAACTCGCGTGAACCACTCCGTGGGATCATTCCCTGCAAACCTGGGAAATTCTAGTTTGGCATATCGCAACAGAAACATGGGTCTGTGGTAATCCTCTTGGCGGTCGTAGCGTCTATAGCGGTATGCCTCGTCGCGTTGATGATCATGGCGTCCGTAGAAGGGTGGGCCAAAATCACAGCCGTCACGGCCCTCCTCACGGCAGTCGCCATGGCGATCGTCAGGGTCTTCATCAGTTCGCTCTCGACGATCATCACGGCGATCGTCACGACCATCATTAGTTCGCTCGCGATGCTCGTCGCGACCCCCATCAGGTCGTCCGTCACGCCTATCTCCACGGTGAAATTGGAGGCTCGACCCTGCAGACGATCGGTCTGCCTCCGGAATTGGAATCCGCCGTTGCTAAAGGAGACGTAGGATTTCATTCATGCTTGCTTTTGTGGCGGCGGAAGAAGTTTCAAGGGCTTGGATCCATCCTCCCAACGCTTCCATCGATCCTCCTAGTCCTGCGAACGTACCCTCCACTCGACGAACGTCATCGTGGACGGTAGTATGGACAACAGCATGGAGAGTCTATAGGCTGGCTTCGAGGGAGTCCAACCTCTCATTGTCAGCGAAAGCGGGTTTGTGGTGATTGCTAGCCAGCTTTGGCTCTTTTCTATTCCGTAAAATCTCTTCTGCTTTCTTATTCCAATTCAACCTCCTTATATAGAGTGCTGTAAAACTGAAAGAAATATTGGGATTCACATAAGATCATCTCAAATCTCATACGATCTGGAGAGATAATCTCCCTAAACCTAAGTTATATGAAAACAAATCAAATTATACCAGCAACAATCAAATCCGAATGATATAAAAACAAATAAACATATCCCGACGTAAGTAGAAGTGGTTCCTCATAGATGGGCTTTCCTCCCTTCAGCCATGTGGTGGCCCATCTTTTGTTGCATGGCCTGCATGGTTGGGCTCCCTTGGTTTCTTCCTCTCACGAACCTTCATAGGCTCATCATATTGCCATGCATAGACATATCTCATATCATTTATTCATGTGTACCCACAACCTGCCTCTCTAGAACCTGAGATGAATCCCTTTGATCTCATACACCTATTCCTCAAAGCCCCATGCAGCCTGATGACAACTCACACTAGGCTTGCTTTTATCAATTTGATGCACTATTGGTAGTATTCCGTGTGTTTTCAGGTTGTAGAAACCTGGTGGGCCGCTTTGAAAGTGATGGGGGACATCAAAACTTAAATACTAGGAGCCATAATTGAGTTTGGAGAAAAGTAATAAAACTGAGCCGAAAATAGTTGTTCATATACAAAAAATGCATCTCTAGCAGCATGTTTAGGGCATCCAGAGTTCGCCTGGATTCGCGCAGAATATTCCATACATGGTGGCTAAGCTGGAGAAAATCGACTAGGACTTGGAAAATATATTGAACACTCACTTTCCCTCCTTAGAAAATCTAGGAAAAGTCTATAAATATACTCCTAAAGGGTAGAAGATCTATAGCCAGTGATAAGAGGCATTTGAGGACGTCACTCTGACGATAGAGTGACGCACCCAACCTAGAGTGAAACCGACTACAAAGGCCAAATCAACACCAGACTTGGCTGCCTAGTCCTAGTTTATCTGTTTTGGTCGCCGATTTGTGCTAGAAAATGGCAGCCTTATTTATGATTTTTTTGTTATGGCTTGATATGATCACAATAGGATCAATCATGAGGTTTCAATTGCTTGTCCGAGAAGTAAACTCAACCATGGAAAAGAACGCTGAAAATTGTCTAAGTCATTTGGCTAATTCAAGATGCCAGGTTTGCACGTCTGAATCTTCGTGTTGGATTAATGAAAATGTGAGATTAAGGTCTTGGGTTGAAGATGGAGACTTTTTCCTCCCATTGATGTGCTTTGGCGCTCAATTGGAAACCAAGAAGGGTGGTTTTCAGATCGACCAAGTTGTTGCCCCAACATGGAAGAAACTGCTGGAAAACTCTAAGTGTGGGAGCCAGTTCGGGAATGAGTTTTGGAAGCTTCACTCGAAGAGTTGGAATGAGAGTCGAGCTT
The DNA here is from genome assembly GCA_946122785.1 of Linum tenue. Classification (NCBI taxonomy): domain Eukaryota; kingdom Viridiplantae; phylum Streptophyta; class Magnoliopsida; order Malpighiales; family Linaceae; genus Linum; species Linum tenue. The sequence goes on from CAMGYJ010000007.1 coordinate 28,528,783, forward strand.
CAACGTTCATACATCACGAAAGTACGCATTTTCTAATACAACGACGAGGAATTGGTTGATCATACTGATGCTTGGAAGGACTCGAGCAAAGGGGCTGAAGTTCGAGTCAACGATGAAGATGCTGATTGGAAGAGCAAGGAATCCGAATCCTATTCGGATTAGGATTACTGACCAGTTTGATTTGTTTACCTCTTTTGAGTTGAATTCGTTTTCCTTTTGAGTTGTTACTAGTTTAGGATGTTGATTACTTGCTTTGTAAGTTTTGTTAGCCTATGTAAACTCAGTTTGCGATGTTATAGTTAGTTTTTTTTCAATTAAAATTCACAAACGTCAAGTTTGGGTTCATAAGGTTTTTGCTTATGAATTGCGAGGTCAATCTAGTCGATTCTGGGTTGGTTCTTGAGCTTGTATCAACTAGGTACTCACCCTAGTTGTGGCCAAGCCTCGACTGATACTTGTCGAGCTTCCTTTCCTTCGTGAAGGCTGCACGAGAGTTCCATCCGAAAACAAAGAACCAAAACTCTGTTTTGGTGTGCAGCCGATCAAACTTCGATACAGTGTAAGGATCGAGGGTTGGTGACGTGATTCTGAATCAAACCTCCCATCTAGGGATTTATCAAGTGGTAATCATAGCCCAGTTCACAAACAGTGGGCAGGACGAAGACGCACGTTGCTGGAAAAATGCGCTGGACGCGATCGAAGGGTTCCGTTTCTGACGACCCTGAAACTATACGCCAGAAACCAGAGGAAGAAGAAGAGGTTGAGGTCGTGGCCTTACCAATGGCGGGACAGCGAGTTTACATCGATGAATTGATGCCGCGATTTGACACGAGCCTGGATCAATTCAGACAGGAAATCAATCAAAGGATTGACGCCATTGCCCAGCCGGAGAACAGAGTTGGAGAGAGGGAAGTTCCCGGCGATGCAATCCCAGCAGGTAATCCGGAGCTGCTGGATAGGATTGAGGATTTGGAACGTCGAATTACGGTAGCAGAACCCAATCACGACCGACCCCGTCAATAGTGACGCGAGAATCATGAAGCTGAGCCAGCGATCCCACCCGGGATCAAACTGAACGTCCCGGCGTTTCAAGGCACGATCAATGCTTTGGCATACCTGGAATAGGAGAAAAAGATGATCCTCTTCTTCCAGTGCGGGAATTATACAGAGCAGCAAAAGTTAGCTCTAGCCACCTTCGAATTTACAGACTACGCTGCACAATGGTGGGGAAGAATTCGTCTCCGACGACGACAGAACTTGCAGCAAGAGGTGACGGACTGGGAAGAGCTACGAGGATTAATGCGCGATCGATTCATGCCGGCGTACTATTAGAGGGAGCTCCATGAATCGTTGCAAGCGATTCGACAAGAAGGACGGAGCGTGGAGGAGTACTTTCGTGAATTGAAGCTTCTCCTAATGAGAGCTGATGTGCGAGAAGACAGGGAGGCGACAATCGCTCGATTTCTCCATGGATTGCATCAAGAAATCCGGCAAGAACTCGACTTGAGGTCCTTTGTAGACCTAGAAGAAGCCTTGCACCTTGCCATCAAGATCGAGAAACAGCAAAAGGGGGTGACTAGCTGGAAGTTTGCTCCGGCGAACAAACAGATAGTCGAGGTGGTTGGTGAATCCAATTTGACTCAAACACGGCCTGAACTCACAAAACCTGTTCCCAGGAGCTCGAATCTAGCTCCAATCGAGCGTTCTGGAGGGATCCAGTGCTTCAAGTGACATGGTAGGGGCCATAAGGCTAACTAGTGTCCCAATGTGAAGACCCTGATACTCCGAGATGGTGCTTACCTCACCGACGAAGAACAATCCAGCTCCAGTGACAAGGAGAAAGTCGAGGAGGAGATCTAGATGGAAGCTGCCCACATGGAAAGCTTCTAGGAGTTATTAGGAGGGCCCTTACTCTTGAGCAGGACCAAGACACCAGCCAGCGGGAGAATCTGTTTCACTCTCGCTGTATTGTGAAAGGTACACTCCTCTCGTTGATAGTTGATGGAGGGAGTTGTGCAAATGTCATCAGTCAAGAAACGGTGGATAAGCTCGGATTGAGCACAGCCAATGCAGTCAAAAGCGCGATTCTACCTAAAAGCGATGAATGGGTAAAATCGTAAAGCGTAGAATCGAAGGGTAAAAGCGTAAGTTTTTAATGCATCCTGTAAAATAACTAAAAATCTGTCAAGCATAACATATAATATATAAAGCGTGAGTATATAAATTTTAGATTAGTGAATAACTACCTACAATTCATGTGTACAATGTAATTCAGCCCATCGACTAATTTGTGTAAATCTAAATCAGAACAAAATCACAAGTCATAATATTCAATTGCTTTTATCACATTCAAGCATATAAAATCATTCAATAGTAATCACGTCTATGTTTTTGAGCAATTGGAAAACCAACCTAAAACACAGTATGAAATCATTATGAGATAATTTTATATCACCTACTTACATATATATCAAACATCCATTGTTCACTGCTTCCCTAAGTCAGTATATTAGATTTCAAGATGTATGTAGTTGTGGCAAACTGAATACGATGAATTATCTAAATTTGCCGTCTCTTAATTAGTACTCCAATATTTGTGGCAAGCAGTAGTGACCCTAAACTCTAGTTTTCTTAAGATCGATCCAACACAAGCAAAGTAGGTGAAGATGTAATATAACAACTAACATGACAAAGTAACCAAATTACAAACTAAAGATGCAGATATTGCACCCCCAGTGCCGCTTAATCTGAGTCTAATCTTAAAGAGGCTTCCATCCTTGTGAGCTCTATACCAGTTTTCTAGCGGGCAAGACCTGCAAAACAATAGAAATCTGGGGGAGAGAGATATTAGGAGGCAATCGCCTTCCTTACCTTGCAAGGTGTGGCCGGTGGCGGTGAACCGGTGACGTTTAGACTGGTGGTGGAGACTGGAGACAAGGGTGCGTGGAAGGCAGGTCAGAGACGTGGTGAGTTCCGCCGGGAAAGATTGAAGGAGAGTGAGGATGTGAGGTAGAGGGCGGCTCGGCTGGTGAGTTTGAGATGGAGAAACCGATTTAGGGTTCTTTTCCCTTCTCTCTCGATGATAGCTAAAGGCGAGCGACCGTCATTTTTTTTACCAGTCAGCATAAAACAACATTGTTTTACAAATAATTAGGCATTTTTGAACCGTGCATGGAATCGTATAAAAACCATGGAAAAGGAAACCGGATCATACCGGCCGGTTGAACCGGTAAAACCGGATACCGGAGCGCGGGCGGTACGATACCGTTTATGGGTGCAAAATACCGTTTATGGGTGCAAAATACCGCGCCGGCCGGTTTAAACGGTTTAACCGGTTTAAGACGGAATATCGGCCGGTTTTGGTCTAACCGGGGGCAGGGTCATGGAAAAGAAAATGTCGTCGTTTAGCAGTTTAGAAAAAATAAAACAAAGTCGAATTGTCAAAACTCAAAACCCTAATTAATCGAACGAAATCAGCCGCCGCGTTTCCTTTCTTCTTCGCAATTCTCCAGTCTGCGATTCGCCTCTTCTCCTCTTCAATCCGGCGCTCCTCCTCTGGCGACCGGCGAGGCTGCGACCAGGAACGCCGAGCCCGTGACCAGCGACCGGCGGCAAGGCTTCCTGGGTTTTGAGCTCCTCCTTCACTGCGCTCCTCCTCCGCCGCTGCTCCGCGACGCGTCTCCGTTGCTCCTCTCCGGCCTCTGCTCCTCTCCCTCCTCTGCTGGCCACTACTCCGCCGCTGCTCCGCGACGCGTCTCCGGCACCGGCACGCGTCTCCCTCCCCTGAGTTGCTGAGCTGAGTTGCTGAGCGGGCGGGAGGTTGGAAGAAGAAAGAAGCGGGGGATTAAGGTGGGTTTATCATTGTGTCTAATGAATGTAGGTTTATCATTGCCTGGGTAGCGCGGTTTGTACAGGGGAGATTTAGTGTTTTTTTTTTACAGTAAGAGGAGATTTAGTGTTGTAGGGAGTAATAACTAAGAATTTGAGTCGCTCCTGTATTAATCAATGTTCTGCCTTTATTCTAATGAGAATTTTGGTTGTTTTGACAGCAATGGCTAGTGGAGAAGAAGCCCGATCGCTTGATAAAGGAGCAACTCCTAGTAATTCGAAGGTTACCACAAAGGGTGTACGAAGCAAAAGTGATCCAACTTGGGCTCATTGTTCCTTGCATATGGATGGAAAAGTGGAGGTACTCACTTGTCTCTATTGTCAAAAAGAATTTAGAGGCGGAGGAATCACTAGAATGAAAAAACATCTAGCTGGTGTTAAAGGGGATAATGCAATATGCTCAATGGTTCCGGAAGAGGTGAGCCAAAACATGCAGAATTTATTGACTAGTTATGAAACTAGTAAGAAGAAATCTGAAGTTGTCAAAGCTGGATTTAAAGAACCTCGTGATACAAATTCTTCTAGTGCACAAGATGATAATAGTTCTAAAAGAGTTGCTCCTAATGTGTCTACGGGTTCGGTTGACACTTTCTTTGCTCCACGGTCATCTTCCGGTAGTCAACCGGGAATAAAGAGTGCCTTAGCAACTAAAGAAGCTGTATTGTATGTGGATCGAGCATGGGCTAGATGGTTCTATGATGCATGTGTTCCTTTAGAAGCAATTAAATCTCCACAATTTAAAATAGCATTGGATGCTTCTATGACTCTTGGTCCTGGTTATGGCGGTCCTACATATTATGCTTTGAGGTTTACTTTGTTGGATAGCATTGTGAATGAATGTCACCTATTGATTGAGAGTTTGAGGTCTCATTGGAAGGAATCTGGATGCACTATTATGGCGGATGGTTGGACAGATAATAGGCGTAGATCCTTAATCAATTTTCTTGTGTATTCTCCTGCTGGAACATGTTTTGTGAAGTCCATTGATGCTTCTGGTTTGGTCAAGAGTGGAAGGAACTTGTTGTTGAAAATATAAGTACCAAAAATGTAATTGTACAAATTAAGACCTTAGTCTTTAGGGTTTATGATTCCTCTATATATATGTATATGGCTCGTGTATGCTGGTAAACAAGGAGAATAAGATTGACTTGGAGAGCTTGCTCTCCCGTGGACTAGTCCTGTTGATCAGGGAAACCACGTTAAACCCGGTGTTCTTGTTCTATTGCTTGATTTTGACATGGTATCAGAGCCTCTCTGATTCAAGGACTGATTATTTCTTCTTCGGCAAGGTTTGTGACCTCGGTTCGGCAGCTAGGGTTTCTTAGTTCGGAAGTTAGGATTTCTGTTTGGGTTTCGCGTTTGGTGGCCGGCAATCGTTCACTCTCAGCGTTGGCTTTCTTCCGTGTTTGATAGGTGCGATACTCTTAAGTTTGTGTTTCTTGGTATTACTGCTTCTAGGTTCAGCTGCTAAGAATGGCTTCTCAAAAGCAAGACAATGTTTCGGTTAAGTTTGATGGAAAGAATTTTCCATTATGGGAATTTCACTTCCGCAACTTTGTGGAAGGGCGGCGGTTGTCCACGATTTTGACGGGCGAATGGAAGAAACCGGCTGACACCGCCGATGCGCAGGCAAAGGTCGACTGGGCTGCCTCCAACGCTCAAGTCGTCACTACGTTATTGGATTCTGTTGATGTTCCAACTGCGTTGAGTCTCCGTCGGTTCCGCACTGCCCATGAGATGTGGACCCATATCTGTGGAACGTACTCGCAGGCTGATCCCTCTCGTCTTTATGAAATTGAGTTGGAGCTTGCGGGGTTAGCTCAAGGAGATCGGGATGTGCGCAGTTATTATAAACATGCGCTTCATTTATGGACTGAATCTGACCTGGTTACTGCGTCGTTATTGTCTGGTGATGCCTCGACTGAGGTTCTGAAGGAGCGCTCCCGTACGCGTGTCATGCAATTCTTAATGAAGTTGCGGGCGGAGTTCGAACCAATTCGCGCATCTTTGATTCATCGGGGTATCACCGATCTTGACTCCATTGTTGCTGAGCTGGTTCGGGAGGAAACAAGGCTCAAAAGCCAGTCTCGTATTGATCAGACTACTGATTCAGCGTTTGCGGTTGGACGTTCAGGCTCCTCTCATCGTCCATAGTTTAACACTCCTCCTAGTGGTGAGTTGATCTGTCATCATTGTCATGAACCTGGGCATATTCAAATCCATTGTAAGAAGCGAAATTATTGCAACTATTGCAAGAAGGCTGGTCACATCGTGCTCGAGTGTCCCACGCTCACAAAACGGGGCAAGGTTCGATTTCCTACTTATGCTACGTCGTCCGGCAGCTCCTCTATGACTGGCCGATCCTCGTCAAAGACTCAAGGGGCTGCGTATGCTGTCTCCGAGCCATCTCCACCTGTTTCAGGGTCATCCGCTGGTGGGGGGGGGGGTCTCCTCCTTCTCCCCGGATCTTGTCCGGAAAATGGTCCAGGAGGCATTACAAGAGGCGCTTCCACAGGCGCTGACCTCCGCCTTTGCCTCAGGCACATTTTCTGGTAAGTCTGCTAAATGGTTATTAGACTCTGGTGCGTTTAATCACATGACACATGCCCGTCATACGTTTGATAAGCTCGAACCGGTTTCAACTTTACATTTGAGAGTGGCTAATGGGGATCAGATTCCTGTAGCTGGTCGGGGTACTTCGTCTTTGGGCTCAGTAACTCTACCTGATACATTATATGTTCCCAACTTAATGCCCAATCTCGTCTCTGTCGGGCAATTAGCTGAGACTGGTTGTGATGTTACATTTAATTCAACCGGTTGTGTGGTACAGGACCAGAGGACGGGGATGGTGATCGGGAAGGGAAGTAAGCAAGGGCGAGTCTATGTGTTGGATGAACTTGGTCAAGTTCCTAAAGCTACTGGTGCTGTTTCGAATCCGTCGGAGGGAAAGCTATATAAGAATTCTGTTTTTGGGTCTTTGTCCGGGAACTCAGTAAATTCGGTTGATTTTTCAAAGAATAAGTCTGTTTGGGATTTATGGCATTGTCGTTTAGGCCATTTGCATTCTGCACGATTGTTAACGATGTTTCGTCAGAAATTATTGCCAGGAAGAATTGATTCGGCTTTTGGGTCTCGATCTGATTGTGTTAGCTGCATTGAAGCTAAGGCTTCTCAAAGTTCTTTTTCTTCTAGTGAGACTATTTATGCTGAGCCGTTTGATCTTGTTCATACGGATTTGTGGGGTCCCTCTCCGATTACCTCGCGTTTGGGTTTTAAGTACTTTGCTCTGTTTATCGATCATAAAACGCGGTATGCTTGGGTGTTCTTTCTGCGGCAAAAGTCGGAATTATGCTCGATTGCTAAGGAGTTTGTACAACTCATTAAGACACAGTTTGGTAAGACCATTAAAGTAATTCGTTCTGATGAAGGTGGTGAATTTACTAAACATGAATTGCTCGAGTTTTATAAATCCGAAGGTATTCTACCTCAGATGTCATGTCCAGGAGTGTCTCAGCAGAATGGTCTTGTGGAGCGTAAACACCGACATGTCCTGGAATTGACACGAGCATTACTGTTTCACTCACATGTCCCTAGTGGTTATTGGGTGGAAGCTGTACGTACGATTGTGTATCTCATCAATCGTCAGATCACTCCGGTGCTCGATCAGTGTTCTCCGTACCAGGTCCTGTATTCCCGAGCTTCGAATTACTCCTTTCTACGTGTGTTTGGCTGTACCTGCTTTGTATTATTGCCACGAAAAGACCGTCATAAGCTTGCCCCAAAGACGGTTAAGTGTGTGTTCCTCGGCTACAGTGATCGCCATAAAGGTTACTGTTGCTATGATCCAGTTGGCAAACGAATGCGGATTGCATATCATGTTCTTTTTCTCGAAGACAGTATGTATTACTCTACTACGCCTGGCGAACGTGATTTGACTCATCCCACAGCTGATAGCTTGGCCTGGTTGACTACCTTGCCTAGCGTTAATGATCCTCCTCTCACGGCAATGGGAACTCAGGGAGGGACGCCGCCGACATCACCGCCATCTTCTTCTGGCCATAGTTCTTCGGCCAGCTCTTCCTCGACAACGGATACGGACGGTTCGTCGTCAGGGAGGGACAGCTCTTTGTCTCCCGGTAGTAGCGGCACTAGCGGCATGAGTTCTCCATTTGGTGAGAGTAGCTCGACAGGAGAAAGTAGTGGTGACTTTGGAGGAAATTCTGGGCAGCAAGGTGGGAATGGGCAGCAACTTAATTCACCATCACAACCTAGAAGGTCAAGTCGAACAAATTTGGGGAAGCCTCCAGTGCGCTTACTAGACTATGAAGGATATGCTACAGAGCCATGCATGGTACCAGCTACGTATGAACAAGCATGTATGGATCCTAGGTGGAATTATGCAATGGTGGAAGAGACTCAGGCTTTGGAAGCAAATGGGACGTGGAAACTGGTTCTTAGACAGCCCGGTATGTCTGTAATTGGATGTCGTTGGATATATACAATAAAGATGAATCCAGATGGAACGATTGAAAGATTCAAGGCACGGCTGGTTGCTCGAGGTTTTCTTCAAGAATATGGCATTGATTATGATGAAACGTTTGCACCAGTTGTTAAAATGCAAACGGTTCGTTGTATTTTTGCTGTGGCAGCAATGAAGGGTTGGCCCCTTTTTCAGTTAGACGTGAAGAACGCATTTCTTCATGGTGACCTAAAAGAAACCATATATATGGAGAGACCACCAGGATACACTAAGGGTTCATCTAATATGGTTTGTCAGCTGGTTCGTTCTCTATATGGCCTTAAAAAAGCCCCACGAGCTTGGTTTGAAAAATTCCATAGTACTATTGTACAGTTGGGGTTTGAGCAGAGCCAGAATGATCCATCCTTGTTTGTGAGAAATACAGCAGAAGGTGTGGTTATTTTGTTGATTTATGTAGATGATATGATCATCTCAGGCAGTGATTCAGCAGGAATTCAGGAGTTGAAGGATTCTCTACACGAAACCTTCAATCTGAAAGATTTGGGTGATGTATCCTACTTCCTTGGATTGGAAGTTGAGAGATCAAATAAAGGTGTCTTTGTTTCTCAGAAGAAGCACATTGCAGACCTTCTCGAGACAGCACAGTATGCCGACTGCAAGCCTTGTTCTACTCCAATGGAACAAAATATTAAGCTGCGAAAGAACAGTGGTGATTTGATAGAAGACCAATCTTTGTATCGCAGTATCGTGGGAAGCTTGATATACCTGGTTCATACACGTCCAGATATTGCATACTCTGTGCAGGTTGTGAGCCAGTACTTGGGTGTGGCTCGTGAACAACACCGAGATGCAGTGCACAGAATACTTAGATATCTCAAGCATACTGTATGAACCAGCAGGCGGAGATGCTGTCTTGGAAGCATATGCAGATGCAGACTATGCAGGGTGTCAGGATACCAGGCGGTCAACTTCAGGATGGTGCATCAAAGTGGGAAACTCATTTGTCTCATGGAGGTGTAAGAAGCAAGAGCGAGTTTCCAAATCATCGACAGAAGCAGAATATCGATCTATGTCAGAGGTTAGCTCAGAAATGGTTTGGTTACAGCGCTTGCTAGGAGAATTGGGTGTTGAGTGCAGCATACCCATGAAACTGTTTGGCGACAACACAAGTGCTATACAAATAGCTCTCAACCCAGTACTACATGATAGAACAAAACATATAGAGGTTCATATTCACTACATCAGACAGCTTGTAGCAGAAGGGAGAATTCAGCTAAATCATTTGTCGACAGATGATCAGACTGCAGACCTATTGACTAAGGCATTAGCTTCAAGCAGACATTGGTACTTATCAGCCAAATTGATGTTACGCACCCAACATCAATTTGAGGGAGGGTGTTGAAAATATAAGTACCAAAAATGTAATTGTACAAATTAAGACCTTAGTCTTTAGGGTTTATGATTCCTCTATATATATGTATATGGCTCGTGTATGCTGGTAAACAAGGAGAATAAGATTGACTTGGAGAGCTTGCTCTCCCGTGGACTAGTCCTGTTGATCAGGGAAACCACGTTAAACCCGGTGTTCTTGTTCTATTGCTTGATTTTGACACTTGTTTAAGTTATTTTCTGAGGTCATTGATTGGGTTGGAGAGAAAAATGTTGTTCATGTGGTGACCGATAATGCATCCAACTATAAATTGGCAGGGACAATGATACATGAGCATTATGGTCATATATATTGGACTCCTTGTGTTGCTCATACTCTTAACTTGATCCTGAGTGACATTGGATCTATTCCTCATGTTAAGAAGCTTGCCTATCGAGCTACCAAGGTCTCCAAATTTGTGTTTCAATCATGGTCCAATTTATTTCTGGTTGAAGACAAAGGAGAATTGGAAAGAAATAGTGAGACCTGGTGCTACTAGATTTGCTACTACATTTCTGAGTTTGCAGAGTACTTTTGAGCACATGCATGATTTGGAGGAACTGGTGATTAGTGAGTTCGTTAGAGAAAGTGATCTTTCAAGTACTAAGGATGGAAAGGATGTGAAGGCAATTGTACTAGATCAACAGTTTTGGGCTGATTGTGAATTCATTGTTAAGTTGACAGCTCCGATTGTTAAGTTGCTTCGAGTTGTGGATTCAAATAGTAAACCAGCAATGGGGTATGTGTATGATGGGATGACTAGGGTGTCAAATGCTATTAAGACTGTTTGTGGAGATAAGGAGGAGATGTACAAATCATACATGGATATCGTTAATACGAGATGGGATAAGCACTTGAGCCATGATTTGTTTATGGCAGCTCACTATCTTAATCCGGCTATGAAGTATGCTGAAGATTGGACAGAGGATAGGGCGGTGACATTTGGACTTCTTAATCTTCTTGAGAACTCGTCTTTATGTCCTGATAATAGTGTGGTGGTGGCGGAGATGAATTTGTATGCTGAAAAGGAAGGAAACTTTGGGAGGAAGTTGGCAATAGATTCTGCACAGAAACAACAACCAGGTAATTGATATCACTTACATTGAAGTTCTTCTATTTATTACAATATTTAAGAAACTAACATCTATGTTTTATATGTAGATAAGTGGTGGAAATGGTTTGGCATTGATGATCCAAATATTCAGAAGTTGGCTATTCGAATTCTTAGTCAAACTGCTGCTTCTTCTAGTTGTGAACGTAATTGGAGTGTCTTTGAACGTGTGCATACCAAAAGAAGAAACAGATTGCAGCATAAAGTGCTTAGTGACTTGGTGTTTGTGAATTACAACTTGCGATTGCAGAATAGGTAATGATTTGAATTATAGAACTTGTGTGTTGAATTCTAGGGGTGGGCAACGGGACGGGTCGGGATACCCGTCCCGTTTTAAACGGATACCCAGTCCCATTTGGAGACTAAAGTCCATCCCATATCCCAAACCCATAAGGGAAACGGGTACCCATTATCCGTACGGGACGGATAACGGGTACCCATACTACCCATAAATACCCAAAGTTTAAATGACATCACATTACATATCTTTATAATAACGCGCTCTTGCGGGGAATAATAAGAACACGATATGATCAAAAACATAAATTCAATCTCTATATACACAAGCATTCTTTATAATAACATGCTCTTGCGGGGAATAATAAGAACACAATATGATCAAAAACATAAATTCAATCTCTATATACACAAGCATTCATTTCAAAACATGTCCCTAAAACCAGATGATGTTTTAGCTAAAGACAATTACATCCCAAACCCACTACATAAACATGTATTAGTAGAGAAATGACGGTGGGTCGCATATTGAATGGGTATAACGGGTACCCATATTACCCAAATGGGTCTTTGCGGGTAACCCGCGGGTACCCATATCAGGAATGTACAATCCCAAGTCCCATCCGTTTATAATATTACGGGTAATATGGGTACCCGTAACCCTTAAAAAACGGGACGGGTACGGGTATATCCAAATACCCGTTTCCCGTTGCCCACCCCTATTGAATTCATACTTTCTATTGAATTGAATTATTTTATGTTTTCTACTATGATTAGGGAGTATTATAACAAGAACAAAAAAGAATCATATGATCCCATAAGCATTGAAAGCATTGATTCTACTGTTACTAGTCACTGGTTGTTACAAGGGGAAGAAGGTTCATCTTCTAGGGAAAATGAATTGGATATTGACGAGCTGGATCGAGCATTAGAAGAGGAAGGTTTGTTTGTAAATCAATTATGTATGATATGAATTCTAATACTAATAATTGATAATAATTCTTACTTGTTTTCTCTTGTATTGTAGTTGGTGATGAAGAAGATGAAGGGGACGACTTGCAGAATGTAGACTTATCTACATGCGGTGTTGTTTGACGGATATGAAACGTTGTTTGTGAACATTGTAGTGCTTGCTAGTTTGTGTTTGTGGTAGTTGTGAACTTGTGGTTTGAGAATGTTGTTTGGTTTGATAATGTTGTTTGAACTTGTGGTGTAAGAATGTTGTTTGGTTGTTTTGTACTTGATCGTAAACATGCATTTGAACGATTATTTAGTTAATTCAGTAATGTTGCAGTTTGTTGAATTTTATATTACATATGCTTATTTAGTTTATTCAGGTTTGTTATCCGGTATATTCCGGTTTTACTCCGGTATTATTCCGAAACGGTATCCCAAATCTGCAGGTACGGTTTTTTAACAAAAAAATATTATTTAATTACAAAAACGGTATTTTGCCGGTACACAACAATTGAACCACGGTAATACCACAAAATACCCTACCACTGGCGGAGCCGGTATGACTTCCGGTACGGTTTCCTTTACCATGATAAAAACGCAGTGGAAACGCATTTTTACGTTTTTACCGATTTTACTAACCTTTTTTTACGTTTTTGTGTACTAAGCGACTTTAGATAGAAACTGAAGCGTTTTTGTGGTCTAGATAGGTAGAAACGTACGATTTTACGCTTTAAAGCGCGATTTTGACTGCATTGAGCACAACAAAGCACCCTGAACCCTACAATTTGCATTGGTTAAACGACTATGTGGCAATTCGGGTGACAAATTAGGCCAAAGTACACTTCGAAATTGGAGGATATAAAGACGAGCTTGAATTTGATGTGGCTCCGATGCAGACAGCTCACATACTATTAGGGAGACCCTGGCAGTTCGATCGGGGAGTCTGCCATTACGGTGGCACAAACCAGTATAAGGTCCGGCATCAAGGGAAGCAATATATGCTCCAGCCACTGTCGCCAGAGGAGGTGATGGAAGACCGGAGACAATTGGAGGCCAGTCGGCGACGTTCGAAGGTCGTACCTAGTGGGGAAGGTTATGAGGATCCTCGTGGAAGCAACGGGTTCGTCCGGAAGCTGATGCTTACTGGGTATAAGAAGGCGAGGAAGGTTCGACGTCGACGACCCTATAAGCCGCCGCCGGAGTAGGGCAGGTGATAGACCGATAATTACACATTTTTTTACCCTTAGAGCCGTTTGAGAGGTTGATTATCGTATTTTAAGCCGATTTCACGCTAGGTTGTGCGTTTATGTCATATTTCAGGACCCGACGTTGGAATCGAGGCGGAGAAACGAGTTTTGGGTCGAAAGGAGCGAAGTTGGGTCGAAGTGGGTTGCAGGAGGAAAATACCCGGTCAGGGGGTTAAATACCCGACCGGGTATTTATCATTTTGGCATCGCCGAGAAGCAGAGAGGGGCCCGGGCGTGAAGCTTAAATTCCCGGTCGGGGATTATTGGACATGACCGGGGATTTTTCCCTGAAGCAAAAGGCGCGTTTTAATAATACCCGGTCGAGACCCAAAATACCCGACCGGGTATTTCGACCGGGTATCGCGACAGGCAGCAGTTTTAAGGGAAAAGAAGGCTGAAAATCAAGGGTTCCGAGTTTTAGAGAGACAAAGCGATTCCTAGAGAGAGAAAGCGACGAACCAGAGTTCCCAAGTGCCATAGCTTGATCTTCATCACCATTGGAGCCCGGCTTGGGCTTGGAGAAGTGCCGATTGACAACCAGGAGCCGAAACTCATCCTTCACAGTATGATTTCCGCGTCTGAATCTGCTTTTGCTTCTCTCTCCATGGAGTAGTTTCCCCATTCATCTGGATATGGGGGACCCTAGATTTGTATGTTAGGTCTGATTGTATGAACCCAAGTACAGAGTTTATGAATTGATTATATTCGATTGAGGTTTGAATGATTGAATGACTTGAATCCTGATCAAATTCCTGTTGTTTCTGCTTTAACCTAGAAAGAGAATATCTGCCTAGGTTGATAGAGCACCCTTAGTTGAAGGTAGTGAATTGGCGACTTTAGTCGAGGAGCCAATTCATTATTCTGTACCGAATTTACTTCGGTAGTGAAGGTTTGGTTCGTTAGGGCCTCAATCTGTTTACTCCGGTGGAGGTTAGTCGCCCGCTGGAGACTCAGATTGAGAGGGTCTGAAGACCTTTAGTCGAGACTTCAGACTGTTTAAGAACCTTCCGCAGTATAACTTTCATGAAAACTGAACTTGGTAAATTGCAATCTGGCTTAACTGCAGTCTAGGGGGAACCATATCCGGGTGACCTCTCTCGACTTGAAAACAACTGTTTAACTTGCTTTGTTTGTTTGTTAATTTGGACTTGCACTAAAGTTTCACTGCTAGATAACAAGAATTCACCGAGTAGTCATCAAATATAGGACCCGGGTTGACATTAAAACCCAAACCCGCTATACTACGCTTTAGGAAGTGGTTGCACTTGGCCATTTTCTAGAGTGACAGTAGGTGTGAGTCAAGTTTTTGGCGCCGTTGCCGGGGACGGCTAGGTTATTGAAGAAAAGTGATTTCTGTTACTTTAGCATTTTCATTTTCGCATTGAGTGTTTGTTCTTTCCCACTTGTGCCTTCACGGGTTTGCATTGCTTGATTGTGTGCAGATAGTGCATGACCCGTAGCCAGTCGGGAGGTTTACTGCCGTTGGATCCTGAGATTGAACGCACCTGCCACCAACTTAGGAGACAACAGCGAGCTAGACTGGCTACGGTAGAGCGCATAGACGGCCATTTGAGCAGCGAGTCTGAGGACGAGTACGAGATGGAAGGCGACCACAACCCACCTCCGGTGAATCAGCTCTTGGGGAACGACCCCAGACCCCAGGCACCGCCGCAGGGTCCCACCTTGGAGTACTACTACACTCCACGGATTGCTGACATCCGCCCGGTCATCCTCTATCCGCCCATTCCAGCGAACAACTTCGAGATCAGGCCATGCTGGATTCAGCTCATTACATCCTCTATCCAGTTCCATGGCTTGAAGGATGAGGAAGCAAGGGTGCACCTTTCCCGTTTTCTGCAGCTGACGAACGGGTTCAAGCTGAACGGTGTGCCGGATGACGCAATCCGCCTTCACCTCTTCCCCCATTCTCTGGCGGGGAATGCTAAGAGGTGGTTGGAGACCCAGCCCCCATTGTCCATCACTTCTTGGGACGATCTGGCAGACAAGTTCGTGCACAGGTACTATCCGGCATCGAAGACCACAGAGATTCAGCAGGAGATCACTCACTTCCGCCAAGAGCCAGACGAGTCACTTCGTGATGCATGGGAGCGGTACATGGGATATTTCTGGCAGTGTCCCCATCATGGCTTCAGTGATGCATTCACAGTGGGAAACTTCTACAGTGCTCTCTCCCCGGACAGCCAGAGGGTGATTGAGTCTCTATGCCTATGAGGGGATATTCTCACTAAGACTCCACCCGAGCTGAACCAGATGATTAGTACCTTGGTTTCCCGAGATCATTCCTGGGGGCAGAACAGCAGAGGCAGAAATTTCCGGAACCGTGGTGTGCACGCTATGGAGGCCAGGTCCGGGTTAGAGTAGCAGGTGGCTGAGTTGGTGCAGACATTGAAGCAACCCAACAGTCTTATTCCGGGCCGAGGTACAGCTACACCTCCAGTAGCCCAGTGTCAGTGGTGTGAGAGCCCGAATCATCTGGTGGATGACTGTCAGGCTATGAGGGAGTCCTCTACTCCCCAAGAGCAGGTGGACTTCATCGCCAATGCTCGGCGCCTTGACCCATACAGCAATACATACAATGAGGGGTGGCGCCAACATCCCATCTTTGCCTGGAGCAGCAACGCCACTAAACCCCCTGGTTTCCCAGCACCAGCGGGTGGTTTTCAGCAGAGACAGCCCTTCCAGGCTAGGCAAGGGCCACCACCACAGCAGCAGTCCTACCAGCCTAGGCAGGGGCAGCCATTCCAGCAGCCCCAACGTCAGTATGCCAAGCCAGCAGCAGCGCCAGCTCCCGATAATCAGATGACCGAGCTGAAGAACATTTTGGCAGCATTCATGACCACCAGCCAGGCGAATTTCATGAGGGTGGACCAGAGCATAGCCTCATTGGAGGCAGGACAGAGGAACCAGGGTGTCATTTTGCAAGATTTACAGAACCAGGTGGGTGTCATAGCTCGCCAAATTACTACCCGGGCCCTGGGGACTCTACCTGCCACCACCATCCCCAATCCACGGGAGCCGCACCAGCAGTTGGACGCCATTTATACCAGGAGCAGCAAGACCATCTCAGCTGATCCTGCCCCGGCCAGGCAGGAGGAGCCACTACCTGCTTCAGCACTTCCAACCGATGATGCAGAAGTGCGGGTGGAGAAGGAAGCCCCTGCTCCCAAGCCACAACCAGTGGTTAAGAAGCACGTGCCCCAGCTTCCCTTCCCCACTCGCCTACACAAAGACAAGCTGGAGACTGAGTTTGCCAAGTTTATGGCAATGTTGAAGCAGCTCAACATCAGCATACCGTTTGTGGAGGCACTGTCGAAGATGCCCAAGTACGCAAAGTTCATGAAAGATCTCCTCACCAACAAGAAGAAACTTGGGGATCTCTCGACAGTGCTGCTGAGCGAGGAGTGTTCTGCTATCCTGCAGAACAAGCTGCCCGAAAAGCGCAAGGACCCAGGGAGTTTCACTATCCCTCTTACTATTGGCAGCATGCATGTAGGGAAGTCCTTGGCGGACCTAGGCGCTAGCATAAACGTCATGCCATATAAGTTGTTTAAGAAGCTCGACCTAGGTGAACTTAGCCCTACTAGGATGAGCATTCAGCTAGCTGATCATTCCGTTGTGCATCCTAGGGGTATCATAGAGGACCTGCTTGTTAATGTGGGTGCATTCACATATCCTGTTGACTTTGTTATTCTGGATATAAATGAGGATGTGGATGTGCCTTTGATTTTAGGGAGACCATTTCTTGCCACCGCCAAGGCACTTATTGATGTGCATGATGGTAAACTGATCCTGCGTGCTGGAAATGAACAAGCTACCTTTTCTGTGACTGAATTCGATCACTGTGCTATGATTTCTGTCACACCTGTGCATGCTATTTCTGACCAGGTACACGAGTCTGTCGTGTATCCTTCTGCATCTCCCATTTTGCAGGACCCTCCTCTCACCCCTTCGCCGCCACTCCATCCAGCCTCGCCTGCGAACAAAAAGATCAAGGAGGAGTGGCGGCTGAAGCAGCAGGTTGCTAAGCCTGCACGGAAGAAAGGTGGAGACCACTACGAGCTGGTTCCACCTCCTGTACCACGACCACGCTGGCCATCCGAGTACTCACTCGCCTGCATCTTGCCGGATGGCCAGGTCGAGCTGACCAATACTGGCGGTCGCACCCTTCGGGTGCATGGCCACAACCTGAAGCTGTACCTCAAGAGCGACGTGGATCCGCTCTTGGAGTCACCTGTTCCTGCACCCCGCTGAGTATCCACCATGGGCGTCCAGCTAAAAGACGGTAAAGAAGCGCTTGTGGGGATGCATTTCTTTTTCCCTTTTTCCTGAGTTTTTGTGTCGTGTCGAGTCAGTTGCATGTCTGTGGTGAAGTTCGGTTGTCTGTGATGCCTCGATTTGGTGTTTTCGTGCAGGAGAGGTTGAAATTTTGGGCGAATGAGATTTTTGGCCGGTTGGGGGGAAATACCCGGTCGTGGGCCAAAATACCCGACCGGGTATTCTTGGTCGACGATCGGTACCCCCTCTGTTTCTCGGGGTGAAAAAAGGAGAACCCCCGACCTCGTCCCAAAAATACCCGACCGGGTATTTTTGGTTCAAGGCCGGGGATTTTTGCTATTTAAAGCAAACCCCCGGTTAGTTTCTCTCTCTACCCTCATTTTTCCAAAAATTTCCCTCTGCTCTTCTTTCCAAATCCTCTCCCCTCTCTCCTCTTGGCCGCCGCCGGCTGCCGCCTCCGCCGCCGCCTCCCCGTCGCCGGTCATTTTCCGGCGACTTTCCGGTGACTCTCCGGCGAGTTTTCGGCCATTTTCCGGCGAGCCTCCCAGGTCAATTTTGGCCCCTTCTCGCGTCCCTCAACCATTTCTAGAGCCCTAGCTACAATTCTACTTGCGTTTCCAGGTGTGTTTCTTGTTAATTCCTCTTTTCCTGGAAAATCGAATTGTAGATTGTAGGACCGAGAACTGTGTTTGCATGCCTGATTTAGAGTAGGGTGAGGGATGTTTTGAGTATGCATGGTTCTGTCTATGGTGTGTGTGCTGCCCGTGTAATTAATGTGGTTGGTTCTGTGGTTCTTGCCTTGATTCCGGTTGAGTTGTTTGCAATTCAACCGGCTGTGCTTAACACTGTTAGCCTAGGTGGTCCTTAAGTGTGGGGGAAGTGATGAACCCATGCTATTGGTCCTGACAAATTTTTTTCTTGGCTCCACCTTTGGTTTGTTGATTTTGCAGGAACATGTCCCTAGACCACCCATTTGTGCAGGGCCTTCGCCTGCACCCGGATTACGCGGACCAGTTCCGCGCGGTGACTCGGGGGAAATTGGAGAGCCACTACCATCTGGAGTGGGCAGTGTTCGAGCAGCTCCACTGCCTATAGGAGCTCAGCGCCGCCATCAGCCACCGCGATTGGCGGACGCTGCTTGCTATAGACGAGCCCACCTACACGGAGCTGGTGTGGGAATTCTACACCACTTTCAAGTACGAAAACAAAGCGGCTCGGGACGCCTATGCGGTGACTTTCAGGCTGGGTGGCCACCCACGGGAGCTGACCATTGACGGGTTGGCCTACTCCATGTGGATCGAGTACCACCCGTTCTCCCGCCACGAGATCTAGATCCCAAACCCGACCGACTGGCACCAGGACGCGTTCTACCGCCAGATAGCTAGGGAAGCCTATTAGAATGATTGCTTCGACGCTGGCCAGACATACGTCCGCACCCTCCAGCCGCAGTGGCACATTCTGAACTTGCTCATCACTTGCTCCATCGTCCCCAACGTCACCGGCCCGCACAAGATCCCGAAGCGGGTGCTCTATGCCATGTACTCGATGGGGCGCCCGGATCACATGCTCCACTTGGGTTCTTTCGTGGCCACCACCTTTTCCTGGTGCCACGGGAAGCCCAACCATCTTTACTGTGGTCCCCTGATCACCCGTTTGGCGCGCCATTTCGGCATAAGCTTCCAGGGACTCCAGGATTCGTCTGCCCTGGGCGGCTCCACCCTCCTCAGCCGGGATGTGCTCCACAATGCACTCCTCCTGATCACTGATGGCACCCGCACTTGGGTCGATGGGCTTTCCATGCCTCCTGAGGAGGCCGCGGATCTCGATGACGACGAGGAGGACGCTGACTACTCCGGTGAGGATGATGATGATGATGATGATGATGGCGGGGCCATGGATGCCGATGAGCCGGAGCCCCCGCTCTCTCCACCAGGGGACCATCAGCCTCGACGGAGATCAGTGAGAGGCGAGTCTTCCTCTGGTCCTTCTGGTCCATCGATGGCATCTGGCCCGTCGATGGATTTCTTCACGGAGCAGTTCCAGCAGATGTGGCTCCAGTTCCAGCAGCTCGGTCTTCAGAACCAGCAGCTCATGGACCATCAGGTCAAGTTCTACCAGCAGTATTCGGCCCACCAGGCCGAGTACCATTCCAGGCTGACGGTTGTTAACGAGCGCCTCGGCCGCTTGGAGACCCATATGGGAGTCACTAGTGCTCTCATCGGGCGGGAGAGAGATCGAGGCCGCCGATTGATGGAGTACTCGGAGCACCTGCTCCAGGCTTGTCACCCCCCCAGAGGAGCACCACTGGACCACCCGGTGGGATCATTCACCACCACAACCACCACCGGAGGACGGAGACGACGACCTTATGAACCAGATCGACTTCACCGGTCTCGGAGGGCCCTAGTGGCATTTTTTGAGTGTTTTTGTTTTTGTCAGCATGCAAACTGTCTTGTGTCGGTTTAGTTCTTTCTTTTTATTTTGGATGCTGTACTATTGGGCTGACCATTGGACCTAACGTATTGTGTTTGAGCTCTTTGGTTTCCTTTAGCTGTGCTTATGCCTGACTGGTCCTCTCTCCAGTCCGCTTCATTCCGACTGGTCCATTTCCAGTCTCCTGTAGTCCGTGCACACCGGTAACATCGTTCCCCTTTCCTTCCCTCTTCTCCATTGAGGGCAATGTCGATCTTAAGTGTGGGGGGGATGTTTATCTTTTGACTGAATTAGATCTGTTTGTGTGCTTGGAGCCTAGTCCACTGTCCAAATTTTTAAATTTGAGGGCTCCAAGTACGTGTTCCTTGCAATTGCCTGCTCAGTATGCTTTGAATTGACAGTCTTTATAGTAATATGCAACCTAGGGAGGTAGTGTAGCACTATGGAGGATGTTGATGCATTTAAGAAGTCTCCTTTCTTCTTCATATTGTGTTGGTTGATTGTGTGAATTAGTGATCTTAGGACCCTTGAATTGTGTGGTGTTGTGGACTCTCTACCTGTCATGGAATCTTGTATCATGTTTTGGAAATAACAGGTGCTCGAAAATGTGCTTTAAAATAACGTCTCCCGTGCGAATAGGGCGAAAGTGTGTAAGGGGAGACGGGAATCCGTTCCCAATTTCCACGTACTACCTCCAGCCCCCTTACATGTCTTTCCCCCGCACGAGGCTCGAGACATCCGCTCCCGGCATGGCCGGTAAGAGCCGGGTTCTCGCAAAACCTTTGCTAGGTGGGAGCCCCCATTTTCTGAAAAACAGGTTGGAACCTTTGAAAAAGAAAAAAAAAACAGAAAAATAAGCAAAAAAAGGAAAGAAAAGGGGTTCCAACCATCTTTAAGAAGAAAATAGAGCACCTTGAAAAATGTGAGTCCATGATCTTTTGTTTTTGAGAGTCTCTTCATCCACGATTCATTTGTCCTCTGTTCACTATTTGCCATGATGCCGACTTGAGACTAGCGTTCTCACCGAAGAAGCTATGAGATGACTTGTGTGTCGGTTGACCTCGTAAGCTGCTAAATGATCTAGGAAGTCCTCTGCCTACGATCGAGGTTGTTTTTTGCTATAAAGGTCTTGAGAGTTGCATTGGTTGGAGTTAGGTTTGCTTGGGGACAAGCAAGCGGTTAAGTGTGGGGGAGTTTGATAGACCGATAATTACACATGTTTTTACCCTTATTCTTGAGCCGTTTGAGAGGTTGATTCTCGTGTTTTAAGCCGATTTCACGCTAGGTTGTGCGTTTATGTCATATTTCAGGACCCGGCGTTGGAATCGAGGCGGAGAAACGAGTTTTGGGTCAAAAGGAGCGAAGTTGGTCGAAGTGGGCTGCAGGAGGAAAATAGCCGGTCAGGGGGTTAAATACCCGACCGGGTATTTATCATTTTGGCATCGCCGAGAAGCAGAGAGGGGCCCGAGCGTGAAGCTTAAATCCCCAGTCGGGGATTACTGGACATGATCGGGGATTTTTCCCCGAAGCAAAACGCGCATTTTAATAATACCCGGTCGAGACCCAAAATACCCGACCGGGTATTTCGACCGGGTATCGCGACAGGCAGCAGTTTTAAGGGAAAAGAAGGCTGAAAATCAAGGGTTCCGAGTTTTAGAGAGACAGAGCGATTCCTAGATAGAGAAAGCGACGAACCAGAGTTCTCAAGTGCCATAGCTTGATCTTCATCACCATTGGAGCCCGGCTTGAGCTTGGAGAAGTGCCGATTGACAACCAGGAGCCGAAACTCATCCTTCACAGTATGATTTCCGCGTCTGAATCTGCTTTTGCTTCTCTCTCCATGGAGTAGTTTCCCCATTCATCTGGGTATGGGGAACCCTAGATTTGTATGTTAGGTCTGATTGTATGAACCCAAGTACAGAGTTTATGAATTGATTATATTCGATTGAGGTTTGAATGATTGAATGACTTGAATCCTGATCAAATTCCTGTTGTTTATGCTTTAACCTAGAAAGAGAATATCTGCCTAGGTTGATAGAGCACCCTTAGTTGAAGGTAGTGAATTGGCGACTTTAGTAGAGGAGCCAATTCATTATTTTGTACCGAATTTACTTCGGTAGTGAAGGTTTGGTTCGTTAGGGCCTCAATCTGTTTACTCCGGTGGAGGTTAGTCGCCCGCTGGAGACTCAGATTGAGAGGGTCTGAAGACCTTTAGTCGAGACTTCAGACTGTTTAAGAACCTTCCGCAGTATAACTTTCATGAAAACTGAACTTGGTAAATTGCAATCCGGCTTAACTGCAGTCTAGGGGGAACCATATTCGGGTGACCTCTCTCGACTTGAAAACAACCGTTTAACTTGCTTTGTTTGTTTGTTAATTTGAACTTGCACTAAAGTTTCACTGCTAGATAACAAGAATTCACCGAGTAGTCATCAAATATAGGACCCGGGTTGACATTAAAACCCAAACCCGCTATACTACGCTTTAGGAAGTGGTTGCACTTGGCCATTTTCTAGAGTGACAGTAGGAGTGAGTCGGCAGGAGAGAGGGTGAGTTGGCCGGAACAACTAGGGAAGGTTCGAACCTATCTGCGATTGCAGACACGATGCAAAATACCTCAGGAAGCTCGTCCGCACCCTCGACTGAAGTGTTATTCCTCCAGTGCTGGATCCAAATTGATTAGAAAATGCTCTGAAAATGGCGAAACACGACCAAAAATCGAGCCTATTGGTTGGGACGACTGGGAGTGATTCGACAGAAATGGCTGGTGTAGGATTGTTGGGTATTATCCCAGGAAGCTACAGACACAAGCTGATTTGCCCGAAGATGACTAAAATAAAACACCCAAATCAAATTTGGCCATTCTGGGTTCTGGAAATTCGAACTTCGTCGATGGCGGGAAACTTCAAATCATCGATTCGACGGCCACCGTGATGAATCGGGATGGGTGGCTAGGTCAGAACTTAATGGGACCATGACAGAGATCATGTGTACAATGAATTAGACTGGGCCTGTGTGAATCAAAAAGCCCCAATTCCGAGCACGAAGAACATTACTTCGATTTCCCAAAAGTGCCAGTTTGGGACCCTCTTTGTCGATCCAAGCCTCGACTGATACTTCTCGAGCTTCCTTCCCTTTGTGAAGGCTGCACGAGAGTTCCATCCGAAGAACCAAAACTCTGTTTCGGTGTGCTGCCGATCAAACTTCGATTCAGTGTAAGGATCGAGGGTTGGTGACGTGATTCTGAATCAAACCTCCCATCTAGGGAGTTATCATGGCTGCAGATTTAGAGGGTTTTCTAAGGATCTCATTTTGAATGATGTACCCCTAGAAACACGTACCCATGGCCTGCTAGTTTCATAGTTTGGCAAACCATAGAGATTTTTGGACTGTGTAACCTTTTATTGTACATTATATATGATGATTGATTTTCTTTATCTTTCTTTTTGTTTTCTATGCTTGATTTATTGTCAATTCGATTGTGTGCATAAGACGAGGACTGTCTTCAAAGGATATATCCTCATATCCGACTTTGTGGATGGATGAGATTGGAAACGAGTCCTTCACAATTGATCATCAATCGATTAAACTGCACAAACTTCATCAAAGGAGAAATCCTTAGGGTCACCATTGTTGCCTACTAGATATGGTAAATGCCATGACACTTGGTAGGAAGAAAACCAACGAGTGTCAAACATTCATATGTAATAAGAACCAATTGTTGATTCTTGGTTGTATCTTGTATGTAGGGGTGATTCTCCAATATGTATGGGTGGATGTGACAGGAATGAAGCTCTCGAATACAATACACGTTTGCAAGCAGGCTTATTGCATACCGTGACATATGCAATCCGTATATCGTATCTCCCACGTGCCTTACAAAAGCTTGGAACCCACGATCCCTATCACGAGGGGAAATGATAGGAACCAATGTTGTCAGAATCGAACCGTTGTATGAACCGGTATAGTAAACGGTTCGCATTTTATTGGTTTAACCGATATTAAGCCGTTATAAACCCGTTATTGAACCAATGTCTAAAAAAGAAAATTATTATAAGTGAAAACCATTAATAATATTATAATTATATATTGACTCTAATATATTCAAATAAAAAATTAGATATAACAAGTAAATATTATAATTGTACAGAAACATAAATTATTCAAGTATAATACGAGTGATTTTTAAAAGTTATAAACATTATTTAATGATTTATTTCAAAATTAATCACTGTGAGATTAATTAATAACAAGACTTGTTAACTTTTTCAACAAAGACTAATTGCAACACTACTGGAAACAGATATAACTTTACAGCAAGAGGTGCAGAGTTCGAATCGCAGCCCTCTCCAATTGATCTAATTTTTATCCCCAAGATTCTGACCGGTTCGGTCCGGATTTGACAAAAATGATAGGAAAAAAGTTCCTATCGGATTTAATATTTGAGAATTAGGGTTTATATGAACACAATTAGGGATTGAGATTGGGAATTGGAAAAGAAGAAGAGCAGAATCGACCTAGGCCTTAGAGGGATCGAAAACGAGAATTGAGAGGATAAGGAGATTAGGGTTTAGGAGATTTCTTAATATTCTTCTTATTGATTTGAATGAATAACCCAAATACATATTTATAGGAAAATATCTAGAAAACCTAATAATAAACCTAATTCTACTAAAAGACTACTAACCATATCTAACAATATTCTAATATTAATAATAAAAATAATTATGGAAACCCTAGGAAAATTGGTTTCCATCATCCCCTCCCCCTTGAGACCAACCTTTCCCTCAAGGTTGATCAACTCGTCTTACGTCTTCACATTTTCTGCACGATCCGCGCATCGACTGCGTTTCTTGGGTTTAATTTTCTTCCAATCGTGCTCCACTACCCGAACGAGTTCTTTCTCGACCACCTTCACTTCAACTCTCAGCCCACTTAATAAGTTGAGCGCTGGTCCGCACACAACTCTCAGCCCAAAATTTCTCCCCGATTCAACCAAATCCGCTGGCGTATCTTCAAGCCACTCCGATGGTATTGCAAGCCCAACGTGAACCCATGAGAAACCCTACCCAAACCTGGTTTGGCGTTCACAAACGACCTTCGTGGGGGAAACATCGCCGCAGCTACTCGCATGAGAGAGGGATGCAGTCGCAGGCTTCCTTCTCCGGGTTTGTTTTGCATCGACGGTGGAGTCCACCGGTAAACTCTGCCAACGACAACTGGATCTGCGAGCTCCTTATCTCGGCGATTGGAGTTGTCGGAGATCGCGGCTTTATATCCCCGAGCTCCTCCCCAAGTCGCGCCTCCTCTCCTTCCATAATTTCTGACTCAGCTTCCTCCTTGGCGATTCCTTTCGGAACTGCCACCTTCGCCTCCGCGTCGGCCAAAATTTTCTCCTCCAGTTAGTCCAATGCCGCGGAATCGACGTCCTTCAGCCTTTCCTAAGGTCTCGTACCCGCCTGGACTGCTGCAAGGGCAGCCGTCGAGCCGCCAACCGCCGCCTTCTTCTTCTTTGCCCAGATGGCTTCGAGTGTCACCTCCAGCTAGTCCAACAGTTCCTTAACCGTGAGTCTTGACGTACTCATCGGGGCTCTGATTGTTAGGAAGCTGACCCTGGTTGATAGTTGTGACGAACTGCTCTCGGAACTAGGCTCTGATACCAAATGATAGAAACAAAATTTCCTATCGGGTTTGATATTTGGGAATTAGGGTTGTACGAACAGAATTAGGGATTGATATTGGAATTGGAAAAGAAGAAGAGCAGAATCAACCTAGGCCTTAGAGGGATCGAGAACGAGAATTGAGAGGATAAAGAGATTAGGGTTTAGGAGATTTCTTAATATTCTACTTATTGATCTGAATCAATAACCCCAAATACATATTTATACAAAAATAGCTAGAAACCTAATAATAAACCTAATTCTACTAAAAGACTACTAGTCATATCTAATAATATCCTAATATTAATAATAAAAATAACTATGGAAACCCTAGGCAAATCGATTTCCATCATCCCATCCCCCTTGAGACCAACCTTGACATCAAGGTTGATCAACTCGTCCCACATCTTCACCTTTTCTGCACAATCCGCGCATCGACTGCGCCGTTTCATGAGTTTCCTTTTCTTCCAATCGTGCTCTACTACCCGAACGAGCTCTTTCTCAGCCACCTTCACTTCAATCCTCAACCCACTTAATAAGCTGAGCGCTGGTCCGCACACAAGCTTTTGTTCGGCCCAAAGCACCTCAAGATTCAGCCCCTGGCTAAGCCCTAGGTTGGCCCAAATTTCTCTCTGATTCGACCAACTCCGCTGGCCTATCTTCAAGCCACTCCGTTGGTATTGCAAGCCCAACGTGAACCCACGAGAAACCCTACCCAACCCTGGTTTCGGACCTCGCAAATGGCTTTCGTGGGGGAAACATCACCGCAGCTACTCTCACGAGAGAGGGATGTAGTCGCCAGCTTCCTTCTTCGGCTTTGTGTTGCATCGCTGGTGGAGCCCGCCGCTAAACTCCGACAAATGGATCTTTGAGCTCCTTATCTTGGCGATTGGAGTTGTCAGAGATCGCGACTTCATCTCCTCGAGCTCTGTCTTGAGTCGCACCTCCTCTCCACCCACAAATTCCGCCTCGGCTTCCTCCTTGGCGATTCCTTCCGGAACTGCGGCCTTCGTCTCCGCGTCGATCGGA
Source organism: Linum tenue (assembly GCA_946122785.1). Taxonomy (NCBI): domain Eukaryota; kingdom Viridiplantae; phylum Streptophyta; class Magnoliopsida; order Malpighiales; family Linaceae; genus Linum; species Linum tenue. The sequence continues at coordinate 28,555,550 of CAMGYJ010000007.1, forward strand.
ATTTTCTCCTCCACTTCTTCCAACGTCGCGGAAACGACATCCTTTGGCCTTGACATAGGTCTCGTACCCATCCGGATTGTTGCAAGGGCAGCCACCGCGCCGCCAACTGCCGCAGCCTTCTTCTTCTTTGCCCATATGGCTTCAAGTGTTACCTCCAGCTAGTCCAACAGTTCCTTAACCATGATTATTAACGTACTCATCGGGGCTTTGTTTGGTAGGAAGCTGACCCTGGTTGAGAGTTGTGATGAACTGCTCTCAGAACCAGACTCTGATACTAAATGATAGGAACAAAGTTCCTATCGGTTATGATATTTGGGAATTAGGGTTATACGAACAGAATTAGGGATTGAGATTGGGAATTGGAAAAGAAGAAGAGCAGAATTGGTCTAGGCCTTAGAGGGTTCGAGAATGATAATTGAAAGGATAAGAAGATTAGGGTTTAAGAGATTTATTAATATTCTTCTTATTGATATGAATGAATAATCCCAAATACATTTTATAGGAAATAGCTAGAAAACCTAATAATAAATCTAATTCTACTAAAAAAGTACTAACCATATATAATAATATCCTAATATTAATAATAATAATAAAATAACTATGGAAACCCTAGGGAAATCGATTTCCATCAGGAAAGTTGTCAATCAAAACTTAGTAGTATAGTAAGAGGAGACATCCACTGTGGAGACTCTCAAATGGTTGTAAGAGACTTATGTAAATACAATCTTGGTGGTCAGACTAGGTAAATTTGTCCGCTATTACAATCGTGATCAGTACCCTATCCTTGATACTAATAGAAGTCCTCATAATCAATTTCACCCTATGCCTTTACTCGAGCTCCAATCTACTTATCAATCTTCCTCTTTTATAGTCTTGGCAGAAACTAAAGTAATCTATGAAGATGCTCAACAGATGGCTCATTAATCTCGAGCTCCTCCTTCTTTGAATTGCCGGCCATGCCATTTAGAATGTTGGCCTCCTGTTTGTTGTGCGTGTTATAGTCTCCCAAGGACTGCTACTCATTGAAAATCTTCCTTGATGCGCGCTCGCCTTCTTGCACTATAAGGCTCATTTCTTCTAGGGTGGGCATATTAGTGCCTTGGAGGTGTAACCTCTATAGGATCAGCTTGAGGTGGAAATTTTAATCGTAGCTGGCAAGAAGATGATGCTTCATCAACCCTATTCTTGCCTTTGTGATGTCCTAGCATTCTATCCATCATCTTTCTAAATCTTGCATCCACATAGAATTAAGCCAAATGAGTATATAAAAGAATTTTTCACCCTAAACTTTAAATCTTGGCTTCTTCTGTGTGCTAATTGTGTGAAACTTCTAAGATAATAAATCATAGAATAGGTTGCACTTATGGTATAAACATCTATTCTAAAAATTTAGCCTATGATCAATCGTAGAATATGTTACAATGGTAGAACCATCTATTCTAACGTTGCAAGCAATCACTCAAGACATTTTACAGAATCAATCGATGGTTCATGCATAAGAATGATTAAGTTATTTTGCACAAGTAGGATATGATTTAATCGAAACAATTAATCATAAAAATTTTCAATAAATTAGACATTATATCATTCGAAAACATAAAAGCACATCATTGCTTGAAATTTTGGCTTTTGACCTTTGTTAAAGTTTATGGGCTAATAGCCTAATACCATTACAACATTCGAACTATGCACAAAATCCCACCACCACCCAACCTTTCACCACCTCCACCGCCGAACCAAAATCGATTTAAGGAAGAAGCTTTCCTTTCTCCGTCTGCTTCTTCGACTGTTTGCCAGTCTCTCTCTAAACAGTGCCGACCCAAGTCAACAATACTAGCTACCCCAATCTAGGAAAAGTGCACCATAAATCGGAAAAATAGTATAATGGTGATTGAGATCGTATTCCAATGGTCATAGTATCCTAGGCTACTTAGGCCCGGTCTTTATCTAGTCAACTTGTTACTTAGCAGGTGGGAATTTGACGATTACTGGCCTAGAGATCGATAAAGAAGAAGAGGTACCTGGGTAACTCCCTTGCCCTAAACTTAGATTATCATGCAAATGGCTAACTATGTTGAGTTTGCAGGGTAAGATGCAGAACTCACTCATATGAGGGTTTCAATGATTACTTCCTTCCTCCTAGTACGCTCCCAAAGAACCATTGTCACCTCAGTCAAAGCTACATACTAAGGAATAACCTCTAGCTCCTCTCAATAGGTTCAACCTATCATGCATACTAAAGCGATGGATCGATGATGCTTGCATCATCTCTATCATTGTCTTAGGGAGGTGTTCCTCTAGCAGGGGTACAATCGCCTCGTCCACTAAATGGATCTCTAAGATCATTCATCTACCTTTAATTAGCCTTAAAGCGCTCAAATCCAGTCTAACCCTAAAACTCCACTTAGTTCTAAGACTCATTTGTAGGCTCGTAGAGAAGAGTTGGAGAGACAAGCCCCATCATAATCAAGCATCAATGAATCATATAATCATCAAAGCAAAAAAAAAATCAATACACAAACCCTAACACAATCACATCTACATTGAAAATCTAATTCTAGGGTTTGGAGGTTTTAACCCCTAGTACCTTGGAGAACTACCCGTAAAGGGAGAAAAAGATACGTGTAGAGAAATAGAAGAAGACTTGAATTGGGGAGAGCTCCCTTCCTCCTTGACTCCTTTTTCTTCTTCTTCTTCTTCCTTCAACTTTTTTCTATAACCTCACTCTAGAATAAAAATCTTCCAAAAGCCATCTTCTCAAGGGGAGGAGTCCTCTAATTATAGAATTATGAGGACACGGGCAAGTTCACGGGCACAGGGCAGCAGATCGCGACCGTGATTTGAGGGAGAGAGGCCACGATCTGGGCTTCAGCGAATTTAGTCTTATCTAACTTTGGAGATCATGGCCTGACTTCACCGTCGCGATCAGTGAGTCGTGGCCGTGATCTTTCTAGCGGAGTGGGATGGTAGGAGTCACGAGTCGACTATCAAGACTCTCTTATCTTCTCTTGACCGTTGCATCTTTAAATTCGCGCCCTAGGCTCCATTGTTCGCGGCCGTGATCTTTAGCTTGAAGGTCGCGATCTTTATGCTCTGCTCGCGCCCTTACATCTCGGCCGTGATTTTCATTCCTTCAACCGTGAACTCCATTTTGGCTTCTTTTTCTACACTTGTGACCCCCATTTCGTGCCTAAAACATGTATATCATCAAATAGACACTAAAATTCAAATATTTCCTCCGATGAACTAATAAAGGGTATATTTGCCAATATACAGACTGTGAAGACCATGAAATGACAAAAATGAACCTAAATATGGGCTCTAAATAACACCATTTTGAGTGTTATCAACTACTAATTTGAATTAATAAAAACAATTTAGGAAAAATTGAAAATATAGTTGTTTAGCCATAAATTTGTCCTTTCATACAATTATATCCATGTTTAAAATTATTTATGGTAAGTGATATATTAAGTATTAAATTAGTGTATTATATATATTATTTATGTTATAGCGCATGAACGGTTCTTTTATAACGGTTGATCGTTAAACATTTGTTGATTATATATGTGTAAGACATTACTAATTTAGTAGTTCATATATCGATCAATTTCTCATTAAATCTTTGTTGTGTTTGATGTTGAAGTGCATATCCCTATATGGTTGAGTGTGCATTGACCATGTATATATGGATCCTCCATGGATGTTGGTTCTGCGAGGATATTGAGAGAGCCAGCAAGTGATGCCTTCTCATCTCATACGTTGACAAATGACAACACTTTCTTTGGGATATGTTCAAAGTTGTCAACCCGCGGGCTAATTCGGATCCGGTCAACCTATTGGGTTAAGGGTTAATGGGTCACCCGGTTTAGCTCATAAATATGGAAAGAGTCGTTATATTGTACTTATCCTGATAAATTATATCAAATCTCATCTAACATATGAGTTATAACATATAATATTACACCAAAATAACATGTCGTACTGAGATCCAACATATAGTGAAAATTCACACACACTTATATAACATCAATATTTAGATGTTCAACTTAGGATTCCAAATATTGAGTTAGGCGAAAAGAAAAATCGAAAATAGGCGCATTTCGCAAACCAAAGAAAAAAATGACACAATTTGACCTCCAATCCGATACCTTCTAGCGGTCGACCCGACGGATGCATACGACCCGTTTTTCTCACCGAGCCAGGGTCAAAGTGGGTCGACTAGCGGGTTGACAACCTTGGTTCAAAGCAATATAAGGTATAAGGTATCTTGCCCATATTGAAAAGACTAAGGTCGGTCAAATTTAGGTTAAGGTAAGAGACTCATTTATCCCTCGAAAGTAATCACCATTTGTGTATTTATTTTAATTTTTCATATGGTCTAATCCTAATTTAATATAGTAAAAGAATGTGATTATAATCATGTTCAAAATAGCAAAATTCAAACATGTATCAACTCATACACCGTGACATCCGGTCGTAGCCAAATAATTCGATTCAGGTCACATCAACCTATGTAGTTGATAATATTGCATTTATATCATACATTTACCAAAGATTCCTTTAGCATAATATTTGGGAAAAGCATTTGAAAATGAGTCCAGAGAACGTCCGATGATAGAAATGACAAAATATTTGTGTACTAGTGCATGGCAAACACATCTTAGTTTCCCCTATTCCTTGAGGAGTGAAAGGACACATTAATGACCCTATAACAAAAACTGCATTTCACATTTGTCCCGTTGTTATTTGTCTGTAAGGTGGTATCTCCAATCCCTTTTAGGTAACAAAACCCCCTTTTTAGGTCATAATCAATAATCCTACAAATAAAGACACTAATGAATATAGAGCACAATAGAGTTAATTGGACCTCATCGAAAATTTGACCAAGCAAACATCCAAGCTTTCCTCTTATGCCCAAAGTGGAGACACAATATAAACTTCCAAAAAAACTCCCCGCACTTGTATGTATATTATTATTATTATTCACTTCACAAATTTAGCATTCCCCATAAGCAAAACCTTTTGTTAGCTTGCAACTTGGAGCCTCCCATATCTCTCTCTATATATATATTTTTTATTTATTGGATTTATATGTATGTACTCACATTATACATTTTAACTCACTTCTCTCACTCATTTGCATAATTAGATCTCCCATCCATCACATGAAGAACGGTACCAAAGTCAAAATGCTTTCGCTGCAACTCATGGATGGAGAAGGAAAACATAACAAGTCAGCGTTTTTTCTTGGTTTTGTATGTTTTGGACTTTTGTGTGTGCATGGAATCTCATTCTTTTATGTATTAAAAAAAAAATGCAATTAACCTTGATATGGAATGGGGCGGGCAGGTACCTCCATATTCATGTCTCGCTCTATTCTATTGCGGATTAGGGCGGGACGAGTAATACCTGTCTGGGTACGGGGCGACCCACTCTTAAATATTTTTTTCCTAAAAAAATAATAATGCAATAAACCTTAATGATGACAATGAGGCGGGCGGGTACCTCCATACTCATGTTCCGCTCAATCCTATTGCGGGTCGGGGCAAGTAATACCTGTGCGGGTACTGGGCGGGGCGACCCACTCTTACATGTTGTTTGAAAAAAAATACACATATAATTTTAATTTTTTACAATAAAAATGAAGGGAAAACAATTTATCAATGAAAATAGTGGTAATTGAATAGGTAATTGAGTCTATTTAGTTGAAAGGTTGAGTCTAACTAGTTTTAGGAAAGTCAAAATAGAAGAAATATGAATATTTTTTGTAAGAAATTGAGATAGAATCGGCCAAAAACTGAGCGAGACGTGGCAGGTCGGATCGGAAATGGATACTCATACCTCGCCCCACACTACCACGGATCAGGTAATACTCACCCTATCACGAATCAAATCGGATAATAGCCGACGAGACGGGTTCAAATTGTCATCGCTAAACCTACACGAAATAACCCAATATCAGCCAATCTAGTTTTGCGACACCAAAAGCCCACTTTGTAAAGTGCCTCGTACCGTTCCTTCAAAAAAGAAAAAAACAAACCAACATCTTTAATTAATACTTTTTGCATACTCTACTACCTTCAAGTTAATAAATGCAGTTAAATCTTGATTTTAATTCTACAATTATAAAACCTTACCTATAGTTTTAGATTCTGATTTTATTATTACAATTTCTTAGCTTAAAATTTCATAAAATCCTGATTAAAAACAAATAAATCCTAAAGAATCTATAATTAATTCACGATTTTATATAGTTTTAAGGTCCAACCTAAGTAAAACTAACAGTCTGGCTCACTAACTATGTCAATACTCAATTATGTCCCCTGCCCAAAATCAGTGAGAAACATGATCTCTAGTTTGTCTCTCTTACTACTCATTTCCTCTCACAAGTCACAACTAGGGATGATATTGGTTCCAAACCAACAGATATCCAACCCCTCCGACCTGATCAAATTGGGTAAAATTCTTTTTTGATATTTTTATTTTGGGTAAAACCTAAACTTGTCTCTTTTGGATATGATTCGGTTAATACCCAGCCGCATAAGCACCCTATGTGTACCATACGCTAAAGTAATAGTGTGTTGTGAACAATATATATTAATTTGAAAATTTTGGATTTTTAATTTTTTATGATACAGTATGAACAACTAGTATGACGTATGCACAATTTTTGAATGTATTAGTCTATGTTAATTTAGGAGTCTTTTGGAAGTTGTGATTGTTAGAGTTGTGTTTGTTAAATACATGTATTATGCACAATACAATGTTTGGAAGTGTCAAGTTGTAAAACAATGCATGTATTGTTTTGTGTAGGTCCCACCAACAATCACAAAAAATGATGCATTATACAATCTCAACTAAAAGTTGAGATTGTTGTGATTGTTCCTTTTAGATTTGTGTCCACTTTTTCTTTCCATTTATATCCCCAATATTTTTTGTTTTATACTAGAAGGTGAGGGTAAATGTGACATTTCCCTATAAAGTAACTTTATGCAAATCAATACATAAATTAGAATCTCAACAACCAAACAATGTATTGTCAAAATGCATCTATTGTATCAATGCATGTATTTATATTGTAGTGATTCATTACAATACAACGATTTAACTGAATATGAGAATGCTGGTTTTGCAGGATATGGGGAAATGGGTTTATCTTTGATTAATTACTTGGGTTAAAGTGTACACCAATTTGAATGATCTAAATTTCTTAATTTTTGTCTCGTGTAAGAGCATATGACTTCTAGGGTAGATGCATGTATGAATAATGTCAACCACAATCTAGGGAGTAGTAGTCAAAGGTTTGGGTTCTGTTATATGTGCCCAATTCTCATCTTAAGTCACCCAATGGCATCAATCATTTCATATTATCCCTTTTCTCAATGACTTATTAGTTGGTCAATAATATATAACCTACCTGTTATTTTTAGTGTTAGTGGGAATAGTCAAGAACAGACTTCAGTTCTGCCTTTTGGTTCTCACAAGATTTGGTTTATCAACCACGAAACACAAGAGATTTCCACTTTTTGGAAAAATGGAAAAAAACATCTGCCTTTCCCACTCAACAATCTTCGAGTAACTATTTTGAAAGTTGATGGCAAATCATATTCTCAATCCTTATAAGATATTTATTGTTGGCGATCACTATTTCTTTGGTTGTGAGCATTGGTATAATATGATACATGTATGGCTATGAAAGAAGTTATGTTTTCGACATAACCGTTCACTGTATTACGGAATTGTTTGCAAGTTGTGATTGTTAAATAGATGTATTGTTGAGAATATATGTACAATATTATACATGTATTATCGAATTTGATGCATTGTTAAATACAGCGTCTAGTACGTTAATTGTGTATGTCACATCAGCTAAAAGTTGAGACAAAACAATCTCGACTCAACAATCTCACAAATCATCATTTTGAGTGATAGTTTCTATCACATCACAGAAACAATCAATGTATTGTTTATGCTAAAAAAATGATGCATTCTAAACAATACATGTATAATAACAATCTCACCAAAACAATCGCAACTTCCAAACGACCCCGTACATTCTTGTGATTAGATATACTACATTTCAGTCAAATAAATATAATTATTTTTGAATAAATTATATGGAGTAATCATTGAAGCGACGACAAACCTCCGATTTACCTCTAAAAATAAAAATTCAAGCATTAAAAATACATTGAATTTCCTTAGATCGAATCTTAGAAACTTTTTCATGACTCTCTCCATTGAATGAAGAAAGATTGATTCTCAATATACAATAACATCCAATATCTATTATGAACAATACTTCCCGATATATAATTTCAAAGTAATAAACCTTCTCACACATTTAATTAAGGGAATGCTCATTTTTCTGTATCTTGGGTACATCAGAAATTACCCATGCTTTCAAAATTCACTTCTTCCCATCAATTCCACATTATCATACAGGATTTCAAATCATCTCCCACTTTTTTTTTTTTTTTTTGGTGTGTGACATATGTGTGATGATGATTGATTGTGTTCCACCATATCACATTCTGCACCTCCCTAACCTTTCTTTCTTTTTCTGGATATTTACCAACACTTGGTAATTTTGTCATCCACTACAACCCACTCAAAAAGAAAAACCCTCCATTTGCCCTTCAAGCTCTCCAATCATATCATACACCACCATTAGCACTCACTCTAGCTGTAAAAAAGAAGAAAAGCAAAACCCCATAGAATTAGAATGACCCAGCTGGGATTTTGGGGGGACAACATTTCATGCACCAAACTTTTCACCTCCTATGATACTTTTGAGGCTTTGACTTCGCCACAAAAGCTGCACTATTAGCCAAGGTATTGGCTTTTTCTAAAACTGCTGGTATGGTTGTGGTTGTTTGCATGATGAACAACAACACATCTGTACCCCAGAAACATGCATGATTCCCAAATGTAGTGATTGCCACCTCCAGTGTTAATGATTTGGGGGAAAGCTCTAAACTTTTTCGTTATTTCTCAAGTTGCCATGAATACCCAGGAGAGGAGTCAAAGTTCATGCACCTGTGGCTTCTACTCATAACAAACCTTTTGCTGTTAAAATGAAAATCATTAGTATCATGTTAACATTTGCTCCACCTGATCTCACTGTATATAGGAAGAGGAATGATTTAAACCCTGCTTTTGATGGCAGTTACCAACCAATCAAACATATGACAGCTTCTTCCTCTGTCTCTGAAGGAGATGGTGTAAAAGAACTTTGATTGCCTACTCTGCAATGATGTTGCTGAGGCTAACTGTTTAGAACATAATGCATTCACTCTACTATCAGGACTTCAGAAAAACCTACTAACCAAGCACGGGGAAGGTTCTCAACAACCCAAGAGTACAGAACTATTAAGTATAATTCTTCAGCATTTTGATTCCTAATTAATCCAGTTGCTACTTTATTTCCTTGAATATTTAATCCCTTAATGTAGTTACAGTAGATGTATTGAATCCCTTTGTGTATTTGCAGGAGATGTCTGTCAAGTCTTATCCTCTGAAGACTCCAATTCCTGGCTTTCTGAACAACGAAAACCGACGAAAGAAGAAGACCGTTTATCTATTCTAAAATGTGAGAGCCTAAAAATACACGTAAGAGTTGAGATGTGATATGGTTGCGTCATGACTCATGACGCCCAAGGGCACAGCCTAATAGATCATCATATTGGGTAGTTGGATAATAGTCCGTTGCTGGATTTATTTTTCTAATTGATCTCAACATATGTTTTGGTACATTGGTTGTTGCTTCAATCTGTTGTTCTCATTAATGCTTACAAGCCGTTTCATCACATGATGCTGGTTCTACTTCAAAGCCAACCAAGTAAATTTAGCAGCAGGCCAGGCCAGGCCAGACAGCAGCTGAGCGCAAAAGGCACGGGGTTGCCTTCCTTCAACTAGTGAAGGAAATCCTTCATTGGGTCATCATGATGTACTTTCTTCATCCTATAAGCCTCCATGTCTTCCGCGGTAACCTCATCGTTCCATTTGACGTTGTACTTCCGCTTCCTCTCATCCTTCTCCTCTCTTTTCCTCTGGTCCTCCTGTAAGGGGAGAGAAAACATCAATCAATTATCCAAGCACAAGCCATAAACCCATCAAACTCGCGAGCGGAACCGGAGAACAAGAAGGGTAGATGGACTGGACACTCTCATATTGTCACCTTTTTAAGTGCTTCAGCAAGTAACTTCTCATCCAACACCAAATCATCAGGGACCTCGGTTCCCCAAGTAGCCATCCTCTTCTCCTCCGCTGGTGCTGGCAACTCTGTTTAAAATTCATCAAACCCACTAGGATTACATCACAGCACAAAAAATGATACTAGGAATCAAGACGCACTTCTTGAATTAAATAAAGTATGAGAATCTAGGACAAATGATACACAACTTCAAGTCCATGCTGATCATATCTTAATCAGCTAGGAAACCATGCAGAATGATAGAAGTCGGGAAACAAACCATCATCAGCCTCTTTCCGGGCAATGTTGGCTTTCATTAAATCGGTTGCAGCCTCTGCAGCCTTGATACCAGCAGCGCCAGTGCAGTAACTGTTACGAACAGTCTGCCTACAGCATTTATAGCCCCACTGATGATCTTTCCACCATGAACCCCAAACACTTGTATGGTTATTAATGTAGATATCTTCTTCGTACTTGCTTTTGGGAAGCACAACCTCCTGTAAGCACCATTGAAGAAAGAAGGATCAGTATACTGTTGTTTATCATGACCAGTACCATCTAATATCTGACCATCCTTTAGGAACTCAAAGAAGCAGAGACAGGTTCAATTCCATCGATTCCCATGTGAATCTTAGGAAATCTACAACCACGCAGACTGGCAACAGGGTTCCAAATGCAGCAATAGCTCAACTCTATGAAACATAACCAAAGGGGTCGTTTAGATGGATCAATTAGAAAACGAGATAATTTGGTCAATTGTCTCATTTTGCAAAACGAGTCGATTCGAATTACCTGCCCCCGCCCCAGACAATTGCAATTGCCTCAAAACGAGTCCATTCAAAATTCCCCATGCCAAATTGTTCCATCCAAAATTTATGTCGCCAAACAGGTGAATTTGGCGCAATTGTCTCAAAACAAGACAATTGTGTCAAATTGATCCGTTAGAACTCCTCATACAAACAGCCCCCGAGTCAAAAGGTGCAAGAGAAACCTACTAGAAGCAAAAAGAAAATTCTCATTACCTGTCCCTTAATGATTCTCCCAGCACGATCGTACTCAACTTGACTTTCACTCTGTCCTAGTAAAAGCTCTTTTGGAATCTCATCTTGGCTGGCAGCATTCCCATACTTCTCAAGCATTTGGTCCTTTGTTTGAGTCTTCAGTTTCTCCTTATTCACCTTAAAGTTCTTATACAACAGCTCTGCTTGGGAAGGAGCAGCTTGCATGTGAATATCTTGCCCCTTATCAAAAGCTTCCCATGAATGGATGTTGAGCTGCTTGAACTCCTCAGCTTGACCACTGTTTCTGTACTGGTTGTCTCCCTGTAGTTATTAATTGGAAAGGTCAGGAACTTGTTGAAGCCAAACCATAAAAACTAGAACCCACACCTTTCAAACAAAAATATATACTGTAAGTTGCCACTCACCAAATAGAACTTCTCGTTGGGATCTGCATCTGGAAGTGGGTCCTCGCGCATTGAACGGGTTTTGGGGTCATAATAGGCAGAATTAACATCAAGATTCAAGAGATACTTTGCTGTATCTTCCCTAATACGCAGGTTCCTGCATTCAAGTAACAAGAATATTTCAGCGAAACATGTTCTCTACCATCCAACCAGCAACTGCAAACCATTCTAAACCGACTGTCATAATCTTACCCATGATAAAACAAACACAAACAATACAGAACAATGTCAATTATCCTTACCTAACAGTACCAGTGCTACCACCACCAGTTGTCCTTACACGCTTCTCAACCTTAGCAAAGTCCATTTGTTTGGACTCGTCAACTTTGGCTTCATCCACTCTTACATCATCGTCAATGTCCTCATCACTAACTTCCTCAGGATTCTCGCTGTTATTTTTCTCTTCCAGCTTCTTGAGCTGTTCCTCCTTCACATACCTGCTCCTAGCTGCATCACGGGCTTCATACCTTGCAACAACTAGTGCGTAATTGGCGGGATCATATCCGTTCCATCGATCGCGTTTGCCATCGTAATCAAGCTCAAAAGTCTCTATTTTTTCGTCAGGGGCAATATGCTTGTTATTCCATTTCGCCCCTATCTTCCTAGGTCTGTCCATGCAAGCTTTTGCATCGTGTGTCATGGCTCCACAGCTGCAACAACAATCAGACAGGATGAGTTACAATTACTCATTCAAACCATACCTAAACACGCGGAGACACACATGCAAACAGAGGAAAATAATGCAGGCAGGTATCTGAAGTCTACTTACTTCTGACACGCGCCTTTCCTGTATTTCTCTGCCTGAAATACTTTTGCACCCCTATCATACCATGATTTTGTGTAATTCGGATCCGACTTCCATTTCCTTTGATGTTTCAAACTCTAACAAAGATGGGCAAGGAGCGTGCGGTGATGGGAATCAGCAAGTAATGAAAAGGCAGAAGCTTGAATGAAAAAGATTGAATAAGAAAGCATACTCACCGGTTTCTCAGCATTAAGATACCAAGGAGCGGAAGACATATACTGAGGAATGTGAGGATTAATCTCTTTCCCATCTTCATCAACCTCAGCAGGAGCAAGCCCAGCTTTACGGGCTTCTTCCAACTCGATCTGCTTCCTGTGATCCTCCCTCGACTTGAAGGCACCTACAAGATTTCCACCACCACAAATGAACTTTCAGTACCCAGCGGCATAGGAAGAGAGTTACGAATTCACAAGCAGAGGAACCCTAATCAGCAAACCTAAGATACCAATTTAGTAGCAAAACAGAATTTTCGGAGAACAAACCGGGAACCCCAAAAAAAAAAACTACCTGATGCCGTCGCCATGGCGCCGACTTGTAGGATGAAAAGAAAACGGCCTTCCGGATCGCCGGACGTGCAAGCAGCCGCCGAACGAGTTTGTTGTCCGCGATAGTGGAAACCGTCGTAGAACCGCGAACCAAGGGCTTAGAGAGCTTCACTTGCGATCCGGCCCCAACAAAATGATGAGACACCGGGAAAGAAAACAGAAAGGATGCCGGACAGGGAGGGAGTCAGACAATAGCCTGCCGTGCCGAAGCGAGGGATTGCCTCCTTGCAGTTGCAGAAGCTGTGGACGAAATGCTTACATTGTCGTCCTCTCTGAATGATGAGAGACAAGAGACCGGTACGGCACCGCATTGAAGTTCGAACCGGATCGTGTTATAAATGCTTTAGCGACGGTCGAGGTGAAATTTCCGCTTCTCAATCTCGCTTAATTTAATCTACTGCCCCGGGTTTCACCCAAGCTTCATCCTGGTCATGGATAGATCCCCAGGTTCGGGTTCATAAGGAAGAATTCCCAGAATACAGTCAAAATTAAACATAATTCCCAGAATACATAGCTTTTATAAAATTTTCCCAAAATACCCAACTTTCAAGGGGTTCGAGTTCCATAAACTCGAACAACAATACAGTTCGACGATTAAAAACTCGAACTACAACAACATCGCGTTCTTAAACCTCGATCAAAAATAGTTCGAGTTTGGACGACTCGATCACAGTAGATCGAGTTTGGAAAACTCGATCCAACATGATCGATGCCAATAAACTCGATCTAGTAAAACGACTTCAGAATCCTCGAACCACTGGTCAACCGAAGTGTCAGGATAGGGTTGCAGGGATAAGATTCTTTGTTGGCATAGATCGAGTTCTAGAGACTCGAACTAGTGTAGTTCGATTATTCTAAACTCGAACCACTGCTCAATCATTTTGTCCAGTTGCTTTCGATCCGACATGCTCCAGAATAGGGTGCAAGGGGTAAAATTATTGGTTGCCGTAGATCGAGTTTAATGGACTCGAACTACCATAGTTCGAGTTTTTTGGACTCGAACCACTGCATCAGTTTACGAGGATAAAAAGCCATCACTTAGCACATTCTGGCAGCTCTTTTACTTTCTATCTTCTTTCTTCCAAACACAAACTGCAGCAGCTGGAGCACCATAGCTGAGCAAAGAAGAAAATTTTTGGAGGTAAGTTCTGCTTACGTTGTTTGAATGAGCATATTAGGATTTTGGATTAATTTAGAATTTTTTGTACTGTATGTAATGGGCTACTTCTATAAACTGCAGAAATGGGTAGAAAATTTCGAAAATTTGACTTATTGATTCGGTGGAATGGTCGAATTACACATTTTCATGATAGTATTGACTACGAAGATGGTGAATCAAGTACTGTCCGGATTGAGAGCATATTTACTTGGCAAGAACTCAGCCATATTTGTGCGGAACGATGTTGCATAGGAGGGCGAAGAGTATGCAAGACTTACCGTATGCCGGTTTACAAGGATTATGCACTTGTATATGAAGGATCAGTTTTGTCTGAGGATGATGACGTTAATATGATGGTGAGATTTATTGCAGAGAACAGATTTCCAACTGCTGAGGTGTATGTCGAGACAGAAGTTGTTGGCCAATATGGTGGGGGCGGTTATACCGAACAAGGTGAAGGATCGGGACGGTTTTCCGGTTCAGGAGATTTTAGAGTTCTGCATGATGCACCATGGCCAACATAAGAGGATCGAACTGCAACTGGTCCATTGGTGGAACATGACGGACATGAGTGGCCAGTATGGGGTGAAGAATGAGATTACATATGGGCACCCAGACAGTCACCCAGACAAGCATCTACACCAGCATCTGGCATCAACAATGATCTGTATGTGGATAAACCAAGTCCTCCATACACTAGCGAGGCAAGCGACGTGGAAGATGAAGAGTTAGAATCAATGAGTAGTTCAGATGGTGAAGATCTAGAAGTTGATGAGGGGGAATTTGAGCCCCCACACCTCACTACACGATGGTGCCACAACATCCTCTCTATGCTCACAATGACGATCCTGACCTCCCTCCTATACCTATCTGGACTCCTGATTCTGGATTCGTGGCCAAACATTTGGAGGAAAGCCTCGGGTGGTTGATGCATTGAAAGAATTTGCTACGCGAAGAAGCTTTCAATATCGTGTCATCACTTCTGACACTAAAAAAATTCATGTTCATTACGAGAACCATGGCGACGGATGCATGTGGCATGTTCGGGCAGCATATGTTAAAAGAAATGGGGCTTGGCTCATTCGTAAGACAAACAACAACCACACTTGTAGGTCGTCACTGATTTCTCTAGATCACCGACAATTGAGTGCAAGGAAGTTTGCACAAACAATCAAACATTTGATTGAGGCACAACCTGGGATCACCGTGAAGAGTGTCATCGCTGAAGTGAAGAATCGACATGGCTATACCATCAGTTACAAGAAAGCATGGCATGGGAAGCAAAAAGCTATGGCAGAGGTGTATGGCGATTGGGAAGAGTCATTTGCTAATATGCCTCGTTTGATTCTTGCAATGGTGGACAAGAATCCTGGGTCTGTTTTTGTGCCTAGTTACGAAGATTTCTATGGGGGTGCTAAACGCGTGTTTAAGCGACTATTTTGGGCATTCAAACCATGCATTGATGGTTTCACCCATTGTCAGCCAATAATCCAAGTTGATGGCACCTTTCTGACTGGCAAATACAAGGGCACTCTACTCGTTGCCACTAGTGTTGATGGCAGCATGCAACTTTTCCAGCTTGCTTTTGCTATAGTCGAATCGGAGAACAACTTAAGTTGGGCATGGTTTTTTTCCCAACTATACACTCATGTCACTCAACGGAAGAACATTGCCATACTTTCTGATCGACACCATGGAATTAGACATGCTTTCTACGACCTACCCGAGGAGCTAGGGTGGAAGTGGCGCTGGTGCATACGACATTTCAAAAGCAATTACGAGAAGCACTTTGGTAGAACTTATGGACAACGTGCAGTTTGGCACGCTGGTAAGAACAAATAAGATGTTGTGATTATATCAATTGGTTGAATGCGTATACTCCTTTACTAACCTTATTTTGCTTTATTGTAGCTGTTGCTTTTCAGACTCGAAAGTTTGTAGACAAAATTAAGAGCATAAGGGAGGTCCACTCTGAAGGTGCAGATTGGCTAGAAACTCATCCTTTTGAGAGGTGGACGTTACATCAAGATGAAGGGTATAGGTATGGAATAACAACAACGAACATGGGTGAGTGCCTCAATGGTTTGTATGTTGGTCTTCGTGCAATGCCTATCTCATCTATAGTCTTGCATACCTTCTTTCGTACGGTGACATGGTTCATTGAACGCTACCAAGCAGCATATCAGATGCTGAATGCTAGAATCTACATCCCAAAGAAGATTACGGATGATATGAAACCATGGTCGGAAAGGGCAAAATGGCATAAGGTGACTTTATTTAGTCGAAGAGATTCCCGCTTCGCAGTAGTAACAGGAAGTGGACCAGATAGTTCAAAGGGTGGTAATGCTCAAACAGTCATACTGGATGCAAGGAATGGAATAGGAGAGTGTACTTGTGGGAAGTTTCAAGGGAGACACCTGCCTTGCTCTCATGCATATGCAGCAGCGAGAATCGTTAATTTGGATACTTTGATATTTGTTAGTCCATACTACAAGACTCCATACGTGGTCAAAGTTTGGGAAGGGTCGTTCTTTCCATTAGCTCATGAAGCATATTGGCCCCAGTATGATGGACCTGTAGTGTACCCTCCCGAGCACATGAAGCGTACCAAAGGTCGACCTAGAGTTAACCGAATTGCAAATGAAATGGATAGATCAAGGACACAGCGACGCCGCCCGAAGAAGTGCTCTGCATGTCGAGTTGAAGGGCATGATAGGCGCCAGTGTCCAGGGCCATCGACTGACAATTGAAAGTTTATGTTGTAATTTGAATTTTATGTTGTGATTTAAGAACTTTATGTTGTAATTTGAATTTTATGTTTTAATATGAATTTTATGTTGTGATTTAGAACAACTTAACAACTCTAGAGAAATAGAACAACTTAACAACGCCATTAGAAATAGAACATGACAAGAACTCTAAAGAAATAGAACAACTTAACAACGTCATTAGAAATAGAACAACTTAACAATTTAACAACTCTAAAGAAATAGAACAACTTAACAACTCTAAAGAACACCTCACTCTTGTGCACCACGTCCGCGTTCCTCTCTTCGACATCTTTTCCTTGAACTAACTCCATATCCAATTCCAGTATTTCGTGGCAATGGAGGTGGGGTTGCAGTGGCTGGAGGACCATAATAAACATTTGGCATCGGAGTCTGGACGCTTTGCTGCGGGGTTTGGAATTGATGACCAGATGATGAAGCATAGTAGGCTCCTCCTCCCCCTCCTTGAGCAGGACCTGATGATCCCTCTCCGAATTCCCTTCTGACTGGAGGGAATCCATACTCGTATTGGTCAGGAAGTGCCACATCTTCAAGAATGAAATTTTCTCAGCTGGCACATTTGCTTCTGGTTCATTTTCCAACGTCATTGATGCAAGTTCCAACCCATCAACCTAAATAATAAACATGTTAGTCAAACACTCTTTGTGTAGCTAAAGTGATATAGTAAATAGATATTGTGCTTACCAACGAACCGATCACGGCGCCACGTTTGGTTACCCATCTTTTTGTGAACTTGCGGTACCAAATCATGTATTCATCTTGGTACCCCATTGGCCTCGTCATTGGGATCCCATCAATTGCATACGTCTGACGAGACTCCCACATTTCAATCCATCTATGGTGCTTGGTTGGCCAATCACTGATTGTACCCCGCAAATCCTTGTTGTACTTGTGGAGTGACTTATGTACGTCCGGTGGTGGGAGAGGAATCGGTTGCGTCCAATTATATTGTCGGACACATCTATCCGGGAGGTGCCACTCGACAATGTTGTGGCAGATCACAGGCAACTTGCACGACCAGAGTCGACGATCCTGAGGGTATCACAACTCGTACGAATCCTTTGCTCCGTTCGGATACGGATCCCACTCCACCTAAGTTTCAACACAACATATAATTTAAAATCGAAGCAAATAATTTCAACAAATCAAATAGGATTCATAATCATAAAAATAAATAATGGGCTAAGACAAATAATTTCAACAAATAAAATAGAATTTGTAATCATAAAAATAAATCATAGGCTAAGTCTAAGACAAATAATTTCAACAAATAAATCAAATAGAATTCGTAATCATAAAAATAAATCATAGGCTAAGTCTAAGACAAATAATTTCAACAAATAAATCAAATAGGATTCATAATCATAAAAATAAATCATGGGCTAAGACAAATAATTTCAACAAATAAATTAGCATTCATAATCATAAGCTAGAATGTTACCTCGTTGAATTCTATACAGTCAAGATGTTGGCGGTACCCGTCTAGAGAGGTGAGTCTCGTGATAGCTCCAATCCATCTAGCACCATAAGCCCATTGTCGTAGTGGCTCATCGGGACCCAACTGTTGGCAGGGCAGATCGGAGCGAAAGTAGGAAGGTGC
Source organism: Linum tenue (assembly GCA_946122785.1). Lineage (NCBI taxonomy): Eukaryota > Viridiplantae > Streptophyta > Magnoliopsida > Malpighiales > Linaceae > Linum > Linum tenue. Next base: position 28,574,111 of record CAMGYJ010000007.1, read on the forward strand.
TCCCAAACCCATAGTTGGAGGATGAACATGGGACCACCCGCTTGCTTTGTTTCCGGATTCGTACACTTTCCCAACTCCGAATATATCATCGCCAAACAAGCAGATTCCCAACTTTTTCTCCCAATCTCATCCCAATCTTCCAAAAGAACTCGAAGCCACATAAAATGCATATTTCCACCAGACTTGTTCGGAAACAAAAATCTACCAACCAAACAAATCAGGTAGATGCGAGCATACCTCTCTATCTGAGCATCCGTGGCATCCTCCGATAATTCTCCAACGGCCCTCACTAGCCAAGGTATCAATAGCATAGACTTGTGTAGAGGTGGTACACGACGACCTTCTTGTGTTTCCTCGGGGATATTGATACCTAAACGCTCGCTTATAAATTGGCCCCAACCATTCAATGGCTTCTGTGAACTTTCTATTATTGCATCACCATCGATTGGAAGCTATGTCAGCATGGCTACGTCCTTCAACGTAATCGTCATCTCTCCCTCTAGAAGGTGGAATGTGTGTGTTTCTTTTCTCCATCTTTCCACCATTGTCGTAAGAAGATTGTTGTCCATCTCCATCCCCACAAACTTTCGCACCCTCAGCAATCACACTCTTTCAATGAAGGGCTCGATACGATCATCCCATTTAGGCAAGCGAGATAGCGACCGATGGGTGATTACGTCAAGTTGTTCCTGTAGCAAAAAAAAACATTAATTATTATACAAAAAAAATCGAAGAATACTATCACATTTAAAAAAAGAAAAGTACATGAGGAAGTGCTTACCGGATCTGCCGCCCAAACACTTTCAGACCGATGGTAAGGTTGCTCATTCAACAAATCGTTTACTCGCGGTCCGCCTTGAATGTATAATCTAGGATCGTAAATACTCGGATCCATCTCGACACTTTTGAGTGATAGAAGTACCAAACTAAAGAAAAAATCTGATGCGGAAGATCGGGCTTAGCCACAACCGCAGAGCATATTTTTTTCTTCAAGAGTGGTGGGAGGAAGAGAGGAAGAAGAATGGAGTGGTGTGAGATTTGGTGGAATGGAAGGTGGTATTTATAGGTGCAGTGGGAGGAAGTGGATCGAGTTTAGGGGACACGAACCACGGCATCGATTTTACCGCCTTCGATCCGCGTCAGAAAGAGTTCGAGTCTTGCAAAATCGAACGACCCGGATCGAGTTAGGCAAACTCGATCTACGGTGGAGCGGTGCCTGACGTCATCGATCCGCGTCAAACAGATTGATTCCGAGGCGCTCGATCCTCCTGCATCGAGTTCCCCCCACTCGATCCGCGTCATCACTGCATCGCGGGTTTTGCAATCGAACGGTGGAGATCGATCCCCCTTACCTCGATCTATGGTGGAGCGATGCATATGTCAGCGATCCAGGTCATTTAGTTCGAGTCTGTTACACTCGATCCACGTAAATCGAGTTTGAAACACTCGATCCGCGTCGTCCTGTGGCAGCCAATCGTGGCTGTTTCGCTTGATGCACTTGGATCTATCCTTTGTCAATCGATCTGGTCATAGTTCGAGTTTACTAAACTCGAACCAGTTGAAACTTTGGTAGTTTGAGAAATATTTATAAAAGTGATGTATTATGGGAATTACTTTTAATTTCCACTGTATTTAGGGAAATAATCCGGTCCATAAGCAGTGACAAATTGCCCTATGAAGACTCGCTTTTGCTACGGCTCCGGTGGATTTCCCTGACGTCTATTTTTTATCGAGCCCAGAACCGACCCTTTTTATGTGAACAACTTGGCAAAGATAAAAACAAAAACAAAGGATTATAACCATTACTCAGAGTGAATGCAATGCAACACCTTCGTCACTTGCTCACTGATTGTTAGGTGATTGAAGTTGGTGTTGACACCTAAAATTATTTTGGCACGAATTAAATGCCGCATTAATTAGTCAGATCATTTACTTCGATACAGCGGATAAAAAAACGGTGTCGTTTGGAGTTGAGCGGCATCGCGGAGAGTTAAAACATTACCGCAATGAAACTCAGCTGTACCGCGGCACTTGAAACGACATCGTTTGTCAGAAAACAAGATATGGGCCGCACGGTTAGTGTTGCTGATGGAAAAGGAGTTTTTTTCATTCCTTGTCGGAAGGGGAGAGAAACGATATTGCGAGGAGACAAGCGGCATCGCGGATGGGTAAAACGACACCGTGGATTAGAAAACGGTACCGCGAGTAGGCCCAACTGTACCAATGTACTAGCAAACAAAAGTGTTTAAAATAAAAAACAATGTCGCGGAAGGAAAAGCAAACGGAGCCATTTTGGCGCTAACGATGTTGTTGGTCAACACACGAGTTTAACTGCAGGTCAACAGTGATGGCCGGTGTCGTTTAGTTGAAAATGATGCCGCAAGGGTATCAACAACACCGCGAATCAGAAAACGACAGTGTTTAATATAAAACAATGTCGCGGAGAAAAAGCAAACAAAGCCGTTTTGGGGAAGGAAACGATATCGCGAGTAAGCCCAACAATGCCGCAGTAGTTAGGACAGCAGCGTTAGTGTTACATATTAAAACGATGTCGCTGGTAGAATCAAGTGGTGATGTTTAGCTAAATACGACAATGTTTAAGGCATCAATAGCGCCGCGATATTACTTAGCGATGCCGTTAAGTTAAAACCATACCACAATGGGTTGGATTTTGGCGAGGCCCGGCAAGCCCCCAAGACGAGAAAAACGGTACCATTCGGTAGAAAACAATATCGCGGAATGAAAAACGACATTGTTTGGTGGGACCGGGTTCAAGGTCGGCATCGATTAGTGAAAAGCGATGTCGCGGCATTGGTGAGCGTCGTCATGTGATTAAAAACAATGCCACGAGGTTCGTGATATTGTCATGGATGATGAGAACGACGTTATGAACTAAGGAGGTTTATTCAATGGGGGTGAGACGACATCATTGCATGAACAAGGTTGTAGGATTTGGCTCAACGTCGTTTTGCCAAGTTTCTGCGTAGCGGAACGGTTTTGGGGACACGTGATTATCACGCAACAAGGAGGAAGTTACCCGCACGATTGACAGGAATGAAGACGTGGCAGACAAAGGCGCGAAGGCGGTTACTACGACTATGGGCAGAAGACTGTGGTATCAACATAAGGAAGAAAGAGAAACTGGAGACGGCAAAATCAAAGCTCAAACTGCACCGTCGCAGACTTACCCTTTTTTCTCTAGTTTCGTAGAACTTCTCTGTCAAAGACCTCCTTTGCAACGTCGTAGTAGTCGTATATCGTAGTCGTAGTCGCGGAGCTCTCCAGAGGAACCTCCATAGGAGTAGAGGTAACGTAACTTAGAACACTCCTGGTTTGGTTTCTCGTTTCTCGTCGAACACCCTCGTTCGAGCATAGTTTGGAGAGGTTCTGAACCGAGTAACGGTTGTTCTTGGTTAGAAGTCCAAGGTGTATCAATCAAATCAACATCGCCGACGGCGGCGGTGGATATTTGACAGTCGTCTTGGTTTCTATTTAATCGATCAAATCAATGGCGCCGAAATTCGGAGGTGGATATTTGACGGTTGTGTTGACTTTGTGTTTTGTGTTTTCTTGAAAACAGAGCGCATTGAACACGCGAGTTTCGCCATCAAAACAAATTGGCACACTTGGTGGGACACGTGTGTTCGAATGCCTCTGCGACGAAGGAATCAGGAAGGGGATGTTAAGCCCGGATTCGTGGAGGAACATGTGGCCAACATTGAAGGAGGCCAAGGAATCGGTGCTGAAGACATCGGTGGGTCTGAGAATCCGCCGTCCACAGCTGGGCCGAATGAGGATTTGTCAATCCGTCATTTCATGGAGGAGAACCGTCGCATGTTTGCTAGCCTCAACAATGAGTTTGCAGGCTTCAAAGGCGAGGTAAATTAGCATTTTGACGCTTTAACTGCACGACATGATTCTCTTGAGTCTCGTGTTGATAGGCGTTTAGGCCAACTCTTTGAAGTAGTGACTAAAAACAGATATGAGTTTGATGTTTTTGTGGATAAAAATCTACGGGATAGGAATGAAATTAGGGAGCTTTTGGGTAGCTCAGTAATGCAAACTAGGGATTTGCCGCTAAACGGTGAAAACAATTTAAACAACAAAACTGGTTTTCTAAATAATAGTGCTCGAATTAGTCCCACGAGACAGGGAGTTTCGCCGCACCGGTGATGAACCCACCAAGTCCGAGAGTGAATCTTGGCGAGACTAGCACTACCGCTAACACTCGCGTTGAACCACCTCCGTTTCACGGTGGGGGTCCAAAAAATATTCCGGAGGCTAGACCCTACGTGGCTCCGATGAGCGGTGCTGTTGGTGGAGGAACGATCAACAATGATCATGTTCCGCCATGCGGCTACCCGCAAAACGTGCCTCCCCCTCTAAACGGGTTGGCATGGATCCTGGTGGATTCGTACCACAAGGGGGGCAACTCAAGGGGCAAGACGTTAATGTGATTCGAGATTAGGTAGCATAGATGTTGGCGGATCAGTTTGGTTTAGGGATTAGACCAGCGATGCCGCTGGTATACCGAAAACCATATCCAGATTGGGTTGGTAGATACTACACCTTTCCACGTGGTTTTCGGGTGCGTGATTTCGTCACCTTCAGCGGGACTGGAGATTAGTCCACCGTCGAGCACGTTGGACGATTCATGGTTCAGTGTGGTGATGTGAGTGATTTCTTGAAGTTGCGTTTATTTGGAAACTCGTTGACCGGTCCCGCATTCGCGTGGTACGTCAACTTGCCATCAAACTCGATTCAAACTTGGCAGCAAATGGAACAAATATTCCATGCCCAGTTCTACCATTCTGAGCCAGAAGTAACTTTGGCAGATTTGGCACGAATGCGCCAGCAGCCAGGTGAAATGGTAGAACACTTTTTAACTAACTTTAAGAATGCAAGAAATCTCTGTTTTGTGAACTTGACAGAACGCGAGTTTGTTAAACTTGCCCAGGGTGGATTGAATTTTGAACTTCGTAAAAAGTTTCAAGATAGGGAGTTTCTGATCTGTTTTAGTTGATGTCTTGCGCTGTTAGATACGAGTCTCTTCTCCATGAAGAAGAACATAAGAGAAGTGACTCTCGTGGTCAATATTTCCCTAATTTTGAAAACTATGGTGTGAATAACGTCGACAACAATGTTGATGATGTTGAAGTTGATTTGGCCGAGATTGTGCATGGGAAGCCATATGTGTGTGCTTCTCTAGCCAAGGCCAATGGGAACCACAAGGTGGAAAGCCCAATCGTGCTCAAATTCAAACTAGGAAATATTCCTTTGATGTTTCAAAATCAGAGTTGTTTTTCGAACAATTTTACAAAGATGGTCAAATTAAGTTAACTGGGGGCATACGATCCCGCCAGCTGAAAAATTAAAAGGGAAACGATACTGTAAGTGGCACAACAGTGCATCTCATTCAACTAACATGTATGTTGGGTTTTGCAACGTTGTGCATGATGCAATTGTGAAAGGCCGGTTCAAGTTCCCAGATCCGAGGAAGGAGAGCATGATTGTCGACACGAACCCTTTCCCAAACGTTGTCGACACCAACATGGTCAACCCTAATTTCTCTAAGATCAACCTGCCACGCTTCAAGCTGGTGTTGGATACAACGCCACCGCCGAGTGGTAGTTCTGATGTAGCCCAGGGTGCTTCATCCTCCCAAGCGCAAGACGAGCCACGCCTGGATCCAGCTGAGGAAGAGAAGTTGTGTGCCTAGTGTCGCGGAAAGCTAAACATTGGGGGAGCAAGGCCGAGCCAGTCGGTCCACCTGAGATTGGGACCACGACAGTTCAAACCGAGGTACCCCTCGTATGAACGCAATGTTGAAGGAGTACGTGCACCTGCATGGGGAAGAGGGCAACGTAGGCAATGGGTTGCTCAAAGTGCCCCACCTTTCAAAAATTTACCTTTTGGACTTGCCCAACCTGTAAGAGGTTCCCCACCTGTCAGAAGAGCCTTCATGATGCCAAATGTGCCACAGGGTGGTTGGCACACTTATGACGTCCGTCGTCAGCAGCTCATCGCGGTTGACGGGATGACAAGGACGCAGTATCGAAGGTACCTCCGCAAGAATGCTCAAGGAAGGAGGATTACAAACTTGCAAGCAAATGTGAACGTGGACAACTCTGCCACGGGTCTGAGAGTAACTGTGGCCGGTGCTGGAAAAGTTTTCGAGGACAAGCTGGACGGGAACGATCAGGGAATTCCGAGAGAGGCTGAGTACGATGCTGAGTTGGACAACTCCTTTATCGAAGAGGAGATGCTGGAATTGGATGAGCCGAAGTCGAAATTTGATCGAAAAAACAAGGATGACGATGATGACAACTAAGGTGCACCCATGATGATCCAGTTTGGAAGTTTACCACCGGTGGTGGTGAACAACTACATCTTGCCTTTGATTTTCCACATTGATTTGGAAAATCAGGGAGAGGATGGCGAGGTTGTGATGGAGGTTGAAGAGGTCGACGAAGCTGCTCAAGAGGTCAACATTGCTGAGCTGGTGAACTGTTTTGCTCAACTGAATTTAGAGGAGGAGAATGAGGAGCCAGCAACGGCAGAGCTAGTTGGCGAGTCGGCGGATCTGCCAATCGAGGCTGAGCCGTAGAGTGCAATGATGGCTCGCTAAATGGCCGAATTGATTTGGCAGTAGAGTCAGCCAAGCGGAACAGGAGTTCGCAGTGGATCCTAAAAGAGTTGTACGAAGCAGGCCACAGGGGTGTTGGGCTACTGGGCGAAGATGGGGGAAGATATCCTTTTTACGTATTGTACCAAGGTCCGAAAGAGTCAACAAGTGTGCCAGTGGAGAACATCACGTGGGGATCAGAGTTCGACGAGGTGGATAAATCTATCCGGATTGCAGAAGCGAAAGGGAAAGCTGTGGATGAAGGAACCACGAGTGAAGAGTCAAACAGGGTCGTTGTTTTCAACGAGCCCGAGCCAAAGATGCTGCGACATTTGACGCCACTCTACATCAAGGCCACACTTGATGACGTACCAATGTCGAGAGTCTTAGTTGACAATGGCGCCGCAGTAAATGTGATGCCAACAAGGATGTTGAGAAAGTTGGGCAAGAGTACTAATGACTTGATCCCAACGGAAGTGTTTGTGACAAGCTTCAGTGGCGAGTCTACTTCTGTCAGGGGAATCCTCCCAGTCGTCGTGGGAGTTGGATCACAGAAGCGGATGAGCGCTTTCTTCGCGGTGGATGGGATGATAAGCTACAACGCACAACTTGGCCGGGATTGGATTCACGCCAACAAGTGCGTTCCTTCATTGCTGCATCAGTGTTTGATGCATTGGAATGAAGACGGTGTCGTTGAGGTGGTACAGGCTGACACAAAGCCATTTGCCGTTGGGGCCAATGTGGCTGAAGCTTATTTGTACCATGAAGATTTTGGACCATTTGAAATCAGGAGCGGGGCTGGAGGAACGTCCAACGTCATAGTGTCAAGTGCAAAGGTGTTGAGTAAGGCGTGCTTGGACCCATTGTCCGAAATCGTGAGACCATCGATGATCACATTAGATGGTCCATTGAAATCTGATGAACAAGTCGATGATGAGTGAACCACCTCGAGAGAAGGTGGTGGAGGCCGAAATCACGGCCTTGCGGGAGAAGTTGGTCATCTATCAGTGTGAACAGAGACTTGTCTGCATGGAGCTTGTCTTGATGGCCGACTGCGTTCCCGATGATGATGACTTGTCGACCAGCGGCGAGGAACTGAGTCACGAGGTGGAAGAAGGAAGCAGTGTTGCTGTCTGCAACATTGTGGAAGAAATCAATCTTGGTGTGGAGGAGGATCCACGTGCAATCTTCATCAGTGCCGATTGGGCGGTACTCAGGTATGAGTTAATTGCATTTCTGAATGAATTTAGTGGTTGTTTTAGGCGTGATTATTATGTAATGTTGGTTGAGTGTAGGAAAATCATGCTACTCGGCTTATTCAGCTATTTTGATTATTACACATTGAAAAGTAGAGGCCAACGACGACATAATCACGTCGTTGGAATAGAGTTGGTGTAATTCTATAATCAGGAAAGAAGGGCCAAACCTCATCGTTTTGGCCCAAGCCATAATGCAAAGCTGTTGGTGCCAATTTATTGTTATTTTCTCAACAACATTGTTTGGGGGCACGGTGCGGCTGAAGTAAAAAGAGTATTTTACATGGCCAAAAAACAATAAGATAGAATTTCATCAAAGCCAAACCCGTTGGTTTTAAATAAATAAAAAATTGTGACCGTTTCGGCCAAACAATGTTGTGGCTAGTTTAGGATTCTAACAGCTCTGTTGGTGATTGAAAAAAGAAGAAGAAAGGAAACGATGCCGTTTAGTATAGAATAGGCCAGAGCTGCGGTAATGGTAAACACAAGTGTTTTAAAAAATAGTAGGGCTATTGAGCGGGAGTGATAAGGAAAAATCGGAGCTGTTGATGGAGGAAAACGAGGTTGTTTTAACAAAAAGAGAAAGGAAGAAAGCAATGAAAAGTTGTGGCCAAAACGGCGCTGCAGATTGGTGAAAAGGAAAAAGGCCACAATTTAGGAGTGCAAACAACGTTGCAGGCAAGTGGCCATAAAAAATAAAAAAGTAATAATAATAATAATAATAATAATAATAATAATAATAATAAATAAATATGGAATTGTTGTATTAAAGGGTTTTAGTGGCGTGGTCAGTTTTTTCTTTGGGCCAAAGCTTATCACAAGGAGAAGATGATATGGCCCAAAAAATTAGTCCTACGGAGAATTGTTAGTTGGCCAAACTTGTTTGTGGTCCTAAATGTGCTTTATAATGCTAGCATGTAAAGGAAGTAGAGCAGAGCCGTTGGTAATTTGGAGGCGCCAAACATATTTGGGAGTATTTGACTATTTGTGGTGCTGGAGACTGGGGCAAGCAGGGTTGCAAAGTGATGATTTGGCGGCTGCGGAGGGTTCGAGGCAGCATGACATGTCGTGCCAATGTTGGTGGTAAGTTAAATTTTGCAATACTAGTTTCATTATGGACACTAGTTTTCATGGCCAACTGTTTGAATTATTAATTGAGATTATTTTAGGTGATTGAATTGTGTCAAGAATTTGGTTCATAATTCTTATAAACCAAATTGTTGGGGGCATTTGTTGACACCTAAAATTATTTTGACCCGAATTAAATGCCGCATTAATTAGTTTGGGCATTTAATTCGATACCGCGGATAAAAAACGGTGTCGTTTGGAGTTGAGCGGCATCGCGGAGAATGAAAACGGTACCGCAAGGAAGCTCAGCGGTACCGCGACACTTGAAACGACATTGTTTGCCGGAAACAAGATATGGGCCGCGCGGTTAGTGTTGCTGATGGAAAATGAGTTTTTTTCCCATTCCTTGTCGGAAGGGGAGAGAAACAATATTGCGTGGAGACAAGCGGCATCGTGGATGGGTAAAACGACACCGCGGATTAGAAAATGGTACCGCGAGTAGGCCCAACGGTATCGCGAGTAGGCCCAACGGTACCGTTATACTAGCAACGACAGTGTTTAAAATAAAAAACAATGTCGCGAAAGGAATAGCAAACGGAGCCGTTTTGGCACTAACGATGTCGTTGGTCAACACACGAGTTTGACTGCAGGTCAACAATGATGGCCCGCTTAATTAATTAATATTTTTAATGATTATTTAGGACGGCGTGGTTTAGTTGAAAACGATGCCGCAAGGGGTATCAACAATACCGCGGATAAGAAAACGACAGTGTTTAATATAAAACAATGTCGCGGAGAAAAAGCAAACGGAGTCGTTTTGGGGAAGGAAACGATACCGCGAGTAAGCCCAAAAATCTCGCTGTAGTTAGGACAGCAGCGTTAGCATTTAATATTAAAACGATGTCGCTGGTAGAATCAAGAGTTGTTGTTTAGCTAAAAACGACATCATTTAAGGCATTAACAACGCCGCGATATTACTTAGCGATGTCGTTTAGTTAGAAATCATACCACAGCGGGTTGAATTTTGGCGAGGCCCGGCAAGCCCGCAAGACGACAAAAACGGTACCGTTCGGTAGAAAACAATATCGCGGAATGAAAAACCATTTGGTGGGACCGAGATGAGGTAGTTCAAGGTCGGCATCGATTAGTGAAAAGTGATGCCGTGGTATTGGTGAGCGACGTCATGTGATTAAAAACAATACCACAAGGTTCGTGATATTGTCATGGATGATGAGAACGACATTATGAACGAAGGAGGTTTATTCAATGGGGGTGAGACGGCATCGTTGCATGAACAAGGTTGTAGAATTTGGCTCAACGTCGTTTTGCCAAGTTTCTGCGTAGCGGAACGGTTTCGGGGACACGTGATTATCACGCAACAAGGAGGAAGTTACCCGCACGGTTGACAGGAATGAAGACGTGAGAGACAAAGGCGCGAAGACGGTTACTACGACTACGAGCAGAAGATTGCGGTATAAACATCAGGAAGAAAGAGAAATTGGAGACGGCAAATTCAAAGCTCAAACTACACCGTCGCAGACTTGCCCTTTTTTTCCTCTAGTTTCGTAGAACTTCTCTGTCAAAGACCTCCTTTGCAGAGTCGTAGTAGTCGTAGACCGTAGCCGTAGTCGCGGAGCTCTCTAGAGGAACCTCCATAGGAATAGAGGTAACGTAACTTAGAACACTCCTGGATTGGTTTCTCGTCGAACACCCTCGTTCGAACTTAGTTCGGAGAGGTGCTGAACCGAGTAACGGTTGTTCTTGGTTAGAAGTCAAAGGTGCATCGATCAAATCAACATCGCCGACGCCGGCGGTGGATATTTGACGGTCGTCTTGATTTCTATTTAATCGATCAAATCAACGGCGCCGAAATTCGACGGTGGATATTTGACGATTGTGTTGACTTTGTGTTTTGTGTTTCCTTGAAAACAGAGCACATTGAACACGCGAGTTTCGCCATCGAAACAGTTGGCCTTCAAAGCTTCGAAATCCTAATGGGTTATAGGCATCGATTGCTCGAGCTTTTAGTGTGTGCCAGAATGGGTTTGGTGTTCAGTGAGATATCCCTCTCCAAACTCTTCAAGATTCGGGTTCGAACAAAGACAGCTCATCTGTGACCGGGTGAACGAAGAAAGTACTCAGTAGTAACCATCATTAGAAGCGGGGAAGGCAATGACAAACATAACACTTGCACCAGTCCATCTCAATTGTGCAGAAGAAGAGGGATGATGTAACCCTGCTTTTGATGGCGGGTTAAACAGCACCCAATCACACAACTAAAGTCAGCTTCTTGCTCTGTCTCGCTAACCTTACGAGCCATTTCATCACGCACACAATGCTAAATATTTATAATTCAAAAAGTGTTGAGCAAAAACAGCTCTCTCTCTCTCTAATCCCTCAAGGACGCTTTAAAAGGAAAAGGACGCACATCAAATATACATTCTGTCCTAAAAATGCGATCTTCGGGAAAAATCACACAATGAAACAACATAAACAAATATATGAATCTCAACAGAACAAAGAATTTGATTGACATCAACATTGAATATCAGAGAAGAAAAGAGGGTGAAAATATCTGCAAAGCCCTTCTCCAGAATTTGATGTCAATTGTTTTACCAAAACAATACAACCAACAAATATTCATGACAACAGTCCTCACAGCTAAAGCTCCTAGTTCTATGTACTGAGGATTCAAGTTCGATTTTACATTTCGCTTTGGGCAGCCGGGCAGACCCAACTTCTTCACCCCTAATATGGCGGAGGAGGATAATATCCAGGAGGGCCTACATGACGAAGAGAAGAAACAAATGTTAGCAAACAGAAGATTAGTTCAACAATGACCATGAAGAAAAGGAGGTAAGCAATGCTGCAGCATGTCATATTACCTGGAGGATAAGGCGAGCCTTGTGGAGGTGGAGGATAGGCTGATGGTGGAGGAGGATAAGCTGAAGATGGCGGAGGATAAGAAGTTGGCATAGAAGGGTAAGGAGATGGAGGATACGCTGAAGGCTGATGATACGAGGAGTAAGGATGTGATGGATAGGGTGCTGTTGGGGGAGCATTAGCATATGGAGAGGCTGTACTCATTGCTCCATATGCTAACGTGGTTGCAGGTTGAGGTCGGCCATAACCTGCAGCAGCTGCGGGAGGGCCATAACCTGCCATGGTAGCAGGTGCTGGAGGTGGTGCATATGCTGATGGTGGTGGTGCTGAGTACATTGAGATGTGGGGACCATGTGTTCCGTATGAAGGTGCCGAATGAGCGTAACTTGTGGCTGGTTTCTGCGAAATGAGCGAACAAAGCATAAATACAGCTTACACAATAGAGGGCTGGCAGAACAGGGTTCTTTGGTATAATTTAAGTATATTTGGTGCACAACCAGAAGACTTACATTAGCATTGGCATAGTGCATTATGAGTCGGACTTCCCCAGCATGCCTGGATTGGCAAAAAAAAAAAGAAGGAAAATTGAGAGCTTAGAAGAAGATTGCAGCTGAAAGAAGGACGATATACCACGCGAACAGCTCAAGTGCCATAGTCTTGAATAAGGCCATAAAGAGAACACTCAATTGAAATGCTCCTATGCTCTAGAATAAGGCCATAAAGAGAACACTCAATCGAAGTGCTCCTATGCTCTAGAACAAACGAATTATAGCATACAGTCTCGTCTTTGATTCCTTGGTGCAATACTGGAATTAAACCACTCTCAGAGAAGAAGAGGAGAACAGGAACTATGGACATCCCTCTATTGATTTCATTCAACAAAAATTACGAGTAGAAGCAAAGAAGGTACTACAGTCTACAGCAGAAAACGAACATGGAACTATCTTCATGGTACAGGTAGCAATATAAAGGATTATTAAAGCTTGATTGTGTTCCGAGTTAAATGAATGCAAGAATTATGCACGCCCGCATGCCAACAAACGTCAATGACACCGCTAAGAGGATCTGTTATAGCGGAAAACTGAACTCTAAACCATATAAAACACCTGAGCAAATTTCGACTCAGTTCGCCTACGAACTTTAACCAATGAAAGAGAAACATGAACTCAAAGTAAACCACCTAAAAAATGTAGTAGCAAAGAGAGGCCATTTACCTGCCGGTTTTCGTTTGAAGTGGCCAAGTTGTGTCATCGTAGCCCTCTGATAGAACCTTATGCAATTGAATTCTGAGAGAAACAGTCAGAAACCAAAAACAATGTGAATAACTGGCAAAATGCTCAAAAAGGATCATCCAAAATAGTTAACAGTAACTCACTTCCCACTGCCGATGAAATCGTCAAACGTCAATGTATTGCTGTTCCAAACTACGACATTCAATTCCCTGAGTCCCTCAATAAGCGTGTACACAAACTTCTCTTGAAACGTGGGGTTCTTGCCGCCATCTATTAAGCACAACACATATGGCTCAACAGTTTAGCACTAGAGCAGATCAACCATAACTTGTTTAGTTCTGCATCATCATCCAGAGGTCGCATCCAAGCAAGAACACATTATTCTTACCTGTGCAAGTTCTTGTCCGGGACTTGTTGCTACCATACTCAACACAAACGTAAGGATCCTGCCTTGAAATCCATTCGGTATCTTTCAGTTTCGTACACCCAACAACTGCAAGCGGCAAACGCAGAAAAATCAACCCCAAGAAGGCAATAACTCATTCGTCAAAGGTTCAATCTTGTGCCCCCTGAAACCGAAGAGAGAAAGGAAATGAAAGGGAAGAAGAAACCCACCAGTGACTTCAAGCAGCTGACCATGAATCCCAGAAGCGAACGACATCGAATTGCTCAGAAGACGAAGAGAAAGAACTGCAGGTCGATGGAAAGGAAGATGTATTTTCTGGAGAAGGAACCGCAGGTCGATGAAAAGGTAGATGTGTTTTCTGGAGAAATTGACTTTGGAGCTCCAAGGCCGTGCCTTTGTTTATATAGAAAGTGAAAGAGAGGGGAAAGGAAAGGGGAAATCCGCGGCCGCGTTAAAGCGTAAAATTGATTGCTGCAGTCACGCGGTGGGCTGTCTCGTGTTTTCGTCTAATCTTCCGTTTCGCGGCGCCTCTTCTAGTCGCCGCACCAGGGCCAGCGCGGTGGTTTCACCGCTCTTTCTTCCCCTTTCCCGTTGGGAAGTTTTCTTCCAAAATAATATAATTAATCGACTTTGACTCTTGCAATTAAGTATACGCATTAACGGTAAACCTCAAATAGCTATCGGGCTAGTGATTGACGGTTGACCAAACTAGGCCGACATCGGAGGGAGGTTTTAAAGTTAACCCCGTTTCGGCCTTCAACCGGACCAGCTAATAAGGTGATACAAGCATGTAAATTCGTAACCACCGGTGAAATGTTCTACCGGATTCTAAATCGGTATCCCGTTTTTAGTAGTATGAAAAGATTGAACCAAGATTTCAAAATAAAATATACTATTATCGACTTTTCTGGTACAACTTCCGATACAGTTTTACGATTCTTGTATAAATATTCAAAATTCATATCACTTGTTGAGTGACGACTCGTCTCGTATATTCTTATGTTAATAGCATGATTTGCGGAAGTAGGTGGAAGTGACCATGGTGGTTGCACAAGTCTAGTGCATCTTGCTTGTGGGCAACCAGCAGGTTGGGAGCTTGTGAGGACAAATCCACGACTTCCATTCTCTTCAAAACAGGAGAAAAGCTTCTAAGATTTCATTAAGACGGACGGTGTACATCAATAGAACTATGTACATTATATTCCAAAATCCAATGAAACAAATACACACAAGCTGGTGCAAAGGGGAAGTCTTGCATCTTAAGTCTGCATTTTGTTTACACTGACCAATAAATCCAGAATCAACGAACCAAGTTACTATAACTTGTCATAAACCATTATGTACAGAACCGTGCAGAAAGAAAAGAGGAGATTGTCATACTCCTTTTTTATTTATTTCATTCACTATCATAGTCTTCGTCATCCCCAAAAGTGAACACAGATGCATCAGCAGCCATTGCTTTGAACTCGCTCTCCGTGTTGTTATGCCCAATGCTCGAGGTGTCATTTTCCCCCTTTGGCTGATTACTAATGTGCACCGGTTTCTCGGATGCTGCATTCCCCAGAGAGACCTGTTCCGTCGCTTTTGTTAAACTCGCAGCTTGTTGCTCCGATTTAGCAGTAGCTGGCGTGGCAACAGATCCTACATCGGCCGCAGTAGTAGCTTGTGGTGCTGCGCTCGCTTCATCTCCTTTTCTCTTCGAAGACACCGATTCCTCTGCTTCACTGTCTGAAAAGACATCATCCTTATCGGGGTTTGGTGCATAGTCTTTGCTTTGCATCGAGGGGGCCGTTGTGCTTGGTGCTGAAGCTGTATCAGGTGAGGTAGTAGAAACAGTGCTCGAGCCTCCTCCGTCGGACTTTGCTTGGGGGGTGTTTAGGGGCACTGGGAGAACAGTGGTATTATTAGCATCAACTAGAACCACCTCAACTTGAAACCCTGGTGATGGAAGTTTCCTCTGAGAAGAACCAAAAATCAAGGTGCGGATTTATAAGAGAATCAAAAGCAGAGGGGATATCATCATCTAAGGAGGAAAATGAATAAGAATTCCTACCTTGTCAAAACCGTCGATATCACCCGTGTTTAGGACTTTCCTGTTTTCCATCATTGTCGTGTTTAACCAACTGATACAACAAATATGAAACAAGTCAGTAATCATGTGTATATTTTTACATGAAATCTAGAATATGTTTACAGGGTGAGGTATACAGACAAGTAAAAATCTCCCTGGCGGTCATGAAACTGGACTTTGAAGTCTCCAGCCACCTCTGCCAGACCGGGCTCCCCTGGGAGAGCAAATACCATAACTCCTTTCTTCGGCGCACTGAACCAATAGTCTTCTGGCTGCAAGTTGTATAAAAAACATATAACAAGCTCACCTAAAGGCATAGATGAGCTATAAATGGACTATACATAACAAGTTCCAAGTACTAATAAGGCCTACCGACAAGTCCTTGGTCCTCGAATGCTTTTTCGTAGAAAAGAGAACACCTGCAGTAGGACAAAACAGCAGCAGCAGTCATCAATCGACATAGGTATCATATAAAAATTCTTTTTCTTGACCTTGGATTCATGCAATCTGCTCATTCTTGGATAGCTATCTATATCAAACATGTACATTTCCATCCCGTAGGAATTTTCGTAGTAGGCGTTGACTACTATAGATGAGCACATGCCCTAAAAAAATCAACCTTCTATAGACTTCGCTAGCTCGCGGGGATCATTAGCAACTATGCCCAAGGTGAGAACCATACAAGTAGATGATGGTAACACACAAGCTTATACCCCAATACAAGAAGAATAATTTCAGTAAATTGGGCTGCATGATTAGGTAGGGTTGATACTAATCGATGACTCCACAAGGAACACATGAAAACCATAACAAAAATTACAGACCATTATGATCAGAAACAGTTATAGCAGGCCTGATCCAGTAAGGGCACCGATGAAGCCGAAATCCCCTCAGCATGCACCTGTATGATATTAAAAAACTCAGCAAATCTAGAAAGGGGAAAAAACAACAATGATAATAGTGAGAGTCCAGACCAAATCCACTATTATACCTTCGGCCAGGCTGGTTTTCACCATTGAAGTATGTCAAGGTACGCTCAAAATACTTCACATATCTCTGCAAGAGAGCATAAAGTTTCGTGTCAAATAACATGGAATCTGAAGATATAACCGTGCAGACTGCATTCTTTAGCATACCAATAACCACTTACAATTTGACTGGGTAGAACAAGTCCTTTCCCATCAAAACATCTCTTTTGATTGTAGTAATCAATGGACTCTTCTGCTGTAGGAAAGAACTGCAGAGAGAAGCTCGTAGTTTGTAAGAACTGGTTTCTCTTAGGGAAAATGAAACTTTTTCATTGAATACCTCATCCAGCTATTTTAGAAATGTGCAGATTCTTACTTTTAAGTACAGAAGAAGGCTAGAAATCATGAGCCCTGTCCTTGCCATTCCAGCCTTGCAATGGACAACCACAACATTCTCAATATCTTCCTTCAACCATGAGTAAGCACTATGACAAAATGATATTATCAGTTGAATTGGGGGGCAGTTGTGGTCATCAAACGGAAAACTAGCCACCTGATCATAGAGGACAACACAACACCCATAAGAGAAGAAACGATTTTTTTCCAACACGAAGACAGCAAAGGAAGAATCAAGAACACTCACCTTTCCTTCAAATAATGATGCGTCATAAAGCCTCTCAGAACAAAGGTTGTATACTTTGTACTTATCCTGTATGAAGAGTAAACCAGCTCACCCTCAGACACTAAACATAAAGAACGCAGATTAAACAGATACAGGTCACACTTCAAGTTCCACTGCTATCCCTAGCGTATTCAATTACAACCAGTGATGCAGTGGATACTGAGTGAAGATTATAATGTTAGATTAGCACAGACTTCAATAAATTGCAAGTAAACGAATAAGCTTATAAGGAGAGGCAGATATATATTCTATATATTGCCTGCAGCATGAGGTACATAGAATCAGAGCACAAAGAGAATTAGAATCAGAGCACCCCGGTCAAGTGATACATATTGAATGTGAAAGAGAGTCCAGAAACAGTATAAATACATCACCGCTACTAAAAACATAAGGGCTAGCTGGATTGTCATATCGAAAAACAATTGAATATGTAATCCCACAGAATAACCAACTGCTGGCACAATCATTAGACAGGATTCAATTCCAAAAATATTGAACATATGATTACCTTGTGATGCATTTCGAAAAACTTTATCACTTCTTCCATGTGGTTACGGTAGAACCCCTGCAGCATTCAGTTGAACAGCTCATCCATGCGTACTGGTTGAAAACAGCTCAAGACTGAAAGAGGGTAGATAAGATTCCTTACCTCAACAAAGCCAAAAAAACCAGAACTCATATCACCAGCAGGAAATCCCATAGCAATTATATTTTCAGTGATATAGGTCATGTCGAGATCAAATCCCCCGTCCTGAAAAGAAGAAATAACAATAGAATATTAAGGGATAAAGCAGATTATGAATTATTTTCGTCAACATCAAGTAAGAAAGTAGGTCCGATCTCTTGAAAGCCAGAGTTAGTGCAATGGCTTTAGATGCTGATGATTCGTGACACAAAAAATCAATGCTCTCTTGACACTATAATAAAAAATGAACAAAATTAAGCATACCATATGTTTTCTTTGCAATATATGGATGGACATACTGAATTTAACAGGTGAAGTATGATGACTACCACATCATGGAGTAGAGTATTAAATATAAGGAAAGAAGTCTTGGCATCTCTTCCATACCTGGTATCTCCTCTTATTTTGAGAAACAGCATGCCGAGCCTTGACTTGTACCACTTTCACTGCATTCTTAGATGTATCAACTAAACCTTTGGTAATTGTTCCAATGAAGCCAGAAGCCGCTTCAGGTCCATGACCCTCATCTGCTGGAGGTGATTTTGGAGATGACCGCAACCCGAAACCACTTGTGAAGCGTGAAAAAGTTGATTTTCCAGCACCTCCAGTAGGGCAATCGTCGACTGTGGTAGTCAACTGCTGAGGGATTTTGAAACTTCTAGCCCAAGAAGACAACTTAGATGGAACATCACGCGCAGAAGTATCTGATCCGGAATCTACTGGAGCAGTGGGTTGTCTCTCAGGAGACTTTGCTGATGGATCAGCAGGTACTGAATCCATTTATTCTGATCCCACTTTCTTCAAGATTGTTCAAATGACCAATTCAAAGACTTGCATGAGCACTCTTGAAAGGACCAACTGCATCACACATTAAGTTAAGATAAACCATTCATTAGGTTGCTAACGTGAATAGTAACTATACATAATTATGCATGTGACTATGCAGACATGGTATAATCAAATATGACAAACTCCAACAGTGACAAAAGAAGATAGTTATCAGAAGAACAAGACCACAAAGATGCAATAGAATTTGTCATGAGTACCATTGTTTCACTTCCAAGAAGTTAAATATCTGAGAAATTCATATGTTGTACAGTGCACACATGAGAAAGAATCTTGTACAATCGACGACCCTCTCATGCAAGGACAAGACTATACTTTCCCAACATCGTAAAATAAGAAGTAGATGGAATCACACAGATTTCAGGTCAAGTTCATACAGCTCCACTAAAGTAACAATCTGTGACGACGAAGACAATAGCAACTGGATACACCCACGCTGTCAGGATAAGACTACTCTAATGAGCAGAACTGACACTAGGGGAGGTGGCCAAGTTCAATCGTGTTGCAACAGTCGAAATGAAAGTTTAAGGTGGCCCATCGAAACGAGATAAAGCTTCTCAAAGAGCCTCTCACTCCCTGCTTCCTCTAATTCTAACTCCCAATGAAACCTTAAATACTTGCCAATGTAAACAATTTGACACAGAACTTGAGCTCATTGTGTATTACTAATCAAATACACGAAGTCCTCAAAACCCCAAATCCATATCCTAGTTGATTTACTCACTAGCCTACACCAAACCATTTGGATCAAACACTGGCAGTGATTGGCCATCTAAGTCCCAGATTATACCATCGCAGCCAACCAGTCCAGATAAAACCTCCTTCGGTAGGATTACCTAAAACAACTAGCGCCGTATAACCTTTTAGTTGCGCCAAACCGACTTGCCAAATTTGTCCGACTCTAATCACCTCATACTTTGAAGTCAATCTACTAACTGTAACATAAATTCCTACTTCAAAACCAATTTATAACCTACTAAACAAGCCGCCGAGCTATGTGAGGAGCAGTAAATTACCGGGGAAAGAAACAATCTGACGAAATAGGAACTTGAGAATTGCTGGAGGGGAGATCAGCAGCTATCAAATTAGCTTACCTTCCTGAGATTCGACGAAGAACGGAAGAATGAGGAGCTCACAAGTGAGTTCCGGAATTAGGGTTCGAGAGGGTAGGAAGAGTGTGCTAGAGGAGAAACTGGTGAGAGTAGAATCAGGATGATCTCTAGCAGGTTCGACGATCACGTGCTTGATCTGGTCAAGCGGCCTACACTTCCAATTGTGGACATTAACATCAGTGATCCGACGGTTGGCATTAGCTAGGACTTCAATATTTTTGCAGGGTAGTCGTTTGGGTAAGACGTCGGACGTTTAGAGCAAGTTGTTTTATTGAGTTAGGGGTCGTTTGGATGGGTTAATTGTCAATGTGGTATTTGTAGAGTCAAATAACTCATTTATTGCTCATGTGGTATTTCAGTGTTATTTTAGTGGTAATTGAAATAAAGTATCTCGTTTGGTTGAACCATGCAAATATGGTATTTGACATGTGGTATTTGGTAAAAGCAGAGTGATAAAACGAGTTATTTCGAAATAACACATGAGTATAAGTTATTTCAAATAACTCGTTTTGAGTTATTTGTAAATAACTCACTGTCCAAATAACTCATTTCAGTAAAACGGTGCCAAACGAGTTATTTGCGTCCAAATAACTCATTGTGAGTTATTTGAACCTAAATAACTCATACAAATACTCCATCCAAACGACCCCTTATAGGTATAATACTGAATGGTTAAAGGTCGTCCTAAAAATTACTAACCATCGTCCTAACTTAATATGTAATTTACCAAATTGTCCATTTTGAATTTCAAAATCAAACACAAAACAAATAACTCCTCCCCTTCCATAAATCTAAAAAAAATATATAAAACAAAATTCAACAAATTATCTTATGGACCGAATCATAAATCGTAGTAAAAGAATAGAAAATTATTGATATAAACCAAACAAATCCAAAAAAACATAAAACCCCTCAACCGAAGCCAATTTTCGGTTGTACCATGGCTCAACCTAAGCCAATTTTCGGTTGTACCATGGCTCAACCTAAGGCAATCTTCGGTTGTACCATGGACCAACCGAAAATCACCTTCGGTTGCACCATGGCTCAAACGAAAATCACCTTCGGTTGCACCATGGCTCAAACGAAGCCAATTTTCGGTTGGTCCATGGTACAACCGAAAATTGCCTTAGGTTGAGCCATGGTACAACCGAAAATTGGCTTCGATTGAGGGGTTTTGGAATTTTTTTTGAAAAAAAAATCAGATTTTTACCTCGTCGGAGTCGCTACTCATGATTCAGACGTATTCTCAACGATTACGACTCGAGAATGTCAACGATGAATTCGAGAGTGTGGGAAATTGAATGTTTTTCATTTTTTTAGTTAAAGTGATGTTTGTTTGCTAAAAATGCCAAAAGGTTAAAAGTGTAACTTTGTTATTTTTTAGGACGATCAATAGTAATTTTAAGGACGACCTTTATCAATTCCCTATCCACATAGTTTTATTAAACATGTCCATTTACTATTTTTTATATTAAATATATTCTTGTACTTTGGAAACATTATCAAACATGTCCTTCTGTTAAAATTTTCATTAAAAAAATCATCAACCATGGTTGAACCGAGATGTAGACGACCCGATATCGGCAAATGAGGAAAAATGTCAGTTTTGTCCCCCATTTTATTATTCTAGGTCTCGTTAAAGTGAAATTATTAGAGGTAATTGGCTCTACAAAAAAACCTAAAAAATTCTAAAGTGAAATTACCAGGGATATTTTAGACATTTGTGTCGTCCAAACCAAGGTACGACCGTGGTTGACCGTTTTTGGGTGAAAATATTAACAGAATGACATGTTTGATCATTTTTCTAAAGTACAGAGGCATGTTTGATGTAAAATATAGTAGAGGTGCATGTTTGATAAAACGACATAGTAGAGGGGCATATTATACATATAACCCCGATTTATACCATTATGCTGGTTTAACATGTGGAATGATTCGATTAATGGTATAACTAGTTCTTTCGATTCATGTCGGTCCAACTAAATATGCAAAAATGTTTAAAAAAAATTAACATCAGGGATCGATTAGCATGCTAACTCTTCTAAGGGGTTGGAAAAATGACACTCCTATTAATTATAGTTATTTTTTGTATTAAATTCGTGTTGCATTTAATAATCTTTGGAAATTAAAAACTCATCTTAATTACATTCCTTTTTTTTAACTACCATTGCACTGATACAACTATCATTGCACATGTATACTGAACTTATATTAATTACGTTCCTTTTTTGGAACTACCATTGCACTTGTACACTAATACCATTGCACTGATACAACTACCAGTGCACTAAAAAAGGAAAGTAATTAATATGTATTTTTAATTCGTACAGATTATTTAATGAAACACAAATTAATTATCTTAAAAACCTATAATTAATAGAGGGTGTCATTTTTTCAACCCTTTTAGTGGTAGGCATGCTATCTCATCCAATTCCATCAAATGAATTTCATCATGTATAAAAACATATTTGGAGACAATTTAATTACATCTTTATTCATATTTAAATAAAATACGACATTCCAAATAAAATAACAAGTATAGTATAACCTCTATAAATTCATATATAGTTAGGACCGTGAAACTTATTAATTTATAGTAGTTATTAATTAATCAATAAATTAATAATTAGTAGTTTAAAGTGTTTTTTCTTATGATGTACGTTCATCATATCTTCCAAACATTTCAAGTTCATGTGATATGATTAATGGTATGGGTTATCGTAATAAGATGGATGTAAGTCATTTGTTGGAGTATCCAGGTAAATGATGAATGTATCGCGACACAAATGTTAAAAGAATTTGTGGTTGATGTCATTGGGGGTTCAATTGAGGATGAAGGAGATGACGATTCAACACCTTTCGAACTGGTCACGCGAAAAAAAGTACTTAAAGCCGCATCAGCTCTTCAAAAATACTTGATGCAATTAGAGAAGACAACACTGGAGACTTGGAGTGCAATGAGGAAAGTTCAAGATGAACTTTTTTATATAGGAAATATAAATATTATTAATGGGCTAAAGCATCAGAGTCCAAACAGTTTAACAGACAGATGAGTGACCTGCCAACCCATTTTTCAGTTTTATCCCAATTCCACCTAAGATGGACCATAAAGTGGGCCGCTTGGTTCCCCTCCCTTCTTCCAAAACTCCAAGTGACTGGTCCGGTTTTGTTCGCCTTCTCCTGAATTTCTCGTACACGTACTCCTTCCTCCAGTCGAGAGCTCCCCATTTTCTTCAGTTTGAGGATAGCATTCATGCAGTCTGATTCCACAATCACCGCCCCAAAATTCTCCTCCACCATCTGCAGCCCGAATTCGATTGCCCGTAACTCCGCCAGTTTCGGCGGCCATGGCCGTCGCTCTCTACCTACCGGTGCCATCACAAATTTGCCATGGGAATCCCTGGCGACTGCTCCCATTCTGATCCCCCCTTCCAGCACCGCCGCATCAACATTTACTTTCATCCAACCTTCAGGCGGTCGAATCCAGGTTCGTGGTTCCTTCTCCTTCCCCTCTATGGCCTTGCCCTGAAGTTGATTGAACTCCTCCCAGTAATTAGTCGCCCTAAGCACAATTTCCCACTCTTCTGCCTTCTTTTTGTTGAACAATTGATTGTTCCTCTCGTTCCACATATCCCACAGAATCATTCCCAATTGACCTAGGGAATCATTGTCCACCTTTTCCATAATCTCGCACAACCAGCTTCCCATGGATTGGTTTGGCTCTAATTCAAACAGTGGTCTGAAATCCGAGGGTCGCCACACTCGAATAGCCCACTGGCACTCCTGAAAGATATGGTTTTGGGTTTCATCTAAATGGCAGAATGGGCATTCTGCAGATGCCTCCCTCTTCCTCCCTTCAATGTTCTTCCCCGTAGGTAGGATGTCGTGAACCATTTTCCATACGAAGATTTTGATTTTGGTGGAATCACCAAGCGCCACAGCCTTTCCCAATTCATGAGGTCATAAAATTCAACCTCTGCTCCCATTTCTGTCGAATCATCCTCCTGGTCGGCCTCCTCTTGCGTGATAGCTAGGGCTGTTGTAGCTAGGCCTCCTTGTAGGCAAACTTAACAAAGTAGGATCCATTCTTCAAGATGAACTTCTATTAGACTTGAACTTCAAGAATAAACAAAACAACTATATATACATATTTTTTAGATTATCTTAATTATATTATAAGTTTCTAGATGAATTGTATTTTTATAATTATTAATTTATAGAGTTAAAAATACAAGTATTTATGTAGGTTGGTTCTCAAAAATTATTATCTTATTATTTTATTGAATTTTGTCATTTTTTACACCGGCCCAAGTCGGGATCAGAGAAATTATTAATTTATACTAGGTTATTAATTTATCGATTATTAATTAAGATAGGTTATACTGTACACATATTTAAATACAACATTTATCATTAATATCTAAATTTTTATACTTGAATCCAACAAATAACATCAACATTTAACTTTTAAATTCATTAAAACGACATCATTTTGCTTAGAAGTCGTAAATCGATCATATCGGTCATACCGGTAGTGTTCACACCTGTTTCGTTACCGACACTGGCGGAACCAATTTCAACTGGTTGGCATGCCATCTGTGTGACAACTATGCGTAAGAGAGTGGTATACTTGTGCAATGGTCCAACTCTGGTATCGATGCTAGTAAAAGAAATTTTGGATTAAGAATTCGACTATAAATGTGTTCAATTTGTCTGATTTAATCTGATTTTAGTATCTGTTCACTCTATTTTCTTCAGTGTTTTTAAAATGCATTGGGCCAAAGTTTGAACAATATTCTATTTTGGATTCAACGGAAAAAAATATTCTATTTGGTCCCCTATTATTGGGTTCAAATGTCAATTTGCTTCGGTGCGGTCCGATACAAATCAATTAGGTATAAATGTAACATCCACATTAACCTTCTCACAATCACAGGAATTACTAAAATCAAACGATTTATAACATAGTCTTAGAGCTAATTTGCCCAAGTAATCGTGTAATTAACATCTTCACAACTATTTGCGCCCAAACGATAAAGGGCGTTTGGGTCCGAGGGGTTTGGGACGTAGTCATTACTTCAAGGGAGCAGGCGCCCTCCTCTTGAAGAGCACGGGAATAGAAGAGAAAAGGTTAGAGAGAGAAAGTAGAGAGAAGTTGTAGTAAATGTAGATAACTCGCCATGTTCTCAAATTGAAATTGAAATATATAAAAGCCAAAGATGTGAGTTACTATTCATTAGTGGCTCCCAAACTCCTCTAAATGTAAGTGGACAACCTTTATTTTGTTTGTTTTTTTCACTCACATGCATATCTTTCTCCTATGCATCTCAATTTTGGAAGACGTTTCTTTCACCCAACTCTCTCATTCTATAATCTTTGTGTTTAACTATTATCCGTTGGGTTTCTATTGTCTATTGGGATTTCCATTGTCAACTAGGTTTTCAACTATTGTTTGTTGATTTCTTCGTGATAGCTATTATCCACAGAGTTCTCATCTATTGTCAGCTTATTCGCTCACCAATTGTCACGGTGGCTACCGAAGATCCATACCAAATATGCTCTGACCAATCATTGCCTTCGACACCAATTCACATCTCATCTTGAAACATTATTGGCAGAATCCTAAGTTGTCCCCCTCCATCGTTTACCAGGACCGATACCCAATATCCATACCAAATCTGCTTTGTCTAATCCTCGGCTTCGACTCCAATTCACATTGCATCTCAACGCACTATCGGCGGAATTCTAAGTTGTCCTCCACCATTTCCTACGATCCCTGATTTTTTTGGCATTGTTAATTTCTTCTTCCATGTAGTCGAACAATCTATTGCACTTTAAAAAATATGGTAACATTTGGACAATTTCAAATACTTCTTCCACTAAACTAATCATAGTCATCCCAAACAATAAGATGTCATATTCTCGCTAACACGTGAAACTGTAACGAACGGGCATATAATAGTATATTGAATGAACAACTTTGTGATTCATGTGTATCACCCATCAACAAACTATCCTAAAACTTATAAACTAGTTAGTCTATTCAGTTGTTCATACTTCCTTTCACATAATTCACATGTAATTAAATTCTTCAAAAAAAATCATAGGATCAAATTAGTAGCAACCAACTACCATTGATTAGTCTCCAACAACCCCATTGTATTGGTCAAGAGTCTAGCCGCTCCAATCTATAAAATAATAAAGGAACATAAACTAAAAAATTTCTTTTTCATAAATACTAAGATTCGTTTCATAAAAAACAATTATATGTCCCTATTCCCTAACAGCTAATTCGCAGAAGAATCACAATTGAGTATCTCTATTCTCCACTGACACGCCTCTACCGTCACACTAGAAAGTGACCAAGTGAAACCACCTACTAATGCATAGTATAGAGCGTTCAGTTCTAAATGTCAACCTGGGTCTTAGGTGTGATGACTACTCCGTGAAAATCTTGTTATCTAGCGGTTCAAGTGTAGTGAAGGTTTAGTTAAACTAGCAAGCAAAGCAGTGAAAGTTGTGTTCAAGTTGAGAGATGTCACCCAGATATGGTTCCCTTAGACTGCAGTTAAGCCAGGTTGTAATTTACCAAGTTCAAGTTCAATGATAGTTATACTGCGAGGGGTTCTTAAACAGTCTGCAGTCTCGACTAAAGGTCTCCAGACCCTCTCAATCTGAATCCCCAACGGCCGACTAACCTCCACCAGAGTAAACAAATTGAGGCCCTAACGAACCAAACCTCCTCTACCGAAGTAAATCCGGTACAGAATAGTGAATTGACTCCTCGACTAAAGTTGTCAATTCACTACCTTCAATCAAGGGTGCTCTATCAACCTAGGCAGATACTCTCTTTCTAGATCAATAACAGGAATTTGATCAGGATTCATGCCATTCAAGAAATCAAACCTCAATTGAATATTAGGGGTGGCTATCCGGTCTGGTCCGGTTAAACTGGCCCGGATCGACCCGGTCCCAGTCCGGTCTTTTTGGAAATATGAGGACCAAAGATTGGACTGGATACAGTCCGGTTTTAACCCGGTTCGGTCTTGGCCCAGTCCGGTTCCAATCCGGTTTTGACCTGTTTTGACCCTGCTGCTGCTCCTCTCCATCTTTCTGAGTTCAGCTTTTGCTTACTGTAGGTCGACGGAGGGCGACGAGATGTAAACGTAGGGCAACGACCTGGGACGGAGGGGCGAGAGCGACGAGTTGCTGGTCGTGGTGGCTGGGTCACCGACGAGTTGTTGTTCGAAGTTGCTGAGTCGGAGTGGAGCCACCTGGGCGGAGCGGAGGGCGGGGAGATGTTGGTCGCCGTCGCAGGGTCGGAGCGGAGACTGCCGTCGACATTGCCGGGTCAGAGTCAAGGTCGTATCGTGGTCGCTGGGTCGGATTTGCGGCGGCGGCGCGTCGCGGTGCTGGGTGGGTGCGGAGTTGGGTCGGAATGGAGGCTTGGTTCGGGGATTCGACAGGCGGCAGCTGCCATTTGCGAGAAGGAAACGGATTGGAGTAGTGGGCGCGTTGTCTCGTGATGGAATAGAGAGGGAGAGGCTCCACCTCTGCAACCCTACCAATTGTACAATAGAGTGGGCTCTCCACGCTGGGCCACTGGGAGGGTAGGAGTGGGCTTGTTTGGGCCTGGTGGGCTTTACCTCTGGATATATTTTTTATTTATCCGGTCTTCCGGTCTTGACACGGTTTTAACCCGGATTGGATTGATCCGGGTTTTTTACCAATTCCGGTACCAAAGACGGGATTGGATTGTTTTAAATCCGGTCCCGGTCTTAAACGGTCCGGGTTATACGGTCCGGTTTCCGGTTTTTAATCCGGTCCCGGTCCAAATAGCCATCCCTATTGAATATAATCATATCACTGAATTCGTACTTGGGTTCTACAATCAGACTTAACATACAAATCTAGAGTTCTTCATACCCAGGTGAATGAGAAAGTTACTCCATAGAGAGAGAAGGGAACTCTAGCTCGGATGCGGAAACCATACTGTGAAGGATGGGATTCTGCTTCTGGCAATCAATCGGCACTTCTCCAAGCTCAAACCGGGCTCCAATGGTGATGAAGATCGATCTAGGGCACTTGGAGAATCAGGTTCGTCACTCTCTCTAGGTATCAGCTTTGTCTCTCTAAAATTCAGAACCCTTTAAAAGTTGGCCTTCTTTTCCTTAAGAACCAGTTGTTCGCGATCCCCGGTCGTAATCCCCAGTCGGGTATTTCTAGAATCCGACCGAGGATTTTGAAATGCAGCGCAGCACCAAAGGGGTTAATACCCGATCGTGGCCGAGAATACCCGATCGGGTATTTTTGCTCTCAGGTCGGGACCCCTTTTGCTTCTTGGCGTCCAAAAACAGTTTTCCCCAGCCTCCCATTGCATTTTACCCGGCCGGTATTTTCACTCATGGTCGGGTATTTTGCTCTTCCAGCACCCTTCTACTCCAACGTCCTCCTTTTGACCCGAAACTCATTTCCTGGCCTTCACGTCAATGCCAAGTCCTGAAATATGACATAAACACACAACCTAGCGTGAAATCGGCTTAAAACACGAGAATCGACTCTCAAACGGCTCAAGAATGGAGGTAAACACATGTGCAATCAATGGTCTATCAAATTCCCCCACATTTAACCGTTTTCTTGTCCCCAAGCAAACCTAACTCAAACCAATGCAGCTCTCCAGGCCTCTATAGCAACAAACAACCCCGATCGTCGGTAGAGGATTTCCTAGATCATATAGCAGCTTACGAGGTGAACTGGTCTTCTAAGACATCCCCTATCTCTCTCAATGCGAGTACTATACTCAAGCCAGGATCATGAGAAGAAGTGGAACTAAGACAGCAGTTCATGGGTAAAGGAACTCACACCATTCACAACCAAGGACTCATTGTACTAGGGTGGTTTTTCATTTCATTTCACCGTTGGAACCCCTTTTTCACTTTCATTTTACCTTTCTTTTTTTTCATTCATTTGGCGGGGGTTCCAACTGCAGTCTTTTGTACGGTCGACCCTTATTAGTCGAGCAAGAGCAATTTCTGTACATCTGGCACTCGCCAGAGTACTTCTTTTAACTCCTTTTCCTCAACTCGTGTGGGGGGTCAATGAAATTAGGGGGGGGGGGTCGAAAGCTATATCTGTGCCCTTAAAAACACATCCTCGAGTAGGCAAACCGTTCAACGGGTGAAAATTTTACTTGTACTAGAGACAACTTAGCTTCACCTTGTAGGAGTACCCCACTAAGGATCACTAAAATCTCTTCCAAAACCCGATTTTGTGCAATGAACGGTGCCACACATGTTGGGCTTACCCCATGTTTAAGATTTTAATGATTTCGACATGGAGAACCAACTGCTTTTCATTTTCCACATGAGCACCCTGTTCGATACACGAGTCCACAACACAATCCAAAAGGAGTCACCAATACCACATGAATTCAACGGACTTAACTCCACTAATTCACAAAATCAACCGGCACAATAGAGAGATAGATAGGAAAAATCTTATACTTCAACATCCTCCATAGTGCTACACTACCTCCCTAGGTTGCACATTACTATAGAGACTGTCAATTCAAAGTATATCGAGCAGGCAATTTGCAAGGAACACGTACTTGGAGCCCTCAAATCGAAATTTGGACAGTGGACTAGGCTCCAAGCGCACAAAGAGATCTAAGCAGTCAAATAGAAACATCCCCCCACACTTAATTTCGGCATTGCCCTCAATGGAGAAGAGGGAAGGATAAGGGGAACGATGTTACCGGTATGCGCGGACTGCAATGAGACTGGAAGGTGGACCAGTCGGAGTGAAACAGTCTGGAATGGGACCAGTCGGGCTATGGCAAGGCTTAAGAAGACACAAGCACTTAAGCACAGATATGTTAGGTCAAATGTCAGCCCCATAGTACATCTTCCAAAAGAAAAGAAAATAAACCAAACAAAAGCCAGTTTGCACTCCGAACCAAAACAAATGCAACACAAAACGAGCAACGAGTACAACCTACTTGAGCTCACTGAAGTTGATCTGCTCCATGAGGTCATCAACCCCATCTGTCGGTGGTGGCGGGGGTGTTGAGTGGTCCCACCAGGTAGTCCAGTGGTGCTCCTGTGGCGGGTGGAAAGACTGGAGCAGGTGCTCCTCATACTCCATAATCAGGCGGCTACGATCCCGGTCCCGCTTGATGCAAGCACTGGCGCCTCCCAGCTGAGCCTCCATCCGGTAGAGGCACTCGTCCAAAACCGTCATCCGCGAGTTGTATTCGTCCTGGTGGGCCGAGTACTGCTGGTAAAACTGGACCTGATGGTCCATGAGCTGCTGGTTCTGGAGCCCGAGCTGCTGGAACTGGAGCCCCATATGATGGAACTGCTCCGTGAAGAAGTCCATCGACGGACCAGAAGGACCGGAGGAGGACTCGCCTCGCTCGGGTCTCCGTCGTGGCTGAAGATCCCCTGGGGGGGAGAGTTGGGGCTCCGGCTCATCTGCATCCATGGCCCCGCCATCATCATCATCATCATCATCATCATCGGCCTCATCCTCGCCAGTGTAGTCCTCCTCATCCTCATCATCAAGATTTGCATCCTCCTCGGGTGGGAGGGACAGCCATCCACCCAGGAACGCGCTCCATCAGAGGCCAGTAGGAGCGCGTTGTGAAGCACCTCCCGGGTGAGAGGGGTTGAGCCGCCCCGTGATGTGGCATCCGTGAGTCCCGCCAAGTCGATCTCGAAATGGCGCGCCAGCCTGGTGATCAGGGAACCACAAAAGAGATGGTTGGGTTTCCCGTAGGACCGAGAGAAGGTGGTGGCCACGAAAGAACCCAAATGGAGCATATGATCCGGGTCCCCCATCGAATACATGGCGCATAGCACCCGCTTCGGGATCTTGTGGGAACCAGTGGCGTTGGGGACTATCGAGCGGGTGATCAGCAGGTTGAGGATGTGCCACTGCGGCTTGAGGGTGGAAACGTATGTCTGGCTGGCGTCGAAGTAGTCCATCCCGTAGGCGTGTCGAGCTATCTGGCGGTAAAATGCGTCCTGGTTCCAGTCCTTCCAATGTGGGATCTCTATCTCATGGCAGGAGTAGGGGTGGTATTGGATCCCCAGGGCGTAGGCCAGCCCATCGATGCTCATCTGTCGTGGGTGCCCACCCAGCCTGAAGGTGACACCGGTGGGGGAGTCCCAGGCCGCTTTGGAGCGGTACCGGAAGGTGGTGTAGAACTCCCACACCAGCTTTGTGTAGGTGGGCTCATCGATGCTCAGCAACGTCCGCCAATCAGGGTGGCTGATGGCGGTGGAGATCTCGTTCATGTAGTGAAGCTGCTCGAAGACCCCCCCACTCCAAATGGTGATGGCGTTGGAGCACTCCGCGTATGACCCGGCGGTACTGGTTAGCGTACTCCGGGTGCAGGCGTAGATCCTGCATGAACGGGTGATCGAGCGACATGATCCTGCAAAATCAACTAACCAAAGGTGGAGCCAAGAAAATACTCGTTAGGACCAACAATATGGGTTCAACAAGTCACCCACATTGTAAGGACACCACCTAGGGCCCACAATCAAGCCCAAACGATTGAGAAAACAACCGCAACTAAAGCAAGAATCATGCACAAACGATCCATTCCAAGCAACCGGGCATTATACAAACAGTAACCAACCAAACCCACAACAGCCCTCACCCTGATGCGATATCAACTAGCGCGATATTCAATTCTCGTGGTCCCAAAATGAAGTTTCGAATTCAACGATTTAAGGATCAACTGGGAGCATTCTTGATGGATAAAATGGAGAATGCAATAAGGATCCGGCCTACAACATTTCTTGGAGCCCAAAAATGTCCATCCTTGCTGCCCAAAGTCATCCAAATGTGAAAAGGACAAGGAAAGAGATTGCTTAACCACTAAGGAGCTTCCTTAAGCATTAAAAACGTGTTTGGAGATTACTTAGCTGGTAAGGAGCTTCCTTTGGTCATAAAAACGAGTTATAGTCCTTATTTAAGTAGTATTATGTTTCCTAGTTAGTTTGGGATTTGTTTTCCTATTCCTTTTAGGTTAGTTTTATGTTTTTGAGACCTCTATAAATAGAGGGTGTAAGAGTTACGAATTTTGTACCCAATATTCAAGTTTCAGCAATCAAATACAAGTGTTTACAAGTTCAAGTGAAAGTTTTGCTTATTCGCTCCTTTGAGGATTCGGGAGGTTTGAGTGGTCTCTTATCAACTAGAGAACGCGTCTAGTTGTGGCGAGCATCGACGATATCGGTTGGCCTCTTCCACGGGTTCGAGATTGTTTGGAAGGTTTCATATACCTTTTGGCCCTTCTCACGAGTTCGGATTTGTTTGATCGATTCCGCAAGTATCCTTTATTTTCGTGTTATTGAAGAAAGAAGAAAACCCCTAAAAAGTTCGACGTGTGAAACTCTGGTTTTTGGTCCGATTTGGGAGGATTCTCGAATTAGGATCATATCAAGTGGTATCAAGAGCCCGGTTCAAACGCAGCGGAGAAGACAAAGATTCTTGGAGTTCTTGGTAGTTCGGGAAGCATTCTTGGAAATCTTGAAAGTCAAGAAAGCAAATCTTGAACGCTCTTGAGAGTTTCTTGTGTGGTAAGGAAGGTATCTTGAAGACAAAGCATTCGTGGGGTTCTTCTTTAGCAAGAAACCATGGCGGAACAGGCACAAGACTTGGCGGCAATATTACGACACATCAGCGCTCAAATAGAAGCTTATCGTCAAGGGCAAGCACAAATAAATGCGAGCCTTACTCAATTGGCAATTTCATGGGGAATTAGTGCGTCAGCCGTGATAATCCAACCAGAAGCTCCATTGAAGATAGGGAATCCAAATCTAGAGCAAGAGCATTCTTTTGAGGTTACCATAGAGACACAAGAGACAAGTCCAGAAGTCTTTGACATCGAGATTCAAGCATATCAGGTAGAAGATATTCAGAGCCAAACGACAATACAACATCAAGACGAGGAGTATATAGAAATATCGCCTATGGAAGGTCCACTTTTGGATACTTCTTGTGAAGAGTATGAAGATTTCGATGAAGAAGAAGCGATAGAAGATATTTTTGTTAGTGTTCCAGATTTGAGTGCACCTAAGGAATCAGAATTTCATGGAGAAGATGAAGTCATGAAAGTCATGGAGCATTTACCAATTGTTCCAGAAGTTGCTCATATTGATTTTGTGATTGGAGATACTATTTCCAAAGAGGAAGCCCGACTAGAGAATCGACGAGAAGTTCAGAGCTACATGGAGGGTTTTCATCGCAATGGTGTCTCTACAATTCGTGGACGAATTGTTCTTAAGAAGGGGGGAATGATACAATCCTCACTACCAAGACAATTTAATTCAAAGGCCAAGAAGAGTGGTGCTGATCGAGGATCAAGATTCTATAAAGATTCGAGGTCGAATCTTCTTCAAGAGAGAGGGAATGATGCGATATCGACTAGCGCGATATTCAATTCTCGTGGTCCCAAAATGAAGGTTCGAATTCAACGATTTAAGGATCAACTGGGAGCATTCTTGATGGATAAAATGGAGATGCATTAAGGATCCGGCCTACAACATTTCTTGGAGCCCAAAACTGTCCATCCTTGCTGCCCAAGTCATCCAAATGTGAAAAGGACAAGGAAAGAGATTGCTTAACCACTAAGGAGCTTCCTTAAGCATTAAAAACGTGTTTGGAGATTACTTAGCTGGTAAGGAGCTTCCTTTGGTCATAAAAACGAGTTATAGTCCTTATTTAAGTAGTATTATGTTTCCTAGTTAGTTTGGGATTTGTTTTCCTATTCCTTTTAGGTTAGTTTTATGTTTTTGTGACCTCTATAAATAGAGGGTGTAAGAGCTACGAATTTTGTACCCAATATTCAAGTTTCAGCAATCAAATACAAGTGTTTACAAGTTCAAGTGAAAGTTTTGCTTATTCGCTCCTTTGAGGATTCGGGAGGTTTGAGTGGTCTCTTATCAACTAGAGAACGCGTCTAGTTGTGGCGAGCATCGACGATATCGATTGGCCTCTTCCACGGGTTCGAGATTGTTTGGAAGGTTTCATATACCTTCTGGCCCTTCTCACGAGTTCGGATTTGTTTGATCGATTCCGCAAGTATCTTTATTTCGTGTTATTCAAGAAAGGAGAAAACCCCTAAAAAGTTCGACGTGTGCAACTCTGGTTTTTGGTCCGATTTGGGAGGATTCTCGAATTAGGATCATATCACACCCTATGCTAAAACAAACATGCCAGACAGTTCACAGTTCTCGGCCCTAACATCTATAGTCCAATTCTCCAGAAAAAGATCGAATTAAGCAAGAAACACACTTGGAGACACAAGTAACATGGTAGACAGACGCGAGGGAAGGGTGAGGGATGCGGGAAAAACTCAGAAACGGCCCGGGAAAGCCGTCGGAAAGTCGCTGGAAAGTCGCCAGAAAACAGCGATGGCGGCGGTGGCGATGGCCAGAGGTGACCAGCGGCGCCGGGGCGGTGGAGCGACGGCGGGCGGTGGCCGGCGACGCTCACGCGGGAGAGAAGTGGAGAAGAAATGAGAGGGAAGAGAGGGAATTCTGAAAAAAAATGAGAGGAGAGAGAGGGGGCCGGTCGGGGATTTGCTTATAAAGCAAAAATACTCGGTCGGGCCTCAAAAATACCCGGTCGGGTATTTTTGAGGCCACGGTCGGGGGTTGCAAAACGCGGCATACCACGTGCGGGAAAAACCCGGCCTTGAATAAAAAATACCCGGTCGGGTAATTTTGAGGCAAGGTCGGCCTTTTGCCCTTTTGCGCCCCAAAACACAGAAGAGGTCCCGGCCGAGACACAAAAATACCTGGTCACGGCCTGGTATTTTCCCCTTTTCGGCCAAAAATCACTTTTTCTCATTTTTTCTAACTCCCCTGCACGAAAACACCAAACCGAGGCAGATTAGACGACCTAACTACAACACAGATGTGCAACTGACTCGACACACAACAAAACAAGGGAAAAAGGGAAAAAGAAATGCAAACCGTGGTGGGGTTGCCTCCCCACAAGCGCTTCTTTACCGTCTTTTAGCTGGACGCCCATGGCGGAACTAAGGGTCCGCGAGTTCAACCACCAACTCCGCTCGTTCGACCTCGTCTCCCATATAGAGCTTGAGACGATGGCCATTCACTTTAAACGGCTCAGTATGCGGGTTGGCAATTTCAATTGTGCCATACGGGAAAACCTGTGTGACCGTGAACGGTCCAGACCACTGGGAGCGGAGCTTTCCAGGAAAGAGTTTCCGGCGAGAGTTATAGAGGAGAACTCGATCAGAAACCTCAAACTCCTTCGGATCCCTTAACCGCGCGTCGTGCAGGCTCCTAGTACGCTCCTTGTACAACCTAGTGTTCTCATAGGCATGGTAACGCCATTCCTCCAGCTCCAGCATATGCAACTTTCGTTCAACACCTGCAACACTAACATCCAAGTTGAGCAGCTTAAGGGCCCAGAAGGCCTTGTGCTCTAGCTCCACGGGCAAATGACATGCATTTCCATAGACAAGCCAGTACGGTGAAGTTCCAATTGGTGTCTTGTAGGCAGTGCAGTATGCCTAGAGAGCATCATCGAGCTTGGTGGACCAATCCTTGCGGGACTAATCCACCGATTTCTCCAGTATACGTTTGAGCTCCCGATTCGTTAGCTCGGCCTGACCACTCGTTTGAGGGGGATAGGCCACGGACACCTTATGAGTGACACCATAGCGAGACAACAACTTATCAAACTGGCCCTGGAAATGGGTGCCTCGGTCGCTTATGATGGCTCTAGGTGTCCCGAAGTGGGAGATTAGCTGTTTCAAAACTCCACAAACTCGTCTAGCATCATTGGTGGGCAAAGCTTGCGCCTCAGTCCACCTAGAGACGTAATCAACAACAACTAAGATGTAGGTATTTCCAAAGGATGGAGGGAAGGGGCCCATGAAGTCGATACCCCAGACATAAAAAATCTCACAGGTTATAAATACATTCTGGGGCATCTCATCACGGGCAGAGATATTACATGACCTCTGGCAGCGGTCGCACCTGCGTGCGAAGGCGTCTGCATCCTTGAAGAGCGTGGGCTAGTAAAAGCCCGACTGTAGCACCTTTCTCGCCGTGCGGTTACCGCCATGGTGACCGCCAGTAGGTCCCTCATGGCAGTGAGACAGAATGCCCTCCATCTCACTTTCCATGACACAACGACGGATTATCCCGTCGGCTCTGATCCTGAAGAGATGAGGGTCATCCCAGAAGTAGTGCTTCAGGTTGAGAAAGAACTTCCTCTTGGTGTGAGTCGTCATCCCCTATGGCAGCTGCTGGCCCACCAGATAATTTGCAAAATCGGAGTACCAAGGGGTGACACTCTTCACCAGGCACATCATCATCAGTCGCTCATCTAGGAAGGAGTCGTTGATCTCCTCCACGAGGTTGTCCGCAGGTGGTGCGTCCAACCGGGAGAAGTGATCAGCAGCAACATTTTCAGCTCCCTTCTTGTCCCGAATCTCGATGTCGAACTCCTACAGTAGTAAGATCCATCGTATGAGCCTAGGCTTGGCATCGGCCTTACTTATCAGGTATCGAATCGCAGAGTGATCTGTGTACACGGTCACATGGGACAAGACCAGATAAGGACGAAACTTGTCGAAGGCAAACACCACCACGAGCAGCTCCTTCTCCGTGGTGATGTAGTTCTCCTGGGCATCATTGAGGGTCTTCGAGGCATAGTAGATAGGACGGAAGTGTTGATCTCGCCTCTGCCCTAAGACAGCTCCAACGACAAAGTCACTGGCATCGCACATCAGCTCGAACGGTAGGGACCAATCAGGGGCGACCATGATAGGAGCATGAGTGAGCTTTTCCTTTAAAGTCGTGAATGCCGCTGTGCATGCATCGGTGAATTGGAAGGGGGCATCCTTCTCAATGAGCTTTGTCAGGGGCAGGGCGATCTTTGAGAAATCCTTGATGAATCGCCTGTAGAACCCTGCATGGCCTAAGAAACTCCGGATCTCCTTAACAGATGTGGGAGGAGGCAGCTTACTGATAGTCTCGATCTTTGTCCTGTCCACCTCAATCCCCATCTTGGAGATCTTATGCCCCAGAACTATGCTTTCGCGAACCATGAAGTGACACTTCTCCCAACTTAGTGCCAGGTTCGTCTCTTCACACCGTTTAAGGACGAGTTCTAGGTTATGGAGACAGTGAGAGAATAAGTCCCCATAAACCGAAAAGTCATCCATAAACACCTCCATAATCTCGTCGACCAGGCGGTCAAAGATGGCGAGCATGCATCGCTGAAAAGTGGCAGGGGCATTGCATAGCCCGAATGGGATCCTCAGGTATGCGAAAGTGCCGAAGGGGAAGGTGAAAGTGGTCTTCGCCTAGTCCTCCGGTGCAATGGGGATCTAGAAATACCCGGACATCCCATCCAGGAAATAGTAGAACTCGTGCCCCCGCCAGTCTCTCCAGCATCTGATCAATGAATGGCAGCGAGAAATGAATCTCTAGCTTACTGATAGTCTCGATCTTAGCTCCAGCTCTGGTGGCTCCTCCAAGGAGGTAGTGATGCGAGGTGAGGATGTGATCGATTTGAACAGCCTATCGCCACTCTCCAGCGCGGCCAATTGCTCCTCCAGCTGCGGCTCCCGTGATGCCTGCTCACCTAGCAAAATACAACGCTCAAGAGCATCGTCAGTACCCGCACTCGTTATGGCGAGCGCGGTCTCAAAATCAGCAAGCATATCACAGTAATCTAAGTCATCATGCAAATGGGAGTGTTTCCCATTCTCAGACACTTGCAAAGTAGCCTGTTCATCTCCAGCACGCAAGATCAGTTTACCACTATGCACATCAATAAGCGCCTTGGCGGTGGCGAGAAATGGTCTACCCAAAATCAAAGGCACATCCACATCCTCATTTATATCCAGAATAACAAAATCAACAGGATAAGTGAATGCACCTACATTAACAAGTAGATCCTCTATGATACCTAGGGATGTCAATCCAACCCGTAACCATGGGTACCCTACCCGACAGTAACCGGTCAACGAGGGTAATTACCCGCTTTGACGGGTTCAGGGGCGGGTACGGGTAATACCCGGTTTCAAAATAAAGGGTAGGGTACGGGTATGGTAATCGATAATATCCGCCCCGTTATACCCGCCCCGCTAACCAAAGGGTCAATTTCCCTTTAGAAATTTAGTTTATCTTGAGAAATTTAGTTTAGCTACCATTATTGATGATGAAGATGTAGACGATTATTATGTTTGTGTGGATTGTAGAAGCAAGAACAATTATTATGTGTTTGCTATTTTTATTTGTGTGGATTGTTGAAGCTAGAACAGTTATAAGTATTGAGAATTTTTAATGGACAACAATATGTAGGGGCATATATGTGTATAAGACTATAAGTTCATAGTTTAGGATTCGTACCCATGGTTACCCGAATATCCGTGGTTACCCGGTGGGTAGGGTATGGTTATATAATTTTCATACCCGGTGGTTATTTGGTCGGGTATTTTAGAAGGCTCTACCCGGCGGGTTAGGAGTTGGT
This sequence comes from Linum tenue, assembly GCA_946122785.1. Lineage (NCBI taxonomy): Eukaryota > Viridiplantae > Streptophyta > Magnoliopsida > Malpighiales > Linaceae > Linum > Linum tenue. Next base: position 28,612,476 of record CAMGYJ010000007.1, read on the forward strand.
ATAGGGTAAACCCGCACGCCGACCCTACCCATTGCCATCCCTAGTGATACCCCTAGGATGATCAATAGAGCGATCAGCTAACTGAATGCTCATCCTAGTAGTTCTAGGTTGACCTAAGCCTAGCTTCTTAAACAATTTGTAAGGCATGACATTTATACTAGCGCCTAAATCCGCCAAGGACTTTCTTACATGCATGCTGCCAATAACAAGAGGGATAGTAAAACTCCCTGGGTCTTTGCGCTTCTTGGGCAGCTTGTTCTACAAGATGGTAGAACACTCCTTGCTCAGCATCACTGTCGAGAGATCACCAAGTTACTTCTTGTTGGTGAGGAGATCCTTCATGAATTTAGCGTACTTGGACATCTTCGACAGTGCCTCCACAAACAGCATGCTGATGTTGACCTGCTTCAACATTTCCATGAACTTGGCAAACTCAGTCTCCAACTTGTCTTTGTGTAGGCGAGTGGGTAAGGAAAGCTGGGGTACATGCTCCTTAACTACTGGTTGTGGCTTGGGAGTAGGTGCTTCTTTCTCCATCCCCACTTCTGCATAGTCAGCTGGAAGTGTTGAAGCAGGTAGTGGCTCTTCTTGCCTGGCCGGGGCAGGGGCAGCAGATGTGGTCTTGCCACTCCTGGTAGTTATGGCATCCAACTGCTGGTGAGGCTCTGAGGATTTGGAATGGTGGTGGCAGGCAAAGTCCCCGGTGCTCTGGTGTTATTTTGGCGAGCTATGCCACCAGTCTGATTCTGGAAATCTTGCAGTATAGCACCCTGGTTCCTTTGGCCTGCCTCCAGAGAAGTTATGTTATGGTCCATCCTGGCGAAATTCGCCTGGCTGGTAGTCATGAATGCCTGCAAAATATTTTTCAGCTCCGTCATCTGGGTATCTGGAGCTAGAGCTGCTGGCAGCTGGGCCAACTGGTGCTGTGACTGCTGGAATGATTTCCCTTGTCTAGGCTCCTGCTGTGGAACAGGACCCTGCCTTGCCTGGAAGGGCTTCCTCTGCTGAAAACCACCTGCTGGTGTTGGAAAACCAGGTGGTTTAGTGGTGTTGCTATTATTCCAGGAGAAGCTGGGATGCTGGCGCCACCCTTCATATATGTACCACTGTAAGGATCAAGGCGCCGAGCATTGACGATGAAGTCCAACTGCTACTGGGGTGTAGAAGACTCTCGCATGACCTGGCAGTCTTCCACCAGATGGTTCGAACTCTCACACCACTAACATTGAGCAACTGGAGGCCCGACCAGTCCTCTGCCGGGAATAAGACTGTTGGGCTGCTTCAATGTCTGGACCAACTCGGCTACCTCCCGCTCTAGCCCGGACCTAGCCTCCATGGCGTGCACACCTCGGTCCCGGGAACTCCTGCTTCTGGTGCTCTGCCCCCAAGAGTGATCCCTGGCAGCCAGAGTACTGATCATCTGATTCAGCTCGAGTGGAGTCTTGGTGAGAATATCCCCTCCTGGGCATAGAGACTCGATCACCCTCTAGCTTTCTGGGGTTGGAGCGCTGTAGAAATTCCCCACTGTGAATACATCACTGAATCACATAATACTGAATTGACTCCTCGACTAAAGTTGTCAATTCACTACCTTCAATCAAGGGTGCTCTATCAACCTAGGCAGATACTCTCTTTCTAGGTCAAAGCAGAAATAACAGGAATTTGATCAGGATTGATGCCATTTAAGAAATCAAACCTCAATTGAATATAACCATATCACTGAATTCGTACTTGGGTTCATACAATCAGACCTAACATACAAATCTAGGGTTCTTCATACCCAGGTGAATGAGAAAGTTACTCCATAGAGAGAGAAAAGGAAATCTAGCTCAGATGCGGAAACCATACTGTGAAGGATGGGATTCTGCTTTTAGCAATCAATCGGCACTTCTCCAAGCTCAAATCGGGCTCCAATGGTGATGAAGATCGATCTAGGGCACTTGGAGAATCAGGTTCGTCACTCTCTCTAGGTATCAACTTTCTCTCTCTAAAACTTGGAACCGTTCAAAAGTTGGCCTTCCTTTCCTTAAGAACCAGCTGTTCGCGATCCCCGGTCGTAATCCCCGGTCGGGTATTTCATTCACTTGCTAGGATCTGAAATATCACAAACAAACACAACCTAGCGTGAAATCGGCTTAAAACACGAGAATCAACACCTCAAACGGCTCCAGAATAGGGGTAAGAACATGTGCAATTAACAGCTTATCACGCGTGCGAGAGGGCTGAGATGGGAGAGCGATTCTCCACTGCCTCTCTTTTTTAGTCTATTCGGGTTAGTTGGGTGAGAGATATGGGCCGAGGCCCAGTGACAGTTGGGGTGAGGTATGAGGGGAATATGTGGGCTGGGTGTATTAATTTGGTCTTTCGGTTCGATGTTCGAAATTCGGGTTCGGTCGAGAGGACCCTGGGTTTCGAAATATTACTATTTTGCTTCCGAGTTCCGAACCGAACAATAGCAATTCGGTTTCGGTTCAGTTTTAAGTCGGTTTGGTTTGGTTTGGTTTGGGTTTACCGAATCGGGTGCCCACCCCTAGTGACTGTGGAGGGTGTTTCTCGTCATAAAAAATTCAAATGACTGATTTATCTGTACTTTCATGTTCTTATCCAATTTTGTTCGCATTACTCAGTTCTCATTTTCCCTTTTTGATCATTTTCCATAAAAATGGCATCCCTAACTCTTCACTTTATTTAGAGCTTTGAGGCTGTAGTAATTAGTAATTGTTCATAGAAAATATTACTTGGCATAATTTGTTTATGGCAAAGGTAGAAGGAGGAGGTAAAAAGAGGAGAGTTGTTATTCGACATTTTAGAAAAGAAATGATAAACTAAAACCAGACATACAATTTAATATCTATATTTGAATCAGTACATTTCAAGCCACTAAATTCATCAGAAAAAAGATTTAACCTAATTAAAGCATGTACCACTAAAGATGACCATGGAGGGTGTTTCTCGTCATAAAAAAAAATTCAAATGGCCGATTTATATGTACTTTCATGTTTTTATCCAATTTTGTTCGCATTACTCAATTCTCATTTTCCCTTTTTGATCATTTCCCATAAAAATGGCAACCCCTAGCTCTTCACATTAATAAGAGTTTTGAGGCCGCATTAATTAGTAATTGTTCATAGAAAATATTACTTGGCATGATTTGTTTATGGCAAAGGTGGAAGGAGGTAAAACGAGAGTTGTTATTTGACATTTAGAAAAGAAATGATAATAAACTAAAACCCGACATACAATTTAATATCTATATTCGAATCAGTACATTTCAAGCCACTAAATTCATCAGAAAAAATATTTAACCTAATTAAAGCACGTACCACTAAAATGCACAATGGTTTAGGAAATAAGGCATTTCGTTAAATGAATGTATTGATTATTTCTTTCATTATACGTTCTTTCTAATATTTTCCTTACAAAAAGAAATAATGCATATTTATCTATTTTCTTCCTTCTCGTTCACTCTTTTTTCTTAGATGACAATGGTAGTCTGTCGCATCTTTCCTTCTTTCTTCGATGAGACTGGTGGCTGCTGCCTCTCTCTCTCTCTCCCCCCTCCGTATTTCGATGTTTTTAGCCTCTTTCACTCTTCTGTAGGTGACGATAAGGAAGATTCAATTTTTTTTTTTGTAAGAAAGATTTAGTTTTTATGTCAACCGTAGTGGATATCATATGTGGTCCTCTCCATCTCCCTCACTTATAAGGTTTTTATTGGAATTATATTGTCTTAAATCTTAAGGGAATTACTAAAGAAGAAGTTCTTTTATTTTCTTGCATAAATATTGGATATATCTATGGGGCTATATGGTTTTGCCATTTTATTTAAATGATATGTGTATATAGAATTACTTAGATTGGGTATCTCTATGGTGGCTTGCTAGTTAAATCCACAAAAAAGTTGCTTGCAATCTAATGCTTAATGGTTGGCCTCATCACATCTTATGTCGATATGTTTGACCTGAATATGCCTAACTAATAGCCATTTTTATTTGTCAATATGAATGTGAAACAATCAATGTTAAAAAACCCCAAAAATTTGAATAATCAATTCACACATCAATCCATTGTGGCTAGTTGAAATTTGGTGCATCTCTGTTAGAGAGTGATTAGAAATCAAAAGCTAGATTAGCAAAGTTTATAGCCAATAGATTGGACTTGAAAAAGTATCCATCATTCACCTAAGTTGTTAGGAAGTCGAGAGTGAATAGAAATCGAAAGCTAAATAACATAAATGATTTTTTTATCAAAAAATATTATATATTGATCCAAAACAAGATAGTTACATCTTGGAAGTAAGCCAGGCCCAGAAATCAAAGAAGCGACACACAGTCGGATACAAAGAGAGGGCTTTTCTAGCTACCGAGTGAGCTACCCTATTGTTCTCCCGACCTATAAATCGCACACTAATCCCAGAATGAGTGCGAAAATAATGACCAATCTCCTCCAAGACAACACCTAGCCAGCTATCCCTTGTATCGGCTTGATTAATTTTATCAGTAATTACTTTCGCATCCCCCTCGAACCAGACCTCCGACAAGCCACACTCCAAACACCAAGCAACAGCCTCCCGAAGCACAAGCAATTCCACCATCGTAGGCTCATCAATCTGAGGGAACTAAACCCCCTTCGCCAAAAGGAGCGTCCGCGCCGAATCAAAAAGTATCATCCCACCAGCCGAGTGCGACCCATTCCTAGTTGCCCCATCCCACATGCATATAAAATGGGAATCATCCTCGTGACTTATGGGCTGCATTAACGGAAAAGACCCCCTAGGAACATGGTTGATTGGCAGGCCCACCCATTCCTCGTATTGCTGGTTAAATTGGCGCATTAGAGCAGGGATCCCAAACTGTTTGCCTTTTAAGACAACCCAGTTTCGGGATCGCCAGATCCGCCAGAGGATGGCAACCACCGCCATGAACAAAGGTGGATGATGGATCAATGCCAGCAGACGTTTGAGAAACAAGGGAAACGTGTGTCGAGGCAAGCCCTCCCCCAAGTATTCCAGCCCCGAATAGTCCCAGAGAGCCCGCACAATCGGACAATAAAGAAACAGATGTTCCATCGTCTCTAGGCTATCCCAGCAAACCGGACATCTGGGAAGCACAAGGACCTTTTTTCAATGAGCGCTTCAGTAGTCGGTAAATTCCGAGTAAGGATTTGCCAGACAAAGACCTTTCAACTCGGGAGGGATTTTAGCCCCCCACAACCTGATCCAACTTGGCTTATCCATCCAACTAACCAAGGACCGCCACCCCCCCTCCCCCCGGCCTCCTGTCCAACTCAACAGCCGACTTTACCGAGAACACCCCGTCCGCCGTGTTATGCCAGATCAGTTTATCAGCCACATTATGTCGCAGAAGTGAACAGCCACGGCAGGCAGGCGGGTCAAACCACTGACTCAGCTTATCATCAGACCAACGCTCTTCCCCTTGACAATTAACCTCCACCACCGAGGGGTCATCCCCCTTCTGGCAAGATCCGCGGATTATAGCAAGGGGGATCCAACTGAAGCCCAGGTATCCAGTTAGATTGGAGAAGAGAAACCGAGTGGCCATTCCCAACCTGCCATCTTAACCCCATCTGCAATAACTGGTGCCCAAAAAGAATATTCTGCCACCCCCATGAAGGCCGTGATCTAGCCGTCGCCTCCAGGAAGGTCCCCTGAGGGAAGTACTTCCCTTTATATACCTGGGCAAGGAGGCACTGAGGCTCATTGAGGATCCGCCAACCAATTTTCGCTAAAAGAGCTTGATTAAATTGCTCAGACCGTCAAAATCCCATCCCCCCCATCATGTTTCCTCCTGCACAGATTACGCCAGGACACCCATCTAACCTTGGGATGAGCCTCATCAGCACCCCACCAGAATCGGGGCCACATGTTTATCCAATAGTCGACAAAGAGAGAGGGGTAACTGGAAGCACGACATAACATGCAGGGGCAAAGCCAACACGATTGACTTAATCAATGTTTCCTTTGCCGCCCAGGAAAGTGTCCTTTGTTTCCACCCCTGTAGTCGCTCTACTAGTTTATCCTCCAAGTACCTAAACGTAGCCATTTTAGATCTGGCAACCAGCGTAGGTAACCTCAGATACTTATCATGGACCCCTACTGCACCAACTCCTAGAATCGTGGCCAAGAATTCTTGGTCTGGCAGGGCAATATCCTTGCTAAAGCCCACTGCAGACTTTTCCAGATTAACCCGTTGGCCACTCAATTCCTCGTATTCGTCCAGAACCTCAATTAAATTCTCGCACTCCTAGAGGGAACCTCGTAAGAATAAATAAGAATCATCAGCGAAGAACAACTGCGAGATCGAGCACGTGGAGCAACTTTTACCCCCTCTAGTTTCTTTTCCGAGATCGCCTTCCAGAGGAGAGTCGCAAACCCCTCTATGCAGAGCACAAACAGGAGAGGCGATAGCGGATCCCCTTGTCGGAGCCCTCTGGGAGAAGTGAAATAACCCGAGGGGGTACCATTCATCAGGACATAAAAAGATGAGGAACGAAGACACTCATGTATCCATCCTTGCCAGACAGGGTTAAAGCCCATTTTATCCAAACCTGCCAGAAGGAAGGGCCATTCGACTCTATCATAGGCCTTTTCCATGTCAACCTTTAGAGCCATGTACCCCTTCTTCCCCTGCTTTTTGATTTTTAGATAATGCATTAACTCATGTCCCATAAGGATGTTATACCTGCAAAAAAAAAAAAAAAAATGGGAAAAAGAAATTAATTACAAAAATAGTAACCAAACTAGAGAAATTTGTTGTATATTTCTAGTACAACATATACACTAAGTCAAAATGTGAAAAGCATATGAGTTTTTCATCGTGATTAGCTAGCTAAATAAGTATCCTGTACGTATTTTTATTGTGCTTGATACTATGAATTTTATATTATAATTGAATTTCAATAAGTGACTTAGAATTCTTTCTAACTTAATTCATATTATAATTGAATTTCAATAAGTAACTTAGAATTCTTTCTAACTTATATGGGTTAGGATTCTAAGACTATCCTTCATTTATAAGTTAGAAAAAAATATAAATTACTTATTAAAATTCAATAAGTAATATATTGAATCTAATTACTTACTAGTTTGGACCAAGTTCAAGAAGGCACTTGGCAGGTGTTGGGGGTACTGCCTAACGTCTAGTACTCTTAAGAGGTGCCAAGGCATTTTAGCTAAAATTGTGATTTTTTTGTAGAAATAATAATTTTATAGCATGTTATCAGTTTAATTAATTTCAAATGATGAATAACTTAGCTAACCCCTCAACAACAAGCAAATATTTCATGCCCTAGAAGTCCGATTCCAAATCGAGGAAGGAGGAGTGAAGTACGCGTCAAATATAGGACAACTGGAGATGACGTCGTTTTGAAAATATTAGCTCCAATTTTTAATCCTTGGAGTGCATAGTGAAATTAAGCACGCTTCACTTCGGTTAATCAAGTCTCACACTGATTAATCGTACCTAGCCTTGCTTAAGCGCCTCTTAGGCGCTATGAACACCTAATTATCTGTCTATAGACTAGATGAGGAGTTTTGTCTCTGCCCAATGCCTAGGCATATATAATTATGCCTTCTTTAACCCTCAATTGGAGACTAATGTCATTTTTTAACCATGATTGGTATATTGATAAGAAACTTTGGAGGGTCAATAATGATGGTTTTCAATTAATGCCCATGTCAGTAGAGGCATTCGATGTTATCAAGTTTGGAATTAACAGTTTCAATGTGTTGGTTGATTGAATATACTAGCGCAGGGCCCGGCCCGTTGGGCGGGTAAACTAACTATAAGCGGCGCATTTGACAAACGTTGGAATCATAAGTTAAACCTGAATTGAAGTTCATATTAATCAATCAAATATTTCTGGGAATACTATGTTCACCATTGAAGTACCTTCCTCTCCATTCTCATTGTCACTCAAAATCTTCAATCCTTGCCTTGTAGTAACTCTTGACAATGCAACATATAGCTGACCATGACTAAAAACTTGTCTTTGAAGACATATACCAACATTGGCTAGTGTTTGACCCTGACTTTTGTTAATAGTCATGGCAAAACAAAGAGCCACAGGGTATTGCCTTCTAATGAGGGTGAAATTAAGACTCTTGTAATGGGTTGATAATGTCAATCTGGGAAGGAAGACGCGATCACCGATGTTGGTACCTGTCAAAATCTCCACCTCAATGAACCATTTACCCAAAGTCTTCACAACCATTCTAGTACCATTACAAAGGCCAACAGTTTGATCCATATTCCGTAATAGAATGACTGGACACCCAACTTTTAGTTCCAACTGATGGTCTGGAAAGTTTCCAATCCGGAGGTTGTTCAAAAACTCGGTTGAATAATCAGCATCCACAACGCCCTCCTTCCCAGGGTCCATCTCAATAGAATCTGCGCTGTAATATGCCACTACATCTCCTGGGAATTGACTTAGAATATACTCATTCACTGCAGAAACCATATCATGGTGTGGAGCCAAGATAGCTCGATTGACTAAATAATTATGATCTCCTGCATGACTACTAAGATCACTGTATATAGAGGCGACAATATCAATGACAGGATCACTCTGTCGAGGAATTACTAATTCCTGAGGTATGCGAATCAAAGACTCACCAAACACATCTGAATCTACTCCGTCTCCTACTTGCAAGAGCCAGTTCTGGAAAGTAGTTATCTCAACAGTTTCCTCCGGAGAGCAATTAGATCGTGCTAGCCGCATATTTTCAACTAACCTAATTACCCTCAAATGGGGCCACAGGTAAGACCTCTTTATAGATGAGTTCACAATATCACCTCGTGAAGCTTTCAATACTATAGGCAAAGTTTGCCGGAAATCTCCTCCAAAAACAACTGTAAGACCTCCAAATGGCTTGCCCTGACTGTTTTCATACCGAAACCGCAAAATATCCCGCAATGATTTATCTACAGCTTCCACTGCATGCTTGTGTGACATAACAACTTCATCCCAAATAATCAATGAAGCACGCTGAATGAGCTCTGCTAATTCACTACCCTGGTCAATATGACATGTCGATCTACCATCAAGGTCTACTGGAATGTGAAATCGAGAATGAGCTGTTCGACCCCCATCCATTAAAAGGGCTGCAATCCCAGAAGAAGCTACACATAGAACAATCTTATTTTCCGATCGCAATTTCAAGCAAATGACTTTCCATAAGAAGGTCTTTCCTGTCCCACCACATCCATCAATAAAGAATGCATTTCCCTTATCTGCATACACCGATTCAGTAATTTCATCAAAAGCTTTTTTTTGTTGGGCATTGAGCTTGGAAATCATACCTTCAAATTGCTCACGAAGACTTGCAACATTGTAATTAAGCTCTGCAGTGATCAATCGATTAGATGAAGATGACATGTTACCAGTATCGATAACTGGTAATCCAGGAAAATCAGATAGAGTTTTGCAATTTCTTGCAAGCAATTTATCTATCTCCAGCAAACAACATTCCTGTAACTGAAGATCAGACATTTCTAAAGTAGGCATATTTAGTTCCTTCCGACGGGCATACAAAATATCATCAGATAGCAGTGCCCAATTCCGCTCCCATAGTTTCCCAATGTCTGAAACTTGACAGAGGCTGATGATAGTAACAAATAAAGTTCTAAGCTTTTTACCGGATGCCCAAAGAGCCGCTTCGGCCAAACAGTCATTCCATTCATTATCTTCTGCCAACAGACCATGCGCATAACATGCTTCCTTAAAAGATTTATGCAAAACTCCATTCACTGTCCTGATGTCCTCAAAACTTTGAGCACCACGAACAATATGTAGAAGCATACGCAGATAGAACCTATCATTTGTAGGCGAAGGATGACAATAATACAACCGTCCAATACTGAACATGGATTTCCTCTTGTGCCACGCCTGCTTTGTTTTATCCCAAACATAATGTTGCGGAAATTCTACAAATGTATATTTCCTTGCTTCTGGAAATAACTTATTCATTTTCATCCATTCCAACAGCATAGAGGTTTGAGCACGCTTAGACTGGAGCACACCTTGAGGATGTGAATGCTGCCTTGAGACAACTACATTCTGCCCAGGAAGATGATAAGACATGCGCAACACTGATGGGTACTGTGAGTAGACATCAAACTTGAACAACCTCCAGCATGCTTCACCAGATGTGATATACCGACAATCAAGATATGCTTTTATCTCATCAACCCGTGGTGTGGGATTTGAACTTGATGCACCAGATTCAATTCCAGTATTAGTTTCATTGTCAACTAATGAAGCTTTTGCTCGATCTTGTGGTTTGTTGATATACTTGAACAAATATTTGATTGCCCTACCATGTCAAACAAAAATTGGACACAACAAAACTAATGAGTAGTAATGCAACAACCAAACTGATACGTTTAAACCAATAAAAAAACCACACAAAAAGCTACCAAATTTGGCACTTTCCATGGAAGGGAATAAAAAAGTAGTGTCGAGCATAAATATTATATGTGGTATGAAAAACATACCTGGATTTATTGCAGAACTCAACATTTATATGTGCATCAAATCGCAATAATAAATAGCGATTGTACGGCACGACAAAACGATTGTCCAATGACACAGAGTTAACTTCAAACGATATTCCACTGTCACGTCGTCGATATTTGGCAAACCCATTATCATCAATCGTCGTTTGCTCACAAAACGGCTTTGGAAAATGTTTAGTACACACACCACCTTCTGTGCAAGGAGCATTACGGCCCAAAAGACCACATGGACCATGCAGCATAAAAGCAGTTACAGCCCTATAGCCTTCTGGATCAATATCAGAGTTTGGAATTTCTGCGGATATGACGGAATCAATGGCCGTCGGCCCAGTTAGTTTACATTCCGAAGCTAGGAAGACCAGCAAATGAGCATGGGGAAGGCCACGCTTTTGAAACTCAATTGCCAGCACAACTGCAAACAAATACAATATGTATTAAGTTGGAGCCTGCCAACACCTTATTATGTAAAGGACAACCTGCATAAAATAATTCAAACATATGAAACAAAAGTATTGCTCAAAACTAAAATAACACTTATGGATCATGTACGACTTACATCCAGTGGTAGTCCCAAATATTTTCTTATCTCTTATCTCAAACATTAATTGCTGCAGTTTAAGCTTGAAGACCCGAGCAATAATATCAGATCTATTGACATCTTTCCGACCATCTGCGGTTACCAAATCAACCATAAACTGGATTTCCGGCCAATTTGCATTACAGGTGAAGGTAATAAATAAATCTGGGTAGCCCAACCACCTACAAATAGCCATAGCATCCTGGAAGTTTTCATACTTGTACCGTGGACTTCCTGTGTGGGAAGAAGCCAAAATAACATGTTTTCCAGTCATTTCTAAATCAGAATCACCACGGAGGAATGCATCCACTAACCCACTCAGATAATGGGAACGAAGTTTTGTTTGGTTATTTCGGATCCAATCAAGCCGTTGTGCCTCTACTAATGCATACGCATTCACAACATACTGCTGAAATAATTTCCCAGATAATAAAACCGAATTTGACTCCTGAAATCTACTCTATAGGCGGTATGCATAATAATCACACTGGGACAGTGTCTTGTCATTCCAAAGATTATCATCATCATCATCATCATCACAGCTTATGTCCGGATGCCATCCATCCTCTCCATAAGGAAATAAAATTGGGTATTGTAAAGCCATTAATGATGGATGATAATAATTAATTCTCTCCAATTCAGAACTCTTATACTGAACAATAATATCTGGCTCAAATGTATCTTGCCCTGTTTCATCAACAATCAAGGCTGCTATGTCATTCCCCGTCGGTAAATCATATTCTCTCCCATCATGAGCACGCTTGGCAATTAATTTGATCTTCACCTCTTTCACATTGCCTTCCTGTATCTTTTGCCTAGCCATCCGAAAGGTTTGAACCAGAACATTGTTCCTATCAAACATTTCTTGCAAGCGTTCAACAATATCTGGTCGCAATGAACTGGAGGCATCATCAACTGGAAATAGATGCATACGACTCTGTAGTTCAGAGCTTGAGTCATGAATGTATAATTGGGCAAACCTCGGTGGCTGACCGTCTGCAGGTAATAAGCTGCCTATAGAGTGATAAATTTGTCCTCCTATAGAGTACACATACACCCCTCGACCATCATTTATACCACGATCCACTTTCCCGCCCAGGGAGATAAAGCAAAACACAACATTGTATCTACGAATGGCTTCCCGGAAATGACGGCTCATAGGTGTAGAAGAATGTAACAATTCATTCAAAAACTCTGGTGGAGCACGTCTAGGGGGTAGTTTTACCTTTCCAGCCTTGCAACACAATGAGAAAGTGGGATTAACACGACTCCTAGTAGGAACCGTACTTTCTTGCACCCACATAATTGTTGCACAGTATTGACAAATGCTTGTAGGCTCGCCGAGACTAAAAAGTTCCACAACAGGATATCCTACAATCAAAGTAGTCACATAAGATCACTCACACATGATGCATACATATTTACAATATACAAATATAAAATATGATGCCACAAACCATGGGAACGGGAGAACCCCCTCGGTACAGCATTAACCATCCGCCTTTTGTACAAATGAATCGCTCGCATTAAACGTGCCCTTTTTGTCCGAAGGTTGGAGATACATGAACTATAATCTGTGGTAACAAAGTTAATTATGCATGAACTAAATCCATTAGTACGACGTGGAATCCTGCTCCGCGACATATACAACGCAATGCACATATGGACTATGGTATGCATAATAAAAGCGTTTAAAAGATGCTAAGCTTACCATGTGGAATATATTGAACAGTACGTCGCAAGCGCGCGTTCAAGATCTCCCGTCGTCGTTTTCGATAGAATTTAGCTATCAAGCGATCAATATGCTCAACTTGTGTTTGAAGGGTGAGTATTTCTGCAATTGAAATATACAAATCAAATGATTCTGCTTTTGTGCCAAAGTAAACTTTAATTAAATGTACCAAAAAATGAATCGCGGAACTACGTTGCTTAAGACGATCCCTTTCAGCAGCGGTTTGTTTATTGGAAGGAGGTTTCGGCGGGTTGAATATAGCTCGCATGAACCCTGCAAAATACGACAGAATTAAGTCAGCAAGTATATGTGGTGTCCATTTTGAATACGTACAATACCAGCGGAACATGAAAAAAACCAAAGAAATCAAATTACATTTGCCCTTTGAATTGCGACGGTTGGGAGCACTGGTCTGCACTGAAGAGGTTCCACCAGTTTGTTGATTTCCGGACATTATCTTGACTGCAATCACACTTAATCATGAACCAGCAAGCGCTAATTGATCAAAAATAAAGGTTTACTTAGGCCACCACGAAAGGCTGTAGAAGCTCTCTCCTCCCACGCATCTCCAATCCCTCCCCTCTTGACACACACCCTTCACACTTACAGCTGGGGAGGAGTTGGGGAATTCAATTGGAGGAGTAGCAACTCCCTCCGCCCAGGCGTCCCTCACAATTGCATATGTAGTATTGAAGTGCAGGGCTTGAGACCGAAAGCGATATGGAGATGTAGTATTGAACTGCAGAGCTTCAGACCGAAAGCGATATGGAGAAAGAAGTAAACACGGCATGGACTGCCACAACAGCTGACTATGGGTTCCGAGAGATTTCGATGGAATCATTTCACCAGCAGTCTTTGGGCCTAGTACGTCAGGGGGGAATAGTTTGGGCCGGATACTTCAGGGGGCAACAGCCCGGCCCGACTATATAATAAACTGCCCAGGTCCACCCGCAGAAAGTGTTGGAGGTGAAACGCACAGCTTTATTTAAGTGTGAATTGCCTATAGTGCCCTTCCGACAAACCCTCTGCGGGCTGGAAATTTGAATCCCTGCAAACTAAACACTTGTTTTGGCTTCATATATCTTATAGATTAGGGACATAGGGTGGGCATCGGTTTGGTTCGGTTGAAAGCAAACAAAAAATGAAGCATACAGGGTCCCTGAAACACTCCACAAAGTTCGAATCGAATTATAGTTTAGTTCCATCGGATCCGCATCTCTTCTCCGCATCTCCAAACTATCTCCCTCCAATCCCACCCACCCATTTCTCTCTCTCTCTCTCTCTCTCTCTCTCGAGTCGCGGCGTCACTCCCCCTACTGACTGCCACCATGATGAACGGCGGCGCCGCCGAGACCCCTCGGACATTTGTGAAGGAAGTGAAGCGTATCGTCATCAAAGTTCGCCTCTTTTCCTCTTTATGATTGTGTTTCCTTCCTACCCTTTGAGAAGAAAGTCCAGATCTGGGGAATTTGCTCTCTGAGCTTTTCCATTGATGCAAAAGCAATATATATACAGGGTCTACACTAATCACTGTACTTTAACGGCTAATAAAACTAACAACCAAATGAACCTATCAAATCTGTACACGTGTTGCTATCTACAGTAAATTGTGAAAGTTCTTCCGTTATTGAAGTGCTGCGTTCCATTCGTCCTGCACGTCATCGTTTTGTTGTGCATCACTCTCTTTGTCTTGAACGCTGCCGTATTGCTCTGTTCTTCTTTCTTCGGTTTGTTCTTCAGTCCAAGAACAGAGCATTTCTCCTTAGCTGCTGTCAAGCAACTCTGTGCTTCTGGAGAATCATCATCATCTTCATCATGCCTCTTTGTTACCCTCCCACAAGCTGGCGAGTATATATCATATACTCCCAGCTTGGACAACAAAGATGCAAATCGATCAACTGAAAGACTCTTAGTAAAAATATCTGCAGGTTGATCTTCTGTTGGAATATGCTGCAAAGCAATCAATCCTGATTGCACTCTTTCTCTTATGACATGACAATCCACATCAATATGTTTTGTTCTTTCATGAAACACAGGATTTTCAGCAATATGAATAGCGGATTGATTATCACAGAATACCTTAACTGTTTGAGGATGCTCAACTCCAAAATCCTTCAATAATCTGATCAGCCATTCAATCTCACAACTCAAACTAGCTAAGGCTCTGTATTCTGCCTCTGAAGAAGATCTGGATACTGTCTTTTGTTTCTTACTTTTCCACGTTATAACTCCTGAACCAAGAAAGGTACAGTAACCAGTTATAGATTTCCTGGTGTCTGGGCAAGTAGCCCAATCTGAATCACTGAACCCTGTCAATTCAAGCTTAGTATCCTTAGAATAAAGCAATCCTTGACCTGGTGAACCCTTAAGGTATCGAAGGACTCTATGTAGAGCCCTTAAATGCAGTGTTGTTGGACTATCCTGATATGTACATAGCTGCTGAACTGCAAATGCTATGTCTGGTCTAGTAGTTGTTAGGTACTGCAATTGTCCAACAAGGTGTTTATAACCTGCAATGTCACTCAAAGGAGTTCCTCCTGAAGCAGACAAAACTTCTTTAACATAAATAGGAGTGGCTGCTGGCTTGCAATTTTCAAATCCAGATTCTGTCAAAAGCTCCAGGCAGTATTTCCTTTGTGAAACTGTAATCCCTCTAACTCCTCTTGTGACTTCCAGACCAAGAAAATACTTCAACTCCCCCAAATCTTTCATTTTGAATTCTCCCTGCAAGATTCTCTTTGTCTCAGTAATGGATTCCAGACTAACACTCCCAATCATGATGTCATCAACATACACAATCAGTACTACTAATTCTCCAAGAATCTGAGCTGTAAAGATAGAGTAATCTGAGGTACTTTGCTGGAAACCATGCTTTAATAAACTTTCAGTGAGTTTGGAGTACCACTGCCTGCTAGCCTGCTTCAAACCATAGAGGGACTTTTTCAAATGGCAAACCTTCCCTTTGCAATCAAAACCTAGATCAAGACCAGGAGGTATTTCCATGTAAACCTCCTCTGTTAAATCTCCATTTAAGAATGCATTGCTCACATCCATTTGATGCAAATGCCAGTTTTGAACAGCTGCCACTGCAAGCAAGGTTTTGACTGAACTTAACTTGGCTACTGGTGAGAAGGTGTCACAGTAGTCAATTCCATACACTTGAGTGTACCCTTTAGCAACCAGTCTTGCTTTATACCTCTCTACTGATCCATCTGAGTACAATTTCACTCTGAAAACCCATTTGCAACCTATTGGTTTCTTGCCAACTGGTAGATCTTTGATCTCCCATGTGCCATTGTCAATCAAGGCCTTCAATTCTTCCTGCACTGCTTTGTTCCAATGAGGGTTCTGCATTGCTTCTTGGTAAGAAGCAGGTTCTGTGTGTGCAGTTAAACTATTTATAAAATGCTGGTGTTTAGGAAGCAAATGAGTATAGGACAATGCTTTGTGGATAGGATGAGGAATATGGTAGTCTTTGTGCCAATTTGGTGGTCTGATTGTTCTGACAGATTTTCTTAATTGAGCATGGGAAGGAGAATGAGAAGGGCTATTGAGAGGTATTGGTGAAAAGGGGGAAGCTGAAACAGGAGGAGGAGAAATAATGGGGGATGAGTGAAGAGGAGATAAAATGGGAATTGGAGATGAATCAGTATCCTGTGAATCCACAGGCTGTGATTGAGGAGTCTGATTTTTGGAAGGAGAAGAAGGCTGTGCAGAAAAATGTGTTGGAGAAGAGGGAGAAGAGGGAGACTGTGTGCCCCCCTCAGACTGTGGATTCTCATGATGTGTGGAACTGGATGGAGAAGTGGATGTCTGAAAATGGAGGTTAGAAGGTGATGTAGGTAAAGGTGTGAAAGGGTGTGAAGCTGGTTCAGGAATAGAAGAAGGAGAAGTGGCAGAAGAATGGTTTGAGTAGGGAAGGATGGTTTCATGAAAGATAACATCCCTTGAACAAAAAACTCGTTTGCTTTCAAGATCCAGCAGCTTAAAACCTTTGATCCCTGCAGGGATTCCAAGGAAAATGCACTGTTTGGATCGTGGGGAGAACTTTGTTCTATGTGGACCAGCAGTAGAGGCATAAACCAGACAGCCAAAGACCTTCAAGGAACTATAGTTAGGTGGAACTCCATACAGCTTCTCATAAGGACTGACATTGTTTAAAACAGGAGTAGGAATCCTGTTGATTAAATATGCAGCATGGAGAATAAATTCACTCCAGTAAGTGAGGGGAAGACCAGATTGAAATTTAAGTGCTCTTGCCACATTTAAAAGATGTTGATGCTTCCTTTCCACTCTCCCATTCTGCTGTGGAGTGTAAGCAACACTCATCTGATGTTCAATCCCATGATCTCTGTAAAAGTCAGTCATATGGAATTCCATTCCTTGGTCTGTCCTGATAATCTGAACATTCTTGTTGAACTGGTTTTTAACCATAACACAGAAGGACTGTAATAACAGTCTAGATTCATCCTTAGATTTCATCAAATAGGTCCACACACATCTACTTAAGTCATCAACAATGGTCAAAAAGTAATTAAAACCATTATAGGAAGTTGTACTCAAGGGACCCCAAATGTCAACATGAATCAATCCAAACAAACTGGAATGAACAGAAGTACTAGTAGGAAATGGTGTTCTTTTCTGTTTTGACAGATGACAAACATCACAATGGAGAAGTTTAGAAACTATTACATCTGGATTCTGTTTATGTATAGTTTCTAATCTAGATATATAAGGATGTCCCAATCTGGCATGCCAGATATCAAAGCTTTGAGGCTGGAAATTGAGTTGAGAGGCAGCAAGACACTTTGGAGTGGTGGAATGACAACCTTCAGTGGAGAATTTGGTGTCATTGAACAGGTAGAGACCCTTATCCACTTGGGCTAAACCAATCCTCCTCTGTGTAATAAGCAACTGAATCACACAGAAAGAGGATTTAAAGAGAAGTGAGATGGGATTGTTTTTGGTGAGTTTGCTTACTGAAACAAGATTGTAGCTAAAGCTAGGAACAAATAGGACTTGAGAAAGAAAAAGTCCACAGGGAAGTCTAACTATCCCTATGTGTGTGGCCTGGACCTTATTGCCATTTGGCAAGTTAACAAAGACACCTTGCAATGTCTTATACTTCAAGTAGTACTTCAGATCACAAACTATGTGATCAGTAGCACCAGTATCAAGAACCCATAATGGTTCTGTTGTGCTGGCCACAAGAGTAGAGAGGACAGTTGTACCTGAACTTGATGGCAAGTAAACTGGATGATATTGAGAAGTTCCAGAATGAGCAGGTTGCTGCTGTTGGCTGGTGATTGTGGCATTGGCAGCATGCCTAATTGATGGAGAGGTTGGTGGTGAGGGAGAAGATTGAGGAGGAGGTGTCCCAAGAAGCAGTATCCTCAACCTTTCCATCTGATCATTAGTGAGTTGCAAACTGGCCAGTCCTGAACCAGCAAGGCCTGAAGAATTAGGTCTGCCAGATGCATCATGAACTGCAGATGCTGCTCCAAGGATGCTAGAGTCTGCATCTGTCCCAGTTTCCACTGAACCAGCAAAGCCTGAACCACCAGCTTCTCTACTTTTCTTGTTTTTCAATCTGTAACATTCACTTATAATGTGGTTTTCCTTCTTGCAGTACCTGCAAAATTTCTTGCCATCCTTATAATCCCTGCTGTTAGAATTAGAATTCTGTCCTCCACCAACAGCCAAAGCCACAGACTCCACTCCTTTGGTCTTATGCACACTCTTCATCTGACGTTCCAGTTGCAAGATTTGTTTAAAAACAACATCAATTGGTGGCAAAGTGGAGTTCATGAGAACCTGGGTTCTGGCAGACTGATACATATCATTCAACCCTTGCATAAACTTGATCACAAAATCATTATCCTGATATCTTTTCATAGTTTCATAAGGACCATTACAAGGGCAAGTGGGAATCGGACGGTATTTCTTGTATTCTTCCCACAAAACAGTAGCATTGGTAAAGTATTGACTCACTGATTGTTCTCCTTGAACACATTTACCCAATGCTCCATTCAAATCATAAACCCTAATATTGTCCTCTTGACTAAATCTGTTCTTCAGATTGTCCCAAACAGCTCGAGCAGTTTCCAAACCCATGACACTATTTGCTATATCCTCAGCCAAAGAGTTATAAATCCAGCAACGAATTGTTCCATTGCAACGGAGCCAAGACTGGTAAGTGGGTTCTGTTACCTGTGGAGTAGGAATAGTACCATCGATGAACCCAACTTTGTTCTTGGTGGCAAGAGCTACGAGCATCACTTGGCTCCATGTGTGATAGTTGCCGTCGACGAGCTTCACAGAGATGATGGTGGAAAGGGCTCCATCTTGTGGCGGAAGGTAATATGGGTTGAGGTAAGGATCGTCATAGACTGAACTTGCAGAAGCAGATGAGGTTTGTGTTGATTTTCCTGCGGATGATTCATCACCCATGTTTGCTTGAAGAAATTGGTTTCAGAAGAAGAAGATGAAAGAAGAAATGGACAGGGGACGAAACCCTAGCACTGGTGAGAGCAACCAGGCTCTGATACCATGAGAAGAAAGTCCAGATCTGGGGAATTTGCTCTCTGAGCTTTTCCATTGATGCAAAAGCAATATATATACAGGGTCTACACTAATCACTGTACTTTAACGGCTAATAAAACTAACAACCAAATGAACCTATCAAATCTGTACATGTGTTGCTATCTACAGTAAATTGTGAAAGTTCTTCCGTTATTGAAGTGCTGCGTTCCATTGGTCCTGCACGTCATCGTTTTGTTGTGCATCACTCTCTTTGTCTTGAACGCTGCCGTATTGCTCTGTTCTTCTTTCTTCGGTTTGTTCTTCAGTCCAAGAACAGAGCATTTCTCCTTAGCTGCTGTCAAGCAACTCTGTGCTTCTGGAGAATCATCATCATCTTCATCATGCCTCTTTGTTACCCTTTTAGGGATAACAATGGCTGCAATCAATTTTGACCTCGTTTTGACCCTTTACTTCTTTTGGGTTTGATTGTCATTGCAGGTTGGGACTGCTGTTGTCACCAGAGGTGATGGAAGATTGGCACTTGGAAGATTGGGAGCGCTCTGCGAGCAGGTTGTTAATCGTTTTTCCCCCTTCTCTTTCTGGGCTTTGTTTTTATTGTTTGTCATATGTTTTTTTCGTGTGAAAAGACGTCTTTATAAATATGAAAAATGGTGGGCGCAGATTAAAGAGCTGAATTACCAGCATTATGAAGTCATTGTTGTTACCTCTGGTGCTGTTGGCCTTGGCCGCCAAAGGCTGAAATACCGCCAGTTGGTCAATAGCAGGTACTTCCCTCACTTCCCATTTTTCTATTCTAAGATGCATTTCTTGGGCCCATCTGTTTTTTTTTCTTCTCTTCGAGTGGTAATCTGTTAACGGGGTAAATAAATTATCTTTCGTGCTGTTATAGTTCTAAATATAGGACTATTTGGTTAGATTGGGAGATACCGATTTGATTTGTGTTTGTGGTGTTGTAGTTTTGCTGATCTCCAAAAGCCACAAGATGGTCCCGATGGTAAAGCTTGTGCTGCTGTTGGGCAGAATTGTATCATGGCCCTTTATGACACATTGTTTAGTCAGGTGATTCATAGAATTAGTCTTCTTACCAATATGCTGGAGTTTTATTCAAATATATTTATATTTTTGGTTCTGTTCATCATCCTTGTGCTCTGTTAATTTGGGGTTCTGTTCATGACACATTGTCTAATGAACTGCATCTTGTCTTGTGCAGCTGGATGTGACATCTGCTCAACTTCTTGTGACTGATTCAGACTTTAGGGATAAAGAATTCAGGAAGCAACTTAAGCATACTATAGAGTCGCTGATGTCGCTAAGGGTTGTTCCCATAATCAACGAAAATGATGCTGTTAGTACTAGGCGAGCACCATACGAGGCATGTCACTTTGTCTTGGTTCTCCTTCTGGTTTTCTCACATCAGAGCATGATAAAGTCTTAAACTTTGTTTTTTTATCCTTGGGGAAGGTCAATACACTGGTTTTGGTTTACAGCCAAATTAGGCAAGATTAATTAACTATTTTCCATCTGTTGATTTTGATTATCTATGCACCTCCCTCTTGACCCGCCTTTTCTCCCTGGTCTTTGTTAACAGCATAATAGTCTATTCTACAGGATTCTTCTCACCTCAATTGATAGTTCTGACCCGTGGGAACTTACTTCTACAGGATTCGTCTGGTATATTTTGGGATAATGATAGTTTGGCAGCTTTGTTGGCACTGGAGCTGAACGCTGATCTTCTTGTTCTGCTGAGCGATGTGGAGGGTCTTTACAGTGGTCCACCCAGTGATCCAGAGTCGAAGTTGATTCGTACATACATTGAGAGAGTTCATCTGGGTGGAATCACATTTGGAGACAAGTCCAGGCTGGGAAGAGGGGGCATGACAGCCAAAGTAAAAGCTGCTGTAATGGCGGCTAAGGCAGGTGTCCCTGTCATTATAACCAGGTATTCTTCCGTGCTATATAGGATCTGTGCTTCTATTTTGGAAAAGCTAACTCTAGATGTAGTTTTTCTTTCATGATTTTGTTGCAGATCCCGTTTAAAATTCTGATTTCTCTCCCGTGTAAGATATTATCTTGTACTGTCCATCGATGTATAATAATCTTTGAGCTGGCTCCTTTTAAAGCGGATTTGATCCTGAGAGCATACTGAAAGTCCTCCAAGGAGATGATGTCGGCACTCTCTTTCACCGTGATGCTCATTTGTGGGTCAAAACCAAAGAAACAGGTGCTCGAGACATGGCGGTTGCAGCAAGGGAATGTTCTAGAAGGCTGCAGGTTCTGTGGATTATCCCATCTCTTTGCACTGTTAAAGGAAGCTTTTGATTTTGTTTGTGCAATTGATTTATAATTCTACCTTGCCCTAACTTTATAGCATTCCTCGGTTTGTGCCCTCTTCTACAGGCACTATCTTCAGAAGATAGGAAAAAGATTTTGCTGGACATAGCAAATGCTCTAGAAGCCAATGAAAAAGTAATCAAGGTTGAAAATGAGGCAGATGTTGCTGCTGCTGAACAGGCTGGAATGGAGAAGTCCTTGATAGCACGGCTGGCTCTAAAGCCTGGCAAGGCAAGACAATGCCGTGTTGCATAGACTTGGATTTACATACTGTCTGTTTATCACTTTATGCTCTTGACCTTGTCTGGACCATTTTTCTATCTTTATGCATTTCTCATCCTTTTTTATGCTTACTTTCCAGATTACAAGTCTTTCAAAATCATTACGTGTCCTTGCGAGCATGGAAGATCCAGTCGGTCACGTTTTAAAGACGACCGAGGTAAGGATATATCTTTCTTCTCCTAGTGCTGAGTTGAACTTGTTATGATTTCAACTCTAGTAACACAACCTTATATATGCGCTACTTTATTTTCTGGCTGAAATTGTGATGATTTAAGCCTGCACTATAAGTTAGGGCAGAAAGAGTGGGAAAATAAGAGTGATAAATGCACATTTTAAAAACAAACAGCCCCTCATCAATGGGAAGTTGTCTGATTACATCCACCTGACCTAAGTACTGAAATTGTTTGGATGGGCTTAAAAATGATGTTTGGGGGTCAGGAACAATCGGTATTAGTCTTATATCTGTTTTGCTATGTTACCAAATGTTTTGTGTTGGTAGGTGTTACTCAATACCGTTTTATGGTTCCAGCTTGCAGATGGTCTTGTGTTAGAGAAGACATCATCTCCTCTCGGTGTTCTGCTAATTGTTTTTGAGGCTCGGCCTGATGCACTAGTGCAGGTGGGTTATATTATAGTATGGTCAGCAACCTTCGTGCTCGCCCTAAAATAAAATCTGTGTCATTTGTTTTAAGTTTGCTGTATTCTTTTAAATAGATTGCTTCATTGGCGATCCGCAGTGGAAATGGTCTCTTACTGAAAGGGGGAAAGGAGGCCAGGCGATCAAATGCAATTTTGCACAAGGTCTGCTTCTTTGCTCTCTGAAGTTTGAACATTAATTATTTAGCCTACGTATTTACTCTTCCCCTTATAATTTGTTTTAAACGAAAAAAATATATATATACAGGTGATCACTGATGCCATTCCAGACCATGTTGGGAGAAGGCTTATTGGACTGGTGACCTCAAGAGATGAAATTCCTGACCTACTTAAGGTGGATAGTTGTTAGAACTATGATGCAATGTATGCGATGACTCTGTTTCGTAAAACTTGGAAAGAGAGTTTTGACTGATGTGTTGCCTTTTCCCCCCTTAAATCAGCTCGATGATGTAATCGATCTTGTCATTCCTAGGGGCAGCAATAAACTGGTTTCGACTATCAAAGCATCAACCAAGATCCCTGTTCTGGGTCATGCAGGTAATAAATAACATTATTTTCATTTGTCGGTCTGTTGACGCAGCCAAATATGGAAGTCACATGTGTTGTGCTACTAAACAGATGGAGTCTGTCATGTATATGTTGACAAGTCTGCTAATATGCAAACGGCCAAGCGTATTGTAGTGGATGCAAAAGTGGATTATCCAGCAGCCTGTAATGCAATGGTATAATAGCTGACTTACTCTCATCTCCTTAACTTGGTCCCCATTTCGCGTGCTTTTCTTGTTCACGAATTACGAACCTAAACCTGTTTTGCTTTTACTTTACATTGTCCAGGAAACACTTCTAGTGCATAAGGATTTAGTGTCCTCTGGTGGCCTGAATGAGCTAGCACTTGAACTTCGGAATGAAGGTACTGATGGAATACTGTTTACAGCCTCTTCTGGGTTTTAGGTCGTCCTGTAAGTTATAGTCATTAAACCTATTCATTGCGAGATGTTTCTGTAATTCAGGTGTGGTTCTGCATGGTGGGCCAAGGGCAAGCGAGGAGCTGAGCATCCCAGAGCCGGCATCATTACATCATGAGTACAGTTCCCTTGCATGTACTGTTGAGATTGTTGACGATGTGCATGCTGCCATTGATTACATGGACACGGAAGGCAAGATTTTAATTGATTTTGTGTATACAAGTTCTTCTGACATTTCATACCGAATTTGTCTGCTGATGTTTGCTCGTCTTGTTGACAGTGCCCATACTGATTGCATCATATCAGAAGACCGTGAAGTTGCAGAGACTTTTTGAGACAAGTTGACAGGTAACTAGCCCACATAGACAATATTATGGTTTTGTCTCAAATCATTGTTGCTTCAGTTTTATAATCATTGACATTGCAATGCCGGTTCTTCTTTTTACCCAATGCAGTGCTGCTGTTTTCCACAATGCCAGCACAAGGTTCTGTGATGGAGCTCGGTTTGGACTTGGGGCAGAGGTCAATAACTCAAATGTCAATCTTATATATGCATCTTTAACTAAGATTGCGTTATGCTTATTACTGGATTTTTCTTGATGGATGGGGTAAACAGGTTGGAATCAGTACGAGTAGAATCCATGCTCGAGGCCCTGTAGGAGTCGAAGGATTGTTAACAACCCGTTGGTAATACCCGACACTCCAATCTCCTTTCATCCCCTGCCCACATGTTTCATTCCATTTTTAGTTTTCCTGGAAAGGAAGTTCCTTTTTATGCAGAACAAAGAAGGACCCTTTTCTTTTCCTGAACAAGCTGCCCTATTGCTCTACGTTGCATTTGCAGGTTACTGAGAGGCAGTGGACAAATAGTAGATGGTGATAAGGGTGTAACCTACACCCACAAGGACTTAACTACTGTATAGCTTTCCAAGCATCATCACCAGAGGAAGAAGATTGAGCACTTTGTTTGCCATCTTAGCTGCGGGTTTAATAAAACATATCATCATCATTAGGGGGTGTTTATTATTATTGTTAGGGTGCCCTGTAATCTCTGCCATGACCTTATGTTACTGAATAAGTTCTCCATTCTCTTCTAAGTTACTATTGTTGGAAGCGTTAAGTTATTGTGGCGAAAGATTTAAGTTATGTGGGGCCTCTTCCGATCCATGACCAGTTTGTAGGCTGGGCAGATTTGGGAACGTGGAGTTTGGGATCTTTTGAGTGTCTCTTTTGGCCCCCATACTAGTAGTTAGGAAATCTCATTGTAATGCAGTTGGATATTTGAAGGTTTAACATTTTCTGTTGTCATCTCTTTCTTAAGCTGCAGGCTTCTTCTGTTAGGGCTGATATTGAGGTTAAATAAAGATTTGTCATATGTGATATGCGTTGTAAATGATTGTGCCCTTAAGTTCTGAGCCTGGTGGGTTTCTAACAAAGCATTTTTCTAATTGATATTGCATAGAAGTAGGACTAGGAAATTAGACCAGATCGTTTGAAAATTCGTGGACTAAATTAGACCGCATAATTTGGTCAGGATCGTAGACTGTAAAGAATGGTCTGGTCCATGGTATGTATTATATGAAATTTTGATCTCTTGGTCTGGTCCATGGTATGTATTATATGAAATTTTGATCTCTTGGTCTGGTCTGGTCTAGACCGCGGTTTACCAGACCAAACTATGGATCTAGTCGACTTCCTAATACATGTTAGTATCCCACTCGACCACTTTCCCAACTTCGCCAACGAGACTCAAGTCTCAACCTTAATTTTGAGAATCTCTTCTCCTCCTTCACTGCAACCACATTTCACTAGAGAATAAAGACGATTGTGTCTCTATATGATTATGTTAATGTTTGTGATGTTATGGTGCGAGTTGGGATCTTCGACTTTGTATCTTTATTATTTACTAAGATTTAAGAGTCAAAATTATTCATGCATGTTGGATTTTATGTTTTAAGGCAAAAAAAAAAAAAAATTTTATTTCCTCAATTATTTGTTCTATTTTAGTGTGGATGACTTAACAAAGTGTTTATTTTTTGTTCAATGTAGTCTGTCTGGACCAAACCGTACCGAACCAGACCGTGCAGACGCGGTCTGGTCTGGACCGTATAGTATGTGTTCTGATCTCTGGTCTATACTTTAGTCTCTTGATCTGGACCATAGACCGTCTATATGGTCTGATATGGACCAGACCGCACCATTTCCCAGTCCTACATAAAATGGGGCCGGTACAAAGTGTTGCAGAAGATATTAAGAAATGTACAAGAGATTATAAACAGAGTATCTAGAAAAATCTGATAAGAAGCTATACATGATCAACCTAAGGCTTGTCACTACTCATTAGGGGTGGGCAATGGGCGGGTTGGATGGATTTTGGTCTAAAATTGACCCACCTGCTTACTAGCGGGTTGGAATACATGTGACCCACAATCCACCCACATACTTATGCGGGGTGGGTTGGGTGGGTGGCGGATGAGTGCGGTAGGATTGCGGGTTAACCGGCAAAAGCAATTCTCCAACTAGCCATTAAGAAAATTGACTAACATTTATAATAAATTCATAGCAAATTAGTAAGTTTGTATCAATAATTTGTGATTTTGATATGGTTAATAATTTGTAGTTTGTATCTCAATATTTAATGGATATTAACAATAATTTGTATACCAATATCCAATGGATATCGCACAACACAATAACCAATAATAGTTGTCAAAACTATTATTTATTCTCCACCTTTTGAAGTATATGTTCAGACTATAGTGCAGTTCGAAAATATGATACTATAAGAAACAATATTTTTCCTTGTAAAAATAGGACGCGGGTCATACGGATGACCCGCAATCCACCCACCATCCACCCACATAAGTGCGGGTGGGAGATTTAACAATCCGCAATCCACCCACATCAATCAGCCATTGTATGCGGGTCTGGTTATTTGCGGTTGGATCGATATCAATCCGCGGATTAATCACTACTCAAGTCAAGTCATCAAGTGGATCCGTTCGAACCCAAAATTAAAAGTTACATGATGGATCTACTTTTGGATGTCCAATAGATTTTTTTTTTTTGCATAAGAGGGAGGCCACGGCCAAGAAGGAAGAAAGTTACATGGGGTGAGGGAAAGAGTAGAGGAGGAGGAAGCAACCACCCTGCGGGTGTTGGTGACTCCCATTACATCAGCTCTGAGAATCGAAGAAACTCCTGGTGGCGGGTTCACTAACTCATGCATACCGTAGGGATAGACGAGACTGTGCTTCGAGAGCCAGTCCGCGACTCTATTCCCTTCCCGATATGTATGCGCCAGGCGAACCAACCAATCTCTGTTGATCTTCCTGCGAATGGCTGCAAGCAAAGTAGCATAGGGATGGATCGGGTCGTGACGAGAAGTAATAAGCTGAAGCGCAAGCTGCGAGTCAGACTGAACTAGCACTGTTCTGCATTCATGCTTCCAAGCAAGATCAAGCCCACTGTTCTGGATGTCCAATAGATGAGTGACAATTGAAATAGCAATTAGTGGAGGGGAAATAAGTGTTAGGTATCACCAAAAATCGAGCACTTCATTACTGAGTTGTTTTTATTGTCATGGTGCATCTTTTTCCCCCCCTGAAAGATTCAAGGGTACAAACAAGTTTACAATGGTGCAATTAAATCATCAATAATAATAATTCACTCCACTGGTAAACAGTCATTACGAGCAGAACAAACTATTTTCGTTTGAAATGCGGATTATCAATAGCCTTCTCAGATCCTACAACTACTTTTGGCAACAAAGCAAATGCAACATTAAAACAGAAAACATAAGCAGAAGAACAAAACAATTGTGACGACAACCTTAAAACCTAAAAGTCCTAAATCATAACCCATTTTATTAATAATCAATGTGTCGAGTTCCAATAAATCAATGTATAATCGGGCGGGTTCGGGTTGGATAGTGAGAAAACCATGCCCACCCGCAATATTCGGGTTCTGGTTTTATCCGTACCCACTAAAAGCTCTTCGGGTTCGGGTTTTACCCTACCCGATTAGGTTGGATTCGGGCGGATATCCACGGTTACGGATATTTTTGCCATCCCTACTTTTTGGTTCAAAAGACCAATTTTGGAACCCGATCACCAACACGTCATTATATCGTAATAATTCGTATGAGGGTAGGTAAAAAAATTCATGATTGTGAGATAATAATGCAGGCATAATAATATTATAGATATCACCTATTTTAGATATATTTGTTTAGTTGATAAATAAAATGGTATTCCCAACAGATTACACGCCATAATTTATGATGACCACTAGAGGTGAAAATTGGGGTGGGTGTGGTTACCCGCCCCACATTTTGCGGGTAACTACACCCACAAATATAGAATTATGCTACCCACAATCCGCCCCGCAGTGGATAGTGGTTAACCACTACCCGCTGCTGGTTGGTGCGGGTTGGTTGTGGATACCCACAAAAATTTCACATTAAATATAATAATAATGTAATTAAATAGTGATGTTGTATTTCTTCTCACACAAAAACAAAAACATACATAAAAGAAAGTTAATAAAGTGTAAAATAAATTATAAATCTCGAATACAATAGGTTAGTTAGTGTAAATTCAGAAGAGATGGATTTGGAAAGAGATTTGAAATAACGGAGAGGCGAAGTGATATTTTACCAGACTAACATCATTGCATGTCACGGCTCCTCCGATGGCAAGAACAGCAAAACACAAAAGTGGCTCGATAAGTGGAGGCGCCCGCTTTTAATGAATTGATTATTCTCCATTTTCGATTATAGTCTTGTGTTGTTGGTAGTTGGTTGCATGTTGTGTTGTTCGTGAGTTCGTGGAGAAATGGAGATGAGTTTGGGTATGTGACTAACATTTATCGATTATTCCCCTCTTTTAACGAATCGATTAATTTATCTGACTATATCTATGGACTTGGATTTTTTATAAAATAAACATATAACACAGGGACAATGCTTATATAATAAAAGTATCTCACATGTACATTGCGTAGTGTTTTGATTTTGTTTTATAGAATAAGTGCATATTTGATTTTGGTAGCTACTTTAATTCTTAGTCTTCCAAGTTTCACAAACTAATATAACTAATTGGTTAATGCGGGTTACAAAGTATTCTGAAGAAATAAATATAACTAATGTGGTTAATGTGGGTTTTGTGGGTAAACCACTATGGGTAGTGGTTAACCACTAACCACAAAAATCAATATTTTGCTACCCACTATCCACAAATTGTGGGTATGGGTATCCACAAAGTGTGCGGTTTGCGGGTTACTGACAACCCGCAAACCAAACTTCCACCCCTAATGACGGGAATGGATCAAGTCAGTAACCTTATGGTGAGTAACCATGAGTAACCCGTCCACATCAGCATGACATCAGCATCCTCTCTCTCATGAAAAGCCTTTAATTTTTCCCTCTTTAATCTTTGACGGACGATTTCTCGCTCATTTTAAGTCGAAATTTAATTTTTTTTGCACAGTTAGATCAGATTAATTGTGCTTTTCAAAATGATATCCACTTTAATATATTTTTCGAACAAAAAAAATTGAGTCATTTTTTACCAGCCTATACCATATGGTATTGACTGGTATTGAAATAAAAGCATACCTATGTTTTGAAAAACGTACCATGGTGGTATGAACAAACCAATACTGTAGTATGGTTGAATACATGATAGTAGAAGTATATTAATTGTAATTTACGACTTTTAACATTGTATACCACACAATACCACCCCGTACCAGGGTGGTATTGTATGGTATTGTGTGGTATTTTTTGGTCCTGTAATTTGTTCACCCAGAAATTTGTAGATCCAATAGATCATGATGAACTCGTCCCTTTTGTGCAAACGTTTTCAAAAACGAATTAAAAACGAAGAAGATACCATACAATACCACCCCGTACCAGGGTGGTATTGTATGGTATTGTGTGGTATTTTTTGGTCCTGTAATTTGTTCACCCAGAAATTTGTAGATCCAGTAGATCATGATGAACTCATCCCTGCTGTGCAAACGTTTTCAAAAACGAATTAAAAACGAAGAAGATACCATATGGTATGCAGTTGGTACCGAGAGGCCATAATTTTTTTTTCCTAAAAAAATATTGAAAATTGATCTCATTTTGTAGAGCACGGTGAACTCGTTCCATCTGTGCAAAAAAAAATTAAAATCCGAGTTAAAACGAAAAAGATACGAGTCAATTAAGAAAGCTAGTGAAAATAAAAATAGTCTTTAATTCTCCATCCTTAGATCTGGATTTTCTAAATGAAGGGTCCAGATTTGGTTATTGATGGGTGCATAACCCATGGTTATGCACCCTATCTTGAGCCCCTAATGACCACCACCAATTGCGGGTTGGTTGGTGAGATAATAACGCATGCAAGATATTATTAACCTAAACCTATATTGGGAAAGGGAAATTAATAACGTGGTGTGTATTGTTTTGGACAAGGTTGTCAACCCGTGGGTTGACCCACGGGTCGACCCAATTTGACCCTGACCCGGCGAGAAAAACGGGCCGCACGCACCCGCCGGGCCGACCGCTATTAGGTACCGGGTTGGAGGTCAAATTGTGTCATTTTTTTCTTTAGTTTGCGAAATGCACCTATTTTCCAATTTTTCTTTTCGCCTAACTCAATCTTTGGAATACTAAGTTGAACATTTGAATATTTATGTTATATAAGTGTGTGTGAATTTTCACTATATGTTGGATCTAAGTACAATATGTTATTTTTGTGTAATATTATATGTTATAACTCATATGTTAGATAAGATTTGATATAATTTATGAGGATAAGTACAATATAATGACTCTTTCTATATTTCCGGGCCAAACCGGGCTAAAACGGTTGACCCATTAACCCTTGACCCACTAGCTCGACCGGGTCCGGGTCAACCCGCGAGTTGACAACCTTGGTTTTGGAACAAATTTCCATATTTTATTTATAGCCTAGACCTAGCAAACCGGCATTCGAGGCGGTATTCAGCCGTTCAATACTCCATAGCCAACTATTTTATTCAATACTTGTCTCCTTTACAAATAAAACAATTTATTTCCTCTTGCTATATGAGAAGTCTCTTGTTCACCCCAAAACAAACGCCTCACCCAAATTGCTTCTTTCTTCATGGCCTCTACAAATTCCATACCGGAGTCCCTGTGTTGCACGATCAAAACTCATCAGGTGGCGACCTAATTTTCACTGCTTGTTTAATTTCTTGTTTATCATATACAACAATTTTCTAACTGCTACTGTTTTGCTTTATTTTCAGGTCAAAGGATGGGGGTTCATAATCTTCCCGAGAAATGATCTAGCATTTGGTGGCGACGAACCCAATGGGCCTAATGGGTTTTACCTATTGGATGGAGTGGAGGGGCCTGGGACGGAGACAGCAGCAAAATTAGGCCCTTCAGCCCAAGATACAGGTTACCCTCCCGGGGAGCAGTAATCCCTTCTTCCCCAGATCTCCGCTGCCGAGCCGCAGCCATCGACCATCTGCTCAAACTCTGCTCAGAATCCTCCAACAATGGCGCGATCTTTCTCTGATCACCCTGGTGATCTTCTCATCGAGATTATGGGGAAGCTGGAGGTTGATGCGGATCATGTACGGGCCTCCTCCGTCTGCCTTAGCTGGCTCACCGCCGTAGAGACACTCTGTGTCTCTCGTGCGCTAAAGGGCAATCAACCTCTCAAGACAAGTCTCTTCCACAAACCTTCACAGGCCCTGGGAGGAGCTCTCCAGCAATACAGCACCTCCGCTCTCCGTGTTCATGAACTACTTGCCCGAAGGGAGCTCTACACTTTTCCTACGGTTCATAATCAAGCACAACTTGGTGTCCAGAACTTCCAGCTCGTCGGCTCCAGCCTAGGACTTCTATGCGTTATCTCTGGTCTTCGCATCTACCTGTACAACCCATACTTCCGTTGGTTTCGCCAGGTAAATAATCTCCAGCTCCGTTCTAGGACGCAACTATTGAATCTGAGGAATGCCGGCCTAGGTTTGCTCTGGGAACCCGATATTAGCGTATCAGTTAGGGCCTCAGGATTTGGCTTCGACCTAAACTCCCACCAATTCAAGTTTATGAGGGTTTTGGAGTACTTGAACAGCAATTATCAGGTTGTGGAGGTCTATTCAATCGCGTCCGGGGTTGTGCAATCTGCTCCTTGGTCTTTGTTTGACCCCTTGCTCTGTAACCAGAGACTTGCTACTGAGTATAATGGTTCCTTACTCTGGATTTCGGAGTATCATGTGATAGAGTGTATTGACTTAGTCTCTAACCACTCTCTAACACGCCCCCTCAAACGAAAGCCAACCCATGGGCTTGAAGTTTGCACAGGCCCACCATACCATGTGCTTGAAAGACAACGGTTAATATTGGGGGTCGTGGAGATTCGAACACATGACCTTTCGGTTCTAGGCTCTGATGGGTTAAGGGGAGCTGATCACCTGTCGGGTTTCATCGTCGCGTTCTCCCTTGGCAACCACGTTCTCAGTTGCTGGACTTTGCCAGAACAGCTGCAACGCGGCTTTGAGCTGAATTTGGGACTTCTTCGATCCCAATTGTGCCTTTGTGCCAGAGATGCTTCCAATATCAAGTTATTTCTATTCAATGGCACGCTATGGCAGCCAAGGTGCTCGATTCAACACCCTAACATCATCAACGGCCCATTCGTGCCGCTCGGCATTCCAATCGATGGCTTGATTCTCTTTCAAACGGGGGAAAACGGTTCACTTTCTATTTCGAAGCCCAACAGCTCCTGATTTGTTGCTCGAACAACAACGAGCTAGGGGGGCATGATCCGATTTTGTGGTCTTCGTTCTTCTGCGGCAGGAGTTTTCTTAGGAGGGTCCCAGGTTTACGTGGTGTTTTCGCTTAGATAGTTTCCACTTGTTGCAGCTATTTTGGACTTGTGTTTAGGGCATACACTATCCTGTAACTGTTTTGTCTCTTCTACTATGACCCAAGTGATGATGGTGGTTATGATATGAACTTGTAACGACGAGCTAGGGGGGCATGATCCGATTTTGTGGTCTTCGTTCTTCTGCTGCAGGAGTTTTCTTAGGAGGGTCCCAGGTTTACGTGTTGTTTTCGCTTAGATAGTTTCCACTTGTTGCAGCTATTTTGGACTTGTGTTTAGGGCATACACTATCTTGTAACTGTTTTGTCTCTTCTACTATGACCCAAGTGATGATGGCTGTTATGATATGAACTTGTAACTCTGTCTTTATGATAGGCTATGATTTGAACTTGTAACTGCCTATTTATGATAGGCTATCTCCCAACTGTGGGTCTTCGTTTCCAACCGAAAAGACACTGAAGTTTACCTTCTAGCTATACCTCTCAATTATCCAGAAACCTCTAGTAAAATTCAAACTTCTGGAAATAAAAGTCGCAATCAAGCATAAATTCACCAAACCAGTCCATTTACTGATATGAAATACATAATGAATGAGAGTGTCGAGGCAAGCAAAAGAGAGACATTCATCTCGGCCTCCTGTGATGCCTAACTGGTCCCTGCCTGGTAGCAAGGCATATTTGCAGCCTTCTCAAATATTTCAACATGACTTGCTACATAATTTCTCAATTAATCTGTTCTGCAAGGTATGGATCTAACACTTTTGTCCGCTTGTGAAGAATCTCCACTTTTGCTATCTGAATCCGTGCACTTTGGATCTGACATTTTAGCCACCGCCGGTGAAATTGATTTGCATAATGTTTTGACGAAGAGGATTTTTCTATCTGCTCTGCATTTTAGGATCAACACAAGATACAAGGCCTCTGCAGCTTCTGCCTTCATGTAAGTTCACTATCGACATTGAGTTCCCCTTTGAAGATCATACTTTTTCTAACCAATCTGCATGATTTCCAGAGTTCGAATCTGCCGTTTACTTCAATCGAACTGGATCACAGTGATTATGGAAGGGAAGGTTATACTGTTACAACTCCAAGAGGTTTTCAATCGTTATTTCCCCTGTTATCCTTTGCATAGGTGGCTTCACTCGTTAGATTATCTAATATGATGTGTTTGTTGTATATGATACAAGACCATCTGCATAGGCCATTTTTTGCTTTTCATGTTGAAGTGTCGGCAGGGCGAATGTTTTTGTTTCAAGGCCCTTTAGTTCTTTGCTGCCTCTTCGATAGGTTGAAATTTGAGTGGGGTATGATAACCCCAGTGCCAATCCGTTTTACAATGCTATTCTATTTACAAGTTCTATTATGTGATGCTCTTCGGACGATGAACTGTGACTGAAAGCCCCAAAACTAGATTTAGTCGTATAATTTGTTCCTCTTGGCGAGCTTATGCAAAAGCAGTTCCTGACCAAAGAGTGATATAATCTAGTCATGGCTTTGATATCTCACAGAATGTTTACCAAATAGTATGTGTCAACTGAGAGAACCCTCATTGTGTTTTCATTCATTCCTTAAGTTTCGCCTGTAATGCTTTACATCCATTTTTCAAGTGAGTGATTGCTGTGAGTTTTATTGCTTATACGTTCACTTGGAAATCCTCTTCCACTTGATCCAGGATTTTTCTTTGAGGTGTCCACTTATCCAAGGCCATGCCAATTCCGATTCCATAGATGCTGATCCAGCTGCTGCTATGCGTTATACAGAATGAAGGCTGCAAGTATGTCCTTACTTTCCTTATCGGTAGATTTGTGTCCAACCGTATTTGTTAGATTCAACTATGTTAGCAGCTGGCACAATTATTTTCTATTACTATCTTTCTATAGTGCTATCACAAGTTGAAATCAATTTGTGGACCTTGCTCACTCGCAATTCCAGAATTTCTGAAATTTCTGAAATAACTAATTCTTTCAACTATTAGAAGCATTATTTTATGCCATATGGTTGTAAGTTCTGCATATTCCATTGTAGGCATTAGCAGAGGCAGTTTTGCTGGCTGATCTGGAACAAGATACGGTAAGAGCTTGTCTTATTCTTAGGTGCTCAGAAAATTGTTGACCTGCTCCTTTTTCTTTAACAAATTAGCAGGTTAATTTTGTGCCCAATTTTGATAATTCCCAAAAGGAACCCTCACTTTTTCCTGCTCGTCTTCCAACTTTGTTATTGAATGGCTCTTCTGGATTACGGTAACTTAGCTATATTTCTGTTTCTAGCGCAGTGGTTATTCAGAGGCATCTACTTGTTATTGATAGTAGCTTTTCACATTTGCTAGGTTGGCATGGCAACCAATATTCCTCCCCATAACCTCGGAGAGCTGGTCAATGTCCTATGCACTTTAATTCACAACCCAGAAGCCACTGTAAGTACGAGTTAGATGCATTATTTTTTCGGAAATATCCATTCCTACAGGAAGCATTGGACTAGCCATAATGTGTCGAGTTCCAATAAACCTTTATCTCACCTCCCACTTTACTAATTAAAGGAGACCGAAAGAATCAACGTACTTCCTAGTACAGATTCAGTGGATCATTATGGAATGTCCTTTGTCATGCTGAATCTGCTGATGTGAACCTGAAAAATTCTTGGTTATATTTCTGAGTGGAGATGCATTTTGTTGATGGATAACGACTAAACTTTGAGTTGTTGTGCTTCTACTCTCTTGTGATGTGAGTGTATGGGGTCTAGGCGGAAAGTTCCTTTTCTAGGGAAGGGCATCTTCCTGGAAGGTTGTTTTGGTAAAATTCTTCTTTGTATCAGGAGATGGGAGCCTTGGTTATGTCTTGTGTACTTATTGAACAAGTTTCTGGATTTAAACAGCCAGCGATCCTCATAACTGAGAGGAGATGGTGGGCAAATTTTGAGATGATGTTTCATTGTTCAGTTTTGTGTACGTTGATATAGCGGGGAGATAAGAAAGTGATCCCTTCCTCTTAAGAGTGCTGAGAATATGTAAGGATTGTGTCAATTTGGTTGCTTATTTGGAAAATTGATTATCATGAGCTTGATGCTTTCTAGTTGTTTAGTCTGATTGTAGATGCTGGTTATCTAAATTGTTTAGTCTGATCGTAGAGGATAATATATAGTTTGTACAGAAAGGTGCCCACTAAATTGTTGCTATTCTATTTCCAACTTCAGCATATAATAGTTCCTTCCTGTTCATTCAGCTTACCATCTCTGTTCCTTTGACAGTTGCAAGAACTCTTGGAGTACATGCCAGGGCCTGATTTCCCTACTGGAGGTCTAATTATGGGAAATCTAGGGTATGAGGAAGTGTAATTCTGACTTTGTGCTTTCAAGCATTGACTCAAATCATTACCCTTGCTTCTTCTTCTTTTGCTGCTAGAGAGATCCCCCTAGAATTTCTTACTATAGTATGCATGGGATTTTTATTCCTAATGTGGTATCTTCTAAGCATAGTGTAGGTAATCATGTTTAGTTTCGTTGAGGAATGAGTAGTATAAAATGTGTGGGTACTGATATATTTTATTTTTATTATTGTGTCTGCCCGCTCTGTTCCACAATACACCAGAAAGTTAAGAGTTTGTTAACATGCTTTATACATCGTCATCTGTGTGCCGTGAGGGAAAGAGAGATGCCAAGAAGGGTAATCTGAAAGAGATCTTAAGCTCTTGTTATTATAGCCTGACCTTTGATAAACTTCTGATTTGTGAGGCTAGAAACTGATGTATTCCTTTGTCATTTGAATTTACAGAGTATAGATGGCGTAACTGATATCCGTGATGAAAGTGATCGTACTGGTATGCGTATTGTGATCGAGGTATAATAAATATTTGCTAAGAGTGTACTTTAAGGAAAAAAGTGCTTCACTTCAATTTGCAGCTGAAACGTGGAGCAGAACCAGCGCTTGTTTTGAATAAACTTTATCGTCTGACTCAACTTCAATCTAGTTTTACCCGCAACATGGTTGGGTGAGTAGTTTCATTGTCTTAAAGTGGTTCACATGAAATCTGGTGGTTCTTATTCTGTTTGCCTTTTAACTTCAACTGGTTAAACCCATTAAGTGCGTAAAGGATTGTTTGAGAGTTGAGACTGGACGTCATTCTTTTTTTGCAATGTCATTAGCTAATGACCATTTCACGTGTTCTGCATAGTGAAATGTATTATATGGGTTGACCCTAACTTAGTTTGGAACTAGTGCATTTTTTTCTTGCAAAGGGGTTCTCAGGTCATGGAACTGGATATAAATATCTGCTTTAATACTTTTGAACTTCTCAATCTCTCTTAGGTCACCCTTCGTTTATGGAGGAGAGAGAGTAATGAGTTTGAGCATGTTTTAATATATGGAAGAGCATGGTGAGTTTAATTTTAGTTGATTTAAATGGGTGGTCGCTCCAGCATGTTTTTTTGTGGGTGTACATTTTTTTTTGTCTAACAAGCTGCTTAATATACTCATGATTGGTGTTCTGGCACAGTATTCTGGATGGACAACCTAAACTGATGGGACTGAAAGAATTGCTTCAGGTGATTTCTCACGCATAGTTTCATTGGAGAAGTCGATGTTCTTCTCACGCATGTTTTATGCATTACCAGTTTCAGAAAATATTGTGGGTGTAAACCTAATCTTGTTTTGCCCTTGCCAGACATTTTTAGACGTTAGATGCTCTGTTGTTGAGCGACGTGCGCGGTTCAAACTTTCACAAGCTCAAGAGAAGAGACACATTGTTGAGGTATGCTAGGTGATTGCCTTGTTAGTTAAACCATGGTATGTCATGGAATATACTACTAAGTGCTTCTTTATTAGCCAACTCAAGATGTCTACCTGTGCTTGTGTTTGATCTAGTTTCTTTATGTGGAAGAGTGATTTTCAGGAAAGATATTCAATTGATTCACTTGCATTATTCCGCTCTTCACTTATACGCTTCTAGGGGTTGATGGACTTAATAGTGTCGTTTCTTCTCAGGGTATCGTGGTGGGCCTTGATAATTTGGATCACATTCTTCAAATCATTAAGGAAGCTTCCAGCAATGCAGCTGCATCGACTAGTCTAATGAATGGTATGCTATGTTTTGTTTTAAGATCAGGAACTTATTTGACTTTTATTTCCTACTGCTGCCTTAAACTTCCAGTCATTTGAGTTTCTGAATTTTACTGAGTTATATTTTAAGTTCCATTTGTGTTATGTTTTTATATAAACAGAAGTGACAACTTGTCTGTGAGTTTTGATTCAGTTGTCATATGATTGTTTGCTGTCCTTCTTGGTTAGGACTTTGGAGCTTTTTTCTTCTTACTGTTGGGGACTTATTGGGTAAAGAGGAGGAGAAAAGGTTTAAGCATATTATTTAAACTGGATTATGGTTCGTGAAATGTTTTCTGGAGCCTTTGACTGTCCCAAGTTTTTGCACATTGTTTTATTCCAGGATCTTCTTTTTCATTTACCCTTTCTTTGATTACTGGTGAACTTTAGTTTCGTGCTACAGTGAAGACTAGTTATTTTGACTTCAAATTAGACGGTATAATATCATCTACAGCTTGGATAAGTTGAAGGGTTGTGCTGACTGAACTGACCTGATATATCGGTATAGCTTATATGTATGTTTTAAATGACTGAAGGTGTCGATATATGTATACTTCAGACGGCATGATGTTGTTCTCAGAATGAAATTGTATGTTGTCATAAATCTCTTCTGTTTGTTCATGAGGTTATGTCATTTGATGTGGTACCACTTGCATTACTTACTTGACCATGTTAAATCTTTACCAAGAAGTATGGGTAATTGATCTTTTCTTTCTTTTTTTATTTATTTGTTTTCTTCTCCTACAGAATTCAATATTTCAAGTAAGCAAGCAGAAGCTATATTAGATATAAGCCTCCGAAGGCTCATCCATATGGAGGTGGATAAATGATGCTTTGTTTGTATAGTTATATTTGTCTTAAAATAAGATATTTTAGTGATCATCTGAAGGCAAATTACACCTTTTTGTGCAGAGAAGTAAATATGTAGATGAAAAGAAATCTCTAACAGAACAAATCTCAAAATTAGAAGAACTACTAGCAAGCAAGGGGAAGATGCTACAGGTCATACTCCAATTTTTCCAGCTTTTATTCTGCCCATTATTAGTTTCTCTGGTAAAGAAGTATTATTGAACCTCCTATAAACCCTCTGTGTTCTATGCGCCAGCTGATAGAACAAGAAGCTGTTGAGCTCAAGCACAAATTTTCAAACCCAAGGCGCTCTATGTTGGAATATTCGGATGACGGTCAGCTTGAAGATATAAATGCTATTCCAAATGAAGAAATTCTGTTGGTTTGTGACATTATGAATCCTTCATTTTCTTGATTTCTTACTCTCTTTTGAATGAACTCATTTTAGACATCAATAATAGAACTTGTACTTTTTTTAATAGTAGAACTTGTACTTGGATTTACTACATGATGCGTGTGTGTGTGTGTTGTTTTGATTGGGTTCCAGCAGAAATGACTTTATTCTTAAGTATCCTTGTTTGTGACTTTCAGGCTATTAGCGAAAAGGGTTATGTTAATCGGATGAAGCCCAACACCTTTAATCTGCAGAAACGTGGAACCATTGGCAAATCTGTCGGAAAATTGAGAGTCAATAATGCAATGTCAGATTTTATGGTCTGTCGATCACATGACCACATTCTTTATTTGAGGTAATCACTCCATGCTGTTTATCATGCTTTATATGAATATCTTCAGTTGAGTTCGCTAATGTGAATGTTTGGTACATATAGTTAAACGTTGCTTGTTGCATTGAGTTTTAGTCTCTGGCGAAAAGAGGGAGTCTTATAAGTTCTGCTGGCCTAATGTATGTTCTATATTATTCACATAATTCTTTGTAAGGATATGTCTTCTGTTTCTCATGTTTAATCGACCCATTTACTGCACTCAACAACTAGATACTCTCATCATGCGTTCAGTAAATCTCAAGTTGTTGTTATGGTGACTCATTGACTTTACTTTGTGATTACTTGTTTCTGCTTAGTCCTTAGGTTGTTGTCTGGCTCTTACAGCAGTTCAATCCCTAAGCACATATTTACTGGCAATATTCATCTGAAATTGTTGGTTTTGTTCCGAAAACACAACTCATGATGCCCTGAACTCATGTCAGTTTTCAGAGGAAGAGTGGCATTTGGCAGCAGTCTTTGTGGTTGGTTTCTCACTAACAGGTATGCAGTTGATTCAGAGGTCAATGCTCATGGAAAGCATGCTCTTATCTTATGCTTTGTATGTCTATGGTAACCCATCTGAACAGTATTCTGAGTCTTTGCCTCTTCTTCTTTTTCCTATTCTATGGGTACAGAGGACTTTGAGAGTGATGAACAAGTAGTTCTAGTAAGTCAAAGTGGCACCGTCAATAGAATCAAAGTTCGTGATATTTCAATCCAGCCACGCTATGCAAGGTAAATTATGTGATACGAGTGGACCTAGACTATACTAGTCTCTGCCTAGCAATGTTGTTGTGAGTTTATGGCAAGTGGTTTGTGTGTCGAATTCACTCAAATGATGTGTGTTTGTTTTTCTAGGGGAGTGATTTTGATGCGGCTAGAGTACGCGGGGAAGATTCAGTTAGCGTCGTTAAGAAGCAGACGATGAAACAACAGGAACAACAATAGAAGATGAAGCAGCAGGACCTGTTTTGATGGTTTCCCAGACCCAGTGATCCTAATTTGGAATATGGTGACGAACTTGTACAGCGGCTCCTTTTGTAAGTTGTCATGTGTACTTATCCGGATACAAACTCTCGACTGTAGTCAATAACTAACTAGTCATCATTTCCATAATGTTAAATGGTGATGGAAAAATGAGAGACGTAAACCCCACGCTAGATCTAGGAGGTGCCTCCCTAGGGGAATTCTGAGTCGGGGAGCTGAGCTCACTGACTGCCCATACCTGCCCCGTAAACTTTTAACTATTTATTAATTACTATAAAACAAAGAGAAAGCACATTATAAATTATTGGGCGGAGTTGTGCTGATTTGTATTCGATTTTATATGGAGGACCGCTTTTGTTATTTACCACTTAACCTAGCTGCTTGTGGAAAGGCCTAAGTAGGTTAGCCGAAACTCTCCTGTACTTACGTGATGGGGATTTCGGCTTCTCCCTGTAAGACTTGACGGATTAGTGAAACTTTGCTTGAGAGCGCCGCTCTCCGTGGAGTAGTCCCGGTACTTGGGGAAACCACGTTAAAACTCTCGAGTTCTTTATTCTTTCGTGTTTTACAAGTATTTTCTGGAAAAAAATAGTTATAATAGAATGGCTAACTTAAAGATCAAATATTGTACCTACTTAAAGTTTCGTTTGAAGGAAATATGATTGAAAAAAAGTCAAAATATGAAAAAATATTGGGGAAAAATGAGATATGATAGATCAAGAACGGGATGGGGGAGGCCAGCAGTAGCCTCACATGTCATATCACACTCTAGTGCGGATCGGGTAATACTCGTCTCATCACATGTTAGGTCGAATAATACCCTACATGATGGATTGAAGTTGTCATCCCTACTTCGAACCAAAGAAAGTTTGTTTTTATTTGCTTATATTATGATTGATTATGTTCTCCTCTTATAAGACATTAATTACTCTCCAAAAACTATTGCAAGAACAAAATATAGCGGATAAGTAATAAGGAAAAAAGATTAGCATATGTTGTGCGACATGACTAATCTACACAATAAATAAAAGTGAAATGGGGAAACTTGGACCCCATTTAAAATTTCCTTCATATCTTGAGTGAAAGTAGGAAGAAGGCTAACTTTGTCTTCACAGTCATTTATTGTTTTTAATTATTATTTTTATTTCCATGAAAAAATGTATCAAGAATGAGATTCGAACTATGATCTTTTCAAACAAAGAGAAGAAACATGACCAATTACACTAAAAAAATTTGTTTGATCTTTTTAAATTAAAAACATACATGAAGGTTAAATATGAAAAATCATATGACTTTTTCACCACGGTTAGCTAATCCACTAACTTTCCTGTAAATACTTTTTTGGTATTTGATACTTCTAATTTCATATTTTATTTTTTAATTTGAGTTTAATAATTACTTTAATTTCTATTTATCTTATAAAAAGAGGATAATTTTAGCAACTCAAATGTCATTGGTTTAAATATGTCATATCGAATTGCACTCTTGACTATGCAGAAACGATGTAAAATGATTAACATAGACTTAATTTTTATAACTACCATAAATCAATGATATTTTGTTTTTTGAACACAGAAGTTTTGAGTTAATATGTGGCACATGTGTCTTTAAGAGAGGGATAAATATGGAAATGTTGAGTGATTTGGTTTGCCGAACACGGATGGAAAAAGCACTACTCATGTAAACGGGCCCGAATAGCACCCCGACCCACTAATCGCTCAACCATCGCCGTCTATCCAAACTTTCCATCAGACTGAGCAACCGGCTAACCTCCTCCAGCTCTATTGTTACGTCAGAGCAATTTTTGGAGGGGTAAATATGGAAAGATTGAGTGTTATTGGTTTGACGAATGCGGATGGTCAAGGCGCTATTATGTAAACGGGCTCAATCCCACTAAACGCTCAACCACCGCACTTACTTTCGCTACACCTAATATAATAGTGAAATGGAAAAGGAGTTTTTCCCATTACAACATCCTTGCATCCATAATGAAAGTTGGAAGAGAA
The DNA here is from genome assembly GCA_946122785.1 of Linum tenue. Taxonomy (NCBI): domain Eukaryota; kingdom Viridiplantae; phylum Streptophyta; class Magnoliopsida; order Malpighiales; family Linaceae; genus Linum; species Linum tenue. The sequence continues at coordinate 28,654,662 of CAMGYJ010000007.1, forward strand.
GATTCGTCTTCATATTCATGTATTATTTTTCTTATTTACAAGAAAAAATACATCATTGATGAGATTTAAACTGTGATCTCTTTGAAAAAAGACAAGAAAAATAACCAGTTACACTAAAAAAAATTAATATTTTTAAACTAAAAACTTACATGAAGCTTAAATTTGAAAAATCATAGGAATTTTCCACCATGGTTAGCTAACTCACTTACGTACTCTCCCGTAAATATTTTCTTGGTATTTGATACTTCTATTTTCATATTTTGATTAGTTTAATTTAAGTTTAATAATTAATTATATATTTGTTTGTCTTATAAAAGGAGAATAATTTTAAAATCGCAACCCTGATGTCATTGGTGCAAATATTGCATATCCAATTGCAGTATTCAATGTGTAGAAGCGATGCAGAATTCTTAATATGGACTTAAATTTTATAACTACCATAAACAACAACATTTTTTAACATAGAAATTTTGAGTGAATATGAGGCACATTCTTTAAGAGAGGGGTAAATATGGAAAGGTTTAGTGGTGTTGGTTTGTCGAACGTGGATGTAAAAGATGCAACTAATGTAAACAGATCTAAATAGTGTCCGGCCCACTAAACACTCAACCAACACCGTCTCTCCTAACCTTCCCATCAGACTCGATAACCGCCTAACCTCCTCATCCTATATTGTTACGCCAAAGCAATTTTCGAAGGGGTAAATATGGAAGGTTGATTGTTCTGCTTGGAGAGCTGATTGGTGGGTTATTTAGTCTCTTTGACAATAATGTGTGATCTCTTAACCATCAGTTCATTTGGTTGATCTTCTAGGTTGTCTTTTGAGTTGATTAAAGATACATAGCTATACTTTTTGTTGCTTTTGTGTTGATACTCCTTTTCAGTATCACCATTTTTCTAATTTGAATGTTTTTATTGTTAGCTTCCAGTAAACGAAGATTATTTTGCTTAGTGTTAACATAGGGAATAGCTTCAATCATATACCACTCTCACACAGATTTTATATGCAAGATTTTGATAGTATCTCGACCAAATCATTTTTGTTGTCTTACTGATGTTAATACAAGATGTTTACCTAGAGGAGAGCCCCAATAAGTTAGCTCTTGGAGTTGCAATGCAAAAATTGGTAAGGAAGAAACGCTTTATACAAAAGACTATACTATGATCATATAGAACGCGTTGGTAGAGATAGCCGCCAATATCATTTTATTGACGAAGCGGCCACCGAGGAGAAAAGAGAATCGACATTAGTACTCTAAATTTTACAAGCTATACTGATCATTTATTTCATTTCATGTAAATTCGTATTGTGACTGAAGTGATATTACCTCAAGCCATAAGTTGCAACAATGAATGATTGTTTGGATTAATGTGCACTGATGCAAAATGCCATGTAGCTGCCATGAAGAAGGAGTAAGAGAGGAACAATCAATGTGTTTGTTGTCGAGAAGGATAAAAATCGTGAGAATGGAGAGGTTACATAACGATTGACTTATACAGATTGAAGAGATAGAAAGTACAGAGATGTAAGTCATTTGTTTGTTTAGTGTAGCAGAGTGATTTGACAAGATTTCATCGAAAGAAGTTGTTATATGTTGGTGTTTCCATGCATATGTTGCTTGCCTGTTTCTTTTGTTTGTATCTGAGATTTCTACAACATATTCTATACTTTGTATTTATTTCCTTTTTCTGTCATTTTAAATAGCCAAACTATTCACCAGGAAAAACTAGTCGGTACATTCCATCGACTTAGTTTGGACATTGGTGGCTTGGGACCTACGACGCCCCCAAGGGAGCGGCGTTGGCGTACGACCGGGCGATAAACCGGATCCACAACGCCAAGGCGAAGCTGAATTTCCCGCCTCTGGTCGGGACCAATGGGTGGGAGTTGGGTCGGGTGGTGGGAACTGGGTCTAGTAAGCAGCGGGTGGGAGGTGTTGTTGCAGAGGTGGAAACGACGCCGTCGGAGGTGGGGAGTGAAGGGTACGGTACGTCTACGGCGGCGGGGTGGCGAGTAGTCACACGATTGAGTTCGGCGAGAGGAGTGACGATTTCTCGGTTTTGATGGGTTTGGATTGAGGTAACAGCCAAGCTTTTGTGGATTTGGATTTTGTGGTTTGTGTTTTAATGTTATGCGTTGCAATCTTTAGTACTTGACGATTTAAGAGTGTTGTCTGGAAGCTATGAATACTCATTTCATTACAATCGATTTCGAATCGAATTATAGTTTGAAGAATTGGATGATGAAGAATTGAAATTGAACACGAGGCACGAGATTTTACGTGGTATTGTCGATCAATTGATTAATCAAGGCTAATTCACGGTGAGCTAGAAAGAGCTCACGACTAACGTTTTATTGAACGACTACATTGTGACGTGACGTCTTGCTTACGACAATCTCTGTATCTAAGCTTATATAGACGTAGGGTTAAAACCCTAATAACAACCAAGTTTCCTTCTTTGACAAGAACTAGGAAACAAGGGACTTGGATGACAAGGAATTAATTACTTTTGACTAAGTAATTAATATCCTCAACACTCCGCCTCAAGCGAAGACATGAATGACAAGAATGTCAAACTTGAAAAAGGAAATGTGACAAACAAGCATGACAAGCTTGAACAACAAAACTCGAGATGAATAACATCTCAGACGAGGTTGATTGGAGATGCCTGACTCTCTCTTTGAACAACCTGATGATGGAGACGGTTGACTGCGTCTTCTTGAACTTCGTGACGATGACGGTTGATTGCGTCTCTTGAACGATCTGACGGAGACGGTTGACTACGTCTTCTTGAACTTCGTGACGAAGATGGTTGATTGCGTCTCTTGAACGACCTGACGGGGACGGTTGACTACATATCTTAAACTCACTTGATACATCGCGATCGACTTTATGACTGAGCTAGTCGACCAACGTATGTTGACTCCCTATTCTCCCCCTCAAGCTGGAGCATGAACGATGGGCATGCCCAGCTTGAAAGTTAGAATGGTGAGGACGCAAAGCTGGCCAATTATGAACGCGGAGGGGACGATCGCTTCCTTGATAGTGACTGCCTCGCACCTTTAGAAGAATCATAAGTTCCTAACAAAGCCTAGGGAAAGAAAATACATTTCTCCATCAATACACAAAACTTGCTCTTCTTTCATTGGCGGCTTTGTGATCTTTATGAAGATGGCAGGACTACAACGGTAACAAAACTCCGTGACATGTGAAGATCGAACAAGTTCCACGAACACAAGGCAGGGGAACGATGACAACTTAAAGGGAAGAGCTGCTGCGGACAAAGAAATGGCGGAAGGGAACTGATACAAAGGCGTTTCCTGGTTCGTGGGCCTTGGGACGAGACCGTCGAGCTCATCAAGGCCTACCACGACAAGTGGTTCGCCATCAACCGTGGCAATCTTTTGGCTGCCAAATGGGACACCGCCACCATCGCGTTGGCCGACTCCCCAGCCCCTTCCGACCCTCCCAAATCCACCGTCCAGTGCCGGCACAAGATCGAGAAGATACGGAAGTGCTACCACACCGAGAAGCAGCGGTTCATCAATTTCCCAGGTCAGTTCTTTTCTTCCTGGGACCTGTTCCCTCTCTTGGATGTCACGTCATAATTTAACGGTCCAGTCAGCTGTCCTGTTTGCCGCGTCATAAAAAACTGACGGAGTCTGACGACCGGTGAAATGAATCATAAAGTTGGTGGTGAATATGAAAGAAAAGTAATTCGAGTGACAAACGTTAAAAATTTATATAATTTGAGTGACCTAACGTGTAATTTAACCGGAAAAAAAATCAAAAAGATGTTGTCATATGGGCCGGATCTTGGTAGGAAGAACCTCCGTTCGGCCAAAAAATGTATTGGGCCTAATAAAAGGGAGGGAGGGAGTCCGCCCTAGGGCCGGCCCGGACCGAGTCCGATAGAAAAGCGGCAGCAACTCCTTATAAATAGATTCTTCTGGTTCTGATTTCTGAAAGAAAAAAGAACCAACCTATATTGTACTGTTTTCCCCCTGATCGCGATAAGAGGTTCTTTGGCGAGAGTCGACCAACCAATTAGGGATCTTGCTTGCCAATGCCACCGGTAGGTCTTCCTCAATGGTTTCTTTGATTTATTTCAGCGTGCTAATTGATTAGAGAGCGAGGGAGAATCGAATGGATGAATGTCGGCTGTTTAGGGTTTCTTTCAGAGATCGTAGGTGTTTGATTCCCTGATGATTTGAAAGTTTGTTGGCCGCTTGATTGGACTTGCAAACTGTTTCTGTCACTGTTGGTTGTTTAGGGTTTCTCAGTAATCGTAGGTGTTTAATTCCCTGCGTTTGAAATTGCAATCATCGTCGATTGCTTGGACTTGTAAACTGTTTCTGTCTCTAATAACTGCTTCCGATCTCTGATGCATACCACCTGCTTGATGGTTTGTGATCTATCTGCCGCGGCGAGAGCAGATGCTGGTCTGGTTTTGCCTAATCCGTATTGGGTTCTTGTTGGCGTCTTCATTTTGATTGATTTCTAGGTTCAACCTGGCAGCTAGATACATGCTTACCTGACTGCGCTGTTGTTGCCTTCTCACTGCTCTTTAGAAAGACAACCAGTCTTACTATCAACTGCTTGTTAAAAACAGATGGATGTTTAATTGATTTCAGCAGGTACCTGCTGCTACCACCATGGAGGTTGGATCTCAAGAAGGAAAGCCTCGGAGGTGGGGCCCCGAAGGCCCCATGTGGGAACACGTAATGCAGATCCACAATGTGATGGATTTCAGATATAAAAGTTGGACGGCGGAAGACCTCCAGGAAGCATCGGGCCTCCCAGCTATGGAGGTCGAGAGGTGCATTAAGAGGCTTCTGGAAATCGAGGAAATCGTAGAGGTGAACAGCCCTGACTACGAGCCACGGGGGGATACACAGTACATGAATGCTTATTTTGCTGAAGAGGAATTCAATCCGTTCTTCGAGTTTTGGAGGAAGCATTGTTTGGGGATCATAGACAGCCAGGAGGTGGTTTCTCTGGAGAGAATTACACACCTGCTGCGGGTTAGCGCGCGTACTGGGCTCTCGCTCCAAAGAGCTGTTGATTGATCCTCTGGTTCTCAGGAATGGAGTGATTGAAGTGGTGAGCAATGGGATGGGGGAGTTTGCTTCCATACCTGCGGGCCAACTTTGTTCTAAGCGCCCCGCTTAATTGCTAGGCACTGCCGCTAGCTAGCTGGCATGGTATAGCTTTATCCTCACCAGCATGATGCGGACTTCTTGTGTTTACTGCCCTGCGACAAGTGAAGTAGCTACCTTCTACTTTTGAACTCGATCGACCTAGTATATTTATATGATTGTGGAGTAATGTCGTTAGCTATCTAATGTTATGTTTAAGAATATTGGCTGAGATCAGTACCTTTCTCTTTCTTTCTTGTGGGAAAATTGTTGGCGACTCTCGTCTGTTTGCTTAATCTCTTGCTTCTACGTTGTGCCTAGATAGCGAGGTTGAATGAACTACCAAGTTTTGTGCATTTGGCAATAATTACAATTAGTACTCAACATGGTATCGGCAGCTAATTACAATTAATACAGCAAATACGTTTATTTTACGGTTTTCATATGATGGTTGACGGCTAAGCTAGGTTAAAAAGTATGGAAGGAGTTCTTACTCTTCTTAGAACATTATAACATTCAACTAGGAATGACCATTAGGTCGAGATGAGTTTTAGGTACAAATTATTTATTTGTTGGTGAACCACGTAACAGTCATATGGCCCTTGTTTCCAGGCCCATTCTGAATCTCCCACAACCCAATAACAACTGACTTCCCAAGTCTAGTCCACCCCCTTAAAAATACTCGATCTAGCTCTCTTCCGCCGGCGTTTTTCTCTCTATTATACAAGTAATTCACGTAAATATCTATACGTTCTTTAGTTTATTAATATTGTCGATTTCTCAATTTGTTCATGGGCTTTGACTTTTTTTATTATTATGAGATATGACAATAAAAACAAAATAAAATGAAAGCAACTCTAAACTAAACAGAAAAAGGGATTTTCTTGCCACACTATAGGCAACTCGATTGGCAGTTATAGGAACCGTACAAACCTCTAAGCATATGTCTAGGGTAGCGATAATCTGACGACACTCTCTGAGCAGCGGGCCTCCAACAGCTTCTGACTCTATCCCCTATGAGAAGCTCGCGAATGATGACTTTCAGGGGAGCTGATTCAGAGGTGGAAACGACTCCGCCAGAGGTGGGGAGTTAAGGGTACGGAATGCCGACGACGGGGATGGCGAGTAGTAAGACGATTGAGTTCGGCGGGAAGAGTGACGATTTCTCGGTTTTGATGGGTTCCTGGATGGTTAACCGCCAAACTTTTGTTGGTTAGGGTTTTGTGGTTTGCTATTTTAATGTTCAGCGTTGCAATTTTTACTTTGATAGTTTGAGAGTGTTGTATTAGAAGCAATGTATACTCTTCTCTTTGTATCTCTTTCGAATTGAATTATAGACCATCTATCTATAAAATATATTAAAGCAGTTTAAGAAAATAGCCCTCTCCACGTCAGCCTCGGAGGCCTCCTCGCGATTTCCGGAAATATGTATTGTTAGGCATGCGACTCGGACCTAACCGCACCATGAAAGCACAGAGGCATCTAAAGCGCGCTATGACTAAGCCCATTAGGGTCGGCGCGACTGAAGCGGCGCCAGCGCGAGGACGCGAAGACCTCGAGTGTGGCGAAACCCGTGTACGCGTAGGAAGAGCCCAAAAGCCGAACGACGGCGTTCCAGTCAAGCGTCAACTAGACCGAGAAGCTATGGAAAACGACGCCGCGTCCCCTAGGTGTTGTCACATCATAGTCCTAGGTACATGCATAGGTGTAGTAGTGGATAACTGTCCTTGTCCTAGGTAGAGGTATGGCCTAAGCTTCTGACCTGTAAGTGGTCATGTCACCCAGTAACTCACCCACCACCATGTAGCCTATAAATATGGCATTTACTCCGGTGGGTGAGGGGATCGCATTTTGGGAGACTCTATCTCTACGACTATCAACTTTTCTCTCTAAGATATTACACTCTCAATCTCGTTCTCCTTAACCTTCGTTCTTCAACCTACAGTTAATTCTGGTTGCTTGCTCTTCTTGACCCCCATTTTCTCCCCCGAACCTCACTCCTACACTCAGTTAGGTTCAAACATGTATTTTGTTTACTTTTTTATTTTTTAAGTTTTCCTGGAACGGAACCGACGGCTTTATCTCTCTTCTTCTCTCTTCTTCTTTCTCCCACAAGGGAATCATTTGCCTTGAAAACAATATCCTTTCGTTCAAACTCGAACCTAGACTCAGATTATCCACTCCTCCTCCTCATCTGTTCGGAGCCAGATTAGGCAATGAGTCTTCATTATCCTACTACGGCGCTACCAATCCGACAAGTGTGTTGATTTGAACTCCGTTCTCTCCGTCTACACCGGTGCCGCTTGGCTTCAGGGGAACGATACTCTTTTTTTATGCGAGAAACTACGCTTTCTAAGGTAAAAATAAAGAAAGTTTCTTAATTCTTAAGCCCTTTTTTAATACATCATAGATTTTTATTCTATAGACATGATATATCTCTTGAAATGGTGCATATAATTGGTAAGATATAGAGGTGGCAATTAGAATCCAAATCCATGAATCCAATCAATTCCATCCACCAAATTATCCACCTAATCCAATCCATTTAAATCCAATCCATTTGATCCAAATCCAATTGGATTGGTGGATTCATGGATCAATCCATGGGTCCAAATGGCAAATTGCAATTTGGTACCTATATTTTTTATATTTTACATTTTGGTACCTAAAAATTATATTTTTATACAAAAAATATCATTGGAAAATTATATTTTGGTACCTAAATTTTTTTATTATGACATTTTAGTACCAAAACTTTGCAAATTTTACATTTTGCTCCAAGCTTTGGATGTCATTTGGATTCATGGATCAATCCACCAATCCATTTGATCCAATCCATGAATCCACCAATCCATTGGATCCAATCCATTTGATCCATGGATCCACCAATCGAATCCACGAATCCGATCCAATTGCCACCTTTAGTAAGATATGAATCAAGAATTGGAAAATCGTACCGGCGGTTTGACAAAAAAAACTTTCTACCAAAGATCAAAACGGTAGGTGGTATGAAACAGTTGAACCATAATTGAATAACTGTTTTAGCATAAAATACTCTACTAAAGAATTTTCTAGTACAACCTCCGGTATAGTATTTCAATCCTTTATGTGAACGCTTTCTCATTGACTTCAACTTATTAATTTATGGGAACTTTCTCAATAATTTCAACTAACACAGTTATAATTCATAACAAATTGATAATTTAAATATTATAAAAAATACCAGGGTTCAAGAAGGCGCGCCTAGGCTCAATTAGGCGCTAGGAGGTGGAGGATCACCTTGACTTGGCCATAGGCGTTGTAAAAGGCATTGGTAGCGCTTAGTAGGTAGGAATAGCGCTTAGTTTGCGCCTAGTGGAGAGAAGGCGTGTCTGGGCGTTCCTGGGCGAGCTTAGGCGGTTAAACCCAATACTCTTCGTTTTGTCCTAGAAAATCAAAAAATTGCCTCTTGCCCTAGAAAATCAGAAACACGAGAAGGGGATGACCATGCTATGTATGTATTCGTAGATGAGGATGATGAATCATATTGTGCACCCTCGAGTACTGTTACAGATGCAATGGCGGGTGAACAAAGTGAGCTTCGTAGGAGTGCACGAGTGAGAGAGCTCCATGATGAAGAATTAGAGTCTGAAGAGGAGGAGGATGGCGAGGAGATTGCTTTTGAGGATGATGAAGATGAAGTGGTGGCTGGACGGACCTACTTGGATGATGATGAATGAACATTTTCCTATGAACTTATTGACTATTGTTTAGTATTTCGACATTTTATTAATTTGTGATTCTAGGAAGTGGTCACTATTTGCTTGTTATTTGTTATGTTAAGTGTTTACTGTTAAGAACTAGACATTGCTAATTTTATATGCACTTGGATTATATGAATTATTCCAAAAAACAGGAAATATTTGAGAACTTTTTCTATTTATGCTCTGAACGCCTAGGCCCGCCTAGACTACGCCTAATCAGGCAAGGCGCAAGTCAGGAGGCGAGCGCCTGCCTTAGGCCTAGCGCCTTTTAGAACCTTGAAAAATACTACCTGCCCAAAGGGCAGGGTATCAGCTAGTTTATAATTATACACTTTTTTTGTAATAATCTTCGAGCTCGACGTTCTCACATGTCACGATTCACGATTGGATGTGTGCCAATATGAAAACTATGTGTATAGCCTTTTTCTTCATGTTTCTGGTTGTGTCATTTTGATTATTTTTAATGATGTAGCAATTGTTGTGGTGGAGGTCGAGGTGCAGACGAACTATCTTGCCGTCTTTCCTCCGTGCAATGGAGAGCCCGACCCACTATTGACCGCTTTCAACTCTGCTCCAGTAATTGAGCAAGTTTCAATTACAGATCAGGTCGGATCCAACCCGTCGGATTGGACTGTGAATAATTACATAGGTAGAGAACGTGTTAAAAAAAGTAGAAGGAAATGAAAATGAAGCCAATAAAATATTCTAAAATGTCCCTCTATAAATAATGACCTTAAAGTTTGCTATAATTAAAAAATAAATCTCTTCATGAATAGTAAATCATAAACTATCAATAGGGAGATGAATGAAATAGGAATAGAATGAGTTTAAAAGGTAAAATACAATAAAATGAGACCAATAAAATGTTGTCATATGTCTCTTTATGTCTCTTTATGAATAACGACACAAGTAGATAAAGAGTTAAAAAAGTAGAAGGAAATGAAACCAATAAAATAAAATGTTGTCATATGTCCCTCTTTAAATAATGACCTTAAAGTTTGCTAGAATTACAAACAAACAAAAATCTTAATGATTAGTAATTTTTTGTAGAATGATTACTAAATTACAATTAATACACTCACTCACACATTTCTAGTTATGATGAATGAAGTTATCGTTGACCATAAAAAATTTCAAATTTATATTATTATTACCAAAATATCTATCAAATTGTTCAAACCGTTTCACAAAAGAAATCATAATTTGTTTTAATTCAATTTGAAAATTACGATGCATGTCGGTAGTGGACCGCGTAAAGTCGATAACGAGGTTGGAAAATGAGAAGAAGATGCTGAAATAAAATTAATAATTCGGGTTTGATGCTCTTAGTTTATATTAAAATTTAAAAATAATGTGGTTAAAATAGTAAACCAGTTAAAGAAAACCTAACAATCAAACTAACTACGACCAAATGGCAAACGAGACTAATCTCCTAACTACTTAATCACTGTAGCTATGAGACGTCGTTCTACTTTGTGGAGTAATCCATGCTCCCATGTCACTGGGAATTTTATACCAAGGCAATATGGATAATATGTTGGATAAAATTCCATCGGGCGGGTTACGAATTGTACCAAAGTGTTATTAAATGGCTAAATGTCACTAAAATTACATAAAATTTTCATTTTTACTACCCGAATTACATTTCTTTTGTATTTGTCACTAACTTTACAAATTGTTTCACGTTAGTCACCAGCCGTTAGTCTCCGTCAGATTCTATTAACTCCGTCAGTTTTTTTGATGATGTGGCAAACGAAGTTGCTGACTAGACTGCTAAATTAATGATATGCCGATTTAAAAAAAATAAAAAATAATTAATTTTGGTCCACTCCGCTTCCTCTAACTCCAAACAAACCCCACCTAACTCCGCCAACGCCGTCCTCCTTCCTGAACCGGCCCAGTGGAAGAGCTCCTAGCATTGGAGACTCCAACCCCACGGATTTCAACCGGCGGCGTCGGTCCGTCGAAGTTCCCTGCTCCAATTGCTGTCTCCGACCCACAACCCGGAAGCGTCCGGATAAATGGCAGCACTCAAACTCCACCCAGATCCGAACCCAGAACCAGATGAAGCAAAATTCACCATGGAAGCGGAGCAAGTATGGGAACCCAACAAACTCTGCTGCTGGCTGCTGCGATTGAGCTAGTGGAGTCTTGCTATAAGCATCGCAACCCTCAATTGAAACAGGGGATCTTGAAAGTCTGGAGCTTCAGGGGATTCCTCCATCGCAAATCACAATATGCAATCACCTGCGTGTTCCCACCACTGACGTAGAGCACAACCGGGTCGTGCGCCCCGGTCACTACCCGACCCATCTCAAATTGGGTGACACAATGGTTAACCACCACAATTGATTTCTTCCAAAGCAGTGAGAGATCCCGAACTACCACGGCGGACACCTGCAATGGCGCGTCCATCCGATCCGAGGGCCCTTGGTATAGTAGAGACAATCAATGTCGTCGGGAGTCACTTGGGCGGCGGCCTCCAAGGCGGATTGGACAATGGGGAATCACGTGGTGGAGGTGGTGATGAGCGATTTCTCGGGAGAGAAACCATGCCCAGGAGGAGTGATGTGGGTTAATTAATTTTTTATTTTTTTAAATTGACATGTCATTAAGTTGACGGTCTAGTCAGCAGTTCCGTTTGCCACATCATCACAAAACCGACGGAGTTAATGGAATCTGACAGAGACTAACGGCGGATGACTAAAGCTGAAATGATTTGTAAAGTTAGTGGCAAATTCGAAAGAAAAGTAATTCGAGTGGCAAACATGAAAAATTTATGGAATTTGAGTGACCAAACGTGTAATTTAGACGTTATTAAATCAAAATTAGTTTCGCCAGGGCATTTCTTCATATTCCCTCGGAGGTCCGGTGCTACGTGATTGCTTCCAGCTCTTGTCTTCAGTTTCTGTTTTCTTAGAGTTTAGGGCAGTTCCTAGAACAGCTAACGGTGCTGCCCATAGAGTGGCGCAGAAAGCCCTATTACTTTCTCCTCTTGAGATCGGTTCCTTCGACTTTGTAGGGTGGCTTCACTGATGTATTGGTTTGGGAGGGTTTTGGGGTAGATTGTATAGTTTTTTCTCTCTTGACATTTTTTGGAGGAAAAAAAGACCAAAATGTCATTCCTACTTTCACTCTGAATGCAAAAAATTTGAAATGGAGCTTCAAGTTTTCTCATTTGGCTTTTATTTATTGTGTAGATGACCAAAGGAAAAGGAAAATAAATCAAAATTAGTCATCTTCTTCCCCCTTGGACATCAAATCTCGATATGCCTCTCTTCTTAGTTATTCCTCTCCTGTTTTGCTTCTCAAATCTCGTGGCCCGTTCATTCGTCTCAAGCTCCATGCCCACATCACCACCTATACTTCTAAGCAGATTGCCATGACCCTCTCTTCTCTTCAACCACACCAAAAATAAAAAACAAAATCAAAGGTCGTGGAACAATAAAATAGGCTAATAAGGGTAAGTTTAGTTCCCTGAACAACTCCTAAGTCGAAATCAAATCTCTACGAGTTACATGCAATCCAAAAATGGCATACTTCTGTCGGAATTAGGAGGCATATAGAAGGAGATTGACGGTAGTGGGGCTGCATTTCTTTTGCCCTGTTGACTGGTGATTGAGATGGGGGCAGTCGGGTTGCGGTTTCATGGCGGCAATGGGATGGGGAAGGAAAGGAAGTTAGAGAGTGAGAGGGCCATAGGGTTAGGGAGACACACATGGTTTTTTTTTGTTGGAGAAGGAGAAAGATATGTGAAGACTGATGAGCATGTAAAGAAGAAGAAGAATGAGTTGTTTGAGAGAGAAAGAGAGTGGAGTGGGGACAGCAGAATATCAATATCTATGTTTGACCCGGATTTTAGAAGTGCTTTTCGATTTCAAAAGTTGAAGCAGAACCAAACACCTCTAAAACCTCGACTTTTGAAAAACAGAAAAAGTACTTTTGTATAACATAAAAGCAAAGCTCCGATTTCTAACTTCTGCGAAAATGTGTTTTGAAAATACAAGAATATCCTTACCATATTTTAATTTTATTGCAGAAAATATAATTTTCTTTCATTTATATCATTTTAAAATCATAATATATAATATAAAAGAAACTTAACAATACCCATTTTGATTAATTTTTATTGTTTATAATTTTTATTCATATTTTATATTATAAATCCTTTATAGTCATTTGACATGACCTCTTATATTAAAAAACACTTCTACTAGTTTTCCAGCCAAACACTCAACTGCTTATTTGAAAAGTGCTTTTCTAAAAGCTCCAACCAAAAACTGCTTCAGCAAAAGCTACAGCTGGGCCAAACTAGCTCATTAACTAAAAACCGAACCGAGATATAATTCAGTTCGACCAAATGGAACTAAACTATAATTCGATTCGAAATTTGTGGAGTGTTTCAGGGACCCTGTATGCTTCATTTTTTGTTTGCTTTCAACCGAACCAAACCGATGCCCACCCTATGTCCCTAATATATTCAATCAACCAACACATTGAAACTGTTAATTCCAAACTTGATAACATCGAATGCCTCTAATGACATGGGCATTAATTGAAAACCATCATTATTGACCCTCCAAAGTTTCTTATCAATATAACAATCATGGTTAAAAAATGACATTAGTCTCCAATTGAGGTTTAAAGAAGGCATAATTATATATGCCTAGGCATTGGGCAGAGACAAAACTCCTCATCTAGTCTATAGACAGATAATTAGGTGTTCATAGCGCCTAAGAGGCGCTTAAGCAAGGCTAGGTACGATTAATCAGTGTGAGACTTGATTAACCGAAGTGAAGCGTGCTTAATTTCACTATGCACTCCAAGGATTAAAAATTGGAGCTAATATTTTCAAAACGACGTCATCTCCAGTTGTCCTATATTTGACGCGTACTTCACTCCTCCTTCCTCGATTTGGAATCGGACTTCTAGGGCATGAAATATTGGAAAAAATCCCACTGTACACATGTTTTTAAAAAAAATTCTCAAAATACACATGTTATGAAAAAAATTCCCAATCTACGCATGTTTGGGACATCACCGCGTCAGACTAAGGCGGTGATGCAATCACCGCTCTTCTTATGCAAATCTGGTCATCCCCCAGGCTGTAACAAATGACCATGGTAGCTAATGCTTACAAAACTCAAAATCAAACTTCTGATTACGCTATAGCTGAACTACTTATAGCCGGCTTTGCTGGTCAATTAAAGGGTTGGTGGGATAATATCTTAACCGCGGAAGACCAGAGAACTATTTTTACAGCTGTCAAATGTGATTCTTCTGGAACTCCTATTTTGGACTCCAATAATCAATCTTCTCAAGATGCAGTTGCATCCCTGATTTTTGCCATTTCAAAACATTTTATTGGAGATCCTTCACATCTTAAAGATAAAAATGTCGAACTACTTTCTAATCTTCGTTGTAAAAAGTTTCATGACTTCCGATGGTACAAAGATACCTTTTTAACTAGAGTTATGCAAAGAGAAGATGGTAATCAACCATTTTGGAAAGAAAAGTTTTTAGCCGGTTTACCCCGTCTCTTAGGAGATAAGATCCGAAACAAAATCCAAGACACTTTTAATGGTCAAATTCCTTATGAGCAACTTACTTACGGAGAACTTATTAGCTTTATACAAAAAGAAGGATTACAAATTTGCCATGATTTAAAACTTCAAAAACAAATCAAACGCGAACAAAAACTAACTCGAAAAGAACTAGGATCTTTTTGTGCTCAATTTGATGAATCTTATTCAAAAATTCCTTCCAAATCTAACTGTGAGGATTGTAGCACCAAACCTCATAGAAAACATCGCGATCGTCCCTACCGATCTTTTAAAACCACGAATCAAAAATCCCATTTCTCTAGGAATCCCCGCCCAGATAAGGGACCACAATCTAACAATGAAAATAAAAACATTACTTGTTTTCGTTGTGGAAAAACAGGTCATATTTCCAAATATTGTCGTATAAAAAAGAAGCTCAATGAGCTTAATCTTGATGAAGAGATTCATGACAAAATCAATAATCTTTTTCTCCAACACTACTCTTCTCATGAGGATTCTTCTTCTTCTTCTTCTTCTGATGATGATGAGAATCTTCAGGCCTTACAATTTGATGACATCGATGAAAGTTCTGAATCTTCTATCAATGTTTTAACCAAAGATCAAGAGCTTATCTTAGATCTGATCAATAATATTGATAATCCTCATCTCAAAGAAAAATATTTCAAAAAGCTTCATGAGCACATGGAGAAACCTCCTGTGACTATTCCACCTACCAATCCCTTTCATCAAGGTTCGACGTATAGTGTCAAAGATATCCTTTCTCGACATAATAATAATGATTCCCACAATCCTTCTCTTCCTGACTTCCAAAAGGAATTGGATATTGTTAAGAAAGAAATTCAACAATTACGACAGTTACAAAATAGTGATCATGAGATATTACAAACTTTAATAGCTCTCAAACCTTTAGAAGAGCCATCAACATCTAGCCCCGACAACTTTTTCGATGAAACTCCTCATGCAACCAACAGTTTAGAAACAGAGGAAACGCTAACTGATGACGATTTTCTATGTTTTTTATCTACCATTACTACCCAAAAATGGTATGTTATCATTAATATTCAGGTTTCTTCTGATTTTACTTTAAGCACAGTGGCCCTTCTTGATACAGGAGCAGACATGAACTGCATCCAAGAAGGATTAATTCCAACTAAGTACTATGAAAAGACCCTCGAGCGTCTATCTACCGCTAACTCTCAACCTCTTCAAATACAATATAAACTTTCTAATGCTTTAATTTGTCATCAAAATGTTGAATTCAAAACTCCTTTTATCCTAGTTCGTGACATGCAACAAAAGGTGATCTTAGGGACACCTTTTCTAAAACTTCTAAAACCTTTTACCGTCACCGACCAAGGAATTAACACTGTTGTGTTAGGCAACAATGTTGAATTCTCATTTCTCCAAAAACCAAAAGTTCGAAACCTCAATGTTTTACGACGTTCTTCTATAAAATATGTACACCATATAATTCGTTGTAAAACTAATCAAATATCTTATTTGCACGATGAGATACATTTTCAGCGAATCTTACAACAGCTTTCTCAACCCCTTTTGCAAAAACGAATCAACTCTTTAAAAGAACACATTGAAAGCTCTATTTGTGCTGATACACCCAATGCTTTTTGGCATCAAAAACAACACCAGGTTGATCTTCCTTACGAAAAAGATTTCAATGAAAATCTCATTCCCACCAAGGCTAGGCCTATCCAAATGAATTCGGACCTTGAAAAACATTGTCGACAAGAAATTAAAGAATTGCTCAAAAAGGGCCTTATCAGATCTAGCCAATCCCCTTGGAGTTGTTCTGCTTTCTATGTCATTAATAATGCAGAAAAGGAACGTGGCGTTCCTCGTCTTGTTATAAACTACAAACCGTTGAATAAGGCTCTGAAATGGATTAGGTATCCTATCCCCAACCAAAAGGATCTACTCCAGAAACTTTCACAGTCACTAATATTTTCTAAATTTGACATGAAATCCGGATTTTGGCAAATCCAAATCAAAGAAACAGACCGCTATAAAACTGCTTTTACCGTTCCCTTTGGCCAATATGAATGGAACGTCATGCCATTTGGTTTGAAAAATGCTCCCTCAGAATTTCAAAGAATTATGAATCAAATCTACTCTCCTTATTTTGATTTCATAATAGTTTATATTGATGATGTGCTGGTTTTTTCTTCGTCCATTGACCAACATTTCAAACATCTTAATCTATTTCTTGAAGTCACTCGACGTAACGGTCTGGCTGTCTCTAAACCAAAACTTTGTCTTTTTCAAACTAAGATACGTTTTTTGGGTCACTACATTAGTCAAGGAACAATTGTTCCAATAGAAAGATCGCTTCAATTTGCAGATAAATTTCCTGATCAAATTTTAGACAAAAATCAATTACAACGGTTCCTGGGTAGTTTAAACTATGTCCTTGACTTTTATCCCAATATCAATCTTCTTTGTAAACCTCTCCATGATAGATTGAAAAAGAGTCCCCCTCCCTGGAGTGACCAGCATACCAAAATAGTTCAGCAAATTAAGAGGCAGGTTCAGAGTCTCCCGTGCCTTCACATAAGTGATCCTTTTCTCCCTAAAATCGTCGAAACCGATGCCTCTGACCTAGGATATGGAGGAATCCTTAAGCAGATTCAGAATGATAAGGAGCTGTTAGTACGCTTTACTTCTAAACATTGGAACCCTACCCAAATCAACTACTCCACTGTCAAAAAAGAACTGCTTGCTATTGTTTTATGCATCTCAAAATTTCAGCATGATTTGCTCAATCAAAAATTTTTACTACGCATTGATTGCCAATCAGCAAAATACATTTTGGAAAAAGATGTTCAAAACCTTGCTTCCAAACAAATATTTGCACGATGGCAAGCCATCCTTAGCATTTTTGATTTCGACATACAATTTATAAATGGTTCTTCAAACTCTCTTCCAGACTTCCTTACTCGGGAATTTTTGCAGGGAGGACGAAGTGCGGAAAACTCTCAGGCTTGCAATCTCCAGTCATAATGCCCCCTACCACTAGATTGCGAGATAAAGAGAAAATCAAAATCAAAACATGGAGAGAGATATTTGATGATGAACAAGGAAGTCCTGATCATTCAAGTGAGTATGAAGAAAGTTCTGATGATTCTGGTTCACACTCAAGTTCATCCAAAGCTTTAATCAATATTGATAAGCTTCCTCTTGAAGCCCAAAATTACCTTCAAAAATTTATTGCCGTTTCTGGTTCTAAACAAAAGCTTCCCACTGAAGCTTCAACTTCCTCAACAATTTCCCCTTCTAAACTAATTCTTTCAAATACTCAAACGCCAAGTGGCATCCTACCCACACCCATCTCTTCCGAAGAAACCAAACAAATCTATCAGCAACATCATCTTGATGTCGCACCTACCTCAACAGAGGTGGCATCTTCAATAGCCCCTCTCAAAACTGTTTTTCCCAAAACCCAAGAGGTGGTGGTTGTCCAAGCCCCTCAAAATCGATTTCAAACGTATTTTAAGAAAAACACTTTTCAACCCATTTTCGTTGTCGAAGATGGTTTCTACCATCAATATCCAAATGTTACTGCCAAACATTTCCTCAATGAGTGGTTCTTCAAACCAAGATCCCTCAACAAAACCCACAAATATTATGAACTTATCCTCACAGAAACTGGATCAGTCACCTTTTCCCACAAATTTGATCCTTCAGACAAAACACTCAATACCCACTCAACCTGCAAAATCCACCAAATTATCCACCCTCGCCAATGGCCTACTAGCCCAAACACCAACCAAAAATTCCCTGCTACTATTGCTCTTAACCACCCCCAAATCTGCCAATCCTTCAATTACTGGGATTACCATGAAGCTTGGATTAATGCCTTCTTCAAGCAAAACCATATGTACCGACACTCCTGGAGTTTTTTCTGGGATTACAAAACTCCCATTATTTTCCCCAACTGGTTTATGCACTGGTGGGATCTTTTTGGGCCAATTGAAAATATCTATCCAACTGAGATACAAGAGGGATATCAAACCTTCTGTCAAAAATATTCTGGTCCAGGATTACCCCTCCTCAAATTTTGTTACTACATCAAAGTTCCTTGGATTACTGCTTGGGAATTCAGTTACCAAACATGTGCCGTCACAAAGGTACCCATGTTAGGCCGCAGCTTCAAAACCAAATATTGGGCTGCAAATCCTCGCCCAGAACAAGCCTACAAACCTCAAGTCCTCCAATGGTTCAATAACAATCCTGAATTGTCGAAAGTTATCGAAAAATCCTCAACGCAATTTTTGCAAACAAAATCCTCAATCAGCGCTCTCTTAGCTGGCGCCAA
This sequence comes from Linum tenue, assembly GCA_946122785.1. Lineage (NCBI taxonomy): Eukaryota > Viridiplantae > Streptophyta > Magnoliopsida > Malpighiales > Linaceae > Linum > Linum tenue. The sequence continues at coordinate 28,673,439 of CAMGYJ010000007.1, forward strand.
GACTGAAGAAGAATACTTCCAAATTCTCAAAGATGTGGCGTCTAGCTCAACATCTGACGCAGATTCCACGTTCCAAAACCATGACCCGGATGAAGAAGTGCTTGGTCCTTTGCCAAGCAAAAGCACTAAGTTGAAGACAAAGAAGAAGTGACTCCACTTCCAACCCACTATCCTAAAGACAAAGAAGAAGTGACTCCACTTCCAACCCACTCAATTTGGTTATGGAAAGAAGACCACAAATTATATATTTTCCTTTATATTAAAATTGTAATTTTGTTATGACATGTGACATAATCATATAAGTGTCCACATTGTCATCATTATGTTTTTCAATTTATTTACCAAAAGGGGACTCCATTTCTCTATAAAAGGAGACTCCCTTCACTTGTTGTAAGTAGAGTTGTTTTGAGTGGGAATTGCTTTCTTGCAAAGCTATCCTCCCATCATCTTCTCTCAAGAATTCCTGTGTAAGAAGTCTATCAAATTTTCAAGTTTTACTTCATCTTTTTCAAACCATCTTCAACTTTTGTTTATTTCGTGCATAACTGGTCATTTCCAGTATTTATTTTATGCAAATCTGGTCATCTCCAGTATTTATCTTCTGCTAATCTGGTCATCTCCAGTATTTATCTTCTGCTAATCTGGTCATCTCCAGTATTTACTTTTTGCAAATCTGGTCATTTCCAGTATCATTTACTTTACATACTATTTTCAAGTTAATCTTTTATTGGCTGTCTCATTCCGTCCTTACTGGTATCAGAGACAGCCAGTAAGGACGGAATGAGACAGCCAATAAAAGATTAACTTGAAAATAGTTAATAAAGTAAATGATACTGGAAATGACCAGATTTGCAAAAAGTAAATACTGGAGATGACCAGATTAGCAGAAGATAAATACTGGAGATGACCAGATTAGCAGAAGATAAATACTGGAGATGACCAGATTTGCATAAAATAAATACTGGAGATGACCAGTTGAATTGGAGATGACCAGTTATGCACGAAATAAACAAAAGTTGAAGATGGTTTGAAAAAGATGAAGTAAAACTTGAAAATTTGATAGACTTCTTACACAGGAATTCTTGAGAGAAGATGATGGGAGGATAGCTTTGCAAGAGAGCAATTCCCACTCAAAACAACTCTACTTACAACAAGTGAAGGGAGTCTCCTTTTATAGAGAAATGGAGTCCCCTTATGGTAAATAAATTGAAAAACATAATGATGACAATGTGGACACTTATATGATTATGTCACATGTCATAACAAAATTACAATTTTAATATAAAGGAAAATATATAATTTGTGGTCTTCTTTCCATAACCAAATTGAGTGGGTTGGAAGTGGAGTCACTTCTTCTTTGTCTTTAGGATAGTGGGTTGGAAGTGGAGTCACTTCTTCTTTGTCTTCAACTTAGTGCTTTTGCTTGGCAAAGGACCAAGCACTTCTTCATCCGGGTCATGGTTTTGGAACGTGGAATCTGCGTCAGATGTTGAGCTAGACGCCACATCTTTGAGAATTTGGAAGTATTCTTCTTCAGTCTTGGCGCCAGCTAAGAGAGCGCTGATTGAGGATTTTGTTTGCAAAAATTGCGTTGAGGATTTTTCGATAACTTTCGACAATTCAGGATTGTTATTGAACCATTGGAGGACTTGAGGTTTGTAGGCTTGTTCTGGGCGAGGATTTGCAGCCCAATATTTGGTTTTGAAGCTGCGGCCTAACATGGGTACCTTTGTGACGGCACATGTTTGGTAACTGAATTCCCAAGCAGTAATCCAAGGAACTTTGATGTAGTAACAAAATTTGAGGAGGGGTAATCCTGGACCAGAATATTTTTGACAGAAGGTTTGATATCCCTCTTGTATCTCAGTTGGATAGATATTTTCAATTGGCCCAAAAAGATCCCACCAGTGCATAAACCAGTTGGGGAAAATAATGGGAGTTTTGTAATCCCAGAAAAAACTCCAGGAGTGTCGGTACATATGGTTTTGCTTGAAGAAGGCATTAATCCAAGCTTCATGGTAATCCCAGTAATTGAAGGATTGGCAGATTTGGGGGTGGTTAAGAGCAATAGTAGCAGGGAATTTTTGGTTGGTGTTTGGGCTAGTAGGCCATTGGCGAGGGTGGATAATTTGGTGGATTTTGCAGGTTGAGTGGGTATTGAGTGTTTTGTCTGAAGGATCAAATTTGTGGGAAAAGGTGACTGATCCAGTTTCTGTGAGGATAAGTTCATAATATTTGTGGGTTTTGTTGAGGGATCTTGGTTTGAAGAACCACTCATTGAGGAAATGTTTGGCAGTAACATTTGGATATTGATGGTAGAAACCATCTTCGACAACGAAAATGGGTTGAAAAGTGTTTTTCTTAAAATACGTTTGAAATCGATTTTGAGGGGCTTGGACAACCACCACCTCTTGGGTTTTGGGAAAAACAGTTTTGAGAGGGGCTATTGAAGATGCCACCTCTGTTGAGGTAGGTGCGACATCAAGATGATGTTGCTGATAGATTTGTTTGGTTTCTTCGGAAGAGATGGGTGTGGGTAGGATGCCACTTGGCGTTTGAGTATTTGAAAGAATTAGTTTAGAAGGGGAAATTGTTGAGGAAGTTGAAGCTTCAGTGGGAAGCTTTTGTTTAGAACCAGAAACGGCAATAAATTTTTGAAGGTAATTTTGGGCTTCAAGAGGAAGCTTATCAATATTGATTAAAGCTTTGGATGAACTTGAGTGTGAACCAGAATCATCAGAACTTTCTTCATACTCACTTGAATGATCAGGACTTCCTTGTTCATCATCAAATATCTCTCTCCATGTTTTGATTTTGATTTTCTCTTTATCTCGCAATCTAGTGGTAGGGGGCATTATGACTGGAGATTGCAAGCCTGAGAGTTTTCCGCACTTCGTCCTCCCTGCAAAAATTCCCGAGTAAGGAAGTCTGGAAGAGAGTTTGAAGAACCATTTATAAATTGTATGTCGAAATCAAAAATGCTAAGGATGGCTTGCCATCGTGCAAATATTTGTTTGGAAGCAAGGTTTTGAACATCTTTTTCCAAAATGTATTTTGCTGATTGGCAATCAATGCGTAGTAAAAATTTTTGATTGAGCAAATCATGCTGAAATTTTGAGATGCATAAAACAATAGCAAGCAGTTCTTTTTTGACAGTGGAGTAGTTGATTTGGGTAGGGTTCCAATGTTTAGAAGTAAAGCGTACTAACAGCTCCTTATCATTCTGAATCTGCTTAAGGATTCCTCCATATCCTAGGTCAGAGGCATCGGTTTCGACGATTTTAGGGAGAAAAGGATCACTTATGTGAAGGCACGGGAGACTCTGAACCTGCCTCTTAATTTGCTGAACTATTTTGGTATGCTGGTCACTCCAGGGAGGGGGACTCTTTTTCAATCTATCATGGAGAGGTTTACAAAGAAGATTGATATTGGGATAAAAGTCAAGGACATAGTTTAAACTACCCAGGAACCGTTGTAATTGATTTTTGTCTAAAATTTGATCAGGAAATTTATCTGCAAATTGAAGCGATCTTTCTATTGGAACAATTGTTCCTTGACTAATGTAGTGACCCAAAAAACGTATCTTAGTTTGAAAAAGACAAAGTTTTGGTTTAGAGACAGCCAGACCGTTACGTCGAGTGACTTCAAGAAATAGATTAAGATGTTTGAAATGTTGGTCAATGGACGAAGAAAAAACCAGCACATCATCAATATAAACTATTATGAAATCAAAATAAGGAGAGTAGATTTGATTCATAATTCTTTGAAATTCTGAGGGAGCATTTTTCAAACCAAATGGCATGACGTTCCATTCATATTGGCCAAAGGGAACGGTAAAAGCAGTTTTATAGCGGTCTGTTTCTTTGATTTGGATTTGCCAAAATCCGGATTTCATGTCAAATTTAGAAAATATTAGTGACTGTGAAAGTTTCTGGAGTAGATCCTTTTGGTTGGGGATAGGATACCTAATCCATTTCAGAGCCTTATTCAACGGTTTGTAGTTTATAACAAGACGAGGAACGCCACGTTCCTTTTCTGCATTATTAATGACATAGAAAGCAGAACAACTCCAAGGGGATTGGCTAGATCTGATAAGGCCCTTTTTGAGCAATTCTTTAATTTCTTGTCGACAATGTTTTTCAAGGTCCGAATTCATTTGGATAGGCCTAGCCTTGGTGGGAATGAGATTTTCATTGAAATCTTTTTCGTAAGGAAGATCAACCTGGTGTTGTTTTTGATGCCAAAAAGCATTGGGTGTATCAGCACAAATAGAGCTTTCAATGTGTTCTTTTAAAGAGTTGATTCGTTTTTGCAAAAGGGGTTGAGAAAGCTGTTGTAAGATTCGCTGAAAATGTATCTCATCGTGCAAATAAGATATTTGATTAGTTTTACAACGAATTATATGGTGTACATATTTTATAGAAGAACGTCGTAAAACATTGAGGTTTCGAACTTTTGGTTTTTGGAGAAATGAGAATTCAACATTGTTGCCTAACACAACAGTGTTAATTCCTTGGTCGGTGACGGTAAAAGGTTTTAGAAGTTTTAGAAAAGGTGTCCCTAAGATCACCTTTTGTTGCATGTCACGAACTAGGATAAAAGGAGTTTTGAATTCAACATTTTGATGACAAATTAAAGCATTAGAAAGTTTATATTGTATTTGAAGAGGTTGAGAGTTAGCGGTAGATAGACGCTCGAGGGTCTTTTCATAGTACTTAGTTGGAATTAATCCTTCTTGGATGCAATTCATGTCTGCTCCTGTATCAAGAAGGGCCACTGTGCTTAAAGTAAAATCAGAAGAAACCTGAATATTAATGATAACATACCATTTTTGGGTAGTAATGGTAGATAAAAAACATAGAAAATCGTCATCAGTTAGCGTTTCCTCTGTTTCTAAACTGTTGGTTGCATGAGGAGTTTCATCGAAAAAGTTGTCGGGGCTAGATGTTGATGGCTCTTCTAAAGGTTTGAGAGCTATTAAAGTTTGTAATATCTCATGATCACTATTTTGTAACTGTCGTAATTGTTGAATTTCTTTCTTAACAATATCCAATTCCTTTTGGAAGTCAGGAAGAGAAGGATTGTGGGAATCATTATTATTATGTCGAGAAAGGATATCTTTGACACTATACGTCGAACCTTGATGAAAGGGATTGGTAGGTGGAATAGTCACAGGAGGTTTCTCCATGTGCTCATGAAGCTTTTTGAAATATTTTTCTTTGAGATGAGGATTATCAATATTATTGATCAGATCTAAGATAAGCTCTTGATCTTTGGTTAAAACATTGATAGAAGATTCAGAACTTTCATCGATGTCATCAAATTGTAAGGCCTGAAGATTCTCATCATCATCATCAGAAGAAGAAGAAGAATCCTCATGAGAAGAGTAGTGTTGGAGAAAAAGATTATTGATTTTGTCATGAATCTCTTCATCAAGATTAAGCTCATTGAGCTTCTTTTTTATACGACAATATTTGGAAATATGACCTGTTTTTCCACAACGAAAACAAGTAATGTTTTTATTTTCATTGTTAGATTGTGGTCCCTTATCTGGGCGGGGATTCCTAGAGAAATGGGATTTTTGATTCGTGGTTTTAAAAGATCGGTAGGGACGATCGCGATGTTTTTTATGAGGTTTGGTGCTACAATCCTCACAGTTAGATTTGGAAGAAATTTTTGAATAAGATTCATCAAATTGAGCACAAAAAGATCCTAGTTCTTTTCGAGTTAGTTTTTGTTCGCGTTTGATTTGTTTTTGAAGTTTTAAATCATGGCAAATTTGTAATCCTTCTTTTTGTATAAAGCTAATAAGTTCTCCGTAAGTAAGTTGCTCATAAGGAATTTGACCATTAAAAGTGTTTTGGATTTTGTTTCGGATCTTATCTCCTAAGAGACGGGGTAAACCGGCTAAAAACTTTTCTTTCCAAAATGGTTGATTACCATCTTCTCTTTGCATAACTCTAGTTAAAAAGGTATCTTTGTACCATCGGAAGTCATGAAACTTTTTACAACGAAGATTAGAAAGTAGTTCGGCATTTTTATCTTTAAGATGTGAAGGATCTCCAATAAAATGTTTTGAAATGGCAAAAATCAGGGATGCAACTGCATCTTGAGAAGATTGATTATTGGAGTCCAAAATAGGAGTTCCAGAAGAATCACATTTGACAGCTGTAAAAATAGTTCTCTGGTCTTCCGCGGTTAAGATATTATCCCACCAACCCTTTAATTGACCAGCAAAGCCGGCTATAAGTAGTTCAGCTATAGCGTAATCAGAAGTTTGATTTTGAGTTTTGTAAGCATTAGCTACCATGGTCATTTGTTGAAGAAGGTTCAAAATTTGATATTCTGAAAATCCATCAAGATTCCATTCATAAATAGAATTGGAGTTGTATTTATTTTGGATAATGGTGGGTTTCTCTTCGAGAGCTAAATCAGGTGCTGTGGGACGTGGGTAATACATCTTAGATGCAGAGGGTTGATTCCATCGAAGACGATTGATTTCTGTTTCAATATGACCTTCTAGGTCTTGAATTACTTCGGCTGAGTCATCGACGATTTGATCCTCGTTGCTCGTGGATTTTGAGTCTGAAATATAAGGAGTCTTAGAAGTGGATAGTTGTGTAGAAAGTTGTTTAAGACGTTTTTCTATTTCAAGCTTAAATTCAAGACTAGATTCTTTAGAAACTTCAAAAGGTTTGAAAATGGGGGAATTAAGTTTGTTGGAAGGAGGAATAAGAGTATTTGAAGTAGACGCAAAAGACAGAGGTAGACTGATTTCAACATTAGTAAGTTGATCTCCTAATGTCTGAAGAAATCGGTTTGTATAATTGTTTTGTTCAATCAGACGTCGAATATCTTCGCCTTTGACATGGTCACTATTTTCTCGTCTTAATTTAAAAGGAGAGGCTTGAACTGCTGTTCCATAATAAGAAAAATTAACAGGAGCATTAGGGGGGTGAATAGATTGGATCTTAGAGTTATTAGTAGTTAACCAACTCATAGGCTTGGTTTGAACATTTATCGAAGATTGAGAAAAGACTTGTTCGAACCAATTAAAGAAAGAATGGTGTTCTCGTATATTATTGAGATAATCATAGAAAGAGTTTTGTATAAGTACACGTTCTTCTTTAGAGTAATCAGTAAAAAATTGCTCGCGTTTAAAACGGTTTCGTTGGGAATAGAAATCATGGCGAAGAAATTCTTTGTTGATTTTGAACTCTTGTGTAATGACATCAAGAGCAGAAGGGATTTCTTCTTCAGGAAATGCAGCTTGTGAGGCAGTAGGAGACATATTTGGTGTTCTCGAGGTATTTATATTTGGAAAAAGAGTTGTGGGAGGTGGTGGAGTATAAACTGGCTGAGGTATGTTGTTGGAGTTTTTGATTCCTCGTAGATCATAGTTGAGTGTAGAGGAGGTATGTCGAGTGGGTGTAGGTATGGGAGAAAGATTTCTACAAGATTGGCTTCTAAGAAAAGTATTGATGCGCTGTCGAGCATCGTCTGTCAATTCAGGGTCTATATCAGAAATGCTAGAGATGGAGTTCCTAGCAAAAGAGATGTTAACAGTACCATCAAGATGTTGAGTAATTTGATTAACCTGACGATGGTCGATGCTTCTAGGAATGGTAGCTCCTTCAAGGATCCATTCTGTAGGAAGAGTAACTTCTCCCCATTTGATAGTTTTGGGAGTAACAGTGTTAGTACGACTTAAATCAGTTTGCCAAAGTATAGTTTCTCCTTTTGTACCGTATTGAAGAGCTTTAGAAGAGAAAGCTGATTTCATAGCTTTGTAGTGTAAGCGGTAAACCAAAGAGATAGGTAAAGATCCTTGTTGGATTTTATAGTTGAAAGTTTTTATTTGTAGGGTTAAAACATCTAAAATATTTTTGTCATGAAGAGAGACAGTAAAGTTTGGAAAACAATTGAAGTAAATTGGGCCATTACAAAGACTTAATTCAACAGTTCCAAGTAAAGAGTCGTTAAACTCAAGAAACCGACAATCTCGTAAAACCATTAAAATAGCAGTATTAAGGCCTTCTTTGGATAGAGGCTTAATCCCTACTTGAACTAACCCAATATGGATATAGTTATACTTCTTTTTGTGTTGTTGAATAGAATTTTGAGACAAAAGTTTGATAGTTTCATAATCATTGAAAAGATGAATATCTCTTTCTTCGGTTTTGATGGTATAATCCATTTTATTGAGGAAGTTAAATTTGCTTTGCTCATAAATTTCCTTTTGGGCAATCCTAGGAATTTGCCAATTATCAATTTCTTTACTAACAGTTTCAAAATTAATTTCTTCTTGGTTGATCACACGGTTCCCGGTGATGTCAGAATTAGAGGAAGAAGAGGAAGGTCTAAAAATCGAACTCATGACTAGAGGAAAGAGGGTAAACAAAGGTTGGATCTAACTTACAGGTGAGATAGATTAACGGCCAAAGACGGTCTTACAACTCTCTCACAAAGGACTCAGCTAGGATCTAACCATGGGGTACCCATCTCTCAACTAATAATAAGTAAGAAGATTTAGACAAACCCTTCCCCCAGGCTCTGATACCAGTAAGGACGGTGATAGCTTAAACACGGTGATGCAATCACCGTGTTTGTTAAAAACGGTGATTGCATCACCGCTGTAGACAAAAACGGTGATAGCTTAACCGTCTTAAACGGCCGCGGTGAAGGCCTGACCTGCGTCAAATCTAAAAAAAAACGTAACTTTGTGCTCGGTTATCCGATCGTAGTGAAATTTTTTTTGATTCCGCATAATTTTTCGAGATCTTGCAATCGACGTTTTTTCGGGACAAAGGCGGGACCAAACCGCCTTTGGCAGTTTGCGGCTTGCAAGATCTCGAAAAATTATGCGGAATCAAAAAAATTTCATCACGATCGGATAACCGAGCACAAAGTTACGTTTTTTTCTAGATTTGACGCAGGTCAGGCCTTCACCGTTTTCCCCTAACGCGGTGATGCAATCACCGCCTTCCTCTACAGTGGTGATGCGATCACCGTTTTCCTCTAACGCGGTGATGCAATCACCGCTCTTCTTTAACGCGGTGATTCAATCACCGCTTTGGTCAGACGCGGTGAAGGCCCAAACATGCGTAGATTGGGTATTTTTTTCCATAACGTGTGTATTTTGAGAATTTTTTTTTAAAAACATGTGTACAGTGGGAAATTTTCCTGAAATATTTGCTTGTTGTTGAGGGGTTAGCTAAGTTATTCATCATTTGAAATTAATTAAACTGATAACATGCTATAAAATTATTATTTCTACAAAAAAATCACAATTTTAGCTAAAATGCCTTGGCACCTCTTAAGAGTACTAGACGTTAGGCAGTACCCACAACACCTGCCAAGTGCCTTCTTGAACTTGGTCCAAACTAGTAAGTAATTAGATTCAATATATTACTTATTGAATTTTAATAAGTAATTTATATTTTTTTTCTAACTTATAAATGAAGGATAGTCTTAGAATCCTAACCCATATAAGTTAGAAAGAATTCTAAGTTACTTATTGAAATTCAATTATAATAGGAATTAAGTTAGAAAGAATTCTAAGTCACTTATTGAAATTCAATTATAATATAAAAGTCACAGTATCAAGCACAATAAAAATACGTACAGGATACTTATTTGGCTAGCTAATCACGATGAAAAACTCATATGCTTTTCACATTTAGACTTAGTGTATATGTTGTACTAGAAATATACAACAAATTTCTCTAGTTTGGTTACTATTTTTGTAATTAATTTCTTTTTCCCAAATTTTTTTTTTGCAGGTATAACATCCTTATGGGACATGAGTTAATGCATTATCTAAAAATCAAAAAGCAGGGGAAGAAGGGGTACATGGCTCTAAAGGTTGACATGGAAAAGGCCTATGATAGAGTCGAATGGCCCTTCCTTCTGGCAGGTTTGGATAAAATGGGCTTTAACCCTGTCTGGCAAGGATGGATACATGAGTGTCTTCGTTCCTCATCTTTTTATGTCCTGATGAATGGTACCCCCTCGGGTTATTTCACTTCTTCCAGGGGGCTCCGACAAGGGGATCCGCTATCGCCTCTCCTGTTTGTGCTCTGCATAGAGGGGTTTGCGACTCTCTTCTGGAAGGCGATCTCGGAAAAGAAACTAGAGGGGGTAAAAGTTGCTCCACGTGCTCTGATAACAATGTAATTGCATGATTTTATACCCCTATTTCTTATCCATTTGCGGAGCATGGTCGTGTATTCTTGGCCTATTTTACGCCGGGTTGTGCTATTTTGTCATATTTCAGGTCCCAGGCGTCAAAGGAAAGGCTAAGCACGAGTTTCGTGCCATTCGGAAGTCATTTGTCGAGCTGGAGCCAAAACACGGGCAGGAGGCCTTCAGAACACGGCCGTGTTCTGTGGCCGTGCTTTTACTGCCGAGAGCTAATTGAGTTTGGCAGACATGAGCTGATTACACGGGCAGGGCAGACACAAAGCACGGCCGTGTTCTCCCAAAGCACGGTCGTGTTCTCCCAAAAGCACGGCCGTGTTTTCCCCAACTGCTGGCAGTGTAGTTAACCCTAGCCAAAGCACGGGCGGGCTGAGGCAAAGCACGGCCGTGCCCTCAACAGTGCTTTGCCCAGTGATGCCCTTTTAAGCAGATTTCAGCCAAAACAGAAGGGGATTCGAGTTTTAGAGAGACAGAGCGATTCCTAGAGAGAGAAAGCAACGAACAAGAGTCTCCAAGTGCCCTAGCTTGATCTTCATCACCATTGGAGCTTGGCTTGAGCTTGGAGAAGTGCCGATCAACGTCCAGAAGCTGAATTCCATCCTTCACAGTATGGTTTCCGCATCTGATTATGCTTTTGCTTCTTTCTCCATGGAGTAGTTCTCCCATTCATCTGGGTGTGGGAAACCCTAATTCTGTATGTTAGGATTGATTGTATGAACCCAAGTACTGTTTCTATGATTTGATTATATTCGATTGAGGTTTGAATGATTGAATGTCATGAATCTTGATCAAATTCCTGTTGTTTCTGCTTTAACCTAGAATGAGAATATCTGCCTAGGTTAATAGAGTATCCTTGATTGAAGGTAGTGAATTGGTGACTTTAGTCGAGGAGCCAATTCACTATTTTGTACCGAATTCTATTCGGTAGTGGAGGTTTGGTTCGTTAGGGCCTCAATCTGTTTACTCCGGTGGAGGTTAGTCGCCCGCTAGAGACTCAGATTGAGAGGGTCTGAAGACCTTTAGTCGAGACTTCAGACTGTTTGAGAACCTTCCTTAGTATAACTATCATAGAAATTGAACTTGGTAATTACAATCCGGCTTAACTGCAGACTAGGGGGAACCATATCCGGGTGACCTCTCTTAACCTGAAAACAACCGTTTAGTTGCTTTGCTTGCTTGTTAGTTTAGACCTTCACTAAAGTTTCATTGCTAGATAATACGAATTCACTGAGTAGTCATCACATCTAGGACCCGTGTTGACATTAAAACCCAAACCCGCTATACTACGCTTTAGGAAGTGGTTTCACTTGGCCATTTTCTAGGGTGACAGTAGGAGTGAGTCAAGTTTTTGGCGCCGTTGCCGGGGACGGCTAGGTTGTTGAAGAAAAGTGATCTCTGTTACTCTAGCATTTTCATTTTCGCATTGAGTGTTTCTTCTTTCCCACTTGTGCCTTCACGGGTTTGCATTGCTTGATTGTGTGCAGATAGTGCATGACCCGTAGCCAGTCGGGAGGTTTACTGCCGTTGGATCCAGAGATTGAACGCACCTGCAACCAACTTCGGAGACAACAGCGAGCTAGACTGGTTACGGTGGAGCACAGAGACGGCCAATTGAGCAGCGAATCCGAGTACGAGATGGAAGGCGAAGAGATCCCACAACCGGGAAATGCTCGACAGGCTCCCCCGGTGAATCAGCATCCACCACCACCACCGGGTCCCACCTTGGAGTACTACTACACTCCACGGATTGCCGACATCCGCCCGGTCATCCTCTATCCGCCCATCCCAGCAAACAACCTTGAGATCAAGCCATGCTGGATTCAACTCATTACATCATCCATCCAGTTCCATGGTTTGAAGGATGAGGAAGCCCGGGCACATCTTTCCCGTTTTCTGCAGCTGACGAACGGGTTCAAGCTGAATGGTGTTCCGGATGACGCAATCCGCCTTCACCTCTTCCCCCATTCTCTGGCGGGGAATGCTAAGAGGTGGTTGGAGACCCAGCCCCCTTTGTCCATCACTTCTTGGGACGATCTGGCAGACAAGTTTGTGCACAGGTATTATCCGGCATCGAAGACCACTAAGATTCAGCGGGAGATCACTCACTTCCGCCAAGAGCCAGATGAGTCCCTTCGTGATGCATGGGAGCGGTACATGGGATACTTCTGGCAGTGTCCCCATCATGGCTTCAGTGATGCTTTCACAGTGGGGAACTTCTACAGTGCCCTCACCCCAGACAGCCAGAGGGTGATCGAGTCTCTATGCCCAGGAGGGGATATTCTCACTAAGAATCCACCCGAGCTGAACCAGATGATCAGTACCTTGGCTGCCCGCGATCATTCCTGGGGGTAGAGCAGCAGAGGTAGGCATTCCCGGGACCGTGGTGTGCATGCCATGGAGGCCAGATCCGGGTTAGAGCAGCAGGTGGCTGAGTTGGTGCCGACACTGAAGCAGCCTAACAGTCTCCTTCCGGGCCGAGGTGTAGCTATGCCTCCAGTAGCTCAGTGCCAGTGGTGTGAGAGCCCGAATCACCGGGTGGAGGACTGTCAGGCTATGAGGGAGTCCTCTACTCCCCAAGAGCAGGTGGACTTCATCGCAAATGCTCGGCGCCTGGACCCATATAGCAATACCTACAATGAGGGATGGCGCCAACATCCCAACTTCGCCTGGAGCAGCAACACCACTAAACCACCTGGTTTCCCAGCACCAGCGGGTGGTTTTCAGTAGAGGCAGCCTTTCCAGGCTAGGCAGGGGCCACCACCACAGCAGCAGCCCTACCAGCCTAGGCAGGGGCAGCCATTCCAGCAGCCCCAGCGACAGTATGCCGAGCCAGCAGCAGCCCCAGCTCCTGATAACCAGATGACTGATATGAAGAATATTTTGGCGGCATTCATGACCACCAGCCAGGCGAATTTCACGAGGGTGGACCAGAGCATAGCCTCTCTGGAGGCAGGACAGAAACTAGGGTGCTATTCTGCAAGATTTACAGCACCAAGTCGGTGTCCTAGCGCGCCAACTTACTGCTCGGGCCCCGGGGACTCTACCTGCCACCACCATTCCCAATCCACGGGAACCGCACGAGCAGCTGGTTGCCATCTTCACCAGGAGTGGCAGGCCTACATCGGCTGATCCTGCCCCGACCAGGCAGGAGGAACCACTACCTGCTTCAGCACTTCCAGCCGGGGATGCAGAAGTGCGGGTGGAGAAGGAAGCCCCTGCTCCCAAGCCACAACCAGTGGTTAAGGAGCACGTACCCCAGCTTCCCTTCCCCACTCGCCTACACAAAGACAAGCTGGAGACTGAGTTTGCCAAGTTTATGGCAATGTTGAAGCAGCTCAACATCAGCATACCGTTTGTGGAGGCACTGTCGAAGATGCCCAAGTACGCAAAGTTCATGAAAGATCTCCTCACCAACAAGAAGAAACTTGGGGATCTCTCGACAGTGCTGCTGAGCGAGGAGTGTTCTGCGATCCTGCAGAACAAGCTGCCCGAAAAGCGCAAGGACCCAGGGAGTTTCACTATCCCTCTTACTATTGGCAGCATGCATATAGGAAAGTCCTTGGCGGACCTAGGTGCTAGCATTAATGTCATGCCATACAAATTGTTCAAAAAGCTAGACCTAGGTGAACTTAGCCCTACTAGGATGAGCATTCAGCTAGCTGACCGTTCCGTTGTGCATCCTAGGGGTATCATAGAGGATCTGCTTGTTAAAGTGGGTGCATTCACATATCCTGTTGATTTTGTTATTCTGGATATAAATGATGATGTGGATGTGCCTTTGATTTTAGGGAGACCATTTCTTGCCACCGCCAAGGCACTTATTGATGTGCATGATGGTAAACTGATCCTGCGTGCTGGGAATGAACATGCTACTTTTTCTGTGACTGATTGCTGTGCTATGATTGCTGTCACACCTGTGCATGCCATTTCGGATCAGGTACACGAGCCTGTCGTGTATCCTTCTGCACCTCTCATTTTGCAGGACCCTCCTATCATCCCTTCGCCGCCACTCCATCCAGCCTCGCCTCCGAACAAAAAGCTCAAGGAGGAGTGGCGGCCAAAGCAGCAGGTTGCTAAGCCTGCTCGGAAGAAGGGTGGAGACCACTATGAGCTGGTCCCGCCCCCTGCACCACGACCACCCTGGCCATCCGGGTTCTCACTCGCCTGCATCTTGCCGGATGGCCAGGTCGAGCTGACCGATGATGGTGGTCGCATCCGTCGGGTGCATGGCCACAACCTGAAGCTGTACCTCAAGAGCGATGTGGATCCGCTCTTAGGGGCACCTGTTCCTGCAACCCGCTGAGTATCCACCATGGGCGTCCAGCTAAAAGACGGTAAAGAAGCGCTTGTGGGGAGGCAACCCCACCACGGTTTGACTTTCTTTCTTGTGTTTTGAGTCGGATTGTAAACCGGTTTGGTTTTGGTTTGTTTTCCTTTGTTTTGGATGATGTATTATTGGGCTGACCATTGGACCTAACATATTGTGGTTGAGCTCTTCTGTTCTCCTTTAGCTGTGCTTTGTTCCAGACTGGTCCCTCTCCAGTCCGCTTCACTCGACTGGTCCGCTTCTAGTCTCCTGCAGTCCGTGCATACCGGTAACATCGTTCCCCTCTCCCTTCCCTCTTCTCCATTGAGGGCAATGTCGATCTTAAGTGTGGGGGTGGGGTGTTTATCTTTTGACTGCATTAGATTTGTTTGTGTGCTTGGAGCCTAGTCCACTGTCCAAAATTTTAAATTTGAGGGCTCCAAGTTCGTGTTCCTTGCAATTACCTGCTCAGTATGCTTTGAATTGACAGTCTCTGTAGTGATTTGCAACCTAGGGAGGTAGTGTGGCACTATGGAGGATGTTGATGCATTTATGACGTCTCATTTCTTCTTCATATTGTGTTGGTTGATTGAGTGAATTAGTGATCTTAGGACCCTTGAATTGTGTGGTGTTGTGGACTCTCTGCCTGTCATGGACTCTTGTATCATGTTTTGAAAATAACAGGTGCTCGAAAATGTGCTTTAAAATGACGTCTCTCGTGCGAATAGGGCGAAAGTGTGTAAGGGGAGACGGGAATCCGTTCCCAATTTCCACCTACTACCTCCAGCCCCCTTACATGTCTTTCCCCCGCACGAGGCTCGAGACAACTACTCCTGGCATGGCCAGTAAGAGCCGGCTCCCGCAAAACCTTTGCTAGGTGGGAGCCCCCGTTTTCTGCAAAAACAGGTTGGAACCCTTGAAAAAAGAAAAAAAAAGAGAAAAACAGAAAACCAAGCAAAAAGAAGGAAGAAAAGGGGTTCCAGCCATCTTCAAGAAGAAAATCGAGCACCTTGAAAAATGTGAGTCCATGATCTTTTGTTTTTGAGAGTCTCTTCATCCACGATTCATTTGTCCTCTATTCACTATTTGCCATGATGCCGACTCGAGACTAGCGTTCTCGCCGAAGAGGCTATGAGATGACATGTGCGTCGGTTGACCTCGTAAGCTGCTAAATGATCTAGGAAGTCCGCTACCTACGATCGAGGTTGGTTGTTGCTATAGGGGTCTGGAGAGTTGCATTGGTTTGAGTTAGGTTTGCTTGGGGACAAGCAAACGGATAAGTGTGGGGGAGTTTGATAACAATGTAATTGCATGATTTTATACACCTATTTCTTATCCATTTGCGGAGCATGGTCGTGTATTCTTGGCCTATTTTACGCCGGGTTGTGCTATTTTGTCATATTTCAGGTCCCAGGCGTCAAAGGAAAGGTTAAGCATGAGTTTCGTGCCATTCGGAAGTCATTTCGTCGAGCTGGAGCCAAAACACGGGCAGGAGGCCTTCAGAACACGGCCGTGTTCTGTGGCCGTGCTTTTACTGCCGAGAGCTAATTGAGTTTGGCAGACATGAGCTGATTACACGGGCAGGGCAGACACAAAGCACGGCCGTGTTCTCCCAAAAGCACGGCCGTGTTTTCCCCAACTGCTGGCAGTGTAATTAACCCTAGCCAAAGCACGGGCGGGCTGAGGCAAAGCACGGCCGTGCCCTCGACAGTGCTTTGCCCAGTGATGCCCTTTTAAGCAGATTTCAGCCAAAACATAAGGGGATTCGAGTTTTAGAGAGATAGAGCGATTCCTAGAGAGAGAAAGCGACGAACAAGAGTCTCCAAGTGCCCTAGCTTGATCTTCATCACCATTGGAGCTTGGCTTGAGCTTGGAGAAGTGCCGATCAACGTCCAGAAGCTGAATTCCATCCTTCACAGTATGGTTTCCGCATCTGATTCTGCTTTTGCTTCTTTCTCCATGGAGTAGTTCTCCCATTCATCTGGGTGTGGGAAACCCTAGTTCTGTATGTTAGGATTGATTGTATGAACCCAAGTACTGTTTGTATGATTTGATTATATTCGATTGAGGTTTGAATGATTGAATGGCATGAATCTTGATCAAATTCCTGTTGTTTCTGCTTTAACCTAGAATGAGAATATCCGCCTAGGTTAATAGAGTATCCTTGATTGAAGGTAGTGAATTGGTGACTTTAGTCGATGAGCCAATTCACTATTCTGTACCGAATTCCATTCGGTAGTGGAGGTTTGGTTCGTTAGGGCCTCAATCTGTTTACTCCGGTGGAGGTTAGTCGCCCGCTAGAGACTCAGATTGAGAGGGTCTGAAGACCTTTAGTCGAGACTTCAGACTGTTTAAGAACCTTCCGCAGTATAACTATCACAGAAATTGAACTTGGTAATTACAATCCGGCTTAACTGCAGACTAGGGGGAACCATATCCGGGTGACCTCTCTTAACCTGAAAACAACCGTTTAGTTGCTTTGCTTGCTTGTTAGTTTAGACCTTCACTAAAGTTTCATTGCTCGATAATACGAAATCACTGAGTAGTCATCACATCTAGGACCCGGGTTGACATTAAAACCCAAACCCGCTATACTACGCTTTAGGAAGTGGTTTCACTTGGCCATTTTCTAGGGTGACAGTAGGAGTGAGTCATGCTCGATCTCGCAGTTGTTCTTCGCTGATGATTCTTATTTATTCTTACGAGGTTCCCTCCAGGAGTGCGAGAATTTAATTGAGGTTCTGGACGAATACGAGGAATTGAGTGGCCAAAGGGTTAACCTGGAAAAGTCTGCAGTGTGCTTTAGCAAGAATATTGCCCTGCCAGACCAAGAATTCTTGGCCACGATTCTAGGAGTTGGTGCAGTAGGGGTCCATGATAAGTATCTGAGGTTACCTACTCTGGTTGCCAGATCTAAAATGGCTACGTTTAGGTACTTGGAGGATAAACTAGTAGAGCGACTACAGGGGTGGAAACAAAGGACACTTTCCTGGACGGCAAAGGAAACATTGATTAAGTCAATCGCGTTGGCTTTGCCCCTACATGTTATGTCGTGCTTCCAGTTACCCCTCTCTCTTTGTCGACTATTGGATAGACATGTGGCCCCGATTCTGGTGGGGTGCTGATGAGGCTCATCCCAAGGTTAGATGGGTGTCCTGGCGTAATCTGTGCAGGAGGAAACATGATGGGGGGGGGATGGGATTTTGACGGTTTGAGCAATTTAATCAAGCTCTTTTAGCGAAAATTGGTTGGCGGATCCTCAATGAGCCTCAGTGCCTCCTTGCCCAGGTATATAAAGGGAAGTACTTCCCTCAGGGGACCTTCCTGGAGGCGACGGCTAGATCACGGCCTTCATGGGGGTGGCAGAATATTCTTTTTGGGCACCAGTTATTGCAGATGGGGTTAAGATGGCAGGTTGGGAATGGCCACTCGGTTTCTCTTCTCCAATCTAACTGGATACCTGGGCTTCAGTTAGATCCCCCTTGCTATAATCCGCGGATCTTTCCAGAAGGGGGATGACCCCTCGGTGGCGAAGGTTAATTGTCAAGGGGAAGAGAATTGGTCTGATGATAAGCCGAGTCAGTGGTTTGACCCGCCTGCCTGCCGTGCCATTAAGGCTGTTCACTTCTGCGACATAATGTGGCTGATAAACTGATCTGGCATAACACGGCGGACGAG
The DNA here is from genome assembly GCA_946122785.1 of Linum tenue. Lineage (NCBI taxonomy): Eukaryota > Viridiplantae > Streptophyta > Magnoliopsida > Malpighiales > Linaceae > Linum > Linum tenue. Next base: position 28,691,623 of record CAMGYJ010000007.1, read on the forward strand.
GTGTTCTCGGTAAAGTCAGCTGTTGAGTTGGACAGGAGGCCGGGGGGGGGGGGGGGTGGCGGTCCTTGGTTAGTTGGATGGATAAGCCAAGTTGGATCAGGTTGTGGGGGGCTAAGATCCCTCCCGAGTTGAAAGGTCTTTGTCTGGCAAATCCTTACTCGGAATTTACCGACTACTGAAGCGCTCATTGAAAAGAAGGTCCTTGTGCTTCCCAGATGTCCGGTTTGCTGGGATAGCCCAGAGACGATGGAACATCTGTTTCTTTATTGTCCGATTGTGCGGGCTCTCTGGGACTATCCGGGGCTGGAATCCTTGGGGGTGGGCTTGCCTCGGCACACATTTCCCTTGTTTCTCAAACGTCTGCTGGCATTTATCCATCATCCACCTTTGTTCATGGCGGTGGTTGCCATCCTCTGGCGGATCTGGCGATCCCAAAACTGGGTTGTCTTAAAAGGAAAACAGTTTGGGATCCCTGCTCTAATGCGCCAATTTAACCAGCAATACAAGGAATGGGTGGGCCTGCCAATCAACCATGTTCCTAGGTGGTCTTTTCCGTTAATGCAGCCCATAAGTCACGAGGATGATTCCCATTTTATATGCATGTGGGATGGGGCAACTAGGAATGGGTCGCACTCGGCTGGTGGGATGATACTTTTTGATTCGGCGCGGACGCTCCTTTTGGCGAAGGGGGTTCAGTTCCCTCAGATTGATGAGCCTACGATGGTGGAATTGCTTGTGCTTCGGGAGGCTGTTGCTTGCTGTTTGGAGTGTGGCTTGTCGGAGGTCTGGTTCGAGGGGGATGGGAAAGTAATTATTGATAAAATTAATCAAGCCGATACAAGGGATAGCTGGCTGGGTGTTGTCTTGGAGGAGATTGGTCATTATTTTCGCACCCATTCTGGGATTAGTGTGCGATTTATAGGCCGGGAGAACAATAGGGTAGCTCACTCGGTATCTAGAAAAGCCCTCTCTTTGTATCCGACTGTGTGTCGCTTCTTTGATTTCTGGGCCTGGCTTACTTCCAAGATGTAACTATCTTTTTTTGGATCAATATATAATATTTTTTGACAAAAAAATCATTTATGTTATTTAGCTTTCGATTTCTATTCACTCTCGACTTCCTAACAACTTAGGTGAATGATGGATACTTTTTCAAGTCCAATCTATTGGCTATACACTTTGCTAATCTAGCTTTTGATTTCTAATCACTCTCTAACAGAGATGCACCAAATTTCAACTAGCCACAATGGATTGATGTGTGAATTGATTATTCAAATTTTTGGGGTTTTTTAACATTGATTGTTTCACATTCATATTGACAAATACAAAATGGCTATACAAAATGGCTATCAGTTAGGCATATTCAGGTCAAACATATCGACATAAGATGTGATGAGGCCAACCATTAAGCATTAGATTGCAAGCAACTTTTTTGTGGATTTAACTAGCAAGCCACCATAGAGATACCCAATCTAAGTAATTCTATATACACATATCAGTTAAATAAAATGGCAAAACCATATAGCCCCATAGATATATCCAATATTTATGCAAGAAAATAAAAGAACTTCTTCTTTAATAATTCCCTTAAGATTTAATACAATATAATTCCAATAAAAACCTTATAAGTGAGGGAGATGGAGAGGACCACATATCCAGGCAGGGTGATCCACACGACCGTGTGACCCTGGCCGTGTAGGTTGATTGAAGTGCAATTAATCGGAACGTGGCGTTTTGACCTCACACGGGCAACTGGGTATGTCACACGGCCGTGTGGCCCTGCCCGTGTGAGTCGGGAATTCCTGATTTTAACCCAATTTCGGGCTGCAAGTGAGAGGATCGGACTTTTTGAGCAAAAACAGAGCCCTAGAGAGAGAAAGGACGAAGAACACATCCTAGAAGCCATCTTGGAGCTGGGTTTCATCAAATCAAGCTTGGAGATCGTCATAGGAGTGGAAATCATCATCCCAGAGCAGATTCTTCCCATTGTTATGAGTATGACTGCTTTGTATCTTGTTTTCCTCTCTCTCTCTCACTTGGGGATGAAGAACGTTCTATGTGTTAGGGATTGATTGTAATGACTTGGGATGATATTACTGTTTGATTTTAATCGAATGATGCATGTTTATTGAGTCAATTGAAGTCTGATCAACTTTTCCTGATTCCTGCTGCAATCTGAGATAGATAGAATCTGATTAGGTTGCTAGAGTCTCATCATTCGGTAGTAGGAGATTGGCTATACGAGAGTTAGCCAGTTTACTGCTTTGTACTGGAATCCAATTCCAGTAGTGGAGTTCTGTTCTTATTGCTTCAGCTTTCTATCCCGGTGAAGACTAGTCGTCTGCCGGGTAGTTAGACTGAGAGGGCTTGGTCAGCTTAAGAGATTCCAAGCTACTGTCGGATCTTCCGCAATCTAATCAACAGTAAATCAACCCAGGGAAATACAATTGAAACCTAACTAAGGAGCTAGGGGGACTCATTCCCGAGTGACTCTTACCTGCTTGAGAAAACCGTACCAATTCCTGCTTTCTTTCTGCTTTTGCTTTTAAACAACAAACACTTAACTTAGTTGTCTAGATCATAGAGAATCACTGAGTAAGCAGTAGATCTAGACCCCGGGTTGATAATATAACTTGCCACTTTACTGCATTCCTGGTCTGCGATTACACTTGGTCGCAGATTGGTGTTGTGTTTTGGCGTGTCAAGTTTTTGGCGCTGTGCCGGGGAGCCCTCTAGGTTATTGGGGAAACGTGAAAATCTGTTACTCTAGCTTTTTATTTAGTGCATTTTATCTCTTCCACCTGTGTGCCTTCACAGGTTGTTTCTGCTGATTGTGTGCAGGTGGTGCATGACCCGTAGCCAGTCGGGAGATCTACTACCATTAGACCAGGAGCTTGAACGGACCTGTAGGAACTTCAAGCGGGCTCTAAAGGCGCGACTGGCTCCGGAGGAGGCGCTAGCACAGCTACAGATCACTGAAGAAGAGGAGATGGCTGATCCACAGGACCATGATGTTGTCAATCCTGGGGAGCAGACCATGGGACATTACTGGACCGCCAGGGCTGCAGACATGAGGTCACCCATTCAACACCCTCATGTCCCAGCCAATAATTTTGAGGTGAGCACCTTAGTAATCACCATGCTGCGTGGTTCAGTGATGTTTCGTGGCAAAGAGGGGGAGTGCCCCCGATCACATCTCAGGCGATTCCACGAGCTCATTGATGGAATCAAGATCAATGCAGTCCCCGCAGATGCCATCCAGTTGAGGTACTTCCCGTTCACCCTGGAGGGGCAAGCCAAGGAGTGGCTAGACACTCGACCTCCGGGCTCCATCACCACGTTCGCCAACCTGGCGGACAAGTTTCTCACTCGCTACCATCCTCCATCCAAGACGGCGGACCTGCAGAAGCAAATTACCCATTTTGCTCAGGATGAGGATGAGACCATCAGGGATGCTTGGGAGAGATACACCAGTCTCTTCCTCAAGTGTCCCAACCATGGTTTTACTGATGCTTTCAAGGTGGGAACCTTCTATCATGCTCTCTTCCCGGAGGACAAGCAGCTGATTGACTCGGTCTGTGGCGGGAATATGCTCACCAAAACACCGCCACAGCTGAATCAACTTTTTGAAGAGATGGCAGAGCAGGGATATGATTGGGGCACTTCCAGGAGATCGAGAAGAGCACCAGGGCGGGGTGTGCATGCTGTCGCCACCCAGTCATCTGATTTGGTGCAAGTGGTATCAAAGCTGGTTTCAGCTATAGATTGCTCTGGATTGATTACAGGTACAGGACAGCCGCAAGCGGTGCACTGCCAGTGGTGTGAGAGCTCCCATCACACCGTGGAGGACTGTCAGGCGATGAGGGAGTCGTCTACTCCCCAGGAGTAGGTGGACTTCATCAGCAATGCCAGGCGCTTCGACCCCTACAGCAACACTTACAATGAGGGGTGGCGCCAGCATCCCAACTTCTCCTGGGGTGGGGCAAGTTCCAGACCACCAGTCCCCCAGGGACCACCTGGCTTCCAGAGGCCTCCTTACCAGCCCAGACAAGGGCAATTTCAGCAGCCACAACAGCCACTCTACCCGCCCAGGCAGGGGCCAGTTTCGCCTCAGTCACAGGTGCGACCATTTCAGCAGACAGGGGCAGCACCTGCAGCCCCAGCTCAGAGTGACTGACACGCCAAAACACAACACCAAACTGCGACCAAGTGTAATCGCAGTCCAGGAATGCAGTAACAGGCAAGTTATATTATCAACCCGGGGTCTAGATCTACTGCTTACTCCGTGATTCTCTATTATCTAGCAAACTAGTTTGAGTGATTGGTGTAAAAGTAAAAGCAACAAGAAAGCAGTAAATTGTTCGGTTTTCTAAAGCGGCAAGAGTCACTCGGGATTGATTCCCCCTAGCCCCTTAGTTAGGTTCAATTGCAATTCCCTGGGTTGATTTACTGTTGATTAGACTGCGGAAGATCCGACAGTAGCTTGGAATCTCTTAAGCTGACCAAGCCCTCTCAGTCTAACTACCCGGTAGACGACTAGTCTTCACCGGGATAGAAAGCTGAGGCTATAAACACAGAACTCCACTACTGGAATTGAATTCCAGTACAAAGCAGTAAACTGGCTAACTCTCGTATAGCCAATCTCCTACTATCGAATGAAGAGGCTCTAACAACCTAATCAGATTCTATCTATCTCAGGTTGCAGCAGAAATTGAGAAAAGCTGATCAGACTCCAATCAATTCAATAAACATGCGTCATTCGATTAAAATCAAACAGTAGTATCATCCCAAGTCATTACAATCAAATCCCTAACACAAGGAACTAGGGTTCTTGATACCCAAGTGGGAGAAGGGTTCTACTCCATAGAGAGAGAAGAGAAAACAAGAATCAGATTAGTCATACTCATAACGATGAGGAAAATCTGCTCCGGGACGATGATTTCCACTCCTATGACGATCTCCAAGCTCGATTTGATGAAATCCAGCTCTAAGACAGCTACTAGGATGTGTTCTTCGTACTTTCTCTCTCTAGGGCTCTATTTTTGCTCTGAAAACACGATTCTCCCACTTTTGGCTCGGAATAGGCTCTAAAACCAGGATTTCCCGACTCGCACGACCAGGGTGCACGGCCGTGCAGATCACCCACTTGGCCGTGCAGCTCAAAACGCGGCGTATGGTTTAGTTTCGTAGGCTTCTCACACGGCCAAGGTGCACGGCCATGCAGGGTTCCCATCCAGCCCGTGCTCGGCCTCAGCCAAAACCGCACGGCCAGAGTTGCACTTCGCACGGCCGTGTGGTTTCCATGGCTTGCCCGTGCGTGGCCTCGGCAAAAGGCGCACGGCCATCTGGCTCACGTGCACGGCCGTGCGACTCCCTGGTCTGCCCGTGCAGCTTCCTTGAAATCTCGCCATTCGTCCGTTCTTCGTCCAATCGACCCCAGACTCGCTCCTAAGCCTTCATTCACGTACTAGGACCTGAAATATCACAAACAAGCACAACCTAGCGTGAAATCGGCCTAAAACACGAGAATCAACACCTCAAACGGTGTAAGAACGAGGGTAAAAACATGTGTAAATAACGGTCTATCAAACTCCCCCACACTTAACCGTTTGCTTGTCCCCAAGCAAACCAAGTCAGACACCAGGTAAGCTTACATATGTCAATCAACCAACATTGGGGACAAGTCATAAAGGCACAGAACACGTGAATCGCACTGGTTTTCAAACATCAATACATGCACAACCTCAATAACAACCTGGACAACCACCACAAAGGACATTCGAGTGCAGCAAATCTAGTAAAGGAAGAGTCTCCCTTCTGTTCACTGGCCAACCTAGACTTGATTCAACCACTTACTCAAAACAGTCAACTCATGCATCCAACTCAAGACATCAGAATAGAGACCGAGCAATCTAGGTCCTCACCGGGGTACAAGAGCATATAGAAAATGAAAATGAATCACTCACTCTCGACCAGTGGGGTCAGGACAATTTGATGCGAAAGATGCGCATGCTATCTCTCTCAATCCCTATCATCTCTTCACCATGATGGCAGCCTCTAAATGCTAGAGTTCACATATGGGGTGTCACCACTAACTAATCAGGAGGTCTTAGACACAGGTTCAAATGACTGGCTAGGGTCTTGGACATGGGGAAAAGGCCTTTTAGGTGGTGGAAGTATTCATAGCAAAAGGTTCCACATTTTCCAAACACACAATCACAGTCAAACAAACCGGTATTTTCTTTCTGCTATTCTGCATTACTCAACATCTCAAGAGCACAAGAGCGAAGGAGGCATAAACATCAGCATTTCCAAGCCAGACTGCTAAGAAACACTACTTAATGGGCATTATTCAGATTTTTGGTAGTGGCTCTCTTTTGCTTTCAATTTTTTCTTTGTTTTTCTTTCATTTTTCTTTTCATTTCTTAAGAGAGCCACCACTTCTGCATAAATTTCAAACACCTGCCCAACTTTTAAGCACTACCTCCAACACTCACATAGACTTTAGCAGAAACAGCAGAGAATATGTAAAAACCACTCTGTGGAACCTTCTAAAAGATGCAACAAGGGTGATTTTTTCCATTATAGACCAAAAGAAAGGATAACACACGGCTCAAAGGGGCTGACTAGGGGATATGACACATCAGGACAGTCAGTTTTTGGGCGTGGGATAATCCTATGCCCCCATCATCTTAGCTAGTGACAACGTGAATGCTACACATCATGGAAGAGGGATCTATCGCACAAGAAAGAAACGAGCAGGCTCAAATCTCACATGGTTACCTATATGCTCTATCTCACATTCTGATACCCTGAACTAGATGCATAAACGACTGTCAAGAACAAGTAATCAGATCAAGTCAGATCAAGTCACAGTTGGCAAGCAAACAGTTGAAAAACTGAACCCCTGCATCGTTCTACTGCACATCTCAGTCCTCATCATAGGTTGTCCTAGTCGCAAACAAGTTGTCATGCATTAATCCGAAAACCAATCAATTCATCCATCAAAACACAGTGCCAATATGATCAAACAGCAGTACTTGGAGCCCTCAAATCGTAAGATTCGGACAGCGGACTAGGCTTCAAGCACCCAAATAAATATTCCAACCGATACAAAGCACCCCCCCACACTTAAGCACGACATTGCCCTCAATGGAGTAGAGGGAAAGATAAGGGGAACGATGTTACCGGATAAGAACACTGCTGGGGGACTGGAAGTGGACCAGTCAGCGAGAAACAAACGGGAGAGTGGACAATGCTGCACAAATCGAACACCAGAAACACACTAGCACACTGTACGTTAGGGATAAGTGTTAGCCCAGACGGCTACATCAAACCACAAAGGAAAACCAAAAACAAAAAACAACCGACACGAAGTTCAAGCTCCGCACACATGGAGCAACACACAAAAGTCTAAAATGAAAAAGAAAACACACTGAGACGGGCAACGAGTACAGCCTACTCGTCGCCAAGATCGTCGAGGTCGATGTCGTTCATGAACGCGTTATCATCAGCAGCGCCAGCAGCACCGTCATGTGGAGGGGAGTCATCCCAGGGAGTCCTCCAGACAGGTGGATCGCCCGGGATCAGCTTGAGCAGGTGCTGCTGAACCTCCTGCATGCGCCGTGAGCGGCACTTCTCCCGCTCGATGTGGGCAAGAGTCACGCCCTGCTGAGTTTGGATCATGTTCAGCCGCTCGTCATAAGCATCCATCCTGTTCCGCTACTCGGCCTGGTCGGCCGCATACTGCTGATGGAACTGCATCTGCTGATCGAGGATCAGCTGGTTCTGGATCCTCAGCTGCTCGAACTGCTGGGCGAAGTAATCCTGGCCCTGGAACGCGGAGCTGCCACCCCCGTAATGGAAGTCAGTCTGTGGTGGAACATCAGCAACAGCAGCAGCAGCATCCACCTCCTCGGGATCCACCTCATCAGCAGCCTCCCCCTCCTGGCCTCTGGCTGGGCCTCTGGTACGGGCTCCGCGGGAATCGTAGGTTCCGGAAACCCATCGACCCATTGAACACCGTTCCTCTCCCGCAACAGCAGCATCTTCCCGATCGTCTTGCTGCCAAAGATGAGGGTGTCCCCCTCCTCGGTGCACCCCTGCAGTGAAAGGCCAAAGAAGGTGGCCAGGCGGGTGATGAGAGGGGCGCAGTGGAGGCTCTTTAGCTCCATAACAGTCTTCTCGAAGGTCTTGGCCACCACCGAACCCAGGTGGAGAGGATGGTGGCGCTGGCGGATCGAATGGATGAAGTACAGGGTCCTCTTCGTGATGGCGCTGGCACTGTCTCCTGCAGGGGTGTAAGACTTCGTCAGCAAGTGGTGGAGAAGTCGGTTTTCGATCTGCAGGGTAGATGCCTTCGTCCTCCCGGACCGGAAGGGACGCGTCTGGCCTGGCCGAGCCAGGCTGGTGTACAGCCGCCCGAAATCCACCTCCGGCGGATCATTGGCCTCGGTGATGTAGTGCCGACGGTCGTCGAGGTCGAGGTCGAGAGCCTCGGCCAGCTCATGGTAGCTCAAGGACCGGGGGACACCGCCCAGCCTGAATTGGACGGCTGTACCGTCCTGCCAGTCGGTCGTGGTATTGTGCTTGAAGGTCGTGTAGAACTCCCACACAGGCTCTTAGTAGACCTTCTCGCAGAGGTTGAGCAGACGGCGCCATGCGGTGTTGGCGACCGCGGCGGAGAGCTGCTCGTAGCAGTGCAATCGCCGAAACTCCCGTTTGGACCAGCAATGGTGTGACCCAAACGGGGTTTCCACGACCTCCTTGAAGCGCTCTGCGGTGGGGCCCCTCCTCAGATCCCGGATGAACGGGTGCTGGAAATTAGGTTTCGCCATTGCCCTGCAAAAAAACAACCCAAAGTGGAACCAAAAGAGCCAAAGAAAAAGGTCAAGCACACCCCCACACTTAAGAACAGAAAACAGCCTAACCATGGTTTCATCCATAGTTCAGGGGTCAAAAACTCGATAAATCAAGCATAATCTGGGTGAGGGTGCACATTCACAAGAAAATAGGCAACTCAAGGTTCACATCCATAGCCAATACACCCACAAACTACATCATTAAGGGCCCCAACCGGTGGCCACAACATGGCATGGAAAACAGGCATTTCATCGAACACCTTGTGTGCACTATTAAGTGAAGCATGAAATTGGCCAAATTCTTGCACACAAGGGCTCAAACAAGCAAAGGGGACTTTGCCCAACATAATTCAATCACATCCCATGCATTCCCCTCAATCAATTTCACAAAAATCACATGATTCAATAAGGTTCTCTAACATACACCCTACACACTCAATTCTCCACAATTAACAAAGTTAGGGGCAAAATAAAACCTGGAGACTCAAGTAGAGGTGTAGGGGATGATGAGGGGAAGGCAATGGAAGCGACGAAACGCCGAAAAAACTGGCCGGAAGTACTCGTCGGAGCCTCGCCGGAGTCTCGTCGGAAATCGCCTCCGGCGACAAAACGTCGCCCAAACTCGCTCAAAATCGAGGGATAGGCCGCTTTGGGTGTAGAAAGAGTGGGTTTGTTGTTGGTTTGGTGAAAAAATGACCCAAAGTGGCCGAAAAAATCGAAAAAGGGTGGTTTTGTCGCGGTTTTCCGGCGAGGGCAGAGGATTCCGGCGAGGTTTTGGGATTTTCTGACCATACTGGCCGTGGAGGCCATATAAATAGGCCGTGCCTCGGCCGCACGGGCAGGCGTGCACGGCCGTGCACGGCTTGCTTTTCCCCGTGCAGGCCGACACGGCCTGGCCGAGGACCTCGCACGGCCGTGCGCCTGGCACATTTGGCCGTGCCATAATTACCGAGAGCTCGCACGGCAAAAGGGGGATACCCGCACGGCCGTGCGAGGCAATGTGATGCCCGTGCGAGACGCACGGCCAGGCCAGGCTGAGCGCACGGCCGTGCAATGTGCACTTTTGACCGTGCGCTTTTTACTGAGAGCTCCCATGGCCAAGGGGGGATATCCGCACGGCCGTGCAAGTTGAGGTCCTGGCCGTGCGACTTGCTGGAGTCCCGAAATCAACCTGTTTTCACTCAAAAACGACACTTGACTCTGGATCAACGTCTCAAGACTCAAAAACACACAAAATCAAAGGAAAAAGAGTAAGAAAATGCAAACCTCGGTGGGGTTGCCTCCCCACAAGCGCTTCTTTACCGTCTTTTAGCTGGACGCCAGTATGGATGCTCAGGGAAGTGTAGGATCAGGTGCCTTCATGAGCGGATCCACATCGCTCTTGAGGTACAGCTTCAAATGGTGGCCATGTACGCGACGAATGTGGCCACCTGCATTTGCCAGCTCGACTTGGCCATCCGGCAAGATGCAAGCGAGTGAATACTCGGATGGCCAAGGTGGGGGCGGGACCAGCTCATAGTGGTCTCCGACGTTCTTCCGAGCAGGCTTAGCTGCCTGCAGTTTCGGCCGCCACTCCTCCTTGATCTGTTCTTTTGATGACGGAGTGGTCCGGAGTGGCGGCGAAGGTGTGGGAGACGGGTCCTGCAAAATAGGCAGCACAGAAGGATACACGACAGACTCGTGCACCTGGTGAGATACAGCATGCAGAGGTAACGAAGCCGGTATAGTGTTAGCAACTGAAAACGTTATTCGCTCCTCGCCATCCCTCAAAACTAAGGTCCCATCATGCACATCTATGAGAGCCTTGGCGGTGGCTAGGAAAGGCCTTCCTAGTATAAGAGGCACTTCTGTGTCCTCATTAATGTCCAGGATAACAAAATCCACAGGATATGTGAATTTGCCAACCTTAACCAGAAGGTCTTCCACTATGCCCTTAGGATGCACTACAGATCTGTCAGCTAATTGAAGGGTCATCCTAGTAGCACGGGGTTCGCCTAGGCCTAGTTTCATGAACAGTTGATATGGCATAACATTGATACTAGCACCTAAATCCGCCAAGGACTTCTCTACATGAAATTTATCAATAGAGCACGGGATAGTAAAACTACCTGGGTCCTTTTTCTTCTGCGGAAGCTTGTTCTGCAGAATAGCCGAGCACTCCTCGCTGAGCTCCACAGTGGCCAGCTCACTCAGTTTCTGCTTCTTTGAGAGAAGCTCTTTCAGAAACTTCGCATACTTCGGCATTTGCGATAGTGCCTCCAGGAAGGGCACTTGGACATTCAGCTGCTTCAGCATTGCCATGAATTTGGCAAACTCAGTCTCCAGTCGGTCCTTGTGCAACCGAGTAGGAAAGGGAAGCTGTGGTGCATACTCCTTCACCACTGGTAGCGGTTTAGGAGCAGGCACCTCAACCTCCTTCTCCATTTCTTCCTGATTAGCTGGAAGTGCTGAAGCAGGGGTCTCTCTCTCTCCTGCCCGAATAGGTGGATCGGCAGTCACCTTGCCACTCCTGGTCATGATGGCATTGCAACGCTCGTCCGGGGTCGGCGGGTGAGGGATGGTCTGCCCTGGCAGAGTACCAGGAGCCCTTTGAGCCACTGCCTGGGCCACGCTCCCCAGCTGGGTCTGGATATCCTGCAAAACAGCCTGTGTGTTCCTCTGGCCAGCTTCAAGAGCCAGGAGTTTACTCGAGGCCTTCTCCATGAACTGCTCAAAGGTGTTGAATTTCTGAGCACTAGCACTGGCGAGAGAACCCACCAAGTCCCGCAGTTCAGCTATCTGATCATTCTGCACTGGGGCAGCAGGTGCTGCACCTGGCTGCTGGAAAGGCCGCGGCTGTGATTGAGCAGCATGCCCCTGCATGGGCTGATAGAGAGACTGTTGTTGCTTCTGGAATTGCCCCTGTCTGGGCTGATATGGTGGCCTCTGGAAGCCTGGTGGTCCCTGTTGAGCTGGTGGTCTGGGATTTGGCCCAGCCCAGGAGAAGTTAGGATGCTGGCGCCACCCCTCATTGTACGTGTTGCTGTAGGGGTCATTGCGCCTAGCGTTATTAATGAAGTTCACCTGCTCCTGGGGTGTGGTTGATTCCTTCATCGCCTGGCAGTCCTCCACCGTATGATGGGTGCTTTCGCACCATTGGCAGAGCATCGCCTGCTGCTGTCCGGTCCCTGGAATCATCCCGGAACGATCGATAGCTGAGACCAGCTTTGATACTACCTGCACCAAATCAGAGAGATGGGCTCCCACAGAATGTACACCTCGGCTGGGTGCTCTCCTCGACCTCCTGGCAGTGCTCCAATCATAACCATTCTCCGCCATCTCTTCAAAGAGTTGATTCAGCTGTGGCGGGGTTTTTTCAGCATGTTCCCGCCACAAACCGAATCAATCAGCTGCTTGTCCTCCGGGAATAGGGCGTGATAGAAAGTGCCTACCTTGAATGCATCATTGAAACCATGATTGGGACACCTGAGAAAGAGGCTGGTGTATCTCTCCCAAGCATCCCTAATGGTCTCATCCTCATCTTGAGCAAAATGTGTAATCTGCTTCTGGAGATCAGCTGTCTTGGATGGAGGATGGTAGCGGGTGAGGAACTTGTCCGCCAGGTTGGTGAACGTGGTGATGGAGCCCGGAGGTCGAGTGTCTAGCCACTCCTTGGCCTGCCCCTCCAAAGTGAATGGGAAGTACCTCAGCTGGATGGCATCTGCTGGTACCCCATTGATCTTGATTCCATCGATGAGCTCGTGGAATCGCCTGAGATGTGATCGAGGGCACTCTCCCTCCTTACCACGGAACACCACTGAACCGCGCAGCATGGTGATCACTGAGGTGCTCACCTCAAAGTTGTTGGCTGGGACATGAGGGTGTTGAATGGGTGACCTCATGTCTGCAGCCCTAGCGGTCCAATAGGATCCCATGGTCTGCACATCTGGGTTGATCACCTCGTGGTTCTGCGGATCACCCATCTCTCCTTCTTCTTCTTCTTCTCCTAACTGCAGCTGTTTTAGCGCCTCCTCCGCAGCCAGTCGCGCCTTTAGAACCCGCTTGGAGTTCCTGCAGGTTCGTTCAAGCTCCTGGTCTAATGGTAGTAGTTCTCCCGACTGGCTACGGGTCATGCACTACCTGCACACAATCAGCAGAAGCAACCCGTGAAGGCACACAGGTGGAAGAGATAAAATGCAGTAAATAAAAGCTAGAGTAACAAATTCTCACGTTTCCCCAATAATCTAGAGGGGTCCCCGGCAACGGCGCCAAAAACATGACACGCCAAAACACAACACCAAACTGCGACCAAGTGTAATCGCAGTCCGGGAATGCAGTAACAGGCAAGTTATATTATCAACCCGGGGTCTAGATCTACTGCTTACTCCGTGATTCTCTATTATCTAGCAAACTAGTTCGAGTAATTGTTGTAAAAGTAAAAGCAACAAGAAAGCAGTAAATTGTTCGGTTTTCTAAAGCGGCAAGAGTCACTCGGGATTGAGTCCCCCTAGCCCCTTAGTTAGGTTCAATTGCAATTCCCTGGGTTGATTTACTGTTGATTAGACTGCGGAAGATCCGACAGTAGCTTGGAATCTCTTAAGCTGACCAAGCCCTCTCAGTCTAACTACCCGGTAGACGACTAGTCTTCACCGGGATAGAAAGCTGAGGCTATAAACACAGAACTCCACTACTGGAATTGAATTCCAGTACAAAGCAGTAAACTGGCTAACTCTCGTATAGCCAATCTCCTACTATAGAATGAAGAGGCTCTAACAACCTAATCAGATTCTATCTATCTCAGGTTGCAGCAGAAATTGAGAAAAGCTGATCAGACTCCAATCAATTCAATAAACATGCGTCATTCGATTAAAATCAAACAGTAGTATCATCCCAAGTCATTACAATCAAATCCCTAACACAAGGAACTAGGGTTCTTCATACCCAAGTGAGAGAAGGGTTCTACTCCATAGAGAGAGAAGAGAAAACAAGAATCGGATTAGTCATACTCATAACGATGAGGAAAATCTGCTCCGGGACGATGATTTCCACTCCTATGACGATCTCCAAGCTCGATTCGATGAAATCCAGCTCTAAGACAGCTTCTAGGATGTGTTCTTCGTACTTTCTCTCTCTAGGGCTCTGTTTTTGCTCTGAAAACACGATTCTCCCACTTTTGGCTCGGAATAGGCTCTAAAACCAGGATTTCCCGACTCGCACGTTCAGGGTGCACGGCCGTGCAGATCACCCACTTGGCCGTGCAGCTCAAAACGCGGCGTATGGTTTAGTTTCGTAGGCTTCTCACACGGCCAGGGTGCACGGCCATGCAGGGTTCCCATCCAGCCCGTGCTCGGCCTCGGCCAAAACCGCACGGCCAGAGTTGCACTTCGCACGGCCGTGTGGTTTCCATGGCTTGCCCGTGCGTGGCCTCGGCAAAAGGCGCACGGCCATCTGGCTCACGTGCACGGTCGTGCGACTCCCTGGTCTGCCCGTGCAGCTTCCTTGAAATCTCGCCATTCGTCCGTTCTTCGTCCAATCGACCCCAGACTCGCTCCTAAGCCTTCATTCACGTACTAGGACCTGAAATATCACAAACAAGCACAACCTAGCGTGAAATCGGCCTAAAACACGAGAATCAACACCTCAAACGGTGTAAGAACGAGGGTAAAAACATGTGTAAATAACGGTCTATCAGTGACCCAATGGCGGAGCTGCGAGATCTGGTGGGTTCTCTGGCCACCTTCAGTGCAACCAAGTTTAATAACATCGAGCAGTTCATGGAGAAAGCTTCAGGCAAGTTCATGGAGCTAGAAGTGGTCAGAGAAACACGCAAGCTGTTCTTCGGGATATCCAGACCCAGCTTGGGAGTGTTGCCTAGGCTGTAGCTAAGAGGCCTCCTGGTACTCTACCCGGTCAGACCATCCCTCATCCGCAGAACCCGAATGAGCACTGCGGGGCCATTACTACCAGGAGTGGCAAGGTGACTGCCGATCCACCTGTTCGGGCAGAAGAGAGAGAGACTCCTGCTTCAGCACTTCCAGCTAATGAAGATGAAATGGAGAAGGAGGTTGAGGTGCCTGCTCCTAAACCGCAACCAGTGGTGAAGGAGTATGTACCCCAGCTCCCCTTTCCTACTCGGTTGCACAAGGACCGACTGGAGACTGAGTTTGCCAAGTTCATGGCAATGCTGAAGCAGGTGAATATAAGCATGCCCTTTGTGGAGGCATTATCGAAGATGCCCAAGTATGCCAAGTTCATGAAAGATCTCCTCACCAACAAGAGGAAGCTTGGGGAGCTGTCAGCGGTGATGCTCAATGAGGAATGTTCTGCCATCCTGCAGAACAAACTACCAGAGAAGCGAAAAGACCCAGAGAGTTTCACTATCCCTTGCATGATTGGTAGTTTGCATATAGGGAAGTCCTTGGCGGATTTAGGCGCTAGCATTAATGTCATGCCATATAAACTGTTTAAAAAGCTAGGCCTAGGTGAACCCAATGATACTAGGATGAGCATTCAACTTGCTGATAGATCCATTGTGCATCCTAGGGGCATTGCAGAGGACTTGATAGTCGCAGTAAGGCCATTCTCTTATCTTGTGATTTTGTGATTTTGGACATAAATGAGGATGTGGATGTTCCATTGATATTGGGTAGACCTTTTCTCGCCACCGCCAAGGTGCTCATTGATGTGAATGATGGAAAACTGATTTTGCGAGCTGGGGGTGAACAAATCACCTTCTCTGTTTCTGATAATATGAAACACCCCCAGCTCCATGATGATCTAGATTATTGTGATGTTGTTGCTGATTTTGAGACCGCACTCGCCATCACGAGTGCGGGTACTGATGATTTCCTTGAGCGTTGTCTTTTGCTAGGGGAACAGGCATCACAGGACATGCAGCTGTAGGAGCAGCTCGCGGAGCTAGATGAGGCCATGATCGAGGGGCGAGAGATACCATTCAAGCCGATCCCTATCTCGCCCCGGATTGCTACATCATTGGAGGAGCCACCAGAGCAGGAGCTTAAGCCCCTCCCCTCTCACCTGGAGTATGCATTTCTCCGGGAGGGGAATAAGCTCCCGGTCATTATTAGCTCGGATCTGACACCCGAGCAGAAGAGCAGGCTGGTGGCTTTGCTGCAGAAGTATGCCCGGGCCATGGCATGGAAGATCACATACATCAGAGGCATTAGCCCATCCTTCTGCTCCCACAGAATTCTGATGGAGGATGAGGTTAAGCCAGTCAGGCAACCACAGAGGAGATTGTCTCCTAACTTGGAGGCAGTGGTCTAGGCAGAGATTGTGAAGCTCATGGATGCATGGATCATCTTTGCTATATCTGATAGCAAGTGGGTCAGCCCCACTCAGGTGGTCCCGAAGAAAGGCGGGATGACTGTGGTCCCGAATGAGAAGAAAGAGCTGATCCCGATGCGGACCGTGACCGGCTAGAGAGTCTGCATCGATTACCGGCGCCTGAACGACGCCACCAGGAAAGATCATTTTCCCCTACCTTTCATTGATCAGATGCTGGAGAGGTTGGCTGGACATGAGTTTTATTGCTTCTTGGATGGCATGTCTGGCTATTTCCAGATTCCTATTGCACCAGAGGATTAGGCGAAGACCACATTCACTTGCCCCTTCGACACTTTTTCTTACAGGAGGATTCCATTCGGGCTGTGTAATGCACCGGCGACCTTCCAGAGATGCATGATGGCGATCTTTGACCGACTGGTCGGGGAGATCATGGAAGTCTTCATGGATGACTTCTCGGTTTATGGAGACTCCTTCTCTCATTGTCTCCATAACCTGGAACTCGTTCTGAAGAGGTGTGAAGAGACTAATCTGGCACTCAGCTGGGAGAAGTGCCATTTTATGGTCCGTGAGGGGATTGTGCTCGGGCACAAGATCTCCAAGCAGGGGATTGAGGTTGATCGCGCGAAGATTGAGACAATCAGTAAGCTACCTCCTCCCATTTCTGTGAAGGGGATTCGCAGCTTTCTGGGTCATGCAGGCTTCTACTGCGCTTCATTAAAGATTTCTCGAAGATTGCCCTGCCTTTGACCAAGCTGCTGGAGAAGGATGCACCATTCCAGTTCACTCCCGAGTGCACAGCTGCATTTGAGACTCTGAAGGAGAAGCTGACCCATGCACCTATCATGGTAACTCCTGACTAGTTTCTTCCTTTTGAGCTGATGTGCGATGCGAGTGACTATGCAGTCGGAGCAGTTCTGGGTCAGAGACGCGAGAAGCACTTCCAGCCCATCTACTACGCGTCGAAGACCTTGAACGATGCACAGGAGACCTACACCACCACTGAGAAGGAGCTCCTCGCCGTGGTGTATGCATTTGACAAGTTCCGGCCATATCTGGTGCTCTCCCATGTGGTGGTCTACACAGATCACTCGGTGGTTCGCTACTTGATGAGCAAGGCTGATGCAAAGCCTCGGCTCATCCGCTGGATTCTGCTTCTGTAGGAATTCGACATAGAAATCCGGGACAAGAAAGGAGCCGAGAATGTTGCTGCAGATCATCTTTCACGGTTGGAAGCCCCTCCGGTGGACAACTTCATGGAAGAGATCGATGACTCCTTCCCGGGTGAGCGATTGCTGGCGATGACACTGGTGGACAGCGTGGCCCCTTGGTATTCTGACTTTGCCAATTATCTGGTGGGCAAACAATTACCCAAGGGGATGGCTACTCATGCAAAGCGCAAGTTCTTTTCCGATCTGAAGCATTACTTCTGGGAGGATCCTTACCTCATCAGAATCGGAGCAGACGGTGTGATCCGGCGCTGTGTCATGGAGCACGAGATGGGAGACATCCTGTCTCAATGCCACGAGGGACCTACTGGAGGTCACCATGGAGGAAACCGCACGGCGCAGAAGGTGCTACAGTCGGGCTTCTATTGGCCCTCGCTCTTCAAGGATGCAGACTCCCTCGCACGCCTGTGCGACCGCTGCCAAAGGTCAGGTAACATTTCTTCCGGGGATAAGATGCCCCAACATATCTCTGTTATTTGTGAAATTTTTGATGTTTGGGGTATCGATTTCATGGGCCCATTTCCTCCATCTTTTGGCAATCTGTACATATTGGTTGCAGTAGACTACGTCTCGAGGTGGGCAGAAGCTCAAGCCATGCCCACCAACGATGCAAGACGAGTCTGCTCATTTCTGAAGCAGCTGTTCTCCCGGTTCGGGACACCTCGCGCCATTATTAGTGATAGAGGAACCCATTTTCAGGGGCAATTCACTAAACTCCTCTCTCGTTATGGCGTTAAGCATCAGGTGTCGGTGGCCTACCATCCCCAGTCAAATGGGCAGGCCGAGCTGACGAACCGGGAGCTAAAACGAATAATTGAAAAGACGTTGGATCAGTCCCGCAAGGATTGGTCCACCAAGCTCGATGATGCTCTTTGGGCGTATATGACTGCCTATAAAAATCCGATTGGCACTTCCCCCTATAGGCTTGTTTATGGGAAGGCGTGCCATTTGCCGGTAGAGCTAGAGCACAAGGCCTTCTGGGCCATTAAGCTGCTAAACCTTGATTTGAGTGTTGCAGGTACAGAACGTAAGTTGCAGCTGCTGGAGTTGGAGGAGTGGCGTTACCACGCCTACGAGAACACACTGCTCTACAAGGAGCGCACCAAGCGTCTCCAATGCACACCTGAAACTCTTCCCGGGTAAGCTCCGTTCGAGGTGGTCGGGACCCTTCACGGTCAACCAAGTTTTCCCGCACGGTGCGGTGGAGATCAGCAATGCTCAAACTGAGCCATTCAAGGTGAATGGCCACCTCCTAAAGTTGTATTTGGGAGGTGTTGTCGAGCGCGCAGAGCTGCTGATCAAGCTCGAGGACCCTTAGTTCCTCTACTAGCGTCCAGCTAAAAGATGGTAAAGAAGCGCTTGTGGGGAGGCAACCCCACCTAGGTTTGCATTTTCTTACCTTTTTCCTTTTGATTTTTTGTGTTTTTTGAGTCTTGAGGGGTTGTTCACGAGTTGTATGTCGTTCTGGAGTGAAAACAGGTCAATTTCGGAGTTCTGGCAGCTCACACGGCCAGCCCTGAATGTCACACGGCCGTGTGGAAAATATGTTTGGCCGTGTGAGCTCTCGCAGAATTCCACACGGCCAGCTGTTATAGTGACACGGCCGTGTGGAAATACCCCCCAGGCCGTGTGAGCTCTCGCACAATTTGGCACGGCCAAATGTGCACTCGGCACGGCCGAGTGAAAATTCCTCGGCCAGCCCGTGTTGGCCGACACGGGCAAAGGTGCAGCTCCCACGGCCGTGTGAGCCAGGCCGTGTGGCCGAGACGCGGCCTATAAATTCGGCCGACACGGCCGAGTGGTCAGAAAATCCACAAACTCTCGCCGAAATCCTCTCCCCCTCGCCGAAAAACCGCGACTTTTCACCCTCCTTGTCGATTTTCGGCCATTTTTGGTCGGTTTTTCACAAATCCAACACCACACCCATTCTTTCCTCCCCATTATCGGCCTATCCCTCGATTTTGAGGTGATTTGGTTTGATTTTGAGTCACCGGAGGCGATTTCCGGCGAGACTCCGACGAGTACTTCCGGGCAGTTTTTTGGCCTTTCGTCGCTTCCATTGCATTCCCCTCGTCATCCCCTACACCTCTACTTGAGTCTCCAGGTTTGATTTTGACCTTAACTATGTTTTTTATGGAGAATTGGGTGTTATGGTGCATGTTTAGAGAACCTCTTTGAATCGTGAGAATTTTGTGCAATTGATTGAGGGGAATGCTTGGATTATGTATGAATTGTGTTGGGCATTGTCCCCCTTGCTTGATTGAGCCCTTGTGTGCAAGAATTTTGTCAATTCCATGTTTATCTTAATAGTGCACACAAGGTGTTCGATGAAATGCCTGTTTTCGTACCATTTTGTGGGAGTCGGTTGTGACCCTTAATGATGTGCTTTGGGGGTGTGTTTGGTATGGATGTGAACCTTGAGTTGCCTACTTGTTCATGGATGTGCTTGATTTATCGAGTTTTTGACCCCCGAACTATGGATGAAACCATGGTTAGGCTGTTTTCTGTTTTTAAGTGTGGGGGTGTGATTAACATTTTCCTTGACTCTTTTGGTTCCACTTTGGGTCGTTCTTTTGCAGGACCATGTCGAAGCCCAACCTCCGGCACCAATTTGTTCAAGATTTGAGAAGGGGACCCCACCAGGATCGTTTTAAGAACGTCCTGGCCTGCAAGTTTGGGCAGCATCATTACTGGTCCAAGCGAGAGTTGGAGAAGCTGAACTGCTACGAGCACCTCTCCCCCGTTGTCACCAACCGCTACTGGCGCTGCCTACTCAGCATTCGCGAGAAGGTTTACCATGAGCTCGTGCTTGAGTTCTACACTACCTTCAGGCACGCAGACACGAATGATTGGAAGGACGAAGAAGCCGTCCAGTTCCGGCTTGACCGGTGGCACATACTAGTTTGTGCAGGTTCATGCCGATCAATATTACAAATAAAATTATAAATACTCATATTTAAACATGACATTTAACGTCAATACCTAAACATTTATACTTGAATCAACAAATAACATAAATATTTAGCTTTTGTACTCATAAAATAAATAATAAAATAATTTTAACAATTAAATTCACTAAAATAGGGTCAATTTACTTAGAGATTCGTATATCGATCATGCCGGTCATACCGGTGATGTCACGCCGATTTTATGACCGGTACCGGTTGAACCAGGTACAACTGGTGGCACGCCGGCCGCGTGACAACCATCGTCTTAACCAATATATCATACATTATCGTTACACAATAAAATTTTATTTTTAATGCATCAATTTGTAAGTTATATACTAAACAAAATCATAAAAGTAATATACAATTAACCCTTGCCCTAAATTCATGCAACCACTAAAATTATATTACATTCATTAGAAGTAGTTAACAAACAACAATATTCAAATTTTGTGGTCACAATATCTAAAAAGGTAATTCATTGATAACTAATAATATATATTTCCAAATACATTGTATTTTTAAGAGATTATATTGCCGTAAAAAGATGATTGAATCCTTTAAGACTATTATAATGACCAAAAAGTCAACCTTATGTGTATTTCTTTGAGTAACTAAAACATTTCACGCCACAATCCAACAAATTGTTGTCAAAATTAACCTTTCTAAAAAAGATTCATGATTGCATGGAAAAATGATGTTGTCTGAATCAAAATGGACTATGAACCGATATTGATACGATCCCAAATGGTCAGCTCTACATGTTTAAATTACTTGACGAAGAAGCTATCAAAGTTGGGGAAAAGAAAGGCAAAATTTGGTTAAGTATTGGAACAGTTTCAAGTAGCCTACTTTGGAGGCTTGGTTCTCTCAATTGGCTTACTGAAAATTGGAGTTCAAGGGCTTGTTTTGTAGATAAATTTTCCATCTTTCCAATGGTATCAATTTTGGTTCCATAAGAAGCCATTAAGGTTGTTTTACAAGGCCTCAAAGTTGCTACTTCAAAACTGGAAAGCTGCCAGAAAATGGCTAAGGCAGAAAACTGTTTTGTGAAGCCTACTTTGGAGCTGAATTCAAGGAGCATGGATGGGTTTCAAGTCAAAAGGCTTATACAACATGAAACTAGGAATGTTTATCTACCAAGGGAAGGAATTGGATGAAAGTTCGGAGTTCTGGAAGGCCTCGAATAAAAGTCGCGAAGTTAGTACAAAAGCTGCTTTTGGACGATTTGCTGGCAGCTTACTTGCGCTTGAAGAAAATGAGTTTAAACCCAAATTTTGTGTCCTTTTTAGTGTATAATTTTACCTTAATTGTTTTCTAGTTCTATTAGGATTGTATTAGGTTTTGTTTGCCTTTAAATACCGTTCTATTTCCTTGTAAAATTCAGACTTTGTTGCATAGAAATCGAAACTGTTTGGTTTGTGCAAGTTGCGACTTGTTTTGGGTTTGGTGGATTCCATACTTGCTGAGCTTGTGTATCGATTGAATAGTCACTTCAATCATGGTCGAGCAACTACCCTCTTATACCAATTGAGCTATCCTCAGGTGTAGATTTGTCCTTTAGGTTCCGTTTTATCCAAGTTCGTATTAAGAACGCGTTGTTCTTGATTCGAGCTCAATCGATTCTTCGATTGAGTCGTTTGCTGCGTGACTTTGATAAACATACACCCTCCAGGGGCGTATTAGATATAGTATACGGTTCGTACTTAGTGGTTTGACCAACATTAGATCATTAAAACCCCATAATAAACGGATACCTAATAAATAAAAATATTAAAAGTTATACGCTTCTAAAGCACACTAAACTATGAGAGCATTACTATTAAACATATTTAAAACATTTACAAGAAACACCAATATCTATAATTTTTTTCCATTTTAGACATGTAAATCAAATTTTGTATAACTCCAACTAATATTTTCCACGGTTATTTATAGGTAATAATTTTTCTTTATAACTCCAACTAATATTTTAACGATTCTATAGTTTAATTAAAGGTTAATACCTTATTTTGGCCCGAATTATGACCATATAATCAACTTTGGCCCGTGGTTTCAGAAATTAACATCCTGACCTCAACTATGCAGCATATAGAATCAATTGGCCCGACACATGGTTTGACCGTCAATTTGGATGGTCAACACCGTTGACCGTTAGTTTACACGTCATGTCATTGCCTCGCTAGCCTAAAAATTATTAAAAAAAAAATCAAAATCAAATTATTTTCCTAATTTCTATTATTTATCATTTTCAAATTAACCAAAAAATAGAATTTAAAAATATAAATAAAATTTATATTTTATTTTTTGGGGTATTTGAAAATGATAAATTTATAAATTAACAAAAAATTATCAAAATAAATTTTATAAATTTAAAAAATATGATATAAATTATATATTTTTATTTTTTGTGTAAATTTAAATATATAACATAGTTTGATAATTTTTGTTCAATATATAAAATTTATCATTTCCAAATTACACAAAAAATAATAAAATTTTTTAATGTTTTTTACAAATTATTTTTTTGTTAACTTGATTATAAATAATAAAAATAGTTTGAATTTGATTTTTTAAATAATTTTTAGGTTGACGTGGCAATGACCGGGCGTGTTGACTAACGGTCAATGGTGTTGACCATCCAAATTGATAGTCAAACTAGGGGTCGGGCCAATTGAGTCTATATGTTTAATAGTTGAGGTCAGGATGTTAATTTCTGAAACCACGGGCCAAAGGTCATATGGTCATAGCTCAGGCCAAAATAAGGTATTAACCGTTTAATTAATAGTGAGATGAGGAAACAACAACCCCCATTTTAAATTCTCTGCCTCCAGAGCGTTTTGCAGAGGGGTATTTTGGGGAGTGGAGAATTTTTTTGTCGGGCACTACGCTGCATAATTAAAGGTTGGGCTTTCATTTTCTCGGCCCAATTAACTAAACTGGCCATCTTACAAGAATGCTCCCTTCCGCCTGCTTTCGTAGCGTTTCAGGTGATGTTCCAGATTCGCAACTACGGAGTTAGGATACGGTGACTACCCTCAAAAGGGTTTGATTTTTGACACCCCCTTTCTTATTGGTCCATTTTTCCTTAATCATTTGGTAAGTATTAATGAAAGTTGTAGAATTTAACACTCACATTAAATACACATTGGGAATTAAATACCACATATTAATTACTTGCTTTTTTTAAATTTAAACATATACTAAATACAATTCTCTCTAAAAAAAAAAGCAAATAATCCCTCTTCTCTCCTCCCTTTCATCATATGCTTCCGCCGTTATGATTTTTCGATTTCTGATTTTTCAGATCTGACTTTTCGATTTTTCAGTTATGATTTTTGTACCACTGCACTTAAACTCATATATGATATTTTGTACCAGTGCACTGGTAGAGATACCACTACACTGGTAGCGATATCAGTGCACTGGTACAAATATCATATCTCAATTTAAATGTAGTGGTAGAAATATCAGTGAGGTGGTACAACGTATCACTGCATTGGTACATTTTTTTAATGTAACAGTACATTTTTGCGGGTGGCCGGAGGAAGTCTGCCGGCAGGATTTCACCGGAGAAGTGTGGCGGTCGGAGGCTGCTGGATAAAGGAAGAATGAGAGATAGGGAGAGAAAATTGTATTTAATGTAGGTTTAAATTTAAAAAGACAAGTAATTAATATGGTGCATTTAATTCCCTATGTGTATTTAATATGAGTGTTAAAATATATAGATTACATTTAATACCAAGGGGTGTCATTTTTCCAACCCCTTTATGGGGTTAGCAAGCTAACCGAACCCCGCAACTACCTCCACCGATTGTGTTCAGGCCGTCGCATCCTTCTCGCCGTCAAAGTTATATTGCATTGGGCGGTTACTCCCCAGTTGCGTGCAGAGAGAGAGAGAATCCTCGCCGGTGAAGGAGGATATCTCATACCGCCGCCATCAGCCGGCCAACCACCTTTTGAATCGCAAGAAGTAGCGGCGGAAGGGAGCATTCTTGTAAGATGGGTTACTTAGAAGGATCGGCGCTACATTGATGTCCATATCTCAATTCCCTGCCACCATCAGTTCTTCTTCATCAGCAAACCTAACTTCCCTCACTATTTTCATTTTTTTCCTTCTCCGATCAGCCATAGTTACTCATCTCTACCAATGTTTACAGGTTCATATTTTGCTATGAAATTTAGATAAAGAAACTTTAAATCTCACACATTTAAACGTAGGAGATGGAAACTATGTAAATAAGTGATTGCAAATTTACTATTTTGAAACCCAAAACTGAAGGAATTTAGATCATCTCATTTCGCAGTAAATTAAAAAGACTTAGGCAAAATACATCTGTATAGCCATAACTTTCACACTTTTGACAAATATAGCCATTACTATTCGAAAACCACAAATAGCCACTTCCGTCCATCTCTTTAACGATGTTACTTAACAATCTGATTGTACAGACGAAAATGCTGAGCTGGCAATTTCTCTTCAAACACGTGGATTAACAAAAAACAAAAAAATGATTTTTTTTATTTAGTAAAATATAAAAGAAGAAAACCCTTAAAAACTCTAACCACACAAACCTTATCTCTCTCATTCTCTCTTATTCTTTCTGGATCGGCCCCTGTTCTTCCCCACTTTCTCGATTCTTCAATATGCTTCTCCTAACCTGCCAATTAACCAAATAATAAACATCACCAATCATCCTTCAATCTCCTCTTCCCACTCCCAGCATCCCAATCAAGTATCAAACAAACAAAAACCACCAATCCCAATCTGATATTGCATGCCTTTTTGTTCCCATAATCGACTTCCAACCAGTGCACCTGCCGTCGCCTGCTACAGATCCGCCTAGCTCGCCGCCAAATGCTAGGCATCCATTTTCTTATCCAAAGGCAAGCTCAAGACTCAGAGCAACCCGACTCCGTCGTCGCCAGGCTGGACCGCCACATCAACGACAGCGAGCTTCTCATCCGCAGCAGCGTCCTCCACGATGTCTTTTCGGCTACTCCTCCAAGCACGACGCAGTTCGATTCGAGTCCAGGAATTTGTTGACCCTACTTTAGATCGGGGGTATAGAGTCCAAGAACTCGGCGATTGACTCGCTTCTCCGTCTTCTCGGGGAGGATGACAAGAATGTCGAGGATGGCCTGGGCGAGTCGTCGCCGCTCCGCGACGATTGGGAAAGGAGATGCCCTCTCAGTTCCCTTGTCGGGGATGAGGCTCGATTTGAAGGAGGGAAGGATCTGGACGGCGGCGGTGGTTAGGGGTCTTTTGATTGGGATTCAATTGTTGTTGGCGGAGCTCGACTTTAATCCCACCACCGGGGAGCTCGTGGTATCTGCGGCGTTGGCAGGGATGGGTGAATCGGGGAGATCGGTGAAGGTTTGCAGGCTTGAGGGGCGGCGACGAGGGAAAGTGGAAGGGGTAGGGAACAATTTAGTGAAGTTTTTTATTTATTTCAAAATTAATTATTTTAATAATTTAAAATGACATGGCAATGATATGTTGATTGGTCGCTGACGTGTGCGATGATTTGGCATCTTAGTCAGCCTAACGTTAACCTAGCTGACGGAGTTTCTAACACCGTCAAAGTTTCTAACAAAAATGGCTAGATTTGTCACATAACATCCAATTTTTAGGCTATTTTGTGTTTTCGGATAGTTTTGGCTATATTTGTCAAAAGCGTGAAAGTTATGGCTATAGAAGTGTATTTTGCCAAAGACTTATGGGAAAGTGATACCTTACCGTTGGATGTGGTGGTGGATGAACAACTAATGCCAAACGTGACATAAAAAATTCACTCCACTATGAATTGCAAAAAAACATCCTTCCCAAACCCAATTTATTACCAGTCAAATCATATTTGGTAATATCACTTGATGGTCATACCAATAAACGACTATTTAGTTTGAGTCTAAATTAGACCTATTACATTGTCTAAAAAAAAATGAATATCAACTCTAATGTAATTTTTGCAATTTTTTTTTGTATAACAAACATAAATGTGAAAACACCGATAATGAAGGTGTGGATTGGTTTAATGTGAATAGCTAGATGGTCGGTATTTCTTTATATGTATAATTATATGGACTCAAATAGATTTAAACTGTGAATTCGACCCAAATAAATGTTTTTCTGCTCTATCTCTTTCCCCCATTCCATAATTAGTAAATTAAAGTAATCCGACCAACGGGGAGAGTCAAAGCTAGTTACCCTAAAATGAAAATCGCACCTTACATACGAAGTGAGAGAGATTTTTCTTCCCATAAAAAAGGAGATTTTTCTTCTTTTTTCCTGGTCTTTCCCAAATGCCAAATGTAATAATGACCTCAAAGGGCCTAATCTAATAATTATGGCGTGAAGACTTTTTTTGCCATTTTCCAAGAATGGCGAGGGAAAGAGACATTTCCTATTCTTCTTTTACTCTTTCTAAAGGAAACCAAATACAGAAGAGGAAGCTAATATAATTAACTAGATAGTACCCCGGCCCGTTGGCCGGATGCCATACGATAACAGTAATTAACAAAACTTCGATTTAAATTGTTTGGAAAATATAAAATTAGCATAATTGTCTTTTTGGTTCTTGAGAATGGTCGCCACCTCTCCGTTCTCCCTTCGCCCTTCTCCCTGCGGTCGAACATATTCCCCTCCTCTTCTTTCAGTCGAGCAACTTCGTTCCTTCGGGCTCATATATTCTAAACCTTCGCCCGCCACATATTCTAAACCTTCGCCCTTCGGGCTCACTACTTCTCTTCTACTTCATTTTTTTTTAATATTCCCTTCCGTTATTCCTTAAGTCCCATAGGTTTGCCTGGTCGAGTCAACCCAATCATGATCTTGAAGGATGGGACCTTTTCTCGAAAAACTCAGGATCCCGGGAAGAGTTGACGATGGTGCATCATAAACTTAATGTTGTCATTGGTGCCTTCTATGCACATTTTTGTTGAAATTAAAAAGATATGACTTATGCAAGGGTATATCAACTCATTATAAAGTATAAACTTAATGACACAATATTATAGGTATCTTAAAATGACCAATATCAGTACCTCTTTATAATCAAGAATATCCATCATCAACTTCACTATCTTCATTATCAACATGCATTTTTTCTCATTTTTTGTGAAGCAAATTTAGAAAATAAAACACAATCATATATGAAATATTATTTTCATGGCAAAACAGTTTACCTCATCCTAATCACAAATGCTGTTGGAGATTATTTTTTGCCATCAATTATAATCTTCAAAACTATTAATTCGGTTATGAAATTTGTGATGTTATGATAAGTTAATCACTAAACTTAATATGAACTTCAACTACATTCGTTTTTTGGTAAATACTCCATTCCTTCATTTAATAATGCACCTTGAGTGAAATTCAATCATGAATATCAAATTTAGGTTACATCAAGGTAGCTCTAATTTACTTTTTTTTAAAAGTAGCTTTAATTAGAGAGAATAGTTTTTTCACCGACAACGCTGACTAATCACCAATAGATGAACATTAATAACTCAAGTACTACTAAACTAATAAAGTAAGAAATGTTTATGTAACTTGAGGTTTAGAGATAGAGAAGAATGAAATGGCTCTGATGAACATAGCATCGATAGCTTTGCAAGAATCTCGATGAACGTAGATGATCATGCAATTGAAAAATCAAAAGTTATACATGTAAGCTGGTATTGCCACGATGTACGTAGATGATCTGAATTTATTGAATTTTACGTTTTCATATGTTCTCTCGATGAACGTTCATTTTGTCTTGTCTACAACACAATAAAACACTAATTATTAGCCAAACATTTCTCCAATTCTATTTTATTAGCCAAATCTATTGAATTGCTAATAATTTGTCAAATGTTATCTTCCAGTTAGCAATTTTGTTAGTAATATTGATTTGGCAATATGATACTGACTTGGAACTTGGAAGAGAAACATGGATGTCAAAATTCCAAAAATTTTAGTATTTGAACTAAGAAAAGAGTTACACAATTATTAACGATAACGTAAAAATGACTAATATTTGATACATTACAAAACAATTTGGCTAATTATTAGTAATCAATAGATTTGGCTAATAATTATTACTTACTCTTAAAGCTTTGGTTTATTTAAATTTGTGGTTACTTGCTCCTGTCGCTTCCATGGAATATATGGTTATAATAATAATACTTAATTATAATACCTAGCTCTAGCTTGGAATTTGGACGGAAGAAAAGCTGGGAGGAAGGGGATTAAATTTTCAGTACAATTATAATAAGTAAGACTAAGGTCTCTTTTTCTATCTGTCGCTTGGTATTAAATATATCCAAATCACGTGGTAAACCCATTATATTAAAAGTCCAAAAGACCCTGCCGAGAATTGCGCAGAAGCAAGGAAAACTGGAATGAAGGGGGTTCCGAAGGAGAACCTCCTTATAGTTATTGTGAGATGTCTATGTTTGGCCCGGTTTTTATAAGTGTTTTTCGGGTTCAAAAGTTGAAGT
Organism: Linum tenue; assembly: GCA_946122785.1. Taxonomy (NCBI): domain Eukaryota; kingdom Viridiplantae; phylum Streptophyta; class Magnoliopsida; order Malpighiales; family Linaceae; genus Linum; species Linum tenue. The sequence continues at coordinate 28,720,429 of CAMGYJ010000007.1, forward strand.
AGGGCCAAACACTCTATACACTCGATTTTTGAGAAGTCGAAAAGCATTTTGTATAACATAAAAGCAGAAGCTCCGATTCGGAGCTTCTGTGAAAAGTTGTTTTGAAAATACAAAAGTATTCTTACCATATTTTAATTTTATTTCAGAAAATATAATTTTATTTCATTTATATTATTTAAAAATAAAAAAATTTATAAAATCATATTATTTAACATAAAAAAATCTAATAAGATCCATGTTGACTACATTTTATTCTTTAGAATTATAATTCATAGTTTATATTATAAGTCTTTTATAGTCATTTTACACAACCTCTCATATTAAAAAGCATTTCTAATAGTTTTTCAGCCAAACACTCAACTGCTGTTTTTGAAAAATACTTCTCTAAAAGCTCAAGCCAGAAGCTGCTTCTGCAAAAGCTACAACAGGGCCAAACTGAGCATAATTGCAATGCCCATGCTCATTTGTCCCGGCCACTCATTTCAATTTCTTTAATAAGGCGACTCAAGTGTCGGTTATCGGTTGTACGCACCGAACGGTTTGGGCAGATAATCGTTCAAATCATTAACCCACTGGGAGGCTCAATGCATAAGTTTTTTAGGTTGTTCCAAGCTGGATTAGGGTCCAGATACCTGTTTTATTGGTCCGACCGACCAATTTGTTTTTCACAACATTGTAAAATCAATTGGATATTAAAAAAAAAAACATAAAGGTCATTTGGATCATGGATTTTGGTAATGGATGATAGATCTAGTATCTAAATCTAAAACCTATAGAATTAGTACAACTTTGATATTTTGAGGTCCTAAAAATGTATACCAAATTGGTAGGTCAATGAATGAAAAGTTGCTGATATAAGAGATTTGACAAATTCAATATTTCAAATGACGACGAAGGTCACATGGCCTTGGTGGTAAGGGAGGTGGACTAGTGACTGAGAGGTCCCAGATTCGATCCTCACCGTTGCCATTGTGTTCCCTAAGGCACCCCGTATTTTCTCGGACTGCTCGGACTAGGATGTCACACCGGGGATTGGCCCGATTACGGCATCACCAAAGGTGGTGACTGTTACGGGTGGGCCGACGGGGATCTAGAGCGACAACGATGTCCAAAGAGGAGGCGAGCCGCGTTGACACGCCAAAACACAAAACCAATCTGCGACCAAGTGTAATCGCAGACCAGGAATGCAGTAAAGTGGCAAGTTATATTATCAACTCGGGGTCTAGATCTACTGCTTACTCAGTGATTCTCTATTATCTAGCCAACTAAGTTAAGTGTTTGTTGTTTAAAAGCAAAAGTAGAAAGAAAGCAGGAATTGGTACGATTTTCTCAAGCAGGTAAGAGTCACTCGGGAATGAGTCCCCCTAGCTCCTTAGTTAGGTTTCAATTGTATTTCCCTGGGTTGATTTACTGTTGATTAGACTGCGGAAGATCCGACAGTAGCTTGGAATCTCTTAAGCTGACCAAGCGCTCTCAGTCTAACTACCCGGCAGACGACTAGTCTTCACCGGGATAGAAAGCTGAAGCAATAAGAACAGAACTCCACTACTGGAATTGGATTCCAGTACAAAGCAGTAAACTGGCTAACTCTCGTGTAGCCAATCTCCTACTACCGAATGATGAGACTCTAGCAACCTAATCAGATTCTATCTATCTCAGATTGCAGCAGGAATCAGGAAAAGTTGATCAGACTTCAATTGACTCAATAAACATGCATCATTCGATTAAAATCAAACAGTAATATCATCCCAAGTCATTACAATAAATCCCTAACACATAGAACTAGGGTTCTTCATCCCCAAGTGAGAGAGGGGTTCTACTCCATAGAGAGAGAGAGGAAAACAAGATACAAAGCAGTCATACTCATAACAATGGGAAGAATCTGCTATGGGATGATGATTTCCACTCCTATGATGATCTCCAAGCTTGATTTGATGAAACCCAGCTCCAAGATGGCTTCTAGGATGTGTTCTTCGTCCTTTCTCTCTCTAGGGCTCTGTTTTTGCTCAAAAAGTCCGATCCTCTCACTTGCAGCCCGAAATTGGGTTAAAATCAGGAATTCCCGACTCACACGGGCAGGGCCACACGGCCGTGTGACATACCCAGTTGCCCGTGTGAGGTCAAAACGCCACGTTCCGATTAATTGCACTTCAGTCAACCTACACAGCCAGGGTCACACGGCCGTGTGGATCACCCTGCCTGGCCGTGTGAAGCCTCGCAGAATTCCACACGGCCAAACCACTCCTTCACACGGCCGTGTGGATATCAGGGCAAGCCGTGTGAAGGCTCGCACAATCCCACACGGCCAAATAGGTCACTTGCACGGCCGTGTGAGTTGTGGGTGTGCTCGTGTGGCTTCCTTTTTGACTTGCCTCGCGCCCGATCTTCGTCCAATCGACCCCGAACTCGCTCCTAAACCTTCATTCACTTGCTAGGACCTGAAATATCACAAACAAACACAACCTAGCGTGAAATCGGCCTAAAACACGAGAATCAACACCTCAAACGGCTCCAGAATAGGGGTAAAAACATGTGCAATTAACGACTTATCAAACTCCCCCACACTTAACCGTTTGCTTGTCCCCAAGCAAACCAAGTCAGACACAAGGTGAGCTCACATATTTCAATCATACCAACATTGGGGACAAATCATATAGGCACAGAACACGTGAATCATACTGGTTTTCAAACATCAACACATGAACAACCTTAATAGCAACCTGGACAACCACCACAGAAGACATTCGAGTGCAGCAAAATCGAGTAAAGGAGGAGTCTCCCTAATGTTCATCAACCAACCTAGACTTGACTCAACCACTTACTCAAGACAGTCAACTCATGCATAAAACTCAAGATATCAGAATAGAGACCGAACAATTTAGGTCCTCACCGGGTAAAGAGTGTAAAGAACAAGGAAATGAATCGCTCACTCTCGACCAGTGGGGTCAGGACAATTTGATGCGAAAAATGCGCATACTTATTCTCTCAATTCCTAACATCTCTTCACCATGACGGCAACCTCTAAATGTTAGAGTTCACATAAATGGTTGTCATCACTAACTAATCAGGAGGTCTTAGACACAGGTTCAAATGACTGGCTAGGGTCTTGGATATGGGGAAAAAGCCTTTTAGGTGGTGGAAGTATTCATGGCACAAGGTTCCACAATTCCAAACCCAACAAACTCACAGTCAATCAAACCAGTACTTTCTTTCTGCTATTCTGCATTACTCAAATTCAGAGCACAAGAGCGAAGGAGGTCACATAAATACCAGTGTTTCTAAGCCAGACTGCTAAGAAACACTACTTAATGCGCACTATTCAGATTTTTGGTGGTAGCTCTCATTTGCTTTCATTTTTGCTTTGTTTTTTTCTTTCATTCTTTCCATTTCTTAAGAGAACCACCACCTCTGCACATTTTCAAACATTATATTTAGCAGAAACAGCAGAGAACATGTAAAAATCACTCTGTGGAACCTTCTACAAGATGCAAAAGGGTGACTTTTCATTGAAGACCGAAAGAAAGACTACACACGGCTCAAAGGGGCTGACTAGGGGTTATGACACACCAGGACAGTCAATTTGGTCGTGGGCTAATCCTATGCCTCCATCATCTCAGCTAATGACAACGTGAATGCTACACATCATGGAAGAGGGAACTATCGCACAAGAAAGAAACGAGCAGGCTCAAATCTCACAAGGCTACCTATATGCTCTATCTCTCATTCTGATTCCCTGAACTAGATGCATAAGAGACTGTCAAGAACAAGTAATCAATCCAAGTCACAGTTGGTAAGCAAACAGTTGAAAAACTGAACCCTACACAATTCTACTGCACGTCTCAGTCATCATTATAGGTTGTCCTAGTCACCATCCAGTTGTCATGCATCAATCCGAAAACCATTCAATTCACCAATCAAAACACAGTGCCAATATGATCAAACAGCCGTACTTGGAGCCCTCAAATCTCGAGATTTGGACAATGGACTAGGCTCCAAGCACATGTAAAGATTCAAACCGATACAAAGCACCCCCCCACACTTAAGCACGACATTGCCCTCAATGGAGCAGAGGGATAGAGAAGGGGAACGATGTTACCGGATTGAAATGCTGTGGGAGACTGGAAGTGAACCAGTTCTGCACTAAGGGAACATAAAGAACACACTAGCAAATGTTCGTTAGGGATGAGAGTTGGCCCAGATGGCCACAATAGAAACAATCCACAAAAGAAAAGAAACAAAACACACAACAAACTAAGTTCAAGCTCCTCAAACACATGGAGCAAACAGAAAAAAGTCCACAGTATCACACAATTACATGCAATCAAAGTAAGATCAGTAATAATTAAAAAGTGCGACTAATATAAGAAAACAAGAAAATTAAACTGAAAGCATATTTCATAATCCGAAAGGTAATGACTTGCAATTGATTCAATTGGTGTCTGAATACACATATTTACATTAGAATCAAATCAAGGGGGATTCAGCAAATAATGTATAGTGAAAATACACTCGCTCGTAAAACTTTAGTTTTAAGAACAGGTTTGAAAACCCCCAGCAATCCCCAAGCTGCTTTTTCTCTCTCACTTATATCTATATTTGCAGACGACGCCTAGTGCTCTTAGCCAAGAAACGCTTCATTGTCGCCACTCCAAACGGACTACTCTTGCTCTGTACAAAACAACCCCCACAAACAAAGCCAAGTTAGTTACATTAGCTTCAATAATGGAGGACACAGAGAATAAAGGACAAGATGATGAGCATATGGGAATCAGGTTGAGTTACCATTCTGTAGTTTCCAACCTTGAGATCACAGACTGGATACTCATGAGGGCAACAACTGTAGTGATCGTCACAGCAAGTGACCGACTCGAGGGGGCAGCAACCCCATCCGAAGCTGCAGTTACCGTACTGATAAATGCAGCAACAAGTGGTTCCCGTGGGGCATGAGTATTAGTCGTCACAAACGGTTGGAGACGAAGGGGGTGGATGAGGAGCCTTTTTGGTTGGAAAGGCTGGGTCAGGGTTAGGCGAGTTGGGACCCTTTTTGGTTGGATAAGAAGCCTCTATTGCAATGCCGCATTATGTACCCCTCCTCTACCCACGCGGGACCCCAAGAGTTCCTCACGATCCACTAATCCATGTCGTTCGATCTCTGTCCCGTATCCCACTGCAACGACTCCATGGTAGAGCTGGGTACCACACTGACCAGTGAAGACACCCGACTGGTAGAGCAGAAATGCCCTGCTGCGTTACGTCTCGCCATCCAGGACCATGCTCGACCAATTATTGCATTACGTATCGCCATCCAATAGTGACTCAAAATCCTCGATCAACTGTTGCGTTACTTATCGACATCGTCGCCCAACAGTGATCAGATCAGCTACCGCGTCCAGTAGTTGATCCAACCGCCAGGGAGTTCATCTTACCATTAACCATACTTTACAAACATACATTCAAACATACACAAGAACAACGCGTGCCTCCACCTTCGGTAGGCGGTGGGATGCCTCATACACATAATCGCGCATAATTCAAAAATTAACTAGCATTACTTAAAGTAATTGCACAAACTAAAAGACCTACGACTGATATATTACCACCTTTACACTCATCTCGAGAAGACGATTCTCCGACCCTTAGCCTGAAGAACTCCTTCCCCAATGTACTATCTCGATACCCTATAAACCACACCATCCTTTAGAAATAATCTTTTTTTCCTATAAAATTTTGCCTCCCGATAATTTTTAGACTAAGTCAAACCTTCTGAAAGTTTCTATTCAATATTTTTCCTATTTGGGAAGAAATACTAATCCCTAGGAAAATTATCAAATTTTCCGAAAACACCTTGCACGATTTTATTTAATTAAAATGCACAACTAATCAATTATTACTAATTAGCCTTTAAAAATGCTCAAATTAATTCCCATACCTCTATTAACCTTCTTCCAACTTTACAATTATTAAACTAAATTTACCGAGTCTACAAGGGTGCCGATTAATAAAAATTGCTAAAAAATGCTATTATAGAATTTCTTACGTTTTAGTGACCACCTACTGTTTGTCAAGAAACTCTCAAAATCTATCACTAAAACCCCAAATTTGAAACTATATGAAAACTCATACGAAACTCAATCTAATTCGAAGGGAATCACGTTTCCTTACCTCTAGAGCGTGCCTAAACCCCAATGGATCTACTTGAACGAGGTGTCCTTGAATCGATTTGACCAACTCCTCATAAAGATCCTTATTCTCCCCTATCTTCGTAAGACATTTAGATGATCAGATAGTCGAGAAGAATCGGCGAGATTGGAGCTAATCGGTGATATCACAATTTGCCGGAGAACGGGGGACGAACCGCCGGTTTCTTCCTCCCCTTTCCTTCCTCCTTGCTCCCCTCCAACCTTTCCTTCGTATTCTACCCGTTTAGAGCATTTGGGTGGTTTTTAGGAGATGAAAATCGCAAATGGAGAGAGAGCAGAAAATCAATATTTTTAGGGTTATAGGTATAATATGCCCCTCTACTATGACGTTTTATCAAACATGCCCCTCTACTATTTTTTACATCAAACATGCCCTTGTGCTTTGTAAAAATGATCAAACATGCTCTTTTGTTAAAATTTTCAAACAAAAACCGTTAACCAAGGCCGAACTTTAGTTTGGGCGACACAAATGACTAAAATATCCCTAATAAATTCACTTTAGAATTTTTTTGGTTCTTTTGTATAATCAAATCATTCAAATAATTTCACTTTGAAAATACCTAGGGAAATAAAACAGGGGACAAAACTGGCATTTTTCCTCCCATTTGCCGATGTCGGGTCGTCTAAATCTCAATTCAACCATGATTGACGATTTTTTCAGTGGAAATTTTAACAAAAGGGCATGTTTGATCATTTTTACAAAGTACAAGGGCATGTTTGATGTAAAAAATAGTAGAGGGGCATGTTTGATAAAACGTCATAGTAGAGGGTCATATTATACCTATAACCCATATTTTTATATCAGGCCGAACACAGGCACGAGACACAATCGTAATCCCCCTCGTGTTCTCTCAAACCGTCGCGCCTCATTCCGATCGTTCGTTGATGTTTTACGATATACCTAGTGACATGGACTAGCAACACGGGCGTGTCCAGGCTGTGTTACGCTTCATCTTCAATTCCCTCTGAAACGACTCATCCACTTACTCTCGCTCTTAAGATGAGCATTTAATTGAACACGGTCCGACAACACGGGAGTGTTCCCTGATCGTGTTCAAGCCTCTACTGTTTCATTTCTAGTTTTGTCAAAATGACACACCTAATCGAACACGGTCTAGCAACATGGCCGTGCTGCGACACGTGTTCTAGCCTGTTCCCCTTCTTCATCACTTTATTATATCCAATCGTCTTTCAAGTTCCCGGTCAAACCTTAACCGAACCTTAACCCGGACTCGGTGTGTTATATTTTCTCCCCTTTTAAAACAATTTCGTTCCCAAAATTAAAACTTAAATTAACACGCCTTGCCTCGGTTGAGGTGCCACATTCGTCCCTAAATTTTAGACTATGAATTCAGGAACTATGTGCTCGGCCTTTGGACAAAAATACATTGCATTTGATAGCGGTCGCCTCGACTGGGATATCAAATTTCCCCCCTCCTTAAGAAAAATTTCGGCCTTGAAATTTGTTTATTGATGATAACCTAAAGTCTCACTTGAGGCAATCCTTCTGCTACATGGACTTATACTGCCTTTACCTTGTACGACCTGAAGCTATGAATTCTTCCCTCCAATTCGTGTGGTTTTTTTGTAGTCGATAGCTTATCCATTTCTCCTAAACCATTTACTCTGCTAGCTTCCTGCTCAATGCGACTATGGCATTATGGCACTCCCCCTTATTAAACGCATATGATGCGATAATGGCTTCTTAGCTCACATAGTTTTCCATGGTTTGTCTTGGGTCTCTACATATGAATCTTTTAAGAAACATTAAGTAAAATAAATTCTTAGCCATCCCTATTCAGGCCATGACTCGTCGTACTTCATCTCATAAACCACCCAAACCTTGAACAATGTCCTCCCTGTCTTGACTGCCGACGCCTCTCCTTGAATTCCTTGACACAGATGTCCGTGGAGGATATTTGACTTGCTGAATGTTTGACTTGTTTACTGACTTACTCATATATTGGTTCCTAGGTATTGTTTCTTCCCCTTCGTAGACCTCATTCTTCACCTCTTGGTAACTCCAGTTGATACACAAACTTAATGACTGATTCACCATATAAGGTGTCCTTAGCATAAGTCTAACCCTCACACATTCCTATTGATATCCTTAATACCCCTTTGAACCCTAAGCTTACTGATGACGGCCTATACTCTTCCTTGTGAGGTCGGAAACCCATTGAACGTAACTCTTATATGTGACCGAACACGTAAGTCTCCTAGGTCCTTGTACGTCCTGACTTTGTATCTCTTACTTTCGTTCTTTAATACTCTGTCTTAGCCTTTAATCATCGTTTGCCTGATCATCTCCTTGCTACCTCTTTCTTAGCGCTGAAATCCCCATACCACTGCTTTTATTCTGTATAAGCATTAGAGGCGTCCCTTGCATCTTTCTCCTAACTTATAATCAAACTTGTGATTCTCTCAAGAATCATGACATTCCCTTTTGGCTCACTGGTTTACTCCTTGGTGACTCAATTAATGCCTTCTCATTGTCGCTAAGATTTAGACTTCTCGTATTACCGATTTTACCATTCTTAGAACTTAGCTGAAATTTCTCGAAACTTCTATATACCGTTCCTCACTTATGTTCTTTTTTCCCATAAGGTATTCACCCTCGATATATATGAATAACCACACTTATACTTAAAGTTGACCTCTGAGCTGGTGGTCCAACTTATTTTCCATTAGCAATCACCTTAACACCTACTTGTTATCCTTCCTATATTTTCTTTGCCCCTTCGTATCTATAATTCCCTCTGAATCTGTCATCCTGCCGACTACCACCCTTTTTACTATAACTTTCATTATAGACTGGTGGTGCCCTCCTTACTTCATTACTTCCACAACTCCTTTATCAATGTTTGGTACTAACGTTGATAATCGAACTCCGTTCAGTAGCTCCTCTTCATCTCTCATAGTCAATATATCCACTAGAAGCTTTGTAATGATGTATTTGCACATGTTTGTACCCTTAGTTCTTATCCGTTTGCAGCTTGTAGTCGTGTATTTTTGGCCTATTTTATGTTGGGTTGTGCTACTTTGTCACATTTCAGGTCCCAGACGTCGAAGGGAAGGCTAGGCACGAGTTTCGGGGCTTTTGGAGGTCATTCGGTCGAGCTGAGGTCAAAACACGGGCAGGAGGCCTGAAGAGCACGACCGTGTACACAAATGAGCACGCCAGTGCTTTTTAGTGCGAGAGTTGAATCGATGAAGAAGCAAAACACGGGATGCACTAAAGAAAAACATGGTCATGTCTCAGACCGTGCTTTTTATGCCGAGAGTGTGTTTTTGGAGGCTGCTGAGAAGTCCAGAACACGGGCACCATTGGAGTAAAACACGACCGTGTCTACTATTGGGCACGACCGTGTTTTGGGACGACGCGGGCGTGTTTTCAACACGTGGCGAGAACACGGACGGGCAAAAGTTAAACACGGCCGTGTCCTCGACCGTGCTTTGCCCAAAATCGGGCTTTTGAGGTAGATTCAAAAGGAGAGGGAATCGAGTTTTTGAGCAAAAAACAGAGCTTTAGAAAGAGAAAGTGCGAAGAACAAACCATATGAGCTATTTGGAGTGGATTTCTCACCATTGAAGCCCATATTGCATCCCTAGGAGTGAAGATCGACATCCCAGAGCAGATTATCCCCATCTTTATGAGTATGACTGCTCTGATTTCTGTTTTCCTCTCTCTCTCTCTCTATGGTGTAGAACCCTCTCTCACTTGGGTATGAAGAACCCTGGTTCCATGTGTTAGGAATCTTGGTTGTAATGACTTTGGATTGATATACTGATTGATTTTAATCGATTGATGCATGATTCATTGAGTCAATTGAAGCCTGGTAATCTTTCTTGATTTCTGCTGCAACCTGAGATAGATAGAATCTAATTAGATTGTTAGAGCTTCATCAATCAGTAGTAGTAGATTGGTTATACGAGAGTTAATTGATTTACTGCTTTGTACTGGAGTCCAATCCCAGTAGTGGAGTTCTGTGTTTATTGCCTCAGCACTCTATCCCGGTGAAGGCTAGTCGCCTGCCGGTTAGTCTGTCTGAGAGGGCTTGGTCAGCTTAAGAGATTCCAAGCTACTGTCGGATCTTCCACAGTCTAATCAACGGTAAATCAACCAAAGGTAATTACAACTTTGACCTAATTAAGGAGCTAGGGTGACTCATTCCCGAGTGACTCTTCCCTTGCTGAAGAACTTCGAACCATTTCCTGCTTTCTTACTGCTTTTGCTTAAATCACAATCACTCGACTTAGTTTGCTAGATAATAGATAATAACGGAGTAGGAAGTAGATCTGGACCCCGGGTTGACACTAGTCTGCATTTCTGACTCTGATTACACTTGGTCGCAATTTGGTGTTGTGTTTTAGAGTGTCAAGTTTTTGGCGCCGTTGCCGGGGAACTCTAGGTTATTGTGGAAACGTGAAAGTTTGTTACTCTAGCTTTTTCTTTACTGCATTCTCTCTCTTCCACCTTTGTGCCTTGCCGGGTTGCGTTTGCATTCTGTGTGTAGGTAGTGCATGACCTATAGGTCGTAGCCAGTCGGGAGACTTACTGCCATTAGACCAAGAGCATGAACGAACTTGTAGGAACTTCAAGCGGGCTGTAAAGGCGCGACTGGTTGTGGAGGAGGCTCTAGCACAACTGCAAATAGATTAGGAGGAAGACATGGGTGAGCCTCAAGACAATGATGTGATTGTCCCCGATACTATTGGGTATTACTGGACCGCCAGAGCCGCAGACATGAGGTCGCCCATCCAGCACCCTCAAGTTCTAGCCTATAACTTTGAGGTGAGCACCTCTGTGGCCACCATGCTGCGCGGCTCAGTGGTATTCCGTGGCAAGGAGGGGGAGAGCAGATGAATCGAGACGGTTTGCGGCGGGAATATGCTGACAAAGACCCCGCCGCAGCTGAATCAACTCTTTGAAGAGATGGCAGAGCAGGGATACGATTGGGGAACTTCTAGGAGATCGAGACGAGCACCAGGTCGGGGTGTGCATGCTGTGGCCACCCCGTCATCTGAGTTGCTACAGGTGGTATCTAAAATGGTTTCAGCCATCGATCGCTATGGAATGATTTCAGGTACAGGACAGCAGTAGGCGATGCACTGCCAGTGGTGTGAAAGCTCCCATCACACTATGGAGGACTGTCAGGTGATGAGGGAGTCGACTACTCCCCAGGAACATGTGGACTTCATCGGCAATGCCAGGGGTTTCGACCCCTACAGCAACATTTACAACGAGGGGTGGCGCCAGCATCCCAACTTCTCCTGGGGTGGGACCAATCCTAGACCACCAGTCTCCTAGGGACCGCCAAGCTTCCAGAGGCCTCCTTGCCAGCCCAGACAAGGACAATTTCAGTTGCAGCAGCCTCTTTATCCGCCCAGACAGGGGCTAGTTCCTCCTCAGTCACAGATGCAGCCGTTTCAACAGTCACGTGCAGCCCCCGCAGCCTCAGTACAGAGTGATATGATGGTTGATTTGCGAGATCTGGTGGGTTCTTTGTCCACCTCCAGTGCGAATAAGTTCAGCAACATCGAGCAGTTCATGGATAAAGCTTCAGGTAAATTCTTGGAGCTAGAAGCTGGCCAGAGAAACACGCAGGCTGTGCTGCGAGATATCCAGACCCAGCTCGGGAGTGTGGCATAGGCTGTAGCCCAGAGTACTCCTGGTACTTTACCTGGTCAAACCATTCCTCATTCGCAGGACCCAAATGAGCACTGCAAGGCCATTACTACCAGGAGTGGCAAAGTGCTGCTGACCCACCTATCCAGGCACAGTAGAGAGATCCCTACTTTAGTACTTCCAGCTAACGAAGAATAAATGGAGAAGGAGGTTGAGGTGCCTACTCCTAAGCCACAACCAGTGGTGAAGGAGTATGTCCCCAAACTTCCCTTTCCTACTCGGTCGCACAAAGACCGACTGGAGACTGAGTTTGCCAAGTTCATGGCAATGATGAAGCAGGTAAACATCAGTATGCCCTTCGTGGAGGCATTATCGAAGATGCCCAACTATGCTAAGTTCATGAAGGATCTCCTCACCAAAAAGAGGAAACTTGGGGAGCCGTCGACGGTGATTCTCAACGAGGAGTGTTCTGCCATCCTGCAGAACAAGCTACCAGAGAAGCGCAAAGACCCATGTAGTTTTACTATCCCTTGCATGATTGGTAGCTTGCATGTAGGAACGTCCTTGGTGGATTTAGGCGTTAGCATAAATGTCATGCCATATAAACTGTTTAAAAAGCAAGGCCTAGGTGAACCCAGTAATACTAGGATGAGCATTCAACTTGATGATAGATCCATTGTGCATCCTAGGGGCATTGCAGAGAACTTGATAGTCGTAGTAGGGTCATTCTCATATCCTGTTGATTTTGTGATTCTTGATATAAATGAGGATGTGGATGTGCCTTTAATACTGGGTAGACCTTTTCTCGCCACCGCCAAGGCACTTATTTATGTGAATGATGGGAAATTAATTTTGCGGGCTGGGGGTGAACAAATCACCTTCTCTGTTTCTGATAATATGAAACACCCCCAGCTCCATGATGATCTAGACTACTGCGATGTTATTTCTAATTTTGAGACCGCAATCGCCATCACGAGTGCGGGTACTGACAATTTCCTCCAGCGTTGTCTTTTGCTAGGGGAACTAGCATCGTAGGAGCTGCTGCTGGAGGAGCAGCTCGCAGAGCTAGATGAAGTTGCGATCGAGGGGAGAGAGAAACCATTCAAGCCGATCCCTATCTCGCCCCGGATCGCCACATCATTGGAGGAGCCACCAGAGTTGGAGCTTAAGCCCCTGCCCTCTCACCTGGAGTATGCATTTCTCCGAGAGGGGAATAAGCTCCGAGTCATTATCAGCTCGGATCTGACACCCGAGCAGAAGAGCAAGCTGGTGACTCTACTGTAGAAGTATGCCCGGGCCATGGCATGGAAGATAACAGACATCAGAGGCATTAGCCCATCCTTCTGCTCTCACATAATTCTGATGGAGGATGAGGTTAAGCTAGTCAGGCAATCACAGCGGAGATTGTCTCCTAACTTGGAGGTAGTGGTCCAGGCAGAGATTGTGAAGCTGATGGATGCAGTAATCATTTTTTATATATATGATAGCAAGTGGGTCAGTCCCACTCAGGTGGTTCCGAAGAAAGGCGGGATGACTGTGGTCCCGAATGAGAAGAACGAGTTGATCCCGATGCGGACCGTGACTGGCTGGAGAGTCTGCATCGATTACAGGCGCCTGAACGGTGCCACCAGGAAGGAGCATTTTCCCCTACCTTTCATTGATCATATGCTGGAGAGGTTGGCTGGCCATGAGTTTTATTGCTTCCTGGATGGGATGTCTGGTTATTTCAAGATTCCTATCACGCCAGAGGATCAGGCGAAGACCACATTCACTTGTCGCTTCGGTACTTTTGCTTACCGGAGGATTCCATTCGGGCTGTGTAATGCACCAGCGACCTTCTAGAGATGCATGCTGGCGATCTTCGACCGACTATCGAAGAGATCATGGAAGTCTTCATGGACGACTTCTCGGTTTATAGAGACTCCTTCACTCATTGTCTCCATAACCTGGAACTCGTTCTGAAGAGGTGCAAGGAGACTAATCTGGCACTTAGCTGGGAGAAGTGCCATTTTATGGTTCGTAAGGGGATCGTGCTCGGGCACAAGATCTCCAAGCAGGGGATTGAGGTAGATCGCGCAAAGATTGAGACGATAAGTAAGCTACCTCCTCCCATTTCTCTGAAGGGGATCCGCAGCTTTCTGGGTCATGCAGGCTTCTACCGGCGCTTAATTAAGGATTTCTCGAAGATTGCCCTGCCGCTGACCAAGCTGTTGGAGAAGGATGCACCATTCCAATTCACTCTCGAGTGCACAGCTGCATTCGAGACATTGAAGGAGAAGCTTACCCATGCACAGATCATGGTGACTCCTAACTGGTCTCTTCCTTTTGAGCTGATGTTCGATGCGAGTGACTATGCAGTCAGAGCAGTTTTGGGTCAAAGACGCGAGAAGCACTTCAAGCCCATCGCGTCAAAGACCTTGAACGATGCACATGAAAATTACACCAACACTGAAAAGGAGCTACTCGCTGTGGTGTATGCATTTGATAAGTTCCGACCATATCTGGTGCTCTCCCATGTGGTGGTCTACAGAGATCACTCGGTGATTCGGTATCTGATGAGCAATGCTGATGCAAAGCCTAGGCTCATCCACTGGATCCTGCTTCTACAGGAATTCGATATCGAGATCCGGGACAAGAAGGGAGCCGAGAATGTTGCTGCAAATCATCTATCATAGTTGGAAGCCCCTCCGGTGGACAACTTTGTGGAAGAGATCGATGGCATTGGTGGACAGTGTGGCCCCTTGGTATTCTGACTTTTCCCATTATCTGGTGGGCAAGCAGCTACCGAAGGGGATGGCTACTCATGCAAAACGCAAGTTCTTCTCCGACCTGAGGCATTATTTCTAGGAGGATCCTTACCTCTTCAAGGTCGGAGCAGATGGCGTGATCCGGCGCTGCGTCATGGAGCACGAGATGGGAGACATCCTGTCTCAATGCCACGAGGGACCAACTGGCGCTCACCATGGAGGGAACCGCACGACGCGGAAGGTGCTACAGTCGGGCTTCTATTGGCCCTCACACTTCAGGGATGCAGACACCTTCGCACGACAGTGCGACCGCTGCCAGAGGTCAGGTAACATTTCTTCCCGGGATGAGATGCCCCAACATATATCTGTCATTTTTGAAATTTTTGATGTTTGGGGCATCGATTTCATGGGCCCATTTCATCTTTTGTCAATCTGTACATACTTGTTGCAGTAGACTATGTCTCGAGGTGGGCAGAAGCTCAAGCCATGCCCACCAATGATGCAAGACGGGTCTGCTCATTTCTGAAGCAGCTGTTCTCCCAGTTCGGGACACCGCGCGCCATCATAAGTGATAGAGGAACCCATTTTCAAGGGCAATTCAATAAGCTCCTCTCTCTCTATGGTGTTAAGCATCAGGTGTCGGTGTCTTACCATCCCCAATCAAATGGTCAAGTCGAGCTGACGAACCGGGAGCTCAAAAGAATAATCAAAAAGACGGTGGATTATTCCGGCAAGGATTGGTCCACCAAGCTCGATGATGCTCTTTGGGCATATATGACAGCCAACAAAAACCCGATTGGTACTTCACCCTATAGGCTTGTCTATGGGAAGGCGTGTCATTTGCCAGTAGAGTTAGAGCACAAGGCCTTCTGGGTCCTTAAATTGCTAAATAGGGATTTGAGTGTTGCAGGTACTGAACGTAAGCTGCAACTGCTGGAGTTTGAGTAATGGCGTTACCACGCCTACAAGAACACTCTACAAGGAGCAAACCAAGCGTCTCCACGACGCTCGGTTGAGGGGCCCGACGGAGTTTCAGGTAGGTGATCGTGTTCTGCTCTTCAATGCATGCCTGAAACTCTTTCTGAGCAAGCTACGTTCGAGGTGGTCAGGACCCTTCACGGTCACCCAAGTATTTCCGCACGGTGCAGTGGAGATCAGCAATGCTCAAACTGAGCCGTTCAAGATGAACGGCCACCTCTTAAAGTTGTACTTGGGAGGTGATGTCGAGCGCGCAGAGCTGCTAATCAAGCTGGAGGACCCTTAGTTCCTCTACAAGCGTCCAGCTAAAAGACGGTAAATAAGCGCTTGTGGGGAGGCAACCCCACCACGGTATGCATTTCTTTCCATTTGTCATTTTCGATTTTGTCGGTTTTTTAGTCTTTGCGTCTGTCTGGAAAAAATTTCCTACCCTGGGTGGTCTATTTTAATCTGTGGCTGGGTATTTTTCGAGCCGGGGCACGAATGAGTTTTGGATGTTTGAAATCGTGATTTTGCAAAAGTGCAGAGGCAGGCTCGGCCTAAAAAGCACGGGCGCCAGGGGTTGAAAACACCGTCGTGTTTCTTCCCCTGCCCGCCCGTGTTTTGCCCCTTTTCATAGCAACCTCTTGCACTAAAAAACACGGGCACCAGGGGTTAAAAACACATCCGTGTTTTAACCCCTGCCCACCCGTGTTTTCAAAAGGGGGGAGCACGCTCTCGGAGTTAAAAACACGGGCGGGGAGCAAGAAAAACACGGCCGTGTTGTAATTCCCTCTATAAATTTCAAAAAACTGCTCCCCTCTCTCCTCAACCATCATTTTTTCAAAATCCTCTCTTCCTCCCCTCGCAGGAAAATCGCCCTCTCCTCTTCTCCAGTGGTTTTCCGGCCACATCTCCCTCCCCTGATCTCCAAATTAAAAACCGCGACCACCACTACGCTCCTGGTGATGGGAGCACATTCCCCAGAAGTTAGGTCCTGTTTGGCGGAGGTTGAGTCGTCGGCGGCGAGTTCTCCGGCGAGTTTTCCGGCAGTCTAGGAGGGCTTGTGCTCTTTTCTTCTCCTTCCCGTGGGTATCTACTTGCGTCTCCAGGTCTGTTCTCTTGTCTCTTAGTCAAGTTTTTGGAGAATTGATACCTAGGGTATAGGTGAAGAATTTGAGATTTTGGCTTGAACTTAGATCGTTTTGGTTGGCCGATAGGGTCGTAGGCCTAAAGTAATTATTCTCCTTAATTGATTTTGTCGGCCTACCATTTGCATGGTGGAATTGTGATCATACGTGCTTGTGTAGACTATGTGTGATGAATGGCCGACTGTTGGATATTCGGGATCAGATTATGAGTTTGTACCCACCGGGAGCCTAGTCCACTGTCCAAATCGTTCGATTTAAGGGCTCCCGGTGTGTTTGTTTTTTTTTTTTTGTGGGATGATTATGGTTGTGATTGGCATGCTTGTTCCACCGGGAGCCTAGTCCGATGTCCATATCTTTCGATGTGAGGGCTCCCGGTGTGTTTTTGCCTAACATTGACCCTGTTCGCTTGTGTGGCAATTGTGCGTCCTTTTGCTTTGCAGGATCATGGAGGCCTACCTGGACCTATTGAGCATCACTCAGCGCCACCTGCTGCGGACCATCCGCACCCGCCATATCCCCGAGCACCTTCATCTGGTCTTTGGGGTGTTCGAGGCGTTTCACACCCGGCCACAGATGGAGGCCGCTGTTCGCGCCTACGGCTGGCGGCGCCTTCTCTGCCTCGCCGAGCCTACCTACCAGGAGCTCGTCTGGGATTTCTATGCCTCCTTCTCTCACTCCCAGAGGAGGTCAGTCGACCATGCTGATGTAGTACATTTCAACCTTGGCGGGGTAGAGCACTCCATCAGTTACTGGGAGTTGGCCACTGCACTTGGCCTCAACTCCCTCCACCCCAGCGACCATCCCTTGATCGTGGAGGTTTCCGAAACCACCACATTTGGCGACCAGGCCTACTTCGAGCGCATATGCCTCCCGGAGTACGCAGATGACCGGTACATAGCCAGTCAGACGCGGGCCACTCTACTCCGTTCAGAGTGGCGGATCCTCAACCACCTGCTCACCCAGTCCTACAATCCCAGTCGGGGCCCGGCCAACCGGGTCACCCTCCAGACCTTGTACTACAGGGTCGACACTACTGGGATGACCCTGGTCCACGCAGCGACCCCATTCAGTGAGGCTACACTCCGACATCAGCACTTGCTTGTGCGTGAGGGGAGTATGGCATGGATCGCGGGTCTCCCTCGGCCGCCTATGCCTGATCCTGCTGGGGAAGACCAGCCAGAGTCGAGCGCTGTTGGGGGGTGCCATTGAGGACACTATCGCATTTAAGTGTGTGTGGGGGGGTGCTTTGTATTTATTGGAATGTATATATGTGTGCTTGGAGCCTAGTCCGCTGTCCAGATCTCGAGATTTGAAGGCTCCAAGTAATGTTGTTTGCTTGATCGTATTGGCACTGTGGTATAATTGATGAATCGAATGGCTTTTTGAATTGATGCATTATAACTGGATTGTGACAGAGACAACCTATAATGATGACTGAGACGTGCAGTAGAGTTGTGTAGGGGTTCAGTTTTTCAACTATTTGCTTACCAATTGTGACTTGGATTGATCACTTGCTCTTGACAGTCGTTTTTGCATCTAGTTCAGGAAATCAGAATGAGAGATAGAGCATATAGGTAGCCATGTGAGATTTGAGCCTACTCGTTTCTTTCTTGTGCGATAGATCCCTCTTCCATGATGTGTAGCATTCACGTTGTCATTAGCCAAGATGATGGAGGCATAGGAATAGCCCACGACCAAATTGGCTGTCCTGGTGTGTCATACCCCCTAGTTAGCCCCTTTGAGCCATGTCACTTTCTTTCTTTCGGTCTACAATGAAAAATCACCCTTTTTTGCATCTCTTAGAAGGTTCCACAGAGTGGTTTTGTATGTTCTGTGCTGTTTCTGCTAAAAATAATGTGAGGGTTGGAGGTAGTTCTTAAAAGTTGAGCATGTGTTTGAAAAATATGCAGAGATGGTGGTTCTCTCAAGAAATGAAAAAAAAATGAATGAAAGAAAAAGAGATCCACTACCAAAAATCTGAATCATGCTCATTAAGTAGTGTTTCTTAGAAGTCTGGCTTAGAAATACTAAAATTTTTGTGACCTCCTTCACTCTTGTGCTCTAAAGAATTTGAGTAATGCAGGATAGCGGAAAGAAAGTAAGTGGTTTGATTGGCTGTGATGTGTTGGGTTTGGAACTGTGGAACCTTGTGTTATTAATACTTCCACCACCTAAAAGGCTTTTTCCCCATGTCCAAAACCCTAGCCAGTCATTTGAACCTGTGTCGAAGACCTCCGGATTAGTTAGTGATGACACCCAATATGTGAACTCTAACATTTAGAGGCTGCCGTCATGGTGAAGAGACGTTAGGGATTGAGAGAATAAGCATGCGCATTTTTCGCATCAAATTGTCCTGACCCCACTGGCCGAGAGTGGCGATTTATTTCATTGTTCTTTACACTCTTTACCCCGGTGAGGACTTAGATGGTGATAACGATGTAATTACATGATTTTATACCCCTATTTCTTATCCATTTGCGGAGCATGGTTGTGTGTTTTGGCCTATTTTACGCCGGGTTGTGCTACTTTGTCCTATTTCAGGTCCCAGGCGTCAAAGGGAAGGCCAAGCACGAGTTTCGGATCGTTTGGAAGTCGTTTGGACAAGCCAGGGCCAAAACACGGGCAGGAGGCCTCAGAACACGGCCGTGTTCCTGATCGTGCTTTTATGGCCGAGACTTCCCAAGGGTGGCTTGAACCACCTAAAAAACACGGGCAGGCTTGAGGAAAACACGACCGTGTTTTGGGCTGAGCACGCCCGTGTTTTCATGCTGCCCGTGGCCGTGCTTTTAAGCCAGATGCAAAACACGGGCGGGCTGAGGCAAAGCACGGCCGTGCCCTCGACCGTGCTTTGGCCAATGATGCCCTTTTAGGCTGATTTCAGCCAAATTGAGAGGGGATTCGAGTTTTAGAGAGACAGAGCGATTCCTAGAGAGAGAAAGCGACGAACATGAGTCTCCAAGCGCCCTAGATCGATCTTCAACACCATTGGAGCTTGGTTTGAGCTTGGAGAAGTGCCGATTCAACGTCCAGGAGCAGAAATCCATCTTCACAGTATGATTTCCGCATCTGATTCTGCTTTTGCTTCTCTCTCCATGGAGTAGTTCTCCCATTCATCTGGGTGTGGGAAACCCTAGTTCTGTATGTTGGGATTGATTGTATGAACCCAAGTACTGTTTCTATGAATTGATTATATTCGATTGAGGTTTGAATGATTGAATGGCATGAATCCTGATCAAATTCCTGTTGTTTCTGCTTTAACCTAGAATGAGAATATCTGACTAGGTTGATAGAGCATCCTTGATTGAAGGTAGGGAGTTGGTGACTTTAGTCGAGGAACCAACTCACTATTCTGTACCGGTTTTACTCCGGTAGTGGAGGTTTTGTTCATAGGGCCTCAATCTGTTTACTCCGGTGTAGGTTAGTCGCCAGCTAGAGACTCAGATTGAGAGGGTCTGAAGACCTTTAGTCGAGACTTCAGACTGATTAAGAACCTTCCGCAGTATAACTTTCATAGAAATTGAACTTGGTAATTACAATCCGGCTTAACTGCAGACTAGGGGGAACCATATCCGGGTGACCTCTCTTAACCTGAATACAACCGTTTAGTTGCTTTGCTTGCTTGTTAGTTTAGAACTTCACTAAAGTTTCATTGCTAGATAATACGAATTCACTGAGTAGTCATCACATCTAGGACCCGGGTTGACATTAAAACCCAAACCCGCTATACTACGCTTTAGGAAGTGGTTACACTTGGCCAATTTCTAGAGTGACAGTAGGAGTGAGTCAAGTTTTTGGCGCCGTTGCCGGGGACGGCTAGGTTGTTGAAGAAAAGTGATTTCTGTTACTTTAGCATTTTCATTTTTTTGCATTGAGTTTTTGTTTTTCCCACTGGTGCCTTCACGGGGTTTGCATTGCTTGATTGTGTGCAGATAGTGCATGACCCGTAGCCAGTCGGGAGGTTTACTGCCGTTGAATCCTGAGATTGAGCGCACCTGCAAACAACTTCGGAGACAACAACAAGCTAGACTGGCTACGGTGGAGCGCCGAGACGGCCAATTGACCAGCGACTCCGAGGACGAGCACGAGATGGAAGGCGATCAGAACCCGCCTCCTCAGAACCAGATCCTGGGGAACAACCCAAATCCCCAGGGAGCTGGGCACCATCATCATCCGCCACCACCGGGTCCCACCATGGAGTACTACTATACTCCACGGATTGCTGACATCCGCCCGGTCATCCTCTATCCGCCCATTCCTGCGAACAACTTCGAGATCAAGCCATGCTGGATTCAACTCATCACAACCTCTATCCAGTTCCATGGCTTGAAGGATGAGGAAGCCCGGGTACACCTTTCCCGTTTTCTGCAGCTGACGAACGGGTTCAAGCTGAACGGTGTCCCGGATGACGCGATCCGCCTTCACCTCTTTCCCCATTCTCTGGCGGGGAATGCTAAGAGGTGGTTGGAGACCCAGCCCCCATTGTCCATCACCTCTTGGGACGATCTGGCTGACAAGTTCGTGCACCGGTATTATCCGGCATCGAAGACCACGGAGATACAGCGGGAGATCACTCACTTCCGCCAAGAGCCAGATGAGTCCCTTCGTGATGCATGGGAGCGGTACATGGGATACTTCTGGCAGTGTCCCCATCATGGTTTCAGCGATGCCTTCACAGTAGGGAACTTCTACAGCGCCCTCACTCCAGACAGCCAGAGGGTGATTGAGTCTCTATGCCCGGGGGGGATATCCTTACTAAGACTCCACCCGAGCTGAACCAGATGATCAGTACCTTGGCTGCCCGAGACCACTCCTGGGGGCAGAACCACAGAGGCAGGAACTCCCGGGACCGGGGTGTGCATGCTATGGAGGCTAGGTCCGGGTTAGAGCAGCAGGTAGCTGAGTTGGTGCAGACATTGAAGCAGCCTAACAGTCTCCTTCCGGGCCGAGGTGTAGCTACGCCTCCAGTAGCTCAGTGTCAGTGGTGTGAGAGCCCGAATCACCTGGTGGAGGATTGTCAGTCTATGAGGGAGTCTTCTACTCCCCAAGAGCAGGTGGACTTCATAGCAAATGCTCGGCGCCTGGACCCATACAGCAACACCTACAATGAGGGATGGCGCCAGCATCCTAACTTTGCTTGGAGCAGCAACACCAACAAGCCACCTAGTTTCCCAGCACCAGCAGGTGGTTTCCAGCAGAGGCAGCCCTTCCAGGCTAGGCAGGGGCCACCACCACAGCAGCAGCCTTACCAGCCTAGGCAAGGGCAGCCATTCCAGCAGCCTCAGCGTCAGTATGCCGAGCCCGCAGCAGCGCCAGCTCCCGATAGTCAGATAACCGAGCTGAAGAACATTTTGGCAGCATTCATGACCACCAGCCAGGCAAGTATCACGAGGATGGATCAGTCCATAGCCTCACTGGAGGCAGGCCAGAGAACCCTGGAGGCAGGCCAGAGGAACCAAGGTGCCATTCTTCAGGATCTCCAGCACCAGATAGGGAGCTTAGCTCGCCAGAACACTACCAGAGCACCGGGGACTCTGCCTGCCACCACTGTTCCTAATCCTCGTGACCCCCACGAGACCGCCCATGCCATCACCACCAGGAGCGGTAATACCATATCTGCTGCCCCTGCTCAGCCCAGGCAAGACGAACCACTACCTGCTTCAACACCTCCAACTGATACTGCAGAAGTGGGGGAAGGCAGCGCAGCACCTGCTCCCAAGCCCCAACCTGTGGTTAAGGAGCATACACCCCAGCTGCCCTTCCCCACTCGACTCCATAGAGACAGGCTGGAGACAGAGTTTGCCAAGTTCATGGCAATGTTGAAGCAGGTCAACATCAGCATGCCGTTCGTGGAGGCACTGTCGAAGATGCCCAAGTATGCCAAATTCATGAAAGACCTCCTCACCAACAAGAAGAAACTTGGGAATCTTTCGACAGTGATGCTCAGCGAGGAGTGTTCTGCCATCCTGCAGAACAAGCTGCCAGAGAAGCGCAAAGACCCAGGGAGTTTCACTATCCCTCTTGTTATTGGCAGCATGCATGTAGGAAAGTCCTTGGCGGATCTAGGCGCTAGCATTAACGTCATGCCCTATAAATTGTTTAAGAAGCTAGACCTAGGTGAACCTAGAGCTACTAGGATGAGCATTCAGTTAGCTGATCGTTCTATCGTGCATCCTAGGGGTATCATTGAGGACTTGCTTGTTAATGTTGGTGCATTCACATATCCTGTTGATTTTGTCATTTTGGATATAAACGAGGATGTGGATGTGCCTTTGATTTTGGGTAGACCATTTCTCGCCACCGCCAAGGCGCTTATTGATGTGCATAGTGGTAAATTGATCCTGCGTGCTGGTGATGAACATGCTACTTTTTCTGTGTCTGAAAATGGGAAACATTCTCATTTGCATGATGACATAGACTATTGTGATGTGCTTGCCGATTTTGAGACCGCACTCGCCATCACGAGTGCAGGTACTGATGATGCTCTTCAGCGTTGTATTTTGCTAGGTGAGCAGGCATTGCAGGAGCCGCAGCTGGCGGAGCAGTTGGCCGCATTGGAGAGTGGCCCCTTCTTGGAGGGCGACAGGCTGTTTAAACCGATCTCATCCTCCATTCGCATCACCACCTCCTTGGAGGAACCACCAGAGCTGGAGCTTAAGCCCCTCCCCCCTCATTTGGAGTACGCATTTCTCCGGGAGGGGAATAAGCTGCCAGTTATCATCAGCTCGACCCTCACACCCGAGCAGAAGACCAGACTGGTGGCCTTGCTGACGCAGTACGAGCGAGCTTTAGCATGGAAGATCACAGATATCCGGGGAATCAGCCCCTCTTTTTGCTCGCACCGGATACTGCTGGAGGATGAGATGCGGCCAGTGAGACAGCCGCAGAGGCGATTGACGCCGAACCTGGAGGCTGTGGTTCGGGTAGAGATCGTGAAGCTGATGGACGCGGGGATCATCTTCGCCATTTCTGACAGCGAGTGGGTCAGTCCCACCCAGGTGGTGCCCAAAAAGGGTGGGATGACCGTGGTGCCTAACGAGAAGAACGAGCTCATCCCGATGCGCACGGTGACTGGGTACCGTGTCTGCATCGACTATCGGCGTCTCAACGACGCTACTCGGAAGGACCATTTCCCGTTGCCGTTCATTGATCAGATGCTGGAGAGATTGGCGGGGCACGATTTCTATTGCTTCCTGGATGGGATGTCCGGGTACTTTCAGATCCCTATTGCACCGGAGGACCAGGCGAAGACCACTTTCACCTGCCCCTTCGGCACATTTGCTTACCGGAGGATTCCATTCGGGCTATGCAACGCCCCAGCCACTTTTCAGCGATGCATGCTCACCATCTTTGACCATCTGGTCGGCGAGATCATGGAGGTGTTTATGGACGATTTCTCGGTTTATGGAGACTCCTTCTCTCACTGTCTCCATAACCTGGAACTTGTTCTTAAACGGTGTGAAGAAACGAACCTGGCACTGAGTTGGGAGAAGTGTCACTTCATGGTTCGAGAAGGCATAGTTCTTGGGCACAAGATCTCCAAGATGGGGATCGAGGTAGACAGAGCAAAGATCGAGACTATCAGCAAGCTGCCTCCTCCCACATCTGTAAAGGGGATCCGGAGTTTTCTTGGCCATGCAGGTTTCTATAGGCGGTTCATCAAGGACTTCTCGAAGATCGCCCTGCCCCTAACTAAGCTTCTGGAGAAGGATGCCCCCTTCCAGTTCACTGATGCTTGCACAGCGGCGTTCACCACCTTGAAGGAGAAGCTCACCCAGGCTCCTATCATGGTTGTTCCTGACTGGTCCCTACCATTTGAGCTGATGTGCGATGCCAGTGACTTTGCTGTTGGTGCTGTTCTGGGGCAGAGGCGAGATCAACACTTCCGACCTATCTACTACGCCTCGAAGACTCTGAATGATGCCCAGGAGAACTACACCACCACCGAGAAGGAGCTCCTCGTGGTGGTGTTTGCCTTTGATAAGTTTCGCCCCTATCTGGTCTTGTCCCGTGTGACCGTGTACACAGATCACTCCGCGATTAGATACCTGATGAGCAAGGCCGATGCCAAGCCTCGGCTCATACGATGGATCTTACTGCTGCAGGAGTTCGATATTGAGATCCGGGACAAGAAGGGAGCAGAA
Source organism: Linum tenue (assembly GCA_946122785.1). Classification (NCBI taxonomy): domain Eukaryota; kingdom Viridiplantae; phylum Streptophyta; class Magnoliopsida; order Malpighiales; family Linaceae; genus Linum; species Linum tenue. The sequence continues at coordinate 28,745,254 of CAMGYJ010000007.1, forward strand.
AATGTAGCAGCTGATCACCTCTCCCGGTTGGACGCACCTCCTGCGGACAACCTCGTGGAGGAGATTGATGACTCCTTCCCAGATGAGAGGTTGATGATGATGTGCTTGGTGGAGAGTGTCACCCCCTGGTATTCGGATTTTGCGAACTATTTGGTGGGCCAGCAGCTGCCCAAGGGGATGGCAACTCACGCCAAGAGGAAGTTTTTCTCCGATCTGAAGTACTACTTCTGGGATGACCCTCATCTTTTTCGGATCGGAGCCGACAGGATCATCCGTCGTTGTGTTATGGAGAGTGAGATGTAGGGCATTCTATCTCACTGTCATGAGGGACCTACTGGCGGTCATCACGGAGGAAACCGCACGGCGAGGAAGGTGCTCCAGTCGGGCTTTTACTGGCTCACGCTCTTCAAGGATGCAGACGCCTTCGCACGCAGGTGCGACCGATGCCAGAGGTCAGGTAACATCTCTGCCCGTGATGAGATGCCCCAGAATGTGTTTGTAACTTGTGAGATTTTTGATGTCTAGGGTATCGACTTCATGGGCCCCTTCCCTCCATCTTTTGGTAACACCTATATTCTGGTTGCTGTTGACTACGTCTCTAGGTGGGCTGAGGCGCAAGCTTTGCCCACCAATGATGCTAGACGTGTTTGTGGTTTTTTGAAACAGCTCTTCTCCCGGTTCGGGACACCTAGGGCCATCATAAGCGATAGAGGCACCCATTTCCAGGGCCAATTTGATAAACTACTGTCTCGCTATGGTGTGACTCACAAGGTGTCCGTGGCCTATCATCCCCAGACCAGTGGCCAGGCCGAGCTGACGAACCGGGAGCTCAAGCGGATCCTGGAGAAGACGGTGGATCAGTCCCGCAAAGATTGGTCCACCAAGCTCGATGATGCTCTATGGGCGTATCGTACTGCCTACAAGACGCCCATTGGTACTTCACCGTACCGGCTTGTCTATGGAAAGGCTTGCCATCTGCCCGTGGAGCTAGAGCACAAGGCCTTCTGGGCCCTTAAGCTGCTCAACTTGGATGTTCGTGTTGCAGGTCCTGAGCGAAAAATGCAGATGTTGGAGCTGGAAGAGTGGCGTTACCACGCCTACGAGAACACCAAGCTGTACAAGGAGCGCACTAAGCGCCTGCATGATGCACGGTTGCGGGGTCCGAAAGAGTTCCAGGTTGGTGATCGAGTTCTCCTTTACAACTCTCGCCTGAAGCTCTTTCCCGGAAAACTCCGCTCCCGATGGTTTGGACTGTTCACGGTCACACAGGTGTTCCCGTATGGCACAATCGAAATTGCCAACCCGCAAACTGAGCCGTTTAAAGTGAATGGCCATCGTCTCAAGCTCTACTTGGGAGACGAGGTCGAACGTGCGGAGTTGGTAGTGGAACTCGCGGACCCTTAGTTCCGCCATGGGCGTCCAGCTAAAAGACGGTAAAGAAGCGCTTGTGGGGAGGCAACCCCACCACGGTTTGCATTTCTACCCTTTGTTATTTTATTTTCTTTTATTTTTGTCGGTTTTTGCGTCATAGAGTCTGTCTGGAGTCTGTCTGGAATGTATTTCGTGCCTCTGGCGGTGCCTTTTAATGTGTAATTGAGTCAATTTTCGAGCCGGGGCACGAATGAGTTTGGGTGGTTTGAAATTGGAATTTGGAAAATCGGCACTCTGGGCTCGGCATAAAAAACACGGGCAGCAGGGGGTCAAAACACGGCCGTGTTTTGCCCCTTGCCCGCCCGTGTTTTGAAACTCTGCCCATTGTGCTCAGCGGCCCTAAAAAACACGGGCAGCAGGGGGTTCAGAACACGGCCGTGTTCTGCCCCCAGCCGCCCGTGTTTTTAAGGAGGGGGAGCCCGGCCTCGGCCATAAAAACACGGGCGGGCCATGGTCAAAACACGGCCGTGTTTTGGCTGCCCGTGTTTTAACCCCCCCCCTATAAAAACGAATTTTTCCCCCTCCCCCCTCATTTCCCCCATTTTTGCAGAACCCTAGCCGCCCTCCCCTATCTCCCCTCGCCGGAAATCGCCCCTCCCTCCTCCTCTTTGGTTTTTCGGCCATTTCTTGCCTCCCCGACCTCCAAATCAAAAACCGCGACCTCCCCCACGCTCCTGGCGTCGAGGAGCACATTCTCCAGAGGTTTGGGTGAGTTTGGCCGAGGTTGGGTTGCCGGCGAGTGAGTTCTCCGGCGAGCCTCCGGTAAGTTTTCCGGCGACTTTGGGGGCTTCTTGCTATTTTCTTCACCTTTCTCCGGGTATCTTCTTGCGTCTCCAGGTGTGTTCATCCTTCCTTGTCTCGTATTTATGGAGAATCGATACCTAGAGTAGGTGAAGAACTTGGAATTGTGCTTGAATGTGCGATTGATTTGGTAGGCCGATGGTTTTCTTTGCATGCTCTGTTCTATCTTGGGATTTGCAGTCCCTCGGCCTACCATTTGCCTGTGGGATTATTTCCGAGTTGTGTGATTTTGGATGTGGTTGGTTGCTTGGTGATTATGTGGATTGGCCTTTGTTGATTATTTCCCGGGGGCCCTAGTCCACTGTCCGAATCGCTTGATTTGAGGGCCCCCGGTGAATTTGAATGTGTCTTTTTTGTGTGATGGGGATGTTTGCTTTTCTCCGGGAGTCTAGTCCACTGTCCATATCTTCCGATATGAGGGCTCCCGGTGTGTGATCTTGACTAACATTGACCCCGTTTGTCATGTGCCATTTTGTCCGTTCTTGTGCTCTGCAGTCTGCAGGATCATGGAACACTACCTAGAGCAGTTGAGCATCACCCAGCGCCATGCACTTGCGGACTATTCCGCACCCGCACCATTCCCGAGCACCTGCACCTCGATTTTGCGGTGTTCGATGACCTTCACGCCAGGCCGCAGATGGAGGCCGCTGTGCGGGCATATGGTTGGCGGGCGCCTGCTCTGTCTTGCTGAGTCCACTTATCAGGAACTCGTCTGGGAGTTCTATGCCTCCTTCCGCCCACAACCAGAGGGGGAATGCCGACCACAGTAACGCCGTTCAATTCACACTTGGCGGGGTCCGAGCACTCCATCAGCTACTGGGAGTTCGCAATGCACTCCGGGCTGTGAATTCCCCCCACGCCAGCGACGGGGGTCCTGCGCTTGGACATCAACCGATCCCACCGATTTTCCTTGCCAGGCATACTTCCGGCGGATCTGTCATCCCGACTACGTGGATGTGGAGTACGTCGCCAGCCAGACGAGAGGACGCTCTCCTCCGACCTGAGTGGCGGCATCCTCAACCACTTGTTGTGCAGCTCCTACACCCCCAGCAAGGGCTTCGGCCAACCGGGTCACCCTCCGGACCCTGTGTTCATGGAGGCGATGGGTCGCTCTGAGGACACCATCCAGCTGGGCTCGGTGGTCGCCCGGACGTTCGCGAAAGCTGCTGCCAACCAAAGTCGCGCCCTTGTCTGTGGCCCCAGTCATCACGGCCCTCGCCCCGCTATTATGGGGTCGACATCACTGGGATGACCCTGGTCCACGGCCCCACTCCACTCAGCGAGGCCACCCTCCGGGCTCAGCACCTGGTGGCCCGCCAGGGGCGTGTTCACTGGATTGCGGGGTTTCCCCAGCCACCTGCCGCCCGCCGCGGGAGACCAGCCAGAGTCCAGCGCTGCTGGATCCCGCCGGGTTCCTCGCCGCGCTACTCCCTCATGCTCAGGCTCCCACGAGCCCCGTTGCTGCCCCCCGCTCTCCTGCCCCCAGGTCTCCTCCACCCGTGGTGGTGCCCATCTCCGATCAGTTGGCGGCTATCGCTCAGCAGAACGAGCGCATCCTGGCGGCCAGGAACTCATCCACACACGCCTGGATCGCGAGCGGGACCGCGGCCGTCGTCTGATGTCCCGGCCAGCACTACATCATGTCCTACCTGGGAATGGGCCCGAGCGCAGTTCACTACCCTTTTGTCCAGTCCCCGGGGTATGAGGACCAGTACCCACCACCTGCCGGCGATGGTGGGCGATGACTTCTAGTGGCGAGAGTACCGGGCTCTGACCGTGATTCCATTTCCAGACTGAGACTCCATGTTTATGTTGTTTCCTTTGGATTTGTTTTTTTTTATTTTGGATTGTAGACTCGGAACTTCGGTTCTATCACCCAGTGTGTCTCTTGTGTGACTTTAGCTTTGTGCCTCTGGACTGGGTCCCCTTCCCGTCCTCAGCTATTGTCTTGTCTGGCCTCTCGATCTCCGTTCCTGATTTCACGGTAACATCGTTCCCCTTCCCTCTGCTCCATTGAGGACATTGTCGCATTTAAGTGTGGGGGGTGCTTTGTATTAATTGGAACGGGTGTATGGGTGCTTGGAGCCTAGTCCACTGTCCAAATCTTGAGATTTGAGGGCTCCAAGCACGGCTGTTTGCTTGATATTTGATCGTATTGGCATTGTGGATGTGATTAGAGAATTGAATGGCTTTGACTCGATGCATGACAACTTGAGTGTGACTAAGATAGCCTATTACGATGACTGAGATGTGTAGTAGAGTTGTGTAGGGTTTAGTTTTCGACTGTTTGCTTACCAACTGCGACTTGTATTTGATCACTTGCCTTTTGACAGTCATTTATGCATCTAGTTCAGGGAATCAGAATGTGAGATAGAGCATATAGGTAGCCATGTGAGATTTGAGCCTGCTCGTTTCTTTCTTGTGCGATAGATCCCTCTTCCATGAAATGTAGCATTCACGTTGTCACTAGCTAAGATGATGGAGGCATAGGATTAGCCCACGACCAAACTGACTGTCCTGATGTGTCATATCCCCTAGTCAGCCCCTTTGAGCCGTGTGTTTATCCTTTCTTTCGGTCTGAAATGAAAAATCACCCTTTGCATCTTTTAGAAGGTTCCACAGAGTGGTTTTTGCATGCTTTCTGCTGTTCTGCTAAATGTAAGGTGAGGGTTGGAGGTAGTGTTTAAAAGTGGGCGTGTGTTTAAAAAATGTGCAGAGGTGGTGGTTCTCTTAAGGAATGAATAAAGAAAAAATAAAGAAAAACAAAGAAAAAAAGATGAAAGCAAAAGAGAGCCACCACCAAAGTTCTGAATAGTGCCCATTAAGTAGTGTTTCCTAGCAGTCTGGCTTGGGAATGCTAACATTCTTATAATCTCCTCCGCTCCTGTGCCCTGAAGAGTTTGATTGATGCAGAATAGCAGAACGAAAGTTACTGGTTGCTTGATTGTGGTTTTGTTGGGTTTGGAATTGTGGAACCTTGTGCTATAACTGCCACCACCTTAAAAGGCCTTTTCCCCATGTCCAAGACCTAGCCAGTCATTTGAACCTGTGTCTAAGACCTCCGGATTAGTTAGTGGTGACACCCCCTTATGTGAACTCTAGCATTTAGAGGCTGCAATTCATGGTGAAGAGAACGTTAGGGATTGAGAGAAGAAGCATGCGCATTTTTTGCATCAATTTGTCCTGACCCCACTGGTCGAGAGTGAGCGATTCATTTTTCTCATTTTTTTTCTATACTCTTGTACCCCGGTGAGGACCTAGATTGCTCAGTCTTAATTTGATATCTTGAGCTTTGTGCATGAAGTGGCTGTTTTGAACAAGTGATTGAGTCAGTCTATGTTGGTTGGTGAACAGGAAAGAACTTCTTCCTTTGCTCAACTTTATTGCATTCGAATGTCATCTGCGGTGGTTGTCTAGGTTGTCGTTCGAGTTGCCATGTGTTGATGATCGAAAGCCAGTTTGATCCACGTGTTTAATGCCGATATGATTTGCCCTTAAGCCTGCTTGATTGAAATGTCTCAAGCTTACCTGGTGTCTGACTGGTTTGCTTAGGGACAAGCAAACGGTTAAGTGTGGGGGGAGTTTGATAACGATGTAATTACATGATTTTATACCCCTATTTCTTATCCATTTGCGGAGCATGGTTGTGTGTTTTGGCCTATTTTACGCCGGGTTGTGCTACTTTGTCCTATTTCAGGTCCCAGGCGTCAAAGGGAAGGCCAAGCACGAGTTTTCGGATCGTTTGGAAGTCGTTTGTGGACAAGCCAGGGCCAAAACACGGGCAGGAGGCCTCAGAACACGGCCGTGTTCCTGACCGTGCTTTTATGGCCGAGGACTTCCCAAGGGTGGCTTGAACCACCTAAAAAACACGGGCAGGCTTGAGGAAAACACGGCCGTGTTTTGGGCTGAGCACGCCCGTGTTTTCATGCTGCCCGTGGCCGTGCTTTTAAGCCAGATGCAAAAACACGGGCGGGCTGAGGCAAAGCACGGCCGTGCCCTCGACCGTGCTTTGGCCAATGATGCCCTTTTAGGCAGATTTTCAGCCAAAGAGAAGGGGATTCGAGTTTTGGAGAGATAGAACGATTCCTAGAGAGAGAAAGCGACGAACAAGAGTCTCCAAGCGCCTTAGATCGATCTTCAACACCATTGGAGCTTGGTTTGAGCTTGGAGAAGTGCCGATTCAACGTCCAGGAGCAGAAATCCATCTTCACAGTATGATTTCCGCATCTGATTCTGCTTTTGCTTCTCTCTCCATGGAGTAGTTTTCCCATTCATCTGGGTGTGGAAACCCTAGTTCTGTATGTTGAGATTGATTGTATGAACCCAAGTACTGTTTCATGATTTGATTATATTCGATTGAGGTTTGAATGATTGAATGACTTGAATCCTGATCAAATTCCTGTTATTTCTGCTTTAACCTAGAATGAGAATATCTGACTAGGTTGATAGAGCATCCTTGATTGAAGGTAGGGAGTTGGTGACTTTAGTCGAGGAACCAACTCACTATTCTGTACCGGCTTTACTCGGTAGAGGAGGTTTTGTTCTTAGGGCCTCAATCTGTTTACTCCGGTGTAGGTTAGTCGCCAGCTAGAGACTCAGATTGAGAGGGTCTGGAGACCTTTAGTCGAGACTTCAGACTGTTTAAGAACCTTCCGCAGTATAACTATCATAGAAATTGAACTTGGTAATTACAATCCGGCTTAACTGCAGACTAGGGGGAACCATATCCGGGTGACCTCTCTTAACCTGAAACCAACCGTTAGTTACTTTGCTTGCTTGTTAGTTTAGATCTTCACTAAAGTTTCATTGCTAGATAATACGAATTCACTGAGTAGTCATCACATCTAGGACCCGGGTTGACATTAAACCCAACCCGCTATACTACGCTTTAGGAAGTGGTTACACTTGGCCAATTTCTAGAGTGACAGTAACAGCGAGTCAGTTCTAGAATGAAAAGAGACGACAAATGTGTCGTAAGCACAGTACTGTAAGAGATCTAGTTGATCCTTTGACGAAAGGATTATCTAGAGAGAAAGTCCAAAATACCGCCAACGGTATGAGACTTATGCCTACCGAACCACGTACTACAAGTGATGGTAACCCGACCCAATAAACTGGAGATCCCAAAAATGGGTTCAATGGGTAATAACAAGTCATGAGTAGTGTGCGAAAAGTTCATGCATAGTGAAGCATGAATCCCAAAGCAATGGAGGTTGAGTTAACAACTCTTAATGAGATCTATACCCTATGTGGGGTGGAGTACTTTACTTTGGGGGTACTCCTGATAGACTCACCTATGTGAATGTGGGAGTGAGGCCGCTCCCTATGGAACTTTGGAAGCACAAAGTTGCTAGAGCGTTCACTAAACCGGGATAACGTGCATGGCCATAAACGCACGGCCTATGAGAGAATATCACTCAATGAAAAGATCTGGTGTGCTACATTGTCTGAGATAGGTTCAAGACGAGTCACCCTTATGAAATCGAAGTGTAACCACTACACTAAGGTTCAAATCTTCGCGATACCTTAGCTTACGCCCGAGCTTATGGATCTGTTGATGCTCAGAGATAGTTTCAAAACTGTTCAAGTGGGGGATTGTTGGGAATGAATAGCTTTGAAAGCTATATTGAATTAATTATCCCATATTCTTTCTAGATACGAAAATAGGAAGGATAATTAATAAAAAGAATATTATGGAGATAAGGATTAATTATCTTAATATAATATATTTTAATTATGGAAGTAATTATCTTCCTAATTAAAATGTGGCTTATTCCCAAGAATAGGGAATACTCTAGGTTTTCTGCTCCTATAAATAGCAGACCCCTAGACCCTCTAAATACACCTCAAAGAGCAGAAACACGAGAAAGAGTGAATTTATAGAGCTCCGATTTTTCGCACAAAATCGATGAGCAACAAATCAGAATGACTGTTTTATCCTGAAGACGAGATGATAGTTTTACTGTGCGCATTACAAGACAGTGCCGCAAACGTATTAAAGAGAACCACCTAGTTCGCGACTCAGCCAGATTCCATAACCCTAATTTTTTTGTTTGATTTCTAACAAATACATGCAAAGAGCATAGAGAAAGTGGATCGTCCTGCCGCCCACGCGAAAAAGCAAAATAACAGGACAATTTCCCATTAAAAAAATTTAGTCGTTGTAACACATTCCCAAACCCAGAGTATCCCACTCTCAAAGAAGCTAATTTAGGAAGCAGCTCGTTACTCGCACCCTCCTCCAAAACCTGTTGCACGTAGACATCAAGCCCAATTCGTAATGAGGGCCCACCATCAAGTCCAATCCGAGATTCGAGCTGCCTCCAGTTTCATAGCGCAGGTCCAGAACGTGCCTTCAACAAAGCTTGCCTTTGAAGCCTGCCTGCCTCAACACAAATTATTGATCAATTATTGGGCAGTGGGTGGTCCAATTGGTCCTCGGCTGTCACACAAATTATTGATCAAGAAATTGGGTGCCAAAGTACTATGCTTACTGGATGCAAACCGAAACTGGGACTTCTCACGGATAAGTACTGTCATCCCTGAAGACATCAAGCAGGAACTCTCATCTATTAAGGTTCCAAGATTTTCAAATATCTCAGATGGTATAACCTGGAGAGGAACCAGCTCTGGGATTTTCTCAGTTCGTTCAGCATATGGGGATTATACAATGATTTTACCCAGCCAACAACGGAGATCGATTATGGAAGTGGATATGTAACATTAAAGTGCTAAGTGATGGTTATGGTGGGCTACGATGTATGTGAGCTGTAGGTAATTTGTGTAGTTAATGAGCGTGTGGGGCCCATGTGTTATTAAGCTCATACGTAATATCCATGCTAGCTCATGCACTAGGTTAGACGTATGAAAGTGAAGCTAACCTAGGGGTTCGAGGGATATATAGTATGAGAGGAGTTTGGCCGCCGTTTGTAAACACATTCTGAACATCTCAGTAAGATCAGTAGCCTGAAGAGCGTTCAAAGCTCTTCCGTGGATTAGTCCTGGATATCCGGGATACCACGTAAACTCCGGTGTCTGTGTTTATTTTCATTTCTGATCATCGTCAATCTGTTTCGGTATTAGTCAATATGGTATCAGAGCTTACTGCGGCTGAATCGGAGAGGCCAACTGTGCGCTCACATCAACGAACTACGCTTTGGAATTTCAGTTAGAGTATTTGTGGAAGGAAGAGGTTATTGGGGATCTTGGATGGCTCGATCCCACAACCCACTGCTACTACTGCTACGACCCAAGAGAAGACAACCTGGAATCAAAGTGATGCTCGAATCAGGTCTTGGCTGCTCGGTTGTTGTGATTCGTCAACATGCCTTAGCCTCCGTTTGTTTCCCACGGCGAACAGGATGTGGAGGCATCTCGCCGGCCTTTATTCCACTGTAAATGCTGCTCGACTGTTTGAAATACAAACAGCTCTCGCTCGGCTCGAGCAGGGCGATCGTTCCGTTGCTGAATATTTCAACGCCGCGCAAGAGTTGTGGACGGAGCAGGATTTGCTCCATGCTGCACTGCGTCCTCAAACTGGATTGACCGAGGACATGATCGCCGAACGTCAACAAACCGCGTTCTCCAATTTCTTATGCGGCTCAGGCCGGAATTTGAGCAAGTCAGGTCTACCATCCTCAATCGAGAGCAGTTGAATTTTGATGGTGTCATTGGAAGTCTTGTGCGAGAGGAAACAGATTGAGGACCCAAGCCCATTTTGATATGCGACCAGGAGAAGGGGAAGTGATTTGGCTACCATGGCGAATTCGGCAAGGTCAGGTATAAGCCGAGCCTATCATATAAATGCTGTCACAAGACCACAATTAATAGTCGTGTCCCCAATTCGGAACTTGAGTGCCATCACTGTCACGAGAAGGGTCATTTAGTGAAACACTGTCGACGAAGAAACTATTGTGTTTATTGTAAAAGAATGGGGCATATTGTCTTGGAGTGTCGCTCCCGGGAAAGAAATCAGGAACGATGGGCTGGAATTTCTCCACCGCCAGGAGCTGGGCGCGGTGCACAGGGGCGAGGAGCTCGACCTGCTTATGTTGTTGGAGAATCCAATGGTACAGCTGCGGAAAATACAACTGCTGCCAGCTAGAACAACTTGTGCAAGCTGTTGCTGCTTTGCAAAATTCACTTCCCACAGCGTTTGGCACAGCCCTCTCGGCAATTCAAGGTAAAACGAAGCGTAAGCCTTGGTTAATCGATTCCGGATGCTATAATCATATGACACAAGATAAAGATTCATTATATAATGTTCAGTCGATTAATCATGCTGGTCTGATAGCTGCAAATGGTGCTAAGATGGAGGTTAAAGGTGTTGGTAATATAGAGACCCCCAATATAACATTATCTCACGCTCTACATGTACCTGCCTTGGTTCCTAATTTAGTTTCTGTCGGACAGCTCACTGAGCAAGGATGTTCTGTTCTGTTTGCTCCTTCTGGTTGTGTTATACAGGACATGAAGACGGGAGACAGATCGGAAGGGGAGTAAGCAGGGGAGGATATTTCATTTGGAGGAGCTCCAAGATAGTTCGTCATCATCGTCTTCTTCGAGTCTATCGTCTACAAGTCAATGTTTGTCTAGGTCTGTCAGTAGTCCTTTGTTGTCTTTCGGAATCTCTTTCTGGTGTTAGTCCTGTGTTTTCCAGTTTGCCCAATAAGGTGTGGGAACTTTGGCATGCTCGTTTAGGGCATCCACACTCTGTGCGTCTGTCATCTATGTTTAAACAATCTCTTCTTGGAAAAGAGTCTGTGGAATTTCATGCAAAACATTCTTGTACCAGTTGTGTTGAAGCAAAACTTCTAGTGTTTCTTTTCCGTCAAGCACCACTGTTATAAAAGAGCCCTTTCATCTTGTTCACACTGATCTGTGGGGACCTTCTCCTGCTCTGTCCCGCCTTGGTTTTAAATACTTTGCCTTGTTCATTGATCATGCCACTCGATACACCTGGATCTATTTTCTTAGACTGAAGTCTGAGCTCCGGTCTGTAGCCATAGAATTTCTCAACATGGTTCAGACTCAGTTTGGATGAACAGTCAAAATAATTCGATTCGATCCTGGTGGGGAATTTAGTTCCATTCCCTTGCATGATGTATCGTTCACGGGGTATCTTGAGTCAGATGTCGTGTCCTGGTGTCTCCCAACAAAACGGTCTTGTGGAACGGAAAAATAGACATGTCATGGAGCTTACCCGAGCTCTTCTTCTTGCTTCTTCTTTCCTAGTCGGTTCTGGCCTGAGGCAGTTGTCACTACAGTGCGTCTTATAAATTACCAGGTCACTCCTGTACTGGGTCAACAAAGTCCATACTATGTCTTTATGGTCATCATCCTGATTATGCCCGTCTTCGAGATTTTGGATGTCTGTGTTTTGTTTTGCTTCCTAAACGTGAACGAACCAAGTTAACTTCCAAAACTGTTCGATGTGTCTTTCTAGGGTATAGCAGTGTTCATAAAGGGTATCTTTGCTTCGATCCTTTAGGACAGCGTATGAGGGTTGCTACTTCTGTAGTTTTCTTTGAACATCAAATGTTCTATGACTCCAAATCTGTGTCTGATGTTGATTTCCTTGGTTCCCATCATTCTTTGCCCATCTTTGCCGAATTTGATGATGATGAGACTCTCCTGTCCAATGATCTAGCTACTTCACCTTCCCATCATGATCTGTCTCCCTCCACATCCGACGCATCCAGTTCAGCATCATCATCTCCTTCCACAAGTAGCAATGCCGAGTTATCTCCTGGGACATCATCATTTGATGGCAGCATTTTGGATTCTTCTCCTGGGACATCATCACCACCTAATAATTCCCCTTCGCCACCCATACAGGTTTCACTTAGGCGATCCACCAGGTCCACAAAAGGAATTCCTCCTTCAAGCTGGGGGACTACGTGACATATGGGGTAGATACTCTAATTGTCCCTACCACTTTTAAGCAAGCACATGGAAATCCAATTTGGGATCGAGCCATGCAGGAAGAATTTGGGGCTTTGGAGGCAAATCGCACTTGGACGGTGGTTGATAGACAAAATCCTTGTCCTCCTACCATTGGCAGTCGTTGGGTTTATGCCATTAAGTTCGTCCTGATGGATCGGTAGAGCGCAATAGAGCCAGGTTAGTCGCTCTTGGCTATACTCAGGAGCACGGGGTGGATTATAATGAGACATTTGCTCCTGTTGCCAAGATGTCTACCGTTGTACATTACTTGTTGTTGCTGCGCTATACGACTGGCCTTTATATCAGCTTGATGTGAAGAATGCATTTCTTCATGGAGATTTAGAAGAAGTAATCTATATGGAACGTCCTCCAGGTTACACTGTTGGTAGAGAGGATCAAGTGTGTTTGCTGCACGGTCACTCTATGGACTTAAACAGACACCTAGGGCCTGGTTTGAGAAATTTCAAGCTACTATCATCCAGCTTGTTTCAGTCAGAGTCTCAATGATCATCACTTTTCACCAAAGTCACTTCTGCTGTATTGTGGCTCTTCTTCTTTATGTCGATGATATGGTTATTACTGGTACTGATCTGCAGGGGATTACACAGCTCAAGGCTGGTTGAAACAAGCCTTCAGCATCAAGGATCTTGGCAACCTCTCATACTTTCTCGGCCTCGAGGTCAACAGGACTGATCAAGGGATTCTGCTTAGTCAAAGGAAGTACATATCTGATCTCCTTGGTGATCACATTTTGCTGACTGTAACCCTGTGAAAACTCCTATGGAAGTTAATCTCAAATTGCAGAAAGATTCGGGTGAACGTCTGAAGGATGGCTCTCATATCAACATCGTTGGTAGTCTTATCTATCTTTCAGCAACACGTCCGGACATTTCTTATGCAGTTCAGGCAGTGAGTCAGTTTATGACGGAGCCATGTGTTGATCATCTTGTTGCTGTCCACCGTATCTTGCGCTATCTAAAAGGGACCCAGGATGTTGGCATTTTATTTCCTTCTCAAGGCACGGCTAAGATTACTGCTTTTTCAGATTCTGATTTTGCAGGTTGCATTGATACTAGGCGATCCACTTCTGGCTGGTGTGTGCAGTTTGGTGGTGCCTATATCTCCTGGCGATGCAAGAAGCATGATAAAGTTTCTAAATCTTCCACTGAAGCTGAATACCGAGCTATGTCCGAAGTAGGATCGGAAATGGTATGGCTTCGACGTCTTCTGTTAGACTTTGGAGTTACTTGTCCTACCCCTATGGAGTTGTCTGTGGACAACACCAGTGCTATTCGTATCGCAGTGAATCCCGTTCTGCATGATCGTACAAAGCACATTGAAATACACGTGCATTATATTCGGGATCTTGTTCGTGATGGTACTATCAGTCTTCACCATCTTCCTACAGAAGAGCAAGTTGCAGATCTTTTCACCAACCTTTTGCTACTAGCCGGCATTGGTACTTGGGTCACAAATTGATGCTGCGAGATCGGCATCAATTTGGGGAGGATGTTAAGTGATGGTTATGGTGGGCTACGATGTATGTGAGCTGTAGGTAATTTGTGTAGTTAATGAGCGTGTGGGGCCCATGTGTTATTAAGCCCATACGTAATATCCATGCTAGCCCATGCACTAGGTTAGACGTATGAAAGTGAATCTAACCTAGGGGTTCGAGGGATATATAGTATGACAAGAGTTTGGCCGCCGTTTGTAACACACATTCTGAACATCTCAGTAAGATCAGTAGCCTGAAGAGCGTTCAAAGCTCTTCCGTGGATTAGTGTTGGATATCCAGGGATACCACGTAAACTCCGGTGTCTGTGTTTATTTTCATTTCTGATCATCGTCAATCTGTTTCGGTATTAGTCAATATAAAGCTCCGCAAAGAATAAGGTTTTTCTTATGGCAAGCTCTTCATGATGCAATTCCAACCAGGCGATTCTTGGCGGATCGACATATTCCCATAGAGGTATGGTGTCCTTTATGCGAGTTGCATCTGAGAATTTATTGCACATGTTCAGAGACTGTAGTCAAGTTAGAGGTATTGGCCGGAAATTCTCCCATACGACCCCTTCCAGTTCTTCAATCCTTCACTACATGATTGGTTGTGGGTGAACATTGGGAAAAAGGTGATGAAATTGTTATGGGATTTCGATGGAGAGAGTGGTTCTTAGCCATCGTTTGGTTATTATGGAATAAAAGAAACCTTTTTGTTCATGAAGCAAAAGATGAAGGTCGAACATATTTTGGGAATGAGGTACATCGTTGGGTAATCGATTTACATTCCTAGATACCATGCATCAACAACAAGCCAGTCCAGTAGAGCTAATAGCATGGGTTTATCCCCAAACCGGTTGGGTTAAACTGAATGTTGACGGTAGTAGGAGAGGTGATCCGCCATCCACAACTATTGGAGGTGTTGTTAGAGACGATCGAGGGAATTGGATCGTCGGGTTCTCAACTATATTGGACAATGCTCTGTTCTTGAAGCAGAGTTGCAGGCGATTAGAGACGGTCTATCTTTAGCATGGATCCTTGCCCATCAACATTTGGAAGTGGATTCAGATTCGCAGCTCGCTATTCTTTTGATCAAAAGGGAAGATGTTGATATTCTACATCATCCACTTGCTGGACTCATAGTGGATTGCTAATGTCTTATACGTCAAGCGTGGCACTGCAAGTTATCACACACCAAAAGTGAAGGGAATAAACTTGCGGGTTGGACTAGGTTATTTGCTTGTATTGCTATTTATCTTTTTTCCTTTTCCATATGTACCAAAAAAAAAACCTGCCTCACCTAAGGTCAAACCAGGCCCGCCTAGGCGCCCACATCTCCAGTCCGTAATGCCTTCAATTAAGCACATTCCACCATCAGGCCCATAGAGTCCCAGTCCGCTTCGCCTCTAGTCGTTACATAGGTCTTGCCATGACAAGGCGCCCTGCGCCAATCAGGCCCACTACGCCTTCCATCGGCCCACTTCACCTCATATACCAGGACCATCAAGCTTCACTAACATAAAGGATATTAAAACAGTTCCAAAGTGATTCGAACCCGGCCCAAGGGGTACCTAAATAAGCGCATCCTATAGTAGGCTACAAAACCAAGGATTTATAATCAACCTGCTGCCTCTCCTACAACTTGCCCTAAAAGAAGTATTGTCTTCAAGATATACTCAAATAACATTCCATGAAGAGGCTCACTATAACGATGCTAGGATATTATCAACTTGCTATACTCATATTTACTCTCTATTAAGATGGGCACTAGCCACTCACATCTTTCATAGAGGCCCCAAGACTCATACCTCAGCCTCCGAGCTAGCATGAAGACTCACTCCATTTTGCCTCCAAGCTATGAATGCGGACTCATGCCTCCTACCTACGGGTCAGGCTCGAAGAGTCCCGCCTCTGGTAAAGGCTAAACAACATACTCCTTTGGCCTTCGAGCTATGCTCAAAGACTCATGTCTTCCGCCGTCGGGCGAGGCTCGAAGACACACACCTCCGCCCTCCGTGTTGGGCTCGAAGACTCCCGCTTCCGAGCGATGCTCCCTCCGGGGAATGCTTCTCTCCTCCGAGCGACGCTCCCTCCAAAGAACGATTCACGCCTCACGCCTTCGGGCAAGGATCGAAGACTCTCGACTCTGATCGATACTCACTCCCCGGAGTGCTTCCCGCCTCTGAGCAATGCTCCCTCGGGGAATGGTTCATAACTTCTGCCTCCGGGCAAGGCTCATAGACTCCCACTTGTGAGCGATGCTCACTACAGGGAATGCTTCCCACCTCATCGCGAAGTTCCCTATGGGGAATGATTCATGTCTCCACCCTTCCGGGCTAGGCTTGAAGGCGCAAGCCCCACGCCTTATGGTGAGGCTCGAAGATTCACGCCTCTGGTCCTCGAACAAGCTGAAAGACAAAACGATAGACAAAAAGACAGAACGCATCCCAGCAGGTCGAAAGGCAAATGCATCCCATAGGCGCAAATCATTGAGATACAAAAGCGACTTCAGTTAAAACTCTCAAAACGTAGGGGCCGCCCTACCTAGCACATGGCTAAATTCCTAATAGTCAGCCAACAAACTTATGCTTAACATGCATACAAGCTCATGCCCATCACGCAGTCCAAAAACTTAATGCATAAAGCTCACAATTACTGCCTATTAGTGTTAACTGCAATGGACTAGCGAAAGAATCTTAACGAATTCAACGCTCTAACTCAAGATGTCCAGATCTAAGCAAGGGGTAAAGACAATGGTCTCGCTGATCATACAAGGGGGAAAATGCATTGTCTAGACTCGCGAAGTAAGGAAAATTAATATACATTAACGCATTATGTTACTCTTTCCATTCTTACATAATACAAGAAGTGAAGGGGCAACGATTTGGATATGAATTATTTTTCCTAATACGACAAACTACCATGTCATCAATGGGACCAAGCCACCGCAAGGCGTCTTACCTTGGCCCCAAGCCCACTCAAGGACGCTCAAGCCCTCCAAGCAAGGGACCTCTTCCCCCTTCCTCCATAGGACCACTTAAGGTCTCTCTCTAAACTTTCTCTCTCTAATTCACATACATCTCCTTGTATTGTACTAACTTAAGCATCAGAGCGTAGATGATGGGGTCATCTCCTCCTCTCCATGAATTTCTCCACTCCTGAAGAGATTGAACGAAGGAGTCCAGATCAGAGCCCCAAATATTATTTCTATGGCTTAGTGACTCGCTATGACACAACTCCTAACAATGGCCAAGTGTAACCAATGAAAGGGACTGCAGTATAGTGCCTCAAGTAATAAATATCGAATCCACGGGTCTCTAGAGTTACTATTACTCAGCTTCAGTTCATTATCTAGCAAACCATATTAAGATGGAAGAACTAAAACTACTCTAACAAACTACAGTTAAAGTTAATCTAATTACAGGTTGGGAACTCACTTAGGTATGATTCCCCCTAGCCACTAGCCAGATTAATGATTGATGATCTCTAACTTGTTTCACTTTCATTCACAATGATGAGAATCCTTGACTAAACCTTGAATCTTGACTAAAGGATCAAGGCCCTCTTGAGTCAATTGCCTAGAGGGACGTATCCTTCTCTAGAACAACCGATCAAGGCGTTCTGAACTAGATTCCCTCTATCGAATGAGGTTCTCAATCGATACAAAGCATTGAATCAACCCTCGACTAAAGCAATCGATCCAATACTATCAATCTATGGTGCTCTATTGACCTAATCAGGTATTCGCTCTCATAGGATCAAAGCAGAATCAATAATCTCGACTAAAGCAGAATTGAATCATGAAAACATGCATATATTGAATATGAACTCAAGATTATCAAGTAGGAGTATTCATACTATCATCCAATCAAACAAACATAGCTAGGGTTCCTCAAAACCTAAGTGAAGGGAAGTTACTCCATAGAGAAGAGAGAGAGTGCAGTAAGAATCTTCAGATGATCAGTCTTCAAGTCTGGGCTTGTTCCTCGAGCTTCCAAGGAGAATAAATCCTCCAGTTCCACTCCAAGAATGCCCTCAAATCGCCCTCTCTCTCTTTGGTTCGTCCCTTGGGTGTTTGTGAACCAAAACCCAGCTCTCCCCTGCAAAAAACGCACAAACATGTTTTTAACAACAGGCGTTCGCGACCTCCGGTCCAAATACCCGGTCGGGTATCAACAAAATGCTTCGGGTCACTCTTCTGGGCAAAAGGGAAAATACCCGGTCGGGTATTTTTGGTTCACGACCGGGGGGCCTTCTGATGCTGCTAAAAATCCCCTATCAGATGGCCAAAATACCCGGTAGGGTATTATGGTCGGTGGTATTTTGCTGTTCCGGGTCCCCTATCTTTGATCTTCGTTTCTCCCTCTTTCGGACTCCAAATCAAGTGCCGTTTGATCCCAGACGCTCGTAGTCTCGTCCTCTTTCTTCTCATGACAAGATTACATGATTATAATGTCACAAATGGAGGTAGAAATCCATTCTTCTTCAAGTCATACCCGAGTTTCTTCCCCAAGTCGCCAATTGATCTCCGATTGACTTGAAACTTGCGCTTACGCTTCACTTTATGTGCTAGGACCTGAAATGTGACAAAGGAATAAACCTAGCGTAAAATAGGCCAAAGAATAATGAAAGCTTAAACAATCAAGAAACAAAGGGGAAAACATGTGCAATATCGAGTCCTCAAATCCCCACACTTAACCGTTTGCTTGTCCCCAAGCAAACATGACTCAAACCAATGCAACTCTCCAGACCTCTATAGAAACATGCACCTCGATCGTTGATAGAGGATTTTCTAGATCATTAGCAGCTCACGAGGTCAACCGACGCACAAGTCATCTCATAGCTCTTCAGCGAGAACGCTAGTCTCGAGTCGACATCATGGCAAATAGTGATCAGAGGACAATGAATCATGGACGAAGAGACTCTCAAAACAAAAGATCATGGATCACATTTTTCAAGGTGCTCTTATTTTCTTTTTGAAGACGGTTGGAACCCTTTTTCCTTTTCTTTTGTTCTCTTTTTTTCTTTTTTTTTCCAAGGGTTCCAACCCGATTTTCAGAAAACGGGGCCCACCTAGCGAAGGTTTTGCGGGAACCCGGCTCTTACGGCCATGCCGGGAGAGAATGTCTCGAGTCTCATGCACGAAAAGGAACGTAAGGGGGCTGGAGGTAGTAGGTGGAAATTGGGAACGGATTCCCGTCTCCCCTTACACACTTTTGCCTTATTCTCACGGGAGACGTTATTTTGAAGCACATTTTCGAGCACCTTTTATTTCAAAACACGATAGAGGAGTCCATGACAGGTAGAGAATCCACAACACCACACAATTCAAGGGTCCTAAGATCACTAATTCACACAATCAACCAACACATATGAAGAAGAAAGAAGACTTCTTAAATGCATCAACATCCTCCATAGTGCTACCTACCTCCCTAGGTTGCATATTACTATAAAGACTGTCAATTCAAAGCATACTAAGCAGGCAATTGCAAGGAACACATATTTGGATCCCTCAAATTAAAAAATTGGACAGTGGACTAGGCTCCAAGCACACACATATATCCAAACATTCACACGCATACATAATCGAACATTCCCCCCACTTAAGCACGACATGTCCTCAATGGAGGAAAGATCAGGAGGGTAGAACGAAGTTACCATATCAAGGATGAATGATGGTGGACGGGGCAGGCGGTGCATTCCAGGAGGAGAGAGTAGTCGGAACACAAACACCATACAAAATCTCACAAAGGTGAGTTATTGACTCTAAAACAAAGAACAAAACTGACTCAACTGAAGAGAAATAGGGAAAGAAATGCAAACCGAATGGTTGGGTTGCCTCCCAACAAGTGCTTATTTCACATCGTGAGCCGGACGATGGCTCTAGTTTTCGGTCCACCCCAAAACCTCCTTAAAGTTGAGGTTCTCATCAATGAGTTGGAGTCTCAAGTCACGAGCATGTGTGTGTTAGGTGATGAAGGCTCATGCACTTGATGTAGATGACGTCTCCTCCCTCGAAACCTATTCTTCTCTTCTCTCGTCTCATTGCCCCAAACCAGATATGACAACATCGTTTGACCACCATCGCATCCACCAGAGGGACCGATGTCGATGTGGCCTTGGTCTAGCAAAGAGGCACTGCAAATGGGTCCTTGCTAAGCAATTCCTCGAAGTTTGGTGGAGATATCACATGTAACTCATGGTCGGTGCAGGCCTCTTCCACCTCAGCTCCGTCCTCAGCCTGGACGCCAATTGCTTCTTCAACCTCCCTTCCTCTTCATGTGGTATCACCCCTGGGAAATTATCAAGAACTCCTTCTGCTTCACTTCGTCATCCTCCACAACTTCTTTCTGCACCTTTCTTGCTCTTCTTCTTCCAGCACGGATTGGAGGGCAAGTCGCCAAGCAATTTCTTTGATGAGATCTTCTTGCATCTCCTCACTCATGCCCGCCTCTTCAAAGCTCAGTGTGGGATGTGGGAAGGTGTGGTCGGCTACGACAGGACATTCCTGATCATGATCATCACGGGAGCTCTCTGTGACAACTTATGTGTGCTCCACAATGTCTTCGTAGCCTTCGTCTTCCTCCTCTTCTTCTAGTATAGTAGCCGAAGGGTGATCTTGATCAGGCGTGCATAAGATTTCTCAAGATCATCGAGGCTCCTCTTAATGCTCAGGAGGATCTCCTCTGTTTCACGATAGGCCTGGGTACAAAGATCCATCCTAGAGCATGATCTCTCACTGTCTCAAGCAACCTGCTCCATGAGAAGCCTCAATTCATAGTTGGATATGGCTGTGGAGTGTAACATGGCTCTGCAGAATGGCCGTGAAGGCCGCCATGGGAACTCCAGCTCCGATGGCCCTTCTGGTTGTGGGAGGAATTCTTCTTGATAATGAGGTTGTTCTTGATATGCCCAGGGGCCTGATTGTTCTCCGTAGTAAGTGTTGGGTGAAGCTATGTCCATTGGCATCTTACAGTTTAGGAAAGGAGATCAGAAATGGGAAGGCAAAGAGCAAGAAGAGGAAAGGCCAAATTAAACGAGAAATTGAAGGAAATCAAAGCGTGAGATTGATCATTCAAAAACAGAAGGCAACAATTGATTCTCCAAATCAGAAGACAACGGGAAGAAGGCTGAATATAAGTACGAAGAAGTTCAAGGAGCTGATCAACCTTTTCAAGCAAATTTTCAAAAACAGAGACAAGAGTGTATACTGTGTTTGAAAGAAAAGGAAGAAAAGCTATCAGGGAGACAGGGTGTGTGTTTCGCGTTGTGAATTCAAGCAGGGAGCTGAATTCAGATAAAGAAGTCTGATCTGTGACGGGGAGTCATCTTGAGATCGATTGTAAACTGTAATCGAAACTCTACCATCATAGTGGAACGTCAAAGGACTCAAATCAGAGTACCTTTGACCGTGGATTAGTCGGTACTGAATTCATCAGTACCGGATACCACGTAAAAATCGTGTCTGTTTCATTTGTGCTTTACTCTGTTTCTGCTTCATTACTTTTCCAGATTGATCTCGTGTTCTTATTACTGTGCAAAGTTGAGCTTAGTGCAGGACAGGTTGACGGTTAACTCAAGAAGCAGAGAAGAAAACTGAGTAGGCAAAAACAGTGTTTTAATTAAAGAGCTTGGGCCAACTGAACGCAGCAAAAATATTGACTATCGGCCCAATTCACTTAGGACTTCAGTCTCAAAACTAGCTATCGTTTTGACCACTACGAAAGGGAAGTTCTTTACCCTTTCCATCGATTGAAATTTCGTTTTATCCCACAACCTTCACTTGTTCTTGTCAAAACCAAATTAGGGTTACGCAGAATTCCAGCTGTTTGAAGAAAAGAGGGAATTAACTTCTTAGTCTCGCGCTCGAATACACCAACAAGTGGTATCAGAGCCGGCTCCGACGTAAAAGGCTTAATCACCTCCGGAGATGGGTTCGAGTGCAAACGCGGGAGGAGTATCATGGCTGATGGGTTCTCACAAACAAGACCGCCACGCTTTGAAGGAGTGCATTACGGGTACTGGAGAAATCGCATGGAGTTATTTATTGGGTCAACTGATCCGGATCTCTGGAATATAGTGCTGGAGGTCCACTCGAGGTCAAGGAGGCTATAGGGAAATGGACCGACGAGGATAAGAGAAATTTCCAACTGAACTCGAAGGCCACGAACTTGATGTATTGCGCATTGGGGCCGGAGGAGTACCATCGGGTTTCTGGATGCAAAACCGCGAAAGAGATCTGGGACAAACTCCAGATTGCTCACGAAGGTACTACTCATGTCAAGATTTCAAGGATCAATGTTCTTAAGCAAGAATTCGAAGCATTCATGAGAAACCGGATGAAACAATCAAAGAGAGCATGATAGGTTTACAACCATCGTCAACAGTCTAAGAAATTTGGAAGTTGAATACACTAGTGCTGATCTGGTCAAAAGGTACTCTGGCTTTGCCGAGGAAATGGACGCCCAAAGTTACTGCAATAGAAGAATCCAAGGATTTAACCAAGCTCAGTTTAGATGAACTGATGGGATCTCTAGTTACACACGAGACAAGTTGAGACGAGAAGAAGGAGAGAACCAAGGAAGGAAAAACGCAGTATAGCCTTCAAAGTCTCAGAACAGGAAGATGAGTTTGAAAACTTGGATGACATGGAGGACGACGAACTGGCCATGTTAAGTAAACATGTGGCCAAGCTATTAAGACTAAGGAAAGAGAGGAGAGAAACACCAATGGTCGGGTGAAGGAAGCTGACTCAGACAAGGATCAGTTCAGGCAATCCAGACAGAACACAAGATTCAGAAAGAGGTAGCTGAGAAGAACACATCACAAGCTGGATGCTTTAAATGTGGAAGAAGTGGACATATCAGGCGGGAGTGCCCTCAGATGAAGAAAGACAAGGCATATGCAGCCACCTGGAGCTGCAGTGAAGATGAGGAGGAAGAAGGAGAGAATCTAGCAGAAGCAAGAGGCGTTTATGGCCATTGGAGATAGTGACGATGAATGCCACTCGTCTTAGGTCTGCTTCCAAGTGAGCATGGAAGACCGCTGCTCACATCAATGACTGGAAATGAAAAACTCTTCACAAAACTGACTAAAGAAAAGAAAGGTAAAGTTTATTGTGGTGATAACTATAGTACTGACGTCCTTGGTAAAGGGGAAGTTGGAATTAAACCTAAAATAAAATAATGTGATGTTAGTTGATGGACTAAAACACAATTTATTTTCAATTAGTCAAGTGTGTGGAGAGTC